>CM064063.1:12500-2412500 GCA_032594955.1 Panicum miliaceum
TAGTGAAATGGATAGTCATGTCTACAAAATTAATATATTTTGTTGTTGGGCACCCGTCGGGCCGTTTTGGGCCTCCCGTGAGCTATATCACACGTTTTTCTAGCCATTTTCGCCCCAAGTCATTTTTTCTCATTAATGAGCCATATCCTCTAGTTCAAACATGATTCCATATGTTAGTGAAATATATAGTTATGTTTACAAAATTGGAATATTTTTGTGGTGGGCACCCGTCGAGCCTATATCAAATGTTTTTTTGACCGTTTTCGCCTCGAGCTGTTTTTAACCATTAATGAGCCATATCCTCCGGTTCAAACATGATTCCATATGTTGGTGAAATCTATAGTCGTGTCTACAAATTTTGGATATTTTTGTGGCTGGCACCTAGCGGGCCGTTTTGGACCTCCCGTGAGCTATATCACACGTTTTTCTAACCATTTTCGCCCCAAGTCGTTTTTACCCATTAATGAGCCATATCCTCCGGTTCGAACATGATTCCATATGTTAGTGAAATGTATAGTCATGTCTACAAAATTAGGATATTTTTGTGGTGGGCACCCGTCGGGCTGTTTTGGGTCTCCCTTGTATTGTATCACACGTTTTTCTAGCCGTTTTACAACGAGCATTTTTACACATTAGTGAGCCATATCCTCCGGCACAAACATGATTCCATATTTTAGTGAAATGTATAGTCATGTCTCAAAAATTAGGATATTTTTGTGGCGGGCACCCGTCGGGCCATTTTGGGCCTCCCATGAGCTATATCACACGTTTTTTCTAGCCATTTTCGCCCCGAGCGTTTTTACATATTAATGAGCCATATCCTCCGACACAAACATGATTCCATATGTTAGTGAAATGAATAGTCATATCTCAAAAATTTGGATATTTTTTTGGTGGGCACCCGTCGGGCCGTTTTGAGCCTCCCGTGAGCTATATCATACGTTTTTCTGGCCATTTTTTCCCCGAGCCGTTTTTACCCATTGATGAGCCATACAAGTTCTGGATGTTTTCGTGGCGGGCACCCGTCGGGTCGTTTTGGGCCTCCCGTGAGATATATCACACATTTTTTTGCCATTTTCGCCCCGATCCATTTTTACCCATTAATGAGTCATATCCTCATGTTCGAACATGATTCCATATGTTGGTGAAATCTATGGTCGTGTCTATAATTTTTGATCTTTTCGTGGCGGGCACCCGTCGGGCCGTTTTGGCCTCCCATGACCTATCACACGTTTTCTAGCCATTTTTACCCATTAATGAGCCATATCTAACTGTTCGAACATGATTCCATATGTTGGTGAAATCTACTGTCGTGTGTACAAATTTTGGATATTTTGTGGTGGGCGCCCGTCGGGCCGTTTTGGGCCTCGCATGAGCTATAACACACGCTTTTTTGCCATTTTTACCCATTGTTGGCGTTAAAAGTCGGCCAGGAATCGGCCGATGACCTTCAGCGTTGGACACATGACCCGTGAGAATCTGCTTAACTCCTGTTCGGGTGATTGCCCTGGTGCGGTTCGCGCGGCGTGCCAGTCAATCTGACCTGTTGATTGACAAGAAAATAAACGTATTAAATTCCGGGCGTTCCGATCGGCTGAGGTTCCGATCTGTCCCGAAAAGCGTATTAGCAAATCGGCCGATTTGCTATGAAGATGACCGGCTATGGATCAGCCGATAATCATGTAACAATTGCTAAGAGTCTATTGGGGTAACTTAAACAATTATTACAGATGCAACACTTGAAATAGATCTAATCGGTTGTATGATAATGAACGAGGAAAAGCAATGATAAAGCCGATAGTTTCAATCTCAAGCTGGATAACTGGTGATAAAACTAGAACAATAGGTAAAACCTATAATTCTGGTAAATATCGATGACTAGTGAATAAATCTAAATGAAACAACGGCGATGAGCCCGAAGTTAAAGCTTAGATGTTATTCAATAAGCGGAACCTACTAATTGGCCGGAGATCGTGTCGATGCAGCCCTGCCAATCCGTACGAACTCGTGAAAGGAAAAGAAGTATTGGCGAAGTCGCCGACTTGAAAGTAAAGTGCGATGAAAAAGTAGATTGTTTTTGTTGATTTATTGATGTATATTCTACAAAACCCTGACGGCTCCTATTAATACCCTAGGATTAAGATTCCTGATTGATTACGATCTGTTATAAACTTGATTTAAATAGAAAACTACTATATCTATAATATTTTTCTAAAGGAAACGGGCTCCCGCAGAATGTTCTGCCGCCATCTCCTAGTCCAATCCGGATTCTTTCCATTGCTTCATGACCGAGTCGGCATCGTTCTTTTGACCAACGTCAGGTCATTTTTGACTGTGATCCTCTGTTGGGATTTCATTGGCTTCATCCCCCTATCTGTTGGCGCAAGCTGCATCGCCAATCAGCCGATCCCTAACTGTAGCCTCAATCGGCCGATTCCCAACTGTAGCCTTTTGTTGACGCCAGATTTTGACACGTGTTGAATCGGCGTCAGGAGGAGAAGATTGGCCGATGCGGCAGACCTGAAAGCTACAGAAAGGAATCGGCCGATTGAAGTAACAGTTGGAAATCGGCCGATTGGTGGCCCAGCCTATGCCAACAGGATGGGATTATTTCAGAAGATCCTGGTCAAAACCTGTTATTCTAGTATTATCACCAGTTATCCAGCTTGAGATCGGAGTAATCGGCTTCGTCATTGTTCTTCTTCGATTTATCATCATACAGCCGATTAGATCTATTTCAAGTGTTGCTTCTGTAGTAATTATTTAGATCGCTCCAGCAGTTTTCTTTACAATTACTATACGATCATCGGCTGATCCATAGCCGATCATCTCTACAGCAAATCGGCCGATTCGCCGCCGACGCGCTCCTTAGGACAGATCGAAACTCCAGCCGATTGACTGGCACGCCGCGCGAACTGCACCAGGGCGATAACCCGAACAGGAGCTAAGAAGATTCTCCCGGGTCGTGTGTCCGACGCTGAAGACCCATCGGCCGATTCCTATCCGGCCGAGTTTAGCGCCAACACACTTTTGGCACGCCCGGTGGGACCATCCAAGATCTGATATGTCGAAAAACGCAGAAATCTCTTACAGCAACATCATTGAGGTCACAGAAGCTGATCTCAAGGACGACCAGAGGGAAGAATTGGCCAAGCATCTAGAAGATTACAAGAAGATGTACCTCCAGTCGTTCAGTCGTACCAGAAGCGGGGAGGCTGTCAAGAAGACTCCTATTCTAGCGCCTCGCCACATCACCATCGCTGAGGATTCGGGCAAGATGTCAGAGATGATTCAACAGTCCGTGTATCAGGCGTTCATCGACCAATCCTCAGTGATGACCAACACGGTGTACAACGCCGTCGTCAACTCCCTAGCCAGCGGAGCAGTCCAAGGCTATAGGGACCGGCATATGCCCCTCCAACCACTCTGCCAGCCAGAAGCCTACCATACGCGTCTCAATCGGCTCCTCAGCCGATATTGACGCAACGCGAGGGGTACAACTCTCCATTGCCCCCGACGTCTCCAAGATACAGCGGGGCACCATGTCTCCCATCACAGACACCGCTTCAACCCGTTCAGATTGCTTCTGTGCAGTCACTGCCTACAAGCTCAGCACCTTGGGGAACATCAGCGACAACGTATTTTCCCGAGCCAGCGAACGGGTATGGAGGTTATTCAACCCAGGCGCCATGCCAATCGGCCGCCCGGCCGACGGTTCCCCAGTATCAGCCGATCTTATCAGAAATCGGCAGGAGGGCACATACTGTAGAAGCATTCAGAGGCACGGTGCCAGCAGTGACGTACGAAGGGGGTGCGGACTCGTTTCGCCATCAACTATCGGCCGCTCAGCAAAATTCGCCGATTCATCACCCGGCCGTACCAGCCCTTCAGCACATGCCCGCGCCGCGAACAGCTGTTCATCAGCAGCAGGTGGACTGGACGGCAAGAATAGTAGAGGTAATCCAGGATCAGTTTGGACTGAAGCCGAAAGTTCAAACTTATACTTACAAGACGTCGTACCCATCGGCCTATGACTCGCTGTCGTTCCCACACCGCTACAAAGTTCCTGATTTCACCAAGTTCTCAGGGGACGGACGATACATCCACTGTGGAGCATATCAACCGATTCATCATCCAGTGCGGAGAAGCTGCCACGCAAGATGCTCTGAGGGTGCGTTTATTTTCATCGTTTCTGTCCGGATCGGCCTTCCAGTGGTTCACCACCTTACCGCCAAATTCTATCGTTACTTGGGCCGATCTGGAGAAACAATTCCACAAGTACTTCTATGCAGGAGTACACGAGATGAAGATCTCGGATTTGACCAGTCTCAGGCAGAGGAGCGATGAACCCATAACGGGGTATATACAGAGGTTCAGAGAAGTCGGGAACAAATGCTATAGTCTGGCTCTGACCGATGCACAGTTGGCCGATATCGCTTTCCAAGGCCTCTTGCCACAGATCAAAGAAAGATATGCTGCCCAAGAGTTTGAAAGCCTAAGCCAAATCGTCCACCGATTATCAGGGCAAGAGGTCTGACCGTTTGAACAGCGGAGGAACTTCCAAAAGAAGGTGGCATACTTGGAGGGATCTGAATCCGATGCGGAAGAAGAAATCGGCCTGGCAGAATGGGTAAAAGGGAAAAAACCAATATCTTGCCCCTTTGGCAAGAAGGAGCCAGAGACATTCGGCTTTGACACGTCAAAAGCCGATAAAATTTTTGATCTACTGCTTCAGGAAGGGCAGATTAAGCTGTCTCAACATCACACCATCCCCACGGCCGATCAACTCAAGAAGATGAAATACTGCAAGTGGCACAACGCTACTTCTCATGACACAAATGAATGTAAAGTCTTCCGCCAGCAGATACAATCAGCCATTGAACAGGGGCGGCTTAAATTTGAAACTCCAACCAAGTCGGCAAAGCCGATGAAGATAGATCAGCATCCCTTCCCAGCCAACACGGTTAATGCTGGAGGAGACTCAAGTCAAACCAAGGTGCTGACGTCAGAATCGGCGAGAAGAGGCGGCGTTGTCGACCCCAGGAGGCAGATCACGACGGAAGAAATCAGAAGGAACGGGCGAGGACCAGAACGACCACGCAAGCCCGTCACCTCCCAATTCTTACTCAGTAAATATCGGCAGCAGCAAGAACAAGCACGATACCAGGAAGAGACGATACGCCGGCATGAAGATCATTGGCAATGTCCGTTCTTCATCCACTGCTGGGAGAACGACATTAGGTTGCCGTCTGCCGATAACTGTCCGGAGTATAACGGATTGAGCTGCAACGATCGCCTGAGGCCACACTCTAGGGACAGAAGATCAGAGCCGATCAGCAGAAATCGGCGCGAGGAACGGCGCGTTTCGGTGCATGATCGGCTGGGGGGTAGAGTTGACCAGTACAGCAGGTCAAAAAACAAGATCGGCCAGCGAGATGGACTGGGGGGCAGGATCAGCGCACACGATCGGCTGGAAGAAATGGCCGATGACAGGGTATCAGACGAAGATCCCCTAGCGAGGGAACCAGATTGGCAACACGCCAGATCATCGGCCAAACCAGTAAATCCCAGGTGGTGCCCCGATGGCCTATCCAGATCCCAGAAGCGAAGGATCCAATGCCTACGCTAATGGGAGCATCAAGAAGAAGAACAAAGACATGTGCCAGAGAGAAGGAATGTTAAATCTCGAGTTTGGCGCCCAAAGAAAAACGATCAGGAGGCAAACAATCAAGAATCGGCAGCCGAAATTAATATGGTGTTCATACTGCTGATGGAGTTCATGGCGCCAAGCGATCGGGATAAAGTAACAAGAACAGAGGAGGAACAAATGGCACAACTGGTATTAGAGCCGATGACGGCTACGTTTGAGAAACCAGAAGAGGAAAAACGACAGCATCTTAAAGCGCTGTTTCTCAAAGGCTATGTCAACGGAAGACCCGTCATCAGATTACTGGTAGATGGAGGCGCGGCAGTTAACATCATGCCGTATGCCATGTTCCGCAAGCTGGGCAAGGGCGATGATGACCTCACCAAGACGGACATGATGCTGAAGGATTTCGAAGGCAACGTGTCACCCGCCCGCGGAGCGCTCTGCGTCGACCTCACCATCGGCAGTAAGACCCTCCCTACCACTTTCTTCGTTATTAATGGCAAGGGGTCCTATAATATGCTGCTTGGTCGCGACTGGATACACGCAAACTGCTGTGTCCCATCTACAATGCATCAATGCCTTGTGCAATGGGTCAGCGACAGTACAGAGATAGTCGCTGCTGATTCCGTCTACAGCGTTGCAGCGGCCGACGCGCAACAGCGGAGCTGCGAGCACGTCAAGTGTATATCTGGCAGAACTTGGGACACTGACTTCCTGAGAGTGTCCGATTTCGGTCTACAGCCGATCCAAGCAGTCGGCTCTGAAGATTCAGAATAAATGGATCAGCTCGTCCGAGAAGATGGGAAGCTTGGGCATGGGTTTACGTTGGCCGATTTATTAGAGATGGTAGATTTGGGAGATAGCAGCAAATCAAGGCCGACGTACATTAGTGCCAATTTGGATTCTGAGTACAAATGTAAATTGATAAGTTTATTGAAAGAGTTCAGGGATTGCTTTGCTTGGGAATACCACGAGATGCCAGGACTAGACCGGTCTATTGTTGAACACCGGTTACCTATAAAATCAGGATATCGGCCATATCAGCAACCTGCACGACGGTGTAACCCCAAGATTCTACCTGACATAAAAGCCGAGATTACAAAGTTGATTGAGGCAGGATTTATTCGGCAGTGCCGCTATGCCGAATGGATTTCTAACATTGTGCCTGTATACAAAAAGAATGGAAAATTGCGTGTGTGCATCGATTTCAGGAACTTAAATCAGGCTACGCCGATGGATGGATATCCGATGCCAACGGCCGATATCTTGGTGGATGCTGCCGCAGGCCACAAAGTCATAAGCTTCATGGATGGGAATGCCGGATACAATCAGATATTAATGGCCGAGGAAGATATTTCGAAAACGGCTTTTAGGTGCCCAGGCCAACTTGGTTTATTTGAATGGGTGGTTATGACTTTCGGCTTGAAGAACGTCGGCGCTACATATCAACGGGCCATGAACTACATCTTCCACAAGCTCATTGGTTCATCGGTGGAAATTTATATAGACGACATCGTGGTCAAGTCAAAAGGTCACCAAGATCATCTGGCCGATTTACAGGAAGTGCTGGAGTGCACAAGGAAACATGGGCTGAAGATGAACCCAAACAAGTGTGCATTTGGTGTATCGGCCGGACAATTCTTAGGATTTATGGTCCATGAGTGTGGGATAGAAGTCAACCGCAAGACCATAGACGCCATCAACAAAGTGGTGGCCCCACAAAATAAAACTGAACTGCAGTCCCTCATCGGCAAGGTCAATTTCATCAGAAGATTCATATCCAATCTATCAGGATGTATTCAAGCTTTTACCCCTCTGTTGAAATTAAAGCCCGACCAGGAATTCATATGGGGAGAAGGACAGCGCAAGGCACTGGAGAATATCAAGCAGTATCTGGTTTCACCTCCGGTGTTAGCCCCGCCACAGCCTGGTAAGCCGTTCAAGTTATATTTATCGGCTGATGAACAGGCTATTGGATCGGTGTTGGTACAGGAGTTTGAGGGGAAAGAACGAGTGGTATACTACGTCAGCAGAAGACTTTTAGACGCCGAAACAAGATATTCCTCGGTGGAGCGATTATGCTTGTGCTTGTACTTTTCATGTACTAAGCTCAGGCACTATTTGCTATCGGCAGAATGCATAGTCGTGTGCAAGGATGATGTGGTGAAGTATATGCTATCATTGCCGATTTTGAAAGGGCGGATTGGAAAATGGATCCTGGCTTTGTCAGAATTCGATCTAAGGTACGAATCGGCCAAAGCCGTCAAAGGTCAAGTGATGGCCGATTTCGTAGTTCAACATTGTGGACCAGAAATTGCCACCGTCGAACCAGTTCCATGGACTCTATATTTTGATGGTTCTACGTGTGGGGTCGGATCAGGAATCGGCATTGTTCTTGTGTCGCCTCGGGGGGCAACTTATGATTTCTCTCTGCCGATAGAAGCCTCTGCAACTAATAACCAGGCGGAATATCGAGCTGTTCTGAAAGGCATCCAATTATTAAGAGAAGTCAGAGCTGATGCAGTCGAAATCTTTGGGGACTCCATGCTCATTGTGGATCAGTTAACGGGACGATCTGAGTGCAAGGATGACATCTTGAGGATTTATTATGAGGATTGTCTTCTACTTTTGAAAGAATTCAAATCTGCAATAATTGAGCATATCCCCAGGAATTATAATGAAGAAGCCAACAGACTGGCTCAACATGCTTCTGGGTATCGGCCGATTCAGGGAGCGATGACGCTAGAACTCGCGGCCGATGACTGGCGAAAGGAGATCGCCGATTACTTGAAAAATCCATCCCAAAAGGTGGATCGGCGAACACGTTTGCAGGCTACAAAGTATGTGTTGCTTGAGGATGATTTGTTTTATCGGACGATTGATGGAGTTCTTCTCAAATGCCTGGGAACAGAAGAGGCAAAGGTTCTGATGGGAGAAATCCATGAAGGCATGTGTGGAGCTCATCAATCGGCTCACAAAATGAAATGGATGATCAGGAACAATGGATATTATTGGCCGACCATTCTTGAAGATTGTTTCGGGTACTACAAAGGATGCCAAGACTGTCAGAGGTTTGGCAATGTGCAGCGCGCACCAGCATCGGCTATGAATCCGATAATTAAGCCGTGGCCGTTCAGAGGTTGGGGAATAGATCTCATCGGACAGATTCATCCTCCATCTAGCAAAGGGCATAAGTTCATATTGGTGGCTACAGATTATTTTACTAAGTGGGTGGAGGCAGTTCCTTTAAGGAACGTGACATCGGCCGATATGATTGAATTTGTTAAAAGCCATATTATATATCGATTTGGTATTCCTCAAACCATCACAACTGATCAAGGGACAATGTTCACTTCTGGAGAGTTCGGAGAGTTCGCTGCCGATATGGGAATTAAATTATTAAATTCTTCTCCATTCTATGCACAAGCAACTGGCCAAGCAGAATCATCTAACAAGGGGATAATCAAGCTAATCAAGAGTAAGATAGAAGAGCAACCCAAGAAGTGGCATATGTCTTTGGCTGAATCTTTATGGGCATACAGGATGGCTTGTCATGGAGCCACTAAAATATCCCCTTATCATTTGGTTTATGGTCATGAGGCGGTCTTGCCATGGGAGGTAAGGACAGGGTCAAGGCGTATATCATTACAGGATCAATTAACGGCCGATGACTATTCCTTTCTCATGAAAGACGAACTTGACGATTCGGCGGGTTTACGGTTGAGAGCCCTGATTAGCATAGAAGAAAACAAGAAAAGGGTGGCCAGATGGTATGACAAAAAGGTCAAAGTTAAACAGTTCTCTCAGGGAGATCTGGTATGGAAGCTGGTGCTGCCGATAGGATCTAAGGATCCCAAATTCGGTAAATGGTCACCCACTTGGGAAGGGCCGTATAGAATCGGCCGATGTGCCCCTGGAAATGCATATATTCTGGAGACAGTCGAAGGGGAGGAATTCCCAAGAGCTTTAAATGGACGATATCTGAAGAGGTACTATCCAAGCATTTGGGTAGACGCATAACTTACAGCAAGATATGTCAAGGTAACATGGCCGATTTCTCATCGGTTTTCTGGCTACACATCTGGTGAAAGAAACATTGGGATTCATTATTGAATGGAAATTACAGATTACATGGCCGACATGGTATAAGTCGCCCTTAGAATAAAAATACTGGTGTGTCTACTGATTACGCTTACGCTAGATTTCTCTCTCGATGCGACCTAGTTTTATCATAAGGGTGAGCCTTTTCTCTTTCAAGTCCTCTGCAGTGGCTCCAGTTTCAGCTTGGTTGCAGAGTTCTTTCAGCAGGCGGGTCTTCTCCTCTTCCAGATCTTCCATGGCAACTTCAGTTGTAGCTTTACAAGGAAGTGAAGAATTTTTGTTGGAAGATGGTCGCTTGCGGACCAAAAGATGAGTACTTATGAGGTCCGAATATTCCTGGACAGCGGCAGGGACATGATCTCTGAGTTCCTCAGCATGAGTTCTTATCAGATTTCTGTCTGCCTGTGATAATGGCTCTTCTGAATGCATGATTTCTATCGCTCGTTCTAGATCAGGGCTGAGACGGTTTGGCTGAAACAGAGATAGAAGGAGTTGCCCAGTATCGGAGCGATTGAGATGCTTAAGAAAAAGGTAGAGGGGGAGTTCATACCTGGTTGACAGAGGAAGAGGATGAGGAGGACGAACAAGACATCTTGCCGTTCAGTTGGGACAGTAAAAGAAGAAGAAGAGATAAGTAATGCGTGTGCCTCTAGAGATGGTAAACGGTCTGCGTATAAATGAAGAGGAGGTAGATGGATGGTGAGACACGTCCTATCGGAGTAAATACGTACATAAATGCAAGGCAGACTGAAAAAGCAGTTCAAAACCAAATCGGCGCAGTGACATTAAAGGAGCAATAATGTTTAACATATTTTTTACAGCCCAAGGAAAGCATCTATAGCTACAATCGCTCGTCGTCTAATTTGATCGGCCGAGTCTACTATTCTCTGATCATTGTCGGCCGATCCTGGTACTTCTGACACGCGGCGACGGAGCCTTATTGTTTCACGGGCCAGATGTTGTCTTTCTTGCTTCAGCTCGCCGATGATGGTTGGGAGTTCTTGGAGCTTTTTCTCTTCAGCGGCTATCTCTTTGGTTATCTGTTCCATCTCCTTGGCTAGTTCTGCTCTCCTCCGTTTCAGCCGATCTATTGCGCCGACGATGTCTGGACGGCAGTTCTCGAGGAAATTGATCCTGTGGTGTACTTCCTGAGTCCGGTGCTTGTACGAGTCGACCTCCTCCTGAGTTTTGGCCATCTGAGCACGATCGGCCATACGTTACAGCGCCCTGGAAACCGGAATCTGCATGCCCTCTATATAGGCAGCATACCCCAAGTCTTCCGACACTTCATCCGGGATGTGATCTTTGACCTCATTGAAAATTCGTCGGATCGGCGATGCATCTTCCACCAATCGGCCGATATCACCTTGGAGGAGAGTACGAATGCTTTCGAGCTTGGAGCGGACATCGTCGGAGGTAGAGCTCGATGGAACTGCGTGTGAGGCGATTTCTTCTTCATCGGCCAAGGAGACAGCAAAGGAAAAGATGCTATTGTTGGGGGTATCTTGCTCCTGTAAGGGAACAAAGTAAAGGATAAGCAAACGGTGAAAGGAAATCGGCCGATTCTGGTGGTAAGATTGTTACCTCTTTGAAACGAATCTCTCTTGCCTGCGCCGGTGGAAGTGTTTCCTTTGTTTCAGGGACTGGTGCACTTGGTTCGCCGGAAGAAGAAGATTCGATCGTTATCAGTGCTCCGCTTGGGCCAGCTTCCTGAGAAAGTCATAAATTCCCGTAAAAATACTATGGGAAAATGAAATGAGATGGTAATGGAAATTTGCCATGCCTCTGTGGGTCTCCCGGCCGATGCCCGTTGTGGAGTTATAATCGGCGTACCCAAGTCGACCTGCATCAAAATTGGTTAAGTTTTCTGAATATTAAGGATGCAGGGTAAGAGATCGTGTACCTCGGCAACAGGAGCTGCTGTAATCTCAGTCCCCACTTGAGACGTGGCCGATAGTTGCGGAGACTGCGGTGGGACAACTTGTGCAGCCTGGCAAAGGAATAGAATTGATGTCAGTAGAGGATTTGGAGAATATATGAGATAAACAAGATTACCTGGACGGCTTCTACTAATAGTGATCCTGCAGCGGCCCTGGCTTCGGCGGTGACTTGGGGATCGGCCGTCTCGACAACTGGTAGGGGTAAAGGACCTGAGGCCTCGGCGAGTGTCACCTCTACTTGATCGGCCGATCCAACACGGGGAGTCTCGGCCGATACTACTGCCATCTGGCTAGCCGATCCGATGCGGGAGATTTCAGCCGATGCTATTGTCGCCTGATCGGCCGATCCAATGCGAGCTCGCACCCGACGGCTGGTTATCTTTGATGTTGGTCTTTTGGGTGCTCGTCTTGATCGGCCGGTGGAAATATCTCTGACAGTCGGAGCATGGAAGCCGATGAGTGGGTACGGCGTGTATTGGTGATGGCTATCAATCGGCCGGCCGCTTCGGCTCCGCGTCGGAGGAACATGGCTTTCAGACTGAAGGGATAAACATAAGTTGACAACAAGATGAGAATGTAACAATGGAATCGGCTAAGGAAAAAGGACATACCGCTGCATTTGGGTCGATGTTCTCTGGGTCCAGGATGTTGCAGTAAGATGATGGAGATTTACAAAAAAGATGCTGCTTCCATTCTTCCCACCATAATTTATACTGTTGGGTGGCGAAAGAGGCAACTGACCAGCCATTCAAGTCAATGGTGCTGGAGTCGGGTACTAGATCGCACAACCGGCTGTAATCAAGACTTGAAGTTAGTCCATCTCTGAATTTTGCCTGGCCGGCGAAATAGACTCGAATCGGCAGTTGGCCAAAACCCAGTTGCCTTGCCGCAGCCGATGGACAGTAGAACTCATAGGTGGGTGAGTCCTTTCCTGAGAAGAAGTTGGCCAGCAGAATTCCCGGCTTGATCAAGACGTCCATTAATTCTCTATCAAATGTATGAGTGGAGAAATCAAAGCATACGGGCAATTCGAAAATCGGCTCTGCGGTCTGATATGGATGCCAGATGATCATCTCTTCACTAAGGCCATTGTAGAAACATCTGAAATATTCAGCTGTGCGGGTGGCAGTGAATTGGCAGCCGGGAAAGGCCGATACCGCTTCACCAAAAGATCTGCAGCGGCGATGGACCGATGGATTCTCCTCTGACTCGATGTTGGGAAAGGTCTTTGTCTCTATCCGCTGCTGAGAGACCTTGCTCATGTGTAAATTGAGCCAGAGGGTGATGAACCACCAAAGACCGCCTGGGTTCCCTATCGGCTCCCCCTTCGACAACTTGACGCCGATTTGGTGCATCAGATGGTACGCCGATCCCAGCAAATGTTTACCGAGGGGGATGGCCGATCCTTATGAAAGAGCCTCTGCCAAAGCTTGAGTGTTGGAAGAGGGGCTGACCGCTCTGCCACAGAAGAAATGTTTCTCCAGCCACATCATCAAGAAGGCAGTGTGCTCCCTCTGTGAGACTGTCCCTGTCTTCATGTTTTTACTGATGTATCCTTTCCACCCGCCGATTCCTTTGGTCTCCAGCCGATGAGATGGCTTGAAAAGATAATTGAAAGGGGTATCGGCGGAGGAAACATCTAGGCCGGTCAGCAGCAGGACATCGGCCAAGGTCGGGGTCATGGGTCCGTGTCCAAAAAGGAATGCGTTAAGTGCATCGGACCAGAAGTAAGAGGCTGCCATAACCAAAGGTTCGTTCCTTTCCATCTGAGACAGGGATAAGTCTATGCACTGGCCGATTTTGAGTTCTTCCCATTGAACCTTCCAAGACCCGGCTACCCTCTGGTACCATTCTCTCCACCCGGGTGTTTCATTCGGTCAGGATCTGAAGGTGCCTACCCAATGATCTAAATCCATGGATGACTGCTTAAAGGGGATCCTATGAGTTTCTAAACTGATCAGATCCGTTGGATCAGGGCTCCCCATAGGGCCCAAACAGATGAGGTCAGGGGATTCTGAGAGAGGAATGGTGATTTGGTGCCTATGTGCCTAAAAAAGGGAAAAAGGGAAGAAACTAAGAAAGGGTCCGGAAAATACTGAAGCAGTAGAAAGGCAAAAAAAGGAAAAAATTTCGAGCATTTACCTCTGGGATGGAAGCCATCGTCGCCGATGACGCCGCTGGGGAAGCCGCCGATTGGGCCGCCGCCGCCAAAAGAGCAGCCGATGGAGCCTCTGATGGGGTGGTCGCCGATGGAGATGCCATTGGGGGTCGGAGCAGGCCGCGGATGAGTTCGCCGGAAAAGGGGAAACACTTGGAAATCGAAGGAGCTTGGAGGAAGACGAACAGTGATGCGACGGAGAGAATGCTAGATTCGTGGAGAAAGAGAGGCGGAGAAAGCCAGTACTTAAGAGAGATCAGGGGAGCAAGGGCAAAGATGGTATTTTTACCGCGCCGTCTACACGAGTTCCAGGGGAGCGGTCGTTTCGCACGCCCGGTTCGAGGAAATTGCAATCATTGTGCCGCGGAATGGAAGGAGATTTTTACTGCGCCCGCTTCGGAGGAGAGGATTAAAGAAAAGAGTTTCGAAGGAAAAGTTATATTTTACTCCAAAACTGGGGGGCATGTGTTGATGCCAGATTTTGACACGTGTTGAATCGGCATCACGAGGAGAAGATTGGCCGATGCGGCAGACCTGAAAGCTACAGAAAGGAATCGGCCGATTGAAGTAACAGTTAGAAATCGGCCGATTGGTGGCCCAGCCTATGCCAACAGGATGGGATTATTTCAGAAGATCCTGGTCAAAAGCGGGTCAAAGGGGGCGCGCTAAGTCGGTCGAAGAGCAATTAAAGGAAATCTTGATTGATTAGGGAGCGGCGGCGGAAGATTCTGCGGGAGTCCGTTTCCTTTTTAAAGTCCGTATAGATATAGTAATCTAAATAAGGTTGTAACGAGTCGTGATCGACCAGGAGTCCTAGCTTTAGGGTATAAATAGGAGTCGTCAGGGTTTTGAAAAATATCAATACATCAATCAACAACAACACTTCTACTTTTCCAGCAATTTACTTTCAAGTCGGCGACTTCGCCAATATTTTCTTCTTCCACGAGTTCATACGGATTGGCAGGGCTGCATCAACTTGATCTTCAGCCAATTGGTAGGTTCCGCTTACCGAGTAATATCCGAGCTTTAACTACGGGCGCATCGCTGTGGTTTCATTTGGATTTATTCACCAGTTATCGATATTTACTAGAATTGCAAGTTTTACCTGTTATTCTAGTATTATCACTAGTTATCCAGCTTGAGATCGGAGTAATCGGCTTCGTCATTATTCTTCTTCGATTTATCATCATACAGCCGATTAGATCTATTTCAAGTGTTGCTTCTGTAGTAATTGTTTAGATCGCTCCAGCAGTTTTCTTTACAATTACTATACGATCATCGGCTGATCCATAGCCGATCATCTCTACAGCAAATTGGCCGATTCGCCGCCGACGCGCTCCTCAGGACAGATCAGAACTCCAGCCGATCGACGCGCCTGGAATTTAATACTCTATTTCCTTGTCAATCAACAGGTCAGATTGACTGGCACGCCGCGAACTGCACCAGGGCGATAACCCGAACAGGAGCTAAGCAGATTCTCCCGGGTCGTGTGTCCGACGCTGAAGACCCATCGGCCGATTCCTATCCGGCCGATTTTAGCGCCAACACCTTTAAATCTGCCGCATCGGCCAGTCTCTTCCTTTCCTGACACCGATTCAACACGTGTCAAAATCTGGCGTCAACACCCATTAAAGAGCTTTATCCTCCTGTTCGAACATCATTCCATTTGTTTGTGAAATTGATAGTCGTGTCTACAAATTTTGGATATTTTCATGGCGGGCACTCGTCGGGCCGTTTTGGGCCTCCCGTGAGCTATATCATAGGTTTTTCTAGCTATTTTCGTCCCGAGCTGTTTTTACGCATTAATGACCCATATCCTCCAGTTCGAACATGATTCCATATATTGGTGAAATCTATAGTCATGTCTACAAGTTTTAGATTTTCGAGGCGGGCATCCGTCGGACCGTTTTGGGACTCCCGTGGCTATAACACACGTTTTTCTAGCCGTTTTTGCAACAAGCCATTTTTACCCATTAATGAGCCATATCCTCGGGTAGGAACATGATTCCATATGTTGGTGAAATCTATAGTCGTGTCTACAAATTTTGGATAATTTCGTGGCGGGCACCCGCCAGGCCGTTTTGGGCCTCCCTTGAGCTATATCACACGTTTTTATAGCCGTTTTCGCCCCGAGCCATTTTTATACATTAATGAGCCATCTCCTCTGGCACGAACATGATTCTTTATGTTATTGAAATGTATAGTCATGTCTCAAAAATTAGGATATTTTTGTGGTGGGCTTCTGTCGGGCCATTTTGGGCCTCCCTTGAGTTATATCACACGTTTTTCTAGCTGTTTTCGCCACGAGCGTTTTTACACATTAATGAGCCATATCCTACGGCACAAACATGATTCCATATGTTGGTGAAATCTATAGTCGTGTCTACAAGTTCTGAATATTTTCGTGGTGGGCACCCGTCGGGCCGTTTTGGGCCTCCCGTGAGATATAACACATGTTTTTGCCATTTTCGGTCCGAGATGTTTTTACCCATTAATGAGCCATATCCTCATGTTCGAACATGATTCCATATGTTGGTGAAATCTATAGTTGTGTCTACAAATTTTGGATATTTTCGTGGCGAGCACCCGTCGAGCCGTTTTGGGCCTCCCATTAGCTATATCACACGTTTTTCTAGCCGTTTTCACCCCGAGCCGTTTTTACCCATTAATGAGCCATATCTTCCCGTTTGAACATGATTCCATATGTTGGTGAAATCTATAGTCGTGTCTACAAATTTGGGATATTTTCATGGCGGGCACCCGTCGGACCGTTTTGGGCCTCCCACGGCTATAACACACGTTTTTTTTACCATTTTCGCCCCGAGCCATTTTTACCCATTAATGAGCTTTATCCTCCTGTTCAAACATGATTCCAATTGTTTCTGAAATCGATAGTCGTGTCTACAAATTTTGGATATTTTCGTGGCAAGCAACTGTCGGGTCGTTTTGGGCCTCCCGTGAACTATATCACATTATCACATGTTTTTCTGGCTGTTTTCGCACCAAGCCAATTTTACACATTAATGAGCCATATCCTCCGGTTCAAACATGATTCCATATGTTGGTGAAATCTATAGTCGTGACTACCAATTTTGGATATTTTCGCGGCGGGAACCTGTCGGGCCATTTTGGGCCTCCCGTGAGCATCACACGTTTCTCTAGCCATTTTGGCCCCGAGCCATTTTTACCCATTAATGAGCCATATCCTTCGATTCGAACATGATTCCATATGTTAGTAAAATGTATAGTCATGTCTACAAAATTAGGATAGTTTTGTGGTGGGCACCCGTCAGGCCATTTTGGGCCTCCCGTTAGATATATCACACGTTTTTCTGGACGTTTTCACCCCGAGCCGTTTTTACCCATTAATGAGCCATATCCTCCGGTTCGAACATGATTCCATATGTTAGTGAAATCTATTGTCGTGTCTACAAGTTCTGAATATTTTCGTGGCGGGCACCCGTCGGGCCGTTTTGGGTCTCCCGCGAGCTATATCCCACGTTTTTTTGCCATTTTCACCCCAAGCCGTTTTTACCCATTAATGAGCCATATCCTCCCATTGGAACATGATTCTATATGTTATTCAAATCTATAGTCGTGTCTACAAATTTTGGATATTTCCATAGCGGGCACCCGTCAGGCCATTTTGGGCCTCCCGTGAGCTATATCACACGTTTTTTTTTTTGCCATTTTTGCCCCGAGCCATTTTTACCTATTAATGAGCTTTATACTCTTGATCGAATATGATTCCATTTGTTGGTGAAATTGATAGTTGTGTCTACAAATTGTGGATACTTTCGTGGTGGGAACCGTTGGGCCATTTTGGGCCTCCTGTGAGCTATATCACACGTCTTTTTACCATTTCCGCCCCGAGCCGTTTTTACCCATCAATGAGACTTATCCTCCTATTTGAACATGGTTCTATATGTTGGTGAAATCTATAGTCGTGTCTAAAGATTTTTTATATTTTCATGGCGGGCATCCGTCGGGCTGTTTTGGGCCTCGCGTGAGCTATATCACACGTTTTTCTAGCCGTTTTCGCCCCGAGCGTTTTTACACATTAATGAGCCATATCCTCCAACATGAACATGATTCAATATGTTAGTGAAATGTATAGTCATGTCTCAAAAATTAAGATAATTCTATGGTGGGCACCCGTCGGGTCGTTTTGGGCCTCCCGTGAGCTATATCATATGTTTTTAGGCCGTTTTCACCCCGAGCCGTTTTTACCCATTAATGAGTCATATCCTCCCGTTCAAACATGATTCCATATGTTGGTGAAATCTATTGTCGTGTCTACAATTTTTGATATTTTCATGGCGGGCACCCGTCGGGCCGTTTTGGGCCTCCCGCGGGCTATAACACACGTTTTTCTTTTTTTGCCATTTTCGCCCGAGCTGTTTTTACCCATTAATGAGTTTTATCCTCCTGTTCGAACATGATTCCATTAGTTGGTGAAATCCATAGTCGTGTCTACAAATTTTGGATATTTTCATGGCAGGCACCCGTCGCGATGTTTTGGGCCTCCCGTGAGCTATATCACATGTTTTTCTAGCCATTTTCGCCCCGAGTCATTTTTACCCATTAATGAACCATATCCTCCGGTTCGAACATGATTCCATATCTTAGTGAAATATATAGTCATGTCTACAAAATTAGGATATTTTTATGGTGGGCACCCATCAGGCCGTTTTGGATCTCCCTTGAGCTATATTACACGTTTTTCTAGCCGTTTTCACCCCGAGCGTTTTTACACGTTAGTGAGCCATATCCTCCGGCACAAACATGATTCCATATGTTAGTGAAATCTATAGTCGTGTCTACAAGTTCTGAATATTTTCGTGGCGGGCACCCGTCGGGCCGTTTTGGGTCTCCCGCGAGCTATATCCCACCTTTTTTTGCCATTTTCACCCCGAGCCGTTTTTACCCATTAATGAGCCATATCCTCCCATTCGAACATGATTCTATATGTTATTCAAATCTATAGTCGTGTCTACAAATTTTGGATATTTCCATAGCGGGCACCCGTCGGGCCGTTTTGGGCCTCCCGTGAGCTATATCACACGTTTTTTTTTGGCCATTTTCGCCCCGAGCCATTTTTACCTATTAATGAGCTTTATCCTCTTGATCGAATATGATTCCATTTGTTGGTGAAATTGATAGTCGTGTCTACAAATTTTGGATACTTTCGTGGCGGGAACCGTTGGGCCATTTTGGGCCTCCCGTGAGCTATATCACACGTCTTTTTACCATTTCCGCCCCGAGCCGTTTTTACCCATTAATGAGCCTTATCCTCCTATTTGTACATGGTTCTATATGTTGGTGAAATCTATAGTCGTGTCTAAAGATTTTTTATATTTTCATGGCGGGCATCCGTCGGGCTGTTTTGGGCCTCGCGTGAGCTATATCACACGTTTTTTTGCCATTTCCGTCCCGAGCTATTTTTACCCGTTAACAAGCCTTATCCTCCAGTTCCAACATGATTCCATATGTTGGTGAAATCCATAGTCGTGTCTACAAATTTTGGATTTTTTCGTGGCGGGCACCCGTCGGGCGGTTTTGGGCCTCCCGCACGTATTTCTGGCCGTTTTCGCCACGAGCCGTTTAACCCATGAATGAGTCATATCCTCCGGTTCGAACATGATTCCATATGTTGGTGAAATCTGTAATTATGTCTACAAATTTTGGATATTTTCATGGCGGCACCTGCCGAACAGTTTTGGGCCTCCCGTGAGCTAGATCACACGTTTTTCTAGCCGTTTTCGCCCCGAGCGTTTTTACACATTAATGAGCCATATCCTCCAGCATGAACATGATTCAATATGTTAGTGAAATGTATAGTCATGTCTCAAAAATTAAGATAATTCTATGGTGGGCACCCGTCGGGCCGTTTTGGGCCTCCCGTGAGCTATATCATATGTTTTTAGGCCGTTTTCACCCCCGAGCCGTTTTTCCCCATTAATGAGCCATATCCTCCGGTTCGAACATAATTCCATATGTTGGTGAAATCTATAGTCGTGTCTACAAGTTCTGGATATTTTCGTGGCAGGCACCCATCAGGTCGTTTTGGGCCTCCGTGAGATATATCACACGTTTTTTTGCCATTTTCGCCCCGAGCCGTTTTTACCCATTAATGAGCCATATCCTCCGGTTTGAACATGATTCTATATGTTAGTGAAATCTATAGTCATGTCTACAAAGTTGGGATATTTTTGTGGTGGGCACCCGTCGGGCCATTTTGGACCTCCCGGAAGCTATATCGCACATTTTTCTAGCCGTTTTCACCTCGAGCCATTGTTAACCATTAATGAGCCACATCCTCCGGTTCGATCATGATTTCATATGTTGGTGAAATCTATAGTCATGTCTACAAGTTCTGGATGTTTTCATGGCGGGCACCCGTCGGGCCGTTTTGGGCCTCCCGTGAGATATATCACATGTTTTTTTGCCATTTTCGCCCCGAGCCATTTTTACCCATTAATGAGCCATATGCTCATGTTCGAACATGATTCCATATATTGGTGAAATCTATAGTCGTGTCTACGAATTTTTGATAGTTTCGTGGCGGGCACCCGATCGGGCCGTTTTCGGCCTCCCATGAGCTATCACACGTTTTTCTAGCCGTTTTTACCCACTAATGAGCCATAACTAACCATTCAAACATGATTCCATATGTTGGTGAAATCTATTGTCGCGTCTTCAAATTTTGGATATTTTTGTGGTGGGCGCCTGTCGGGCCGTTTTGGGCCTCCCGTGGACTATAACATATGTTTCTTTTGCTATTTTTACCCATTAATGAGCTTTATCCTCCTATTCGAACATGATTCCATTTGTTGGTGAAATTCATAGTCGTGTCTACAAATTTTGGATATTTTCATGGTGACCGTTTTGAGCCTCCCGTGAGCTATATCATAGGTTTTTCTAGCTGTTTTCGCCCCGAGCTGTTTTTACCCATTAATGAGCCATATCCTCTTGTTCGAACATGATTCCATATATTGGTGAAATCTATAGTCATGTCTACAAGTTTTGGATATTTTCGAGGCGGGCATCCGTCGGACCGTTTTGGGCCTCCCGTGAGCTATATCACACGTATTGCTGGTCGTTTTTGCCACAAGCCGTTTTTACGCATTCATGAGCCATATCCTCCGGTTCGAACATGATTCCATATGTTGGTGAAATTTATAGTCGTTTCTACAAGTTCCGGATAGTTTGTTGGCCTCCCGCGAGCTATATTCACACGTTTTTTTTGCCATTTTCGCCCAAGCCGTTTTTACCCATTAATGAGCCTTATCCTCCCATTCGAACATGATTCCATATGTTGATCAAATCTATAGTCATGTCTCCAAATTTTGGATATTTTAATGGCGGGCATCCCGTCGGGCTGTTTTGGACCTCTCATGAGCTGTAACACACGTTTTGTTTTTACCATTTTAGCCCCGAGCCATTTTTACCCAGTAATGAGCTTTATCCTCCTGTTCGATCATGATTCCATTTGTTGGTAAAATTTATAATCGTGTCTACAAATTCTGAATATTTTCATGGCGGGCACCTTTCGGGCCGTTTGGATCTCCCATGAGCTATATCGCACATTTTATAGCTCACGGGAGGCCCAAAACGGGCCGATGGGTGCCCACCATGAAAACATCAAAATTTTGTATAGATGACTATAGATATCACCAATATAATGGAATCATGTTATAACGGGAGGATATGGTGGGTGAAAACAGCTCAAGGTGAAAACAACAAGAAAACATGTGCTACAGCTCATAGGAGGATATGGCTCATTATGGAATCATGATTTTGACAATATTGTGCTACAGTCAACATATGTTAATTATAGATTAATTAGGCTCAATAGATTCGCCTCATGAATTAATCTTTATTATGCAATGCAATTAGTTTTATAATAAGCTTATATTTAATACTTCTAATTGTGGTCTAAACATCCGATATAACAAGACTAAAGTTTAATCATCCGATCCAAACAACTTATTATATTTAATATTATTATATTTAATACTCCTAATTGATGTATAAACATCTGATATGACAAGACTAAAGTTTAGTCACCCGGATCCAAATAAGAGGTTGAAGTATTTTTCCTAAAGCGTATTGTTAGACGCGTGCCAAGTGTAGCGGCAAGCGCCAACAGCCGCAGCTGCAGCAATGTGGCAATACCAGAGTTCATTTACCACACCACACAGCAAAAGTTTGAACCTGGAACCATGCAGCCAACTCATGATACGGCAATAGGCAGCTCAACGCAAGTCATGGTAAAGCAATAGGCAGCTCAACGCATTATGACAGGTCCAACGAGGATGGGCTACACCCCACTACAATCTATCTCAGAGATGCCGTCCATTGCCGATGATCACTAACCATAACCAACCTCGGATGCATACAAGAACATCAACCATGACTTGTTTATTTTTTTGGTGGTGCCGAATAGGTTCAAGAACATAACATAACGCACCATCCTCCTACAAAAGGTGGTTTTCACTCCACCACGGTCACCAGCTCAAACTCAATCAAGGACAGGTTGTTGTCCTCCTTGACTGCGAACTCAGCTGGGCTTTCAGCAGCTTTCACAATCCCCCACTTGTCCACCGCAAGCCGCATCGAACCCTTGAACATGTCAATCTTTGCATTCCTCAGTTCAATAGTTGTTCCAGGCTTCATTACATCCACTGCCAAAAAAAACAAAGAAATATTTATTGCTCTTATAGGTTTACTTGGATGGAGGTAAATTAGGTCCAATCCTCTGGATTAGGAGCAGATTGTTGGCATAGGCAGGATACCGGCAAGTAGCCATGATGTTGCAAAAAGATTACAGCCCTCATGACAGAAGCATGCGTGCCACAAGCATCAAATTTTAGTTATTTTATTTTAAGGAAAAGGGTGACCTGTAATTTTCAGCCATCATTTCTACATTTACCTTTCCTTTCAATATGCAACACAATGCACAGAGGCGTACTCAAACATTGGAAAACTGAGCTTAGGTAAAGAAGCAAATAATGAGGGTGTTGGGTGTCAACATGATGATAACCAAAGGTATAAACCCAATAGTCGCCAAGGAGATTCTGATATTGATGATTGGCGGAGTACCAAAGAATCGACAAAAAGAAGTTGTATGCGTTGAATGGTTAGCGATGAATAACATGACATTTATCTAGCATTTTCAAACAGAGATGTGCAGGATTCCAATAACAAGATACATAATGTGTATATTCAGGCCAAAGATCCAGCAAGTTTGAGCAGATTAGAAGAAAGCAGGTCAGACATTTGCAAGATGTCGGATATGGTTGCTGCTATCAGCAAAGGGAAACAGTAGATAACATGCAACGACATAAGACAGATAGTAAGGCAGGAGGAGTACCTTGGTCGTTTCTTGCAGTGAAGACGATGATACCGGTTTCATCGCCGACCAAGCACTCAGCAATCCTCATCTGCCTGCCCTGGGGCCCTCCCTCGCGGCCCCTCTGGACGACCATCTTGGAGTCAACGACCTTGACGATGAGGTTGTGGCCATGGGTCCCCGGGCGCAGCTGGTCAACCTTGGTGAAGGTTGGCTGCCTACGAGCGCCAGAGTCTGCCGCCATTGTCTCGGTTGCTTATCCTGGTGTGGTGATTGAACCCTGAAACATGAATGAGCAAACCAACCAACGGTGGTTAGGTGTCAAGATGCATATGGATGATTGATTTCATCCACATCAATCTCCCTGCTTGCCTTGCCTGTACAGTATAGGAATCTCAGCAGAGAAGAGGCAGAGGGAACCACCAACCAATCCAATCCAATCCAACCAAGTAGTATCAAAATAGGGCCATCCATCTGAAGAGGGATCGATCTGAGGGAGGAGGGACCGTACCTGGATCTGGATCTGGGCGGAGACGGACGGGGAAGAGGAGAGCAGGAAAAGGAACGGGAGACTCCGGACTCCACACGGTGGAGGTGTTGTTGTGTACTGACTTCTCTCTCTCCTTCCTCCTCCTTCCTTCGACGGTGTGTGTTTTGCCTGCGGCCCAGTTCGGCCCAACAGGTAAACAAAGGAAAAAGTTATTTTTATCTAATAAACTTTGGAACGATTCCGTGTTTCCTTTCTAGACAATAAAAACCGTCGGTCTAAACTGCTTGCACTCTCGATACCGGACACATGACCTCCATAGCTGGTTTCTCTCGATGATTTTACGCTTTTTTTATATATTTATTTTAGCTGAATCTTTGAAAAATCATAGCAAATCACCAAAATATCATAAAATGGAAAATCCAATTTTGTTGGACTCCACATGAATAGATACATGCAGCGAACATATGATATGATATAATTTAGTAAAAAATTGTTTTACTTTAGATATATATATATTTTTCTATAATTAATTCATAGCTACAGTTTTCGTGGTCCAATTATGGTAAAATTTTTATGGTGGGCTAATCATTATATGCTTGAGCTGTAGTAAAAATTTTATGCTCATTTGATCATTTGTGCTTGAGCAACTAAGTTCCAAGCTATATCAGAGATTCTTCAGTTTCTCAAGCATACATGATCCAATGAGCATGAATTTTTACTATAGCTCAAGCATATATAATAATTAGTCTACCATAAAAATTTCACCATAATTGGATCACAGAAAATATAGCTATGAATTAATTATAGAAAAGTATATATCTAAAAGTTTAATAAAAATCTTTTACTAGATTATATCATATCATATGTTCACTGCATAGATCTACTCATATGGAGTTAAAAAAATTAAAATTTTCATGTTATGATTTTTTGGTGGTTTACTATAATTTTTCAAAGATTCAGCCAAAATAAATATATATAAAAAAAGCAAAACCCCTAAGAGAAACTAGGGAGGTCATGTGTCTGGTATTGCGAGTTCAAGGAGTTCATACGGACGGATTTACTGTCTAGGGAGGAAACATGGATTCGTCCCAAAGTTCAGGGAGGTAAAAAGAATTTTTTCCAGAAACAAAAATATTTTGAGTTGTCTTGGGTCCACATGTAAGTCACTGAAAAGGTTTAAGTTGCCGCAGAGTTTTTGACTTGCAAAATTACATAATATATAAAAGGATGTGGAACAAGACATTTTTTTCACCATTATTTTTGAGAATAAATTCTTTTGTGGCCAATTGCAGTTTTGCTCAATCCCTTCTTGTCACTACTATATTAAAATGCCGTGGTGTCAAGTGCCTCTCGTTCGATGTATTATGGATGGATCTCACAAATTTTAAATGCCAAAGGTAGAAGGAAACCGCGAACTGCTTTCACGTGGATGAAATCTGGGGGGAAAAAAGGGTACTTTCACTCAGGAAAAAGAGATGTCACATTGCACACGGACATCTCACACAGAAAAAAGATGTCGTACTTTATTTCCATTTTCCCAATCAAACTGATGTATGAGGTTCAATGCAGGAAGAAAATGCTGAAGGAAAAATCGTAGCTGCCCTCAAACACTTGTACAGTAATAAGAACGGTCTCAGCCTTCTGCCTTCCTATGAATAGTTATCAGCTGCCGCTAAGAATTCCTATGACAATTCCACAGTGGCATGGCAATGTCATCCAAAGTTGAACTGAAAGCCTCCACCTCCAGGGAAGCCGCCGCCCGGGAATCCACCGTCGAAATGAAACGTGTACTGCTGGCCTCCTCCCCCGAAAGGATTGAAGCCACCCCCGCCTCCTCCCATGTTCATCTCGTCGACATCCTCTCCTCGGTCATATCTCACACGTTTGTCTTCATCACCAAGCACCTGAAGTTGCAGAGGGAGCATGTGTGCAACATGTCAATCGCACAACTCATTCCAATGAAACATTAAGAGAACTGATATCAACAGATGCACTTTGACCCAGTGCCATGTATGCGAGAACTGGGGTTATAATAAAGTTTGGAGTGGTGTTCTGTTTTCCTAGAGAAGAATTCCACAGAACAATACGGCCTCCTGTCCTTTTTCTTTCACCATACCTCATAAGCAGCAGCAATTTCTCGGAACATGTTTTCTGCTTCCTCCCGGTTATCCACGTTTTTATCTGGATGCCACTGCAAGGCCAGCTTTTTGTAGGCACGCTTTATCTCCGCAGCTGATGCTGTCTTTGAAATACCAAGGATTTTGTACCAGTCTTTTCTTTTGCTCAACTTAAGCTGCTTTTCGGCTCTCATAAGTGCTTCACGGATGCCCATGTCCTGGTTGTCAAAGATAGTAAGTTAACATGATAAGCCAAAACTAAATGTTGTGGTCCACCAAATTTACATGGCCATAGATACAGAATGTTTCTGTCCTGACAAAACTAGAGCATCAACCTTATGTTGCAAATTACAATTGCATATACCTTTTCATTATGGATTCTACTGCAGCATCCACAGAAACTGGACACAAAAAAACAGCTTACATAACAACACTAGATACCATATCAGTGAATTTAAGGTTCCAGCAGGAGAGGGATGGGTGGGTGGGCCCTTGGGTATTGCTTCGGGGGTGATAGTGTCAGGGAAACCTTAGATGGATAAAATACAAGAACTGTTGCCATCTACAACTCCGCCTGTGTTGGTTCTCAACATAGCCGGTTCCAAGTCTGGATAAAGGAGGAGGGTTGTGTTAGGTTTGGCGAACCAGCGTAAAAAAACAGTCACTCTAATGGATATGAAACCCATAAGAAACTCGTTGGAGCATAACCCTCTTAGCGACGCACTACATCGGAACCCGGGTGTGGTGTTAAATGGGCAAGGGCCGGGTCGCCATCCCCCCAAGGGCGCGTCGTATCGTGACTTGGGTACGATGAAAAGTGAGCAAGGGTCGGGTCGTCACAGCCTGAGTGGCGCGCTACATCTGCGCCCGGGTGTAGTGAAAAATGAGCAAGGGTCTTCGCACTTCCCTCGACGGGTGCGAAGGGTAAGTAAGTTAGCCGAGCCAACTAAGATTCGCATAGATAGCTGAAACATAGGATCCCTAAGAGGTAAGTTGCGGGAGCTAGTTGATGCAGCAATTAGGAGGCGTGTAAATATTCTATGCTTTCAGGAGACTAAATGGAAGGGTCAAAAGGCGAAGGAGGTTGAGGATACTGGCTTCAAGCTTTGGTATACGGGGGCAACACCGGGTAGGAATAGTGTAGGTATCTTGATCGATAAGAGCCTTAAGGATGGAGTCGTAGAGGTTAGGAGGCGAGGCGACCGGATTATCCTGGTCCGGATGGTAGTTGGAGACTCAGCCCTGAATGTGATCAGTGACTATACCCCTCAGGTAGGTCTCAGTGAGAGCACCAAGAGGCAGTTCTGGGAAGACCTAGATAGCATGGCTAGTACCGTTCCTAGCAGCGAAAAACTCTTCATAGGAGGAGATCTCAACGGCCATGTGGGTGCGACTAATGTAGGGTTTGAGCGAGTGCACGGGGGCTTTTGGTATGGTCGCAAGAGTCAAGAGGGGGAAGATATTTTGAACTTTGCGTTGGCCTACAACTTGTTGATAGCGAATACCCTTTTTAGGAAGAGAGAATCTCATCTTATGACCTTTCATAGTGGACAACACTCGAGCCAGATCGACTTTATCCTTGCTAGGAGGGAGGATAGACGGGATTGCTTAGATTGTAAGGTAATACCCGGGGAGTGTGTTGTCCCTCAACACAAGCTTGTGGTGGCGGACTTTCGTTTTCGGGTACGTGTCCATCGAGATAAACGCGTCAAGATTGCGAGAACGAAGTGGTGGAAGTTTAGAGGGGAAGCGGCGCAAACATTCAAGGAGAGAATGCTAGGTGAGGAGCCCTGGGAGGAAGGAGAAGATGCAGAAGACATGTGGCTAAAGATGGCAACATGTGTTGGAAGGTGGCCTCAGAGGTGTTTGGCGTGAGTAGGTGAGGCAAACAGGAAGGGAAAGACACCTGGTGGTGGAATGACGAGGTGCAAAGGGCTATTAAGGAGAAGGAGTGTTTCAAGCGCCTCCACCTTGATAAGAGTGCAGCCAACATCGAGAGCTATAACTTAGGAAAGAGGGTTGCAAAGCGAGCTGTGAGCGTAGCAAAGGGTAAAGCGTATGGTGACATGTATCAGCGGCTAGCCACGAAGGAAGGGGAGAAGGACATCTATAGGATGGCTAGAATCCGCGAGCGGAAGACGAGATATCAACCAAATCAAATGCATCAAGGATGGGACAGATCAAGGATGGGACAGATCGACTTCTAGTGAAGGATGAGGAGATCAAGGACAGATGGCGAGAGTATTTTGATAAGTTGTTTAATGGGGAGAATGAGGGCCCTACCCTTGAGTTAGATGACACTTTTGATGACACCAACAGACGCTTTGTGAGGAGAATTCAGGAGGCTGAGATCGGGGAGGCGTTGAAGAGGATGAAGGGGGTAAAGCGATGGGCCCTGATGGTATTCCCATTGAGGTGTGGAGATGCCTAGGTGCCAAAGCGATAGTATGGTTAACTAAGCTTTTTAACCTTATTTTTCAGTCTTTCAGTCCAGCAGGATGCCTGAAGAATGGAGGAGAAGTATATTAGTACCAATCTTCAAGAACAAAGGACATGTTCAAAGTTGTACTAACTACCGTGGGATTAAACTGATGAGCCATACGATGAAGCTTTGAGAGAGGGTTATCGAGCACCGTCTAAGAAGAGTGACAAGTGTGACCCAAAACCAGTTTGGATTCATGCCTGGAAGGTCGACCATGGAGGCGATTTTCTTAATCCGACAATTGATGGAGAGATATAGAGAGCAGAAGAAGGACTTGCATATGGTCTTTATTGACCTTGAGAAAGCGTATGATAAAATACCGAGAAATGTCAGGTGGTGGGCCTTGGAGAAGCACAAAGTCCCAACTAAGTATATTACCCTCATCAAGGATATGTATAAGGATGCGATGACGTTTGTCCGGACATGTGATGGTGACACCACTAACTTTCCTATTAACATAGGCCTACATCAAGGGTCAGCATTGAGTCCTTATTTATTTGTCTTGGTAATGGATGAGGTCACAAGGGACATACAAGATGATATCCCTTGGTGTATGCTCTTTGTTGATGATGTGGTGCTGGTGGACGAGAGTAGAGAAGGGGTTAATAGGAAGTTAGAGCTGTGGAGACGCACGTTAGAGTCGAAAGGGTTCAGACTCAGTAGGACCAAGACCGAGTACATGATGTGCGATTTCAGCGCGACTAGGCATGAGGATGGAGATGTTAGTCTCGATGGGCAAGTGGTGGCCTAGAAGGATACTTTTCGGTATTTAGGATCGATGCTTCAAAAGGATGGCGACATTGATGAAGATGTTAGATATAGAATCTCAGCTGTCTGGTTGAAGTGGCGTTAAGCTTCTGGCGTCCTATGTGACAGAAGGGTGCCACAAAAGTTAAGAGGTAAGTTCTATAGGACAGCGATTCGTCCGGCGATGTTATACGGTGCTGAATGTTGGCCTACAAAAAGATGACATGTCCAACAGCTGAGTGTAGTAGAGATGCGGATGTTGCGGTGGTTTTGCGGGCACACACGAAGGGATAGAGTCCGCAACGAAGTTATTCGGGATAGAATTGGGGTGGCACCAATTGAGGAGAAACTTACCCAACATCAATTGAGATGGTTTGGACATGTCCAACGGAGATCCCCAGAGGCGCCGGTGCGTAGTGGGGTTCTAAAGCAGGCCGAAAATGTAAAGAGAGGTAGAGGTAGACCTAAACTGACTTGGGACGAGTCGGTGAAGACAGAGCTTAAGGAGTGGAATATCTCCAAAGAGGTAGCTTTGGATAGGAGCGCTTGGAGACTCGCCATCCACGTATCTGAAGATCCGCGATCTTTGTTTTTTTTATGGGTTTCATCTCTAGCCTACCCCAACTTGCTTGGGACAAAAGGCTATGTTGTTATTGTTGCTGCTGCCGCCATCTACACCATCCAAATTATGCAATTTCAGACCAAATAGGGTTTTACCTGTGGGGATTTCTGGGCGGCCTCTTTTAGATCCTGAACCGCTCCTTCCCAATCTTCTGAGAGAAGTTTAGCTTCACCTCTCTGGTAAAAGAATGAAAATATCACCAGATATGCCAAGAAATGAAGAAACGATAAGATTATTATGCTAGCAAAAGTTTGTGCAAACACACAACTCAATTATTATGAAATTAATGGATAAATCTTACAATATCCATGTAAACCAGCCATGCACTCGAGCACACTAACAGCGCATATTAAACTGAAGGTCTTAGACATGCAGAACCATTGCAATATTATTATAAGTGCCAGCTGGTTTATAGCATTGATTCCAATGTTAATGGTGGGGTACCTAAACATCTCAAAGTTGTAAGGTAAGGTCTTAGAAATGCTAGATTTGCATTCTGCATTTACATTGATGTTCTATGTGATTCCAGGCAGGCAGTGTTACCTGTATAAGCGCATCAACAAGATCACTGTCTATGTTGAGTGCTTCAGTACAACTGCTGATGGCCTCCTTACCTCTCCCAAGTTTAACCAGAGTTTTACATAACCCGAGATAAAGATGTACATTATATGCAGTATGGTCAGGATCCATTGCTAGAGCTTTCTTGTAGTCCTCAGCAGACAAACGTAGTTTACCCTTGGCAGCATTATCTTCAGCCTGCATGTACACCATTTGATTTAGCTGTTACAATTTTGTACCTTCCAAATTGACCGAGAAGAAGAAATGACACTCACGCTCTTAGTCTTCTTCAAAAGATTTTTCAACCCGAAATATGCTTTCTTCAAATCTGAATGCTCTGGGTCAAGACGAAGCCCTTTCTGGTAGTGTCTAAATAAAAAGTATTATTGAAGATTGTCTAGAGGGCATTTGGGTGCGTATAAGCATATGCACACTCTTTTTCAAATTACCTGGAGGCCACATCATGATCAGCAAGGTAATAGTAGGCCCGACCACGTAGTAGCAGTGCATCCAAGTTGTCTTCATCTTCCTTTAGAATAAATCCGGTCTCTGAAATAACACTTGAGTAGTCTTTCAGTGCTAGCAACGCTTTAGCCTTGAGAAGCTTTGCCTGCAAATTTAATCCTTAGTACTACAGCTCAAGGAGACAGGGTTGCAAGGAATTTGCTTGTCCGTGGTCACACCTTCAAGCAACCCGGAGAAAAGACAAGTACAATTTTGTTGATGTATTCCAGGACTTTTGAAAAGTCTCCGGAATCAAACTGGCCATAAGCAGACTGTAATGAATTTTGAGCCTGCAGAAGCTGAGATAATTCCTTTTCCACTGTAGCAGTCCCAGGATTTAACTCCAGGTATTTGTTATAGTCGCTCTCAGCTTCCTTGTATCTGGACTTCAGAAAACATAATGCACATAAGACAAGCAAGGAATAAGGAACAGCAAAACAAGATATCATGTGCAAGATGACAAGTATTTTAGTAGCCATGTTCTTTTGCCATTTCATTATATGGGACTCCTCTTTCAGATATTGAGGCAATGATGCAAAACCAGGATTAGAATCCCCATTATATTTAATAGGTGTGAAGTCCATCTTTCTTGCTTGTGAGGCCAAACCAAAATGAAAAAAATCATCTACTTGCAAGTTTGAAGACAAAAGAAGTTGAAAATATACTGATTAGCACTGTATTCAAGTAGGAACGTGGCACACAAAAACAATGGGTTGCAAATCTGTTTTGAGGCTTGTAACCTCACCTCAACCCTGATGAGCTCGCATGCCGCGTCTTACCATGCACTTTAGCTTAACAACCCCCCACCCTACCCCCGCAGTACTCTGTAATTGACCGTCAGGTCAATCTTTTCGGTTAAGGCATTAGGTGGGGCTCCTCGCGCCCCCCACATTCTCGAGAAAAAACAATGGGTTGCAAATCAGTCCACGAGCAAAATTCACCTGCACTTATGGCGGAGCACTGATGCACGCTGCCTGTAAGCTTCAGAATGATTTGGGTCAACTTCCAACACAGCATTTAGCAGGCCAAGTGCCCCATCATACTTCCTCAGGTTCATCATCTCCGATGCTCGTGCGAACAGAGTAGCAGGGTCTTTTTCTTGACCTTCTGGAATTACAGAAAAAGAAGACGATATTTGATTAGCGGTGGACCCAGTTGTGCTGTGGCTGTATATAGAGACTGGAAATGGCTGGCCTAACAGTATCCAAGAAAGAGCCAAGATGAAATCCGCAAATGCGTAGCACAGGTCAGGAGATAGCATGCATATTGATCTGATGAGATGCTGCTAAAACATATTATGAGGGTGACAGAACAAGATGCAACTGAAGATTTAGTGAGAGCTCTTGGTCTCGCTCGCTCCGAGATCCAACCAATCAAATCAATGTAAAGAGTTCCCCTTGCAGGATGGTCGGAGATCCAATCCAACTCTACGCAATCCAATCGAGTAGAACGGCTACGGTTAACTTGTGATGGTGGGAAGTCGGAAGGGAAGCGCACCTTGAGCGAGGACCAGCGGGGAGTACTGCAGGTGGAGGAGGCAGAGGATTAGGAGCGGAGGCAGCGCCGTCCGCCCCCATGCCCGCACCATGATCTCCGTCTCGCGCTCCCTCTGCAGGCTTGAACCGCTTCTCGTCTTCCTCCCTGGTTTCCGTTCCGTCCTAGCTCTTGACAGACACAGCACTGGACGGAACACGTAGCTCGGCCAATACAGCGGCGACGCGTGGACTCGCTGCCACAGACGGGCCGGCCCAGCATTCTGTTGTCTGTCCAACCCAATCCTTTGGTATTCCTCCTACTCCAAGCCCAACTCAATCCGGTCAATGCTGCTTCTTTTTTTTAAAAAAAAGTGACTGTAAGGAGAGAGGAGGAATTTCTTAATGGGCTTCTTACATCTTGTGTTTTAAGTTATTGTCCTAGAGAATGTAATAAGATGGCGCATAAGTGTTCTTAAGATGCCGACCTGTGTTGGGAAGGCACAATGATATCACTGAACCTTTGAGTTAATGGAATTAAAATTCCCCAAAAAAAATTATACAATTTTCTTTATTACTACTGTTTCTAATCTTCTAGTCCTTAATTGACATTCCCGTTACTAGCTGTTAAGTGCCTCTTAATGTCTAAAAGGGTCCACGATCTAGAGAGAATATATCGTGTGTATGCGATACCTCTTCTTTCCAATGACAACATATTTGCCCAAGCGAGCGTAGATTCCCCAGAACCGGCCTTTCCTGATTCAATTCACTGGAGGCTCCCAAACCCTTCTTGTTGCTCCAAATTGGGGCTCGATTATGATTTTTTTTTATACAATTTAATTTAGTGTTCTTAAGTGGCATTAACAGCGAAAGGGAGTCGATTATTATGACATATTTTTTATACTACTAAGTAAAGCTCCGTGCGATGCTACGGGCACACAAATTTGAACAAAGTAAAAATAATTTTAAAACAATATGGTAAGATAATAGACACATTATCTAAGCCATAAATTTCAGTAGCAAAATACATATTAAAGATGATTGAAAGAAAGTGTATCTAACATGCCAAATGTCTTCCTTAATTTGGTTCTATTTCATATCAATGTTCACTGTCGGACTCAAAACCAATCCCAAGTAAACCATTTACTTAGTGACGTCCAATAAAACAGAATATATCACTATAATGAACTTAGTGCATCAATTTTCTCTTGCTCTTGTCCTTCTCTTTGAAATAACTCTCCTCTGAATCCCTCTCTGTCAACACAAAAACATAGAAAATGAAAACCTAGCAAAGATGTATTTGACATAACATAGTGCATACGGAGCTAGCAGAATTCATTAACCTACAATATCTCAGATACCACTGCAGAGGGAAGCATGCCAATCAAGCAGGAAGCCAGGCAAAATAGATACCACCGCAAGCAAAACAGAACAGTAGAAGCTGCCAACAATACTTGTGAACCTCGGCAGCAACTATATCAATGTTGATTTTATCTTAAACCATTGAGAAAAGCACAAAGCAATTAACTGAAACATCACATCTGGATGCTACCTACTGGAGGACAGAGGGCTGTGCAAATGCCATCAATAAGGAGCATGACAGCAAGAAAATTTTACTTATACTGAAAGCTTCTGTAACTCGTGGAGCACAGAATTTTTCATGCATAAGCGGTAGCATATAGGCGGTTAGATTCAGCGGTATGACTCTCCTCATCTTCCACTCCCAAAAACTGAGACGTCTTTCCACTCGAGCAGTTCCTGTTGGAGCATTGAAAGGGAAAAAAAGAAAATGTAAGACTACACTATTAAGGGTTTCAACAAAACTCATGGCAGAGCTACATGCAATTCGATGATAATGAAACGTAATGCAAAATTGAATGCAAATCTAAAAACCTTTCAGAGAGTAACTTCTCTTCAGATAAAGCCTTCTCAAGCCTCTCTCCAAATAGTGTTGCATGCCAACTCACCTTTTGATCCTGCCCATGTAAACATTATTTACTCTAGGTAAGTCCGTTTTACTTGAGTGTTAGCAGAAATCAAGAGAAATAGAGGCAGACTTTACTTCTTTGTACTTCTTTGTTGAATTGTGGATGCCATTTCCATCAAACCATTTAGGAGTGAAATTTACTGGCTCTTTATCTTTCCAGTGTGCTGTGACCATTCCAATAATAGGCCTGTCCTCATCTGAACTCTTAGCTGAACGAGACTTGTGGCCTGTCAAGGCCTCATCTCTAAATGGCTTCTTAGGATTTGCAGGCTTCAACCAATGGGACAAGCTTGGGAGCTCCAGCTCTGAATCATTGTTCTTCAGTACCTTCTTTCTGGTGGCATGAATGGTTGCCTCAGTTTCCAGGGACTTCTCCATAGATGGTGTGTTCACGCTGTCTCTTATCTTGTTAGAGGATGATATAGAATCCTCGGAGCTCTGGAACAGGGAATATTCATCAGATATTGAAATCTTCATGGCAGCCACATTGTCATTCTTTGCACACTTTGGATCCTCCTCTGATTGTTCAGGATGTAAGAAATCTTCTTTTGATACCCCATATTGTTCAAAATCCTTGGCAGGATCTAAAGTTTGGTGTTCTTCATTCTGTGCACAAGCTTCAGTAATGTTCTCATTTGTCAACTCATCCACATTAATTGCAGGGGAAGTAGCTGAAGACTGCAACTCATCATTTGTTTTTGAAGAACTGCAATGATGAAGCCTAAACATCCAAAATATTAAACTGGTTCAGCTACTACTTTCTACAATAGAGAGAGGAGAGAGAGCAGCAACATCTTCAGACGTAAGAATAGTTACATTTCTTATTCAGTAATGTTATCAGTATCAGTAGTAGAAGGTACAAAGTTTGCATACCTCATTGCATATGGTACAATAGAGCTCTGATGAGACCTAGGAGTTTCACAGTTCTCAACCTTCAGGGACATCCTAGGAGTTTCATCAGACATGGCAGGAAGACATCCTGAATGTGTTTCCTTCTGATGGACTGAATTCACATTCTTGGGCACCCTTTGGGTTTCATTTGTAGTTTCCAGCAATGCACCATTGTGTTTTTGGATAATAGCCTGTTATCATGGTGAGAAATTAGTCTGCAACTAAGAACCCAAGACAATATGGTGTATGCGCTAATAAAAGATAACTGATAGAATTCACCATTATGAAGCTGCTATTCTTTAACCACATCACACATGACAATATATGAGATAAAGTAACATACATAGGTTATCTGCAAGAAATAACTGGATTAAAGAAAAGAAGTGTATTGTGTTTATACAACCAAATTGGCTACTGCATTGTCTTGAACTCTTTACCAATTACCAGCACAAGTTCAGTCAAATGAGCAATGAATCAACTTAAAAGTCTGTGCCAATTTATGTCCAGGTAAAGTTGACATGCCAGTATCCAAGAGAAATTAGCATGTCAGCATGTGCAAATTATTTCACTAACACCACAAGCATTATGTATATAAAACATTTTGAAGGAACATATCACATATAACGAGAAATTTATGAAAAAAAAAGGGAGGTAGCAGGACCTATAATCAACCAAGGATCCCCAACTGTACATGCTGGTCCTAGTCATGTAAATTCAGCTGAACTGAAACCATGAGATACAGCACCGATAACCAAGCGCATGGAGAAAAAAACAATAATCACAATTAACAAACGATAAAGGGGATAAATCAGCGCAGGGCCTGATTTTGAGAATGGCCACACCTGAGGTTCAAGCTCCTGATCCATCCCCTTCCTCCAATCCCTCTGGTCGGCCCACGAGCTCGCCGTCTGCTTCGCCCTTGCTCCCTCATCTTCAACCAACAACACAAGTCAGCAACACCGAAACAAACAAAAGCAGAAGCCTCGGAGGAGCACGCCCGTGGCTCTGCCGCATGTGCAAGATATACGGAGGAGCAGATGGGATCCGCTCCGCATCCCTGCACCGTCGGCGGAGGACGAGGTGGCGGCGGCGGCGGTGGGAGCGACGATGGCGCAATCAACGCGACCGCCGAAGCACGCACAGGCACCGGCGCCGGCGCCGGCGTCGGTGGCGGCGCAGCATCCGAAGACGCCCCAGGCGGAGGAGGCGAAGGGAGCGGTGGTGGTCGGTGGCGAGGAGCCCAAGATCCCGGCGGCGGTGGTCGGTGCGCTCATTGGTCCTGTCGCCACCCTCCATGGCGAGATGCGTGGCGGGCCCTCATCGGCGGGCAGTGGGCGACGCCGGGGAGCGAGGGCTGGCCGCGGGTTGGGGGAAAGAGGCGCCTCGCGATGGCCGGCTGAGGGTGGTTGGGGAAGAGAGGCGCGGGCCTTCGTCGGCGGCGGGGCGAGCCTTCGTCGACGAGCAGGGGAAGAGATGCTCGGCAGGCAGTGGGCGAGCGGGTACAGCGACGGCAGCGAGGCCGGGTCCAGGGCTGCTGGCGGCGCGTTGAGGAGGGCGGCGGCGGCGGTTGCGGCGCGGGGGATTGAGTCGCGAGGTGTAGGGCGGAGCAGCAGCGGCGGCGCGTTGGGGAGGGGTGGTGGCGGCAGTTGCGGCCCAGGGGATTGAGTCGCGAGGTGGAGGGCGGAGCGAGTGGGAGGACGGCACGAGGGGTAGGGCGGAGTGTGGTGGAGCGCATGGGATGGCGGCGGGGTTCGGAGGGAGGTACCGTCGGTAGACTCGGGGTGGGAGGCGCGGGGGTTAGAGGCGGGTCAGGGAGGAGGGGGTGGGCGGTGCAGATCGTACGGAAAGATTGATCGGACGGCTAGGATGCAAAGTTGGCAGAACTACGTGCTTTTTTAGTAGTAGAGACTTTAGAAGGACAAGGGTGTGGAGACCGAGACATGTTTGTGTGTGCCGCCTAGGAGGACAGGGCACGGAGGCGTCTGCCTGGGCGTGGGCGCGGAGGCCCGAGGCACGTGCCTCCATGATGTGCGTTGTCTAGGTGCACGGTGGCCTTGGGGAGGAGGGGTTGTGACGATGGCTTCTTCAGATCGAATGTTACCTTCTTGGCTTCTTCCGGGGTATGTATTTGTTCTTGACTTCTTGTCATTCATATTTGTCTTGGTTGTGTATGCTACGGGTAGTATCATATAGGCAACACGCACAGTAACTGTTGTAGTTTTGATGGCATCTTAATGCACAAGATGGACCGTAATTTGAGTTATTCATTCAAAATGTGACTTGTTGGCAACACTAGAAGTAGGAAGGATGTTCCTTGCTTTGCTCCAGCATGATTGTTGACTCAAACATGACCAATTTCAAGGACATAGTTGGTGAAAATGTTAAGAAGTATCTTCCACAATACAAGGAATTTGAGATTGTTGCCTACTATGATGAGGCTGATGAAAACCACTTAGAAGTCAAATCAGATCAAGATCTGCTTGATATGTTTGCCAAGTATGTGGGTATAGCAAAGTAGTGGAAATTGACATTACATACACCTTGCCAACTGAAATGTCTGAGTAGCCTCCTGCATCAAAGAATCTTTAGCAACTCAATTCACTCGGCCTACCTACAAGCCAGCAAGGCCAATGAAACCAGCTAGCATATGTCACCCTGATGATGTGAAGGTGCATCTAGACCTTCTAATGGATTTTGGTGAGTTGAATGGCAAAACGATAAAGAACAAACATGTTTGTTAAAGATTTTGAGCAGAAATTCATTTCTATGATTGTAATTATAATATGAGTAAGACATGCAATCAAATAAAGACCCATATTGGTAAATGACAAACAACTTGCAATAAGGATTAGAGAAAATACTTCATGCGTAACAAAATGGTCTCTATCAATAGTTTGTTATGGTAAACAATGAGATATTAAAATTGCGAGACTGCAAGCAAGACAAGAATCATTATACATTTAGGGCGCATAATGTTGGTATATGATCATTTAAGCATTTTGGAGTGGCTTTTAGAATAAATTGTTCACATGAAATGGAGAAAACCCCAACATAATAAATGTAATGGATGTTATGTAGAACATGTTGGAGTCCATGACCAACTCAAATCAAGAGGTCTGGTGTAAAATTTAAAATTGAAAAGTAGGCTATGATAATGTTGGTCGAGTCAAAAAAAACAAATGGCAGCCAAGTAGCTATTTTTTCGAATTTGTAGTTCAAGTTAGATAAATATGTTGTTTTCTTAAGCTGAAAATTTGAAGTCCTAGGAGTAACGTTGTGTGACCATGTTTAGGGTCGTGTAGAATTAAATTATTTATTTATGAACACTTTCAAAACCTAAAGTATATAGTTCATGTACTTCAATTTGGACTATATACAAGTTTAACAACTATTTGTCAGCAGGTATTTGAGATCAAAGGATAAAGTGAGTAAAATATTCGGGAAATCAATATTTAAGCTGAATTTCTTTTAAGTCTAACAATGTGACCAAGTGACCATGTTTAAGGCCTTGTACAATTAAGACTTTGTGTATATTTTTGGTGAAGACCCAATATAGAAGCTATAGTAGAGCTTATGTACTTCAACTTGAGAGGAAGCTGAGGTCGAAATTTGGGTTAGAAAGATTATAAATCAGAGGATTTAAATGCCTAAATATGCTGAGTTTTTATTTGAGTGAAAAAAGGCTAGTTCTGGAATTGTGATTGTTAGCTACATCAAGTGGGTTTTTTTTATTTTTTTTAAGATTATGGAAAAAGTTCCGGCCTTGATTCACATGTGAATGACTACAACCAAAAGAGTTATAAGACCTCAAATGAGGGGTTTCACAAAAAACAAGAGAGAAAGCTTTAAAATAAAAAAAGAAAGTTAGAAGAAAGCTATAAAACAAAGAAAGAAAGCTAGAAGACTAAGCTTCGATCTTCTTTTTCGTTCCCGCTTCAACTTTGTAATATCTTCACGCAGCACCAATCCATCACATCTCTCGTCTGCTTATAGAAACTTAATGTTCGGATCATCTGTTGCTTGTCAAGTCTTTTCATGTAAACCTTCGCCTAGCCCATGAGTGTGAGGAGATATTGATATTGTCTCCAAGGAGAGAGTGGCACCAAAAGACATCACCAATGTCGACGCCAGCGTAATGCCGAATAAAGATTTCCTCGAACGGTTTCCCGTAGCACCTGATGTCAACATGGATCTATAGGCAGGCTAGCGCATCAGCAAAGCCTCCAAGAAGTAAAGCGGCACAAAAAGCGGCGCCAATGCGACCGGTGTGAGGCCGATATGGGATTTCTCCTTGCGCTTACTGAAGCCACATCCGCATGCTTGCGTTAGATGGCCAGACACCGATAAATCCGTCACCCTACACGCCGCTGGCCAGACCCAAGCAGCGCACCCTATCGACCCGCCTTTCCAGGGCGGAGAGCCTTAGCGACACCTCCACCAGCGAGCCATCGTTGCCTTCCCCATCCTGCCATCATGCCGGCTCCTCGGGCGAGACCAGATTCGGTCCCACTGGCCTAGGATCCAGCGCCCGAAGCCGCCTCCCCCGGGACTGGGGCACCTTGCTGCAGGCCCGCCGTCGCCATCTAGCGATCGTGCAGCTGCCCAGCGCTACTCCGATGCAGCCTCGGTGATGCCAGGAGGGCGGCGGCGGCGGCGAACAGCGCAACGATGGTGGGCGGCGGCGAGATTCAAATCCATCCAGACCACGCGACCGGGGAAGGGGGAGGGGGAGGAAGGAGCCCCGTCGCCGCCAACCTGGCACCCGCCTGGACTTTCGGCGGCTGCTCCGGTAGCGGCGAGGTGCCGGTGGGGATGAGGGGGCGATGGAGGCGGCGGGGCTCGGACCCACCCGAGTCGCCCCTTGGGGGCGTCAGGGGGGGGGCAGACCAGTCATTTTTTTAGAGAGGTGACGACGTTTTTCTTTAGATTACATCCTGCATATATACTTCACAAAAATTGAACATAAAAGATGAACTTTGAATCATTTACTTCAATTTTTGGAGATAATCAAGTTCAAGCTGTGGACGGGACAGGGTTTATAATAGCCAGTCAGCAAGCCGATTATGCTGGATTCTACATTAAGCTCAGCTGGCTAGCAAAGCCGAATATGCTTAATTCTACATTTAAGCTGCAAAATCTAAGTCTTGGAACTGTGGCCTGGTGACTATATATTCAGGCCTGGTTTAACCAAAATTTTGTATAAGGACCTTACAGAAACTCAGTCTAGATGTTGGACAACACGTTATGGTGAAATTAGCTGGATCGGAGTAAGTCAAGTTCTAGGATTCACAAGTTTTGAGACCTAATTAGGTGGACAACGTTTGAACTTGAAACTGTGTTCCCTCTGTTGACACCGTTTTTTTGGCACATGTCAAGTTCGGCATCGGAAAGAAGTAGAAGAGCCGTTGTGGAATGATGGAGGAAAATCGGCCGATTCAGATGACTGAGAGGAAACAGATGGGGTTGCCGATTGGAGGCTTGGCCGATTTTGCACAGGAGGTTCAACCGATTGCCGATTTAACATTACTGCCGATTTGGCCAAATTGGGCTAGTGGCGTTTTGTGGTCAATTAGGGTTTTGTGTCAAGTCCGACTCTTGCATGGGTCGATAAGTTTGTTTAGAAAATTTATTTCTTTAGCGTCAAGTTTTGTGTTTGTCGTGATCGACAAGAAATCTGTATCCTAGGATATAAATAGCGACCCTGCGTGCTCTAAGAAAATTTGTACACACCAACATAAATAAAATCCTACTTTTTTCCGCAATCTACTTTTCGTACTCGGCGACTTCGTCGACCCATTTTTCTTTTTCCATGAGTTCTTTCGAGCTAGCTGGGCTGCATCGCTTCGATCTCCGGCTTGCTGGTGAGTTCCGCGTTTACCAATTATTTTCTAGGCTTTAACTTCGGGCGCATCGCTGTCATTCCATCTAGATTTATTCACAATTTATCGATATCTGCTAGATCTGCAAGTTTTAGTTTAAATCTTGTAGTTTTAGTTTTTATCACCAATTTATCCAGCTTGAAATAGCTTCTATCAGCTAGATCGGACCTATTAAAATATACTATTTCACAGCCGATTTAGATCTGTTTCGAGTGTTGTTTATCGAGCTCTGTTTAGGTTACGTTTTAGTAGCATTTTACATTGCTTATGTCATCACAATCGGCTCCCCTAGCTGTTTGTCTTTATCTGCATGGGTAGCTTTGCCGTTACAACCTATTGGAGAGATTCGGTGCAACAGCCATTTCGCTCCTGAATTTAACCTCTCGTTTGCTTGTCAATCAACAGGTCAGATTGACTGGCACGCCTTTGGTTCAGGTTCAGTGTGCTAGTACGTGAAGGTCGCCTCCCGATTTTTGCGTCAACACACTTTTGCACGCGTGGTGGGGCTCAAAAGATTTCCAAGATGTCACTTCCTGATCCCCAGAATGTTTCGAAACAGAACATCATTCTAGTAACTGAAGAGGATCTGAAAGCTGAATAGAGGGAGGATATGACAAAGGCTATGGATGAATTCAAGGCAGAGTCCTCAGGTCATTCAACAAGACCAAGAGTGGGGAAGTTATCAAGAAATTTCCTCCTCCATCTCCCCGCAATATTGTCATCCATGAAGATCCAGGGAAGCTGAGTAAGATGGTCAATGAAGCTCTTCTTCATGCATTAATCAACCAATCTGATATCATGACCAATAAAATGCATAATGCCATTGTCCAGGCTCTAAGAACTAGAGAGGTGTTTCAGGGTTTCAAGGGACCTACGTATAAAATGCCAGGAGCTCAAATTGGCAATGCCCATACAACACTTGAGGCAACTGCAGCAGAATCATCGGCCACTCAGCCGATTCAATCTGAAGGTGTTTATTACACATTGCCGCAACAGTTTTCGACACCTTTGCCGCAGCAATCGGCACCTCAGCCTCCTCCAGTGTTCACCACTTCACCGCCGTTAATCACTTCATCAACGCAAGGAGTTGTAGGGAATCCAATCGGATGGGATCCAAAAATTGGCCTTGGGATGCCACCCAATTTCGGAAGCATGTCTGCTAGTGCACCTTTGGAGACACCACCGAAACCTCCTTCACCTCGGACTCCAGCTCCTCGGTCAGCCGGTTTATACCGAATGCATACACCAAACTCCGGGCTGACAGGTACTTTGGTTCACTATCAGGATGGGATCAAACTAGTGCTGCATGATCCTACAACGGGATTAGTCCGGCACCTTGAGATTCCTCTATTGCAGGCATCACCGCAGCAATCATCACCACAACAACAACCACCTCCACAGCAAGAATCGGCTCCACATATGATGTCACAAAACCAATATCAGACGTCAGGTTCATAGCCGATTCATCAGCATCAACCTCAGATGTCAGCACCACGGATGACGCCTCAGCAATATCAGCATCAGCAGGCAGTTTTACCAGCACCAGATGTAGGTGGCTACTCCTCCACCACAGCAGTTCCGACAACAGTAGATGTCAACAGCTCGATCGGTGCAACATCAACCGTCGGCTCCTCAGCCGATTTATCAGCAACCACAATCGGCTTCTCAGCCGACAGCTCAGGAAACACAAAACCAGCCGATAGAGCAGCTGCAGAGAGTACAAGCAAACAATCAGGTTGATTGGGCTGCAAAGATAGCTGAGGTGATGTAGGATCAGTTCGGATTAAAGCCTAAACAGCAGACATACATGTACAGGACTCCATATCCACCTGCATATGATCTGCTTTCGTTTCCTAATCGGTATAAGGTGCCCGACTTCACTAAGTTTTCGGGACAGGATGAAACCTCCACCATTGAGCATATTAATCGCTTCATAATTCAGTGTGGAGAAGCAGCTGCAACCGACGCTCTGAGGGTCCGATTGTTTTCTTCGTCTCTCTCTGGATCGGCGTTCACATGGTTCACGACATTGCCAGGCAATTCCATTGTTTATTGGGCTGATTTGTAAAAGCAGTTTCACAAGTATTTCTTTGCTGGTATGCATGGGATGAAGTTGATAGATTTGACTAGTCTAAGGCAGAGGAGTGATGAATCAGTGGGAGCTTTTATGGCAGCTTTTATACAGAAATTCAGGAAAGTCAGAAACAAATGCTATAGTCTGACCCTGAATGATGCACAGTTAGTTGAGTTGGCTTTCTAGGGACTTTTGCCACATATCAAAGAGAAATATGCATCACAAGATTTTGAAAGCCTGACCCAATTGTTGCATTGTATGTCGAACCAAGATGTGCGCCCTTATGAACAAAAGAGAAATTTCCAGAAGAGGTTCGCATATGTGGAATATTCGGATACCGAAGAAGAGGCTGAAATCGGCTTGGCTGAATGGGTCGGAAACAAAAAGCCGATGATAATGCGTTATGGGAAAGAAGAAGCTCCAAAGTTTGGGTTTGACGTGAAAGCCAACAAGATCTTTGATCTATTGTTACAAGAGGGACAAATTAAGCTCTCTTAGTATCATACTATTCCATCGGCTGATGAGTTGAAAAAGATCAGATATTGCAAATGGCATAATGCTACTTTCCACAGTACCAATGATTGCAAGATCTTCTGTCAGCAGATTCAAACAACAATTGAGCAAGGAAGGCTTAAGTTTGAGATCCCAAAGAAGCCATCAAAGTCGATGAAAATTGATCAACACCCCTTCCCAACCAATATGGTAGAAGTCAATGGTAAAGCTAAAGTATTGACTTCCCAATTGGCTAAAGCTAGTGGAGCCATTGATCCGGAAGTCCAGATATCGGCTGAAGAGGTAAAGCGGAAACGTCCGATTGAAGAGGCTGAATGTTCAAAAGGAACACGGCGTCCTGTGACGTCTCGGATGTTGTTAAACAAGTTCCAACGACAACATGAAGAAGCACGACATGAAGAAGAGATGATGCGTCGGCACAAGGATCATTGGAGATGCCCGTTCGTCATATACTGTTGGGAGGAAGGAATCAAAATGTCGTCAGCTGATAATTGTCCAGACTGTAATGGGCCATTTCAGGATAGTCGATGCTTCAAAAGATCGTGTTTTGATGACAGGAAGCAGAGGCCGATCATCGGGGATAGGCGTGATTATGAAGAAAAGCGTGTTCCAGTTCATGATCGGCTGGGGGGTAGAGTTACAGTAAAAGATCGGATGAGAGTAAGCGTCCATGATCGGCTGGAGGAAAGGGCTAATAACAGAGTCCCTGATGAAGAGCCGTTGTGTTGCGAACCGGAAAGGCGGCGGGCCCCAGAGCACAGTGGTGTAAGGCATCCTTGGTGGTGCCCAGATGGGTTAACCATATCTCAGAAGAGGAGAGTTCAACACCTACGCCAGTGGTAGCAACAAGAAGAAGAAGAAGAGAGACGCACTCTAGAGAAAAAGAAAGTTAAGTCTCAAGTATGGCGTGAAAAGCCAAGAGCCGATGATGCAGGCACAAGCGAATAAGCTGCAGATATTAACATGGTATTCATCTTGCCAATGAAGTTTATAGCCCCCGCTAGAGAAATGTCAGACAAGGAAGGAGGGATGGCTCAACTTGCTTTGGATCCGATGCCGGCTACTTTTGAAAAAACAGAAGAGGAAAAGCGTCGGCACTTGAAAGCATTGTTCCTCAAGGGACAAGTTGATGGGAGGCCTGTCACCAAATTGCTGGTAGATGGAGGTGCAGCAGTGAACATAATGCCATATGCCATGGTTCGCAAGCTCGGGAAAGGCGAGGAAGACTTGATAAAGACTGACATGATGCTGAAAGATTTTGAGGGTATTGTCTCACCAGCTCGGGGGGCACTCTGCGTTGATCTGACTATCGAAAGTAAGACTCCACCTACTACTTTGTTTGTTGTTAATGGAACAGGGTCCTACAACTTGCTCTTGGGATGTGATTGGATACATGTGAATTATTGCATCCCTTCGACCATGCACCAATGTGTTATGCAATGGATTGGAGATTCTGTGGAGATGATCAACGCTGATTCCTCCTTCAGCATTGCTGCAGCCGACGCCCAACAGTGGAGTTGTGAGACGGTAAGCTACATATCTGACAAGGTGTGGGAAACTGATTTTCTCAAGGTATCCGATTTTGGCCTACAGCCGATCCAAGTAGTTGGCTCCAAGGAATCGTCTTAATGGATGATTATATCAAAGAAGGAAAATTAGGGCACGGGTTTACGTCGGCCGATGAGTTAGAACAGATAGATTTAGGTGATGGTAGCAAGCCAAGGCCGACGTATATTAGTGCTAAGTTAGATCCTGAGTACAAGCAAGAGTTAATTCAGTTGTGAAAAGAATATAAAGATTGTTTTGCTTGGGAGTATTATGAAATGCCCGGTTTAGACCGTTCTATTGTTGAACATTGGTTGCCTATAAAACCAGGGCATCGGCCACATCAGCAGCCTGCTAGACGCTGTAATCCTAAAATATTACCTGATTTCAAGGCCGAGATTACTCGTTTAATTGAAGCAAAGTTCATCAGGCAGTGTCGTTATGCTGAATGGATTTCTAATGTGGTTCCTATGTACAAGAAAAACGGAAAACTCTGAGCCTGTATTGATTTCAGGGATCTTAACACAGCAACGCCGATGGACGGTTATCCAATGCCGATTGCCGATGTGTTGATAGATGCTGCTGCAGGGCACAAGGTTATTAGCTTCATGGATGGTAATGCTGGATATAATCAAATATTTATGGCTGAAGAAGACATTGCTAAGACTGCGTTCAGATGTCCTGGGCATGTTGGATTATTTGAGTGGATCATCATGACTTTCGGATTGAAGAATGCAGGGGCTACATATCAACAGGCTATGAATTACATATTCCATGAGCATATCGGCACGATAGTTGAGATTTACATTGATGACGTTGTGGTTAAGTCAGAAGGTTATAAGGAGCATTTGACCGATTTACGTAAAATTTTGGAGTGCACAAGAAAACATGGGCTGAAAATGAATCCAAACAAGTGTGCTTTCGGCGTATCGGCTGGACAGTTTTTGGGTTTCATGGTTCACCAAAGAGGCACCGAAGTCAGTCAAAAGATGATTGGTGCAATCAATAAAGTTATTGCTCCGACAAATAAAACTGAGCTTCAATCATTGATCGGAAAAATCAACTTCATCCGGAGATTCATATCAAATTTATCTGGGAGGATTCGGTCGTTCAGGCCTTTGTTGAAGCTTAAAGCCGATCAAGAGTTTGTATGGGGGTCCGATCAACAAAAAGCATTGGAGGATATTAAAAAGTATTTGGTGACCCCACCAGTGTTGGTGCCTCCTCAAAGAGATAAGCCGTTTAAGTTGTACTTATCAGCTGATGAAAATGCTATCGGATCGGCTCTTATTCAAGAATTTGAGGGCAAGGAACGGGTGATTTATTATGTCAGTAGGAGACTTTTGGATGCCGAAACCAAATATTCTCCGGTTGAAAGGCTGTGTTTGTGCCTATATTTCTCTTGCACCAAACTTAGGCATTATTTATTATCGGCAGAATGTACTGTTGTCTGCAGGGATGACGTTGTCAAATACATGTTGTCATTGCCGATTTTGAATGGGAGAATCAGAAAATGGATTCTAGCATTATCCGAGTTTGACTTAAGCTATGAATCGGCTAAAGCTGTGAAGAGGCAAGTCAAGGCCGATTTTGTAACTCAGCATTGTGGCTCAGAAGTTAAAGTGGTGGAACCTGCGCCGTGGACTTTATTCTTCGATGGATAATCTTGTGGAGTAGGATCAGGAATCGGCATAGTACTGATTTCGCCTCGGGGGGCCGATTGAGAAGACTGCTAACGAATAATCAAGTTGAGTATCTGTAACGTCCCGCCTCCCCGAGGCCGTGCCGATTGAGAAGACTGCTAACGAATAATCAAGTTGAGTATCTGTAACGTCCCGCCTCCCCGAGGCCGGACCCGCTTACATCTGGCCGCTTCCTAGGACATAGACTGCCCTCACACATAGACTGCCCTTTCTTTTCTGCACACTTTGTCCTCACTCGTGCGCACCCAGGAAGAATTTCCCGGTCGGTCACCCATCCCCAAATTGCTCCAAGGCAAGCACGCTTAACTTTGAAGTTCTTTGAAATTGGGCTTCCGGAAAAGAAGTTGCAACTTGTTGGTATGAGTATCCTATTAATCCTATTAAGCCCTGGGCCGGGGTGTCACATCCTCACCCCTTAAGAGACCGACGTACTCGTCGGTCAACCCCAAGCCAGGAACGTTCCCTCTTGGCCACGTCCGTACGTCCATAGTGCCAACGGCCCATGTGCCACGTCCGTGCGTCCAGTGCCAACAGCCCATGTGCCACGTCCGTGCGTCCAGTGCCAACGGCGCATCCCTGATGCCCGTGCACTGACCCGCCACGCGCCCGCCCACATGCCTGCGCACCTGACCCGCACACGCCCGTGCTCATGCCCGCGCTCTATGCTCGTACGCGCCCGTGAAACCGCGAGAGTCGGCTCTGATACCATTCTGTAACGTCCCGCCTCCCCGAGGCCGGGCCCGCTTACATCTGGCCGCTTCCTAGGACATAGACTGCCCTCACAGACCAACACAAGTCTTTTCTGCACACTTTATCCTCACTCGTGCGCACCAAATTGCTCCAAGCCAAGCACGCTTAACTTTGAAGTTCTTTGAAATTGGGCTTCCGGAAAAGAAGTTGCAACTTGTTGGTATGAGTATCCTATTAATCCTATTAAGCCCTGGGCCGGGGTGTCACAATCAGACACGTCAGACGAGCAGGAAAGAGAAAAGGTTTTAAAAGCGACATCACTTGCAGAAAATGCATTCCAGGTGCCGATTATCCTTTTTCGAACATGTGTTCATACTCACATCATTCGAGCTAACCCTTTGTCTCTGCAGGCCTTATTGGGAGAGAATCCAAATCCTCCGATTGAAACGGCGCAAGATCAGCCGATTGAACCATCGGCAGGGGTAGGAACACTTCTACCGGCAGTTCTAAATCCTCAACCAGACTTAGCCGAAAACGTGCTAACTCAACCGGAATCGACTGAAATGACTCAAGGCCAACTTCCTAAGTCAAATGACCCTGTCTCTAGAGCATCACTTGAAAGGATTTCAGAAAATGAACCAGTAATCAACCCAGCGCAAAACACCCAAGTCATCATATCGGATTCATCGGCGACCACCTCCGATCCAACGAACACGTCAGCTCTCCAGGTATGATATTTCATCAGTACTTCTGATTTTCTGACCCTTTATTCTGCTCTCTGATGATAAATTCTTTTCCAGGATACTTCCTCCAATATCCAATCGGCTGCAATCCAAGAGCCCAACGTTCCAGCTCCTCCGATTAACGCAAACCCTGAAGCGCCTCCTGAAGTAGAAACAAATCTTCAAGAACTTCCTCTGATGGGAATCATGACGCCTACACCTTTCGACAAAATCAGATTGAAAATGGTGAAACTTAGTGTCAGCCAATTTTTTTTATAACCGATCCCTTTTCCTCGGCTCATCAACTAAGTATTATTTTTGTAGGCTCAGGATACCCCAGACAATAGCCTCTTCTCATTCAAAATCAGAGAGCCACCTGAAGAAGATGATGCTCAGTCAACTCTTCTTGCAGTTAGTGAACTTCCCGAGGGTGCCAAGGCAAAGCTCCAGACTATGCTCATTCTCCGTGATCAAAACATCGAACAACTGGTGCAAGATGCCAGGCCGATTTGGGACCTGTTCCTCAGAATCAGGGGTCATCTCCCAGAAATAGCCATAGAGGCCCTCATCCCTGCAGCCTATATCGAGAACGTTTGAGGTGCTTGTGTCTAAACAAATCCCATCATCTTCAAATGAGGTGGATTTCCAGTTTAGTTTGTTCGGTTATCTAAATTCTAAAGTTTGTTTTCTCTGCGATATTGTACTAGTTTTGTTTTCTGTCGTCTTTGAAGGCCTTGCTGCATTCCCAACCTAACGTTATTTGAATCTTGATCGGCCTTGACAATCTCCGAATGAGTAATAGTGACTTGACAATCTTGATCGGTTGCGGTCAATTTGTTTGCTTGGCTTGCTTTACTTTACATGTTAGCTTCTCTTTTCTTTTTTACATTCTTGGTTCCAGTTACAGCATCAACTGCCTAGCCAGCAGGGGGATGCTGAACCACTAAATCCTTATATGTTGAGCATCAAAACACTATTATTGTTAAGCAAGCTGACAATTAGGGGGCAGCCGGCCGGGCAAGGTCCAGGTCCAGATTAACACACATCACGTAGGATGTAGTATTTTGTATGCTCATGAATTAAGTGACGTTCTGTGTGCAATTAAGAACCAAGCTAGCAAACACTCCAAGATATGTTACTTTAGGACGCACCCGGTAACACCTGCAAGAACTTCTCTTCTACCAAGTGATGTATTTGATAGTGTGTTCATCATGCTAGAATATATAAACTTCATGTGTTGTGTGCGTATATCCTACGATCAACTATCGGATCTGAGGCAGTGGTCTGCACGTTTACTGGCGGACGGTTAGTATTAACAATGCAGGTTATCCAATTAACCTGAGGATTAGTTTAATACAATACACCACTAAACTATCGACATGGTATGATCTGGGAACAAAAAGAGCTAGGACATGGAGATATATCTCATCAAGTTCCAGACGTATTGGTGCACCACTAGCATAAACTGTATACCGGTTATCAACACATTTGGGTTCTTCGAACCACAGCAGCAACCAGTTCAAAAATGCTATCTCTTTCTCTTGAGCATTTCCAGTATCAATTCCGGTTTCCTACATTCTTTACTTTCCATACAACGGGATGAGAAGACGCTATCTGTCCTAGAGCTAAGGCCGCCAATACGAGCTGTATTTTTGTTGAATTCCTTTGGCTTAGTTGAATACTTCATGATCTTCAGCCTTTTCCGCCCCAGACCTGCAGAGGGTCAGAGTATTTACAGTCATGCGATTCTGCCTCGATGGGCACGGCACAAGGAAGTTTTAAAATTACAAGTTTAAGAGGCCACGGATTGTATCTATCGCACGCAAACGAATCTGATCGGCATCCTCTATCTTCTTGATGTCGGCATCGGCAGATCCAATATTCTTGTGGAGCCGATTGGCTTGTTGAGCATACTGCAATTTCTCTTGTTCAAGTCCATCAATGGCATTCGGGAGCTCAGCAAGTTTTGCTTCTTTTGCAGTGATGGCATCTCCGATTAATCTGAGCTCCTTCATCAGATCCGCTTTTCTAGCCTTGAGCCGATCGATTTCTCCTATGATGGTAGGACGAGAGCAGCGTAGTGTGTCGATTCTTCTACGGAGATCTTCAACACGAGCTACATGAGACTCTTTGTCCTTGGCCATTTGCTCTTGACGAGATCGATCGGCTAGCCGTTGCTTGGCTTTCAAAACCTCAAACTGTTGATTCTGAAATCTTGGTTGTGATCCTATGCGATTTGCGTCAATCATGTATGAGCCGATGACTTTTCCAAACTATACTTACTATTGGCTATTTTATTCTTCTAGCAATCCAAGATCAGATGTAATCTCTCCTTTGTAATCCGATAGATCGAGAGTTCATTGATGTAATTTTTTGCCCTAAGGGCGACACATATCGTGTCGGCCATGTATTTAATCGATGAGAACCGAATCTAATCGGCTAATAACTCCTCAACGATTTTTACTTTATTATTTATTTTTTTGTACTAAAGGTGATTTAGCAAATCGGCTATAACTCATCCGACATCCCCTAGACAAATCGGCTATAACTCATCCGATGCTTCCATATGGCTAAGCGTCTACCCATATACTGGGCTAGTATCTCTTTAAATATTTCCCATTTAAAGCCCTGGAAAACTCTTCTCCTTCAAGCGTCTCCAAAATATACGCATTGCCCGGAGCGCACCGATTTATGCGATATGGTCCTTCCCACGTTGGTGACCATTTGCCAAATTTAGGGTCTTTGGATCCAATCGGCAATATGAGTTTCCAAACCAGATCTCCTTGAGAGAACTTGTTAACTTTAACTTTCTTATCGTACCATCTAGCTATCCTTTTCTTGTTTTCCTCAATACTGATCAAGGCTCTCAGCCGATGTCCCGCCAAATCTTCTAATTCATTTTTCATTAAAACCGAATAATCACCGCCCGTGAGTTGATCTTGAAATGTAGTACGCCATGACCCTGTTTTTAATTCCCAAGGCAATATGACTTCATGCCCATACGCCAACTAATAAGGAGACAACTTTGTAGACCCATGACAAGCCATACGATAGGCCCACAATGCTTCATTCAGAGTAGTATGCCAACGTCTTGGTTCTTCCTCAATTTTTCTTTTTATTAACTTGATAACCCCTTTGTTGGCTACTTCGGCTTGACCATTGGCTTGAGCATAGTAAGGAGAAGAGTTCAATATTTTAATCCCCATACTAGTAGCAAAATCATCGAACTCTCCTAAGGTGAACATAGTCCCCTGATCAGTCGTAATAGTTTAGGGAATTCCAAACCGATAAACAATATGTTCCTTGATGAAATCAATCATATTGGCCGATGTCACTTTTTTCAAAGGAATCGCCTCAACCCACTTTGTAAAATAATCAGCTGCTACTAATATAAACTTATGCCCTTTACTTGATGGTGGATAAATTTGACCGATCAAGTCAATTGCCCAACCTCTAAACGGCCATGGCTTAATTATTGGATTCATTGCTGATCCGGGAGCTCTCTGCACATTGCCGAACTTCTGACATTCCTGACAACCTTTATAATATCTAAAACATCCTCCAATATAGTTAGCCAGAAATACCCATTTTGCCTAATCATCCATCTCATCTTAAAAGCCGATTGATGAGCCCCACATGTTCCTTCATGAATCTCACCCATCAAATTCTTGGCTTCTTCCTTGCCGAGGCATTTGAGTAAAACCCCATCAATTGTTCGGTAGCACAACTCATCTTCTAGTAGAACATACTTAGTCGCTTGGTACTGTAATCGTCTGTCAACTTTCTTAGATGGGTCCCAAATAATCGGCTATCTCCTTTCTCCAATCATCGGTCGCCAACTCCACTACCATTGCCCCATAAATCGGCCGATATCCAGAAGCGCCCTAAGCAAGTTTATTGGCTTCTTCATTATAGGCTTTGGGAATATGCTCGATCATCACAGTCTTGAATTCTTTTAACAACTGGAGACATTCTTCATGATAAACCCTCAAAATATCATTTTTCCATTCATATTCTCCGAGCAACTGATTAATATCCAGCATAGAATCCCCAAATATCTCAACAGCATCAGCCTTGATTTCTCTTAATAATTTAATCCCCTTCAATATAGCTTGATACTGTGGCAGAACCACCTGAATTAATCCGGCTCAAGTGTATTAACCATCACCATTAAGGCAATCTCGGTTAACCTTACACTTCAAACGGAGTAATCCACTGGTCTGTCGGGTATAATCTCCCGATACAACCACGGTAGAGCGGATCGAATGCCATACATACAAATGCTCATGCGACGATGAGCCCAGAGAATACCACATTCCAGCAAATATTACAACATTATCATAAGTAAATATTATAGACCAAGTTTTGAGTTTAGAAACCAAGTACTTCAATGATCATACTAAAAAGTTCTTCAGAGTTTAAGTTGCAGCGGAAAATAAAACAACGGAAGCTACTTCGACGATAAGGATGTCTCGATGAAGCCCGTACGAGACATCACTCGCATTATCTCCGTTGGACGGGGGCGCATCCCATTCCACCGACCAACCAGGGGGAAGAGTGCAGGGCCAAGTCAAGCTAGCAATCATATCTTCGAAAGTCTCAACTGAAAACGAGCCACAAGCAAGGCTGAGTATACTAATACTCAGCAAGACTTACCCGCGTAGTGGAAGCTACTCCACCGACTCTAGACATGCAAGGCTTTTTGGCTCAGGGGTTTGTTTTGCCGAAAAGCATCTACGAGTGGGTCCTTACTTTCAACTTTTAGCTCAAGATTCTAGTTTCATTAACCATTCTAGATAAGCAGCTATCCAATAGCATACATGGTGAAGCATTAAATTTCCATCCAACCAGTTCATTCATCCTCATTGTTCCTCTTCTTACTCTGTGGGTAAAAATGGTTAAGCAGTCTCAATAGCCGTGAGAAACGGACGATTCGAATCGAATTTCTTAACCTTGCAAGGGAAACCCAAACACACGTCACGTGGTTACTCCCTAGAGTCACACGTGCAACCTTTCCCCTTTCTTTCCGGGTCGTGGATCGGGGCTACCCTCCGAGAGTACAAGAGCCCCACGCCACGGTTCGGCGCCGGGTCGTGACCACTCTCTGCACTCGCCATATGCACATGGGACCGAAGTTCAAAGGGTAGGATGCCGTCCCCTTGCCGGGCCAATCAGGTACTTAAGCTTACCGATTCCCATAATCTCGGCATGTGTTTAGTACGTTCAAAGACTTAACCATCACTACCACACACTGCGGCCTTAGCATCTTTCATTAGACAGACGGGCCTCAATCGTAACCATCGTTCCATAGCCCGTCCGTGTCCTTATGATTGCAGCGTGTAGTAAACATTCAACTCCTATTTTCTCGCGAGTAACAGGAAATCACTCGGCTTTTACCGGAGTCCTATCAGCACAGCATTCTATCGAGCCTTACATCTAGTTTTCAAGCATGGGTTCCTAACATCATGCAACTAAGTTTTCATTCAACTCCTATAAACTTAATGCACAAGCAAAGAGTAATGAGTTGCATAATTTAGGAAAGAAATGGGTTATGCTCCGGGGCTTGCCTTCTTGCGAAAAGTTAGCTTGGGGCTCTTCCGAACTTGGGCTCGGGTCTTCAAGAGCTTCAGTTAGATTTACTTGAGCTTCACGCTGCTCACTCTCGGACGCGGGCACCAGCTCGTAAGTTCCGTCGGCGAGAGTCGTCGATTCTACATGAATGCACAAGTTTAAGTAGTGGTGATGGTAACGACACGATTTAAGTGTAATTACTACAGGGGATAGTTTCTGGTCATGAAATTTTGGATTTAGGCACATCAGGGAAAGATGTGCTTACCGTAAAATTTTCAGACAATTCTATGTAACAGATTAATTAATGAAAAATATATTACATAGTTGTTGTTAGATCCTTGTTCTTTCTGTACAGGACAACTGGTGCAACAACTGAGTCTAAGATTTTTACAGAACTTTCATTTAAGCATGCAGGAGCTACTGTAATTTTTGTAGGATTTATTATGCAGTTTTCAGAGCACAGAAAATATGACATTACACACCTAGGTTATTCAAGGATTTATTTTTACAGGACCATCCACAGGGTTTTTGTCCATGAAACTTTTTACGCAGCAACCTCTACCACAGTGTATCATCTAGTAGAAACTTGAGAATTTTCCAAGCTAAGATACTATTTTCTTGATTTAATGTATTTTATTAGCACATAAATCAAATAAATAGGTTTCTCTGAGATAAAAAGTCTCCCAATTTTTCTCTGGCATCTAGGTGCTATTACACTACTATAGAAAAAGTTTCATTAGGTGATTCATAACCTAACTGCAGGGACAAAAATATCTAGCCAACATGGTATGAAACATAAGTTTAATAAACAGTGTAGCTAGAGGTGGAATTTGGGCCTGGTCTTTTTACACAGCCCTAATCATCAAGCAACTAACTCACTATCCAATATTTAGGGTCAGCATTGATCTACAACAGTGGGTACAAAATAAGTCCATTAAAGCTTCCATTTAATGTAGAGCAAACTATGTTGAGAATCTGAGAATCTTTTTGTAACAAACGTTGTAGAGTTTATTTTAAGGATTCCAGAACAGTTGAGTTTGCATTTTTCTGAATTGTCTACGATTTTATACGGATTTTACAAGTTCACTGAATTTGAATCTAGATTTGAAACTTTCTTTTACAACTGGGTCCTTAAATCTTACGCGCAGACCCTTCTAAAGGTTTAAATTCTTGCAATTGGGTCCTCGGGCGGCTCGGGTACGGCGGCCGGCCGAAATTCCGGCGAGGGGCTCGCCGGCGGCGAGGGGTGAGGGTCGGGGAAGGTTCAGGGGTGCAAGGGCTACCTCGTGGGGGACTTGTTTGGGTGGGGGACGGCCGGGAAGGGCTCGCCGGCGTTGGAGCAGAGGCGGCGGCGGCGCGGCACGCGTCGACGGCGGTGCTCCGGCGGGCTTGGGGCGGTGTGGTCCGGTCGGCGAGCTTCAGTGGCGCGTGGGGAAGCTGCTCAGGGGCTTGGCTTGGGCGGAGGAGGTCGGGGTCGAGCTGCCCACGGTGAGCAGGGGCGGCGGCGGCGGTGACAGCACGGGCGGCGGCGCTCCGGCGGTTCTGGGCGGCATTGGGCGGGTCGGCGAGCTTCGGTGTGGTGATGTAGTGGTGGCTGGCGCTTCAATTTGGGCAGGGGGCGGCTGTGGGAGGCTGTCCACGGGCGGGCGGCGCTCGGCGGCGGCAATGGCGGTGGCGACGGCGTTCTGGCTGCGGTGGCTCGCGCGGGCGGCCGGGGCGGGGTTTTTATAGGGGCAGAGGGGGTGTGGAGGTGTCTGGGCAACGCGCGGGGCGGAGGCACGGCACGGCGTGCACTGGCCACGGCGGGCGGCAGCAGGGCGCCGGCGTGGCGTGCGGCGAGCGGGCGCGGGTGACTGGGCGGCCGGGATTTTGGCGTGGCAGAGAGGAGATAGCGTGGCGCGCGGATTGGAGAAGGAGCTGCTGCAGCGGCTCGGGCGGAGGGCAGACGCAGCGACGGGCGGGGCGCGGGAGCCGGGGTGGCACGGCGGGGTGCGGCGGTTGGGCGCGGCGGGCGGCGAGGCGGGGCGCGGCAGCGGCGTGCGCACGCGCGGACACTCACTGGGCAGCGCGGCGGTGGGGAGGGGGCAAAGCCGCGCGTGGGGGAGAGGCGCGGCGGCCACTGGCCTGACGCCTCGCGCCGGTCAGGCGTCGCCGGCCACCTGGCGGGCGGCTGTTGGGCGGGGAGGAGAGAGGGGGGGGGGGGAGCGAGGGGCCTGATTGCAAGAATTTGAAAAATTTCAGGGGGCTGGGTGCAAACAGGGCATCTTCTCCTCTTTCCAATTTGAATTTCAAAAACTTTTGAACATGAAAGTTGTTCAGAATAAAAAGTTCTACAAGTTTGGTTTCAGGCAACATCTCATTTGGCTTATGGGTTGAAAGTTAATTTAAAAATTCAAAAGTATCCAAATGTGCACAAATTCAATTTGAATTTCAACTTAACTCGTTCTAATTCTTTTCACCCTTTTATTAGTTGGTTAAGCACAGGGTTAGGCTAATGACATTGATTTTAGAAAAGAAATTTTACCAGGGTTGTCACACTGATGGATCAAGAGTGTGTTTTTTGCGAGATATTCTCTTGACGACGGTCTTCTGCTGAACTTTGACTGTAGCAACATCCTTGAGGGAAGGTGCGTAGAAGCCGATTTGAAAGATATTTAGGCCCCTTAGTGGGTTTTGGTTTTAGATGACAAAACACATGTACGTTTAATTGCGTTTATCTAGCATACGTGCTGGTGCTAATGTTGAGAAAGCAAAACATATGATGAAGCATGACCCCTCAAAAAGGAAATGAAAAGCGGTGTTTCAAATTTACTTGAAGATTAGATTTTATTTTGAAATTGAGTATAGGAACGTCGTACTATCAATTGGGACTTTGATCTACAGGTGTTGACGTGGTAGTTGTGCTCAAGAGAACCTACAAAAACCATGAGAATTAAACCTACCACTATAAACAACCTTCTTGTGAAATTCCCTGCCAAACCCGGAGTGTCCAGGTCCTAGTCCGGAATGTCCGGACAGAGAAGTCCAGAGTATCTGGACATATACCCGGAGTCTCCGGGTAACTGTTCCCCGTCCGTAAATTCTCTGAGTCCGGAGTCTCCGAACCCCAGTGTCTGGAGTATCCGGATATATACCCGGAGTATCCGTGTACCCTTTAGGCAACGGCTAGTTTTCTGTGAGAGGGGGTATAAATACCCTTCATACTCCTTCACTCACACTCTCTCTTGCTCATTTCCACCAGAAACGCCCACAAGCTAAAGAAGAACTCTCTCACTCCCCCTTTCTTCATTCTTGAGTGATTTCCTTTGGAGATTCAAGTGAGATTGTGCTAGTGAGCTTCCATTCCATCTCTTGAGCACATCATCCTTGTCTAGCCGGTGGATTCAAGTTTGTTACTCTTGGAGCTTCAAGCTCCTAGACGGCTAGGCGTCGCTCGTGAGTGCTCAAGCAAGTTGTGAACACCACGGGAAGTTTGTAATCGTCAATCCTATCGGAGGAACACATAGTAAGTGACCTTGGGTTTGAGCGTTGGTCTCACCCTTGAAAGAGGAGCATAGGGGTTCTTGAGCACTGTCTCTTGAATCCTTCCTCAACGGAGACGTAGCTCTTTTGGGAGTGAACTTCGGGAAACAAATTCTATCTCTCTCTTGTGCTCCTTACTTGTTTTATTGGTTATTTTCTTGTGAGACTAACTTTCTAGGGTTTGAGGTCGATCTACTATTATACAAGTCTCTAGAGCAAGACAATTGGTGAGAAACACTCCAAAGATACCACTAGCTCTTATAAATTTACTCGATCTAAATTACAGCTTCAATATCTTTGTTTTTTTTGTAGATTGTTTCATACCCGGATGGTTCGAACATTATCTCCGAAAACTCCGGACACAAAGTCCGGAGTATCCGGACATCTGTGTTACTGACAGTGCTCAAAGTGTTTTAAGTTTTAGATTTTCCTAATCACCCCCCCTCTAGGCATCTTGAGGTCCTTTTATGATTGATGAGATAGCCGATGATGGTGCATAAAAAATTGGCTTGTTGCTCCGACTCACACTTGGAGGGGTGATGCTAGTTCTCTTGAGAGAGAAAAGGCAAAAGACATTAGCGAAGAATATTAAAGAGGAAATAATAGCAATTGGAGGATAAGATCTTTACCTGATCAGAAACGTTGTGTGTAGGGTCAAGTTTCTGACAATATACCGTTGCCGGTTAACAGAAGAGGTGTTGACGATATTTTGACCACCATTGTTTAAATGACTTAGTTGTGAAAGGTAAAAGACACCAAGAATCCAGATCAATGTTAGTGGCAATTGGAGCTAGGCTCATAACTCGGCTGCGTTCCAGGCCGGTAGACAATATTTCTCTTGGCTTTATAGCATCGACGAAAAATAGTTTGATTGGTACTTGACCAAAAGCCAGTTGACGAGCAGCTATAGATGGATAATAGAACTCATATGATGTTGGATGCACTTTTCCTCCAAAGAAACCAGCCAGGAGAATTCCAGGTGTGATGGATGCAATAAGATTCTTCATGCTGGCTTCATCAGTTTTAGCCGTGTTGAAGTTGGAGTTTATGGGCAGCTCAATGAGATTTTCGTCGTCAAGATAGGCAAACCAAATGATTGCATTTTTGGTAAGACCATTATAGAAGGCCCTGAAGAAATCGGTTGTGTGGCTTGGGGTATACTGAGTACTTGGAACGACTAACATGGCTTCACCAAAAGACGTGCATCGGTGAGTCTCAGACTCTGCATCTTCTAGTTGCTCTTTTGGAAATTGAAGTTTCTTAATGTCATATTTCAAAACGGCCTTGAGGTGCAGGTTGAGCCATAAATTGATGAACCACCAAGGGCCACCCAGATTGCCGATAGGTTCTCCAGCCGATAACTTAACCGATACTTGGTGGAGTAGCTGGTACACTGATCCGAGGAGATGCCTCCCTAGAGGAACCGCATTCCCTGATGCTAGGGTTATGGCTAAGGCAATAGGATTTGTAGTGGTCCTGCCAATTTCCCGCAGAAAACATGTTTCTCAAGCCACATGTTTAAGAAAGCGTCGTGCTCTTTGGTGTCAATGCTGCCCGTTTTGGCATATTTTAAAATGTAACCCTTCCAACCACCAATACTTTTGCAATCTATTCTAAAAGAAGGCTTGTTGAGCGTCAAATCAGCAGTGGTGATATCCAAGCCAGTTAGCATCACTACATCAGCCAGAGTTGGTGTCATCGGACCGTGGCCGAAAAGGAAGGCATTCAATACATCAAACCAAAAATATGAGGCTGCTATGAGCATCGGCTCGTTCCTATCCATGTTTGACAGAGAGAGGTAATGCATTAAACGATGTCGTACTGATCCCAATCGGCTCTTTTAGAAGCGGCCACTCTGTGGTACCAGTTCTTTCATCCGATGGTCATGTTCGGCCAAGACCTAAAAGTTTGGTTCCAATCATCTAGATTCATGGGGCTAGATTTGAAGGGGATCCTGTTGGTTTCTGAGTTGATTAAATATGAGGGATCAGGATCACCTATGGGACCCAAATAGACGAGTCCAGGTTTGTCACTTATGGGGATTGTGAGACTGTGCCTAAGATTCTAAAAATAAAAGAAATCGCTCTGAGATTAAAGAATGAAAGAGGAGGAAGAAGAAATGGGATTGTAGAGACGGAGAGCATACCTCGGGGATCGAATCAAGAGTAGCCATTGAAGAAATGCGGATTGGATCTGTAGAATCGCCGAGAAGAGGCGCCGTCCAAGCTTGATAATGAACTCATCGCCGGGGTTGTTGCTCAAGAAATCGCCGCGGGCAAGAGAAGATCTATGGAGCTAAGCTTGAGGAGGAATCGACGAGAGGAAGAAGACGACGATCGGTATTTATAGTCTTGCTATAGGGAGGGCATATATGGTATTTCAAAACCGCTGTTTGCGAAAAGCGCGGGATTCGAGGTCTACTCGGTTTTGGAAAGCAATCATGGATTAGGAAATAGTTTCGAAATAAAAAGATATTTTACTCCGAAACTGGGGGGCCATGTGTTGACACCGTTTTTTGGCACGTGTCAAGTTCGACATCGGAAAGAAGTAGAAGAGCCGTTGTGGAATGAAGAAGGAAAATCAGCCGATTCAGATGACTGAGAGGAGACAGATGGGGACCGGCCGATGGGGTTGCCGATTGGAGGCTTGGCCGATTTTGCACAGGAGGTTCATTCGATTGCCGATTGAACATTACTGCCGATTGGGCCAAATTAGGCTAGTGGCGTTTTGTGTTCAATTAGGGTTTTGTGTCGAGTCCGACTCGTGCATGGGTCGATAAGTTTGTTTAGAAAATTTATTTCTTTAGCATCAAGTTTTGTGTTTGTCGTGATCAACAAGGAGTCTGTATCCTAGGATATAAATAGCGACCCTGCGTGCTCTAAGAAAGTTTGTACACACCAATATAAACAAAACCCTACTTTTTCCGCAATCTACTTTTTGTACTCGGCGACTTCGTCGACCCTTTTTTCTTTTTCCACGAGTTCTTTCGAGCTAGCAGGGCTGCATCGCTTCGATCTCCGGCTTGCTGGTGAGTTCCGCGTTTACCGAATATTTTCTAGGCTTTAACTTCAGGCGCATCGCTGTCGTTTCGTCTAGATTTATTCACAATTTATCGATATCTGCTAGATCTGCAAGTTTTAGTTTAAATCTTATAGTTTTAGTTTTTATCACCAATTTATCCAGCATGAAATAGCTTCTATCGGCTAGATTGGACCTATTAAAATATACTGTTTCACAGCCGGTTTAGATCTGTTTCGAGTGTTGTTTATCGAGCTCTGTTTTGATTACGTTTTAGTAGCTTTTTACATTGCTTACGTCATCACAATCGGCTCCTCTAATTGTTTGTCTTTATCTGCATGGGCAGCTTTGCCATTACAACCTATTGGAGAGATTCAGTACACCAGCCATTTCGCTCCTGAATTTAACCTCTTGTTTCCTTGTCAATCAACAGGTCAGATTGACTGGCACGTCTTTAGTTCAGGTTCAGTGTGCTAGTACGTGAAGGTCGCCGCTCGATTTTTGCGTCAACACCCTCCAAAGTTTGTCGATGTTTATCTCCTAAACCAGTCATCATTTAGCCCTAAGCTCCCCGTTGTTCCAATGGAGGCTTTGAATATTCTTCAGAGAAAAGGAATGGATCTAGAGTCAGTCACCTGTGACCTCTGTATTCTACGGAGATTGGAAACCCGGGCCACAGGACTACACACACGGTGTACATATTCTAGGATAAGGGATGGGACATGACCTACGCTCTACATTAGTTGTAACTACTCGTACCATAGTAGGACTAGTCGGAACGGAAGGAAACTACCCAAGTACTACTCAGATAGGACTCCTAAGCTCGTATCTGGCTAGAATTTTCATGTAACTCTGTCCCCCAGACTATATAAGGGTGGGCAGGGATCCCCTCGAGACACAACAATTAACACTTAAGGCAATACAAACCACCACACAGTATGTAGGGTATTACGCTCTTAGCGGCCCGAACCTATCTAAATCTTGTGTTCCTTGCACCTTCGAGTTCCTAATCTCGGCGACACCCCACCTACAGTCTACCACCTCAGGAATATCCCTCGGTGGGCTTGAAGGTTAAATACCAATATTAAGTACACTTAATCCTGAAATGTAACTTTGCAAATGCCTGCTGGGGATCAATTGGAGAGATCTACGTCTCCACCCGACCAATGCTAAAGATATTCAGAAGAATTAAAAGAAGATTGAACGTCCCTTTCGCATTAGAAATCATGGTACTAATGGCGTGGAGCATCTGGACCACTAGGAACGATTGGATATTCAACTACGTTCACCCAACAATACAGGATTGCAAAAGAAATTTCTGCAATGAATTTAAGCTTCTCTTCCACAGAGTAAAACGGACCAAGATTGATGAGATGAAAGTTTGGCTGGCACTACGCTGCTAATCTCGTTTAGATGGTTTCTAGCTTAGTGGTTCTCCTTTTAGGCTTTTCGTTCTTCTTTTTGTGGTTGTCTTTATACACTTGAACTCTTGTTCTTTTATTTTTATATATATATATATATATATATATATATATCCAGTAGGGGATTCTCTCCCCTTCTGTTTCTTGAAAAAAATGGAGACTGCAGCCGGTAGGCGGGGGCTGCAGGATCCGCCACTGTGTGTAGGATATGTAGCTCCATACACCACTTTTAAAAGTCTGTATGGGTTCAAAGTATTTTGGAGATGGAATTTGATTAAAAATCGACGAACAAGGGCCGGCGGGACATTGCTCTGAACCTCATCGCCAGCTGCATGCCTCTCTGCTTCAGCTGTCTCGCTGTGCCACGCAGGCCTTTGCACGGTGAATCCTAACAATGCAAGAAGAGCCATACAGGGTGCTGGGCACCATCGCGGCCGTCGAGCTCAATTCTTTTGTATGCATCGCGCCTGAGCGCCGGCCGAGCTCGCTGCCGCCGTCGTCGAGTACCTTGGAAGAAGTTCAGGCTAGCTAAAACAAAATTCAATTGGCGGGGCGGATCGGATATTCGATCGGGGATAGCCTAGCTGGGGACCGATGCAATTAGCTAGATTGTTAACTAATTAGTGCAAACAACAAGAGCAAAAGTAAAAGCACACAAATTAAAGGTAGAAATGTGGTGGGGGTGAATGTGCATGGATCTTCCCTTTATTCACATGATGAGACCGCCATCTGCAGGTTCCTTCACTTGCTTCGTTCCGACTACCAAATAAAGAATTCAGTCATACAGTAGATTTCAGTCATACTATACAGTAAAATATAGAATTCGGTCATACAGTAGATATGTGCATAGGAAGCTGCGATACAGGGTCTCTTTGGAGGAGCTAAAGTTGAGTGCTAAACTTTAGCGTATATTAGCACTTATGCACATGCTAAAATTTTTAAATCTTGACTAAAATTTAGCCCACTCCATTAACACTCCTGTTTGGATGAGCTAATGCTAAAGTTTAGCACTTTCATTCATTAGCACTTGCATCCAAACGGTACATGCATTAAGAAAAAAAATAACTTGCTGATCTGAAACCTCAACGCTCAACCTTATATACTATCAGTCTATCACTAGATATGATACCCTCCCTAATACAGCTGCTCTCTTTGGCCATTCCACCACCTTGACCTGCACCAACAAGATCGAAATTAAATGCTCATTAATTCATTCATTCATGTTCTTATTAAGCAAATTATATATATAATATGTCAAGTTAATCAAATTAAGTGAAAGCAATAAGGTATAGTACTACATACCAGAAGTAATCCCATCGTGGATTCATCTTTGACATGCGGTTCACCCCATACGGGTACTCGGCACGCCGGGCATTGCGGAAAGCACAGCAGCCACACGAGTAGATGGCGATGAGCGCAACGAGGACGATGACGTTGAGGATGGTGATGTTGTGCCAGTCTCGCCGCACCTGCTCCAGCACTCCGGCCTTGCACGAGTCGCACTGGTAGCACAGGATGCCGGGGGCGTTGTTCCATCGGTAGCAGTCCTCGTCCTGCGCCTCCACGGGCACGCCGGCTTGGTTGTACGTGCAGGATGTGGGTGGCTTGCAGCATCCCGACTGTATTGGCGTCAGGCTATGCTGCAGGTAATCCATGGGCGTCCAGGCCGCGATCCTGGGGCACGCTCCGGACCCGACCACGCATGCCAGCGCCGGCCGCCAGTAGCGGTCGACCTGGGCGCGCTTCTGCAGCCAGGCCGAGTAATCTCTGATCCGGAACTCCTGGTAGGGCCTGCCAGGCACTTGCCTGCCGCCGCCCCCCGCCGTGACGGCCATGCCGAAGACGGTGATCCCCAGCAGGGCGACGACGAGCAGCAGCATGGCCAGGAGGTACAGCCACAGCGCCCATGTCACATGGTAGCAGGCGCCGATGAAGCCGGCTAGGGAGACGAGGAGGACGATGAATCCGATGGCTAGGAGCGGCGCCTGCAGCGCGGATTCGCATGTCGCCGCCGAGCCGTGCGCCAGCCACAGCCCTGCGCCGATGATGGGGATGGAGGCAAGGAGCGTCACCAGGTTGAGGTACCCGATGACTGTGTTGCTCAGGCGGTGTGGGTACGGGTGTGAGTGCATAGTCATCAGCTGCTGCTGCTTCTTCTTCCTCCTCTCTCGATTTCTCTCTCTCTCTATCAATGCTAGCTAACTACTACTACTACCAGTATATGCTGGCAATACCTTAGCTACTTGCTGCTGCTGCTCGATAGATCCTAGTATATAGCTAGCTAGCTAAGCTAGTTGTTGCTGGCCTCACATATGCTTTTCTTTAGTGCTTTTTCGGGTGGCGTGAACCCCGGGCCTAGCTCTGCTGTGTGTGCATGTGAGCTGGAAAAATCGATCTAGTAAGGCAGCTTTTCCTAATTAACCAAAATCTCACTTTAGTTACTAGTTTTGTATACATATATGCATGCACGTATCATTGTTAGTTCCATGTTTTCAGTCTGCAGGGCTGCACTGCATACATGCATGAGTTCTGAAAACATGCATGCATGCAATCCTTTATTCTACCTGCAATCGCGGGATTAATTGATTCTTAATCATTAAGGAATGCAGCTGGATCGATCAGGATCTGGGTTAAGAAAGAGGCAATGGGGGCCGGGCCGGGGCCCCCGGCAGGCTTCTTTTTGATTGCTTGCTGATGCGCATGCATGCTTGGTAAGTAAAGTAGCTTATTGTGGTCGTCCAATGTAGTTTTTCTTTCGGGATGGAGAAGCATTTTCAGCTGGACAAAGCTAAAGGTACGGCGTGCTTTCACTGTACTCTGCTCCTAATTAAGGGGTGTTTGGATCCAAATGCTAATATCCAAAAGTAAAAAGTCATTTTTACCTCCTTGAACTTTGGGATGAATTCGTATTTCCTCCCTAAATAATAAGGGTGTGTTTGGTTGGGCTGTGGCTTTTTGAAAAGCTGCTGTGAGCTGTGGGCTGTAGAAAAGCAGCTGTGAAAAAACTGTTGTGGAAAAAACAGAAGACCATTTGGTTAGAGCAACTGTGAGCTTTGGGAAACTGTGTGCTGCAGGTGAAATACTTGTAATACCCCTGAAGGTTTGTGGGACTGTCTATATACAAAATACTCGTACAAACCTAATATGTTCATTATTTCGCATATAAATGTATTTTTTGGAAAGGAAAATGTTAAATTTTCTAAGTTTTTCGTCCATATGATCCACATAAATAGAATTGTAGCAACTACACAAGGTAAATGGCTCATAAAATTATGATATATCTCAACATAAGGTTACAGTTTGTATATCTCAATAAGGTTATCTCAATATATCCCAAACTAGCCAATTCGAGGATCATGGGGCACCCAAAACCAGCCGCTGTCTGGCCTTACCGGAACACCTTGAACGCCGACGTCCACGACTCTTGAGGACGAGGCTTGATCCTCGCGACCATGAGCAGCTCGCCAGGGGACACGACGAGGTAGCGAGCGCGGACGAGCTGCTCGTCGACACGCCCACCGGGGTGGCAGAAGAGCCGCGAATTCCGCTCCACGTCGAAGCCCCCGTCGTGGTTCTGGACCAGCACGGCCACGCGGAGGTTCTCCGTCTTGGTAAGGAAAAGGAAGACGGCGCCGGGGTGGGGCGGGGCGGCGCCGGGCGGAGGCGGGCGGGGCGGGGCGGCGGACTGGAGTCGGACGGGTGGGGGAGAAAAAGAAGCGAACCATTTTTTTTCCAAAAGCCACTGAAAGCAAGGGGAAGGTGCTTTTGCATTTGTACTACAGTGAAAGCTGCTTTTGGACAAAAGGATCTAGGGCGTTTAAGCCCTTTCGTTAAGCAGGTTGGAAAGCCCAACCAAACACACCCTAAAACCAACTCACGATATGAGACACATGACCTCCTGGCTGGTTTCTCTTAGTGGTTTCTCTCATTTTCTTTTATGTTTATTTTGGTCGAATCTTTGAAAAATCATAGTAAATTATAAAATATAAAATCCAATTTTGTTGGACTCCACATGAGCAGATCTATGCAGTGAATATATAATATAATATAATTCAGTAAAAAAATTGTTTGTACTTTTAGATATATATTTTTTATAATTAATTCATAGTTACAGTTTCCGTGGTCCAATTATGGTGAAATTTTTATGATGGGCTAATCATTATATGCTTGAGCTGTAGTAAAAATTTCATGGTCATTAGATCATGTATGCTTGAGCAACTGAATTCCAAGCTATATCAGAGACTCTTCAGTTTCTCAAGCATATATGATCCAATGAGCATGAAATTTTTACTACAGATCGAGAATATAATTATTATCCCACCATAAAAATTTTACCATAATTATACTATGGAAACTATAGCTATGAATTAATTATATAAAGTATATATCTAAAAGTACAATAAATTTTTTACTAAATTATATCATATCATATGTTCACTGCATAGATCTACTCATGTGGAGTCCAACAGAATTAGATTTTCTATTTTATGATTTTTTTATGATTCACTATGATTTTTCAAAGATTGAGCCAAAATAAACATAAAAGAAAATGAGAGAAACCAGCTAGAGAGGTTATGTGTCCGGTATCGTGAGTCCAAGGAGTCCAAGAGGACGGTTTCATTATCTAGGGAGGCAACGCGGATTCATCCCAAAGTTCCGGGAGTTAAAAAGAACTTTTTCCTATCCAAAAGTGCTCTGCTTTAATACTGGTTTATACAAACAGGAGTGCTAATAGGTTAGGTTAAACTTTAGCCAAGACTCAAAAACTTTAGCATCACATATGATTGCTAATACTCCCTCCATCATAAAATATAAGGCATTGAAGGATTCAAAATTTGAACTGCAATGTAAAGCAATCTAAGATTTTTGGATAAATATTAAAAGAAATTATTTATTTATTTTTGCCTCTTAGCTGTCTTAATATGTCTTAGAATTTCAAGAATAGCTTATATTATAGGATAGAGAGACTTTAGCCCATCCAAACAGACCCTAAGTTGCAGCTCCCCGGATTGAAGTATGCATATGTGTTTGGAATATAATTACTCTTTTGTGCGTGATTAACGGCAGTGTGGCCTTTGCCCTAAAAAATAGTCCGGCAGTGCATGTGGCCGTGCAGACCGATGCAAGCGATGTATATTCGACCTTGTAAAACCCGGCCGGTAGCATCTCATGGTGACCTGTTGTTGCAAGAGCTGATGAAGAGCATGAGCCTATACATCACACGGTGATCGTGATCCTATCCAGCAGACGGCTGAAATTTTAGATCAGAGGAGTTCATCAGGCGACGGATCTCGACCATAGTCCATTGATGATCTCCATTCACACATGAGGCCAACCTTGTACAGCGGCCATCCCCAGCTATTACTCTGCGGTAAAAGGAAAGAAGCAATCCGAGCGACTCCCAGTGCAGACCTTCCGCCATTATTGGTCCTTTCAGGGTAACTAGCTAGGTTGATAGTTTTGCGAGACCAGTTCGTTGCCAAGGTGGAATCATCAGTGGTGTAGAGCCGGTGTGTATAGAACCTTGAGATAACGGCATTGGTTCCGTAATCCTAGATCACACACACCCAGACCTCCATTTTCTTTTGGGGTGCCTACTCTTAGCCAGGTAACAAGATACTCCTATTGTGCACCGGTGATCTTATCAGCACTTGACTAGATGAAGGCTCTACGCTTCTTGTCCAACGTATCAGTTGCTCCTTATTGGGGAAACAGAAGTTGCATGTGCTCACCTACATGCCTGAGTGCAGTGCAGGGAGGTCTCCCGTAATCCTCATTGGAGAATGGAGACACTACTACAAAAAGTATTTTTAGAGGCGGGTAAAAACGTATTTTTAGAGGCGGGTAGCGCACCCGTTGCTAGTTTTCGCAGCTAGAAATAGCTGTTTGCAGGGGCGGGTGCGTTACCCGCCCTTGCAAATCCATTTCCAGGGGCGGTTCACCCTCTCACCCGCCCCTACAAATGCATTTCCAGTGGCGGGTGAGGCGGTGAACCGCCCCTAAAAATGTGATTCCCGCTATTTTTTACGATTTGCATTCCCGCCAATTTTGATCTCTCAATCTAGTTCGCGATCGTGATTGCGATTTGTATTCCCGCCAATTTTGATCTCTCAATCTAGTTCGCGATCGTGATTTCGATTTGTATTCCCGCCAATTTTGATCTCTCAATCTAGTTCGCGATCGTGACGCGGAATACGTTCGCTAACTAAAAATACTTAAGCATACAAAATTAAATTATATGGAAATCAAACATCATTAGAGTATATCATTAAAGTGCATATTGAATACATGTTTTTCCTCTATTCCTCCCTAGGAACGCTACTAGAGGCGGCACGGTGCCGTTGATTGTCCCACTCACAAAGTCCAATGTATTTATCTTCCGTTGCCAAATCTTGTGCTTCATGAAAAAATTTGCCCCTCACGTTGACCACTTCATGCAAAATGAAACGGCACAAATCGTCGTCGACTACATGTAGAAGTTGTTTCTCGCCGAGCATGTCACGGTTTAGCTCCGGGTGAATCTGCAATTATTGAATCCATGATAATATTAATTAACCAAGTGCTAGTTACAATAAAAAAATAATGTACACATATGCATCTTTCCCTAATAAAGAGTAGCGCCTTACACGTTTGGTATCAGTAGTATATCTCCCTTGCACCCTTAGATACTCGCACATGTAGTACCCACGATACACGGAACCTGCAGGTTGCTTGTGGCACGGTAAGTTTGTGCGTATAGTCATTTTTTCTGGTTTGCCGGCGTGATGAATTGATCCTTTATGAACGTAGAACTGGTAAGCCTTGTTTTAAAATGAAAGAAAATGGAAAGTTAATTTATATATGTATACTTCTATAGAGAAATAAGCATGATGTGCATAGGGAAGATAAGAAATTCACTCACAATTGTAGAATTTCTATAAATTCTTGGTATCTCTGGGTTGACCAATCCAAGGAGTCCAATACGGAAATTTTTCCAAGCTTTGGCTGTAATTGGAAAGCAATCCAGTGATTTCTGAAAAAAATATTATGTACGATTTGTAACCAATCCAGTGGTTTATTATATCAAATGGTTGATATTAGACTTACTGGATGTGGTATGGCGCAAATATGATATCCATGTCTTCCCATCGTGTCATCATATGCGATATGTAGGCCGCAACCATCTTCACAGTCTCTCGGGGAAATCGGCGCCCGCGGGATAACCCTAACAATTATCTTATCATCATATTGCTAAACCCTAACGGGAAATCGGCGCCCACGGGGGGGGGGGGGGGGGGGGGGGGGAAGATATCGAGCCGATTCTTAGCCAATCCAAGAAGGGGCGCGCGAGGAGGGAGTGGTGGCCGCGGAGGGGGGGGGGGGGGCGTACCTGCGGCGGGCGGGAGGGTGCGGGAACGACGAGTCTCCGAGGAAGACGAGGCGGCGGCGCGGCGGAGGAGGCGTGGGGAGGGGAGGCGCCGCACAAAGGGAGCTCGAGGCCGCGCGCGGAGGCAAGTTCGGGACCGGCGGCGGCAAGCGGTGGCCGGGAGCGGGCGGCGGCAGAGAAGACGCACGCGCGGGTAGCGGCGGAGGCGGAAATTTTTGGCAGCCTAACGGCGTCTGCTCACGCTTGCCCGTGATCTGAAAAAAAAATTTCTAAGTCCGGGGCGGACTATATAGGAAAAGAATTTGTAGGGGCAGGCCGGGACGCCATCCGCCCCTACAAATTGATTTTAGGGAGCGGGTGTCGCCCCGGCCCGCCCCTAAAAATCTATTTGTAGGGGCGGGTGACGCCCCCACCCGCCCCTATAAATTCTTTTCCAATTTCCACTGAAAATTCATTTAATTCAAAAGTCATAGCAAAACACATCGAAAAAACTTAAAATTTTTACCATAAGCATTATGTGACATGTACAACTTAATAAAAATATCAAATAACCATTTTATTGTATATAATGGTTTAAAGTGCCGAGATCATAATGTGCACCTCCACAACATACTATCTCATTGCACTCAAGACTCTCTTTGTGTTTTGAACACTCTCAATCATTATATGTACTGAAATATGTTTGTCGTATTTTTTACTAGTTCTATTCTACACAATATGTTTCTAGTGCAAATTTGAGTTTTTTTTATATCTTTTGCTATTTCTTTTGAATTAAATGAGTTTTCAGTTGAAATTGGTGAAGGATTTGTAGGGGCGGGCTGGGGCCTCATCCGCCCCTACAAATTGATTTTTAGGGGTGGCCTGGGGGGCGCGGGAAATCGGCGCCCACGGAAATTGGTGCCCGCGGGATAACCTAACAGTTATCTTATCATCATATCGCTAAACCTAACGGGAAATCGGCACCCGCGGGGTGGGGGGGGGGGGGGGGGGGGGAATCGGCGCACCCGCCCCGACAAATCGGCGCCCGCGCCCCTACAAATGTCACCCGGGCCACTGAAAATTCAATTAATTCAAAAGTCATAGCAAAACACATCAAAAAAACTTAAAATTTTTACCATAAGCATTATGTGACATGTACAACTTAATAAAAATATCAAATAACTATTTTATTGTATATATTGGTTTAAAGTGTCGAGACCACAATATGCACCTCCACAACATACTATCTCATAGCACCAAATTCATTTAATTCAAAAGTCATAGCAAAACACATCGAAAAACTTAAAATTTTTACCACAAGCATATTTTGATATGTGGAACATAAGAAAAATATCAAAATCAAATTGCGGTGTATGTAATAAATAAAAGCGTTGAAACACCAATGTTCAAGCGGTAACAATTCTCGATTCGCCATCTTTACGTGCCCATAGCTTGTCGTCTTTTCTTATGCTTGCTTCTAGAATTGTCATCTTTTGTGGTACGTTTATGAAGAGGTTCATCTCATCAAACTGATTATTTTCTTCCACATCGTCGATACCATAAAAAAGATTATAGAACTTTTTACTTCAGTACCTATGTCCTTCCACCAAGAAGTGTCTGTACCCAAGGTAAACTACCTTTTGAGAACCTTCAAGGAAAGTCGATACGGTGCCATCCACGCACACCGTGCATCCCGTCCTACCTTTGATCTGTCCTGACAGCACAAACAATGTCTGGTAATCATGGATGGTGACGAATATAATGGCTCTAAGATTAAAGGGCTGTCGTGCGCAACCATCAAAGATATTGATACCCTCCTTCCATAAAGTTTCCATCTCTCTCATCAGAGGCTCAAAAAAAACATCTATATCGATGCCAGGATGCTTGGGGCCCTGTATAAGGACGGATAGCAAAAGATACTTCCTCTTCTGGCACAACCATGTAGGCAGGTTGTACATCGTCAGTATCACTGGCCATGTGCTGTGGGTGCTACTTCTTTCACCAAACGGATTCGTTCCATCTGTACTCAACGCGAACCAAACATTTCTCGGGTCATTCCCAAATTCCAGATAGTACTTCTCATCGAATTCCTTCCACTGCCGAGCATCAGCTGGATGTCGGAGCTTTCCGTCACCCTTCTTACGCTTATCTGAATCCCACCATCGCATCAGTTCAGCATCCTTTGGGTTCGAGAAGAAACGCCTCAAGCGATCGGAAACTGGGAGGTACCACATAACCATGGCGGAAATTCTGCTCTGCTTCTTAGGAATGCCTAAAGTAGCATCATCTGGCTCAACAAAGGCAACACTATTCTTTGCTACGTTCCTTTTATTTACATCGGTTGGACCATGATTGTCGTCACCATAGTAACCAGCATTGTTTTTGTACCGACTTGCAGAACATACAGGGCATTTCTTCAAGTCTTTGAAAGTATCCCCACGATACAAAATACAATCATTTGGACATGCATGAATTCTTTCAACACCCATCGTGAATGGGCTCACAAGCTTCTTTGCTCGGTATGTGTTGGCTGGCACTTTATTTGGTATAGGAAGCAACCAAGCCAAGATACGCAGCAGATCATTGAAACTACCATCTGACCAACCATGCTTAGCCTTCAGAGTCAAGAGCTCAAGTATGAAATGAAGCACGGTCCAGTGTTTCAGGCATCCCTTCGATCGCTCATATATATTTTCCTCTGCTAATTTTCTCACCATTTCGAAGTTTGCTAACCCCCTAGCACTAGCAACCAATACCTTTGTTTTGGTGTGGTGCAACAACTGGCTGAGAAAATCACCATCATCAAGTTCATCGCCACTACTATCACCATCCATGGGACCGTCGACATCATCATCTTGGAATCCACCAACCCCATCATCATCATCATCATCATCATCATCCCCACCACCATCAAAATAAGAATGAAACATTCTGTCAAACTCCTCATCTTGTATGATTTCATCCAGTGGATTATTCATTAGAGGGGGAGTATCCGTCTCGCCATGATACTTCCAGATCTTGTAGTCCTTAACAAAACCACTCACCATCACATGCGATCTGATTGTAGTTGGGTCGTTGAATACTCTCAAATTGTTGCAGGCATTGCATGGGCAATGCATCAATCGTGTCTTGTTATTTCTTGCGTGGTTCCCCGCAACTTGAATGAATTTATTAAGCTCTCCACGGAAATAGACGTCCGTCCTTTTTGCATTGTACATCCATGTCGTATCCATAACTAAAAAGATAGAAAAAAATTAAATCAAATTATTTTCTTGCAAGAAATAAAGTCTTAAATTCACATAAATATATACTTCTATATATGTATAGGTGTTGGAAAAAGTCAATTTAACTAATACTAAATAAAAAAATTGATTTCCAACCTATTATTGTACCACTAAATATTAGAAAAAAAATGTAACATGTATGTATGTAAATATAGAAAAAAAATTAAATCTTTTTCTCAAAAGAAAAGGAGCCCTAAATTGATATAAATATATACTTCTATATATGCATAGGTGTGGGAAAAAATCAATTTAGCTTGTACTAAATAAAAATAATAAAAAACTTAATATATTATTTTACCACTAAATGTTGGGAAAAATCTAACATGCATCTTTAAAAAATAGAAAAAAAATAAATCTTCTTCTCTCTCCTCCATAGATCTAGAGCATTATTTACTTAAGAATGATGCTAAAAACTACAGATCGAGTCAAAATGATTACGTAATCTTGTTCTCCTACTAAAATAGCACAACTTCATCCAAAAGTTTGAGGCAAATGGTGTCTGAAATGGCTAATACACACCATGGAGACCTAGAGCTAGTTAGAGGCAAAGAGAGCTCCATTTGAGCCATAAATATAACAAAAGAGCTTAGAAATGATAAGGAATTAGCATCAACTTACCTCCTAGAGCCCCCAACTCAAAGGAAATCAAGTTGAAAAGCTCCCCCCCTCTTTTCTTTTTTTCGGCTCTTGGGGGAGCTCCTCTCCCGAGCAAATAATGGGAGTCGGGAGGAGGAAAAAGGTGCCCAGATTTTTATAGATATTTTTAAGGGCGGGTTGGGGGATGAGCCGCCCCTTTAAATCCATTTGTAGGGGCGGCTCACTCCCCCAGCCGCCCCTGAAAATGGGCGCTATTTGTAGGGGCGGCTCAGGGGGCGAGCCGCCCCTACAAATGGATTTACAGGGGCGGCTCGATTGCTACAGTATTGCGTCCTATCTGTAAGAACGGGTGACATTTTGGTCCGTCCCAAAAAAAATTCGAGGTGTTGCTATAAATCGTTTTTATAGTAGTGAGATGATCTGGAAATGACGGAGATAGAGTGCACGCACGTGTGCAGCTTTGGTCAGTTCTAGGTGATTCCAACCCCTTCTTCCCTCCTCATCCTCTCGTCCTCCCCTCCCTCCTTTTCCCCTCTATGATTTGGTGCTCAAAGCCACCAGCGGAGGTATTTATACTCCCAAATTGGTTGGAGGTGTCTCTAGACGGATAAATTAATGGTCGACGAAGAAATCCTAGACCTATATATACTCCCAAAGAATATATATATATATATATAGAGAGAGAGAGAGAGAAACACACACGGTGTAATACTATTTTACACCTTAGGTGTAGCGTTTATTCTACACCCAGCAATCAAATTACTGACCGAACTACTAGAAATTACTGAACCAAATTGCTGAATTATGAATCACGTTCAGTAAAATGGTATTAAGTAATCGCACGCAGTAGTTATTACTAAAAAATTGTTCAGTAATTAGTTAGGTGTAGTTACACCTAAGATGTAGAATAGCACGTGGGTATATATATTCTACACCAATAGCTAAATTGAGCTGAATTACTGAACACAATTTCAGTAATTCAGTAACCGACGAGCTATTACCGAATATTGTTCAGTAATTTGGTAAATTTAGTTCAGTATTTTGAAGATTATTTTTACTAGTAATAGAAGGTGGGTGTAGAATAGCGCTGTCGTATGTGTATATGTACGTGTATATATATATATTTATATATATATAGGAAAAATCCATTATGCACGCGCTTGTAGCTACTCTTACATGTGTATCTCATGATGTAGGGCGTATCCAATCCAACGAAAGGTATGTACGAGGTGTATATGATCATACTAGACCATCTGTGATGGTATATACTTTAAGTATGTACCATACATAGAGTATATGGACATACTTATTTTTATATACTAATACTAATATATAATCATGATATATTTAAAAAATAGGGATGCTTTTGAAATTTTTCGTACATATCCCTTTAAACTATCTTAGAATTAGTATATGAACATACTCAAAAGAATAAATGAGTACGTGGACATACGCATGGTGGTATACTGATAATGAGAGTAGCTACAAGCGAGTGTAGATAAAACTTGTCATATATATATATATGTATGTATGTATGTATGTATGTATGTATGTATGTATGTATGTATGTATGATATAGCTAGCTAGACGCGTTTGCTCTCAAAGCCCGGGGTAGTATCGATATATCTCGCTCATTCGATCGTGAATTGTTGCATCAGAATTATATTCAGGAGCAGAGCATGCATGTCATGTGTGATCCAAGCAATCCAACCCATCCGCTGCGTTCTACCTAATCTACTACCTCTCTACCCACTATATATACGATCGATACGATCATCATATCTACTGGTGGAGAAGCTAGCTGCTGCTGCTGCTTGCTGCTGGTGCCGCCGATGAGGCCGCCGCCTCGGCGAGGTACTCCAGCGTGATGGCCGTGTCGCTCATGAGCGGGCGAGCGGACGCCTCGTCCTGCAGGCACATGGCGGCCACGGCCACGGCCTGCTTGAGGTCCCTCTCCGGGAAGTCCCCTCGCAGGAGCGGATCGGCGAGCTCGCGGTACCTCTTGCCGTCCCGGAGCATGGGCCTGGCCCAGGCCACCAGCAGCTGCTCCGCGGGGGGCCTGGAGGAGTCGACGGCGCGCCGCCCGGTGACGAGCTCCAGCAGCAGCACACCGAAGCTGTACACGTCGGTCTTCACCGTGAGGTTGCCGGCGCGCACGTACTCGGGGGCGCAGTAGCCGTAGGTGCCCATCACGCGCGGGGAGCGGTCGCCGACGGGGCCCAGCTTGGCGAGCCCGAAGTCGGAGAGCTTGGGGCAGAGGGCGTCGTCGAGGAGGACATTGGAGGACTTGAGGTCGCGGTAGATCACGGGCGGGTTGGCCGTCTCGTGCAGGTACTCGAGGCCCCGGGCGGCGCCCAGCGCCACGCGCATGCGCGTCTCCCAGCTCAGCGCCCGCTGCGGCTCGTCCTGCTCGCCGCCGGCGGGGAGCAGCAGGTGGTCCGCCAGCGACCCCAGAGCCATGTACTCGTACACCAGCAGCCGCTGCTCGCCGTCGGCGCAGTAGCCCACCAGGTTCACCAGGTTGGGGTGGTGCAGCAGGCTCAGCATCAGCACCTCCACCACGAACTCGCGGTTGCCCTGCGCACCCTCGCGGTCCAGCTGCTTCACCGCCACCACCTGCCCGCTCTCCAGCCAGCCGCGGTACACGCGCCCGAACCCGCCCTCCCCCAGCAGGCACTCCGCCCGGAAGTTGTCCGTGGCCGCCGCGAGCTCGCCGTAGGTGAAGGCGCGCGCCCTGCTGCTGCTGCTCCGCCGATCGGCGATGATGCTCGCCGCCGCCGCCGCTGGGTCGCCTGCCGTCAGCAGCCACCGTGATGTTACATCATATATTAATTCGTCATCCGATCCACGTTCGCTGCTTACTATATATATTACATACCGCCGGCTTGTTGGTTGCGGCCGGACGAGCAGGACAACCGCAGGCTACGACCGCGCCTCCTCGACGCCGACGGCGATGGCGCCTCCTCCTCCTCACCGGCTGGCTTGAAGCACGCAAAGCAGCCCACCATGATCTATCTCGCTCCTCGATAGAGCAATTTAATCAAAGCAGATGTGATCGAGCCAGCAGCAGGTACGTAAAACACTCTGACGATCCATATGCATGCAAGCTAAGAACAGGATCGGAGGACAAAATGCAAGCAATCAGGTCGATCGATCGAGAAGAAGCAGCAATGCAAGAGAAACAAGCTAAGGCATGCATGTGTTACCTAGTGAAGGCAATAAACCAAATTAAGCCGCCACCACGATCTCTTGTCTATTACAAGTAGGAACTAAAATTAGTATGCATGTCCCCCCTTATATACCGAGGGTCAGTACATGCATCGCTAAATTCACTGCACGTCTCTTGCAATATTTTTAGAAAATAAATTCTTTCTTGTTCTTATTTGAAGCTCAGTAGACTAGTGTTGACGCCAGATTTTGACACGTGTTGAATCGGCGTCAAGGGAGGAAGAGATTGGCCGATACGGCAGATTTAAAGGCTACAGTTGGGAATCGGCCGATTGACGCTACAGTTAGAAATCGGCCGATTGGAGCTGCAGTATTTTGTGCAATTGGCGAATGGAGTTGGTGGGGGTCGGCCGATTGAAAGACTAGAGCATTTGGGCCAATGTGAGCTTGCGCCAACAGATAGGGGATGAAGCCAATGGAATCCCAGCAAAGGATCCCAGTCAAAGATGACCTGACGTTGGTCAAAGAATGACGCCGACTCGGTCGAGGAGCAATGGAAAGAGTCCGGATTGGACTAGGAGATGGCGGCAGAAGATTCTGCGGGAGCCCGTTTCCTTTAGGAAAGTCTTATAGATATAGTAGTTTTTATTTAAATCAAGTTTGTAACAGATCGTAATAGATCAGGAGTCTTAGTCCTAGGGTATAAATAGAAGCAATCAGGGTTTTGCAGAAGATACACATCAATCAATACAAACAATCTATTTTTTCATCGTACTTTACTTTCAAGTCGGCGACTTCGTCAATACTTCTTTTTGTTTCACGAGTTCGTACGGATTAGCAGGGCTGCATCGACACAATCTCCAGCCAATTGGTAGGTTCCGTTTATCGAATAACATCTAAGCTTTAACTTCGGGTGCATCGCCGTTGTTTCATTTAGATTTATTCACCAGTTATCGATATTTACTATAATTATAGGTTTTACCTATTGTTCTAGTTTTATCACCAGTTATCCAGCTTGAGATCGAACTGTCGGCTTTATCATTATTTTTCCTTGTTTATCATCGTATAGCCGATTAGATCTATTTCGAGTGTTGCATCTGTTGCAATTGTTCAAGTTACTCCAGTAGTTTCTTGGCAATCGTTACGTGATTATCGGCTGATCTATAGCCGGTCATCTTCATAGCAAATCGGCCGATTCGCTGATAAGCTTTTCGGGACAGATCGGAACTTCAGGCAATCGAGACCCCGGAATTTAATACGTTTCTTTCCTTGTCAATCAACAGGTCAGATTGACTGGCACGCCACGCGAAACGCACCAAGGCAATCACACGAATAGGAGTTAAGCAGATTCTCCCGGGTCGTGTGTCCGACGCTGAAGGTCATCGGCCGATTCCCGGCCGATTTGTAGCGCCAACACACTTTTGGCACGCTCGGTGGGATGATCTCAATATCCAACATGTCAAAGACCACCGAAATCTCTGAAAGCAACATCATTGAGGTTACGGAGGCAGATCTCAAGGACGACCAGAAAAAAGAACTGGCAAGACATCTAAAAGACTACAAGAAGGTATATCTGCAATCTTTCAGTCGTACCAGAAGCGGGGAGACCGTCAAGAAAGCTCCTCTTCCAATTCCCCGTTAGATCACCATCGCTGAGGACTCGGGCAAGATATCCGATATGATTTAACAGTCCGTTTATCAGGCTTTCAACGACCAATCCTTAGTAATGACCAACACAGTATACAATACCGTCATCAGTTCTCTGGTCAGCGGAGTAGCTCAGGGATATCAGGGGCCAGCATACGCCCCACCTATTGTAGCTCCAGTCAGAAGATCTCCGATCACAAGCGCCGCCTCACTCGGCTCCTCAGCCGATATCGACACAACACGGAGGATACAACACTTCATTGCCTTCAATGCCTCCAGGATATAACGGTGCGCCATGCTTTTGATCACAAGCGCCGCCTCAGCCTGCCCAGATTTCTTCCGTGCAATCACTGCCCTCAAACTTAGTACCTTGGGGGGCACCAGCAACGGCGGCTGTTCCGGACCAATCTACCGGTCATGGGAGCTCTCCGATCCAGGCACTGTTCCATTCGACTATCCGGCCGACGGCCCCCCAATATCAACCGGCCACGTCAGAAATCGGCAGGGGAGCAGATGCTGCGGAAATACTCAGAAGCACGGCGCCGATGATGCTGTACGATGGGACGGCAGATTCGCTACTCCACCAACTGTCAACTGCTCAGCCAGCCACGCCGCAGCAAAATCCGCCACCCGGCCGTTCCACCGCCGATCCATCAACATGTGCCGATCCCCCAACCAGTTGTTCCTCAGCAGCAAGTGGATTGGACAGCAAGGATAGCGGAGGTGATTCAAGACCAATTCGGATTAAAGCCGAAGGTACAAACCTATGCGTACAAAATGCCATACCCACCTGCCTACGATCTACTACCGTTTCCCCATCGGTACAAAGTTCCTGACTTCACCAAGTTTTCGGGGCTGGATGACACCTCAACTGTGGAGCACATAAATAGATTCATCATCCAGTGCGGGGAGGCCACCACACAAGATGCTCTGCGGGTGCGTTTGTTCTCGTCGTCTCTATCTGGGTCGGCCTTCCAGTGGTTCACTACCCTACCACCCAACTCCATCGTTACTTGGGCCGATCTGGAAAAGCAATTCCATAAGTACTTCTACGCGGGAGTCCACGAGATGAAGCTTTCAGATCTGACCAGCCTTAGGTAGAGGAGCGACGAACCAGTAACTAATTACATACAGAGGTTCAGAGAGGTCAGAAACAAATGCTATACCCTAGCCCTGACTGACGCTCAGCTGGCCGATATCGCCTTCCAAGGTCTCTTGCCACATATCAAGGAGAGGTACGCCTCACAAGAGTTTGAAAGTTTAAGTCAGATCGTTCACCGATTGGCCGGTCAAGAAGTACGTCCGTTTGATCAGCGGAGGAATTTCCAGAAAAAGGTAGCCTATTTAGAAGGATCTGAATCTGAAGAAGAAGAGGAAATCAGCCTAGCAGAATGGGTCAAAGGGAAGAAACCGATATCGTGCCCTTTCGGGAAGAAAGAACTAGAGGCGTTTGGCTTTGACACATCAAAGGCCGATAAAATCTTTGACTTACTTCTCCAAGAGGGGCAGATCAAGCTCTCACCTTACCACACCATTCCGTCGGCCGAAAAGCTCAAAAAGATGAAATATTGCAAGTGGCACAATGCCACGTCTCACGACACAAATGACTGCAAAATCTTCCGTCAGCAGATACAGTCGGCCATTGAGTAAGGCAGACTCAAATTCGAAGTCCCGGCGAAGCCAGCGAAGCCGACAAAAATTGATCAGCATCCTTTCCCTGCTAACATGGTTGACACGGGAAAAAACTCGCTTCAAACCAAGGTGCTGACATCGGAATCGGCTAAAGAAACGGCGCTGTGGACCCCAGAAAGCAGGTTACAATGGACGATGTCAAACAGAAAAGACGGCTTGAAGACGAAGGCGAAGGATCAGAGCGATCGCGTAGACCCGTCACCTCCCAATTCTTACTCAACAAATATCAGCGGCAGCAGGAAAGATCGAGACACCGCGAAGAGATGATACGCTGACACGAAGATCATTGGTGATGCCCGTTCTTCATCCACTGCTGGGAAAATGACCTCAGATTACCATCAGCTGATAATTGCCCCGAGTGCAGCGGACCATATTGCAACGATCGTCCGCTCTAGAGGTCGTGCTCTAGAGACAGAGGATCAGAACCGATCAGCAGGAATTGGCACGAACAAGAGGATTGGCGCCTTTCAGTGCATGATCGGCTGGGGGGCAGAGTTGACCGGTATGACCGGCCAAGGGACAGGTTCGAACAGTATGACCGGCCGAGGGGCAGGATCAACCAGCAGAAGTGACTGGGGGGCAGAACCAGCGTACACGATCGGCTAGAAGAAATGACCGACGCTAGGGTGTCAGATGAGAACCCCCTAGGTAGGGAACCAGACCGGGAGTGTGCCAAATCACCGGCCAAACCGGTGAACCCCAGGTGGTGCCCTGATGGACTGTCCAAATCTCAAAAATGAAGGATCCAACGTCTGCGCCAATGGGAACAACAAGAGGAAGAGCAGAGGCAGATGGTGGATAAGAAAAACCACAGGTCTTGAGACTGGCGCCCCAAAAGAAACAACAATGAGGAAGGCGACAATCAAGAATCGGCAGTTGACGTCAACATGGTATTCATCTTGCCGATGGAGTTCATGGCGCCCGCCGATCGAGACAACGCAACAAGGATGGAGGAGCAGATGGCGCAATTGGTTTTGGAGCTAATGACAGCCACTTTTGAGAAATCGGAAGATGAAAAACGGCAACATCTCAAGGCTCTATTCCTCAAAGGACACGTTAACGGACGACCTGTTACCAGGCTACTAGTGGACAGAGACGCCGCAGTCAATATCATGCCATATGCCATGTTCCGGAAGTTGGGCAAAAGCGACGAAGATCTGACCAAGACGGACATGATGCTCAAAGACTTTGAAGGCAACGTGTCTCCCGCCCGCAGAGCGCTCTGCGTCGACCTCACCATCGGCAGTAAGACCCTTCCCACTACCTTCTTTATTATTAATGGCAAGGGGTCCTACAACAAGTTGCTCAGTCGCGATTGGATACAAGTGAATGTTGTGTCCCGTCTACAATGCACCAATGCCTCGTACAGTGGGTCGGCGACAGTACCGAGATAGTCACCGCCGATTCCGCCTACAGTGTTGCGGCGGCCGATACGCAACAGTGGAGCTGTGAGCACGTCAAGTGTATATCCGGTAGGACTTGGGACACTGATTTCCTGAAAGTGTCCAATTTTGGCCTACAGCCGATCCGAGCAGTCGGCTCTGAAGATTCAGATTATATGGATCAGCTCGTCCGAGAAGTCGGGAAGCTTGGACACGGATTTACGTCGGCCGATTCATTGGAGATGGTGGATTTAGGAGATGGTAGCAAGCCAAGGCCGACGTATATTAGTGCTAGCTTGGATCCCGACTACAAATGTAGATTGACAATTTTATTAAAAGAATTTAAAGATTGTTTTGATTGGGAATACCATGAGATGCCTGGTCTAGACCGGTCCATTGTCGAACAACGGTTGCCTATAAAACCAGGATATCGGCCGTATCAGCAGCCTGCACGATGATGCAACCCTAAAATTCTACCTGATATAAAGGCTGAGATTACAAGATTGATTGAAGCAATATTTATTCGGCAGTGCCGTTACGCCGAATGGATTTCTAATATTGTACCTGTATACAAGAAAAACGGAAAGTTGCGCGTATGCATTGACTTCAGGAACCTAAATCAGGCTACGCCGATGGACGGGTATCCAATGCCGACAGCCGATGTTTTGATAGATGCCGCTGCAAGGCATAAAGTCATCAGTTTCATGGATGGTAATGCTGGGTAAAATCAAATATTAATGGCCGAAGAGGATATTTCGAAAACGGCTTTCAGGTGTCCGGGCCACCTCGGCTTATTCGAGTGGGTGGTACTGACCTTTGGATTAAAGAACGCCGGCGCTACATACCAACGGGCTATAAATTATATCTTTCACAAGCTTATTGGTGTATCGGTGGAAATCTACATCGACGATGTTGTGGTCAAGTCAAAAGGTCATCAGGAACATCTAGCCGATTTATAAGAGGTGTTGGAGTGCACAAGGAAGCATGGGTTGAAAATGAACCCGAACAAGTGTGCATTCGGTGTGTCGGCCGGGCAGTTCTTAGGATTCATGGTCCATGAGCGCAGGATAGAAGTCAACCGAAAGACCATAGCTGCCATCAATAAGGTTGTGGCCCCGCAGAATAAAACTGAGCTGCAGTCCCTAATTGGCAAGGTCAACTTTATCAGAAGATTCATATCCAACTTGTCCGGGCGTATTCAAGCTTTCACTCCTTTGTTGAAATTGAAGCCTGATCAGGAATTCGTGTGGGGAGAAGAACAACGCAAAGCGTTCGAAGACATCAAGCAATATCTAATTTCACCACCTGTATTAGTCCCGCCACAGGCTGACAAGCCGTTCAAACTATACTTATCGGCCGACGAGCGGGCTATCGGATCGGCGCTGGTACAGGAGTTCGAAGGAAAAGAACGGGTGGTATATTATGTCAGCAGAAGACTCCTGGACGCCGAAACGAGATATTCCCCGGTGGAACGGTTGTGCCTGTGTCTATATTTCTCATGTAACAAGCTCAGGCACTATTTGTTATCGGCAGAGTGCATAGTCGTATGCAAGGATGACGTGGTGAAATACATGCTATCACTGCCAATTTTGAAAGGACGGATTGGGAAGTGGATCCTGGCTCTGTCAGAGTTTGACCTAAGGTATGAATTGGCCAAAGCTGTCAAGGCTCAAGTGAGGGCCGATCTCGTGGCTCAGCATTGTGGACCGGAAATCGCTGACGTTGAACCAGTTCCATGGACTCTATACTTTGATGGTTCCTCGTGGGGAGCCGGATCGGGAATCGGCATCATTCTCATATCGCCTAGGGGGGCAAGCTATGATTTTTCTCTGCCGATAGAGGCATCCGCGACCAATAACCAGGCGGAATACCGAGCCGTCCTAAAAGGTATCCAATTGTTAAGACAAATCAAAGCCAATGCGGTGGAAATTTTTGAAGATTCCATGCTTATTGTGGATCAATTAACGGGGAGATCTGAATGCAAAGATGATATCTTAAGGATTTACTACGAAGATTGCCTCCAACTGTTAAAGGAATTCAAGTTTGCGGTTATTGAGCAGAACTTTAAATGGCACGTCAACGGCAAGAGGACATTAAATGTTCACAGAACTTTTACAGTTCACCCGAGGAGGGCATCAATAGCTGCAATCGCTCATTGCCTAACTTGATCAGCCGAGTCTACGATTCTTTGGTCGTCATCATCGAATCAGAGACTTCTAGCATTTGACGATGGATTTTTATTGCTTCATGGGCCAGGTTCTGCCTCTCCTGCTTCAACTCGGCGATGACGGATGGGAGATCTTGGAGTCTTTTCTCTTCAGCAGCTATGGCCTGGGTCACCTGATCCATCTCCTTGGCTAACTCTGCCCTTCGCCGTTTAAGGCGGTCTATGGCGCCGACGATATTTGGATGAGAGTTTTCAAGGAAGCTGATTCATCGATGCACCTCTTGAGCTCGATGTTTGTAGGAGTCTTCCTCCTCGCGGGCTTTCGCTAGTTTGGCGCGATCGGCCATATGGCGCAAGGCTTTGAGCACTGGAGTCTGCATTGACTCTATGTATGCGGCAGGTTCCAGAGCCTCTGTCGCTTCCTCAGGAATTCGGCCTCTGATTTCACTAAAAAGTTGCCGAATCAGCGAGGCGTCTTCCACTAATCGGCCGATGTCATCTTGGAGGAGGGTCCGTATACTCTCGAGCTTGGCACGGACGTTATCAGGGATCGAGCTCAGTGTGACTTGGCGTGAAGCAACCTCTTCATCGTCAGAAAGGGCAACAGCGAAAGAAAAAAGACTGTTGTTGGGAGTGTCCTGCTCCTACGAAAGAATAAAAGAAATAAGAATATGGATTAGCCGACGGTAAGGGGAAGTCGGCTAATTTGGGTGACAAGTTCCTTACCTCTTTAAAACGGATTTCTTCTGCTTGCGCCGGCGGGAGTGCTACCCTCATTTCGGGAATTGGCACGGTTGGTTCATCGGAAGAAGAGGATTCAATGACTATCGGTACCCTGCTCAGGCCAGCCTCCTGGAAAGGTATGAGAAGCGGATTTTATAAGTATAATCCAAACGATTAAGTCTGATGATATATAATTGCTGCCGTACCTCTGTGAGTCGTTCGGCCGATAGTTGTTGGAAAGGTACAATCGATGCACCCAGGGTAGCCTGCATCAAAAATCGGTTAGTTTTTGGTTAAGTATCAAAAAAGAGTTAAGAGACTCTCTACCTCGGTGGGAAGAATTGCTGGCGTTCCGGTTTCCGCCTGGGATGTAGCCGATTGCTGCGGAGACTGCACTGGGCGATTTGCGCAGCCTGGCAGAAAGAAGTTAATATCGATAGAATACTTAGAAGTATGTGAGGTATGCGAAATTACCTGAACAGCTTCTACTAGCAATGATGCAGCAGCCGCTCCAACTTCTGTAGCAGCTTGGGGATCGACTTCCTCAATAATCGGTAGAGTCGGGGCAGCTAAAGGTTCAGCCGATGCCGCCGCCGATTGATCAGCCGGTTCTATACGGGCACACACTCGGCGGCTCGTCTTCTTTAAAGAAGGTTTCTTCAATGTTTGTCTCAATCGGCCGGTGGTAATGTCTTTGATGGTTGGGGCATGGTAGCCGATCAGTACGAATGGTGTGTATGGGCGGCTATTCTCTATCAGCCTACCACTTTGGCTCCGCGTCGGGGGAAGTCGACTTCTGGACTGAAAAGGGAAATAAGAGTTGGCGGAAAATTTGTAGCATAAAGAGGAATAATATTGAAATCGGCCGAGAAAAGGGTAGTACCGCTGCGTTTGGGTCGATCCTGGCAGGGTCCAGATCATTGCAATATGTTGAAGGAGATGCACAAAAGAGATGTTGCTTCCATTCCGCCCACCATAGCTTGAATTGTTGGACAACAAAAGGAGCCACTATCCAATTGCTTAGATCAATGGTACTGGAGCCGGCACCAAATTACACAGCCGATTGTAGTCAAGGCCCTTGGTGAGCTCATCTCGGAATTTTGCGCGGCTAGTAAAATAAATTTGAATTGGCAACTGACCAAGGCAGAACTGCCGTGCTGCAACTGATGGGTTGTAAAACTCATAAGTTGGGGAGTCTTTCCTAGAGAAGAAGTTTGCCGGTAAAATCTCTGGTTTGATCAAGAAGTCCATGAGATCATTATCAAAGGAGTTGGACGACGAATCATAGCAGAAGGGAAGCTCAAAAAGTGGCTCTGTCCTCTGGTACGGATACCAACTGGTGGTTTCTTCACTAAAGCCGTTGTAAAAACATCTGAAATACTCGGCTGTTTGAGTGGCGATGAACTGGCAACCAGGAAAAACTGATGCCGCTTCGCTGAAAGAGGTGCACCGTCGTTGTATGGTGGGCTTCTCCTCTGACTCGATGTTGGGGAATGTCTTGGTCTCTATCTGCTGCTGGGAGACTTTGCTCATATACAACTTAAGCCAGAGGGTGATGAACCACCAGGGGCCACCAGGGTTAACAATCGGCTCTCCCTTTGATAGTTTGACGCCGATCTGGTGCATCATGTGGTAGGCCGATCCTAGCAGATGCTTCCCGAGGGGGATGGTGGATCCTCTTGACAGGGCTTCGGCCAGAGCTTGTGTATTGGAAGAAGGACCAACCGCTCTGCCGCAGAAGAGGTGCTTCTCTAGCCACATCATCAAGAACGTTGTATGCTCTCTCTCCAAAATCGTCCCGGTCCTCATGTTTCTGTTGATATACCCTTTCCACCCGCCGATTCGTTTCGTCTCTAGCCGATGGGTGTATCGGGGGAGGAAATGTCAAGGCCGGTCAGCATCAGGACATCGGCCAGAGTTGGGGTCATGGGTCTGTGCCCAAAGAGAAACGCGTTGAGCGCGTCAGACCAGAAATAGGAGGCTGCCATTACCAGGGGTTCATTGTTCTCCATCTGGGACTAAGAGAGATTGATGCACTGGCCGATTTTTAATTCGTCCCATTGATCTCTCTTAGAGTTGGCCATTCTTTGGTATCACTCTTTCCAGCCGGGGGTTTCATTCGACCAAGATCTAAAAGTGCCTGACCATTGACCCAAATCCATAGGTGATTGCTTGAAAGGGATTCTATGGGTTTCTAAGTTAATCAGATCAGTTGGGTCTGGATTCCACATAGGGCCTAAGCAGATGAGACCAGGAGCTTCGGGAAGGGGAATAGTGATTTGGTCTCTAACTGCCTAAAAAAGGTAAAAAGGGGAGGAACTAAGAACAGATCTAAAAGATGCCTGGGCGGTAAAAAGTAAAAGGGGAAAGTTTCGGATGTTTACCTCTGGGATGAAGCTCATCGTCGCCGATGGAGTCGCTGATGGAACCGCCATCGCCGATGGAGTTGCTGGCGGAGCCTCCGTGGTTGGCGGGATTGCTGATGGTGCCGCCACTGAAGGAATGGAGCGGAATGTAGACGAAAGAAGGATCGCTGGAGAATGCGGTTAGAAACCAAGAGGGCGCTGGGAGAAGATAGAAAAGTGATTCGATGAGGAGGAAATTACTAAGCTTGTGGAGAAGAACCGGCGGAGAACGCCAGTACTTAAAGACAGTCCAAGAGAGAAAAGGTAAAGGCGGGATTTTTGCCGCGCCGTCTACACGAATTCCAGGGGAACAGTGGTCTCAGGCGCCCAGTTCGAAAAGATTGCAATCATCATGTAGAAGACCACAAAACGTAAGGAGATTTTTGTCACGTTTGTTTTGGAGGATAGATTAAAAAAGAATTTCGAAGTAAAAGTCATGTTTTACTCCAAAACTGGGGGGCATGTGTTGACGCCAGATTTTGACACGTGTTGAATCAGCGTCAGGGGAGGAAGAGATTGGCCGATGCGGCAGATTTAAAGCCTACAGTTGGGAATCGGCCGATTGATGCTACAGTTAGGAATCGGCCGATTGGAGCTGTAGTGTTTCATGCAATTGACGAATGGAGTTGGTGGGGGTCGGCCGATTGAAAGGCTAGAGCATTTGGGCCAATGTGGGCTTACGCCAACAGATAGGGGATGAAGCCAATGGAATCCCAGCAAAGGATCCCAGTCAAAGATGACCTAACGTTGGTCAAAGAACGACGCCGACTCGGTCGAGGAGCAATGGAAAGAGTCCGGATTGGACTAGGAGATGGTGACAGAAGATTCTGCGGGAGCCCGTTTCCTTTAGGAAAGTCTTATAGATATAGTAGTTTTTATTTAAATCAAGTTTGTAACGGATCGTAATAGATCAGGAGTCTTAGTCCTAGGGTATAAATAGAAGCAGTCAGGGTTTTGTAGAAGATACACATCAATCAATACAAACAATCTACTTTTTTATCGTACTTTACTTTCAAGTCGGCGACTTCGCCAATACTTCTTTTTCTTTCACGAGTTCGTACGGATTGGCAGGGCTGCATCGACACGATCTCCGGCCAATTGGTAGGTTCCGTTTATCGAATAACATCTAAGCTTTAACTTCGGGCGCATCGCCGTTGTTTCGTTTAGATTTATTCACCAGTTATCGATATTTACTAGAATTATAGGTTTTACCTATTGTTCTAGTTTTATCACCAGTTATCCAGCTTGAGATCGAACTGTCGGCTTTATCATTATTTTTCCTTGTTTATCATTTTATAGCCGATTAGATCTATTTCGAGTGTTGCATCTGTAGCAATTGTTCAAGTTACTCCAGTAGTTTCTTGGCAATCGTTACGTGATTATTGGTTGATCTATAACAAGTCATCTTCATAGCAAATCGGCCGATTCGCTGATACACTTTTCGGGATAGATCGGAACTTCAGCCGTTCGAGACCCCGGAATTTAATACGTTTCTTTCCTTGTCAATCAATAGGTCAGATTGACTGGCACGCCACGCGAACTGCACCAGGGCAATCACCCGAACAGGAGTTAAGCAGATTCTTCCGGGTTGTGTGTCCGACGCCGAAGGTCATCGGCCGATTCCCGGCCGATTTCTAGCGCCAACAACTAGGTTGGAAGCGGGCTGTTGAGTTATGCAACCATGAGAACCAAACTCAACCAAGGTTACAAACTCAACGCTATAGACTCTAAAATTAAATAATGCAAAAGGCTAAAGACACGAATGGTTGGACTATAGGACAAAGGTAAAAGGATGGCAAAAATACAAACCTGATGGTATAGCTGAGTCTTTGATTACCACTTGATGGCAAGAGGTGTGCCTAGTTTTCCATCATAGGAAGATAACTAACAACATAGCGGCCACTTGACACAAACGATCCGACTTCTGATCAACAAGATCCAAGCTTGTAATCGAAGCACCACAACATCTCTGGTTATCAGCCGTGCGTTGCCCGGTTGATCTCGCCATAAAGGCTAATCCTTGCCTTCAAATTGAAAAACACAAACCAGAATAAGAAAGAACGCAACAAAGGTTGTAGAAGACGGATTATACTTACGAATTGGGGTCTTACAAACCGATGATGGCGAAACTGTTCTTGACATATTAATCTAAGAAAAACTCAAACTTTCATTGGCAGCGGTTACTGAATATGTTGGTATCGGACAAGCCAACCCCAAACAGGAAATAAAAATGGGAACTCAAGCTCAGCCAAATAACCTTATATGCACTAGAGTACCCTGCACACAAACGAGGGAAAACAGCTCCCGCAACATACCTCTCAACCGTCGGAGGTTACCTCTTTAATCCGTGTAAACTAGCTAGATCGCTAGATCGGTGAGTGCTCATCAGAGGTGGTGATCCCCAACAAAATATAAAGAGTTTAGAGCCAGCCAAGAATCCTAGACGCATCCCTAATTGCTCTCCAATATGATACACGGCGCAATGGCCCAAAACGAGATGGCTGCATCCTGAACAACTTTTGTATGTTGTTTCGACAATTCCCAATTACTCGGATATGATAATAACGTGGGATCGCTATTGAAAAGGTTATCTCTTTAGCTTTATATATTTATGTAGAACTTCAAAAATGGAGTCCTTATGTGGTATGGGCGATGATTTTAGTACGGACTGCTCCTGAATTCCGAGATGGACTCAAATTCGTCATGTTGCGGATCTTCGGCTTGGCTTGAACGTCGGGCTGGTCTTCTCCTCCATTCCTCTCTCAAAATACTTTCTGGTTCTCTCCATTATTTTAAATATAATAATATTAGCATACTATTTTATAATTACTAAACATATACATGAACAAGCTCACCTTCTAATTTAGCTATCGTGCAAAAACTCTAGTGATCGATTCTAACCTCTATCACAAACTTTGAGCTCTCGAACTCGGGAATGCAATTAGATCAAAAGATGGACGTACTACCTGAACTAGTATAAACCCCGGATCTTTGAGAGCCAATCCATACGAGTTAACATGTGACGCAAATTTATTAGTCGGCACTACGAAATGTGGACGAGTAGAGATAAATTACTTTATTTTTTTATTAGAAAGGTTGTCTTGAGAATAGAGGCATTACGTAATAAAAATTATGTCGGTTAAAAGAAAATCGTGGAAGAAATTTTGGAATTTGTCCCGTGCGCGAAGGCACACTCACGTTTTTAGTGTGAAGCCTTGATGGAGCTTTTCACAAATAAAGAACAAGTAAAGGGTTAAATCAGAAGAAATACTGGTGGCTGATGCCGATAGAGAGAGGAGAACAAAAATCTACAAACTTTGGCATGCAACCCCTCACGGGAAGGGGAATATATATATATATATATATATATATATATATATATATATATATATATATATATATATATATATATATATATATATATATATATATATAACGCTGCCAGCCCTGTGCGACCGATCGAACCAGAGCTTTTGATGTTCAAAAATTGAAATTTCCAAGCATCGTGTCGTACGAGCCCTGTGCGACCGATCGAACCAGAGCTTTTGATGTTCAAAAATTGAAATTTCCAAGCATCGTGTCGTACGATGCCTTTTGTGGTACCTGGCTAGGGCTGGATATCGAGCCGTCTCGGCTCGGCTCGGTCCGGCTCGTTATTCTAAGGAGCTAACGAGCTATGACCATTTCGTCTAACCCTAAACCTGGTTGCAATGCGGTTCTCCGCAACCACGGACACGACGCGCATCTTTTCCTGTTCCTCGGCCGCGCCGGCGTCGATCCAAGCCGCCGTTGTCCCTGGATTTCACCGACGGCGATTCCTCCCCAGCGTGCACTCTTGCTCCAATCTCCTCCATCAGGGTCGTCGTCGCCATTCCACGCACCACCTGCATCCACGGCGTTCTTATTATTAGCGATCCCCTCGAACCACGGCGGGATCGGCTTTGATTCCTCAAGGATTGACTCAATCAGATTCCGAGTAGATCAATCGGCCATCACGACATCGACTGCGGGTGCTGCGAATTGGTCCTCGATGCGAATTCAGGTGCCCAGCTGCTCACCACCTCAAACTTTGTAGTATTCTTGATTGCTTGTCTAGACGGCAACTGATCCTTTATACATTTACTTATTTCATTCTCTCTGCTCTCGCTGCAGGAGCATCTGTACAAGGATATTGGGGAAGCAATGGGACGACGTATCAGAATGTAGAAATTGACAGAATATCTCATCCATGTATAAGACTGAATATGAAGAAATCAACTAGCTAACGATCGAAGTGACTTATTTTATTTAGTCCCCAGCTTATGTCGTTTGCAAATATGAGCTAAAACTTTGTTCGCTTTCCTGTTATAGCAGTATGACTTTCCGGTCTCTCAATTGGTCTTTGCTGTTGGGCTGAATGTAACGACATTTTCTAAACTTTTTCCAGTCACGTTGCCCTTTTCCCGGCAGCAGGGAAGAAGCTATGCGTGATTTAATCAACAGCTAATTTTCCGGTTAAGAGGAATAAACAATTTCCAGTTGGCAACAATGATTCATTGCATTTTCCTCATTTGGCGTCATATTCCGGTCAGAGATCACCTATGTTCCGATCCAGCTTTGTTCTATTGTTTCCGATTAGGATCAATAGCTATGTTCTATTGTTTTCCGGTCAGCATCAAATAGTTTTCCGGCTGCGGAGAAAAATTTTCCAATCACGGTGCAATGCTGGCAGACTGTGCTAGTGCCTTCTCCAACATAAGCAGAGTATTCCGGTCGAAAATCAAACTAGATTCTGGTTTCAGTTCAATTTTTCCGGCCATAGTACCTCTCCCATTATTTTCCGGTCAAGATGCAACGAAATTCCGGTTTAGGGGATTATTTTCCGGTCATGGCACAAATGCTGGTGGGGTTTGGTCCTGTGGGCGTCGGGGCGTTGAATTAAACACGCTGCAGCGTGGCATATCTCTACCACTAATAAACCGGTATGTCCACGTTCCCCCCTTGGCTCTCCCGGCAGAACCACGGGGGGCGAGGCCCAGGCCACCCACCGACGTCTCTACCCAATCAACGTGCACAGTTCAAAATTCAAATCCCTCCGCCGGCCCCTACAAAACGCGGCGAACTCCTTACCACCAGCGCACATCATCTTTCGCTCTTCCCCACGCTCTCGCGTTCCTCGGCAAATGGCACTGCAGCGCCACCGCACGAGAAGGAGGACCTACACCGCACGGGGTGCCGCCATCACCGTACGGCGAGGAGAGGAATCAGTAAGCGTGCGAGCATTCTCCGATTAGTAGTAGCCAATCAACTCGATAGGAACAAGAAGGAGGTGATTCAAATCGGTATCGGTAGCAACGAAATCCCAAAATCCCATTCCCAAATCCCAAATCTCAAAACCCAAAATTACAAAATCCCCAAATCGTGGTCCAGCGCCGCCGCCAGCCGGTGTCGACGAGCACCGCCGCCAGCCGAATCTAGCGCCGCCGCCAGCGTCGCAGCCACCCAGAGCCACGAGCAAGCCGCGGGCGCGTTCCAGCCAAAAACGCAGCAGCAGGCACGGCAGCCTCCCTTCTGCCGCGGCGGCGCCCTGCGGGGGTCGGAGGAGCTCTTGAGGCCGATGTGGACGGACATGGTGGCGGGGAGCTACGGTTAGGGTTTGTGGGGGCGCGCGAGGACGCCGATGCGCCGAGCGCCGCCACCGTGCGAGGTGCACCCATGTGGCGGTTCTGGGGGATGCGGTGGGCGAGGGAGTCTGGTGGGGATGCGGTGGCCGCCTGCAGTATGGGCTGGGGGGCTGTGGTTAGGGTTTTCTTTTGGGCCAAAATGGGCTTTGCGGGCCAGTCTAACGAGCCGGAGAGGGGGCGAGTTTCCTGAGCCTTTTACAATGCAAACTTGTGACCTGTGAATTTGTGATGTTGCAGTCTTAATGTTAATAGACATGTTGGGACAGGGAATCATTTTATTCAATGGAAAATGGGAATGGCAATGGCACATTTAGCCTAGCTCACCCTCACTTATAGGATAAACTCTACTGCTTCATTTCTTCGTACTGATATATTTACATGGACTTTCTTGCGCCTACAAATCCCTGATCACAACTAACCACTTCTATCTCCTAAACCTGCTGGCTTCTGGTCGAAGCCTCCTCCTTGGCCTTCACCTTGCATCGCTGCCGCTGATAGGTCTGGCCTACAAAGGCCTCCATAACACTTAGCACTAAATTGTCCGTAACAGCCATAGGTAGAAAAATATATACCCCTGTGCCACTTAAGTGTCCGTAACATTTCTTTTCATTTCTTTCCATTGATATTTATCAAAAAAAAGTCCATTGGTTGCTATTAAATCTCTTATGCACCTTAATTCATCCTTTTTTCCACGGATCAGGTTGACTATCGCAAATGGATACATTTGAAACGAGTGGTGATCGCACTCTGTTAGAAGATCTGACAAATATCATCAGTGGTTGCCAGAATGCATCCAATACAAGGATGCAACTGATTGACCCTAAAGAATGTAAACGAGCAAGGGAACGAGCCTGATATGCATCAATGTCTCTTGATCAGAGGAATGATAAAAAAAAAGAAACGTCGTGAATCCCAGCAAAGAAAGAAAGGTGATTCATCCAATCATTTTTAGATGGGTACTATATTGTTGAATTTAGAATGACAATATGATATGTTGCTGATTGAAGCCATCCTCATAGGTTGTTTGTTTTTATATCATATAGACATGTCCACAACATGTTGTGTAGATAGTGAGGGCATCGAGGAATCACGTGATAAGAAACAAGATGCTAATGAACGTAAGCGGGAAAGAGAAAGAGCCCAATACGCAGCGATGTCAAACGAGAAAAGGATGGAAATAAATAAGAAACGTCGTGAAGCCCGTAAAAAAAGAAAGGTGATGTTTAAAGTTTTTGGAAATACCCTTTCATGGCTCTTTGTTTCTTATAGGTTGTAAAATGATATGTAGATGGAAATGCCGCATTGAACAATGAGAATTTGGATCTCGATGAAAATAATAATTGGTTGCATAGGAACGAATCATACCAGCCACAACCACGTAATGTTGACAATGAAAACAAGCCTATGCAGTTATCAAGTATTGTCATTAAGTTGATTGTTAGTATGAAGCCAACTTGTAATCTTAAATAGTGCATCTCAATGCAGACAACGGAGGCATTTTAGAGCCATCCAGTAATATCCCCATGGATCTCAACACATGTATCTTCATTCAAGAAAACTAAATTCTGTTTGTAACAAATAGTTGATCATAGTGGAAAAGAAACTGGCCACTAAGCATGTATCATCCCATCAATACCATAGGCCAGAATGTTGGTGTATCTCCTACCCCTATCGATAAGAGTAACCGGTACAAAAGAATGACACCAACAGTGAAGAAAGCTAGAAACCAACAGCAGAGGTTGCATAATAAGACATCGGGGCGGAAGGTGGCCTATAGAGAATCTAAGAAAAGAAATAGAGAGTTGAAAAAAGTTCCACTCAGGCAAGAATCTATCGCCATGGAAAACCCAAACTACCTTCCAGACTCTACAACCTTTAATGTGGATGGATGTGGTCCTCCTGGATCCATATTGACCCATGACTGGACTATTCCGGAGGTGAATGGAACACCTATTTATAGCGAGTCGAGACAACTGATATGCATGTCCACAAAAGTCGAAAGCATCATGTCACACATGGAGAAAGATATTCACTATTAGCTCGTCGAAATGAAAAATTTGAATCAACCATTGCACGAAGGGCCAATGTTTCAGCTGATGAAATTCATGGCATGACTGAAGATGGTGTTATTGATAATGGTAGTTTCTTTAATTATTTATTATTCATTCTTTTCGACAAGTCTAATACATTGTTAACATGCCTCAACTGCACTCTTATTCTATTTGGTAGGAAGTATCAATCCAAGCCCTCGGGTGGACATACCAACCCAAACACAACTATCAGATATTGATCACGGTAATTTGGTTTGTTTTTTAATTGATAGTCCTTTTGATAAGTCTAATATAAATTTATTATCTCTCGACTGTGCTACAATTCTATTTAAAAGGATTAAACATTCCAAGTCTTGAAGCTGACACAACAGCTCGGACACAACCATCTATTATTGGGGATGGTAATTTTCTTTATTTTTTCACTCGGTTCGATATTTGTCAGGAACTCAATACCATTGGTCTTGTACTGATAGTCTTGTACTGACACAAGTGTTCGTTATACAATAGATGCCGATGAGGACGTGGTATTTGAGGAGGAGGAAGAAGAGGATGAGGGATACCTTTTCGCAGGTCAAGGTACTCCAAAAAGCTTTCAACATGCTTTCATATATTGCTTAGCACTATCTAACAAATGATTAACTACCATACTTCAAATGAAGAAACAATCGATGATGTCGAACTTGAAAAACTCATGACGACTCTGCTTTAATCCCCGACATACCTGATCTGTATGATAAGGTTTATAGCAATCTCCCATCTAACACATACATGCTAAAACCTGTTGAGAACTGCGAGCACTGCAGTGCGAAGAAGTTTGAGTCCGAACCACCAGGATTTTGTTGTCGCAATGGAAAGATTCATCTAACAACATCGAACACACCACCCGAGCTCATGAGGCTATGGTCGAGTTCAGATAGTGACGCCAAGCACTTTCGTGTAAACATAAGGTTTTTCAATGGACATTTCTCATTCACTTCTCTATACTGCCACCTCGATCATATGACCACCGATATGAGGAATGGTGGTGTTTACACGTTTCGTGCCCATGGCCAAATTTACCACAACATACAGTCATTTGGTTTAGATGGAACAGAACCCAAACATCTTGAGCTTTACTTCTACGATGATGATCCTTCTCTTGAACATCGGTATCGCAAGTGCCGTGAACAGTGCTTACAAAAGGATAAGGAGGTTGTGGAGAGGTTGGTTAGCATCCTTCATGACAACCCATACTCTGAACATCTTAGGAATATGGGGCAAGTTGAACACCTTGAGGACTACCATGTGACATTGAACCTTGACCAACGACTCGATCAGAGAACATATAACGTTCCTATCACATCAGAGGTGGCCACCATTTGGATCGAGGGGAGTGAACGTCGAGGTCAGTTCCAGAATAGTGTTGTCCTACAAGGGAAGGATAGGTCTATACACAGCATTCGATCATATCAAGGCTGCTATGATCCTCTATCATACCCCCTATTCTTCCCTAGAGGTGAACTTGGGTGGCACAAATTGATTCCAAAGGTTGGTGTGAGTATGGATGAAGTGAACGCCGCTCGTGCGATCCGTAAGGCTCGTGCCGAGGGTAATAACGATGATGACCTAGGTACATTATTTTTCTTAATTTAAATAGTATCCATCCTAGGTTGTGATATCAACGTCACTAATATCAAGTGCTGGTATATGTAGGTTTTGCTGGAAATAAGTGTCTCTCTGTGCGTGACTACTACTGCTATAAATTCCAGACGCAGCCAGGTATATTTAACCTAATATTACATGGTGGTCGCCTTTTCCAACAGTTCGCGGTCGACACATATGTCAAGATAGAGACCTCTCACTTAGACTACATCCATAACAATCAGGCACAGATAAGAGCTGACTTATACCAAGGTTTAGTGGATAGCTTGCATGCGGGTGAGGGTCGAGCAGATGCTGTTGGAAAGCGCACTGTGTTGGCTACATCATTCATTGGAGGGCCGCAGGACATGAGGCGTCGGTACATAGATGCTATGGCTTTGGTGCGGAAGTTTGGTAAACCGGATATCTTCTTGACTATGACATGCAACCCTAATTGGGATGAGATCAAGGCTGAACTTTACCCCGGCCAGACGCCTCAGGACCGTCCAGATCTTGTAACTCGGGCCTTCAAGGCAAAGTTGGAGGAGCTGAAGACGAGGTTGCTTGATTATGACATCCTGGGAAAGGTCCGGGCCTACGTATACGTGGTGGAGTTCCAAAAGAGGGGTTTACCACATGCCCACTTTCTGTTGATCATGCAGAGGAAGTTTAAGCTAACATGCCTGGAGCAGTATGATCTTCTCATATCAGCTGGGGTCCCAAACAAGAAGAAGTACCCAAAGTTGTACAAGATGGTTACCAAGCATATGATGCATGCCCATGCGGCTTGCTAAATCCCAATTGCCCATGCACAAAGGGTCGTGCTTCATGCAAGAACCGTTACCCTCGCTCTTTCTGCAAGACTACTTCACAGGGCAAGGATTCCTACCCCATCTATAGGAGACGTGAGGATGGGCGTAAGGAAAGAGTTCGGAGACATGATCTAGATAATAGATGGGTCGTCCCTTACAACCCTTACCTACTACGGCTATTCAACTGTCACATCAATATTGAGGCATGTGGTAGCATCAAGTCCATTAAATACTTGTTCAAGTACATATACAAAGGCCACGACCGGGCGTCTGTGACTGTGACAAAGGCTGGCAAGACAGATGATAAAGGGAACGTCGATGAGATCAAACAATATAGAGATGCACGATGGGTGACCCCTCCTGAAGCCTTGTGGAGGATATACGGCTTTGACTTAAGTAAGAACTGGCCACCTGTAAAGCAGCTGCAACTACATCTTCCTGACATGCACATGGTGGCATTTCATCAGCGTGACAGGATCGAACGAGTGGTTAACCATCCAGGTGCTGATAGATCAATGTTGACAGCATATTTCAAGGCAAACCGGTCACACGAGGGTGCTCGTGGTATCTTGTTTCGCGACTTCCTGGAGTTTTACACTTGGAAGTCGGATGGTAAGTTCTGGAAACCAAGAGAACATAGAACAAGTGGATAGGTTGGTAGAATCATCTCAGCTCATCCAGTCGAGGGAGAACGGTACTATCTACGAATTCTCCTAAACCATGTTGTTGGTGCTACCTCCTATGAGCATCTAAGAACCGTTAACGGTGTGATCCAACCAACCTTCTGTTAAGCTGCGGAGAAAAGGGGCCTGATCGAGAAAGACACCACATTAGATGAGTGTCTCACTGAGGCTACTCTATTTCAGATGCCATCCTCGCTACGGAGGCTATTTGCAACGATCTTAGTATTCTATGAGCCGAGCAATGTGTTCGGACTATGGCAAAAACACGCTTGTTGATGCCAGATTTTGACACGTGTTGAATCGGCGTCAGGAGGAGAAGATTGGCCGATGCGGCAGATCTGAAGGCTACAGTAAGGAATCGGCCGATTGAGGTAACAGTTGGAAATCGGCCGATTGGTGATACAACCTGCGCCAACAGGATGGGACTATTTCGGAGGGTCCTGGTCAAAAGTTGGTCAACAGGGCACGCTAAGTCGGTCAAGGAGCAATTGAAGGGAATCCTGATTGGATTAGGGAACGGCGGCGGAAGATTCTGCGGGAGTCCGTTTCCTTTTAAAGTTCTTATAGATATAGTAGTTTTCCTGTTGTTTAAATAAGGTTGTAACAAGTCGTGATCGACCAGGAGTCCTAGTTTTAGGGTATAAATAGGAGTCGTCAGGGTCTTGCAAAACATCAACATATCAATCAACAACAATACTTCTACTTTTCCAGCAATTTACTTTCAAGTCGGCGACTTCGCCAATACTTTTCTTCTTTCACGAGTTCGTACAGATTGGCAGGGCTGCATCAACCTGATCTCCGGCCAATTGGTAGGTTCCGCTTATCGAGTAATATCCGAGCTTTAACTACGGGCGCATCACTGTGGTTTCGTTTGGATTTATTCACCAATTATCGATATTTACTAGAATTGCAAGTTTCACCTATTATTCTAGTTTTATCACCAGTTATCCAGCTTGAAATCAGAGTAATCGGCTTCGTCATTGTTCTTCTTCAACTTATCATCACAGCCGATTAGATCTATTTCAAGTGTTGCTTCTGTAGTAATTGTTTAGATCGCTCCAGCAGTTTTCTTTACAATTACTACGCGATTATCGGCTGATCCATAGCCAATCGTCTCTACAGCAAATCGGCCGATTCGCCGCCGACGCGCTCCTCAGGACAGATCAGAATCCCAGCCGATCGACGCGCCTGGAATTTAATACTCTATTTCCTTGTCAATCAACAGGTCAGATTGACTGGCACGCCGCGCGAACCGCACCAGGGCGATAACCCGAACAGGAGCTAAGCAGATTCTCCCGGGTCGTGTGTCTGACGCTGAAGACCGTTGGCCGATTCCTATCCGGTCGATTTTAGCGCCAACACACTTTTGGCACGCCCGGTGGGACCATCCAAGATCTGATATGTCGAAGAACGCAGAAATCTCCGACAGCAACATCATTGAGGTCACAGAAGCGGATCTCAAGGACGACCAGAGGGAAGAATTGGCAAAACATCTAGAAGATTACAAGAAGATGTACCTCCAGTCGTTCAGTCATACCAGAAGCGGGGAGGCAGTCAAGAAGGCTCCTATTCCAGTTCCCCGTCACATCACTATTGCTGAGGACTCGGGCAAGATGTCAGAGATGATCCAACAATCCGTTTATCAGGCATTCATCGACCAATCCTCAGTGATGACCAACACGGTGTATAACACCGTCGTCAGCTCTCTGGCCAGCGGAGCAGTCCAAGGCTATCAGGGACCAGCATATGCCCCGCCAACCACGCTGCCAGCCAGAAGCTTACCATACACGTCCCAATCGGCTCCTCAGCCAATATTGACGCAACGCGAGGGGTACAACTCTCCATTGCCCCCAGCGTCTCCAAGATACAGCGGTGCACCATGTCTCCCATCACAAACACCGCTTCAACCCGTCCAGATTGCTTCTGTGCAATCGCTGCCCACAAGCTCAGCACCTTGGGGAACATCGGCGACGACGTACTTTCCCGAGCCAGCGAACGGGTATGGGAGTTATTCAGTCCAGGTGCCACACCAATCGGCCGCCCGGCCGACGGTTCCCCAGTATCAGCCGATCTCATCAGAAATCGGCAGGGGGGCAAGCAGTGTAGAAGCATTCAGAGGCACGGCGCCAGTGATGACATACGATGGGGGGGCAGATTCACTTCACCATCAATTATCGGCTGCTCAGCAAAATTCGCCGATTCATCACATGCCCGCGCCGCGAACAGCTGTCCATCAGCAGCAGGTGGACTGGATAGCAAGAATAGCAGAAGTGATCCAGGATCAGTTTGGATTGAAGCCAAAAGTGCAAACTTACACCTACAAGACGCCATATCCATCGGCCTATGACTTGCTGTCGTTCCCACACCGCTACAAAGTTCCTGATTTCACCAAGTTTTCAGGGACGGACGATACATCCACTGTGGAGCATATCAACCGATTCATCATCCAGTGCGGGGAGGCTGCCACGCAAGATGCCCTGAGGGTGCATTTGTTCTCATCGTCTCTGTCCGGATCGGCCTTCCAGTGGTTCACCACCTTGCCGCCAAATTCTATTGTTACATGGGCCGATCTGGAGAAACAGTTCCACAAGTACTTCTACGCAGGAGTACACAAGATGAAGCTCTTCGATCTGACCAGCCTCAGGCAGAGGAGCGATGAACCAGTGATGGGATATATACAGAGGTTCAGAGAAGTCAGGAACAAATGCTACAGTCTGGCTCTGACTGACGCACAGTTGGCCGATATCGCTTTTCAAGGCCTCTTGCCACAAATCAAAGAAAGATATGCTGCCCAAGAGTTTGAAAGCCTGAGCCAAATCGTCCACTGATTGTCAGAACAAGAGGTCCGACCGTTCGAACAGCGGAGGACTTTCCAAAAGAAGGTGGCATACTTGGAAGGATCTGAGTCCGATGGGGAAGAGGAAATCGGCCTGGCAGAATGGGTCAAAGGGAAAAAACCGATATCATGCCCTTTTGGGAAGAAGGAGCCAGAGACATTCGGCTTTGACACGTCAAAGGCCGATAAAATTTTTGATTTATTGCTTCAGGCAGGACAGATTAAGCTATCTCAGCATCACACCATCCCTTCGGCCGATCAACTTAAGAAGATGAAGTACTGCAAGTGGCACAACGCCACTTCTCATGATACAAATGAATGCACAGTCTTCCGTCAGAAGATACAATCGGCCATCGAGCAAGGGCGGCTTCAATTTGAAACTCCAGCTAAATCGGCAAAACCGATGAAGATAGATCAGCATCCCTTCCCAGCCAACATGGTTAATGTTGGAGGAAATTCAAGTCAAACCAAGGTGCTGACGTCAGAATCGGTGAAAAGAGGCGGCGCCGTCGATCCCAGGAGGCAGATCACGACGGAAGAAATCAGAAGGAACAGGCGGGGGCCAGAACGACCACGCAAGCCCGTCACCTCCCAATTCTTACTCAGTAAGTATCGGCAGCAGCAAGAACAAGCAAGATACCAGGAAGAGACGATACGCCGGCATGAAGATCACTGGCAATGTCCGTTCTTCGTCCACTGCTGGGAGAACGACATCAGATTGCCGTCTGCTGATAACTGTCCGGAGTGTAACGGATTGAGCTGCAACGATCGCCCGAGGCTACACTCTAGGGACAGAGGATCAGAGCCGATCAGCAGAAATCGGCGCGAGGAACAGCGCGTTTCGGTGCATGATCGGCTGGGGGCAGAGTTGACCAGTACCACCGGTCAAAAAGCAAGATCGGGCAGCGGGATGGACTGGGGGGCAGGATCCGCGCGCACGATCGGCTGGAAGAGATGGCCGATGACAGGGTATCAGATGAGGATCCCCTAGGAAGGGAACCAGATTGGGAACACGCCAGATCATCGGCCAAACCAGCAAATCCCAGGTGGTGTCCCGATGACCTATCCAGATCCCAGAAGCAAAGGATCCAACGCCTACGCCAGTGGGAGCATCAAGAAAAAGAATAGAGACAGAGAGAAGGAATGTTAAGTCTCGAGTGTGGCACCCAAAGAAAAACGATCAAGAAGCAAACAACCAAGAATCGGCAGCTGAAATTGATATGGTGTTCATACTGCCGATGGAGTTCATGGCGCCAAACGATCGGGATAAAGTAACAAGAACAGAAGAGGAACAAATGGCACAACTAGTGTTGGGGCCGATGACGGCTACGTTTGAGAAACCAGAAGAGGAAAAATGACAGCATCTTAAAGCGCTGTTTCTCAAAGGCTATGTCAACGGAAGACCCGTCACCAGATTACTGGTAGATGGAGGCGCTGCAGTTAACATCATGCCGTATGCCATGTTCCGCAAGCTAGACAAGGGCGATGAAGACCTCACCAAGACGGACATGATGCTGAAGGATTTCGAAGGCAACGTGTCACCCGCCCGCGGAGCGCTCTGCGTCGACCTCACCATCGGCAGTAAGACCCTCCCTACCACTTTTTTCGTTATTAATGGCAAGGGGTCCTACAATATGCTGCTTGGTCGCGACTGGATACACGCAAACTGCTGTGTCCCATCTACAATGCATCAATGCCTTGTGCAATGGATCGGCGACAGCACTGCGATAGTCGCTGCCGATTCCGTCTACAGCGTTGCAGCGGCCGACACGCAACAGTGGAGCTGCGAGCACGTCAAGTGTATATCTGGCAGGACTTGGGACACTGACTTCCTGAAAGTGTCCGATTTCGGTCTACAGCCGATCCAAGCAGTCGGCTCTGAAGATTCAGAATAAATGGATCAGCTCGTACGAGAAGATGGGAAGCTTGGGCATGGGTTTACGTCGGCCGATTTATTGGAGATGGTGGATTTGGGAGATAGCAGCAAAACAAGGCCAACGTACATTAGTGCTAATTTGGATCCTGAGTACAAATGTAAATTGATAAGTTTATTAAAAGAGTTCAGGGATTGCTTTGCTTGGGAATATCATGAGATGCCAGGACTAGACCGGTCTATTGTTGAACACCGGTTACCTATAAAATCAGGATATCGGCCATATCAGCAACCTGCACGACGGTGTAACCCCAAGATTCTACCTGATATAAAGGCCGAAATTACTAAGTTGATTGAAGCAGGATTTATTCGGCAGTGCCGCTACGCCGAATGGATTTCTAATATTGTGCCCGTATACAAAAAGAATGGAAAATTATGTGTGTGCATCAATTTTAGGAATTTAAATCAGGCTACGCTAATGGATGAATATCCGATGCCGACGGCCGATATCTTGGTGGATGCTGCCGCAGGCCACAAAGTCATAAGTTTCATGGATGGGAATGCAGGGTACAATCAGATATTAATGGCCGAAGAAGATATCTCGAAAACGGCTTTCAGGTGCCCAGGTCATCTTGGTTTATTTGAATGGGTTGTTATGACTTTCGGGTTGAAGAACGCCGGCGCTACGTATCAACGGGCCATGAATTACATATTCCACAAGCTCATTGGTTCGCGGTGGAAATTTATATAGATGACGTCGTGGTCAAGTCAAAGGATCACCTAGATCATCTGGCCGATTTACAAGAAGTACTGGAGTGCACAAGGAAACATGGGTTGAAGATGAACCCAAAAAAGTGTGCATTTGGTGTATCGGCCGGGCAATTCTTAGGATTTATGGTCCATGAGCGCGGGATAGAAGTCAACCGCAAGACCATAGACGCCATCAACAAAGTGGTGGCCCCACAAAATAAAACTGAGCTACAGTCCCTCATCGGCAAGGTCAATTTTATCAGAAGATTCATGTCCAACCTGTCAGGACGTATTCAGGCTTTTACCCCTCTGTTGAAATTAAAACCCGACCAGGAATTCATATGGGGAGAGGAACAGCACAAGGCACTGGAGAATATCAAGCAGTATCTGGTTTCACCTCCGGTATTGGTTCCACCACAGCCTGGTAAGCCGTTCAAGTTATATTTATCGGCTGATGAACAAGCTATTGGATCGGTGTTGGTACAGGAGTTTGAGGGGAAAGAATGAGTGGTATACTACGTCAGCAGAAGACTCTTAGACGCCGAAACAAGATATTCCCCTGTGGAGCGACTATGCTTGTGTTTATACTTCTCATGTACCAAGCTCAGGCACTATTTGTTATCGGCAGAATGCATAGTCATATGCAAGGATGATGTGGTGAAGTATACGCTATCATTGCCGATTTTGAAAGGACGGATTGGAAAATGGATCCTGGCTCTGTCAGAATTCAACTTAAGGTACGAATCGGCCAAAGCCGTCAAAGGTCAAGTGATGGCCGATTTCGTAGTTCAGCATTGTGGACCAGAAATCGCCACTGTTGAACCAGTTCCATGGACTCTATATTTTGATGGTTCTTCGTGTGGGGTCGGATCAGGAATCGGCATTGTTCTTGTGTCGCCTCGGGGGGCAAGTTACAATTTCTCTCTACCGATTGAAGCCTCCGCAACTAATAACCAGGCGGAATATCGAGCTGTTCTGAAAGGCATCCAATTATTAAGGGAAGTCAGAGCTGATGCAGTCAAAATTTTTGGAGATTCCATGCTCATTGTGGATCAGTTGACGGGGCGATCTGAGTGCAAGGATGATATCTTGAGGATTTATTATGAGGATTGTCTTCAACTTTTAAAAGAGTTCAAGTCTGCAATAATCAAGCATATCCCCAGGAATTATAATGAAGAGGCCAATAGACTGGCCCAACATGCTTCTAGGTATCGGCCGATTCAGGGAGCGATGACTCTAGAGCTCACGGCCGATGACTGGCGAAAGGAGATCGCCGATTACTTGAGAAATCCATCCCAAAAGGTGGATCGGCGAACACGTTTTCAGGCTACAAAATATGTGTTGCTTGAAGATGATTTATTTTATCGGACGATTGATGGAGTTCTTCTCAAATGCCTGGGAACAGAAGAGGCAAAGGTTCTGATGGGAGAAATTCATGAAGGCGTATGTGGAGCTCATCAATCGGCTCACAAAATGAAATGGATGATCCGGAACAATGGATATTACTGGCCGACCATCCTTGAGGATTGTTTCAAGTACTACAAAGGATGCCAAGACTGTCAGAGGTTTGGCAATGTGCAGCGCGCGCCAGCATCGGCTTTGAATCCAATAATTAAGCCATGGCCGTTCAGAGGTTGGGGAATAGATCTCATCGGACAGATTCATCCTCCATCAAGCAAGGGGCATAAGTTCATATTGGTGGCCACAGATTATTTTACTAAGTGGGTGGAGGCAGTTCCTTTAAGGAACGTGACATCAGCCGATATGATTGAATTTGTTAAAAGCCATATTATTTATCGATTTGGTATTCCTCAAACCATCACAACTGATCAAGGGACAATGTTTACTTCTGGAGAATTCGGAGAGTTCGCCGCCGATATGGGAATTAAATTATTAAACTCTTCTCCATACTATGCTCAAGCCAATGGCCAAGCAGAGTCGTCTAATAAAGGGATAATCAAGCTAATCAAGAGGAAGATAGAAGAGCAACCCAAGAAATGGCATATGTCTTTGGCTGAATCTTTATGGGCATACAGGATGGCTTGTCATGGAGCCACTAAAATATCCCCTTATCAGTTGGTTTATGGTCATGAGGCGGGCTTGCCATGGGAGATAAGGACAGGGTCAAGACGTATATCGTTACAAGATCAGTTAACGGCCGATGACTATTCCTTTCTCATGAAAGATGAACTTGACGATTCGGCGGGTTTACGGTTGAGAGCCCTGATTAGTATAGAAGAAAACAAGAAAAAGGTGGCCAGATGGTATGACAAAAAAGTCAAAGTTAAACAGTTCTCTCAAGAAGATTTGGTATGGAAGTTGGTGCTGCCGATAGGATCTAAAGATCCCAAATTCGGTAAATGGTCACCTACTTGGGAAGGGCCGTATAGAATCGGCCAATGTGCCCGTGGGAATGCATATATTCTGGAGGCAGTCGAAGGGGAGGAATTCCCATGAGCTTTAAATGGGCGATATCTGAAGAGGTACTATCCAAGCATTTGGGTAGATGCATAACTTGCAGCAAAATATATCAAGATAACATGGCCGATTTCTCATCGGTTTCTGTCTACACATCTGGTGAAGGAAACATTGGCATTCATTATTGAATGGAAATGACAGATTACATGGCCGACATGATACAAGTCGCCCTTAGAATAAAAATACTAATGTGTCTACTGATTACACCTACGCTGGATTTCTCTCTCGATGCGACCCAGTTTTATCATAAGGGTGAACCTTTTCTCCTTCAGGTCCTCTGCAGTGGCTCCAGTTTCAGCTTGGTTGCAAAGTTCTTTCAGCAGGCGGGTCTTCTTCTCCTCCAGATCTTCCATGGCAGCTTCGGTTTTAGCTTTACAAGGAAGTGGAGGACTTTTTTCAGAAGGTGGTCGCATGCGGACCAAAAAGTGAGCATCTATAAGGTCCGAGTATTCCTGGACAGCGGCAGGGACATGATCTCTGAGTTCCTCAGCATGAGCTCTTATCAGATTTCTGTCTGCCTGTGATAGTGGCTCTTCTGAGTGCATGATTTCTATCGCTCGCTCTAGACCGGGGCTGAGACGTTTCGGCTAAACAGAGATAAAAGGAGTTACCCAGTATCGGAGCGATTGAGATGCTTAAGAGAAAGGAAGAGGGGGAGTTCATACCTGGTTGATAGAGGAAGAAGATGAGGAGGATGAAGAAGACATCTTGCCGTTCAATTTGGGACAGTCAAAGAGGGAGAGAAGATAAGTAATGTGTATGCCTCTGGAGATGGTGAATGGTCTACTTATAAATGAAGAGGAGGTAGATGGGTGGTGAGACACGTCCTATCGGAGTAAATACATACATAAATGCAAAGCAGACTGAAGGAGCAGTTCAGAACCAAATCGGCGCAGTGACATTGAAGGAGCAATAATGTTTAACATATTCTTTACAACCCAAGGAAAGCGTCTATGGCTACAATAGCTCGTCGTCTAATTTGATCGGCCGAGTCTAGTACTCTCTGATCATCATCGGCCGATCCTGGTACTTCTGACATACGGCGACGAAGCTTTATCGTTTCGCGGGCCAGATGCTTCCTTTCTTGCTTCAGTTCACTGATGATGGATGGGAGTTCTTGAACCTTCTTTTCTTCGGCAGCTATCTCTTTGGTTATCTGTTCCATCTCCTTGGCCAGTTCTGCTCTCCTCTGTTTCAGCCGATCTATTGCGCCGACGATGTCCGGACGGCAGTTTTCAAGAAAGTTGATCCTGTGGTGTACTTCCTGAGTCCGGTGCTTGTATGAATCGACCTCCTCCTGAGTTTTTGCCATCTGAGCACGATCGGCCATACGGCGCAGCGCCCTGGAGACCGGAATCTGCATGCCCTCTATATAGGCAGCATACCCTAAATTTCCTGATACTTCTTCCGGGATTCAACCTTTGATCTCGTTGAAAAGTCGTCGAATCGGCGATGCATCTTCTACCAATCGGCCGATGTCGTCTTGAAGGAGAGTGCGCATGCTTTCGAGCTTCGCGCGGCCATCGTCGGGGGTGGAGCTTGATGGAATTGGGCGTGAAGCGATTTCTTCGTCATCGGCCAAGGAGACAGCAAAAGAGAAGATGCTGTTGTTGGGGGTATCTTGCTCCTATGAGGAAATAAAGTAAAGGGTAAGCAAGTGGTGAAAGGAAATCGGCCGATTCTAATGGTAAGACTGTTACCTCTTTGAAGCGAATTTCTCTTGCCTGCGCCGGTGGAAGTGTTTCCCTTGTCTCAGGGACTGGTGCGTTTGGTTCGTCGGAAGAAGAAGATTCAATGGTTATTAGCGCTCCACTTGGACCAGCTTCCTGAAAAAGACATAAAGGAAGATTCCCGTGAAAATGCTATGGGAAATTGAAATAAGATGGTGACAAAAATTTGCCATGCCTCTGTGGGTCTCCCGGCCGATGCCTGTTGTGGAGTTGTAATCGGCATACCCAAATCGGCCTGCATCAAAATTGGTTAAGTTTTCTGAGTATTAAGAATTCAAGGTAACAGATCGTTTACCTCGGCGGCAGGAGCTGCTGGAGTCTCGGTTCCCACTTGAGACGTGGCCGATTGTTGCGGAGAATGCGGTGGGATAACTTGTGCAGCCTGGCAGAGGAATAGAATTGATGTCAGTAGAAGATTTGGAGAATATGTGAGATAAATAAGATTACCTGAACAGCTTCTACTAATAGTGATGCTGCAGCTGCCCCGACTTCAGCAGTGACTTGGGGATCGGCCATCTCGACAACCGGCAAAGGTAAGGGAGTCTCGGCTGGTGCCACCACCACTTGGTCGGCTGATCCGATGCGGGAAGTCTCGGCCGATACCACTGCCATCTGGTTGGCCGATCCGATGCAGGGAACTTCAGCCGATGCTATTGCCGTCTGATCGGCCGATCCAATGCGAGCTCGCACCCGACGGCTGGTTATCTTTGATGTTGGCCTTTTTGGTGCTCGCTTCGATTGGCCAGTGGAGATATCTTTGACAGTTGGAGCATGGAAGCCGATAAGCGGATGCGGCGTGTATTGGTGATGACTATCAATCGGCCGGCCGCTTCGGCTCCGCATCGGAGGAACATGGCTTTCAGACTGAAGAGATGAACATGCGTTAACAACAAGATGATGATGTCGAAAGAAATAACATTGGAATCGGCTGAGGAAAAAGGACATACCGTTGCATTTGGATCAATGTTCTCTAGGTCCAGAATGTTGCAGTAAGACGATGGAGATTTACAGAAAAGGTGTTGCTTCCATTCTGCCCACCATAATTTGAACTGCTGGGTGGCGAAAGAGGCAACTGCCCAACTATTCAGGTCAATGGTACTGGAATCGGGTATCAGATCGCACAGCCGGCTGTAATCAAGACTTGAGGTCAGTCCATCTCTGAATTTTGCTTGACCGGCGAAGTAGACCCGAATCGGCAGTTGGCCAAAACACAGTTGCCTTGCCGCAGCCGATGGATTGTAGAACTCGTAGGTGGGTGAATCCTTTCCTGAGAAGAAATTGGCCGGCAGAATACCCGGCTTGATAAAGACGTCCATTAGCTCTCTGTCAAAGGTATGAGTGGAGAAATCGTAGCATATGGGCAATTCAAAAATCGGCTCTACTGCCTGATATGGGTGCCAGCTGATCATCTCTTCACTAAGGCCATTGTAAAAGCATCTGAAGTATTCAGCTGTACGGGTAGCAGTGAATTGGCAGCCGGGGAAGGCCGATACCGCTTCTCCAAAAGATCTGCAGCGGCGACGGACTGATGGATTCTCCTCTGACTCGATATTGGGAAAGGTCTTTGTCTCTATCCGTTGCTGAGAGACCTTGCTCATGTGTAAATTGAGCCAGAGGGTGATGAACCACCAAGGACCACCAGGGTTCCCGATCGGCTCCCCCTTCGACAGTTTGATGCCGATTTGGTGCATCAGATGGTACGCCGATCCCAGCAAATGTTTTCCAAGGGGGATGGCCGATCCTTGTGATAGAGCCTCTGCCAAAGCTTGAGTGTTTGAAGAGGGGCCGACTGCTCTGCCACAGAAGAAATGCTTCTCCAGCCACGTCATCAAGAAGGCAGTATGCTCCCTCTGCGAGACTGTCCCGGTCTTCATGTTTTTACTAATGTATCCTTTCCACCCGCCGATTCCTTTGGTCTCCAGCCGATGAGATGGCTTGAACAGATAATTGAAAGGGGTATCGGCGGAGGAAACATCGAGGCCGGTCAGCAGCAGAACATCGGCCAAGGTCGGGGTCATGGGTCCGTGTCCGAAAAGGAACGCGTTAAGTGCATCGGACCAAAAATAAGAGGCTGCCATGACCAGAAGTTCGTTTCTGTCCATCTGAGACAAAGATAAGTCTATGCACTGGCCGATTTTCAGTTCTTCCCACTGAACCTTCCAAGATCCGGCTACCCTCTGGTGCCATTCTCTCCACCCGGGTGTTTCATTTGGCCAGGATCTGAAAGTGCCTACCCAGTGATCTAAATCCATAGATGATTGCTTAAAAGGGATCTTATGGGTTTCTAAGCTGATCAGGTCCGTTGGATCGGGGTTCCCCATAGGGCCCAAACAGATGAGGTCAAGGGATTCTGAGAGAGGAATAGTGATTCGGTGCCTAAGTGCCTAAAAAAGGGGAAAGGGGAAGAAACTGAGAGAGGGTCCGGAAAATACTGAAGCAGTAAAAAGGCGAAAAGGAGAAAATTTCGAGCATTTACCTCTAGGATAGAGGTCATCGTCGCCGATGAGACCGCTGGGGAAGCCGCCGATTGGGTCACCGCCGCCGAAGGAGTTGCCGATGGAGCCTCCGTGGATGGTGTGGTCGCCGATGGTGACGCCATTGGAAGGTTAGAGCAGGCCGCGGATGAGATCGACGAAAAAAGGGAAGCGCTTGGAGATCGAGAGAGCTTGGAGGAAGACGAACAGTGGTTCGATGGAAGAGAATGCTAGATTCGTGGGGAAGGATAGGCGGAGAAAGCCAGTACTTAAGAAAAATCAGGGAAGCGAGGGCAAAGATGGTATTTTTACCGCGCCGTCTTCACGAGTTCCAGAGGAGCGGTCGTTTCGCGCGCTCGGTTCGAGGAAGTTACAATCATTATGTCGCGGAACGGAAGGAGATTTTACTGCGCCCGTTTCGGAGGAAAGGATTAAAGAAAGAGTTTCAAAGAAAAAGTTATATTTTACTCCGAAACTAGGGGGCATGTGTTGACGCCAGATTTTGACACGTGTTGAATCGGCGTCAGGAGGAGAAGATTGGCCGATGCGGCAGATCTGAAGGCTACAGTAAGGAATCGGCCGATTGAGGTAACAGTTGGAAATCGGCCGATTGGTGATACAGCCTGCGCCAACAGGATGGGACTATTTCGGAGGATCCTGGTCAAAAGTTGGTCAACAGGGCACGCTAAGTCGGTCAAGGAGCAATTGAAGGGAATCCTGATTGGATTAGGGAACGGCGGCGGAAGATTCTGCGGGAGTCCGTTTCCTTTTAAAGTTCTTATAGATATAGTAGTTTTCCTGTTGTTTAAATAAGGTTGTAACAAGTCGTGATCGACCAGGAGTCGTAGTTTTAGGGTATAAATAGGAGTCGTCAGGGTCTTGCAAAACATCAACATATCAATCAACAACAATACTTCTACTTTTCCAGCAATTTACTTTCAAGTCGGCGACTTCGCCAATACTTTTCTTCTTTCACGAGTTCGTACGGATTGGCAGGGCTGCATCAACCTGATCTCCGGCCAATTGGTAGGTTCCGCTTATCGAGTAATATCCGAGCTTTAACTACGGGCGCATCGCTGTGGTTTCGTTTGGATTTATTCACCAATTATCGATATTTACTAGAATTGCAAGTTTCACCTGTTATTATAGTTTTATCACCAGTTATCCAGCTTGAAATCAGAGTAATCGGCTTCGTCATTGTTCTTCTTCAACTTATCATCACAGCCGATTAGATCTATTTCAAGTGTTGCTTCTGTAGTAATTGTTTAGATCGCTCCAGCAGTTTTCTTTACAATTACTACATGATTATCGGCTGATCCATAGCCGATCGTCTCTACAGCAAATCAGCCGATTCGCCGCTGACGCGCTCCTCAGGACAGATCGGAATCCCAGCCGATCGACGCGCCTGGAATTTAATACTCTATTTCCTTGTCAATCAACAGGTCAGATTGACTGGCACGCCGCGCGAACCGCACCAGGGCGATAACCCGAACAGGAGCTAAGCAGATTCTCCCGGGTCGTGTGTCCGACGCTAAAGACCGTCGGCCGATTCCTATCCGGTCGATTTTAGCGCCAACAACGCTGATGCGATGTCAGAGGACTATCGGTGGAATAATCCATCTTCAGTTGCTGTGGAACAGATGGTTTTGATTGATATTAGAAATATGTTGCAATCAATGGGGAAGGACATAGAGTCATTCCCTCTTCTAGATATTGACAACACGTATGACAACACTCATGGTATTCCATGGGAGATTTTTGAGGAGGCAAGCATCGATATCAACATCGATGATGTGGCTCTTTCGGAGTCTATAAATGATCAGCAGAGGGCTGCCTATGATGAGATCATGTCTGCCATTGACACCGACCATGGCGGCTTGTTCTTTGTGGATGGACCTGGTGGCACGAGAAAGACTTTTTTGTACAGGGCTCTGCTCGCAAAAGTACGCAGTCAGAACAAGCTTGCTGTGGCGACAGCCACATCTGGTGTTGCCACCTCCATAATGCCTGGTGGGAGAACCGCTCACTCGCGCTTCAAGATACCTCTTACTATCGATGAAGGTGGCTGTTGTACCTTCACGAAACAGAGTGGTACTGCTAAGCTACTACAAACATCATCTCTCATAATTTGGGACAAGGCGTCTATGACAAAGCGGCAAGCAGTGGAGGCTCTAGACAATAGCCTAAGGGATATAATGGATCAACCGGAGCTACCGTTTGGTGGTAAGACTGTTGTATTTGGTGGAGATTTCAGACAGGTCCTCCCTGTTGTCCGAAGGGGGTCAAGGGCTCAAATAGTTGATGCTTCCCTACGGAGGTCCTACCTTTGGGATTTCATGCGTCACCTGAAGCTGGTGCGCAACATGAGGGCACAGAGCGACCCTTGGTACCGAGGAAGTTAACGGTGATGGCGATGTTCGTCTTCCAAATCAGATATGTGTGCCATATACTGGGGATGACAACAACCTTGATTCATTAATTGAATGCATTTTTTCAAGGCTCAATGAAAACATGTCAAACAAAGACTACATCACTTCAAGAGCTATTTTGTCTACACGGAATGATTGGGTGGATATGATTAATATGAAGATGATAGGTCCTTTCCAAGGAGGGAAAACTGTGTATCATAGTTTTGACTCCACGGTAGATGATTCACACAACTACTACCCATCAGAGTTCCTTAACACTTTAACCCCCAACGGGCTACCTCCACATGTGCTAAAACTCAAGATCGGTTGCCCAGTCATATTACTTAGGAATATCGACCCTGCAAATGGACTTTGCAATGGTACAAGGCTGGTTGTCCAGGGGTTCCAGAGAAACACCATCGACGCAGAAATTGTGCTGGGGCAGCATGCTGGGAAACGGGTTTTTCTACCTCGGATACCCTTATGCCCCTCTGATGACGAGACGTTCCCTTTCGAGTTCAAGAGGAAGCGGTTTCCTGTTAGACTCAGTTTTGCCATGACGGTCAACAAGGCACAAGGGCAAACTATCCCCAATGTTGGTGTGTACTTGCCTGAACCAGTCTTCTCTCATGGCCAATTGTATGTTGCTCTCTCTAGAGCCACCTCCAGATCCAACATCAGGATCCTCGCCCTCCCACCTAATGCTGAGGAGGCCAGAAACAATACTAATAAAAAGGAGAAGAAAAAGCCTAATAAGAAGGTGAAGAAAAAGATCTCAGCAATAGATGGCACATACACGAAGAATATTGTCTATAAGGAGATCCTAACACCTTAGTGGAGAAGAAACAGGGTCGGCATGATGGCATTGCTCAAGTCCGAGCACCCGAGGTGCAGGAGTTGCAGAGAAAAAGAATATTGATCTCCAACTCGGCTCGGTGTTGTATTTTATTTTGTATATTTTATTTTGTTGGAAAGTATCTGAGTTTTGATACTGCAAAATTATGCGCCTTATGATGAGCAAAAGTGTATGACCTATAAATGTGTTTTCTTCTTGTACAAATGCGATGACCAAAAGTTTATTTTTAAAGGTGAAGGTCATGGCAATTTGTGATGAAGTTTTTTTATCCTTTAGTTCATCATGCGGCATGTTCATGATAAATTACATGGTATACTGGACAACAAAGTAGTGTTTTGTTTTAAGTAGTGCTATCAGATTAATCTAGAATAATTTACTCACAACTCACAAAGAATGAACATAGCATCAGATTCTCCATGCTCAGGAGATATGAGTGTAACGTTTTCTTAATAACATGTGCAACTTTTGTAATGAATCGAGCTTTTTTCCTTTTCTAATATAGCAAACTAACAGTTAATGAAACAGTTTGTACTGTAACAAACATACCCTAGAATGGAATCATGTTCCGTTGTAAGCAAATTGTTCTGAGAATTCTCTAAATTACTGTGACGATGATCATATGGATTTCACATTTATGAGATGTTTTTAAATTATTCAAATTGTGTGGACTTGGCATAGCAAAAGGACTTACATAAGATATATGATGCTTGGGAAATAGAATTGCTCTTTTATCAATGCTAAATTTTGAGTACTGCTTGCCTTCCACTGCGCAAAAATTTCTATTTTATCCAAGTGAAAACATGGTGGAACAATTGCCGCTTGAGCATGATTGCTGCATGTATAGTTATTACATGAGTTAGGCAACCTTTTTCCCGTGAACTTGGATGGATTTATGTGAAACCCCGGCCCAGGGCTTAATAGGATTAATAAGATACTCATACCAACAAATTGTAACTTTTTTTTCGGAAGTCTAATTTCAAAGAACTCCAAAGTTAAGCGTGCTTAGCTTGGAGCAATTTGGAGATGGGTGACCGACCGGGAACTTCTTCCTGGGTGTGCACGAGTGAGCATATATACATATATAGAGAGAAGACGAGTTTTATCTATACTGGCTTGTAGCTACTCTCTCACTATCAATATACCACCGTGCGTATATCCATATACTTATTTATCACTTTGAGTATGTTAATATACTAATTCTAACATACTTCAAAGGGACATGTATGGAAAATTTCAAAAGCATCTTCATTTTTTAAATATATCATGATTATACATTAGTACTAGTATATAAAAATAAGGATGTCCATATACTACATGTATGGTCACATACTTAAATTATATACCATCACAGATGGTCTAGTATGATCACATACACCTCGCACGTACCTTTTATTGGGTTAGATACATCCTACATCATGAGATATACATGTAGAAATAGCTACATGCCTTTGTGATTTGTGTGGAATCGGCAGCTGAGTTGCGGTGGATCGCCGGGACAGCACGGGGCCAGCTAATTTACTGGTGACCGTAAATTTGCCTCCTAGCGGTCGGTTTCCCGACCGGAGTTTTTTTTCTCAATTCCCTTCCTTCCGGACTCTATTTCCTTTTATGGCTTCTACGTACCGCCGCACCCCGTGCCAGCTAATGCATGTGTGATCCCCCACCTCCATTCAATAGGTTTCCATCACGGTTCCATGCACAAAACTTATCCCCTCATTCCCACTACCAGTAAAAAAAATTAATTAAATAAATTATATACCGAGAAATTATAGAAATAAATTTAAATAAAAAAGCAAAAAAAAATAAAAGAAAATTTAGAACACAAAAAATTCAAAAAAATCCAAAGAATAGTTGCAAAACGTAACAAAATTTGCCAAAAAAATTGTGTTGACGCCAGATTTTGACACGTGTTGAATCGGCGTTAGGAGGAGAAGATTGGCCGATGCGGCAGATATGAAGGCTACAGTAAGGAATCGGTCGATTGGTGATGCAGCTTGCGCCAACAGGATGGGACTACTTCGGAGGGTCCCGGTCATAAGTTGGTCAACAGAGCGACCCTAAGTCGGTCAGGAAGCAACTGAAAAAATCCTGATTGGATCAGAAGACGGCGGCGGAAGATTCTGCGGAAGTCCGTTTCCTTTTTAAAAGATATTATAGATATAGTAGTTTTCCTGTTTTTAAATAAGGTTGTAACAAGTCGTAATCGACCAGGAGTCCTAGTTTTAGGGTATAAATAGGAGTCGTCAGGGCTTTGCAAAAAAAATCAACATATCAATCAACAACAATACTTCTACTTTTTCCAGCAATTTACTTTCAAGTCGGCGACTTCGCCAACACTTTTTCTTCTTTCACGAGTTCGTACGGATTGGCAGGGCTGCATCAACTTGATCTCCGGACAATTGGTAGGTTCCGCTTATCGAGTAATATCCGAGCTTTAACTACGGGCGCATCGTTGTGGTTTCGTTTGGATTTATTCACCAGTTATCGATATTCACTAGAATTGCAAGTTTTACCTGTTGTTCTACTATTATCACCAGTTATCCAGCTTGAGATCAGAGTAATCGGCTTCGTCATCGTTCTTCTTCGATTTATCATCTTACAGCCGATTAGATCTATTTCAAGTGTTGCATCCGTAATAATTGTTTAGATCGCTCCAGCAGTCTTCTTTACAATTATTATGCGATTATCGGCTGATCCTATTGGCGCTAAAATCGGCCGGATAGGAATCGGCCGATGGGTCTTCAGAGTCGGACACACGACCCGGGAGAATCTGCTTAGCTCCTGTTCGGGTTAACGCCCTGGTGCGGTTCGCGCGGCGTGCCAGTGAATCTGACCTGTTGATTGACAAGGAAATAGAGTATTAAATTCCAGGTGCGTCGATCGGCTGGATTTCCGATCTGTCCTGAGGAGCGCGTCGGCGGCAAATCGGCCGATTTGCTGCAGAGATGATCGGCTATGGGTCAGCCGATGATCGTATAGTAATTGTAAAGAGAACTGCTGGAGCAATCTAAACAATTACTATAGAAGCAACACTTGAAACAGATCTAATCGGCTGTATGGCGATGAATCGAAGGAGAACAATGACGAAGCCGATTACCTTGATCTCAAGCTGGATAACTCGTGATAATACTAGAATAACAGGTAAAACTTGCAATTCTAGTAAATATCAATAACTTGTGAATAAATCCAAACGAAACCACAGCGATGCGCCTGTAGTTAAAGCTCGGATATTACTCGATAAGCGGAACCTACCAATTGGCCGGAGATCAGGTTGATGCAGCCCTGCCAATCCGTACGAACTCGTGAAAGAAAAAGATATTGGCGAAGTCGCCGACTTGAAAAGTAAAGTACTGGTAGAAAGTAGAAGTATTTTGTTGATTGATGTTGGTTGTCCTTTGCAAAACCCTAGTGACTCCTATTTATACCCTGAAACTAGGACTCCTGGTCGATTACGACTTGTTACAACCTTATTTAAAACAGGAAAACTACTATATCTATAATAACTTTAAAAAGGAAACGGACTCCCGCAGAATCTTCCGCCGTCGTTTCCTAATCCAATCAGGACCTCTTCAATTGCTTTCCGGCCGACTTAGCATGCCGCGTTGACCAGCTTTTGACTAGGATCTTCTGGAATAATCCTATCCTTTTGGCATAGGCGGCGCCACCAATCGGCCGATTTTCAACTGTTACCCCCGATCGGCCGATTCCTTACTGTAGTTCCCAGATCTGCCGCATCGGCCAATCTTCTTCTCCTGACGCCGATTCAAGACGTGTCAAAATCTGGCGTCAACACATGCCCCCCAGTTTCGGAGTAAAATATAACTTTTTCTTCGAAACTCCCTCTTTAATCCTTTTTTTCCGAAACGGGTGCAGTAAAAGTCTCCTTCCGTTCCGCGGCACAATGATTGCAATTTCCTCGATCCGAGCACGCGAAACGACCGCTCCCCTGGAACTCGTGTAGACGGTGCGGTAAGAATACCATCTTTGCCCTTACCCCCTTATCTTAAGTACTGGTTTTCTCCACCTTTTCTCCTCCACGAATCCAGCATCCTTTCTGCCGCATTACTGTTCATCTTCCCCCAAGTTCTTTCGATTTCCAAGCGCTTCCCCTTCTCCGGCGACCTCGTCCGCAGCTTGCTCCGACCCCAATGGCGTCTCCGTCAGCGACCACCCCATCTACAGAGGCTCCATCGGCTGCTCCTTTGGCGGCGGCGGCCCAATCGGCGGCTTCTCCAGCAGCGTCATCAGCGACGATGGCTTCCATCCCAGAGGTAAATGTCCGAAAAATCTTTTCCTTTTCGCCTTGCTGCTTCAGTATTTTCCGGTCCCTTTCTTAGTTTCTTCCCTTTTTCCCTTTCTTTTTTTTTTAGGCCCTTAGGCACAGGATCACCATTCCCCTCTCAGAGTCTCCTGACCTCATCTGCCTAGGCCCTATGGGGAGTCCTGATCCAACGGATCTAATTAGCTTAGAAACTCACAGAATCCCCTTCAAGCAGTCACCTATGGATTTAGATCACTGGGTAGGCGTATTCAGATCCTGGCCGAACGAAACACCCGGGTGGAGAGAGTGGTACCAGAGGGTAGCCGGGTCTTGGAAAGTCCAATGGGAAGAACTTAAAATCGGCCAGTGCATAGATTTGTCCCTGTCTCAGATGGAAAAGAACGAACCTTTGGTTATGGCAGCCTCTTACTTCTGGTCCGATGCGCTCAACGCATTTCTTTTTGGACACGGACCCATGACCCCGACCTTGGCCGATGTCTTGCTGCTGACCGGCCTAGATATTTCCTCCGCCGATACCCCTTTCAACTACCTGTTCAAGCCATCTCATAGGCGCCTTCCTGATGATGTGGCTGGAGAAACATCTCTTCTGTGGCAGAGCGGTCGGCCCCTCTTCCAACACTCAAGCTTTGGCAGAATCTCTCGCACAAGGATCGGCCGTTCCCCTCGGCAAACATTTGCTGGGATCGGCATATCATATGATGCATCAAATCGGCGCCAAGCTGTCGAAAGGAGAGCCGATAGGGAATCCAGGTGGTCCTTGGTGGTTCATCACCCTCTGGCTCAATCTACACATGAGCAAGGTCTCACAGCAGAGGATAGAGACAAAGACCTTTCCCAACATTGAGTCAGAGGAGAACCCATCGGTCCGTCGCCGCTGCAGATCTATCGGAGAGGCGGCATCGGCCTTTCCTGGCTGCCAGTTCACCGCTACCCGGGTAGCCGAATATTTCAGATGCTTCTATAATGGACTTAGCGAGGAGATGATCACCTGGTATCCATATCAAACCGCGGAGCCGATTTTTGAATTGCCTATATGCTTCGACTTCTCCACCCACACATTTGACAGAGAGTTGATGGATGTCCTGATTAAGCCGGGGATTCTGCCGGCTAACTTCTTCTCGGGGAAGGACTCACCCACTTATGAGTTCTACTGCCCGTCAGCTGCAGCAAGGCAACTAGGTTTCGGCCAATTGCCGATCCGAGTCTATTTTGCCGGCCAAGCAAAATTCAGAGACGGATTAACCTCTAGTCTCGACTACAGCCGATTGTGCGATTTAGTACCTGACTCCAGCACCATTGACTTGAACGGCTGGTCAGTTGCCTCTTTCGCCACCCAACAGTACAAATTATGGTGGGCAGAATGGAAGCAGCATCTTTTCGGTAAATCCCCATCAATTTACTGCAACATTCTAGACCCAGAGAACATCGACCCAAATGCTGCGGTATGTCCTTTTCTTTTCAGCCGATTTCAATGTTGCACTATCATCTTGCTGTTAACTTATGTTTACCTCTTCAGTCTGAAAGCCATGCTCCCCCAACACGGAGCCGAAGCGGCCGGCCGATTGATAGCCATCATCAATACACAGTGCAGCCACTCATCGGCTTCCATGCTCCATCTATCAGAGATATCTCCACCGGCCGATCAAAACGAGCGCCCAAGAGACCAACACCAAAGATATCCAGCCGTCGGGTGCGGGCTCGCATTGAATCGGCCGGTCAGACAACAATAGCATTGGCTGAAGTCTCTCGTATCGGATCGGCTAGCCAGATGGCAGCAGCATCGGCCGAGACTCCCCGTGTTGGATCGGCTGATCAGATGGGAGTGATGCGCGCCGAGACCCCAGACCCTTCACCTCCATCAGTGGTCGAGACGGCCGATCCCCAAGTCGCCGCCGAAGCCGGGGTTGCTGCAGCATCGCTCTTAGTAGAAGCTGTCCAGGTAACTTTATTTATCTCATGTATTCCCCAAAAACCTTCTGCTGACATCAATTTCATCCCTCTACCAGGCGGCACGAGTTGTCCCACCACAATCTCCACGGCTGTCGGCCACGTCTCAAGTAGGGACTGAAACTATAGCAGCTCCTGTTGCCGAGGTAAATGATCTCTTACTCTGCATCCTCAATATTCAGGAAACTTAACCAATTCTGATGCAGGTTGACTTGGGTACGCCGATTGTAACTCCACAGCAGGAATCGGCCGGAGAACCCGCAGAGGCATGTCAAATTCCCATTACCATCTTATCTTATTTTCCATAGTACCTTCACGAGCATTTATACCTTTCTCAGGAAGCTGGCCCAAGCGGAGCACCAATAATGATCGAATCTTCTTCTTCTGGTGAACCCAGTGCACCAATCCCTGAAACAAGGGAAATACTTCCACCGGCGCAGGCAAGAGAGATTCGTTTCAAAGAGGTAACAGTCTTACCATCAGAATCGGCCGATTTCCTCTCACTACCTGCTTACCCTTTGCTTCGTTCCTTTACAGGAGCAAGATTCTCCTAACAATAGTATCTTTTCTTTCGCTGTCTCCTTGGCCGACGAAGAAGAAACTGCCTCACATGTGGTTCCACCGAGTTCTGCCTCCGACGATGTCCACTCTAAGCTCGAGAGCATCCGTACTCTCCTCCAAGGTGACATCGGCCGACTGGTGAAAGATGCATCGCCGATCCGACAACTTTTCAATGAGGTCGTAGATCACATTCCGGAAGAAGTGTCGGAAGACTTGGGGTACGCTGCCTATATAGAGGGCATGCGGATTCCGGTCTCGCGGGCGCTGCGACGTATGGCTGATCACGCTCAGATGGCTAAAACTCAAGAGGAGGTTGACTCGTACAAACACCAGGCCCAGGAAGTACATCACAAAATCAACTTCCTCGAGAACTGCCGTCCGGACATCGTTGGCACAATAGATCGGCTGAAACGGAGGAGAGCAGAACTAGCCAAGGAGATGGAACAGATAACCAAAGAGATAGCCGCTGAAGAGAAAAAGCTCCAAGAACTCCCAACCATGATCAGCGAGCTAAAGCAAAAAAGACAACATCTGGCCCGTGAAGCAATAAGACTCCATCGCCGCGTGTCAGAAGTGTCAGGATCGGCCGAAAGTGATCAGAGGATATTAGAATCGGCCGATCAAAGAAGACGACGAGCGATTGTAGCCATAGATACTTTCCTTGGGCTGTAAACAATATGTTAAACATTGTTGTTCCTTAATGCCACCGCGCCGATTTGGTTTTGAACTGCTTCATGTAATCTGTACTTTCCACCTAACAATGAATCCCAATATCTCTTTCACCGGATGTGTAGCCAGAAAACCGATGAGAAATCGGTCATGTTAACTCGACACATTTTCTTTTTGTGCTCAGAATCCCCATCGGTACCAACGTACGTCGGCCTTGATCTGATGCTATCTCTTAAATCTCCCGTCTCTAATGAATTGGCCGACGTGAACTCATGCCTCAGCTTCTCATTCTTTCGAACGAGCTGAATCCTCAGAGCCGACTGCTTGGATCGGCTGTAGACCGAAATCGGACACTTTCAGGAAGTCAGTGTCCCAAGTCCTGCCAGATATACATTTGACGTGTTCGCAGCTCCACTGTTGTGTGTCGGCCGCTGCAACGCTGTAAACAGAATCGGCAGCTACTATCTCTGTACTGTCGCCGACCCATTGCACAAGGCATTGATGCATAGTAGATGGGACACAGCAGTTTGCATGTATCCAGTCGCGACCGAGCAGCATATCATAGGACCCTTTGCCATTAATGACGAAGAAAGTAGTGGGGAGGGTCTTACTGCCGATGGTGAGGTCGACGCAGAATGCCCCGCGGGCAGGCGACACGTTGCCTTCGAAATCCTTCAGCATCATGTCCGTCTTGGTGAGGTCGTCATCGCCCTTGCCCAGCTTGCGGAACATGGCATACGGCATGATGTTGACTGCCGCGCCTCCATCTACTAGTAGTCTGGTGACGGGTCTTCCGTTGACATAGCCCTTGAGAAACAGCGCTTTGAGGTGCTGTCGTTTTTCTTCCTCTGGCTTCTCAAACATAGCCGTCATCGGCTCTAATACCAGTTGTGCCATTTGCTCTTCCTCTGTATTTGTCACTTTGTCCCGATCGCTTGGCGCCATGAACTCCATCGGCAGTATGAAAACCATATCGATTTCGGCCGCCGATTCTTGGCTGTTTGCTTCCTAATCATTTTTCTTTGGGCGCCAAATTCGAGATTTCACATTCCTTCTTTCTGGCACGTGTCTTTGTTCTCCTTCTTGATGTTCTAACTGGCGTAGGCGTTGGATTCTCCGCTTTTGGGATCTGGATAGGCCATCGGGACACCACCTGGGGTTCGCTGGTTTGGCCGATGGTTTAGCGTGTTTCCAATCTGGTTCCCTTCCTAGGAGATCTTCGTCTGACACCCTATCATCGGCCATCTCTTCCAGCCGATCGTGCGTGCTGATCCTGCCCCCCAGTCCATCTTGCTGGCCGATCTTGCCCTCTGACCTGTTGCACTGGTCAACTCTGCCCCCCAGCCGATCTTGCTGGCCGATCTTGGTTTTTGACCTGCCGTACTGGTCAACTCTGCCCCCCAGCCGATCATGCACCGAAACGCGCCGTTCTTCGCGCCGATCTCTGTTGATCGGCTCTGATCCTCTGTCCCTAGAGTGTGGCTTCGGGCGACCGTTGCGGTTTGATCCGTTGCACTCCGGACAGTTATCGGCAGAGGGCAGTCTGATATCGTTCTCCTAGCAGTGGATGAAGAAGGGACACTGCCAGTGATCTTCACGCCGGCGTGTCATCTCGTCTTGGTGTTGTGCTTGTTCTTGCTGCCGCCGATATTTACTGAGTAGAAATCGGGAGGTGACAGGCCTGTGTGGTCGTTCTGGTCCTCGCCTGTTCCTTCCGGTTTCTTCCGTCGTGATCTGCTTCTTGGGATCGACAACGCCACCTCTTCTCGCCGATTCTGACGTCAGCACCTTGGTTTGACTTGATTCTTCTCCAGCGTTGACCGTGTTGGCCGGGAAGGGATGCTGATCTATCTTCATCGGCATTGCCGGTTTGGTTGGAGTCTCAAACTTGAGCCGCCCTTGTTCAATGGCCGATTGTATCTGCTGGCGGAAGACTTTACATTCATTGGTGTCATGAGAAGTAGCGTTGTGCCACTTGCAGTATTTCATCTTCTTCAGCTGATCGGCCGTGGGGATGGTGTGATGCTGCGACAGCTTGATCTGTCCCTCCTGAAGCAGTAGATCAAAAATTTTGTCGGCCTTGGACGTGTCAAAGCCGAATGTCCCTAGCTCCTTCTTGCCAAAGGGGCAGGATATTGGTTTTTTCCCTTTTACCCATTCCGCCAGGCCGATTTCTTCCTCTACGTCGGATTCAGATCCCTCCAAATACGCCACCTTCTTCTGAAAGCTCCTCCGCTGTTCAAGCGGTCGGATCTCTTGCCCTGACAATCGGTGGACGATTTGACTCAGGCTCTCAAACTCTTGGGCGGCATATCTTTCTCTGATTTGCGGTAAGAGGCCCTGGAAAGCGATATCGGCCAACTGTGCATCGGTCAGGGCCAGGCTGTAGCACTTGTTTTTGATCTCTCTGAATCTCTGTATATACCCTGTCACCGGCTCATCGTTCCTCTGCCTGAGGCTGGTTAGATCCGAAATCTTCATCTCGTGTACTCCCGCATAGAAGTACTTGTGGAATTGTTTCTCCAGATCGGCCCACGTGACGATAGAATTTGGCGGTAAAGTGGTGAACCACTGGAAGGCCGATCCGGATAGAGATGATGAAAATAACCGTACCCTCAGAGCGTCTTGCGTGGCAGCTTCTCCGCACTGGATGATGAATCTGTTAATGTGTTCCACAGTGGATGTGTCATCCGTCCCTGAGAACTTGGTGAAATCAGGAACCTTGTAGCGGTGTGGGAACGGCAACGAGTCATAGGCCGATGGATACGGCGTCTTGTAAGTATAAGTTTGAACTTTCGGCTTCAGTCCAAACTGATCTTGGATTACTTCTGCTATCTTTGCCGTCCAGTCCACCTGCTGCTGATGAATGGCCGTTCGAGGTGCGGGCATATGCTGAAGGGCTGGTTCGGCCAAGTGATGAATCGGCGAAGTTTGCTGGGCGGCCGATAGCTGCTGGCGAAACGCATCCGCACCCTCTTCGTATGTCGTTGCTGGCACCGTGCTTCTGAACGCCTCCACAGTGCTTGCCCCCCTGCCGATTTCTGGTAAAATCGGCTGGTATTGAGAGACCGTCGGCCGAGCGGCCGATTGGTACGGCACCTGAAACGGATAAGTGCCGTGCCGATTCGCTGGCTCGGAGAAATACGTCGTGGCTGATGCCCCCCAAGGCACTGAGCTTGTAGGTAGTGTTTGCACAGAAGCCATCTGGACGGGTTGAAGCGGTGCTCGCGATGAGAGATAAGGTGCACCGCTGTATCTTGGAGACGCCGGAAGTGGTGGAGAGCTGTACCCCTCGCGCTGCGTCAATATCGGCTGAGAAGCCGATTGGGATGTGTACAGTAAGCTTCTGGCCGGCAGGGTGGTTGGAGGGGCATATGCCGGTCCCTGATAACCTTGAACGGCTCCGCTGGCCAGAGAGTTGACGACGGCGTTGTACACCGTGTTGCTCATCACCGAGGATTGGTCAATGAACGCCTGATATACGGACTGTTGAATCATCTCTGACATCTTGCCCGAGTCTTCAGCAATGGTGATGTGGCGAGGTGCTGGAATAGGGGCCTTCCTAACTGCTTCCCCGCTTCTGGTACGACTGAACGACTGGAGGTATATCTTCTTGTAATCTTCTAGATGTTTGGCCAATTCCTCCCTCTGGTCGTCCTTCAGATCAGCTTTTGTGACCCCAATGATGTTGCTGTCAGAGATTTCTGCGTTGTTCGACATATCAGGTCTTGGATGGTCCCACTGGGCGTGCCAAAAGTGTGTTGGCGCTAAAATCGGCCGGATAGGAATCGGCCGATGGGTCTTCAGCGTCGGACACACGACCTGGGAGAATCTGCTTAGCTCCTGTTCGGGTTATCGCCCTGGTGCGGTTCGCGCGGCGTGCCAGTCAATCTGACCTGTTGAATGACAAGGAAATAGAGTATTAAATTCCAGGCGCGTCGATCGGCTGGATTTCCGATCTGTCCTGAGGAGCGCGTCGGCGGTAAATCGGCCGATTTGCTGTAGAGATGATCGGCTATGAGTCAGCCGATGATCGTATAGTAATTGTAAAGAGAACTGCTGGAGCAATCTAAACAATTACTATAGAAGCAACACTTGAAACAGATCTAATCGGCTGTATGGCGATGAATCGAAGGAGAACGATGACGAAGCCGATTACCCTGATCTCAAGCTGGATAACTGGTGATAATACTAGAATAACAGGTAAAACTTGCAATTCTAGTAAATATCGATAACTTGTGAATAAATCCAAACGAAACCACAGCGATGCGCCCGTAGTTAAAGCTCGAATATTACTCGATAAGCGGAACCTACCAATTGGCCGGAGATCAGGTTGATGCAGCCCTGCCAATCCGTACGAACTCGTGAAAGAAAAAGATATTGGCGAAGTCGCCGACTTGAAAAGTAAAGTACTGGTAGAAAGTAGAAGTATTTTGTTGATTGATGTTGGTTGTCCTTTGCAAAACCCTAGCGACTCCTATTTATACCCTGAAACTAGGACTCCTGGTCGATTACGACTTGTTACAACCTTATTTAAAACAGGAAAACTACTATAACTATAATAACTTTAAAAAGGAAACAGACTCCTGCAGAATCTTCCGCCGCCGTTTCCTAATCCAATCAGGACCTCTTCAATTGCTTTCCGGCCGACTTAGCATGCCGCGTTGACCAGCTTTTGACTAGGATCTTTTGGAATAATCTTATCCTGTTGGCATAGGCGGCGCCACCAATCGGCCGATTTTCAACTGTTACCCCGATCGGCCGATTCCTTACTGTAGTTCCCAGATCTGCCGCATCGGCCAATCTTCTTCTCCTGACGCCGATTCAAGACGTGTCAAAATCTGGCGTCAACAACTTGAAACAGATCTAATCGGCTGTATGGCGATGAATCGAAGGAGAACAATGACGAAGCCGATTACCCTGATCTCAAGCTGGATAACTGGTGATAATACTAGAATAACAGGTAAAACTTGCAATTCTAGTAAATATCGATAACTTGTGAATAACTCCAAACGAAACCACAGCGATGCGCCCGTAGTTAAAGCTCGGATATTACTCGATAAGCGGAACCTACCAATTGGCCGGAGATCAGGTTGATGCAGCCCTGCCAATCCGTACGAACTCGTGAAAAAAGAAAATATTGGCGAAGTCGCCGACTTGAAAAGTAAAGTACTGGTAAAAAGTAGAAGTGTTTTGTTGATTGATGTTGGTTTTTTTTTTGCAAAACCCTAGCGACTCCTATTTATACCCTGAAACTAGGACTCCTGGTCGATTACGACTTGTTACAACCTTATTTAAAACAGGAAAACTACTATATCTATAATAACTTTAAAAAGGAAACGGACTCCCGCAGAATCTTCCGCCGCCGTATCCTAATCCAATCAGGACCTCTTCAATTGCTTTCCGGCCGACTTAGCATGCCGTGTTGACCAGTTTTTGACTAGGATCTTCTGGAATAATCCTATCCTGTTGGCATAGGCTGCGCCACCAATCGGCCGATTTTCAACTGATACCCCGATCGGCCGATTCCTTACTGTAGCTCTCAGATCTGCCGCATCGGCCAATCTTCTTTTCCTGACGCCGATTCAAGACGTGTCAAAATCCGGCGTCAACAGATCCTAATGTGAACGAGGGTTCCGATCTTCCGAAAGGTTCTGATAACTCTCGATTTGGTGGAGTCGCGACACGAATCGATCCAGCTTCCGGCAACACGTCCCGAAACCCCGCAATCGTAGCACCACGTCTCCTCAGGTTATCGACCGGCGAATACACGGTCGACCTCGCCAAGAAGGCTAATCCCTGCCTGCGAATCGAAGAACACAAGCAAGAACAAGGAAGATTGCAAACCAATTGCAGATGGATGATTAGCTCACGAGTTGGGGTCTCACAAGCCGAGTACGGCGAAACTGTTCTTGACAGCATAATCTAAGTAAAACCCGAATCCTAACAAGGGCGGCGGCTACTGATATATAGGGTTTAGGGTCGTGTCCAAGTACCTGGACGCAACCCTAAAGGACTCGACGACGATACACGGCCCAAAGGCCAAAATACGGTGACGCAGCACCGGGACAGATTCTGGACGCCAACTTCCTCGGACGATTCCCGCCGACTCATAATGAATTTGGGCCTCAAACCAACGCCATTGGAAGCCCTATCAAATTGTCTTTCCACCCATATGTAGATTGTCAAAATCGGACTTCGGATGCGTCCTGGGCGTCCAATTCAAGTCAAACTGCTCCTGGACTCCGAGGTGGACTCGAAGTTGAGTTGTATTGGGCCTCCACGTAGCTTGGACGTCCCTTGCTGTCCCTCCACGACTCCATGCTCCTCTCCATGTGTCATCTTATCTTCTCCTTGGTTTCTAATCACAATATAAACATTAGGTAGCAAACTATTCTCGAAACTATTAAGAGAAACACTTAGGAGCAAGCTCACCTCTAAATTTAATTGTCGCGCGCGAGCTCTTGTGATTGGACCTTGAATGGTTTGGATGTCCAGCGAAGAAGCCTCGTGTATATCCGTAGGAGTGATGTCCTCATCATCCTCCCCCTCTTGAATTTGAGTCGTCCTCGACTCAAGCGCATCATCTTCTCCCAAGTAAGGCTTCAAATCTGAAATGTTAAAGGTGGGACTAACCCCGAACTCGGGAGGCAACTCAAGTTTGTATGCATTATCATTAATTTTCTTAATTATTTTGAAAGGACCATCAGCTCTAGGCATTAACTTGGACTTCCTCAATTCTGGAAAACGTTCTTTTCTCAAATGTAACCACACTAGATCACCTTGTTCAAGTTTTAACTCTCTTTTACCTTTGCTACCAGCAACTCTATATTTTTCAGTCATCTTTTCAATGTTGTGCTTAGTTGTTTCATGCATTTTCAATATAAATTCAGCACGTTTCTTAGCATCACTATGAATTCTCTCAGTAGTAGGTAAAGGTAAGATATCAATAGGAGCACGGGGGTTGAAACCATACACTACCTGAAAAGGACTTACCTTTGTGGTAGAATGTGTTGCCCGATTGTATGCAAACTCCACGTGAGGCAAGCATTCTTCCCACATCTTCAAATTCTTCTTCAAAACAGTCCTCAACATGGTGCCCAAGGTACGGTTCACCACCTCTGTCTATCCATCAGTTTGTGGATGACAAGTGGTAGAAAATAATAATTTTGTCCCCAACTTGTACCACAAAGTACGCCAAAAGTGACTCAAAAATTTCGCATCACGATCTGAAACAATAGTAGAAGGCATACCATGCAAGCGTACAATCTCGTGGAAAAAGAGGTTAGCAATATGAACAGCATCATCACTTTTATGACATGGTATAAAATGAGCCATCTTAGAAAATCGATCCACCACAACAAAAATGCTATCCATCCCCCTCTTAGTCCTAGGCAATCCCAAAACAAAGTCCATAGAAATATCAGCCCAAGGAATAGAAGGAACAGGAAGAGGCATGTACAAACCATGTGGATTCAAACGAGACTTAGCTTTCTGACATGTAGTGCAGCGAGCAGCGAACCTCTCAACGTCGGTCCTCATCTTTGGCCAAAGGAAATGTGTGGTCAAAACATCCTCCGTCTTCTTTGCGCCAAAATGTCCCATCAAACCTCCTCCATGTGCTTCCTGTATCAACAAAAGACGAACGGAACCAACTGGAATGCACAGGCGGTTAGCTCTAAACACAAATCCATCATTGACCACAAACTTGTTCCATGTACGTCCCTCTTTACAATTAAGCAACACTTCTGTAAAATAAGGATCAAGCGCATATTGTTCTTTAATTGATTCAAGCCCAAAAATCCGACAATCAAGTTGGGACAGTAAGGTATATCGTCTAGACAAAGCATCAGCAATCACATTATCCTTCCCTTTCTTATGCTTAATAATGTAAGGAAAAGATTCAATGAACTCAACCCATTTAGCATGTCTACGGTTCAGATTATTTTGAGAACGAAGATACTTAAGCGCTTCATGATCAGAGTGTATAACAAATTCTTTAGGCCACAAATAATGACGCCACGTCTCTATAGAACGTACAAGAGCATACAATTCTTTATCATACGTAGAATAATTCAGAACAGGGCCATTTATTTTTTCGCTAAAGTATGCAACGGGTTTACCATCCTGCATCAAAACACCACCAATACCAACTCCACTAGCATCACAAGCGAGTTCGAAAGTCTTACCAAAATGCGGAAGTTGCAGCAACGGCGCATGCGTAAGCTTGTCCTTCAAAGTGACAAATGACTCCTCTTGTGATTTTCCCCAACGAAACACCACACCCTTCCTCGTCAACTCATGCAGCGGTGCAGCAATGGTGCTGAAATCTTTGACGAAGCGGCGGTAGAAACCTGCAAGACCAAGAAAACTCCTCACCTGTGTGATGTTTTGGGGCAACGGCCAACTCTCAATGGCTTCAATTTTCGTCTCATCCACCTCAATGCCCTGTGGAGTAACAACATAGCCAAGGAAAGAAACTCGATCGGTGCAAAAGGTGCACTTCTCAAGGTTAGCAAACAATTGCGCTACTCTCAACGCATCAAAAACAGCACGTAAGTGATCCATATGTTCATCCAAAGACTTGCTGTAAATCAATATGTCATCAAAGTAAACCACCACAAATCGACCAATAAAAGCCCTCAAAACCTCATTCATCAAGCGCATGAAGGTACTAGGTGCATTGGTTAAACCAAAAGGCATCACTAACCACTCATACAACCCAAATTTAGTTTTAAAAGCAGTTTTCCATTCATCTCCAAGCTTCATTCTTATTTGGTGGTAACCACTACGCAAATCAATCTTTGTGAAAATTATAGAACCACACAACTCATCAAGCATGTCTTCCAACCTAGGAATAGGATGACGATATCGAATAGTAATATTATTAATGGCTCTACAATCAACACACATACGCCACGAACCATCTTTCTTAGGAATCAAAAGCACAGGAACAGCACAAGGACTAAGGCTCTCACGTACATACCCACGGTCCACAAGGTCTTGGACTTGTCGCTGAATTTCTTTAGTCTCCTCGGGGTTGGTTCTATAGGCAGCACGGTTTGGCAGAGCGGCGCCGGGGATCAAATCAATTTGATGTTCTATTCCTCTCAAAGGTGGCAGCCCCGGAGGTATCTCAGCTGGAAAAACGTCCGCGTACTCCTGCAAAATGTTAGTAACCACAGGAGGCAAAGAGCTAGCAATATCATGAAGTGAAAATAAGGTTCGTTTGCAAAACAAGGCATAGCAAATATCATCATCAGAAATTTCAGCGAGGTCACATTTTGTTGCGAGCATAACTTGACCCCCTAATTTAATTCCCTCGGCCTCAGATTTATGAGTGTGTTTCTCCTTTTTAGGTGGGAACATAGAATTAGCAACTTGCTGATTTTCAGATTTATCATTACTCAAACTAGCAGCTCTTTCTTGATCGGCTTGTGCAATTTCAGCAGGTGTCAAAGGAACCAAAGTAATTTTCTTCCCTTTATGCATGAAGGTATAATTATTACTTCTACCATGGTGTGTAGCATCATTATCATGTTCCCATGGACGACCCAACAAAAGTGAACAAGCTTGCATAGGTACCACATTGCAATTAGCAAAATCAGCATATGCACCAATGGAAAAAGAAACTCTGCAAGTTTGTGTTACCTTAGCTTTACCGGAGTCATTTAACCACTGAACATAGTATGGATGTGGATGTGGTCGTGTGGTCAAGCCAAGCTTCTTGACCAGATCTGAACTCACCAAGTTGTTGTAGCTTCCTCCATCAATAATCACACGAGCACGTCGCTGCTTGATGACGAAAAAGGTCTGGAACAAATTGTGCCGCTGCAACCTCTCAAGCTACTGTATTTGCGTGCTGGGTACACGCTGAACAATAATGTTCAAGAAGCCCGCAGTCTGTCCACCATGAATGACCAGGTTGTCAACGTCCTCAGTAGCGACCGCTTCATCATCATCTTCTATGTCGGAGGTGCTGATGTAACCTCCATCTTCTGTCGCCAAATATGCCCGCTGACTTGGGCAATCCTTCTTCACGTGTCCAATCCCATGGCAGCGATAGCATTGAATGCCGGAGGTGCGTCCCGTCGATGCAGCGGATGAAGAACTCTGAGCCGGGGCCTGCACAACATTGTTACCTGAATCTGCAGCACGTGAAGAAGATTTGTTCGGTGTAGTCGAAACACCACTCGTCGTTGTTTTCTTACCCGCTGGTGGAGGTGCTCGAAAACTCGAAGGCTTGGGCACCCCTGAAAGCGCCGGTGTGCGTGAGGCAAAGGACGTCCGGGCGCTGGTCCTGTCCTGTAGCTGACGACCCTGCAATTCCTTCTCTGCAAGCATAGCAAACTGGAACAACTGGTTGATAGTAGTGAAATCCTTATAAGCAACTATGTCCTGAATCTCGCGTCTCAGACCCGAATAAAAACGAACAAGAGCATCCTCGGGTCCCTCAACTATCCCGCAACGCATCAAACCCTTCTGAAGCTCACCATAGTAGTCCTGCACAGATTTAGTACCCTGATCTAAACGCATCAAACTGGCACGCGGTTCTCTATGATAAGAAGGAGGAACAAACCTATCACGCATAGCAACCTTGAGGTGTTCCCAAGTAGTAGGTGCAAGACCTGAAGCAACTAAACCAGTCCACCAAATGATAGCAAAATCTTTAAATTCACTAGTGGCTTGTCGAACTCTATGTTGCTCAGGCACTAGGTGGGCACTAAATTTTTGGTCAACCGTCATCTCCCAATCAAGATATCCCTTAGCATCATAATGTCCAGGAAAAGACGGTATAGTAAATTTAACCTTAGCATAAGGATCAGCGGGGGCACGGTTACCTCCTGCGTTGTTCACGCGAACACGCGCTTGTATGCGGGCCTCTCGTGTAGCTGCCGCGTCAATGTTGCCATGGACGTCATACACCACGTCTTGAGGATCGACTGGCTGAGGTGGTGGACGGTTTTCCAACGCAGCAACTCTGTTAGTTAGCGTGGCTATCCGTCCGTTCAACTCCCCAACGAGGTCAGCAAGTCGGAGTTCATTGATGTTCTCGGTGACGGCCCTGGTAACTGCCTCGCGTATCTCATTTCGTGTGTCCTCCACGAAAGCATGCAGCTGAGCTTGGCTAACACACTCGTTTAAGTCCTTGGGAGTGTCTCCATCGTTGCCTACCATTGTAGACACAAAAAAAAAACAGGAACAAACAAACAGTGAAGGTTATCCCTAAAAATCTCCTACGCAGGTGTGGTGGTGCCTCTCAATTTAATCTACACAGCAAAGGAAACACCTTACCAAGCTCTTACAAAGTTCTTACCAGCAAGGCAAAGGATACCTGAAAGGCGTAGGCCACGATTGCAAGGGTTAAGAACCGGTGCTGCACAGAAGTAGTATGTGGAGTTCTAGGAAGGCCAAAAATATGTAAGTGGAACACAATTCACTAGCAGATAGCAATACTGAATAAATGTCCAAAGGTACTTGTCCTTAGGTGCTGGTCTAACCGAGTCCTTAGTCAGTAGTGCCAACAAACAAGGAGGTAAGATGAAAAGGATGATCAGCAATGAGAGAAAATCAGCAATGAACCCGCCACAGCACATAAAACAGCAATTGTACCCTCTCTATGTGCTTCCCTGTTTTGTCTTTTAGCACTAGTAGAAATCAATTTTTTGTTTTTTTGCTTTTATTTTTCTTCTATTTTTTTCACAACCAGGGGCACAAAAATAGGTACACCACAAAGGATCAACTCAATCAGAGGTAAGACGTGATCTGGAGAAAATCACGATTGTTCCCAAAAACTGTAGATGGAACTTCAGAGCTCGAATCAAGGACCTTCTGAATTGTTTTTGACTTTTTTGAATTTTTCGTGACCGGCGGTGCCGGTGAATCGTATGTGCGAAATTTCGAGATCTTTCCGGGAAAAAAAAGAACACCTCAATCGGAGGTCCGAGCCGAAAGTTATGCCCGTTTTAAGGAGGACCCTCCGAATTAGGTTTTTGTGATGGCGTTGGTGAAACGGATGCGAATCGGTGGGAAACTTTTTGTGGGATGTTAGCCGGGGAAAGTGGATGCACAAAACCGAACCAAAGACACGGACTCAACCAGCACAAAAAGACGAGTATAGGACACAAACTCAACACTGCGGACCCTGAAAGAGAATTATGCAAAAGGCTAAACACGGTCTAGGACGGGAAAAACCTAACTACAAATTTTTTTGTTTTGCGGCTGTTCTGTGGACTATAGGACAAAGGCGAAAACAAAGGTAAGAGCGAACCTGACGGTAAACCTATCTCTGAATACCACTTAATGTGAACGAGGGTTCCCGATCTTCCGAAAGGTTCTGATAACTCTCGATTTGGTGGAGTCGCGACACGAATCGATCCGGCTTCCGGCAACACGTCCCGAAACCCCGCAATCGTAGCACCACGTCTCCTCAAGTTATCGACCGGCGAATACACGGTCGACCTCGCCAAGAAGGCTAATCCCTGCCTGCGAATCGAAGAACACAAGCAAGAACAAGGAAGATTGCAAACCAATTGCAGATGGATGATTAGCTCACGAGTTGGGGTCTCACAAGCCGAGTACGGCGAAACTGTTCTTGACAGAATAATCTAAGTAAAACCCGAATCCTAACGAGGGCGGCGGCTACTGATATATAGGGTTTAGGGTCGTGTCCAAGTACCTGGACGCAACCCTAAAGGACTCGACGACGATACACAGCCCAAAGGCCAAAATACGGTGACGCAGCACCGGGACAGATTCTGGACGCCAACTTCCTCGGACGATTCCCGCCGACTCATAATGAATTTGGGCCTCAAACCAACGCCATTGGAAGCCCTATCAAATTGTCTTTCCACCCATATGTAGATTGTCGAAATCGCACTTCGGATGCGTCCTGGGCGTCCAATTCAAGTCAAACTGCTCCTGGACTCCGAGGTGGACTCGAAGTTGAGTTGTATTGGGCCTCCACGTAGCTTGGACGTCCCTTGCTGTCCCTCCACGACTCCATGCTCCTCTCCATGCATCTTATCTTCTCCTTGGTTTCTAATCACAATATAAACATTAGGTAGCAAACTATTCTCGAAACTATTAAGAGAAACACTTAGGAGCGAGCTCACCTCTAAATTTAATTGTCGCGCGCGAGCTCTTGTGATTGGACCTTGAATGGTTTGGATGTCCAGCGAAGAAGCCTCGTGTATATCCGTAGGAGTGATGTCCTCATCAGATCCATAGCCGATCATCTTTATAGCAAATCGGCCGATTCGCCGACGCGCTTTTCAGGATAGATCGGAACTCCAGCCGATCGGAGCGCCTGGAATCTAATACTCTTATTTCCTTGTCAATCAACAGGTCAGATTGAATGGCACGCCGCGCGAACCGTACCAGGGTGATAACCCGAACAGGAGCTAAGAAGATTCTCCCGGGTCGTGTGTCCGACGTTGAAGACCATCGGCCGATTCCTGTCTGGCCGATTTTAGCGCCAACACACTTTTGGCACGCCCGGTGGGACGCCTTCAATGTCTGATATGTCGAAGAACGCAGAGATTACCAACAGCAACATCATCGAGGTCACAGAAGCGGATCTCAAGGACGACCAGAGGGAAGAATTAGCTAAACATCTAAAAGATTACAAGAAGATATACTTGCAGTCATTCAGTCGTACCAGAAGCGGGGAGGTTGTCAAGAAGGCTCCTATTCCAGTTCCCCGCCACATCACCATTGCTAAGGATTCGGGCAAGATGTCCGATATGATCCAACAGTCCGTCTACCAGGCATTCATCGACCAATCCTCAGTGATGACCAACACGGTATATAACGCCGTCATCAGCTCTCTGGCCAGCGGAGCAGTTCAAGGCTATCAGGGACCAGCGTATGCCCCGCCGATCACGCTGCCAGCCAGAAGCTTACCATGCACGTCCCAATCGGCTCCTCAGCCGATATTGACGCAACGCGAGGGGTACAACACTCCGTTGCCTCCAGCGTCTCCAAGGTACAGCGGTGCACCATGTTTCCCATCATAGACACTGCTTCAACCCGTCCAAATTGCTTCTGTACAATCGCTGCCCACAAGCCCAGTACCCTGGGGGATATCAGCGACAACGGCTTTCCCCGATCCATCAACTGGGCATGGAAGCTATCTAATCCAGGCGTCTCACCAGTCGGCCGTCCGGCTGACGGTCCCTCAGTATCAGCCAATCTCATTAGAAATCGGCAGGGGGGCAAGCGCTGTAGAAGCATTCAGAAGCACGGCGCCAATGATGACATACGATGGAGCGGCGGATTCACTTCGCCATCAACTATCAACTGCTCAGCAAAATTCGCCGCATGCTTCGATTCATCACCCAGCCGTACCAGCCCTTCAACATATGCCGGCACCGCGAACGGTCGTTCATCAGTAACAGGTGGACTGGACAGCAAGAATAGCAGAAGTGATTCAGGACCAGTTTGGGTTGAAGCCAAAAGTGCAGACTTACACATACAAGACGCCATACCCATCGGCCTATGACTTGCTGCCGTTCCCACACCGCTACAAGGTACCCGATTTCATAAAGTTTTCGGGGTCGGATGACACATCCACCGTAGAGCACATCAACAGATTCATCATCCAGTGCGGGGAGGCTGCCACGCAGGATGCTCTGAGGGTGCATCTATTTTCATCGTCTCTGTCCGGATCGGCCTTCCAGTGGTTCACCACTTTGCCACCAAATTCTATTGTTACTTGGGTCGATCTGGAGAAGCAGTTCCATAAGTACTTCTACGCAGGAGTACACGAGACGAAGCTCTCAGATTTGACCAGCCTCAGGCAGAGGAGCGATGAACCAGTAACTGGGTATATACAGAGGTTCAGAGAAGTCAGGAATAAATGTTACAGCCTAGCTCTGACCGATGCACAGTTGGCCGATATAGCTTTCCAAGGCCTCCTACCACAAATCAAGGAAAGGTATGCTTCGCAAGAGTTCTAAAGCCTAAGCCAGATCGTTCACCGATTGGCAGGACAGGAAGTCCGTCCGTTTGAGCAACAGAGAAATTTCCAGAAGAAGGTGGCATACCTAGAAGGATCTGAATCTGACGGGGAGGAGGAAATTGGCCTGGCAGAGTGGGTGAAAGGCAAAAAACCAATATCATGCCCTTTCAGAAGGAAAGAGCCAGAGACATTCGGCTTTGACACATCAAAAGCCGATAAAATTTTCGACTTATTACTCCAGGAAGGGCAGATTAAACTTTCTCAGTATCATACCATCCCTACGGCCGATCAGCTCAAGAAGATGAAGTACTGCAAGTGGCACAACGCCACGTCTCATGATACGAACGAATGCAAAGTCTTCCGTCAGCAGATACAATCGGCCATCGAGCAGGGGAGGCTCAAATTTGAAATCCCGGCTAAATCACCAAAGCCGATGAAGATAGATCAGCATACCTTCCCGGCTAACATGGTTGACACGGGAGAAAATTCACGTCAAACCAAGGTGCTGACGTCAGAATCGGCAAGAAGGGGCAGCGCCGTCGATCCTAGGAGGCAGATTACAGCGGACGAGATCAAAAGGAATAGGCGGGGGCCAGAACGACCACGCAAACCCGTCACCTCCCAGTTCTTGCTCAGCAAATATCGGCAGCAGCAGGAACAATCAAGTTACCACGTCGAGATGATACGCCGGCATGAGGATCACTGGCAATGTCCGTTCTTCATCCATTGCTGGGAGAACGACATCAGATTGCCATCAGCTGATAACTATCCTGAGTGTAACGGATTGAGTTGCAACGATCGCCCGAGGTCACGCTCTAGGGACAGAGGATCAGAGCCGATCAGCAGAAATCGGCGTGAACAAGAGGGACAGCGCATTTCAGTGCATGATCGGCTGGGGGGCAGAGTTGACCAGTACCACCGGTCAAAAGGCAGGATCAACCAACAGGATGGACTGGGGGGCAGGATCAGCGTGCACGATCGGCTGGAAGAGATGGCCAATGACAGGGTGTCAGACGAGGACCCCCTTAGGAAGGGAACCGGATTGGGAACACGCCAGATCATCGGCCAAACCAGTAAACCCCAGGTGGTGTCCCGATGGCCTATCCAGATCCTAGAAATGGAGGATCCAACGCCTGCGCCAGTGGGAGCAATAAGAGAAAGAACAGAGGCAGGTGCCAGAGAAAAGAAATGTTAAGTCTCGGGTGTGGCACCCAAAGAAAAACAACGGTCAAGAAGCAGACAATCAAGAATCGGCAGCCGACATCAACATGGTGTTCATATTGCCGATGGAATTCATGGCGCCTGACGATCGAGACAAAGCGACAAGGATGGAAGAGCAAATAGCGCAACTGGTATTAGAGCCGATGACGGCTACTTTTGAGAAACCAGAAGAAGAAAAACGGCAACATCTTAAAGCGCTGTTTCTCAAAGGCTATGTTAACGGATGACCCGTCACCAGATTACTAGTAGATGGAGGCGCTGCAGTTAACATCATGCCGTATGCCATGTTCCGCAAGCTAGGCAAGAGTGATGAAGATCTCACCAAGACGGACATGCTGTTGAAGGATTTTGAAGGCAACGTGTCTCCCGCCCGTGGAGCGCTCTGCGTCGACCTCACCATCGGCAGTAAGACCCTTCCTACCACCTTTTTCGTTATTAATGGTAAGGGATCCTACAACATGCTGCTCGGTCGTGACTGGATACACGCAAACTGTTGTGTCCCATCTACAATGCATCAATGCCTCGTGCAATGGGTCGACGACAGCACAGAGATAGTCACCGCCGATTCCGCCTACAGCGTCGCAGCAGCCGACACGCAACAGTGGAGCTGCGAGCACGTCAAGTGTATCTCTGGCAAGACTTGGGACACTGACTTCCTGAAGGTGTCCGATTTCGGTCTACAGCCGATCCAAGCAGTCGGCTCGGAAGATTCAGAATAGATGGATCAGCTCGTCCGAGAAGACGGGAAGCTTGGGCATGGATTTACGTCGGCCGATTTATTGGAGATGGTAGATTTGGGAGGTAGCAGCAAATCAAGGCCGACGTATATTAGTGCTAATTTGGATCCTGAGTATAAGTGTAAACTGAAAAGTTTATTAAAAGAGTTCAAGTCTGCAATAATTGAGCATATCCCCAGAAATTATAATGAAGAGGCCAACAGGCTGGCCCAACATGCCTCCGGGTATCGGCCGATTCAGGGAGCGATGATGCTAGAGCTCGCGGCCGATGACTGGCGAAAGGAAATCGCTGATTACTTGAAAGATCCATCCCGAAAAGTGGATCGGCGAATACGTTTTCAAGCTACAAAATATGTGTTGCTTGAGGATGATTTATTTTACCGAACAATTGATGGAGTTCTTCTCAAGTGCCTGGGAATAGAAGAGGCAAAGGTTCTGATGGGAGAAATCCATGAAGGCGTGTGTGGAGCCCATCAATCGGCTCACAAAATGAAATGGATGATCCGGAACAATGGATATTATTGGCCGACTATTCTTGAGGATTGTTTCAAATATTACAAAGGATGCCAAGACTGTCAGAGGTTTGGCAATGTACAACGCGCGCCAGCATCGGCTATGAATCTAGTAATTAAGTCGTGGCCGTTCAGAGGTTGGGGAATAGATCTCATCGGACAGATTCATCCTCCATCGAGCAAAGGGCATAAGTTCATATTGGTAGCTACAGATTATTTTACTAAGTGGGTGGAGGCAGTTCCTTTAAGGAACGCGACATTGGCCGATATCATTGAATTCGTTAAGAACCATATTATCTATCGATTTGGTATTCTTCAAACCATCACAACTGACCATACTTCTGGAGAATTCGGAGACTTTGCCACCGATATGGGGATTAAATTATTAAATTCTTCTCCATATTATGCTCAAGCCAATGGCCAAGCGGAATCGTCCAATAAAGGGATAATCAAGCTAATCAAGAGGAAGATAGAAGAACAACCCAAAAAGTGGCATATGTCTTTGGCTGAATCTTTATCGGATTATAGGATGGCTTGTCATGGAACCACTAAGATATCTCCTTATCAGCTGGTTTATGGTCATGAGGCACTCTTGCCTTGGGAGTTAAGGACGGGTTCAAGACGTATATCATTTCAAGATCAGTTGACAGCCGATGACTATTCCTTCCTCATGAAGGACGAACTTGATGATTCGGCAGGTTTACGGTTGAGAGCCATGATTAGTATAGAAGAGAACAGGGAAAGGGTGGCCAGATCGTATGACAAAAAGGTCAAAGTTAAACAATTCTCTCAAGGAGATTTGATGTGGAAGTTGGTGCTGCCAATAGGATCTAAAGATCCCAAATTCGGTAAATGGTCACCCACTTGGGAAGGGCCATACAGAATCGGCCGATGTGCCCTTGGAAATGCATATATTCTGGAAATAATTGAAGGGGAAGAGTTCCCAAGAGCCTTAAACGGACGATATCTGAAGAGATACTATCCAAGCATTTGGATAGATGCATAACTTGCGGTAAGATATATCAAGACAATATGGCCGATTTTCTATCGGCTTTCGTCTGCATATTTGATGCAGAGATGACATCGCTTGAAGAAAGAAACATTGGGCTTCATTTCGACTAGTTCACTATTGGATGAAAATGACAGAGTACATGGCCGACATGGTACAAGTCGCCCTTAGAATAAAAATACCGATGCATCTATTTACGCCTGCTCTGAATTTCTCTCTCGACGCGACCCAGTTCTATCATAAGACGGATCCTATTCTCCATCGGGTTCTCTACGGTGGCTCCAGTCTCAGCTTGATTGCAAAGTTCTATCAGGAGGCGGGTCTTCTTCTCCTCCAAACTCTCCATGGTAGCTTCAGTCTTGACTTGATGAGGGAGTGGAGGACTCTTTTCAGAAGGTGGTCGCTTACGGACCAAGCAGTGAGCATCTATAAGGTCCCAATACTCCTGGACAACAGCGGGAACATGATCTCTGAGTTCCTCCGCATGAGCTCTTATCAGATCTTTGTCTGCCTGTGACAATGGTTCGTCTGAATGCATGATTTCGATCGCTCGTTCCAAACCAGGGCTGAGACGTTTTGGCTAAACAAAGACGAAAAGACTGTCCAACATCAGAGCGATTGAGATGTCTAGGGGAAAGGCAGAAGACAGTTCATACCTGGTTGACAGAGGAAGAAGATGAAGAAGACAAAGAAGACATCTTGCTGTTTGGTTTGGGAGGATTAAGATCTGGTGTTGGAGAGAGAGAGAAGATAAGTAATGCGTATGCCTCTGGAGACGGTGAAGGGTCTGCTTATAAAGGAAAGAGAGGTAGATGGATGGTGAGACACGTCCTATCAGAGTAAAAGCATACATAAATGCAAAGCTGGCAAAAGAAACAGTTCAAGATCAAGTTGGCGCAGTAACATTAAAGGAGCAAATCGGCGCAGTGGCATTAAAGAGGCAATAAATGTTTACAGTATTCTTTACAGCCCAAGAAAAGCATCTATGGCCGCGATAGCTTGTTGCCTAATTTGATCGGCCGAATCTAGTACTCTCTGGTCATCATCGGCCGATCCTGGAACTTCTGACATATGGCAACGAAGCCTTATCGTTTCGCGGGCCAAGTGCTGCCTTTCTTGCTTCAGCTCACTGATGATGGATGGGAGTTCTTGAAGCTTCTTTTCTTCAGCGGCTATCTCTTTGGTTATTTGCTCCATCTCCTTGGCCAGTTCTGCTCTTCTCCGTTTGAGCCGATCTATCTTGCCGACGACGTCCGGGCGACAGCTTTCGACGAAGTTGATCTTTTGATGTACCTCTTGAGCCCGGTGCTTGTATGAATCAGCCTCTTCCCGGGTTTTTGCCAGCTGGACACGATCGGCCATATGACGCAGCGCCCTGGAAACCGGAATCTGCATATATTCTATATAAGCAGCATGCGCCAAGCTTTCTGTTGTTTCTTCCGGGATTCGACCCTTGACATCGTTGAAAAGTCGTCGAATCGGCGAAGCGTCTTCTACCAATCGGCCGATGTCGTCTTGAAGGAGAATACACATGCTTTCAAGCTTGGCGCGGACATCATCGGAAGCAGAGCTCGACGAAATCGGGTGTGAAGCGATTTCCTCGTCATCAGGCAAGGAGACGGCAAAAGAGAAAATGCTGCTGTTCGGGGTATCTTACTCCTGTGGGGAAATAAAGAGAAGGGTTAGCAAGCAATAAAGGGTAATCGGCCGATTCCAATGGTAAGTTTGTTACCTCCTTAAAACGAATTTCTCTTGCTTGCACCGGTGGAAGTGTCTCCCTCGTCTCAGGGGCTGGTACAGTTGGCTCGTCAGAAGAAGAAGATTCAACAACTATTAATGCTCTGCTCGGACCAGCTTCCTGAAAAGACATGGAAAACAGATTTTGTGAGTATAATATGGGTAAATGAAATAAGATGGTATGAGATAGTTGCCATGCCTCTGTTGATCTTCCGGCCGATGTTTGTTGTGGGGTTGTAGCCAGCATACCCAAATCGTCCTGCATCAGGATTGGTTAAGTCCTCTGAATATCAAGAAATTGAAGTAAGAGATCATTTACCTCGACGGGAGGAGCTGCTGGAGTTTCGGCTTCCACTTGAGACATGGCCGATCCTTATGACAAAGCTTCCGCTAAAGCTTGGGTGTTTGAAGAGGGTCCAACTGCTCTGCCACAGAAAAAGTGCTTTTCCAGCCACATCATCAGAAAAGCAGTATGCTCTCTCTCTGAAACTGTCCCCGTCTTCATATTTTTGCTGATGCATCCCTTCCACCCGCCGATTCCTTTGGTCTCTAGCCGATGTGATGGCTTAATCAGATAGTTAAAAGGGACATCGGCGGAGGAGATGTCGAGGCCGGTCAACAGCAGGACATCGGCCAAAGTTGGGGTCATGGGTCCATATCCAAAAAGAAACGCATTGAGTGCGTCGGACCAAAAGTAAGAAGCTGCTATGACCAGAGGTTCATTTTTCTCCATCTGGGACAGAGAGAGGTCTATGCATTGGCCGATTTTTTGTTCGTCCCACTGAACCCTCCTAGACCTGGCTATTCTTTAGTACCATTCTCTCCAGTTGGGGGTCACATTTGGCCAGGATCTAAAGGTACCTACCCACTGATCTAGGTCCATGGGTGATTGCTTGAATGGAACTCTGTGGGTCTCTAGATTGATCAGGTCAGTTGGATCGGGGTTTCCCATGGGGCCTAAGCAGATAAGATCAGGGGATTCTGAAAGAGGGATGGTGATCTAGTGCCTAAGTGCCTAAAAAAGGAAGAAAAGGGGGAAAACTGAGAAAGGATCCGGAAAATACTGGAGCAGTAGAAAAGCAAAAGGGGAAAATTTCAAGTGTTTACCTCTGGGATGAAGATCATCGTTGCCGATGGAGCTGCCAGTGGAGCCGCCGATTGGGCCGCCACCGCTGAGGGGGTCGCCGACAGAGCCTCTGTGGTTGGAACGGTCACCGATGGTGACGCCATTGGGAGGTTGGAGCAGGTTGCGAGTGGGATTGCCGGAGGAGGCAGTTGGAGATCGAGGGGGCTCGGAGGAAGACGAACAGTGGTTCGCTGGAAGGACATGCTAGATTTGTGGGGAAGAGTAGGCGAAGAATGCCAATACTTAAGGAAAAACCGGGAGGGCAAGGGTAAAGACGGTATTCTTGTCGCGCCGTCTACACGAATTCCAGGGGAGCGGTCGTTTTGCGCGCTCGGTCCGAGGAAATTGCAATCATTGTGCGGAAGACCGCGGAACGGAAGGAGATTTTTACTGCGCCTGTTTCGGAGAAAAGGATTAAAGAAAGAGTTTCGAAGAAAAAGTTATGTTTTACTCCGAAACTGGGGGGCATGTGTTGACGCCAGATTTTGACACGTGTTGAATCGGCGTCAGGAGGAGAAGATTGGCCGATGCGGCAGATATGAAGGCTACAGTAAGGAATCGGCCGATTGAGGTAACAGTTGGAAATCGGCCGATTGGTGATGCAGCTTGCGCCAACAGGATGGGACTACTTCGGAGGGTCCCGGTCAAAAGTTGGTCAACAGAGCGACGCTAAGTCGGTCAGGAAGCAACTGAAAAAATCCTGATTGGATCAGGAGACGGCGGCGGAAGATTCTGCGGGACTCCGTTTCCTTTTTAAAAGATATTATAGATATAGTAGTTTTCCTGTTTTTAAATAAGGTTGTAACAAGTCGTAATCGACCAGGAGTCCTAGTTTTAGGGTATAAATAGGAGTCGTCAGGGCTTTGCAAAAAAAATCAACATATCAATCAACAACAATACTTCTACTTTTTCCAGCAATTTACTTTCAAGTCGGCGACTTCGCCAACACTTTTTCTTCTTTCACGAGTTCATACGGATTGGCAGGGCTGCATCAACTTGATCTCCGGACAATTGGTAGGTTCCGCTTATCGAGTAATATCCGAGCTTTAACTACGGGCGCATCGCTGTGGTTTCGTTTGGATTTATTCACCAGTTATCGATATTCACTAGAATTGCAAGTTTTACCTGTTGTTCTAGTATTATCACCAGTTATCCAGCTTGAGATCAGAGTAATCGGCTTCGTCATCGTTCTTCTTCGATTTATCATCTTACAGCCGATTAGATCTATTTCAAGTGTTACATCCGTAATAATTGTTTAGATCGCTCCAGCAGTTTTCTTTACAATTATTATGCGATTATCAGCTGATCCATAGCCGATCATCTTTACAGCAAATCGGCCGATTCGCCGACGCGCTTTTCAGGACAGATCGGAACTCCAGCCGATCGGAGCGCCTGGAATTTAATACTCTTATTTCCTTGTCAATCAACAGGTCAGATTGACTGGCACGCCGCGCGAACCGTACCAGGGCGATAACCCGAACAGGAGCTAAGCAGATTCTCCCGAGTCGTGTGTCCGACGCTGAAGACCATCGGTCGATTCCTGTCTGGCCGATTTTAGCGCCAACAAATTGTAAACAAAAAATTTGTGGCCAATTTTAAAACAAAGTTCTTGGAATGGTTCCAACCATTAAAAAATGAAAAATAAAATTCGACGAGAAAATTTTGAAGAGCAAAAAGTTTTTAACAAACATTTGTGATAAAAATGTTTGGAAAAAATGAAGCAAAATCTTTGGAAGATTAAAATTGAAGAACAAAATTTATAGAAAAACCTTGGATAAAAATCTATAACAAAAATCAAAAGAAAAAATCCGGCAGCCCGCCGAGCGGATGCGGCAGTTCCCACGCGGACCTGGCCGCTCCGGCCCTATCTACCAACGCTCGCTCTGGCGGAATCGGACGAGCCACCGCTCCCCAATGCTCCCGCGGGCTCGCTCGCCGTGGCTATGCTGAGCCAGCTCGTGGACCCGCCGCTCCCGCAGGCTAGCGCGTCATCGCGCCGCTCTGTGGACCACCGCTCCGCGCGGGATTTTCAAGGGCGCTGCTCCCATGTTGGCGGATTGGAGTTGAAAGAGAAAAAGAAAGGAAGGGTGAGTGTAATCGCAAGAGGAAGATGAAGGAAAGTGAAAAGAGAGGATCCAGCGGAATATCTCCCGAGGCCCACCATGTACAGGGAGCAGGCTGGGGAGGCGGTGACAGCTGGTCGCGTGCGTGTGGCCGTTCGAGCGTGAGATGGAGAACATCCGGTCGACTGCAGAGTTAGCAGCACTCTGTGTGGGATTCTGAAGAAAGGTATGCGGTTACTCCGGTCATCTTATTCTGCAAATTTGACTGGTATAAAAGATTTGGCGAATGCCGCGCCTCTTCTGTTTTATGCTCATATGCTTCACCTTTTTATATGGACGACCGGATTCCATTCATCTCAAACCCTTTTTATCTTTTCTATTTTTCACATCAAGCGTCGTCCACTGAGATGAGATGGTCTGGATGGAGTATAAAATACATTCGGCGTGTGTAGCGCAAAGTGATTTGCTGGTGGTAACTTTGTTTCGCTGTATGCATGGCTATCTACCTTTACCGCTTTACGTGATGTAGCTTTATTCGCTGCTGAATCTTAGCTTTTATTTGCATTGCAGGCTTGCTTTATTACCTTACACATATACAATCTCTTGCGTTTGCGAATTGGTGGCGAATGTAGGCGTCAAGATCTGAACCAACTTTGCTCTTGCTTAATGTTCAAGACGCAAATAAAAATTAGCTTTCTGCAGTGGGCGGTCTGATGGTGACGGGAGCGAGAATTAGCATCGAATTCATCCAGTTTAGTTTGCATTTCATCCAGCAGGCAGCAGCAGCCCATGGTGGGAAACGGTTCCTCTCTGCAGAGGTGCCTGTTGGACTTGAGGGAGCCCACCCCCCACAGCTAGCTTCAGCTTTACAGTGAGAGGGTCGGTCGGTCCTCCCCTGGCTCTGGCTGGCTGGCCCGATCTGGGCGCCTTTTCCCTTTCTTTCTTTCTTTCTTTCTTTCTCTGCGTTCTCACTCTGCTGCTTTATTACCACACTGGCGGGTGGCGGCACACTCTCTCACTGTCCAGCTGCAACTCCTGCCAGCGCCTCACTGTCTGTCTCTTCTACTCTTCTACCTCCCCGCCTCCCCTTTCCTCCTCGCTCCTAGTAGTTCGTTCTCAGCCGCTAAGAAATTACTTAGCCGCTAAGAATTGCAATTTCAGTTCCATCCATGGACGACGGTTTTTAATTTAGCAGCAGCCAACCTATAGGTGGAGCCTAAGCTGGCAGCTGCAGCTCCTCCGGCATGGCCACATCTCTTCTCTTGGTCACCCTCCTCGTCTTCTTCTTCGCCGCCGCCGCTGCGCAGATGCCAGGTGAGTTCTCTTCATCTATTCATCCATCCATGTGCCAATATGTCATGTGGTTGCATCGCATTGGTGATTTGATGAATGGGATATCTATCATCTATCATCGATGGTAAGTATTAAGCCGGCCGGCCGCTGCAGGTTTCGTCAGCATCGACTGCGGCGGCTCCGCAAACTACACGGACGAGCTGGGCCTGCTGTGGACGGGCGACGCCGGGTGGTTCCCCTTCGGCGAGACGGCCACCATCGCCGTGCAGTCGGAGAAGCGCACGCAGTACTCCACGGTGCGCTACTTCCCCGCCGCCTCGTCCTCGCCGGCGACCGCCAGCAGCACCACCAAGCACTGCTACACGCTCCCCGTCCGCACCCGCACCCGCTACCTCGTCCGCGCCACCTTCCTCTACGGCAACTTCGACAGCAGCAACGTCTTCCCGGAGTTCGACCTCTACCTGGGGGCCTCCCGCTGGTCCACCATCGTCATCTACGACGACGCCAAGGTGGTCACCCGCGAGGCCGTCGTGCTCGCCGCCGCGCCCGCCCTCAGCGTCTGCCTCTCCAACGCCACCACGGGCCAGCCCTTCATCTCCACGCTCGAGCTCCGCCAGCTCAACGGCTCCCTCTACTACACCGACTACGAGGCCGACGCCTTCCTCGGCCTGTCCGCCAGGATCAACTTCGGGGCGCCCACCGCCGAGCCGGTCAGGTACCCCGACGACCCGTACGACAGGATCTGGGAGTCCGACATGGTCAGGAGGGCCAACTACCTGGTCGACGTCGCGCCCGGCACCGTCAACGTCTCCACCGACAGGCCCGTGCTCGCGGCCTCCGGCGAGAGGCCGCCGCAGAAGGTGATGCAGACGGCGGTGGTGGGCTCGCTCGGGGAGCTCACCTACCGGCTCAACCTCAACGGCTTCCCCGGCAACGGCTGGGCCTTCTCCTACTTGGCCGAGATCGAGGAGTTCGTGGTCCCCGAGACGCGCAAGTTCAAGCTCTTCATCCCCGGCCTGCCGGACGTGAGCAAGCCCACGGTGGACATCGGCGAGAACGCGCCGGGGAAGTACCGGCTGTACGAGCCGGGCTTCTTCAACATCACGCTGCCGTTCGTGCTGTCCTTCGCGTTCCGCAAGACCAACGACTCGTCCAAGGGCCCCATCCTGAACGCCTTCGAGATATACAAGTACATCCACATCGAGCTCGGCTCCCCGGATGCTCCGGTGATGGCAGGTCTGGCGTCGCGTTACCCCTTGGCCGAGTGGGCAATGGAAGGCGGCGATCCCTGCCTCCCTTCGCCGTGGTCGTGGGTGAGATGCACTTCAGAAGCACAACCCAGAGTCATTTCCATGTATGTACTGTAGCTGCTTAATTTCATGCATTTAATTCAGCTCGATTGATGGATCCATATATACTACTAACCTTGTTGCTTTACTATTATTTTCTCTGCCTGCGATCCATCCATCCATCGATCGATCAGAAATCTTTCAGGAAAGAACTTGACGGGCAACGTGCCGCCAGAAGTAGGGGTCTTGCCATGCTTAGCAGAGATGTAAGCTATCTACTCCTAGCTAGTAGCTCATTCAACAGTACAGTTCATCATTGACCCTTGATAGATAAGATTAATCCATCATTAATTTCCTTTCCTTGCAGCGGACTTGCTAATAACATGCTGACGGGCCCAATCCCTGACCTCAGTGGCTCGCCCAACCTATCCATCATGTGAGAGGAGTTTCAGTTCGGTTCGCTCGCTTATTAGTGTACACACTGCATGCATGATAGATGCATCATGACTGATGGCCTTTTCTCGCTAAAATGCAGTCATCTGGAGAACAATCAACTGACCGGAAATGTTCCTTCATACTTTGGCAGCTTGCCAAAACTGAGCGAGCTGTAAGTCCTACATACTCCTACCTGCAGTTCCGTCCGCTAGCTAAGCTGAATGAAACACTTTACTACTTACTAGTGTATATACTGTATACAATACATTCCAAAATTGCTATTCCATTTCCTTCAATTCTCACTCACCTTCAATATATACAATGCAGGTACCTTCAAAACAACAAGCTGTCTGGATCCGTACCCAGGGCTCTGCTAAGTCGAAGCATTATTTTCAAGTGCGTGTCCTTTCCTTTACTCATTTATTTATTTACCTATTTATTTATCTATCTATCTATTTATAATAGAACAGAATATGTAGTTGCTCTCCCTCCATCTGATCTAGCTAAGAGAGAAATTAAAAAAGGACTGCACATTTTCAGCTACTCCAGGAACATGCATCTTGGAATAGGGACCCAAGAGAAGACGAAGCATGTAACCATCATTGTATCTGCTCTGCTTGGAGCATCCTTGCTGCTTGCAGCCGCCCTATGTTGCTACATGCTGACGCGCAGGACGACCACTAAGAAACAACACTCCGAAGGTCAGAATTTGTAATTGCATCGTCTTTCGATCTTCGGTGTTGTTCTTTCTGAATTCTGATAGATAGTCCATTACTATATATGTGATTCCTCTGCGGAGCAGGAGCAGATGACGGCCATGATTTTACAAAGGAAAACAAGAGGAACAAGTTGCAGAACAACAACCCAATAAGCTCGCAGCCCCGCGAAATCGCCACCGAGACTGCTCATCCCTACGGGTTATCTGAGCTGGAAGTGGCGACCAACAACTTCGCCAGCAGGATCGGCTCCGGGGGGTTCGGGATCGTGTACTACGGGAAGCTGAGTGATGGAAAGGAGATTGCAGTGAAGGTGCCTACCAACGACTCGTACCAGGGGAAGAAGCAGTTCAGAAACGAGGTGTCTTTGCTCTCAAGGATCCACCACAGGAACCTCGTGGCGTTCCTGGGCTATTGCCATGAGGATGGGAGAAACATTCTGGTCTACGAGTTCATGCACAACGGAACCCTCAAAGAGCACCTGCATGGACGCGACAAGCACATTAGCTGGATCAAGCGGCTTGAGATTGCAGAGGATGCGGCCAAAGGTCAGTCAGTCGATCAGTAGCCATGCATCATTATATTCAGCTTTATTTATGATTATGATTAATATATATATATGTATATATATATTATACATATATATGCACCCATATACATGCAGGGATCGAGTACCTCCACACTGGATGCACGCCATCCATCATCCACAGAGACATCAAGACGAGCAACATCCTTCTTGACAAGCACATGCGAGCCAAGGTGTCCGACTTCGGGCTGTCCAAGTTCGCCGCCGAGGAGTCTCACGCGTCCACCAACGTGAGAGGGACACTAGGCTACCTGGACCCGCAGTGAGTGAACAAAGCCGACTTCCTGTATATGTATATACGTATATGTCATATATGTATATTTGTATATATGTATTTGTACATACTACGCGCATCGATCATCCCCATGCATGCAGGTACTACACCTCCCAGCAGCTGACCGAGAAGAGCGACATGTACAGCTTCGGCATCATCCTTTTGGAGCTCATCTCCGGCCGGCCTCCCATCTCCACCATCTCCTTCGGGGAGCACTTCCGCAACATCGGGCCCTGGGCCAAGTTCTACTACGAAAGCGGCGACATCGAGGCCATCATCGACCCCTCCGTCTCCGTACCCGGCGGGTACCAGGACGTGCAGTCCATCTGGAAGATCGCGGAGGCCGCGGTGCGGTGCATCGACACGGAGCCCCGGAAGCGGCCGTGCATGCCGGAGGTGGTGAAGGAGATCCAGGACGCCATGGCGCTCGAGACGTCGTCGGAGACCATGATGAGGGGAGGCGGCGGGTGCCCCTTCTCCCCTGCGGCGGCGAGCGTCAGGTCCGGCGGGACCATGAGGTCGCACGACATGGTCATGGACAACCTGCTGCTCATGGACGACGACGACGACTCCACCTCCTTCTCCGGCTCCGTCAGCAAGCTCAAGTACCCGGAGCTGCGCTAGCTAGCCTAGCTGCGTTTGCCAATTGTTTCTTCTTCTTTTTTTGAGCGGCGCAATTTTAGTTCATTTTTGCCTGATTGCCAGCCAGCAGTTGCTGTAATACACGACACGACCCGACCCGACCAATGAAGCCATACATTCCTTTTTTTTTAAAGAAAAAAAGGCTCGAAATCCTCTGGAGGCCCAGGCCCAGGTCCAAAACCAGCAGCAGCGAAAGCAAGGCAAGAACTGGGCCGGGGCGATTCCGAGCCCAAGTCGCCAGCCAGGGGGCATTCCAGTCAATTCACACATGAGCGGACGCGGGCGTTAGGGTTCCATCCTGGCCTGCCGCCACCCCCCGACTAAGAAGACATACAAGACATTATCCTGACCCGACCATCACCGCTAACTCGCGAGCTGCCTAAAACCCTTCTGCTTCTGCTTCTCCCGCGGAGCTCAAGCACCACGCCTCCTCCTCCTCATCCTCACGCGGCGGCGGCGGATCGTCTCGTTGGAGGATCGGATCAGCGATCGCATCGCGCCTGCTGCTTTCCACGGGGATGGGGATGGAGATGGAGACCGATCCCAATACTTCTTCCCCCTCGGCCGACGACGCCACCGCCACCGCCTCCGGCGAGACCAAGGCCTGCGCCGACTGCCACACCACCAAGACTCCGCTCTGGCGCGGAGGGCCCGAGGGACCCAAGGTCTGGCCTGGATCCATCATCAATATTGCATTCCTTGCTGTTTATTTGTCGGGGTTTATTAGGCAAAGACTTGATCCGATCTGTTGAATCGCAGTCCCTCTGCAACGCCTGCGGCATCCGCTACCGCAAGAGGAGGAGACAGGCCCTCGGCCTCGACGCCGCCGCCGACACGCGGCAAGATCAGCAGCAGCCGAAAAGGAAGGCCGCCGATCCGCCGGAGGATCACCAGCAGCAGAAGGCCGCCGATCCGCAGGAGGACCAGCAGCAGCCGAAGAAGAAGGCCGCCGCCGCCGCCAGCAGCAGCAGCAGCACCACCACCACCACCACCAAGAAAGAGAAAGAGAAAGACAAGGACAAGAAGAGAAAGGATCGGCAAGTCACCGTGGAGCTCCGCGTGGTGGGTTTCGGCAAGGAGGTGATGCTCAAGCAGCGCCGCCAGATGCGCCGCAAGAAATGCATGAGCGAGGAGGAGAGGGCAGCCGTCCTCCTCATGGCGCTGTCGTCGGGCGTCATCTACGCCTCATGATTCCATCCATCCAAATTCCAAGGGGAGAGAGGGGGGAGGTGGTGCCGTGCCTTTGAGTTGCAGATCGTCCACCTGCTGCGTGCTATCGATACTTTGTGTTTTCCTGCCTCGCTCTCCTCTCTCCCCCCTCCGCAGTCACTAGTTAGTGGGAGCCGAAGCTGGACAACATCCCAATAATCCTTCCTGTACTAGCTTAGCCCATGGATCTGTAATGCTCTAGTAGCAAGTAAGTATCCCATTCATGTAACAATTGTGTTTTAGGGGAGCATGACCTGACCCAGCAGTAACAATGGTCATTGGTGCTTGTGCAGTGGATGGACACATGGCTGATTTTGCTCACCCCTGCTGATGTTGACCTTGCATCAACTTGGCAAGTTTTGACTGAAATTGTTGCCATGCTGGGTCAGTCAGCATCATCACATTACTTATCTGTTTCCCCTCTTCTGGAAATTGGATGGCGCCCTTCCTTTGCGATGATTCTGCTCGTGCGGTTTCCTGACAAGTGCAATCCCCCCCTCCTCTGCACTCGAATCGTAGCCGTAGCAAGTACTAGACTAGCTAGTTCTAGGAAGGAACTGTCTGTCACCTCCCCAGGCAAGTTATATAATGCTTGCCCAAACAGGAAGCCCTGCCTGGTTGCTGCCTTCTTTTTTCCAGCTACCATAGATGTATGCTCGTTTTCTGTGATTCTGACAGCCCAAATCAGGTAATGTTTTCTTTGATGATGAATGACGTAAGAAAATCACAGAATATATAATCTGTGCTGCTAAATTTACATTTTTGCTTTATTTATTCCAGGTAAGTAGATTCCACACACGACAGCCAGCACAGCATGCACATGACTGAATCCATTGACCTCGAACGTAGAGGAAATATAATTACATTTGCTTAGCAACTGAACTGGGCGCCAAATTAGACGATGTAGAATAGCTGCTAGCTAGCTACCTTGGCAACTTGACAAGAAACTTCATCTCCGCCTGCTGCTTCTGGAGCACCGGCGTGACGCGGGCGAGCAGAGACGTCTTCTTCTTCTTGGCCGGGAAGAGGAACGACTGCAGCGGCACCGCCTTGGACTTGTTGGACGGCGGGCGCCCCATGTTGCCGCCATGGGCGGAGGAGCTCGAGTCCTCGTAGTGGTCGGCGCCGTGCGTCGGCTGCGCCGGCAAGCTGACGCTCCGGTGCAGCTTGGCCAGCGCCTGCTCCACCTCCGCCTGGAGCCCCTTGACGTGGTCCAGCCCCGCCTGCAGCTCGTCCGACACCCTGTTGTTCTCCTGCTGCATGTTGAGGACCTCCCCCTGGAACTTGCCGGCCTGGTACGACATGAACTGGGCCGCCGCCGCGTCCGCCTCCGTCTCCAGCGCCGCCGTGATCTCCTCCTGGATGTCGCACAGCGAGGTGAACCTGCACTGGAGCTCCCCGCGCAGCATCGCGTTCTGCTCCGACCACACCTGCAGCTCCGTCTTGAAGGCCCTCAGCTGCTTCTCCGTCGAGCCGTCCTGCTTGGCTGCATCCTCGTTGTTGATCAGCTGCAGCTTCCTCTGCAGGCCCTCGTGCTTGCTCTGGAACTCCTGCACCCGCTGCAGGGACGAGCTGAACTTCATCCAGAACTCGAGGTTCTCATCCAGGAGCGTGTCAATGTCCCTCCTGAACTTCTCTTCCAGAGGCGACGCGTTCTCCGCCGCAGCAACAGCCGGCAGCCTCAGGTCCTCCAGGTTGAAGGGCGCCCCGCCGCCTTGCTGATGATCAGCTGCTGCTGGGTCGCCACGGGCCTCTTCATGCGGCTGGATGGTGGAGCTCATCCTTATCAGCCTCGAGAGGGAGGAGACGCTGGGTCGCCTCTGGTGGAGAGACGAGTAGCTCGGGGTCCTCCTGTGACCCCGGCGGGAGTAGATCCCCCTGCATGAACCCTCACTGCCTGCTCCTCCTTCCCCTGCGGAGCTCGCCATCTCCTCGCGGAGTGAGCGGATCTCCTTGAGGCACTCCTGGTTCGTCTTCTCCATTTCCGCAAGCCTTCTCTTGGCGTCCTTGTAGTCCTCCAGGAGTGAAGTGTACTCGCCTAGGAGCACCTTCTCCTTGTCTTCCAGGCTATCTGCGAGCCTCTCCTGCAGCTTCATCATGTCAGTAGCTGATGAAGACGAATCTACGACGACCTTGCTGCCCATCTCTTCCTGCGGCTGCCCATCGTAGCCGCCTCCAAGGTTGTCCGACGAAATGTGACGAAGGCGTGCCAACAATGAACCCCTCTCACGTGAGCTCTTGTCCTGTCCGACGTCTACTTGTTGCTGCTCGCTGCTGCTGTTGGTGCTACCGGATGACTCATCAGTAGTGCCCGCCACAACAAGTGCATCACCATCAGGTTCCTCCGGCTTGACAGCTGGCCCGGCATTATTGTCAGCGGCGTGGGGTTCTTCGGCAATCTGCTGAGGCTTCACGTCGTCCTCACAGCGCTCACTTGATGATACTGGCTCTGTCGACTCAACTGCTGGTGGTGCTTCATGGGTCGTTTCTGCAGATGCCGAACCAGCGTGTTGCTCTTGCTCACAAACCGGCGATAGCAGCAAGTCTGATAGATCGCTGAATCTGCTTATTGCTTCTACGAAATTGGAACGGATTGTGCTTTCGTCCTTGTGGAAGGAGTTTTCAAGAGCCTGAACTCTGACAAGGTCCTCTTCTACTTGTCTGAGCTTCTCATTCAGTTCACTTGATCCACTGTCCGCCGCTGTATTCTCGTCGTCCAGGCTCTTCAGGGAATTCTCCAGCTCAGTGTTTTCCCGACAGAGTCGATCTATCTGGGAGGTTTGTGATGAAACCATGAGCTCCAAGTCAACCACATTGTTGACAAGCTCATCAATTCTCTCTGTGACTTCTGCCATGGAGATGTTGCAGTCCTTCTCAAAGTGTTCCTTGATCTTGTCAATAACGGCCCGCGTTTCTATAGCACCTTGTTTCAGATGGTATACATCCTCCATCTCTGCGCCGTGGCTCTTCCGTGTGTTTTTGTCAGACAGATCCAGAGGATCCGGTAGAGATTTACCATGTTTCTTCATTATAGCCTCGAGCTTCTCTCTGAAAACCTTGACTCTTTCCGACTCTCCCACTGCTTGCCCCGCAGAGGCCATCCGCTGTTCTTGCAGTTTGATAATAGTGTCTTCACAGGACTTGAGTGCGGTTGCTGTCATCAAGGCTCTGGCTTCATCGTCTTCGATCACCGCGCTCTCGTCAAACTTATCTTGGAAGTGGCAAACCTGTTCCTGCATTTCGTTGATTTCCTTCTCAAGGTCCCAGTACTTTGCGATGCCGCTCTCGTAGGAGCTTTTGATAAATTCTTTCTCAGTCTGCATGACGAGTATAGATTTCTGTAGCCTGCTGATCTCTTCCCCTGCGTTCTCCTTGTTGATTGGAGGCGCCGAGGTACTATTCTTTGCTCCCCCACCCATTGATCCACCATGTTCTCCCTTTTTCTTCTTCATCAATCCATCAACAGTTGACTTGTGGATTTTGCGTGGATCAACTGGGGTGAATGCCTTTGGGATGTTATCATCCTCCTCTTCCAGCATTGCGTACTGGACCTGGTCAGGAAAGGCAGTGGCGATGGTGTGGTTTGCTTTGTGCAGCTCCCCTGACATGATATCATACCGGTCTGCCAGAGCCCTGTATGCCCGATATACTTCTTCCACCTGAGTGATCACCTCAGGTCGCCTCTTGTAGTACATCTCTGCTCTCTTTGAAAAGGAATCAGCCTCCTCCCCAAGGAGCAAGAGCATGCACTTAACCCTGTGTTCCATATCTGCAAATTTTTAAAGTATTTAAAGTACTGTTGTTAGGCTCATACCTGAATATACATACATATATAGCTGTACAGACATTAGAAGCTGGAAACAAATGCTGGTAAATTTCATATCTGGCTCTGTGGGGGTAGGGCAGGAAAATTGCAGGAACTAGAAGTCAGCTGCATCGCGGGGCTCATCATCTTCAAACAAGCCCTCCAGCCCTCAAATTTGCTAATATACTTATAACTCAACCACAGCCAAGGAATGGATGGCATGGATAGGAGAGTAAGTTGGCACCACCGGACGCAGATTTGCCCAGAAAGGTAAAAATGAATGCATACTAATTTGGAGATGTTCTCCATTCATTCTATTCTGAAATGACAATGTTGGTAATGCAAAAGCAACAATCACATAGATGGGAAGCTGCGTATAATTCACGAATCATGGTTGAAGAATCCACTATTCGATCTCATTCCTCAACATGAAAACTTAACTTGTGTAAAAAGATTGGATGGAACAACATTGAGCGCATAGGAAAGTGTCCAATACAAAAGATGAAAACAATAGATGATTACCTTGGAGGTGGTTGTCGAGCCATTTTGACTGTTTGGTGCGGATGTGGCTTGCCCACCACCATGAATACGCATTGCTCGCCGCCCGCTGCAGCATCCTGTCTCTTCCTCCTCCTTCACTTTGTCTGAAATCCAATCTAGCAGCATCAATCTTTTCTTGACGTGATAATTACCATGCAAGAGAAGAGAGGCTGGAGACAAAGGGAGCAAGAAAGGAGGAGGGGGGAGAGGTCATTGTGAGGCTAATAGCCAAGTCCTTTCCTTGCAGATACACGACAATGGCTAAAGATAGCAAGGATGGTGAGAGGTTAAAGGAAAGGAGAACACAACACAGCAGAGGCACAAGGAAGGTCATACAGCAGGACTTCCCTTCCTTCACCTGTCAAAGAGCTACTAGGCATTGCCCTGTGGAATGGAGCACTATGAATTGAAGTCTCACAATAGGTCGCAACCCATGCACGAGCACTTTACAAAACACGGAGCTCGCCAACGAGTAGATCTTTAGCCATCTCTTTTCTGAATTAAGGGATGCAGGGTCATTAGAAATTTCAAGGTGCTGCAAAAGAAGAGGAAAATCAAAACCATATTCCTAAGCAGGTGAGCATGGGATAGGGTATGCATGCATAGCACCTAATATAACTTACACTATTACAAACTCATCTTAATTCATGTCCAAGATTTAACCACAAGTGTTGTATTTAAACATTTATATATGCAAGCAATAGCAAATGCATAGAACCATCCTCGGTGATATGTTTAGGTCAAGCAACACTACCTGCATGTACAAGTCACTTTAAACATCTAAGTACAGAGAACAAACTACAAGCATAACGCACCACATGGGGCACTTGGGCCCCTACAAACATATTGGTGTGTTGCAAAATACTCAAAGATTACATACATGTGAATCTGAAACAATTATGTGAGACAAATGGTTTCCTGAACCAGATAGATTTCTATAAGAGCGGTCTCAATTTATTTTCCAGGATGATGTCCTACATTATACTATACCTGGAACATATATGCTAAGTTGTATATTTACCTTTGCAAAATATAAGAAATATACCGGCTGCATTTCTTTTATTTTGTCTCGAACATGCATGAGAGCTGCGTATTATTGCATTAATAGAAATAAAAAAGACTGGCCGCATTCTTTTGCATATCTTCTTGCAATGTTTTACAGGTGGATGGTTGGACCTTATGTGCATGAAACACCATCAGTTGCTATTTTTGGATAAAAGTGTGAGCATCCCACTATTAAATGAAGCATAGACCCCGACAAAATGCAAAAGCTACAATATATCATGTAGTATATGATGAATATGACATTCTGAATTCTCAATATAATCTCCTCAGGAACCCTTAGCATTTTGAACCTAGAAATTGGGCTCTAGCAATTAAGAGGCTTGATAGCGAAGAACGACAAAGGCAAACAAAGAAACTAAATCCGACGTGTAGCCATCACGTCGCCGCCGTTCTTCATCGTCGTCGTTGCGATCAGGGAGATCTAATAAAAGGTAAGGCAAGCAAGAGTAAGCAGCTGCTGCGACGGAACGAGCAAGCAGGTAGGTAGTAGAAGGGAGACTAGTATACTGTACTCTACTGCTGACCATCCTTCTTCGTCGATGGTTAATATCCTCCTCGTTGATGAAGGCCTGGCCTAATCCACGTTGATTTTGATCCGAGTTTATAAAAAAAAAGTACACCAACTACACATGTTATGGCGTAACTTCTCACCTTAAAAATACAATTTCTTCCTGGTTACTTCATCGACAGAGGCTAAGCAAGAACTCTTGGCTTATTAATTACTGCAACATGCATGCTTTTCTGTTCAAAAGAGGAAATATGTTTCCATCTCTTCGTCTCTTGTCAACGAAACTCTAGTTTGTGGTCCTCCATTAGCCTTGATCTTGGTGCCTGCTTAATTCTGATGATGTTGAGTGTCTTTGGTCGGCCAACCCCATCCAGGAACAGGAACCACAGATGACCATGATTCTGACTTGCATCCTTTGGAACATATAGAAATACATGAATAGAAAAGTGTTCAGACACGAGGACGAAACAAACACTCCGATTTCAAGACGATACCACGATGATCTAGACATCTAGTGTTATATGGTCAAATAGATGTAGTAATTCCTTTGGACAAAGGGAAGCTGATAGATTGGAGTAATTTTTTTTTCTTTTAGCTAAGCTTCCTTGTCCTTTCAATGTTTTTTTCCTTTTTTAGCTGGACTTCCCTGGTTGGATACACTATCAAGATATATCATATGGTGACTTTGATGTTGTAGATATCAATATATTTCTGCATGAGCTTGTTCAAAATTAGAAAATGCTAAAATATTTTACACTTTCAAATTCAGGAAGTAAATAACTTTACCACTCACATTTGCAAGCATCCAGCTAGGTTTTACATCTGCAAAAATTAATAGGAAATATGTGATACTACTATCATGTTGCAAAACGAAAACAGAAATAATGTACTGCTATTGGATGAAATGAGCCGGGAAAAAAATAAAACTAAAACAAAAGTAAAACAAAAGGCGACCACAGTGGGAGTCGAATCCACACCTTCTGATCCGAAGTCAGACGCGCTAATCCACTGCGCTATGCGGTCTCTTAATTGACAAATATGGTCAGTGTGGCCTACTTAATGCCTCAGCTACCCTGTTTATAATTGAGATCTGCTTTCCCAGTCTCTGCTTTGTTAGGATGAATATCCATAGCCTTCTAGTGTGTTTATTAATTACTTCCACGTAGATAAATACTCCTAGGCCGCGAACAGTAATAGAAACTAGCCTGCTAACATAATATTGCCATGAACAATCCAATCTCAACAAAAATTTGCTCCATTTTTATACCTTCTAGGTACCTTTGTTTTAACTACTACTATTATGTCTCGGAAGCTCATCAATCAAATTTAGAGGAGCCATCCCTTGTTAAACATGTGTTTGGTTCTCATGAGTGGACAAGACATATCGAAAGATCCATTCCTAGGAGCTTTTGTTTAAGGTCACATTGGATGTAACCTTGCCCAAATGTACTGATCCGTTAGAACGAGCATTCCTAATCGATCGATCTTTCCACTCCCACGAATTGTCACCATTTAGGATCAACAACCAACTTTCTAAATATTACTATAATAAATTTGTAAAAATAGAATAATCATCATGATTATATCTGCCACTACTAAGAACATATGCAAGCTAGTAAATATACATAATAATAAATCAAAGAAAAGACAAGGATCATAAAATATAAGGATCGATTCACCTCATATGTACATAACCTCTGATGAAGATAGATAAGGCTTGGCTCTTGAATACTACCATGGCTTCGCCTCGCAAGGACGGCCATGGTGGCTAGGATCTAGTGTAAGCCATCTCTTAGACAAACGCTAAAGACGTGGAGCTATCCTTAGCTCTCTCTAGGTGTGTATAGATTGAATGGATGATCATTGAGGATTCCTAGGGGTTCATGTCTATACTCTTGAGAAGGCTTGAGGGTTAAGCGGAATTTGATTTTCACGAAATCTGCTTCATGCATAGTTTTCTTTTTCGAACCCTTCCTTCCTTACATCATATCTCCTGCATCTGGACTCAACCGAGATAATTTCGGTGTCTAAATTGTAGAGCACGAAAAGATATCAACTTTGGTATTCATCAGTGTTTTATGTCTCTTTTGGTTGGCTAGTTAGGACCTTTATATCAAGTCGTCAATTGTTTCTTTCTTTTTTAGGGTCACCGATATCTTTCTTCATCCATATAGGACTACAAATGTCCTTGATTTGCTAAAGTTGAAGATTTGTTTGGACTGGGAGCAGGGGGGTAGAGAGAGAGAGGCCTACTAGGTTGTCTGCCTGTCAAAAAAAGACCTGGATTAGGATAGTGTAAGTAAGTAAATAAATAAAAATTCAGAAAAGAAAGAAAATGGGTAAAGATCCGTCCCTCCGATGGTGGGCACAGCACAGCACAGCGCAGCAGTGAGCAGAGCACACAGTCAGGCAGGCAGGCAGCCCCCAACGGCCTGATCAATCCGCCGCTGCCTCCTCCATTCCCAGCGACCCCCCCGACCCGAATAGGAGGAGAGTGCCGCCGCCGCCGCCGCCTCCTCTTCGTCTGCCGGAGGGAGCAGCTACTTGAGCAGAGCAGAGCTCCCCTTGCTGACCCACACCCACCCACCCAACACTCCAAGCAACCTCCTCCCCAAGTCGCATGCCATTCAAATCTCGCGCCGCCGCCGCCGCAACCCACTGACCCCTCCCCGGCAGCAACCCTAGCTCAGCTCCATGGTGTCGCGGGGGCTCTTCGGCTGGTCCCCGCCCCACGTCCAGCCGCTCACGCCCGTCTCCGAGACCTCCGAGCCGCCCGAGTCGCCCTCCCCCTACGCCGCCGACCTCGGCCTCGGAGGGGACGGCGCCCCGCCTCCCGACGACGACGCCCAACCGCCCCTCGACGATGCCGACGACGATCCCGACCCGCCGCCCGCCGCCGTCCCCTTCAAGCGCCTCTTCGCCTGCGCCGACCGCCTCGACTGGGTTCTCATGGCCGCCGGCAGCCTCGCAGCCGCTGCCCACGGGGTCGCGCTCGTCGTCTACCTCCACCTCTTCGGGAGGGCCATCAACTCGCTCCATGGCCGACACACGCACGACCTCTTCCACAACATCAACCAGGCAATTGCTCTCTTCGTCCCCCGCTGCTAACTACTTTGCCTTTCCTGTCTTGCTGCTGCTACTTGCCAACAGACACACAGGTCTTACATGGCTGTTGTTCCCTCTGCAGCACGCCTTATACTTCCTCTATATAGCCATTGGCGTTTTCTTTGCTGGATGGATAGGTAAGATGAGCATCCCCAATCAACTCCCCGTACCCAGGTCGTGCGCTATAACAAGAGTGAAAACCAACCTACCCAATTCTCTCATATCTACAGAGGTTTCATGCTGGATTTTGACTGGGGAAAGACAGACGGCAGTGATTAGATCCAAGTATGTTCAAGTCCTGTTGAACCAAGACATGAGTTTCTTTGATACCTACGGCAACAACGGTGATATTGTCAGTCAAGTACTGAGTGATGTCTTACTCATTCAGTCTGCTCTAAGTGAGAAGGTGCGTTCCATCCATGCTTAATTATCTTTCTGTTGTATATATCGTACACTGATTGCTTTGTAAATTGTTGCTTTTAGGTTGGAAACTACATTCACAACATGGCTACATTTTTTGGCGGTCTTGTCATTGGTTTGGTCAACTGCTGGCAAATAGCTTTATTGACATTAGCAACCGGGCCCTTCATTGTTGCTGCAGGAGGAATATCAAACATATTTCTCCACAGGCTTGCAGAAAATATTCAGGATGCTTATGGTGAGGCAGCAAGCATTGCGGAACAGGTGTGTAGCTTACCTGATTTTGTAATTTGTTGTATCTTCCATAGGATGCTCGCATACCATCTATAAATAACCTTGTTTCTTTTGACTTCCCCAAAAAACTTGAGACTTGCCCAAATCAAGTTTGAATGTTTTACTTTCCCTCAGAAAGAAAAGTTTGAATGTTGCGTCATTAAACAAGGGTAAACTTATAGGATAGACTGATTATATTTCGCCAAACTGTCGTTATTTTTAAATGAAGAGCCCATTGGAACTGAATGCAGTTCTTGCTATTATCTACTACATTTTCTATGTGATACTATTTAAGCTGGTCATGCAATGCTGGCAAGTTAAATGTATTAAAAAGCAAACCGTGCATAATTAAGTAACAGGATTTGCATAATCTAGCATGGAGATTGAACCAAATGAAGATCCTATCTAATATATATTATTAAATCATTTGCCTATGTTTGTCACAAGATGGCATCTGAATTCTTGAAGCACCACTAGGGGAATAGAAACAAATAGAAAGCATATAATTTTTTTGTTAATATAATGTCAACATGGAGCACCTAGGTCTTGAAAACCTGAACACTTGTTTTAAGTTAGGCAGTTACAATGTGCATGGCTTCAACTAGGGAAATTCAATTTGTTTGTGTTCTACTGGTTTACTGGAAGTTGGGAAATAAAACATGCGCCAATGCTTGTTTTGCAGGCAATCTTGTACATTAGGACTTTGTACTCCTTCACAAATGAGACCCTTGCAAAATATTCTTATGCTACTTCACTTCAAGCAACATTGCGCTATGGAATACTCATAAGTTTGGTGCAAGGTCTTGGTCTTGGATTTACATATGGGCTTGCCATATGTTCTTGTGCCTTACAACTTTGGGTTGGGAGGTTCCTTATCTCACATGGAAGAGCTAATGGTGGTGAAGTTGTAGTAGCCCTGTTTGCTATCATCTTGAGTGGACTGTAAGCCTATAGCTCTTAAGTGTTTTCCTTTAGTTAAAATTGAAACTTTACCCTGATATTCATCTTAGTCAAATCTATGAATTGATTGTAGTGGACTTAATCAAGCAGCAACAAACTTCTATTCCTTTGAGCAAGGACGTATTGCTGCGTACAGACTATACGAAATGATCAGCCGTTCAACATCTACTGTAAACCAGGATGGCCGTACCTTATCATCAGTGCAAGGCAACATCGAGTTCCGCAATGTCTACTTCAGTTATCTGTCCCGCCCAGAAATCCCCATCTTAAGTGGATTCTACCTTACAGTACCTGCTAGAAAGACTGTTGCTCTAGTAGGAAGAAATGGTTCAGGAAAAAGCAGCATAATTCCTCTAATGGAACGCTTCTATGACCCAACCTTAGGTATTGTAGTTGCAATCTATTACTTAATATTTAATTTTTACCTTGATCGTGGTTTATCAATACCTGTAAGGCTATGCTTATATGTTGCAGGTGAAGTGCTTTTGGATGGGGAGAATATCAAGAATTTGAAGCTAGAGTGGTTAAGAAGCCAAATTGGACTTGTGACTCAGGAACCAGCTTTGTTGAGCTTGAGCATTAGGGAAAATATTGCATATGGTAGATCTGCCACAACTGACCAAATTGAAGAGGCGGCCAAAACAGCTCATGTGCATGCTTTCATCAGTTCACTAGAAACAGGATATGAAACACAGGTTCTACACCAGCTATATCACAGTTGTCTATTGAAACTGTATTTTTTTATGTTGTAACATGCTTATTTGATTAAAGCTAAATGTGAGATAGGTTGGTCGGGCTGGCCTTTCTCTGACAGAAGAACAAAAGATAAAGCTTTCCATTGCTCGTGCTGTGCTCTCAAATCCATCAATTCTTCTACTGGATGAGGTTACTGGTGCTCTTGATTTCAAGGCTGAGAAAGCTGTTCAGGAAGCACTAGACATTTTAATGCTTGGGAGGTCTACCATCATCATAGCTCGGCGCCTGAGTCTTATCAGGAATGCTGATTATATAGCAGTAATGGAGGAAGGTCAACTTGTTGAGATGGGGACACATGAAGAATTGTTAAACCTTGATGGTCTTTATGCAGAACTTCTTAGGTGTGAAGAAGCAGCTAAACTTCCAAAGAGGTTAGTCCATTTCAACCAGCAGTATGCTGATTCCTTAAAAGCATCTTAATTGTTTTTTTGCTCAGTCTGAATGCTGCAGAACTTTCTTGGTTCTCTCTGTCAATAGTTGTTGCCTTTGCTTAGTCTAATTTTCAATGCCATTGCAGACATGAATTAGAAAATAGATCTTCTTAACTGGTACCACTGTTAGGAAATAGAATATGCCGCAGCCCCTTACCATATGCTGCGGCATTTGTTGCTATACTTAGCAGGCATTTGTTGCTATACTTAGCAGATGTAAATCAGGGATTAGTTACTATATTTAGTAGATGTAAATCAAGGGAATCACCCTTGCCTTGTAAAGCAAGGCCAGCCGGCCCTATATAATAGAAGGCGCCCCCTCCTATTGAGGTGCGGCCAATTGCCTCCCAATTCTATCTTTCTACATGGTATCAGCAGTCCGGGTCTCGATCTGATCTCCCGGCCCCTCTCCACCTTCTGCCCAGCCCTCCTGCGCCCCCCCCCCCCCACCCCCCTACCATGGACACCACCGCAGCCATCTCCTCTGCCACCAGCGGCGTCCTAGGGGCCGACTCTGCCCCCGCCATCTGCCCCTTCGCCACCATCAACATCAAGCTCCACGTCCCCATGACCCTTGAGTTGCAGCCCTCCAACTTCACCAAGTGGTCGACGGCGTTCCAGGCCACGTGTGGGAAATTTGGTTTGCTGCATCATCTCGCCACCGCCTTCACCTCGCGTTCCACCGACGAGGCCTGGACGCAGGCTGACTTCTGCGTCCGCGGATGGATGTACAGCACCGTCTCCGACGCCGTCCTCAACCTCGCCATGACCGACAACACGCAGACGGCGAGCGCCCTTTGGACAGCCATCAGCGCTGTGTTCCAGGCGAACAAAGCCCCTCGCGCCATCTTCCTGAATCACGAATTCCACTCGATGACTCAGGGGGACCTGTCCATTGACGCCTACTGCGTTCGCCTGAAGGAGAAGGCCGACGAACTGCGCGACGTCGGGCAGCCCGTCTCTGAGCCCAACCTCGTCCTCAATCTGCTGCGCGGGCTCAACGAGGTCTACTCCACCGTCGCCGACACCATCGCCGGAAAGCAGCCCCTCACCTTCGCCGACGCCCGGCACCAGCTCCTTCTCAAAGAACTGCGTCTGCACAACGAGCAGAAAGTGCGCGCCACCACCGCCCTCCTGGCTGCTGCCTCCTCTCCTGGTGGTAACCAGCGGCAGCAGCAGGGCGGTAACCAGCAGCAGCAGCAGGGCGGCAGGCGGCCTAACACCAAGAAGGGCGGCCAGCAGCCCTTCCCAAACTCCTACGGCGGCTTCTCCAACACCTCCGGCAGTACCAGCACCAACAAACGCGTTCCTTGGAGCTTCAATCCCTGGACCGGCGAACGTGTGGCCCCTGGAGAGCGCGTCACCCCTCCTAGACAGCGCCGCCAAGGAAGTCTTGGCGCCCCTGGAGGTCTTGGTGCCCAGGCTGGGCGCAACCAGAGCATCCTCGGGCCTTCCCCACAGGCCCACACCGCCTTCGCTCCGCTCCAGGCGTCCTCCGGCGGCTCCAACACCTCCACCAGCACCTGGGATGCAGCCGGCCTCATTGCTGCTCTGCAGAATATGCAACTGCAGGGCAACTCACCCTGGGTCGTTGACTCCGGCGCATCCACGCACATGACGTCCTCGGATGGTATGCTTACCCAACGCCTCCCCCCCTCCATCTCCTCAATAACAGTAGGTAATGGCACTAGCATTCCTGTTACGTCTAGAGGTCATTCCGTCCTTCCTACACCTACAACAAATTTCGCTCTTAACAATATTCTTGTCGCACCATCCATAGTCCGCAACCTGTTATCTGTCCGTCAGTTCACTCGCGACAATAGTTGTTCCTTTGAATTTGACGCACATGGTTTTTCTGTTAAGGATCTCAGGACGGGACGCATGATTCTCCGCTGTAACAGCGACGGGGACCTATACACCATGCCTGCCGGCACACCTGTCGCCCCATCTCATGCTCTCTTGGCTGCCTCGTCGACACTGTGGCATCAACGTCTCGGCCATCCAGCCCCTGCTGCATTAGATCATCTCAATAAAATTCATGCTGTTTCCTGTCATAAAGTGGACCGCTCCCTATGTCACTCATGTCAGTTAGGCAAGCATACACGTCTACCCTTCAGTTCCTCGCATTCCATAACTCATGCACCCTTTGAACTTGTTCACTGTGATGTATGGACTTCCCCCGTGAACAGTCTGTCTGGCTTTTCATATTACTTGGTATGTTTGGACGATTATAGTCACTACTGTTGGGTTTTTCTGCTCCGAAATCTGAGGTCCACCAACACGTAGTCGAGCTTGCTGCACTTGCCAAAACACAATTCAGTCTTCCCCTAAAATGTGTTCAGGCCGATAACGGCACTGAATTCATCAACACCGCCACCACCAAATTCCTCGCTGCTCAAGGCACTCATCTCCGCCTCTCCTGCCCCTACACATCACCACAAAATGGCAAAGCCGAACGCATCATCCGCACACTCAACAATTCCATTCGTACTATGCTCCTTCATGCCTCCCTGCCGCCCACATATTGGGCCGAGGGGCTCCTAACAGCCTGCTACCTTCATAATAGGCGCCCATCCTCCTCCATTCAGCATGAAATTCCCTACACTCGACTGCATAACCAGCCGCCAACCTATAGTCATCTGCGTGTTTTTGGGTGCCTCTGTTACCCCAACATGCAAGCAACCTCCAAACATAAGCTCGCCCCTCGCTCCACAGCATGCGTCTTCCTCGGATGTCCCCCCTCGCACAAAGGTTACCGCTGCCTCGACCTATCGACCCGTCGCATCATCATCTCTCGCCATGTCATCTTTGACGAAACCACTTTTCCCTTTGCAGCCACCTTAGACACCTCCTCCCCCGCTTCCCTCGACTTCCTCCTCGACGACGATATGGTTTCGGTGCCTTGCCCTACTGTTGTTGCAGGTGGGACTCTCTCCTCGACGCCTGTGGAGCAGCCGCCCTCAGACGTTGCGGCATCGCCCTCTTCGCCACCGGGCGGGCGTGGTCACGTGCCCCCGCCTGGACCCAGCGTGGTTCCCTTCGCAAGGGTCTACGTCCGCCGCTCCCGTACGACGACTACGTCCGAGCCGGCCGCTGCCCCAGCAACCCCTGCGGCTCCTGACGCCCCGGCACCACCTGCGGTGCCCTTACCAGCACCGGCGGCATCTCCTGCTCCACCTCCGCCACCGCCGCCGCCTGCCACCCGCACCATGACGGGTGCCATCCCTCGCGTCAACTATGAAGGGCTGGCGGCCACAACGTCATCCTCCCCATCGCCGATTCCGACGAACTACCGCAGCGCGCTGGCCGACGCCAACTGGCGTGCCGCGATGATGGATGAGTACCAGGCCCTCGTCGACAACAACACTTGGCAGCTCGTTCCGCGGCCCCCCGGCGCCAACGTCGTGACAGGGAAGTGGATCTTCCAGCACAAGTTCCATGCCGATGGGTCCCTCGCCCGCCACAAGGCTCGCTGGGTTGTCCGAGGCTTCTCCCAGCGTGAGGGCGTCGACTACGACGAGACCTTCAGCCCGGTTGTCAAACCGGCCACCATTCGGTCTGTACTTAGCATCGCCGCGTCCCGCACCTGGCCGATTCATCAGCTGGACGTGAAGAACGCTTTTCTTCACGGCCACCTCGAGGAGACCGTCTACTGCCAGCAGCCGCCAGGATTTGTCGACCCTGGCGCCCCAGACTACGTCTGCCGTCTGCAGAAGTCCTTGTATGGACTGAAGCAGGCTCCGCGGGCCTGGTACCAGCGCTTCGCCACCTTCATCCGGCAGCTCGGCTTCGTCACCTCCGCCTCCGACACGTCCCTTTTCATTCTACGAGAGGGGACGAGCCTCTCCTACCTACTACTGTACGTCGACGACATCGTTCTCACCGCCTCGTCCTCGGCTCTTCTTCAGCGCATTATGGCTCGGCTGAGCTCCGAGTTCGCCATGACGGATCTTGGCACTCTTCACCACTTCCTCGGCATCACTGTCACACGCTCCTCAGATGGCCTCTTCCTCTCCCAGCGACAGTACGCTGTCGAGCTTCTTCAGCGCGCGGGCATGGCTGAGTGTCATCCGACCACGACACCTGTTGACACTCACGCCAAGCTATCCGCGACCGACGGGGATCTACTGTCAGAGAAGGACGCATCTGAGTACAGGAGCTTGGCGGGGGCTCTCCAATACCTAACCCTGACTCGTCCTGATCTGGCATATGCTGTTCAACAGGTGTGCCTCTTCATGCACGCCCCGCGCGAGCCTCACCGTGCGCTCATCAAGCGCATCCTACGCTTCGTACAGGGGACTCTCTCCTCAGGCCTTCACATTGGCACCGGGTTTGTCGACAAGCTGACTGCCTACTCTGATGCTGACTGGGCAGGCTGTCCAGACTCTCGACGATCCACCTCCGGCTTCTGCGTCTATCTCGGTGACAATCTGGTTTCTTGGTCCTCCAAGCGCCAGACCACGGTGTCCCGCTCCAGCGCCAAGGCATGGCTCACGTTGTGGCTGAGTGCTGCTGGCTTCGACAGTTACTCCAGGAGCTCCACATCCGGCTGCCCTCCGCCACCGTTATCTTCTGCGACAACGTCAGCGCCGTCTACATGACAGCCAACCCCGTCCATCACAAGCGAACGAAGCACATTGAGATCGACATTCACTTCGTCCGCGAAAAGGTGGCCCTCGGTGAGATTCGGGTTCTCCATGTGCCCTCCTCTCACCAGTTCGCCGACATCATGACTAAAGGGCTTCCGACAGCACTCTTTCGAGAATTTCGATCCAGTCTTTGCGTCCGGGAGCCTCCCGCTGCAACTGCGGGCGGGTGTTAGGAAATAGAATATGCCGCAGCCCCTTACCATATGCTGCGGCATTTGTTGCTATACTTAGCAGGCATTTGTTGCTATACTTAGCAGATGTAAATCAGGGATTAGTTACTATATTTAGTAGATGTAAATCAAGGGAATCACCCTTGCCTTGTAAAGCAAGGCCAGCCGGCCCTATATAATAGAAGGCGCCCCCTCCTATTGAGGTGCGGCCAATTGCCTCCCAATTCTATCTTTCTACAACCACCACATTTTTATATAACGGATTTGCCTTATATTGGTGGTTTAAATACTTCAATTTTCTTCGTGTTTTTTACTTTATTTTTCTTCTGGTTCCTTATCATATCATGCTTGGTTTGATTGTTTTTGTATTCCGATATGGTGGCGATACTTTCCTCATTTTAGCCGTTGCTATCGTTGAGTTTATGTTTACCCAGTAAATGTGGTAACATCATTTAAACTAGTGCTACCATTTACTATTTACGCTAAACTAGATGTATGGTTTGGCATGCATAATTCTTCATCGGTGGTCTTTAATCATCTGTGCATTTGCTTCTCTTTAAATACTTTTGTTTACAAGTGACTTGCATTAGCCTGCCTACCCGACTTGTTTGGAATTTAACGGCTTTGTTGAAAGTGATTTACTTTGTGTACCTTACATTTATAAATGCATTTAGTTGAGCAGTTTGTGTCAAGCATTATGTCTAAATGGCCAGTAAAGTTTGTAAAAGTGTTGTTAGCTATATATTCGAAAATTTCACATTTAGCACTGATTTGATTATTATTATGCTATGTTATGTCGGCTTCAATTTAATTCAGCTCTTTAGAATGCACCTATTATAGACTTGTTGCTATTATTTTACCTAGCTGCGACTAGCATGAAACATTTATTCTTCAGGTCTTTGGTATATAGAAATTAATACTTTGTTTGTTGATTTACTAATGGCACCTAAGTTTATTCGTGGGCTAATTGAAGTGCTTATTTCTTCCCGAATTTTTTCAGGACACCAATCAGAAACTACAAAGAGCCGAGTTCCTTCCAAATTGAAAGGGATTCATCAGCAAGTCACAGCTTTCAAGAGTCATCTTCTCCAAACATGTCAAAGTCGCCGTCACTTCAGAAAACACATGGCTTTCTCACGTTCCGAAATTCAGATGCCAATCATAACTCACATGAATCACCAAATATTCAAAGCCCCCCTTCAGAGCAAATGGCAGAAGCCAGACTTCCAATGGTTGCTTCTGAGAGAGCTCCATCCATCAAAAGGCAGGACAGTTTTGAAATGAAATTGCCTGATCTTCCCAAAATTGATGTCCCGCTGCACCGGCAGTCTTCAAATACGTCAGACCCAGAATCACCAATATCACCATTATTGACTTCTGATCCCAAAAATGAGCGCTCCCACTCGAAGACTTTCAGTCGCCCTCTTGATATATTCGATAGTTTCCACGCTGAGGATTCCAAGAAGCCGCAAACGAAAGCACCATCTTTTTGGAGGCTTGCAGAGCTTAGTCTTGCAGAATATTTTTATGCTCTGTTAGGAAGTGCTGGCGCTGCTTGCTTTGGTTCATTTAATCCTCTTCTTGCTTATACGATATCTCTAATAGTAGTGGTGTACTACAAAATAGGTGCCCGTGATGTACATGATGAAGTGAATAAGTACTGCTCATTCATTGTTGGCATGGGTATAATCACTGTACTAGCTAACTTCTTGCAGCACTTCTATTTTGGTATAATGGGAGAGAAAATGACTGAGCGTGTAAGAAGGATGATGTTTTCAGGTATGACTTTGCCTTTTCTTTTATGTTACCTGTATCCCATCATAGTATTGTTGATGGCGCAACCTACCTTTATAAACTATCTAATTCAACATCTGTACATAAAGCACATATTCATGAGTATCTGACACGAAGCATGACGCTGCTAGGTCCTATTGTGGATATATTATAGTAAAGTGCTGTTGAAACATCAGACTTATCATACCCTGTTTATCTGACACAGCATGATGCTGCTTGGTCCTATTGTGGATGGATTATACATTATAGTAAAACTTCTGTTGAAACATCAGACTTATCACACCCTGTTTACTGTATTCCAGCAATTCTGCGCAATGAAGTTGGCTGGTTTGATGACGAAGACAATAGTGCAGACATATTATCAATGAGACTTGCAAATGATGCAACATTTGTTCGCGCTGCTTTCAGCAACAGGCTTTCTATATTCATTCAGGACACATCAGCCATTTTTGTCGCACTTCTTCTTGGTATGTTACTACAATGGCGTGTTGCTCTTGTTGCACTGGCAACTTTGCCCATCCTTATCATTTCTGCGGTTGCACAGGTTAGCTCTCTTCTATTTTCAACATTCAACATGATTTTTTATGCGGAATAGTCCTTTTCTTACCTGTCTGGATGTACTTTTATCATTGCTCTATTCTCTCATCTAAATTTTGAAGTATGTATTCTATGGAACTTTATATGTAGAATAGCATCAAAACTTTTGCACAGTTACACATATTGCCGATCTAAGTCCGCTGTGACAAGTCCACCTGCAACTTTCTGTGTATCTAATAACTTAAAAGGAAAGCTCCACTTCTGGTCTCAATGGGATAGCATGAAGTTATCTTAAATGTTTGCTTTAGAAAATGTTTATATTAGGCAACTTCGGATATGGTTAGTTTAGGATTGATTGTAATCCCGGGATAACCTTCCTTATATCTACGAGAGGCTACTTGCCCCCCAAGCCATGTACTCCTATATATTCGCCCTAGAGGCTCAATGCAATATATCCCACGCATTATACCCAATCTTTCATGGTATCACGAGTCTAGGTTCAAACCCTAGGCCTCCGGCTTCCGCTGCCCTCACGCCTCCCCCGGGGATATCGATCTCCGCCGGGGGCAGCGCCCTCGTAGGAAGTAGCAGCAAGGGACCTACCTCTCCCATCGCCGCTAGGATCTGCCGCGAGCGCCGCTGTCTTCGTCGCCCCTGTCGTGCATCAGGCCTGGCGCCCCCCAATCTACTCCGCCAGCGCCGCCACCACCGCTGCCCTTGAGCGCGAGTGTGCGGCTGCGGTGGTGCACCGTGGGGGCGCCGAGCCGCCACCGCATCATTGGGGACGCCCAACGGCCGCGCGCCGCCCCTCCCTCGTCGGTCCAGTTGTGCCGCCTCCGGTTGCCGTTGGAGCCGCGGGGGCAGCGCCCCGGCTACACTGCCTGATGTCATCGTTGCCGGGATGCGGCGACCCGCCTGGCCCCGCTCCACCGCGCCGCTTCTCCACCATCGTTGGCGGGCCGCCACGCTGTGGGAGCTCCGCCCTTCCCTCGCCGGCTCTCTCCTCCGCGCTGTCGGGCGCCATCCCCTTCGTCCTCAGTGCCGCTCCCGCCGCCGCCATGCGCGCAAGGACGCGGCTGCGGGGGCGGCTCATGGGGCCACTGGCCCGCCGTGCAGCTGGAAGAGGACGCCGCTCAGGCTGCACCCCGCCCGGTCGAGTTCCCACGCGGGCGGGTCTCGCCCCTCTGCTTTGCCTCTCTCTCCCTTTGTGTCCTTTGACCGACGGGCGGATGAGGATAAGGTTGGGGGCCATCACTAGGTGCACCCGAGATTGTACCCGCGGGCCTCCTGTTGCTGCTATTTTTTTTTTCCGATCAGAGATCGGATTGCGTCGCCCTGCCGTTCGTCGCATCGTCGTCGACACTCCCGAGAACGAGGTTGTTGTTGCGCGCCCTCACAGGCTGCAACATCGACGCTCGTGGTCAAGCCATCATCACCGGTGTCGCCGCCTTTTCAGGCGGTGGCGCCACCCGCTGCCGGTCCTCGTCAAGCTGGCACTCGATCAGAGTCCGCGCTTACTGTTGTTCTCGTGCGGACACCGCTGCCGATGTTGCTGAAGAAAGACGCCCGAGCGCTTTTCAGCTGCATCATCTACCATCGCCATCCGCCGCTCACCGTCCTGCTGCTGTCATTGGCAAGAAGCTGCTGATTTTGTGTACTTGCATGCCTTTGTTGACGCTTCGGACCTGCGCCCTCCTCCATGGCTTAGACCACGTCCACCTCGACCTCGGCTACTTTGGCACTAAAGGGCTATCATCTGCATGAGCTACTCCAGTCGAAGCATTCGCACCGGCGTTCCGACTGCGGGGGGATATCTCGATTGTTCTCCAGTCTGTCCGTTCGTGTTGCTACCGCTACGACTGCGGGGGGATGTTAGAGTATATTAGGCAACTCCGGATATGGTTAGTTTAGGATTGATTGTAATCCCAGGATAACCTTCCTTATCTCTAGAAGAGGCTACTTGCCCTCCAAGCCATGTACTCCTATATATTCGCCCTAGAGGCTCAATGCAATATATCCCACACATTATACCCAATCTTACAGAAGAAATAGTAAACTTTCTCATTTATAACTGCTTAATTGGCCTCATACCTGGGTTGCTCTTTTGCAGAAAATGTGGCTTTCTGGCTTTTCCAGGGGAATCCAGGAGATGCACAGGAAAGCTTCTTTGGTTCTTGAAGATGCTGTGAGGAATATCTATACTGTGGTGGCATTCTGTGCTGGTAACAAAATAATGGAACTTTATAGATTGCAGCTTGGAGATATTCTGACGAAAAGCTTTATTCATGGAATGGGCATTGGTTTTGCCTTTGGCTTCTCTCAGTTCCTTCTTTTCGCGTGCAATGCACTTCTGTTGTGGTATACAGCCACTGCTGTGAAGGATGGACATCTTAGTTTGGTAACTGCTCTCAAAGAATATATTGTCTTCTCTTTTGCAACTTTTGCACTGGTGGAACCATTTGGCCTTGCCCCTTATATTCTGAAACGCCGGAAATCCCTGACCTCAGTATTTGAGATTATTGATCGTGTACCCAATATTGATCCAGATGATGCCAGTGGCCTGAAACCCCCTAACGTGTATGGGAGCATTGAGTTCAGGAATGTTGATTTCTGCTATCCTACGCGCCCTGAGATGACGGTTTTGAGTAATTTTAGCCTCAGAGTCAATGGAGGACAAACTGTTGCCGTGGTAGGTGTATCAGGGTCTGGGAAGAGCACGATAGTTTCTTTGATCGAGAGGTTCTATGATCCAACTGCTGGGCAAGTTTTGTTGGATGGCCGTGATTTGAAGTTGTTCAACTTGAGATGGCTGCGGAGTCACATGGGGCTGGTTCCTCAGGACCCTGTTATATTTTCGACAACCATAAGAGAAAACATAATATATGCAAGGCACAATGCAACCGAATCTGAGATGAAAGAAGCTGCCAGAATCGCGAATGCTCATCACTTCATTAGCAGCCTGCCTCATGGTTATGACACACATGTGGGAATGCGCGGGGTGGACTTGACTCCTGGGCAGAAGCAACGGATTGCCATTGCTCGTGTGGTGTTGAAGAATGCACCCATTTTACTGCTTGATGAGGCCAGCTCTGCTATTGAATCTGAGTCGAGTAGAGTGGTCCAGGAAGCCCTTGACACCTTGATCATGGGGAACAAGACAACGGTTCTCATCGCACACAGCGCGGTGATGATGAAACATGTGGATAACATTGTCGTGTTGAATGGTGGTAGGATCGTCGAGCAGGGCTCTCATGATTCACTGGTGCAGTTGAATGGGTTGTATGGGAAGCTGATGCAGCCTCACTTCAGCAAAGGGTCCCGTCAGCGTAGACTAATATAGCCGGTCTGGTAGATTGTGTACATTAATCCATGGGACTGAGCTAATTGGCTCTGCTTGACTGACCCCCAGGGAACATGCAAGGCAACTTCCAGTCACATTGAGAGATGTTACAGATGTTGCGAGCTAACAAAACAGGCATGGCTCTGGCTGCATGGTATTTATTATATATTGTACTACTAAACTTGCTGCCTGGACTTCAGGACCTGTGGTTGTGGATAGCTAAGGCGCCGCATGTTGGCATGCCATTTAGATTGAGATGCTCTCTGATGCCGTATGACTAATTTTTGTCTGATTGCTAGGTGTAGTTTTTTTTTCTTTTCTTCTTCGTGAACCTTTAGAATGTACCAGATTATTGGTGGTGCTGGGTGTGAGGTGTAGTTTGGGATTGGAAGTGTAATTATAATAGGAGCAGTGGAGGAAGGGGGTTTTGTTTTGCATTAACTGTCTTACTATGCTGATCGGAGATGTTGCTTTTTGTTTCTGATACCTTTTTTTTATATAATGGGTACTTGTTGAATGTAGCATCCTGCTTAGGCTAAATCCTTTTTTTTTCCCGAAGTTCTGGCCTAATCCTGGTTAGGGTGTAAAGAGGTCTTAATTTTTAGTCTAGATAATTAATTTTTAGTCTAGATAATCTAAGTGCCGACCCTTGAAAAAGCCGGGCTCTAATCTTATATAATATTCTAATCTTATATAATATAATTTTAAGTTCAAGTTGGATTGTGAAAAGTTGGATCATAGTCCGCCAGCTAGACAGTGTCTGTCTATGGCTGTTTCTGAGCTTGGTATGTACTGTACCGAACCGCGCGTAGGCTGGCTGGGCTGGATCAGGTGATGCAAGCGATTCTGAGCTCGTTTCCTTTCATTATCGGGCTGGGCTGGCTGGGCCGCGGCCTGGCAGCCCGGAGCCGGTCAAACAAGAGCGGATCTGATCTGAGCCAGCCGAGGAGGGGAAGAGAACAAAGGGAGCTGGAGCGAAGGGAAAGATAGCCATGGATCCACCACCAAACCCTAACCCCAACCCCACCGACGCCCAGCCCCAAGCCGAAGCTGGAGCCAGGCTCGCCGCCCTCTCCCTTCGCGGCGGCAGGGACCTCCCCCCGGACTTCGAGATCCACGAGCACCACCTCGACGATGACGACGACGACGACGACGACGAGGGCTACCTCACCGCCGCGTCCAGAGGCGGGAGCAGCACCTGTGCCTGGAAGGGCCTCCGCGACGACGACAGGGATGGGAACGGGGACGACGTCTCCCCGCCCAGCCCCAGCAGCAGCGGTTACGCCGGCGAGCGGGGAAGCAGCCTCGACGATGACCCCGACCCCGAACCCGCCCAGGATTGGCCGCGCGACAAGAAGCATCTCGACGAGGTGAGCTCGTCAGGACGCCTGACGTATCAATCCCCCATCACCTGCTCCCAGTGGACTGGATCACTGAGCCTGCCGCGCCCATTTTTCAGGACGATGCCTCATCTTCGTGGAGGAAGAGGAAAAAGCATTTCTTCATCTTGAGCAATTCTGGCAAGCCAATATATTCCAGGTGAGACCACTTGTGCACCAGGGATTCATTCCACCTCCACTACGGCTAAACATTTTCTGAACCAAGACCATAACTCTGCTAGCATTTTCATAACTTTCAGGTATGGAGACGAGCACAAGCTAGCTGGCTTTTCTGCTACACTGCAAGCAATCATTTCCTTTGTTGAGAACAGGTATACAGCATGGCATTTGTGACTTTGTTCATTTGTTCACCTTTGTCTCACCTTATTTCATCTCATCCCAGTGGTGACCATATCAAATTCGTGAGGTCTGGCAAACATCAGGTCAGAGAAGCCTATTCGATCTTATTTCAGACTGTAAAAGCCATGCTTGAAACTTAAATAATTAATGCTACTAACCCATCCTCTTATTCCAAAACGCTTTGCATGCTGTCTTTCAGATCGTTTTCCTTGTGAAGGGACCAATCTATTTAGTCTGTATAAGCTGCACGGAAGAGTCGTATGAAGGACTGAGGGGGCAATTAGAGCTCATGTATGGTCAGGTGCTTCTACTGCTGCATTCATATCTCAATACTATTATTTCTTTTTACAAACTTTCAGCTCTGACTATATTTCTGCAGATATGCCTTCTCCATCCTTATATTGACTTCTCTCTGGAAACATGATTTTGCAGTTGTTGCTTATTTTGACAAAGTCGGTCAATAGGTGCTTTGAGAAGAATCCCAAATTTGATATGGCACCATTGCTTGGTGGCACGGATGCAGTTTTCCTATCTCTTATACATGCATTCAGCTGGTCAGTTAGATTTTTTCTTTGCTTGGGATTCATTTTATGCCAAATAAATGTTTGGAAGCACTCACTGGGAATCCCATCAAATGGCTGGACAGGAATCCGGCGGCGTTTCTTCATGCATATACATGCCTCCCTCTTGCACAATCAACAAGGCAGGCAGCTAGTGCAGTTTTGCAGGACGTTGCTGATTCAGGGGTTCTATTTGCACTGTTGATGTGTGAGCACAAGGTTTGTCCAACTTCATGCCAGAACTTGCACTGTGATTCTTACTACATAAGACTTATTAGCCGTGAGTTAAGTGTTAAAGTTTACTTTGCTTTATCAAATACTGACTGTTAATAATGTGATGTAAAGTACATTCCCATATTAGTTATTTATCAGCACACACTAGGTTCCACTTGCACCTTCAAGAGGTTCACGAACATAGACTTCTTTCTGTACTGTGATACTAGTTATCCGTGCACAAAGGTTCCACATGCACCTTCTGGGGATGTATACATAGGTGCACTCATTTTCTGCCAGCTGTCCATATAGGTATGTCCTTCACATGTATCCATGCTAAATTTCTGGGAAGTCCTGTCTAAGACTCTACTCGTGTTACCATGGCATCTGACATCTCTAGTCTCTCCAATCAAGTTAATAACTTGTGCTATGATAATGGATATGAGGATTATGATCTTGCTCTTACTATAAGAGCCTGCTATCTTTAGGGAATTTTATTTTCCCAGTCCCTAGTCCTGCTTTTTTTACGTTTCATGTATATCATTCTTGATTGTTTTCAGGTAATTAGTCTTGTGGGAGCACAAAAGGCAACTTTGCATCCTGATGATATTTTATTACTTGCGAATTTCATACTGTCCTCTGAATCTTTTAGGTAATCATGATGTACTCTGAAATGAAGGATTGCAACCTTGAACCATTGTTCTTACAGTTTCTGTCTTTTTATGCAGAACTTCAGAGTCATTTTCACCCATATGTTTGCCAAGATACAATCCTATGGCCTTCTTGTATGCTTATGTTCACTTTTTCGATGTAAGTGAAATTTATACATCTGAATAACTGTATTGGTTTATCAGTTTTGCTGAAATTCTAGCTTGCAAATTGTCAATGATGACTGATGACGATGTATTACTCTCTATAGTTGATCAGTATGGTGCTTTATCAAAGCCTTCTCCCAGTTATGCATCTGTTGAAAACCAGAGTTTGAGGGAAATTGAGTGTGCACCGTGAAACTGTCAGCGAGGAGATGAGAGTTTGAAAAGAAAAGAATACAGGGTTAATGGTGATAACTAAATCAAAATCCCTGAGGATTTGAACAAGTAGAAGATCACAAATAGGTGCACATTGAAAATTTTCTTCTCCTTTTTAGGGAAACGTAGTCTTGGAAAAAAAATGTAGGTAGTAACTACAAATTTGAGCTCAGCTATGCACTGTCTGATTTTTTTTACATAGCTGGCAATGAGGAGATAAGGGTTTGAAAAGAAACTAATACAGATGTTAAGGGAGATAATTAAAATAGAAATCCTTGAGGATCTGAACGAATAGCAGACCACAGATAAGAGCACATCGGGACATTTCTCTTTTTTTAGAGGAACATGGAGCTTTGACAAAATGTAGTAGTAACTAGGAATTTGACATCAGGCATTTCATATGCACTATCTCACTTTTTTTCTTCTTTTGTGTGACTTGTATTGAGGGTTGATTTGGAGCTTAAATGTGAGTGCATTCTTGGCAGGAACATACATATGTGACTTTGCTTACTACGCGGTCAGATGCCTTTTATGATCTCAAAGATTCCAGGTGAGTAAACAAATAAATGACTCGGCATAATTCTAATGTCACGAGGTGCCTGAGTGCGCGTTGCTTAAAATTGAACTGAGATCAACTATTCTTTTGTGAACAATGTCTTAGGTCCCTCATTCAAAATGTTCTCTTGAAGTCAAATGTCCTCATCGAAGTCCAAAGATCTTTACATGAGAGTGCGCTGCATGTTGAGGATCTCCCAATCGATCCGTCTTCTCAATCTGCATCCCAGCCTCCGCAGTCGTCTCAAGACATGAGTTCCCAATCTTTATCTTCTGAAATGGCAATTGGAGGACCGGCTGGACTCTGGCATTTTATATACAAAAGCGTTTACCTTGACCAGTATGTATCATCTGAATTCCCCTCATCCATTAGCAATCAAAAGCAGCAGAAGAGGTATGTATATTGATGACACTACATATTCATTTCCATAGTAGTCAATCTTCTTTGTAAGGCAACTTCACATGTGCAGATTGTACAAAGCTTACCAAAAACTGTATGCCTCCATGCACGATAAAGCAACAGGTCCACACAAAACTCAATTCAATAGAGACGAGGATTATGGTGAGTCATCTTTAGCACACAAAAACTCAAGTCCCACTATTTGGAAGCACTAGCAACAAAATAGTTCCATAGTATAGAAAAAATGTGATTCACTGTTAGTAATTCTGGATGCTCAAGCTATTCTATAAAGCACACACATTCTAGTATCCACTCACATGACACCAGGATTGCGATATCTACCTATCAAGGTCAGATGAACTAAGTCATTATATCGTAGTGACATAACTATGGACAAAACTGTGAGAACTGTACAGTACACATGTGTGCATTGATTTGTGTCAGTGTCTGCGTATAGAGCTGAAGCAGACTTAAGAGTTTATATTGACTGACACTGTACATAGTGCGTTGTTCTAGTGGTTAGGCTTTGTGGATGTTTAGTGAAATGTTTAATTCATTCTATATGTCAGTTATGTTTCTACATAGAGGAGGAAAGTGGAGTATTATGTTCAACTTCAAGTATGTCCTTGTGGGACCCATATAGATTCTACCTACTCCCAAGTGTCTGTATCTTGCTGATATCAACGTGGATTGTCCTGCAAGCAGAAATATAGGGCGGGAGAACAGGGAGCCTGTGATATCTAGGGGATAGTTGCAGATAGATACCAATTTATAGGTTGCTGTTCTTTTCTGCCGTGACGCTAGTTAGTGCAAATAACAATAAAGAATACCTGTGTATGGCATCGCAATTGTGAGATGAACATTAGCATCACATGGTTCATCCTGTGCATATTGATATCAACTATTGGTACTATGATGTGCCAGAGAAATCATACACTATCAATAGAGTACATTCCCAACCAAAGATGTCAAATTTGCTTGCTCATAATATTTGGCTATGTAATGTAACAACTAGTTCATTTACCTTTCACTTTTCTTGCAGTTCTATTTTGCTGGATAACTCAGGATTTCGAGCTGTATGCAGCCTTTAATCCACTGGCTGATAAGGTTGGTGCTTGTACATTCTGTTTTTTTTTTTGTGGTGGGTGATGTGTGTGTGTGTGTGTGTGTTTTTGATGTCGTAGTCCTTGTTTATGGCTTAGGGCGAATTGATTAATTGCAGGTGGCATGTGCGGTTATATAGCTCATTAGTGATCTAACTTGGATTATACTTATTTGCAGACCCAAGCAATCAAGATGTGCAATAGAGTATGCCAATGGGTGAGGGATTTAGAAAATGAGATATTCGTATACGGGGAAAGCGCCCTTTCCTGGTGATATATTGTCTTGTGTGTAAGTTGATATGTCTATGTTATGTCTTTTACTGAAAGTTTTTGATGATTGATGTACTTGTTACCGGCACAGGCAGTACCATCATTGTTGGGGAGGTAAATGAGGGACTGGGTTTGTCAGTCTTGACATTTTTCTCAGAAGAGGTATCCGTTTCTTTTTTTTTGGCTGTGAATTGGGATATTTTCTTTTTGATGGCTGCGCAGATTCTGTAATTTAGTAGGCAGGCCGTTGAGTTGTGTTGGCGCCTCATAATCAGACAACTCCAGACCATGCATCATCATCTCTCTCGCTTGAGTAAACAAAGGTTCGTCTGGAAGGAAAGAAAGAAAGAAAGAAAGCCAGACATCCATCCATCGCATTGCGATGAATGCGAATTTCTTGTAATAAAAGACGCGTTGCCAACCTAAGAATCGGAGCAGAGAAGAGAATAGAACAAAATAGATAGATTATTATTATGATGCAAATGCTGCAGGAGGAGAAAGACAAAGCACTCCACGTCAGAGGTGGGCGCCCCCACCAGCCGCTGGGCTGGGATCTCCCCTGCCAATTGTTCGTCCACGTGGCCGTCCCCCACTGGCCAGGAGGCCCGCCCTACCATCTTGGTATTGTCGGGCGGCCCGCCCTGTCATTTTCTCTGTGCTGGTATTTGTCCGTGCTGTTGGTTGGGATGTGGGACTGTTACCACTTACCGCTGCTTCCTCCGCCGGTCCGGTAAATACGCTTCCCGAGCTATAACTTATCTAGGGACAGAGGGAGTATGCTGCAAACAACAGGACAGCAGTATCAGATCTTATTTAGTATTCAGGGATAGAGGGAGTATACTGCAAACAACAGGGCAGCGGTATCAGATCAGTAGCAGCGATCTACACGAACGCGCACAAGGACAAAGAACACCGATCAGCGGCATTAGCTAACAAACTAGTATATAGGTAATTGCAGAGCAAAAATCAAGCATCCCCAATCCCAATCCTCTTTTGTGTGGCTGCCTTTGCTTTGTTCGGATTGAAGCGGTCGTGTCGCCACCGGCAGATCATCCGGCCGCTCTCTCCTGTCTTGTCTCCAGCAGCTGCTTGTATTCCATCCCATCCTTCGGCCACGGCCAGCCTCCAAACCCGGTCTCGGGTGCCCGGGGGGGCTATATATAGCTGCCACTGCCACTGACTTGGCCAGTGAATGAACAACAAAAGTCACAAACATCTCCATCTTTCCTAGCAATCCACACGTACGTACACCGACCGGCTACGTACACTCTACTACTCTTTCGCAAACCATAATGCCGGTGAGCAGGATCGCCGTGGGCGCTCCGGGCGAGCTGTCGCACCCCGACACCGCCAAGGCCGCCGTCTCCGAGTTCATCTCCATGCTCATCTTCATCTTCGCCGGCTCCGGATCCGGCATGGCCTTCAGTGAGCACATCCATCCATCCATCTCTCCCCATCTGCTTCCATCTTGCATTGTACTGCATTCTTTTTATTTATAATTATTACCACGTGCAGGCAAGCTCACCGCCGGCGGCGCCACCACTCCCGCTGGCCTCATCGCCGCGTCTCTGGCGTACACCCTGGCCCTCATCGTCGCCGTCTCCGTCGGCGCCAACATCTCCGGCGGCCACGTCAACCCGGCCGTCACGTTCGGCGCCTTCGTGGGCGGCAACATCACCCTCTTCAAGGCCGTCGTCTACTGGGTGGCGCAGCTGCTCGGCTCCGTCGTCGCCTGCCTTCTCCTCAAGATCGCCACCGGCGGGGCGGCCGTGGGCGCCTTATCGCTGTCCGCCGGCGTGGGCGCCTGGAACGCCGTCGTCTTCGAGATCGTCATGACCTTCGGCCTCGTCTACACCGTGTACGCCACCGCCGTGGACCCCAAGAAGGGCGACCTCGGCGTCATCGCGCCCATCGCCATCGGCTTCATCGTCGGCGCCAACATCCTCGCCGGCGGCGCATTCGACGGCGCCGCCATGAACCCTGCCGTGGCCTTCGGCCCGGCCGTCGTCACCGGCGTCTGGGAGAACCACTGGGTGTACTGGCTTGGCTCCTTCGTGGGCGCGGCCATCGCAGCGCTCGTTTACGGCATCATCTTCATCGGACAGCGCCCGCACGACCAGCTGCCCACCACCGACTACTGATCGCCGGCCGACCACCACCATGCATTCCAATCGTTGATGATTCCCTTCCATTCAACTCCTGTCCAAATCCAAATAATAAGATCCATTTCTAGTGCCTTTTTTCTCGTTCTTGTTAATTATATATATATATTAAATCTATTTTCTTGGTCAAGAAAGAAAAAAACATATGTGGAGTATGTACAGAGTCTGCCAGTACTGTTTACCGGTGGCACAAGTTATTGCTGGGTCGAAATCTTTTCTTTTTTCAGACCAAAGCACATTTATTATATTAAGAGAAGGAGAGTTACTATTCCATGAAGAATGATGCAATTTCGAGAGAATCGTCAGAACTCCGGACTACAAACCACCACCAAGGCAGTGGAAATTAAACCAAAATTACACGTCGCAAACACAGGCGGTTAAGCACGACCAGGCAACCAGCACAGTAAAAGGCTAAAAGCTCACACCCTGCAAATGTAGCTTTTTTTTTAAGTGGAAAGTAGGAATTTTATTACTTGAGATAGGATACACCCTGCAAACATACCTTTTTTTTGAGAGAGGCAGGCCCTGCAAACATAACTTAGCACGCCAAGACCCCCTGAACAGAAAGCCCAGTGTGCAAAGGCCCGGCCCGTGTCACAAGGGCAAGCATGGCCCGTGGGCCGCGTCACAAGGGCAAACATGGCCCGTGGGCTGCATCTCCCCACATACTATCCTCCTCTATGGTGGTGGTGGTGGTCGTCGTCGTCGTCGTCGAGTCCTCAACCAAGGGAAGGGAAGGCACCCAATCCAATCCGATCCCCCTCGATGGCGGCTGTGGATCTATCCAAGCTGGTGAAGGAGAAGCGCTTCTGGGTGGCCTCCTTCCTCGTCGCATGGGCAGCCGCGCTGCAGGTATCTAGCTTCCTCCTATCGGTTTGCCTTCAATTCAACCCCCCATCCGCCTCCGATTCCAAATCCAAAAATTTCCACTTCCTTGTGCATCAGGGCCACATGATGTGGATGCAGCGCCAGGAAACCTTCAAGCACAAGTTCGGCGCAGACGCCGCCGACGCCTCATCCTCCTCGGATTCCTCCTCCAACTAGCAATTTTACCACCGGATGCGCCAGATTAGGGGACATGTAGCAACTCTTGTCAGCCTGTCTGTTGATTTGTTCATACTTTGGGTCTGGGAAATGAACCTCTGCTGCCTTCCCCTATCTAGCATTCTACTAGCCATTGCCTAACATGCATTCTAGTACTGTAGTAGCTCTCACAACAGCTGCTGTTTTCTGAGTTAGTACATGCACTGGGAAAATCTGTGTCTGTGAATGACTTCCTACCTGCTAGTGCTGCTTATAATTCTCAATTATGAATTGTTACTGTCAAGAACTTAATGTTGAGGCATGAGCAGTTACCTCAAGTTAGTTATCTGCATGGAGCTCGCATTGTTGAGGGCCTGAGAAGATAGGCTGTGGCTCCATGTGTTATTGGAGACACTGCAAGAAAATGCAATTCTTTTGTTTCACTTGACTTGCATACATCCAGTACTCTAGTAATGAGCACCTATCTTTAATATGATGAATAAATTGTTTGGTTGAGCAAAAATGTACGATGTTCACATGCTATATCTTTGTGTTTTTAAGGAGTTGCAACTTCCATATTGATATATTGTCCCAACACAAGTATTGTGGGTGTTAGGAAATGGTGCCTTCTGGTGCTGCCTGACCAGTAATAACCTAGTGTCACCTTCCAGTGTTGCAAATAAAATTTTCCCATCATCAGGCCTAAACTAGATCTAAGATGGGAGTATCACTCATGTTCATGCAATCGTGCCAGTGAAAGAAAACGGTTTAAAGATGAGGTGGTCCTGCAATCTTTCAGATCTCAAAATAAAGTGAGGAACAACTCAGGGAACCCTGTGCTGTGCTGAGAAATCAGCAGACTGTCTATTTGTAGGCTGGACTGAACATAAGCAGTATACATTGGTGCTCACTCAATCCTACCAACAAATTCAGTAATGAATAAGCAGCAGTGGCAGATCATCCACTGTTTGAGTAGTGCACCCGAATGTGCCTCCCATCAAGCACCTGTTCAGCAATTACAGTACAAATGTGTGTTAGCTACAGAGGCAAGTGCATGAAAAATCAACAGAGAGAGAGAGAGAGATAGCAGTGAAGATAGATGACTTGCCTCACCGTTCATCTTGTGCGCTGCTGCTGCAGCTTCATCTTGTGAAGAAAACGTGACAAAGCCAAATCCTTTTGACTTGCCCGTCGTTGGATGGCATATAACCTTCACTGCCGTGCGTATTCAAGAATCAGATTACGATTCGTGATCCACGCAAAATAAACCCATGAGTTGATAAGAATACCTGCCTGCAATAACATCACCATGTTGAGAGAAAGCGTCCTTGAGAGCTGTTTCATTAGTATCGTAAGAGAGACCTGCACTTTGGAAGGCAGCAATTAGCGACTTACTCCCTCCATTCTATATACATAATTTTTACTATATACTTAGACATAGCGTATGTATATATAGATGTGTACCAAAATCTATGTATCTAAATTTGCCAAAAGGACCTTCAATTTGAAACTTCCAATTTAACGTGGAGCGAGTACCAGAGTCGCGCATGCAGCTAATTCTAGCTAGCAAGAAATACATCCATCCCTTCCCTCAAAAAAAGAAAAATTAGATGCCAAATCACCATATGATATGATTCAGGTGCCGGCGTGGGAAAATCATCATATAGGATTAGAGGATCTGGCAGCAGCAAGCAATCGCAATCGGAGAAATCATCATTCATACCATAGAGGAGAGGAGAGAAGGATTTACCACCGACGAACAGTTTGGAGGTGCATCCGGATGAAGACGCGGCGGTCCGATTAAACAGCTTCCCGAACGGAGTCGCAGCACAGCGCAGGCGCAGCGTCCATCCTCTCCGATTCAGTGCCATCTATCTCCGCAAGGAACGAAACCCTAATCCCCAAATCGGGAACGCTTTTGCAGTTGACACCCCGCGTAACCTCGTTATTACAGACAGCACCATGCCCCCATCCATACATGACATGTGTTGCTTCAGAGGATTTGTCTTTCTTTTTTTTTGAATTAAGGATTTGTCTTTCTTGTCTGATAATGCAATGCAATGTGACAGCAATCGGATCCTTGTTGCCATTTCCAATCCAACGGGGATTCCATTCGTTGCAATTGTGATTGTGATTGTGATTGGAGGTCGGGTAACATGATCTGTCATGGGTTCCTCAATTGCTTCTGGAGATCAGTTCAGTTGCAATGCAAGCCCTTCTCAATTCCTTCCCATCCTCGGCACCGGCAGCGGCTGCGGGGGCGCCGCTTCCGCCGCCGTCCGTCGGACTGGTGGCTCGCATTGTTATTATTATCCTGGGACTCGCTGACCCTTTTTTTTTCTAGGGTTTAAAAAATGGAAATGAGGAGGAGGAGAGCGTTCGTTGTCGCCGCCGAGCCGCTCCGTGCCGTGCTCAGATCCGCCGATGCCGGGCCTCCTCTCCACCTCGTCCAGCCTCCTGTGGCGCCGTCTCGGCCGCCGCAGCGCCGCATTCGCCCTCGCGCTCCTCGCCGCCGCCCTCCTCTTCACCTTCTTCCGCTACGCCGCGGTCCCTTCCGCATCCCCATCCCCATCCCCAACCTACGGCCATCGCCTCCCCACCCTCGTCGACCTCACGCTCGTCTACGACAGGGACGCACTGTGCTTGGATGGGACGCCGCCGGGCTACCACTTCCTGCCAGGATTCGGAGACGGATCCCACAGCTGGCTCCTTCACTTGGAGGTCCTTCTCTTTCTCTCTTTACTTTCTTTCTTTCGGAGAAACACTCAAACACAAACACAAAAAACCTGATTCCTCCAGGGCGGGAGCTGGTGCCGCAACTTCAAATCCTGCGCTCGGCGTAAGGAAACAAATCTCGGTTCCTCTGCCCACATGGATACTCGCGTCGAATTCGTCGGCATCCTCAGTGACGATGAATCTCAGAATCCAGGTAATGCTGCCTTCCAATGTTGCTTCAACTCCAGCCACCAACAATGTATGGCTGCCTGCTACGAATGCAATGCATATTGGACTGCTCAATTCGTTGCCTACTGATTCTGCAGATTTTTACAACTGGAACAAAGTCAAAATAAGATACTGTGATGGTGCATCATTCTCTGGACATGTCCAGGATGAAGTCAAGGTGTGCGGGCCTGGCCTTATGTACTTTGCCTCTCGTCTCCCATCTAGCATTTTATTTTCTTTCCAGGTATTTTGACTAACATTCCTGTGATCCTCCCCAGAATGGCACGGGTTTCTTCTTCAGAGGCCAGCGTATCTGGAAAGCAGTCATGGCCGACCTTCTGTTAAAGGGCCTATCCAGGGCTAGACAGGTTTACCTTGCAAATAAAATACCAGTGCTTGTTGTAATCAGGCTTTTTCATACATCCAGTGACCAGTGCATTCGTCTAGCTTGTTGCCATATTGATTACCGACAGACCTGCCATGTTGTCTTGCATTTGTTATCTATGCATTTGACCCTTGGTTTTTCTTCTTCCACATTTTAAGCAACTTACCACCATTCTAGCAGCGCCACACGCTTTTCAACAAAATGCAATATGAGCTGTACCTTAGCTCATGGTGAACAGGATATTTGGGGCCTAGGAAGTAGGATGAATCAAGAACCAGTGTCATTCTACCTTTACTTTGCCATACTTTATCTCTTCTCTTAGGAGCTATTGAAAATTATTTGATGCCTTGTGGCAAAGGGATTCCCTATTACATTTATTCTCTTATCCTGCTGTATCTACATTGACTTGTTACCCATGCACTAGCAAGTTAGAAAAGCAAATTGCTAGGCGAATAGATTGCTATTTACTTGAATATGTTCTTGCTGGCCAGTTATCTGGGAAATTTACTTGAATATGAATTGAATAATGATAACATTGTAATGCTAATATTTTCCCTACTATTTGTAGGCTTTTCTTACTGGATGCTCGGCTGGTGGCCTCTCTACATACATTCACTGTGATGATTTCCGAGCACTTCTACCAAAGACACCTACTGTCAAGTGTCTCGCAGATGGTGGATTTTTTCTTGATGTGTATGCTACGATCTTCTTTAATATTTCCGCTCATTGCATAAATTCGCTTGCTCCGTGCCACTTGAGATTGTATTGTTTTCTGGATACTTAGGTTGAAATACAAGTTGAGTTTGAGCCTACCTTAGCGCTCGTTACAGCTTGAGTTATGGCATAATTTAATTGTGATAGATATAAAATAAGCTATAACACTTGTCTTCCTTTTATGCTTGCACTTGCAGCGTTCATGCTTCTTATATGCAAAATCGTTGTTTGCCACAGCATTGCCCCTTTGCTTGAGAATGCATAAAGCAAGTTCTATGAACAAAATATGCCATGTTGGTTGAATTTAGAATGATCTATCAACATTCATATATTTTCTGCCACCATTATGGCCTAGTTAACTTTAAAAATTTCTAGTTATACCTTATTTATCACTAAATATCGTTATCTTGATTTGTTTTGAAACTTGCTCGGGAATTGTGATGCGGCTCCAGTTTGTTATGACCTGAGTACAAAACCTGTTATTTAGTTTGGTCAACTCAACTGAAACCGCGCTCACATGTTTTTATAATGAAGAGCTGACTGTAGTTTAGCTTGCTCTAAATTGACTTGGTTGCAGCCCTATCTGTTGCTAGAACTAATTAGCTTATTTCCATTAACTAGTGAAATGGCATCAGAGAAGTGAATTAACAGTGATTTTATTTCTCCCTTCTTATGCATTACAGAGAAGACATTGCTGGAAGAAGGTATATGCGGGCTTTCTATAACGATGTTGCTCGGCTGCAGGTCTCTCTCCACAACTCAGCCCAAATGAATCAGTGGCATTCATATCGTATTATTCTCTATATGTTTTCTTGCAGAATCTCCCTCTCCCTCTCCACAACTCAGCCCAAATCAATCAGTGACATTTATATCATAGTATTCTCTACATGTTTTCTTGCAGGATGTGCGTAAAAAGTTCCCTCATTGCAGTCCAGATATGGAGCCAGGGCAGGTTGTCCCCTGATCTGTTTTAAGTTATCATTTCCTTTCTTTAATACTCACTCTCTTCAATGTTCAAGCTGGCGTATGCTAATTAGTTCCCTCTTACTTGTTACCAGTGCTTCTTCCCACGGGAAGTTGCAAAAAGCATCACCACACCGATGTTTATACTCAATCCGGCATATGATGTTTGGCAGGTGCCATTACTCGTACCCATTTTGATGGTCCATTAGCGCATATAAAAATCGACATGACTCTTACTGCTCTTTTCTGTCTGATTTTACTTTGCAGGTAGAGCATGTCTTGTCCCCAGAAGGTTCTGACCCTCAAAATTTATGGCGAAATTGCAGAATGGATATTACCAAGTGTAGCTCAAAACAGCTTAAAATTCTCCAAGGTTGTAATGGAATCTTATGTGGTTATTCTGGGTAAGCTTGCATCTTGGAAGTTGGTATACTGAGGATATGGAATTTTCAGGTTTTAGGAAAGCACTGCTTGATGCTATAAATGAATTCAAGAATAGAAGAGACTGGGGTATGTTCATCGACTCATGCTTTATACACTGCCAGTCGATGAAAGCTATTACTTGGCACTCCCCATCAGCTGCTAGAATCAACAACAAGGTAAGCCCATCTCTATCTTGTTATACATGCACGTGCTGTTTGTGATTTGTGGCATCGTATCTGAATCTGAAATGTGGTGAACAGACGGCCGCTGAAGCGGTGGGTGATTGGTTCTTTGATCGGAGGGAGGTGAAGGAAATAGATTGTGAATATCCCTGCAACCCGACATGCTACAATGCGGTTCTTGATGAGCCCTACAAGGAAGACTGACTGTCTTTGAGAGTTTTGGCGATTTGATAAGCGCGATCGATTCTCCATGATTGATATCTGTTGAGTTGAATGTGATCAGAATTCAGACTTGTACCTGAGACCTGTTAAAATATGAGAACATTAATATAGATACAACCAATGGATCAGTATGAGTAATGGTATGGTGTGGTGTGCTCTGCTCCCTCTTGATCTGTATTTGATGGTCCCATAATATGAATGAGGCAAAAGCATGGGCCTGGTGTTTGCGGCCCGCCTCAAGGAAGAAAGAAGGAGCGAGCCACGCACCGCATGGGCGCCGAGGTGTTTGCGGCCCATATAAGATTTGCTTCCAGAAGAGGCCGCAGCCCAAACAAAAGCATCCTCGGGTCGGGCTGGGCCGGGCCCTGGTGAGAAAGAGGAGGAGGACAGGTGGCCGGCCACGTGAATGGGTCGGACAGCCAGGCTTTGCCTTCTCCTCTCCCTTCCTTGGTTTCTTCTTCTTCTTTCCAAAAATTCCCTTCTTCAATCCATCCCTGAATGAAACTGGAGGGAGGGAGACAGAATCCAATCCAACATCCTCGCACCCTCCCACTCCACTTGTGATTCGTTCCATTTCCATCGATTCCTGCTGCCTGCTGCTACGACCACGATCGAATGCCGCCGACGGAGACCTAGGGTTTCGATCTCGTCCACCAGCACCAGATGCCGCTCCGGGAGGCGCCGCTCCCGTCCAAGCGGCTCGCCAGCGCGCGCCACTATGCCCCCGCCGCCGCCCCGCCGGTGCCGCCCCACCGCCCGCCGCCATCCGCCTCCATATCCACCGCCTCCGCCCGCAAGCCGCCCGAGCCGCTCCGGAGGGCCGTCGCCGACTGCCTCTCGCCGCCCGCGCCGCACACCCACGGTCCAGCTGCCGCCGCCGCTTCTTCCGCCGCCGAGGCCTCGCGAACGCTCCGGGTACCAGTCCATCCCTGTCTTGTCTACCAGCGTTATTATGTGTACCAGCTACATTTCCATACTCTTACTTTGCGCATGCTGCCCGTCCCCTGTGCTACGCCTTTGCATGTAGCTTCCGCTTGGGTGTGAATGCCAATGCTGATATGCCTGTAAATGCACTGTGCAAACTTCATTTATCTCCAAACATCAAGGACCAGAAAAAAAGGGGGTATTTCCTGATGTGTTAGTTAAATACGCAGCGGAGCAGTGACGCGCCCTTGTTTAGATGTCGACACGCCATTCGCTTTTGTAGATCGAGTGCCAGCTGTTCTCAACCTATTCGCACCTCGTGTAACGCTCGCTGCATTGAATGGTGTAAGTTTGTATCTATGCTTGTGGTAGTTAAAAAAGGGAGAACAAATTTGTATTGAACATTGTGAGTACGAATGGCCTCACAACACCACTTATCACAAGAATTCGGATACCCTTTGCTATATCCTGGTAGTTATGGTTTCATGATCAACAAAGAATTACTGACGTGTAGGACGACATACTGTAGAACAACATAGCATGGCCTACACCATCTGGCCTGTTTAATCATTTGAAACATCAACACATTCTCTTGTCCAGGTGTGGTTATTTTGCTTTCTAAATTTCCTGGTATATCTGTCATGACCTCATAACTGTGCAGCACACCTGGCTTCGCTGCTTTGCGTGTTATACTGCTCTTGATGATGTCAGTGTTAGTTGCAAAGGAAGTTATCTAATGCAGCACAACATTTTCTTAATTTTTGTTATCACCTCAATCACTTCCTTCGTATTTATGCCATTTCTAAATGGAGGTGATTATATGCTGACAGGATTATATAGCCAACCCTTCAACCATCGATATGGCTTATAATGTCCTCATTGACCATGCACTTGCAGAAAGTGATCGCAGGTATGCTTTCAGCTTTGACATCTTAATGTGGCTATCATTTTTCTGGATTACCACTCTTTCTTTGCAAGGCAACAGGGGAGACAGGAACTTTAATTTTTTTTCAGCATAATGTCCTAATTTAGAATGAATCTCTTGTTTGGTCTAAAAAGAAGAAAAAACTCTTGTTTCTAAATGGCATACATCAATTAATTAGGTAGTTTTTAAATCAAAAAATGCTTAATCTTATTCATTGCTTTACTTGGTTCATTTTGAGATTCATGATGCATCTTTATGGGGTATTGACTTCTCCCATTTTCCTAATTTGGACAATCTTTTGAACCAGCCCAGCGGTCGTCCCAAGATGTGTGGCATTGTTAAAGAGATATCTTATCCGGTAACTGGATTGTTTCTTGCCACTTATTTCAGCTTGTGAAATTTGTTTGCACTAACTCTATCGTGCATTTGGTCTTCAGGTATATTCCAAGGGTCCAGACTCTGCGTCAAATTGATCTTTTCTGTGCAAATACGATTGCAAAATGTGAACCAATAGCAAATAACAGAGCAGAATCTCTTGGCCAAGTATCAGCAGTAGCTGCACCAAATTCCTCACCAATTGCCCCGCCAATATCCAACTTTGCTTCAGCATCTCTTGTGAAGTCTTTAAACTATGTTCGCTCATTGGTTGCAAGACATATTCCAAAATTGTCATTCCAACCTATACTCCAGTCTGTTGCGTCCAAGCAGTCACTTCCTTCACTTTCATCATTTTTGAATAGGTCCTTAGCAGAAGTTATTAGCAACAGAGAACATCTTGAATTGAAGGAATGCCATAGTTCATCCGATTTGATATCATCAGCTAGCGATAAAGTTGACGGGGGTGAGCCTGGAGATGATAGCAAATATATATCCTTTGACATTCTAAGCTGGCGATGGCATGTGTATGGCGAACGACAGGCATCAACTTCTGCCAAAGAAAGGTATATCTCTTGTGCTTGTTGTTTTTTCTTATCCCCATTTTTTTTATTGTTGCCAACACTAACTATTTTTCTCATCTCCTTTACCACCAGCAGTGATTTTGTGGGTCTTCAAGATTTTCATAGACATGGTTTTCTTGAGGTTGGTGCTGCAGCTCTTCTAGTTGGGGATATGGAGGCGAAAATTAATGATCAACACTGGAAATATAGTGTTATCAAGGAATTTCCAGATATTGATTTGCTGCAACCTTCAACTTCTGCACCAAGTACTTTTGCGTCGTCGCAAAGCCATTTAAAAGCAATAACTGCCTCAAAACGCATGAAGTCAGGCCCAAATCATGTTTGGTATGCCCTACTATTTATTTATTTGTGTCGTCGTTGTGATTAATAGCATATCTTTCCTTTCATGCTCCTCTTAGTATTTCACATGAAATTTGTTCTGAGTTTTCCAATATAATGTCTTGCATTTCCCTTTCCTTTTCTAGAGTGATTTTTCGTTCCATTGAAATCTTTGCCCCGCTGGCAAATTTCTTATTAATAGTATCCTAGGATTGTTTAGTTGTAATCTTAATCAGATTAATTTGTTCAGAAACAGTTTTCCGTATCTGGACAGCTGGCGTATCCTTAGTGTTCTAAGCGAATGTTAAACTGAAGGCTGGTGATACTTGCTGTCATCTAGATTCGTGCTTACTGTATAAAGCAGATGCCTACATAATTTTTGTTACTACTTACAGTTGTTTTAAGGAAAAAAGGGTCAAAATAAACTTATTTTTAATAATCTTTTTAATAATCTGTCTTTTTCTTTTTGGTAGGATGAACATACCAGCAAACACCTTCCAGCCTCGAGCACGTCCCCTTTTCCAGTATAGACACTACAGGTACTTTATCTGTTTCATTTATTTACTTGCATGGTATCGCACACCCTCATTTGTTGGAACATTTGTATTTGTTTGCAAACATACAGATCCATGTCATTGTTGCATTCCTGAACCTAAATTCCACATAGGTTAATTTAAGATGAACTCATTATGACCCTTAACGCCCCCCCCCCCCCCCCCCCCCCCCCTGATGCACGGGAGAATATATAGTTATCAAAGGCACTTTGAATCATATACCTTCTCCTCTATATACTTCATTTAGAACTTCATGTATCTTTACGATGTGTCACAGTCATGCCTGACATTGTATTTGCATGTTTGTCTTGCTCATAATGTTACCTTCTTTTACTAGTGAGCAGCAACCCTTAAGATTGAATCCGGCTGAAATTTCTGAAGTCATAGCTGAAGTTTGTTCCGAAGCAACTTCAAATGCAAGTCAGTCTATTGCTCCATCAAGATTGAGCACCCAGAGCCGGCAACCTTCAGCAGATGTGGCATTCAGTGTCCTTATCAAACTTGTCATTGACATGTATAATTCTATATCCCATTTCTTTCTTGTTATTTATTCACCAATATCAAACTTCGCCAATTTTCCTGGTATTTTAACTACCCTTGGCATTGTTGTCATGTATTCTGTTTCCACTAGTTTTACGACTGATATCATGGCCTGATCTAACTAAGAATATGTTTTCTCAGCCAAGGTTATACCATGTTCAATTTTTTTTTCTGATGTGATATTTTTTGTTTTCACATGAATGTATCTTGCTTATCGCTCTTCTGTATTCACGTATATTAGCATGGCTCTGTTTTTATTACGTAGTACTGTCAACAGTTGTGTTGTCTTGCCTGTGTGAGTATAAATGCAGGATGTGCACATTGTAAGGAGTTATCTTTTTACAATCTCTTCTTTTTTAAATTAGAGATTCAAATTATTAGTCACATAATACAAGAGTGCATGTATATAAAAAATGGACAACAATAAATTTTGGAAGGCAATAAAAATTCATCTTTCAAGATGGTGATATTACATTTTAAAGGGATTGGTGAATTTCATGATTGAAATGACTTTCTCAGAGTGTTGAGCTATCTTCCCCCCTAATCAGTACTACGTGACAGGAAATAGTTTGTTTTACTACCCCGGGCTTTATCTGCTTAACCCTTCAATAGAATTTGATAATTCCAACTCGATTTACTCCCCCAAACCATTCAAATTGGTCCACAAACTGCTCCAGGAGTAGCAGCAATGCCTGAGGCCTAGCCGATGTAGGCATGGCGCTGCTAGGGAGGCGAGAGCGGCGCTGATTGCTAAGGTCAAGAAGTAATGGCAGGAGTTGCCATTGGTGGTGGCGAAAGGAGTGAATGTATCCGTGGAGGGAGCTGTAGGTTTGGGCACTGCTCTGCTTCACCGTACCCGCGCCTAGGCATACGAGATCTGAGTCATACGAGCCACATGTACAAAGTCACTGTAAAATGAACTAAGGAACGAGTTTTACATGGTTTGAACAGTTAGGGGCCTGGTATTGGAGTTGAGGGATGAAATTTAAACCACCGTGTTAGTTAAGGTACGAAAATTGACTAAATTCTTGTATATATTGTTGTTGCTAAAGAAGTTCAGCACTATTCTTAACAATGAAGCGTTTTCACTTCTGAGCTACAGAAGATATACAACACTGATGTCTCTCGGTAATTATGAACATGTTTGCGATCAAAGTAGTTTAAACAGCTGCTAGCCTGTCATACCTTCTTGTCTATCATATAATGTGATTGCTTTCTCAGGGGTCTTCCTTTATTTTTTTTAATCCAGGTATATGATGGATTCCGAGACTGCTGCACCCCTGACACTTTATATGCTTGAGGTGCGTATTTTTCATGATGGTTTCCTTCAAATCAACTTTCAATTAACTTTTGCGCATTATTAACTTGTCAGGGTATGTTGAGCTCTCAAAAGACATCTGCCAGAACAAAGGCTCTTGATTTGATCCTAAATCTGGGGGTACATGCACACTTACTGGAACCTATGGTTGTTCAAGATGCACCGCTTATAGATAAAAGTGAAACTGTTAACCATTCTTATCTAAGCAACGAATATGGATCAAGTATAGATGAACCAAGGGCAGCAGAACCTGAAGAAGAGCCGAAGATCAGTCCTGCTATTGATCAGTTTGAGTCATGGCTTCTTAAAATACTTTTTGAGGTTCTCCTTCTCCTAGTACAGGTATTTTTTTTTCTAGGACATTGATTTTGAGCATGCATTTTGTTTGTTATATTTGGGTTCTAATATCAAGGAAATGTGTTAGCTGTTAGCAAATATACTATTTTTTTATTAGTGCTCTCAGAAAGAGTTATCTTTCACCTTTTTGGGTTATATTTATATTTATGGAATTATTTATGTTCTTTTATGTGGCCGTGTGATGCTCCAATTTGCCCGTGTGTTTATGTTCCAATTTGTCCTTGTATTTTTTTATATTATTTAATTCTAAGAATATTGTTTTTAGTACTAAAACATGATCAATGCTTAATTAATCAATTTTGTGCACTGTCTTTTTGTTTGCTGGTAAGCTGATATGTGTGATCATTTTTTTCTTGCTTTCATAGATGGAGGAACGACAGGAGATTGTGTGGGCCTCAGCTTTGAGTTGTCTATTTTACTTTGTTTGTGATGGAGGAAAAATTATCAGGAGTAGACTGGGAGGTCTGGACATAAGGGTAAACATAACTTTCTTCAAGTTCACTTTTGTTATGTTTTTGCAACATTTCTTAGTTGCCAAACATAGTTGCAACATTTCTTAGTCCTGATTATCAACATTTCTTACTCCGGGTTGTCACGCGTTTCTGTAATACCTAAAAGATCAAAATGTTGGAGACTGTTTTATTTAATATTGGAGATAAATCATGTAGCTGCAAAGTTAACCATTTTTATATTTCCTTCACTACTAGGCACAATATGATTTTGAACATGCATTATACTTTTTGTTTACTGAGTGGGAGTCAAAACCATTGGGGAAACTGAAAAGGCCAACTATCAGCACAACAGAATAGTTGAATCTCCGGATTTTGCTGACGTGTTTTTGAGATATGGCCACAGTACTATTCGATCATAAGATTTTTTTTTTTTCTAGTAGGCTCTGCAACGCACATGTTAGCCTTTTGACTTAAGCAGTTCAGCTAAAATGTAGAGTATATACTCTTTACTAGTTTCTGTGAATGGTTTTATTGCTGAAAATGTTCTTCAAGTCACTTGTGCATTTTTTAAATCCTGAACAGGTAATAAAGACTCTTCTTGAGATTAGTGTGGAGCACTCATGGGCAACAGTAGTGCACAGCAAGCTCATATGCATGCTTACAAATATGCTGTACCAAGTATCAGATGTAACTCAGAATGGTGTTCGTGATACTCATTTTGTTCCTGAACGGATTGATCTTCTTGGTGGAATTGACTATATTTGTCTTGAGGTTTGGTCTTGCTCTTAATTTGACGCCTGGCCTTTCTTTATGTGGACTGGAATGGTTTTTTAGTACCCCTGTTTTAAGAAGTCAAAAGCAAGACCATAGGAAAATGTATCATATTTCCAGTTGACAAAGGAACTTGTTATTGCTATGTAGGATATCCATGTTTTAAGAGTTACCGAATTCCTTCGTAGTTAGGACTGGATGTCCTATAGGGCAAGCTCAATAAATCATACATTATTATTAGAGAACTTCGCACTTGATCTGTGCTCCTCCCAATGATCCAATTTTTGGGCACCTTCTCCTTTAATCATAGATATGAAAATTGGTGAAATAGAAATTCATTTTGAAACCCAACTTTGCTTGAAGGCCTAAAAGCATTTCTTATAATCCTGAATTTGGAGAAAACTCAGCAAGACACAGTATTTGCTCTTTTTTCAACCCTCCGACCATTATACTTCATACTGATTTAAGTACTACTAAAAATAGTATGACTTGCTTTCTAAATAATATTTATTTCATCATTATGTACGATGTGTTAATAGCCTCTTCCAAAATGAGATATATTATTAAAAAATCAATATTTTTATTAATGAATACTAAAAAAATGCAGTGAATGTTGGCTCCCACGATAACTTCTATAGCTTTTTCTGGGAACATGCTTTGAAAATCACTAATTAAAATGTTGTTTATGAGATAACAGATTGCCCTTGGTAGTTCATAACCAGCGGTCAGTTCCATTTTGAATCTTCATCTGTTATGACATAACACATTGCCCTTATCATAGTGTTTTGATATTTCTGATTTCGTTGGAGGTTTCCTGGTTAATAATATACTTAATTATGTCATCTTTTATCTATATGTTAATGAAATTTATCTATCACCTTTACAGTATTCACGAGCCAACTCCAGGGAAGAGAAGCGAGATTTATTTTTTGTCATTTTTGACTACGTAGTGCATCAAATAAATGAAGCTTGCCTGGCTGGTGGTATTTCAACCTATACTTATGATGATGCCCAGCCCCTTGCTTCCCTTCTTGCATTCGCTGATGCTCCTGAGGCCTTTTATATATCTGTGAAGCATGGTGTTGAAGGCGTCGGCGACATGCTGAGGAAAGCTATATCAGCGACATTATCGCAGTCTGCACAATATGACCAATTGAATGTGGTACTGTGTGTTGGTATTATTATTTACTAAGATATGTTCATATGACTCTTTCTTTTGACTCTTTGCCTCCAATGTTAAGACAATATGGTGCTACTTGATGCAGGTGTAGAACCTTCGTTGAATAGTTAGCCCCTTTATCTCTTATAGGAATGCAAATATATCATTATTACTCAGTATACAGAATGAATAAGCTACCTGTATGCACAACCATAATGACTTCTCTAATCAACTGTTTAATCTGGTATCACTAATGATGGTCCATACATGTACATATAGAAACAGCCAGTAAATATTGAATATTCGCTCACTAGTTTTCATAATTACCTATATACACTAATTTTCATAATTATCTATATAGATCAAAGGCTTATGTATCTCTTGTTCTATTTTACAAGTAAATGTATGTTATAGATCTTTTGTAGTAGGAACTAGGTAGTGTGTGGATGATCTGTAAGCCACACGAAATTTGTTTTTGAGAAGCACTTTTCTCATTCTGATCAAAATGTCTATTTATGTAGCTTCTGGACAAGGTTATGAGGAAACTTGATGGAACTGTCAGCACGTTTTCCAGGATTGACAATGAGTTTGCTTATATGATCCAAGTAACAAAATCATGCAAGTGCTTTAGCAGCATTAAAGAAGGATGTGATGATGCTGATGTCACGCTTAGAGCCAGGCTTTGCTGGGCGACTTTGCACTCACTTCTTCACTCACAGATTTCATCATATAGACACCATGGTTATATTTGGTTAGTTGAATTGCTCCTTTCAGAAATCAGTGAAGAAACAGATGGTTCTATATGGTCTAAAATAAAAAAGCTTCAAGAGGAAATTGAAGTTGCTGGTAGCCAGGATCTATCATGTTCAGAAGTTTCTCTGCCTGTTTGTATGCTCTGTGGGCTTCTGAAGTCAAAACACAACTTCATTAGGTGGGGATTCCTGTATGTGCTGGACAAATTTCTGATGCGTTGCAAATTATTATTGGATGACAGTGATATGCAAGTCCAAACAACTGCTGATCATAGCAAAAACTGTCTTGATAAAGCTTTTGCAGTTATAGATATTATGAATAGTGCTCTGTTACTAGTAGTTCAAAACAATGAGACAGACCATATCAACATCTTAAAGGTAATTCCTTGATGTATTTCAATTTTGGTGCGTGCATATGTCATACATACAAGCCAGCACCATTTGCATATGGCACCAGTTGCATTATAACTGTCTGTTACAAAAAGAAAGATGTTGCGTCAGCTACATTTTAAAATAGAAGTAATATCGTATTCTTTCTAGATTATGGGAATTTGGAATAGTTCAAGCTATGAGTTGATTCTGCTCTCAGTTACTAGTTTCTTGCCTTTAACTTTAGACTGCGCTTTCCTCTTACCGATTGAAAATTAGAGAACATTGTTTGGAGTCCATTGAACTTATTCAAATCAGTCTATTACCTCCGGAACTCCTACATAATGAGGTGATGAAGTTTACGTAATACTATAAATTTGATTATTTTGTGATTTGGTCCTTCCTCTTTCAGATGTGTGACATGCTGTTCTCTCAATTATGCCTGAGAATTCCTTCCACAAATGCGATGCATGCCGGGGGCCTTCAGTCCCTTGGTCAACTTTTTGGTTGTACAACCAAGAACATTGATAGTCATTTGGAAACCCTTGCATCACACCAAAGTGTTGCAAACAAGAATCTTTGCCGGAGTGAGACATTGCAAGATATTGGCATGAATCAATCTGCTCAATCCACTTTACTCTGTGAAGCATCAATGGCGGCACTACTTCTGAGAGGGCTCGCAATAGCCCCCATGCAACTTGTAGCCCGTGTGCCGACTTCTTTGTTTTTCTGGCCATTGATTCAGCTTGAAGGGGCAGCCAGTGATGACATTGCATTAGGTATTGCTGTTGGTAGCACAGGAAGAGGCAATCTTCCTGGTGCTACATCAGATATTCGAGCAGCACTTCTATTACTATTGATTGGTAAATGCACAGCTGATCAGGAGGCACTGAAGGAGGTAGAAGGCAATGAGTTCTTTAGGTATCCTCCTTTTATAGTCCATTATCTTGGTAGGTTAAGTTGTAATGTCTAATGTGTATCCAATGATTGATATTCATCCATTCAACCAACAGGGGTCTTCTGGATGATACGGATTCAAGGGTAGCATATTATTCTGCTGCTTTTCTTCTGAAGGTACGTCTGAGGCAACTGCTGATTGAGTGCTGATAGTTCTACTCTGGTTTGCCTTAACGCAGTTTGTATGAACAGAGAATGATGACAGAGGAACCAGAGATCTACCAGCGGATGCTTCAGAGCCTCATTTCGAAAGCTCAACAGGTTAAGGTCTTCTGCCCTATGTATCTCGTAGGGATGAAATCTGAAACATTTACAGGAACAGTGCTATGCATCTTGTACCCAATAGCTCCTGCTGACATGTTGAGGCAGTTCAAACCTCTTAAGAAATTTCATTCCGTGTCTATCCTGTCACTGAATTATGTGGATGCTGACATGTTGTTTGTGTTGTCACCAGTGTAACAATGAGAAACTTCTGGAGAACCCATACCTTCAAATGCGTGGAATATTGCGGTTATCAAATGACCTAGGAGTGCAATGATAAGGCCGTGATGGCATTTCAATGGATAAAGCTATAGGTTAGAATCTGTAGTACTTTAGGCTGTGTTTATTGCAGAAGAATCTGAAACTGCCTTCCTCTGCTCCAAATTAAGAAAAGGTGTGTCCTCCTGAACTAATTCGCTGTCATATCATTGCGGTATGTTGGATTTGCCTGTTAGTCTAGAATTAGTCTACTTGACATGGTGTACTTCATACTTTTAATGCTGGCTTCTAGAAAAAGAGATGTGCCGTGCAGTGCCCTCCTCTATCTGTAGATTCAGCCATTCAGGAGCAACGTGATTCTCCATATGTGGTATTTGCCCATTAGTCTAGAATATGCCAGGCTGCCAGAATAGTACTCTCGATGTGTGCTTTATTATGTGTTCATTAATATTTCTTTTTAATATTTTTACAGATGCAATGCAAATCATGTAAATTACTGGGTTGGCCAGATTCATGTACAGGCCTCTGAATTTCTTCGTTCTTTGTTCGACTTGGTGAATATCGTTCCGTGGGAGCCACTGTGATTGACAGGATAATTTGGAGATCATCCTGTGTTATGGACACCGTGCCATCATGGTTTACCTACCTGGATGAATTGACAAAGGTTAAAGACTCTACAATTTTGTAATCCTGACCATTGAGATCGAGGCAGCACAACTTTTTTTTGAGGCATGCTCGGTTCAATAAGTAGTAGGTCTCTTCCTTACCTGTGTGTTTGGTCTCCTTTACCTTTCCATATATGGCAACTGACCAAAAGGAGTGTAGATTTGTATTGCCGAGTAATAACAATGTAAATTTGTAGGTTGGTGGTGATTAATTTGGAGATGATGCATCCCTCTGTCTTAGCTATCATGTTGGGGAAGGGGTTCCTCTGACGTACTGCCACGTCACTGACCGCAGTGACACGGCACAGTACGTCAAGAATCCTCTGAATTTTGAAAAATCCCCAAACACCCTCGTACCAACTGAATGAGTAGTAGGGCCAACATACATGAGCTAGCTCACTAACTTGCCCAAAAATTAGTCAATATACTAACATGATCCAATGTCATGTCCAACAGATGAGACATAGTAGTATGCTAGCGAACATGAGCTATAAATAATGCTTTGGGCCAAAAAATACCGAAATTTTGGAGTCGTTGCACTATTCCAGTGATCCCGAATTGACTGAGAAGGCCGGCTAATATCACCTTATGCCTCATGCTTTACGCCAATAATCCTTTGAAATCCAAAACTTCACAAACTCACCCACTAGGCCAAAAGTCTGTCAAAAGACCAAATATAATCCACCGACATATCTAATGGACTATAGTGACGTAGCAATAGGTTGTCAATGCCTCATATGCAAACAATTGATAAACCACAATCACATGCATCTTTTTGCCCTCATCTTTTCCTCGACATCTAGAGAGCCAATAAAATCAGCAAAGGAAAACTCTTATTTCTTACGTTTTGGAATAGTTGTAAAATTCCTACATAAACGAGAAAGTTTGGAGATGATGCGTAGCGACCAAGTGTTGGGGTACACACAATTACAGTTCTCAAGTTCCTTGCCAAAACACTCGTAAGCTTGCTCAAATATAGAACAATCACCAACCAATTTGTTGTCATGATATTGCTCCATGACATATAACTCACTGCCTGTGCCTGAGACCACAAACTTGGTCTTGAGTGAATCCCACATTTGTCTGCGAGAGGGTAAGCGCATGTACTTGTCGACTGCGAACTCAGGAAAAACTCTTATCATGGCACCTTTGAAGAATGAAGAGGCCATTGGCTGCCACGAACGCTTGCTCCTCCGTTAGAGTAAGCAATCCTTGAGGCTCGCTCTATGCCATATAAAAACGTTCATGGTCACTAATCACACTATACTTTGGTGCGCTGTTTCTTATGGTTCACACGGTTGAACGCGTTGGGCAGCAAAAACCAATGACAGAAAATTGCCCATAATCAGGTTTCTGAATTGTTGGATATATTAACAATTTTTATTTTTATTTTAATCCAAATATATTTGGAGGTATGCGTGGATAAGGAAATGGAAAAGAAGATTTTATTCCTGTCCATATTATGAATGTAGAGTCTGCATTTAACAAACAGAATGAGTGGATGAAAAACGATGGATGGATACATCTCTTGCCGGTCTTTGGATGCATGCATGGCGTGCTATGGTAGGGATCGGATGGATGATCATGAGCTGAGGTGGGTGAGCAACTCCGCGGCGGTTGCGATAGCTCCTCCGGTGATGGCGTTCTTCACCACCTTGTGCCGCTGGTGGTTGTTCACGGCAGAGATCAAGGCTCCCGTCACCGCTCCTCCAAGCATTGCATTCTTCTGCACGCGTGCAACATTAATTTTATACACACACACACACATACACATACCATCCGTCTCAAATTAATATAATTCATATGCATTTATTTCCAACTACAAATCCATCTTAAACTATTAGTCGTTTTGGCTTTTAAAGATATGCTATGCACCTAGATATATAATATATTTACATATATAAAAAAACTATGTATCTAGAAAAGTTAAAACGACCTATATAATTTGAATTTGAAAGGAGGGAGTAGAAGACTCTGGAATACCCACCCAGTCCCTGTGACCACGGATCTTGTCGATTCCGTACTCCACGCCCACGTATACACCAGCAATAGTACCTGATCGATGAACAACGGACTTTATTATTCAGTTATTAACGCGCAATATGCATGCAGATTGATTAGTAACTAAAATAAAAATGATGCATTACAATACCCCAATACGCGCCTTCCTTGCACATTTTCTTCAGCTGCAAGCATGTATATATATAGACCACATTAACCATCATATACATAATACCTTACAGATAGAATATAATTAATTATATGTATATCAACTTACAGCATGCTCGACTTTGTGCTTGGAGACGTCCCCTGGATGCATATATGCAGAACGAATTCGAATGAATCAACAACTTAATTATATGGAGAAGTTTCTAGATCGAAAAGAGAAGCTAAAATCCTAGCGATCTATCGATACCTTTGTGGAGACACTCGAAGGTCTCCTCGGCGGCAACCTTGCAAGCACCAACCTGCAAGAGAATCAATCAACAGATGAATGCATTGCATTGCAGACATGATGGAAGGAAGAGGCTGACTATCTATCTACTTACGGTGCCGATCTTGATGAAGCCGTCGACGGTGCGGTTGAGGAAGGGATGGCCCATGTCCACGGCCAAGTCCAGTCTCGGCGACGTCAGGCTGCCGGAGAAGCCACCGTGAGGCATTGCTTGCATTCGCTTCTGGATGCTGCTGCTGCTGCTACCTATATGCTCGATCGATACCTGATTGCTTGCCTTTAGATAGATAGATAGATAGATAGATAGATAGATAGATAGATAGATAGATAGATAGATAGATAGATAATATATGTATACAATGTAGTAAGGGTCAACCTGAACGAGCGGTGATATCGGTCGATCCATCCGTATCGGATCGATTGAGTATGCCTGGGCGACCGTCCAACAATATCGGATCACTGCATGCCAGCTTTGGCACCATTCCCGGCCTCATGGCAACAAACTCCAATTAATCATAAACAGCGAGACAAACACAAGGTAGCAACACTCTGTGCACTTCACTTGTTACACGCTTGCTCAGCCAGCAAGGAACATCAGCCGAGTCAATACCAAAAAAAATGTGCCTATTATATTATACGACTGACTGAGGATAACACAGCTCGGCAAGTAGGGAGTAATTACCCCTCATGCTTGCTCTCTTTTTCTTTTGTTCGGTTGGAAGACCGATCGAATTTAGACTGTTCGGAAAACTTGCAACAAGAAACCACCAAAACCTTGCGGAACAATAATTAGCTATTCCTTCTCATCCTACCTCAGTGTCAACAAGACAGACAGCCGCCCTACTCTACCAACATCAATTCCAGCAATCATCATCCACAACCAATCACAACAGCCTGCTAAGAGACTTGATCAGAAGCTTGATGTCCCGCCGTGTTGTCTCGTCACCCGTGAAGCCAGAGATGTCCGAGCTGATACTCTGTATTTCAACCAAGGTAACGGGGCTTGTCAACCTCTTGTTCAGTTCGAGAAACACATACAGCAAAAGTGCAGGGTGTGTGAAAAGTACAAACCTCAATGTTCTTAAGCGTAAATATAAGGGTGAAAATAGACTGCTTAATAAGATCCGTGTTCTCTGCGGTAAGCATGGATGACTTGAGCCTTCTGCAGGGCAGCACCAACAAAGAAAACAAATCAAGTGCCCCATTCTACCATTAAAGGAAAATAGGATTCGTTACATCATAGTGCTTTCCAGGCAGCAGTACCTCAAGTCGCCAGACGCATCAGCCAGGCCTTTAGTTATAGTCTCTACATCCTTCAGTAGATCGCTATCACGAACGTCAGAGAGCATAGGCTGAATTTCCTCTGCTAAGGCTTCAATCTGTTCCACAAGGACCACAGCTACCATTTAATTCCATGTATAACAAATTTAACAGCAAAAGTAGCTTCTAACACAACTCGATCCGTATTTCGCAGACAGAATAAATTTACAAACTATCTGGAATAGGCACCACGATCCACCCACTTCTCCAAAAGCATGCAACATATAGAAGAATAAACCTAACACCACTAAGTGCCTGAGTGGAGGTCCCCTCCTCTTCACCATTACTCATAAAGCAGAGGCAAGTAAACATACTATACCAACCGAGGAAGGCATGCTGCATAGTGAACCCGATCTGCAACATTTCAGCAGTCCAGCTCAAATCTAGCTGAAGTCTACCTGAGCCCCATTGCTGAATGCAGAGCTGGTATTTGGGATATCTAGTAGTGTGCCAAGGCGAATAAGTGCTTTCGATGAACAATCAATAAGAAGGTGATTTTACACATTGGCAGATGCAGTGACGTGTTAGGAAAGCTGTGCAGAAGCAGAATGAAGCCCAGTTGATAGCAGCTTAGACTGAAATAATTGGTTCCAACAGGATTCCATCAACAAGATACATAACTCGCAAACAGTTCCGGACGTACCCGTGTAAGAAGAGGTTGTGCTTCTTCCATTATAGATGCAACCTTTTCAGCCAACTTATAGCTTTTGGTAACACCGATTTGCTCCATGTCTCTTCCTAGACGGGTAAATATTCCAACCAATGCATCTAAGCTCACTCCTTGCTGTCCTTTCATCCTCTCTTTGTCACAGAGAATCAAACCTTCTTTGGTACAATCAGGGTGTAGTGGTCCTAGTGAAGGTGCAGGGAGTGGATCTTTTGGTGTGATATCAATGAGTGTCTCCATTAGAAGACCAGACTGGTTCACCTCAACCACTGAATTACGTGGTATAATGATTTTATCATCTTCAACCTGGCACGTCGAAGATTGTCGATTAGCACTGGCATTTGGCAGGCAGGCAGGAGTATATGGATACTACAGCAGTAGACGAATGAATGAACGAATGAATGAATGCATTGTTAGGAAAAGGGGGAACCTCGACGAGCGCATCGATGCTCCTGAGGGATGAGTCGACGCGGACGACGGATCCGACGGTGACCCCTCGTATCCGGACGGGCGTGCCGACGCAGATCCCGCATGCCTGCGTGAATTCGAAGACGGTGTTGTACTTGCGGAACCTGGAGCGGAGCTGGAAGCCCCTGAGCCAGGCGAGGGCGAGGGCGAGGAGCGCGGCCCCGGAGACCATGAAGAGGCCGACGCCGCCCTCCCAGACGCTGCGGGTGCCGAAGCCGTAGTCCCCGAGGGGGTGGAGGGTGCGGCGCCAGAGCGTGCGGGGCACCTGGAGGAGCACGGCGAAGGGGTTGGTGGCGGCGTCCGGTGCGGGCGTGGCGTCCGGGGCGGGCGTGGCGAGCAGCGAGGCGCGGCGGGGTCTGAGGGCGAGGCTGGGGGAGAGGAAGGCGGCGCGGGGCTGCGGGCGGGAAGAGGCGGGGGGGGACGGGGGAGATTTGGCGGCGGCGGCCATCATCATCATCATCTGGTTTCTCGTCCACCTACCGGGGGAAAGGGGCGCGCATCCTGCGGCAAAATCAATCAATCAATCTATCTATCTATTGTTATTGGGGTAGAGGCGAGAATTGCTTACTTTTACTGTAGCAAGCAGGAGCGGAAAGGAATCCAAATGGAGATGGGCAGGAGGGAGACGACGACGAGGAGGAGGAGGATGAGGGGAGGGAGATCAGATGAGACCTTCCTTTTGCCCACCAAGCACAAGCGATTCCGCACGTTTTACGTTAATTAATTAATTAATATCCAAAACAAAAACAACAAAACCAGAACCATTTTGGCTTCGCCCGGACTCGAACCGGAGACCTTCAGTGTGTTGGACTGACGTGATGACCAACTACACCCGAAACCATCTTGTGTCAATGGTCCGGTATAAACATAAATAACTATTGTGAAACTGACAGCCTTTAAAATCAGGAGCAAACATCACTATAATAATAGCGAGTGATCCTGAGGTCGAGAGTTCGAGCCTCTCTCACCCCATATATTATAAAGTTTTTTTTATTTTTGTTCTGCAGCATCAATCAATTAAATCAGCTGGATTAGTGTCCTGTCTGTCGGTTGTTAATTGAGGAATCCTCCATGTGCAGGTCGGCGGACTCTTTGCTTCATTTCTTTTATGTTTAACCAAAGAGGCAAAGACGCCCAAAAAGTTTCACATCATGAGTTGATTGACAGCTGGCGAATTCAAAGGGGCAAGTTATCACTTGTCCATTGTCTTGCATGGCCCACAGCAGCATGCTTTACACATGCTTATGTTCCTTTCTATCCTTGCAAAAAACACTGCCAGACCATACACTCTCATCTTCAAATATTACAACTTGTCAGGAAAGACAAGACAATGAGATGGACGCACAAACGAAAAGGGCTCAAGATACATATCCTCTCCACATCACACCATAAATCAAAATCAATACACAAACACACTTACACACAGATGGAGCCTTCTGTAGCGCAAAATAATATATTCTCTATAACCAAATGAACAGAAACATATACTTTTCAACAAGCCCAACTCAACTTGTACATCCCACAATTACAGTGTGGGAAAGAAACAAAATTGTGCTCCAAAAAGAGCAAGGGAACAGCTGTGTCGCTCGGAAATCAATAACAAAGGGGAAAATTTTGATTTTGTAGTAACTCTAAATTGTACATGGTATGCAGCAGATTTCACCGCTTGCATATTCATCCTCACCGAATGAATGAAAACCAAAACCAGAAAACAATTCTTGTAGTGTTTTTTCTTTTCCTTATGTGCCTTCAAAAAACCTGGCACTAACATTGCCTGTTAGTATCCATCTCCTATCTCACCTTATCTGTAAACTCCAAAACTTGTAAAAAGGGCCTCGTTTCTCCCTTTTCCCGGGAAAACAAAAATGTCCAGCAGCAAGCTACTGCTCATTTTCCTCGGTGTTCTTCTGTATGCAGGGAACAAAAATCTGTATCAACAACTGAGAAGGGAACGCTGCCACCGCCTCCCAAACTTTGGCATCCTCTTCGTGTCAGCCTTCATTGGCATCATCAGCAATCTTCCAGTTTCGAGCTCTGACTGGAGGGAAGTTTTCAGTCTCTTCAGGTGTCCAATGCATACCGCGTGATCCGAAGCTGTGCCGTGGAAACCCTGCTCAGTAATCAAGTCTTTCCTCTCATACTTGGACTGCCATTTGGCTTGGAGATAAGGCAAGGATCTCCAAGGAGGAAGCGGCATAGAGTTCTGCTCCAGGGACCATTTTGCAGCGTCTACCATCACATGCAGGAACTGCTTCAGGCATGGAAGGGTGCCAACATAGACCACCGGGAGCGAATTCAACAGAGTGCCATAAGAGTCAACTGCCCTGGCAATTTCAAAGTGGCTCCTGAATTCGATGTCAACTATCAGACGCTCTGGGTCGGTAGTATCACCATGCACTATGACATCAATATACTCGTGGTCACCTGATTGGGAAAAAGACAAACAGTTTAGCCACACAGCTGGATTTGTAGGGCAGATTCTCAGTATGGAGCATAGGTAGGCAGGCTGCCATCTCAGGTACCTCCAGGTATCTTGTCAAAGCCCTGCCATTTGGATGTGCAGACTGCTGCATCATATCCCGAGTATCTCAAGAGCTTGACAAGTAGATGGCGGATGCAGCCGCCACTGCATTGACCTCTTTTGAAAGCCTGAAGCTCGGACCCATGGATAGAGAAGAGTAGCGAGTGGACCATGGAGAGAAGCTCATTTTGTTTCTCATCTCCGCGTTGCTTGAGCATCTAAAACAGGGTGCACGGAATGTAAGTTGTGGTCTATGCGGCATCCGACAGTACTTTTTTCAGAACATTTGTGTACACTACACTACACTAGTATAGAATAAATAGGTCATAAATGGAAGCATACTAGCAGTTTGGTGGAATTGTAACATAACATAAACCTGTTGTAAACATGGTGCCAGCAAAATCCGACAGGTTGATGTAATTAACAAAATTGATATCACTAATAATAATTGATAGGACTAATAATAATTTATGTATATTTCCTGTTTTGGATGAACGAAGCAGCAAAACCAATCCCTAAATTAATTAATTACTGCTCCTGGGGAGAAGGGGAAAAGCCGGTTTGATGGGGGACATCCAGGGGTGGTACCGTACCGTGATGTTGTCTGCGAGGTGGGCGAGGTCGGAGAGGGCGGACTCGTTGTCGCTGGTGGCGCGCGAGTCCCCGGCGCCGTTCTCGAGGAAGTCGGTGACGAGCATGGCCAAATCCGTGTCGCTGTCGTGGCTATGACTCCCGAAGGCGGGGGGAGCGGCGGTCCGCAGCCAGAGGTCAGGGACCGGCGGACCCCCTCCGGCGGTGGGCGCGACCCTGGCGGAGGCCCTCCGGCGCGGCGCGGCCGCTGCGGGCGGCGAGAGGGCGAACTCCTTGGCGACGAGCATCATCTTCGGAATCGAATCGGGGCGGGGCGGCGAGAGGAGAAATCTCGAGGGAGGACCGGAGGAGGGGTTGGTTGGGTTGGGTTGGGTGGGGAATGGAATGGAGAAGGAGAACGGAGCCGCCAGCCAGCCAACCAACCAACCAACCAAGAGGGAAAAAAGGCAACGCAACGCAACGCGGAGAAGAAAGAAAGAAGAGAAACCCCTCGGAAAGCCTGTGGCTCCAGCTATATACTGCTGTGAATTAGATTATGAATTAGATTATTTTAGCAAATCTGGATATATAAGATTTTTCTGATTCTATATGCATAGTAAAATATTTGCCGAAACCACCCACAGTTCAGAACAAATGGAGTAATATAATATAATAATATATTATTGTTTGAATTCCGCGCGCTCGATATTCTCGATGCTTCTAGAGGTTATGGTTATCATCAGCAGGCAGGATTAAAGGTAACGGATGGATCCAGCTCGAGCGTGCTTTCTTGGGGCTCAAGACACTGTATTAGTAAGATTTTTTTTTCCTGAAGGAACGAAATGCCATGCCCCAGGAGGCGGTGTCACATGCACGCATGTAATGGCATCCAGATACTAGTACTATAGTACCACCAAATAATTGAACCAATTCACCTTAATTATTAGCAAGCCGGGGATCCAATAACAAAAAGAATCTCCCTCAATATTTTAAATAGCAAGCTGTAGCGGTACTATGGCGATTTCGCGGAGCTGCCGCCGCAATACAAAATAGTACGCTATAGCGGGCTATAGCGGTGATAATAACATTTTGAGGATCAATTATATAGCAATCTCCCTACACACAGCCACAGGGAACGACACGAAATGGATAGCGGCCCAACTTATTTCACTTGTTCGATGGGGCGGACGTGGGCCACGGTGGGCCGACAGAGCTGCTACTTCCACTTGGCAAATAAATAAATAAAAAAAGTGGACCAGGGATGGATGAGGATGGTCACCATCGTCGTCCGTCAACGGCTGGCTCCCTTTGACTTGTGGATGGAAACAAAGTCAATGGGGTCCACAAAACGGACAGCGTTCACACACACACACCCTAGCTAGCTAGTGGCGGGACAGCGAGGCCAACAAATTACAAATGGTTGGCTGCTGCTGTGCTTTAGTACAATGCAAGTTGGCCTGATTACCTGCCTCATCGTGCACTCTGAAACTGATGGCTCGTCGACCCCTTCCTTTTTCGTTTTCCTCCTCCTCATGCATACTAGCTTACGCCTCGTTTGGGAATTGGCAGAGCTCCGAGGTGCTCCGGCTCCATTTGTAGCACTCTGGAAACGGAGCCGGTGGAGCTAATTTTGTTTAGCTCCACCGCCTTTCACCTTTTTCCTAGTTTATTTTAGATTTCGATTTGCGTTCCGACTTCTTGCTACAGTGCAAAATAGTATAGCTGCAGTACCATCTACTGTAGCGCATGGAGCTGAAGCAGTTTTCCGTGGAGGCATACCAAAGGAGCTCTTAGTTGCATGCTTTGTCATGGACTGTAATTCATCTTCATCTGCTTTGCTTGTCTCTCCAGCTAGCTATGCTCTACCTCCTCACCCTGCTTGAATTGTGCTGGCAGCAAGTGGCCAACCTACCCAACCTGCTTAATTATAATTACCTTGTAGCTAGGGGAACAGCGGCGGCCTGAACCCCGTGACTGGAGTGGACTCCTCACCATGGAGCGAGCTTTAATTTAGTTAATTTATTAGGCGTCACCTCCTCCTCCTCAGCATTATATTATATTCCGATAGCCCAAGAAGAAGAAGAAGAAGAAACAGTCCGCGGCTGCTAGATAGTAGCAATCAAGCAGCCAAACATTATGGGGAACTGCTGGGGCACCAACCAGCAGCAGACGTCCAGCAGCAGCCGCCGTGTCTCCGCCGCGGCATCCATCATCGCGGCGGTGGCGCCTCGCAGCGAGGGCGACATCCTCCAGTCCGCCAACGTCAGGAGCTTCACCTTCAACGAGCTGAGGACCTCCACCATGAACTTCCGGCCCGACAGCGTCCTCGGCGAGGGGGGCTTCGTCTTCGTCTTCAAGGGATGGATCGACGAGAAGACCTTCGCCCCCGCCAGGCCCGGGACCGGCATGGTCATCGCCGTCAAGAAGCTCAACCAAGAAGGCTTCCAGGGCCACAGGGAATGGCTGGTACGGTGATTATTCTTCATCCATTCATTCTTGATTCTTCCTCCTCCTCGATCTCATTTCCATCTCATTCAATTGAATCATGCATGTTTTGCAGGCTGAAGTGAATTACCTTGGCCAACTGTCGCACCCCAATCTTGTGAGGCTCGTAGGCTACTGCCTTGAAGATGAGCAGCGGCTTCTGGTCTACGAGTTCATGCCACGAGGAAGCTTGGAGAACTATCTCTTCAGGAGTAAGCAAGCAACAGCTAACCAAGATCGATCGAGTTCATCATCAGATTTAATTTTATTTTATTTGTGGAATTAATCATACAGTAATTGCTACTTACTGATCGACTTGCATGCAGGAGGTTCACATTTCCAGCCGCTCTCCTAGAACCTTCGAATGAAAGTCGCCCTGGGAGCCGCAAAGGGGCTTGCGCTTCTCCACGGCGAAAAGGCCAAAGTTATCTACCGAGATTTCAAGACATCCAATGTCCTGATTCGGTAAGTACGTATCTTTGCTTATATACTCTCTTCGTTTTAAATTATAATTCGTTTTGATAAATTAAGATATATAAATTTTACTACGTAGATAGATATAATATATATAGATGCATAGCAATATCTATGTATCTATATTTGCTATATATATATATATAAGAGGGAGCGAAGGGAGTATACACACACTATTCTTAATTAATAGTAATAATAATCTCATGTACTACTTATATCTGCATGCATGCAGAAGTACAATGCGAAGCTGTCCGATTTCGGTTTGGCCAAGGATGGGCCAACCGGCGACAAGAGCCATGTGTCCACCAGAGTCATGGGGACCTATGGGTATGCTGCTCCTGAATATCTTGCAACAGGTGAGGTGGTTCTCGATCGTCCTGCATGCCCTAATTATTAATAAAGTAAAGCGCTGGGAAGAAGGGAGATATAGTAGCTAATAGCGCAGACAAGGAGCTAGTCCAATGCATGACAATTCAGACCTATATAACTAATGGCTGGTCCGGCCGGTAGTATGAACTGAACCCCTTTACTTGCTAATGCTTGAGCAGATGGATCAGCACATGCATGTATGCATCTTCTATTAATTTAATTAAGCAAGGGAACACCCACCCTAACCAGAGGAATATTAATTAAGAGGATATATGGACGACAGGCCATCTGACTGCCAAGAGCGACGTGTACAGCTTCGGTGTGGTGCTTCTGGAGCTGCTGTCCGGGCGGCGCGCCCTGGACAAGAACCGGCCGTCCAGCGAGCACAACCTGGTGGAATGGGCGCGGCCGTTCCTGCGCAACAAGCGCCGCATCTTCCGCATCCTGGACGCGCGGCTGGGCGGGCAGTACTCGCTGCCCGGCGCCCAGAAGGCGGCGGCGCTGGCGCTGCAGTGCCTCTCCGGCGACTCGAGGAACAGGCCCACCATGGACCAGGTGGTGGCGGCGCTGCAGCAGCTCCAGCAACATGATGATGGTGATGATGATGCCGCTGCCGCCGCCAAGGACACCATGGAACAGCAAAGAGGACGACTGATGTAGATAGATTATTTGATTGCATCATTTAACATCTATGGGTCTGTTTGGCATGACTCCAACTCTAGGTGGAGCTGCTCCACTCCAGAACTCCAGGTGGAGCTGATTCCAGATGGAATTGGAGCTGTTGGAATGAGGTGTTTGGCTACATTAGTACTTCTAGCTCCGGAAAAGAGATTTTTCAGATTGGATTGCCATTGTTGCCCCTATCAGTGGCCCCACATGTCATTCTCTCACATGCAATTGTCTTCCTCCTCTCTCTCATGGATGGTGGAGGCGGTGTGGCTAACCACGCCGGTGGTGGCGGCGAGCTGCGGGGAAGGGGCCAGCTGCGGCGCACGGCGAAGGGGGAGGAGGGGGGCGGCGTTGGCTGGGGAGGAGCGACGGCCGTCGGGCATGGTAGGGGCGGCGCCAGATGGGGAGGAAAGGGGGGAGGAGTTGGAGGTGAAGGCGAGGGGGAGGAGGTGCGGCGGCGGAAGGTGGGCAGGGGGTGGCGCGTACTGGCCGGCGGCGGCGGAGGGAGCAGGGGCGCCGGCGTTGGGAGGTTGGAGAGGAGCAGGGAGGCTTCGGCAGGGAGGGAGTCGGAGGATGCGGGCGGTAGGGCGGCGGCAGGGCTGGGCCGCCGGCGGGGGGTAGGACAACAACCACGCCGGTGGTGGCGGCGAGCTGCGGGGAAGGGGCCGGCGGCGGCTGCAAGCTGCGGGGAGGGGAGGGCGGAGCCGTAGCCGCTGGTGGTGAGGACGGCGTGGTGGCGCAGCTAGGGAGGAAGGGGCCACCGACGGCGGTGGCAACGGGATGCAGAGAGGGGAGGGTGGCCACCGGCGGCGCACCTTGGGGCCACGGCGACCGGGCCGGGAGCGCGCCTTGGGGCCGCGGCGGCCCCCTACTCCGCCGCAGCTGTCTGGCCCCCGCCTTCGGGGCCGCGCGACGGAGGGGAGGATGCCCCTGCTCAAGCTGCGCGTGCGCCCGTCCAGGGAGACGGCAGCGGCGCACGATGGAGGGGAAAGAGGGGGGAGGCAGCGGCGCACGGCGGAGGGGAAGGAGGGGGCCAGCGCCGGCTGGGGAGGAGCGGCGGCCGTCGGGCATGGCAGGGGCGGCGCCAGATGGGGAGGAAAGGGGGGAGGAGTTGGAGGTGAAGGCGAGGGGGAGGAGGTGTGGCGGCAGAAGGTGGGCAGGGGGTGGCGCATCCTGGCCGGCGGCGGCGGAGGGAGCAGGGGCGCCGGCGTTGGGAGGTTGGAGAGGAGCAGGGAGGCGTCGACAGGGAGGGAGTCGGAGGATGCGTTCGGGGGGAGAAAAGAAAGAACGAATCGTTTTTTCTGTAATCAATGGTATTGGTGGGTAATTATTTACCAATTTCACGAAGAGGTTCAAAAGTGGGGGTTTTGGAGCAGCAAAAGAGGTGCTCCAAAACTCCACCCCCATTTGCACTACAGCTTCATGGAGTTGGCAGCTCCATGGAGTTTTGGAGTTGGAGTGTTTGGCTATTTTTTTGCTGGAGTCGCTGGAGTTGTGGAGTGGAGCTATACCAAACAAGCCCTATATATCATTCCTCTTCTCTTAATGAAGTACGTGTCCAGATACAGTAGTGAAAAAATCATCTATATATTATTCCCGTGTAAAGTAAAAGATATCTACAAATTCTTTCTAGCGCTTTTGATGAATTAAATTCGGTCGTTTTGCCAATTCAATTCAAATTTTGTTTTCTTTAATTAATTTCGCCTCCTCCTTCTCCTTCTCCTTCTCCTTCTCCTTCTCCTTCTCCTTCTCCCGCTCCTCCTCCTCCTCCTCCTCCTTGTTGTGTGCTGTGGGCCTGTGGCAAACAGCACCACAGCCAACAACAGATAACAGAAACATAGGCCCAGCCCAGAATAGCATGGTAAAAAGCCCGACTCGGCCCGTTCCCAAGTGGATAGATAGGGAGAGCGCCAAAGACAGCCGTGAGCAAAGCAAAGGAAATGGCCGCCGCGCCGCCGCACGTCCGCGCAGCCCCTCTCGCCCGCGCCCTCCGCGCGCGCGCCTCCGCCGCCGCCGCCGCCGCCGCCGCGCCGCCCAAGCCTCAGTCTCAGGAGAATTCCCGCCGCGCGCTGCTCGGCCTCTCCGAGCCTGACCTCCGCCAGCTCGCCCTCGACCTCGGCCAGGTACTTCTCCACCACCTACTGACCTACTACCTTATAACTCATCACTGACTGAGTTTGACTTGCTTGCTCATCGTCCACTTGCGCACGCAGCAAAGCTACAGGGGGAAGCAGCTGCACGACCTCCTCTACAAGTCCAGGGCCAAGCAAATCCAAGAATTCAACCACGGTCAGGCTCTGTCATTCCTGCACGCCACCTGTTTGTTATTTTGCTTCCCTCAAACAACCCAAGGTCCTTGCGCAGTGCCCAAGGCGTTCCGGGAGGCTTTGCTCGGCGCTGGCTGGACCGTCGGCCGCTCGCCAGTGCACCATGCCGTGACCGCCTCGGATGGCACCACCAAGGTGACATTATGATGCATTGCTATACGCCTCTGCACTGCCATTGGCATCCGACGCTCGCTGCTAACAAACACTCGTTCACATCACTTTTCTCGTCGTCCTTGCAGATACTTCTCAAGTTGGAGGATAACCGGTTGATCGAGACAGTAGGGATTCCTGTCGATGACGACAATAAAGGATCTTCTAGGCTCACTGCCTGTGTTTCATCGCAGGTGCCGTGGACACTGGAACCTCTACTATTGGAGACATTAATGTGTTTCTTGCTTTTTACACCTCTAGTGCATATGTATACAGGTCGGCTGCCCCCTGCGTTGCTCATTTTGTGCCACGGGCAAGGGAGGGTTCGCTAGGAACCTTCAACCACATGAGATTGTTGAACAGGTTCCCTCTCACCTGCTTTGTCCCTCTTTTATCTCCGATCGTGACGTTGCTGTATAAAACATCAATGCTCCGCCATTGCAGGTGTTGGCCATCGAGGAGATGTTCAAACACAGGGTCACAAATGTTGTGTTCATGGGGATGGGTGAGCCCATGCTGAACCTCAAGTCAGTTCTGGAAGCACACCGATGTTTCAATAAGGTCCGCTGACAAGTAACTAGGCTATCTTCCTTCTGCTCTGTCCAACGTCATAATGCAGCTTACCATAAACCATTTTCAATACATAAATAACTAGCTGATATTTTGTCTACATTGTCAACATGAATTTTCTACTCTCAGGAACTGAAAATTGGGCAAAGGATGATGACAATCTCTACAGTAGGTGTTCCTAACACAATAAAAATGCTAGCATCTCACAAGCTTCAGTCAACACTGGCAGTGAGGTACCTTACTAATAATCTAAATCTGGCTTCAGTTTCTGCTTGCATTCACCACACTTCATTGTTAATGAACAATTTTTCCTTGAAAAGCACTTCCCAGCTAACATTTTCTAAACTCTGAAGCCAATCGTATTTGACACAAAGTTTTAGCTGAACAATGTTTTCTCAGATGCATAGGACTAGGAAATGCATGCAACACTGTTTCTGCAATTTCTTGCTGATCAGTCTGTCGTATTGTAAATCAGCCTGCATGCCCCAAATCAGAAGCTACGGGAAACAATTGTTCCTAGCGCAAAGTCTTACCCCTTGGGAGCACTAATGGATGACTGCAAGAGTTACTTCCTCGAAACTGGACGCAGGGTATCCTTCGAGTACACTCTGCTAGGTACTCTGACCGTGCCTTCACACTGTATCAATATGTTTTTGGACAAAATGCCGTTGAACTGTGTTTATTATCTATCTATTCTATACCTTATTCCATACTAATATGGGTGAAGTGAAATTTGCGGCCAGCTGGGATCAATGATGAAAAGGAGCATGCCGAAGAACTTGCAGACCTGCTTCGTACATGTGGAGGTGGTTATCATGTGAACCTAATTCCCTATAACCCAATTGAAGGTTCTGAATTCAAGAGGCCATACAGAAAAGTGGTATGTTTCCTCAATCTTAGCGCAACACCTTTTGAAAGAAACTTTTTCCCGAAGCGAATGCTGAGGTTCATGTTGGCAAACTTCATAGGTTCAAGCGTTTGTTGATGCATTAGAAGCAAGGAAGATAACTGTCAGTGTTAGACAGACCCGGGGGCTAGATGCTAATGCAGCCTGTGGTCAGCTGAGAAATGAATTCCAGAAGAATCCGCTGCTTGAATCTTCAACCTCAGAGCCCAATCTCGTACCTGTATGATGGAAGGGCTGGAGTGCGTGTAGATTATAACATTTTAAGCCTTTTCAGGCATGAGGTTTCTGTGTTACTGAGAAAATAGGTGTTGTAACTAGTAAAGTCAAGCAAATTATGTAGACATAAATCTAAGGAATTTCAGAACATTCTGTTGCGCCCCACCAAATCATGTAGACAGAGCTTACATTGGATACCATGAACTGCAATTCAGTAGTCATGCTTGTCTCAGATCTTACAAAAACAGATCTTTTTTCACAAGAGGATGGTGTATCGCCTCCCTGGAAGATAGATACTCATTCACAACGAATGTCTTCATTAATGATTTGTGGTGCTACTCGATACCCTTGGTATTTGCAGATAATGTATAACATCCTACTGTACCGACACTGGTATTTAAAATTGAAAGCTCAAAAAGCTAAAAGTTAACACATCACTCCATGATTGCCACAATTCTGTTCAGGAGGTTCAAGGCAAACACTGTATCTTCAGAATTCACCTTAGCAGTAAGATCCAGTGGCCCCGAGGCATGCCCTTCCGCAAGGATCGTAAGTAGGCAAGGTTTTGAAGTGCTCGGGATTTCACTGCTGAATCTCCAGCATAAGCCAGATGCATCGTCAACATTGAAAGTAACTGGCATATCCATTGAAACAAGGTGCACGTTGGCATTGCTCAGTATTTTTGATGCAACACTCTGGGCTACTTGAAGGTTCTTATCACTGTGCTCTAGCTTCTCAAGATGATCTTTGAATGTGCACCTGTTGCAAATTCATCAGATTAGTTTCAGCACATGTTACCGACCGGAGGGAGCCTAATTCCATATTAAACGAGGTGGAACTTCACTGACCTCCTAGCATACTCGAACATTCCCCTCAACTGGTTTTCCTTGCAAAGGAAAGCATTTAGGTCCATAGGTAGTGGCCTAACAAAATAAGCAATGTCTGGGTGAAGTTTTGCTGGATGTGTTTTCCCATTGCAAAGCACATACAGCTTTAGAGGCAAGAGATGGTGATGGAAATGAACCTCAAGAACCATCTTTGCTGTTTGTTGCGGAGCCAATGAATGAATTCCTTCCACAGGAACAATAGTGGGTACACTGCAGGTGAAAATAATTGCCATAAATGGGCTGAGAATTAATATAAGTCTAGCTGTTTTGTATACATGTGTTGGTTGCCGATGATTGTTCAATATACGAGTAACGGAAAACCATTTTCCATTAAAAAAAAGTTAAACAAACCAATACAACAATGTCACCATAACATATGAATGCTGCCACAGAAATAATTGAATTGCAGATCAAGATGATGCATACCTCACAGATCCTTCTGATGTTTGACCTATAGAATCCATGCTGCTAGAAGCCTCCTCAGATTTAATGGTTATATCTGTTAGTTGTTGTGTACTAACATTCTCCAAATATAAGTCTACACATACTAGAAAGCGTGATCTAGGCGAAACCTCAGATGAGAAGGCATATAGAACACTTAAGCCATTACTGTCAGATGAGTCCAACAGTGTATGCCATTTAGATTTTCGCTCAAAGCTGCGATTGGTAAAAGCAACTCTGGCAGATGATGCCTGCGACGAACTCCGAACAAGTGGCTCAGCAGGAGCCTCATCAAGCCATGATTCCAAGGCTGACTTAGACATCAACTCAGTCAAATCAGTGGAGATGAGATCTGCCAAATTTTCATCAGCATTTTGACATGTCTGGCCTTCCTGTATACTAGCATCATATATGTGTACCAGTGGAACATCCTGGTTATCTTGATGATGAAGGGATCCATTGGTATCCCCATCCGATAAGCCATCGCCTTCACTCTCTGAATCATAAACAGAGCTGCTCTCATATGTTGAATATCCAGATTCAGCATCAGAGTTATTACTTCCAGAAGGTTTGGCTATGCCTCTGGTTGGTTCCATGATCTTATTATGGCTTAATTCCATACTCTGAGGCTTTGGAAGCGGTTCATAACCAGGAGCTGCATGAAGAACAACCTGTGAAAGGGAACCTGGAAGATAAATGCGATAGTTGCTTGCTGAAGGAGATGTTGGCTGCAACTTTCCACCAAATATGTGGTCGGCAAGCTCTTTACAAATATCACCATTCTGAGGTTGATATGAGGAGCCTAGGTGAGTCGTGTAGCACGGCAAAAGTCTTGAAAGTAAACGAGCACGATCACGGACATCATAATTCAAGTCATATGTAGCCAACTCAATGACATATGCAATTATCCTTTTGAATTCTTCTGTGTTTTCTTCCGGACAATGCATTGCAACCTGAAAAAAGTAAACTATTACCAATCTCCGGACAAGAGCTGGAACCTAATTTAGGATATAGACATGAGCTGGAACCTTAATTTAGGATATACCTTGGCAAAAGCATTTAGGATTTGAAGCTTTGTTTCGACCACGTCAGCAGTGAAGGACCATGCAAGATACTTGAGAACAGCAGGAACAATCTTTGGAATGAGATCTCCCATGAAGTTATACTCTCCAAACATCCAAATAATCAAGGATCGTGCTGCAGGCTCCTTAATTTTGTCCATACTGCGCACCAAGCGGACAATTACCTGCATAGAAATAATTCAGTGAAGATGCAAGATCGCAACATCATCAATTTAAAAAATAACGGATATCCTCTTTAAAAGAATTAGTGAGGGTACTGGATTAATTGTCAAGTTGGGAAGAGATGCATTCAAACAATAGCAGATAGTGTGATATATATTATGTATTTATTCTCACATACAATTCTAACAATGTTTCAATACTACAGCATGCCTCTAAAATGTGATTATTAAACCAACTAAAGAAAAAGAAAACAGTTCTGATCTTTAGAACATTTATAGGTTCTTCACACTTTAGGCAAGTTATTGATTATCACTGATAGATGATTATGACTAAAAGCAATTCTTGATTGTTGACTTGTTGTTCACACAAGGTGATCTAGGAACTGAAGCATAAGTTGTACGGTGCAACCAAGACAATAGACACACCTGAGAATGTTTTATTCAATGAGCATTACAAGGTCAGCTAAAATGCAGTTGTCAAATGGACACGATAGGGGATAAGTTCCAGAGCCCCTATGATGGACGGTAAATTAAAAAAGAAATAGAAGTCAAGAGGCTCAAAGAACCAGGATAAGCTCTCATGAACAAAAAAGAACATCAGGTGCTTGTTTCCTAAAATGGAAAGCAAAAAGGATAGGCAACCTGGGTAAACTTGGGTTTAGCAGAGGAGTGGGGGAAGAAAAACTCTTGGTCAAAAGAAAAGAAAAAAAGAACAAGAAAAGGCGAAATAGTACCTTTTCATGGGATACTGGGTCCATTTTCACTATTGCTTTGATTGACAAGATTGCTTGAACCAGAACAGCATCTTCTCCATCAATGTGAACTGAGTTACTAATAGATGATTCTGTAATATGATCAAAATAAAATATTAATTACAGATAGAATGTTTTATCCCAAAATATTCATAGATGAAAATTATTACCATAAAATACAAGTGCCAAAAGTCCCTCAAGGCAAGCAGTGGCAATAGAGGGAAGCTTCTGGGCGCACAACGCAATAGCTGCAACAGTATCTGCCACAAATTTCCTATCTGGATCTTTAATGTAATCCTGGCAGCGAAAACGAAGCACCAGAAACATGCATTAACTGAATGACAAATAAGTATTCACTAATTTGTTTAAAATTGAAATTCTTCACCAAATTGCAGGTGCACAGCAATACTTAAATCTTGCTGATTTGAATATATTAACATTTGACTCTAAGAGATGTTCCCTGGATAATCCCCAAGGGTGCATTTTAGTGAACTTGACATCAAGGAAAGCACAGAGCAGCAAATAATTTCCAGAACCATGCATGAAAAATGGCCACAATGAAACAAACAAAACTAACATGTCTTCAAAAAAGATGTAGCAAATATGTATTATCATTACGTGGCCTTAAGATTTAGCAAAAGTTCAACTATAAATTTCATGTGAGGGTGTAAATACATCATTGCAAATTCCAAAGAGAACCCAAGAGATATATTGTTCATTGCAGCTACAAGAATTTACCTGAAATTCTTCACAAATGGCTGGAATGGATGGCTCTGTGGCAATAGTTGTCAGTATTTCAAGCTTCAAAGCCTTAGTCTGGTATGGGTCTGAAGCGTTTATAAAGAAGTCCTCGTAAAATGGGGCAAACAATGATGGCATCGTCTTGGCAAAAACTAGTATGTTGCCAAGCATCTGCAGGAGCAGAAAGAATAGGGAAGCTCAGGTCAAAGTAAGAAGCTGCATGATGAAAACTATCAAACTCCAATTTATAAATTTCTACTGTCACCTAATGCAAAGTTGTATATGGTTGTCTTTGCTGAGGTTAAAAAAATATACAGAAACAGAAATTTGCCACTAAAAAAGAATCATGGAGAAATTATAGGTAGCCTTTAGCCTTTTGGGGAAATTCTAACTCAAGTTCATAGATTGACTTTGAACAGAATCTCTTTGCTATACAAAACCAAGACTAAGACCTCTCCGAATGATCTGATCAAGTGAAAAAATTGAGATGGACACTAACAAAAAAAGAAGTATCTATGAAGTACCACATATGCTGCATCAGGAGATGACCGCAGAGTAGACAAAATCGGGCCAACGACTCTCTTGACATCCCCAACAGGAGCCATGATCCAATGCACACTTGCTGCTGCAAGTATTACTCCACTATTTCGACTCCATAGAAGAGGCGACGTACACTTCAAAAGAATTGCAACATCATCGTTGCTGTTGGTGGTGACGGATGAAAATCTCGAGCTATTGCCTTCTTTATCAGCAAAACCTGAATATTCTTCGATGTAGTGCCGGAACAGCATGATGTTTGATATAGAGCCGCCACCAGAACCCCCATTGGCAATAGAATCAGTAGGTTGGGTGGCCATGCTAGTAATAGGGTCCGAACCCGTGATGCCCTGAATCTCCGTAGAAAGTAAAGAATCCTTGACCAAGCCATGTCTAGCTATTACATACCGCAAGAGGATCTCAATAAGAATAATCTGTGTCCATTCCTCAATATCAGGGAGTGTCACACATAGCCTCCGGAAATGCTTTGACAGCAATGCTAAACAATTTGGACAGGCAGACTTAAATGCAACAGCGGCAGCTCCCACTACTCCAGGTGAGCTGTCGTTGAACAAGGTGTCTACAATCTGCAACAACAGTAGCAGAGCATGCTTGAGGTGCATGTGGTATGTAGAGTTTAAGATGCAGAAAGAAGAAGAGGGGTTATGGTAGACGAACCTCCTCTAAAGCCATAGCTTGATCCGGAAGCAAGTCATACAGCTTACAGAGCGCATAGGCAGCACATTTTCTAACATATGCGGATGGATCCCTGGAGCATTTCTTGACAGCAACCAGCACGAGCGGAGCAACGACATGTAGCCTAATGCCAGCCATGGTGCGCAGCGCCCAAGCCCTGACTAGTGGGTTTATATCTGACAAGTCCTTCTGGAAAATGTTGATGGAAAGAAGGGCTTCGTTTTGGCGCCTGCAGGCACAGCGGGGAAAAGAAGTAGTGAGAATTACATTACAAACATACCATACCATACTGATGTGCAGTGGTGGTTCAGTGGCTGCTGCACGCATGGCATGGCATTGGTTACATACTTGTCGGCGTAGTGGAGGAGGTAGAGGTAGACGAGCTTCTTGACCTCGAGCGACTGCGAGGCGACGTTCTTGACGACCTGGCCGCCGGGATGCGTTTGTTTGTGGTTATGTTATTTTTTTTTAGAGGAGGGTGAATTGAATTGAGTAGTGAGAGCAGGAGGGAAGAGGAAACTGCCTGCGGGAAGAGGTTGGCGACGTCGACTCCCTGCGCGATGAGGGCGAGGAGTCGCTTGAGGGCGTCGACCTTGTCGGCGTCGAAGCGGGAGTCGAGGAGCGCGGGGATGGAGGCGTCGTCGGGGTCATCGTAGAGGTGCGCATCCGTGCCCATCCGGCCGACGACCCACGAGGCGGCCGCGCCGCTTGCCTGGAGGCCGAACATGCTGGTGCGGAGATGGGCGGGTGGATCTCGCGCCGGGTTGGGGGGGGGGGTTCCGGCCGGGCGGCCGGAGGAGGGGAAGAAAACCACCACCCAACCCAACTGGGGAGAGAGAGAGAGAGAGAGAGGGTGGAGGGAGGAGTGGGCCAAGAGCTTCCCAGGCCTTTGGACTGCTGGTTTTGTTGTTCGTGGGCTTACGTTAATGGGCCATCTTTATAGTTTTTTTTGTACATAGAGAAGTACCTCAATGAGCAGCACGGGGCATGACGGCAGGCATTCACTATTCTTGATTGACCAAGGAACGATCGATCGATCGATCGATCCAGACAGAAATCACAAGCAAGTGGTACATGATGCAATTCTCAAACTAAAAAAAAAAGTAGTACATGATGCAGAGACTGAGAGATGACGATGATGCTGATGATGATGGCGGCTGGTGGATGAAGTTCAGAAGTTGTTTTGTGCTGTGAATGTCTGTCCGTAGCATTCATTCATTTCAAGGCCAGCATGCATGGATGGGCTCTGGACCCCCAAAGCCCAGCCCAGCCCAGCTGGCGGCTTGCACGGGAAGGAAGAAGGAAGCCAGCTGCCAGCGGCAGCAACGGAAATCCATTTTGAACTCCAGCCCGCCGCTCCTCCCCGTCCCAGTCCCAGCAGCCACCACCGGAACCATGGCGGACGCGGAGGCCTCCTTCGATCTGCGCCGGAGGATGCAGGACCAACGCGCCGCCATCCAGCGCCGGATCGCCCACGCACGGGACCGCGCCGCCGCAACCGCCGACGCCTTCAGCGCCGCCCTCCTCTCCGCGCGCTCCATCGCCAACCAAACCGTCTCCAACCGAGGCATGTCAATCCAATCTCTCCCCTGGTTTTTGCCGCCCCGCCTAGTGCTCTGAGATTGCATCTCTATTTGTTTTTAGCTCAAATTCTCATCTCTGCGTTTTCCGAATCATACAGCACAACTCAATGAACTAAAACAACAGCTCCGGAAATTAGAAGCAGATCTTGCACAAGCCCTATCCGGTGAGCACAAGCACATCTCCTCATTTCCACGCGCTTCTCTGTTGGCTTTGTTATGTAATACTCAAATGTTACCATCGTCTATTTCTCACGGCACGCCTTTTTGTTATACAATACATAGATGGCAAAGGTATGTGCACTGCCTAATTATTTTGTCTGCTTCCTCTTATAGATAGATGCTGGTAATGTTATCCTTCTTCTGCCAAATTTCTTTTCTTCCTACTGCTTGGTCCCATAATAGCCTCCGAGTTCATCATTGTCTATCGCACCTCATACTAGTTTTCCCACCCCGCAGTGCAAACAAGCAAAAGGTCAAAACACAAGCTCATGGGCGACTCAATTTTGAACACCACTGCAACGAATGAGCAGCTCAGGAGCTTGGTCATGGATCAGAGGGCTAGAAGAGATGAATATGTCAATGCCATATCAAACCAACTCCAAGGTAAATCCATAGTTCCGACTATAAAGTGAACTTGGTACCATGTGTGCCATCCAGTTTCCACGGCATAGTGTTTCAATACATATGTTGCAATCTTTGGCTATTCTCTTAGCAGTTAGCAGTGGGACTTGTCAATGGAGCACCTGTTTTTTTCTAACTTACATCAATGTTCCCTGGTATCTGTCGTATACTAAATACAGAATCAGTGGTGCTTTACTTAGCTCTAAGTTTGCTTTTATGCGCACACTTTATCTCTGTTATTGTGAAGTTGGTTCTTTTGTTCAGAAACTTTCCTGGGATAGGCATAATCTGAAACCTATATGCCTTGGTCGCAGCTATTGAATCCCTTGAAGCTGAGAGTGATGCAAAAGGGGATAAGAACCTAGAGAAAGCTATCATGTGGTACAACAAGTTTCTTGGTTTTCAAGTTGTTGGAGGAGAAGGTAATGGAAATTTTAGTGGCGTGGTTAATTGGTATATTAGTTTGTTGCAATAGGGTCTGACAAATAGCTTTTCGCTAGGGGTGAGATTTGTGTTCAACAAAATCGACGTGCAAAGTCCTGACAAGGAGTATTCTTTTTGCATAAAGCTTATTGAAGAAAGATACATCTGTGAGTTGCAAATTTCTTAGCTGCACCTTCCGATACTTTTTAGTGATTTACATTTGTGCATAGATGTTGAAGTTCTTTCTCTTGTTAATAACAGTAGTCCAGTGTGTTCCCTCTGTGGATGGCTCCGAAGAACTTGTGAAGGATCTTAACTGCAACAATGATCTGTACAAATTTGTGAGGACCGTGAGAGAGAGGTTCCAGATCGCTACAATCAGTGGTACTTTATGATACATATTCTCATTACCTGTTCTGTTTCAGAAAAGAATGTCTATATTAATGGAACTTCAATCATGACAAAGGTTCCAGGTTCAGGAGTATTGAGCATGACAAAGTCTTACGAACTTATGTAAATATTTGTTCTGTAAATGTACCAACTAACTCATCATCATATTATTTATTCAGAGTTACGGTTGTGCTTTCTGCAGGAAATCTTCCGGCAATCTCCTTTTGCCCTGACATGTCATCCATAACATCTTCATCATTCTCAGCATTATCGCTGGATTCCGGAAGTGAAAATAATACCAAGCAAAGGCATACTCGAAGTCGGTCAAAGAATCAGGAAATTGCTACTAAGAAAGGACTAGCATCCCGATCAGCAGCTTCCCCCGGTTCCATGGTATGCGTCGCTCCCCACGAATAATTGTGAGTACATCCTATCATCCTCCTTGTGCATAGCTAGCATGTAATTGTTATTTAGTTCGTAGAAAAATCAAGGCAGTATTCAGTGATAATAAAATAAATCGATATGGATATTGATTGTAGGAACGCTCCAAAGTTGCCGTCAGACAGCTGGCTCCGGTGTAGCAAATTCATCTGCGGCTGGGCAAACTTACTAGCAGGCAGCGGAATGTACACTAAATAGACACGTGGGGATCCATTATCCATCTTGGAGGACTCCCCATTCTCCATGGCGACTTCCTACTCTCTCCTTCCAACAGCAATGGGCCGCGGAGATCTGTACAGTAAAGTTAAAGCACCTCTGTGTGGCAGATGATTAGATCAGGCATCAAATATGAACTTTGAATCCCTCTTTTGACACATAGGCGATGCTGTATTTTTTTTTGTCTGCTGCTTGGCATTTCCATCTCAAACTCCCACCGTACCTCTCGGTTTCACTGTTTGTAATTTTTCATTTACTTAATATTCTTAATAATCATGATATTGTAAGCTTGTTCAAGCCTTTGAGACGCTCTTCTACAAAGTTTAGCTTGCAATTTTACATGTTGACATGGTTTACAAATTTGCCAGACCAAAATGTTTGAAGGATCCACAAATACAATGTGCAAAAACTATATCTTCCTTGAATATTCGTTGTAAATGAAATACGTAAAGGTGGGCGTAGCTAAATTATGATGCTCTAGAAGTTCCAAATCATCAGACAAATGTTCTCAGTTGTGCCCGGCAACAAAGCGCAGGAACTGAAATGTTGAGATGAACAGTTATATAAGTAGTGGGTTGTCTTGAAATATGCCAAAGTTTGATGTTTTGGGCCAAATGTAGCCAAGAACAGGGAAACTACAAAGTACACAGTTTTGCTAGATTCATTTGGACATCCCTCCTCCCTACAATGGAAATTTCAGTGATTGGAGACTTGCTTAGACGCTGTCCGTAAGTTTCACCAGGCAGGAGCAAAGTCAAAAAGTTCTTGTACAAGTGGCCATATACTTGCAGTCTGCACCAGGTTCTTGCACTTGTCCTGTTCATCAATGATCATTTCACAACTTTGGTTTCTTCTTTTGGGGACATCACAGATATATAAAAAAAACAAAATAGAATATTTGAAATAATGACTCTACACTAACAGGGGGAAAGGAGAGAAGCTATTTCAGAGCACCAAAATGTATGTAGCATTATTAATCAAACTCCACATAACCCATATTGTTTACCTTCAATAAACTGACTATTGTGTTATCTGTGACCAAGACCACGTTGAATGACCTTTTTTTGGATTAGGCTGAATAACTTCATGCTTGGTATAACTGAAAAGAGAAAAGATGGCATCATGTTCCTGAATCAAGTATGATCCAGCCTATATATAATAGCAGCACAGTCCTTGCACCAACATAACAGATTTTTTGACCTTTTCATGGAGATTATTTCCAGAGATTTGTCGCAGTAGAACAGTCAGAGAAGTTCTGTGTATGACTACCTGCTGATGTATGTGATGGCAAGTCAGCAAACAGGAAACAGGCTTCTATCAGCAGTCCACAACATTTGATGTGGGAAACAAATAATAAGGCCATGCTAAGTAATTTAGTCCTATTTTTTTTAGAAAGAAAGCCGAGCCCGGTCCGTTATCTCATGATACAACCAGCGACCAAGAAGAAAACTTTCTGATAGCTAAAAATAAAGAGTAAGAAGTTCGCTAAGGTTTTTTCTCTGGGAATCAGTTAGTAAGGAAAATACACCACATTGGTTTATCTCGGTTACTGGCCAATGAAATAGCTGTAAACAAGAGTTTCTTATCAGTCAATGAATCAGTTTAACATTATTAACTTTTCTCTAAACTAAAATCTGATGCCGTTACCTAAGTACTTGACACCACTATCTGTGTATGTGTGTCAGTGAAGCTTCACAGCCAAAAAATTTTTATGCAGTTACAAATCTCAAAGATCTGAGTTGATAGTAAACATATATGCTCGGATTTTTCTCTCTTAATATCTGATCCTCTGTCCCAATGCTCGTCTTGGTCAATAAGTAGTGACCAGTCAGAAATTGTTTTGGAATGGATAGTTGTAAATCATAGTAACATTATAAAGCCACTACATCACTGCCTCGTCATACCAGAATCGATATTGTGTAGATACTGTATTAGAGTGATCCATCTTATGAAAGTAACTGGTGCCCACTGAGCAAGTAGCATTAACCATAATCACCAAGTAACGGAAGTTCACATGTATCAGGGAGATAGCCAAAATCTTTCAGTAGACTCGTCAGCTCATCCAGTACTGCATATACGGATTCTGCCTGTGGGTGTTCTGTCCCTCTTGCAATGAAAGTATGAACCTCCTTCATCACCTCAACCCAACTATAACCTGGTTCCTTCACCGTCCCAGCATAATCCATCCCCAGTCTTAGCTTCTGCACATCAGCCCATAGCCCTTTGGAGGCATAAATATTTGACAGTAGTACATAAGGGCCACTGTCTGACGGATCTACCAAGAGTGCCATTTCAGCAGCATACCTCCCAATTTCAACATTACCAAAGAGACGACAGGCACTCAGCAAGCTCCTCCAAACAGCTGCCTCTGGTTTGATTGGCATCCTTTCAATAAACTCCTTAGCATAATGCAATTTTCCTGAACGGCCGAGAAGATTGACAACAGAAGAGTAATGCTCAGTACCTGGTTCAATACCATATTTTGTTTTCATAGAGTTAAAATGGTGCAAACCTTCATCCACAAGACCTGCATGAGCACATGCTGTTAGCACACCAACAAAAGTGACATAGTTTGGTTCTACTCTGGCCTCTCCCATCAGCTGGAAAACTCTAAGGGCTTCTTCAGCATGACCATGCTGTGCATATGTCGAAATCATAGAGTTCCAACAAATGACATCCTTCCCACATGTTGACTCAAACAACAACCATCCTTCTTTAATAAAGCCACATTTTGCATACATGTCTATAAGAGCATTTGAAACATGAGGATCAATGTCAGCACCTGCTTTAATGATCTGGGCATGAAACTGCTGCCCATGGAACATGGTTGCCAAGTTGCTTGCCACAGTTACTAGTGCTACAAATGTGAACTCATTAGGTGTTACCCCAGAGATACGAAGCTGGTTGAAGAGTTTCACTGCCTCTTCGCCTTGCTCATTCTGGGTGTGACCAAATATCATAGCATTCCATATGGCCATGTCCCTGTTTTGCATCATAAGAAACACAGCCTTGGCATCATCCACGAGGGAACATTTCGAATAGGCATCAATTAGAGCACTCCCCACGTACAGGTCTACTGAAGTTCCTGATCTGATGATGAGACCGTGAATCTGTTTGCTCAATTCACTAGCTGACTGAAATGATGAAACCCCAAGGAGCGAAATAAAGGTCAATCGATTTGGCCTTAGAGAGCAATATCTCATTTTATGGAATATATGAAGCGCTTCTGTAAGATCACCTTGCCTTGCATATCCTTCAATCATCGCATTGTAAGAAACTGCATCATCACGTGCCAAGGCATCAAATACCACTCTTGCAGCAGTTAAATGATCACACTTAGCATACATGTCAATGAGAGCATTCTTGACATACTCGTCAGTCTCCAGGTTAGCCTTTATGGCATGTGCATGTATCTGCCTTCCTTGCCATATAGCTTCCAATGAGCCACACGAATTCAAGATACTTGTGCAAGCAAAGACATCTGGCTGCCATCCAGCTCGACACATCCGCCAGAACATGTCCATGGCTTCAGCATCAAGTGAATTCTGCATATAACCAGCGATCATTGTTGTCCAAGACACAAGATTATGGTTCTTTGTGTGATCTAACAGCTTCCGAGCCACTAACGGTCTGGAGCACTTGCAATAAAGATCCATCAGTGCGTTGATCACTGAAGCATCCATTCCTGCTGCACTTCGATAAGCATAACCATGTATTTGCCTGCCTCCTTGTAGAAAGGCAAGCGCAGAGCAGGCACTGACAGCACTTGCTAGCACAAACCTGTCAGGACGGACACCTTGAACCCCCATCTTTTGAAACAAGTCCAGGGCATGTCCGCCCTGGCCAATCTGAGAGTAACCAGTGATGACTGCTGTCCAAGTGACCGGGTTCTTTGCGGGGAGGGCATAGAACACCCGCATCGCCGCATCCATGTAGGCAACCTTTGCATACAGGTTGATCAGCGCTGTGCCAACGTAGAGATTAACATCCAGGCCAAGCTTGAGGGCAGTGCCATGCACTTGCTCGCCGAAAGGAACAGCCCTGGACTGCGTGCAGGCCCGCAGGACACTGGCAAGCAAGAACTCGTTGGGCACCTCATCAGATGATTTCCTGAACGCTGCAAAGAGGAAAAGAGCTTGGTCGTCGCCGCCGTGCTGCGCGTACATGGAGATGGCCGATGACCAGGATACGAGGTTCCGGTGCAGCATTCCGTCGAACAGGCGTCGGGCGTCGTGGAGGAGACCGCGCTTGGAGTAACCACGGAGGAGAAGGTTGGCGAGGAACAGGTTGCCGAGACATTCTGAGACGACGGCGCGGGCATGGACAGCCGGGAGGAGGAGGCGGAGGCGGTCGCCGGCGAGGCAGGAGAGCAGGGTTTGGGCGAGGCTGCGCGCTTGGCAGGAGTAAGCGACTGAGGAGGGAGCGCGAGACAGAGGCCCCACAAGATTCATACTCGAGCACCTCCTGCTCCACCAGTTGGGTGGCGGAGGGGCGAGCCGGCGACGGGATCAGTCGGCCGGAATCTCGCGTCGGCCGGTGAGCCAGCCAACCGGATTACCGGCGAGGCACTGGTAAGGAATCGACGGGCCGCGGCCAGTGCCGTATTAGCCTATTAGGCATTTGGGCCCGTGAAGTGACCGCCCGGATCGGGGTTGGTCCATGGGCCTAAACCCTTGGCCATTGCGGCAAGATGAGCTCAGCATATTGCGTCGTGGATGCTTACCACCATCACAGTCTCGGATTGACGGCAAATCCAAAATCAAAGTCAGCTGCACCTCTGAATGCTCTTGTGCCAGCCAACAGCATCTGTAGTGTCAACATAAAATTCTGCAAGATAACATGCGCATATTGTATGTCCAAGAAGAACAACGGTATGTATGCTCAAGGCTTTCTTATGAAACATGGCAGCAACAGTCTGCAACATCATCTACAAGTGCCAAACAAGGTTCTCTCCCTTATTGATCCACAGAGGAGAGAGAACCTCTGGCTTCAACAGAGACCAAAGAAAAAAAATGTTAAAGTTTGCAATAACACACAAATTAGTCTGATTCCTTTGCATATCCCTTCTGCCTTGTTTCTATTATTAGGCACAATTTTTACAAGGAGCATCTCCTCTTTCTAGGCAAGGCAAATCTCAGGAACAAGAGCCTTTCCATGAAGCTTTGCCTGCTGCTGGGACCAGTAGGCCTGCGCTGAGAGCACTCGGTCCAGGAGTTCTTGCGGAACTGGCTCGCCTCTTCGCTGTTGTGGGGATATGCTGGCAGTGTGCACCAGGGTCTTCCACTTGTCCTGGTTCATCAATCCGTATTCCGCAGTATGTTAGAAAAAAAACACAGATTTCTTGCGGCCAATTGAACAGAAACAGATTAAAGGCAGCTATGGCGGAGCATTAGATCACCAACAAAGCATTGAAATGGAACAGAAATAAACTGGTTGACAACTATTTTTTGTTGTGAATTTTTCAATTGACAACTCAATATCAACAGTAAATAAATAGCATACTATGTTTAAGAAAACCACCTTAAGGTCAACATGGGTCCTGTGATCAGCACTGTCAAATCCACGCATTTTAATATTTCTCCACCTGAACAGAAAAGGATCAAGAGCCACACATGAGTTAGCATGCGACCTGCCCTAAACTTGAATCAACTGAAACGAAAAAATAAAATAAAATAGGACAGACCTTCCAGTCCCGAGCTGTGTTCCACGGCTTCCACCAGCGCCTCAACCTCACCAACAGAGAAGGGCATCCTTGTGCGCCTTTGCCCGATTTCAGATCGTCTAGTCTTGCAAATAGGCACAATGGCTAGAGCATTCAAGTCTGAAGCTGCAACAGGGATTATGGCTTGCAAGCTTGCTGATGTATCTTGTGAGGCCATTTCAACAGGATGATGAACACAACCAGCTAGACAGCCATTTAGGTACGCCTTCATAGGCTGCTGGTTGCCACAACCACCTTCAGTTTCAGGAAACGGCTCTTCATATTTCATCCTGGAAACATAGAATATTCAAGTCATTAGATTTGGTTTGGTGATCCTCCAAACTTGATCTATAGGTTTGGTAACGCTCGAGAGATAACAGTACAAGGTACAAACATAATAAATATATGCAAAATGGGTGCCTAGTTTCAACACTTTAAAACAACAACTTGAAAATAAACTACAAGCTACATCCTGTCGATGTTTTCCAATCACTACACCCAAGAGAAAATTTACTGTAAGTCACCTACCTAGCTAATGGTTCCACAATATCTGCACTGGCAAAATCCATTTCTTCCGGTATTATGACTCCAGAGGGAGAATCTTGCTGACGATCACATTCCAGCGTAAAGTCTATGTTATTTAGTTTTTCACCATGGCATATCCCAGCTTGATGCAGTGTCTTGCTGTCATCTTGGATACTCTTTCCTTGAAGAAGAACACCAACACGTAGGCCACCTTCCATTATACTAGTGACAAATCCATCACGGTTCTCTATAGACAAATGAAAATTGTTACTCGGGCACACTCACAAGGAGCTTATATTTATCTGCAATGAAAGGTGAGAGTTCCAGCTAGAACAATGCTCTGTATAGTGTACCAATTAGAACTATAGCAAAGACCCATTATTTCACATTGCAATAAATCGGTTGATTATTCAAATGCAGAAATCCAACATGACTGTCCAATCCAGCATTTAGAGAGCGTAATTTATGTATTACTATATTTTGTACCAACTGGGAACAAAAAGATAAATTCACCTAAATGAACTCTTGCAGTCTTGTAGATTCATCAATAATATTATAACAGTTATTAACAACAGCTACGCCAAAAGGAATATTAGCCTGCACAAATGAATGTGTTAATAATTAGTAACTTGCAGATGCCCTACCTTCAATGAACCAATGGTTGCAGTTTCAAGGATCTCAACAAACAATTCTGGGATGTTAAATGACTTGATCCTTAGCTTAACTGAAAATAGAAAAAAGTGATAAGCAATTATGCTCATAGATTTAATAGGACTATCCATAACTCTAAACAATATCCAAGAATACCTTGGTAGTCCTCAGATCCACACGATTTATCTCGACCTTTTGTAGTGAATGATGTCCCACTGGCTGAAATGTTTGAGCCACATTTTCTTTTAGGAAGTGACTCAAAACAAGGATTGAGGCCATAAATGCCATATAAAAGGCTATTTAATGGATTCAAGAAATGGATGTCTGCACCATCCTAAATAAAGAAGTTAAGGCCTCAAAATTACCTGGTAAAGGTGATTTAACAACATAACACACCTCCAGTTAGCATCCCTTTAGTTGTACCTCGTGCTAGCTTCGTCTTCTTGAAATTTGTCCTTTGCACCTTTTGACGTGTGGCAGGTATCTTTTTCCCGCAGAAGTTTAGCTTGCTACCTAGTTGAGCAAAACAAGCTCTAGCCCATAATTAGTTCCTACATTGGCTAGTTACCATAACGGTAGAGAGAAGCAAAAGAAATATGGTTCTCTCTATGCAGCTATAGAGCACTTAGAATTTAGGAGTGTAGAGGAAACACCGACTAACACCATGGAATTGGCATACCTTTGTTGGACATCCCTCCACAAGTCTTACGTGCTGTCTTCCTTACCTTCGAGGCAAGCAATTTCCTGATCCTATGGTTACCTAGATAATGTGGTTTGTAACCCTCATTTCCTGTGGCGCTTGGATGTGTGCACCCAGAAGAATTTTCATCATTGTCTCTATCTGCAGTATGGTGCACTTCAATCTTACACAAGGCTTTATGTTCCTTGTCATGGCTGCACCAAAGCACACGTGAGCTAATGTCAGAACTAACCAAAGCAGGAGGTCTGCCATCCAGATCCACAGAGTCAAACAAGCTGTCAAGAGCTGCAGCATGCCCATCTGCTTGTCTTCTGATGGGTTCAGCTTGATGCGCTTGTACAGCCTCTGCTGAACTTGAGGATCCTGGATGGCGTACTCCAAAAGCTCCATGCTCACGAATTATGCCAAGACCATGACTAATCTCACATGGTCTTGTACATCTAACTGACAAGTCCCTAACTAGCATATTTGATTTCACTGTTAATGATTCTAGTACTGATTCAGCTTCATTTCTTGTCGACGAGTTTTCTTCCAGGCCATCATTAGCTTGCCTAGGTAAGGCAGAGACACCACCAGAACTCACTACACATCCACCGCAGCAGTCTTTCTTCACAGCCACATTTTTCAGGGGCAAAATTTCATCAAAGTATTCTTCTTTAACTGATTTTCTATTTCTGGCATAACTTGTTGCTGCTCCACTAGTGTTAGCAACATTCGATGAACTGTCCTGGTCTGTTAATAGTGTCCCGGCAACGGTCGCAAGCAAATCAAATGAACACATCTCATTTTTATTTCTTCTCCTGGTGCATTTCCCCTGGATAATTGTTAGTCATTAATGAAGATTCAATAGGTAGTAAGTTGTGGCAAAAAACACATAATCAAAAAGCTAGGTACCCGAACTGAGTTTGGAACATATGGCATGGCTGGAATCTGGCGGCCACGAGATCCATAGCCCAACCTCTTCTGCGCCACCATATTCTGATGTAACCTACACAGAGGGCATTCACTGACAGCAAAGGAATGCTCATACCACATTGGTCATCTTTACCTGCACGAAATTGACTCGGATTTCATAAACTTTCACCCATTAACGATTGCTCAAGCACTGGGAACAAATCTGGCACCACTAGAAAAGGACTTAATTATTTAAATAAAGAATGGAACAAGATCAAGTTTAGACCAAACCTCAAAAGCAGTGGGATGTGATAAGATGGCTTCTATTTATTGAAATTACATATAGATTGCACATGCATATATACCAGAATAAGCTGAAGCTGGATAGTTGGATATGGTAGAACTTGCTGTTGCAAGAAATTGTCGAGATGTAAAGGAGAGGAAGGTCACCTCCAAGGAGCATCCAAAATGAATCATCCAAGGGAGAGCACCTGAGCAGGATTTTTTTGTCATCAGTTCCTGTGAATAAATCAAAGACAATAGGAACTTATCTTATTCATCTGTTTGAAAGAAAAGGGTGGGAGAGGGGAAGTCAGAACAATATATTGGTTATCAAGACGAAGGACAAAGGCACGCGAATCGACAAGGTAACTTTGCAGATCCAAAGAAGATTTTATGCATCCTAGTACGACAATTATGGACAAAGAAACCCAAATGCAAACCGCATCACATCAAAAGGAACACAGCAGTCAGCATCCTGAATTTCTGATTGGGGGAGAGCAGCAACAACCTATGCTGAAACTTACAATCGTTTGAGCAACTCAAACAGACATTATGACTCCAATCAGATGGTTCAAATATCAGAGAATATCGCACACATCTAAGATTGTTACAAAGCCTGTTATGAAATGGGCAGTGTTACGTTCAGAAGCCCATAGACTTGAGTTCAGGGGAGCGACCAAACATGATGGGAGCAAAAGTCCATCAGAATTTGAGACACAGGTACCCTCGAAACCAATCGAGAGTCCAATTAACAAAGAGGCTGCAAGACAGCTCCTGATCTGGATGTCATATCGAATCCATGCATCTAGAAGATACCACAAAATTCCGGGCACAACCGTCTAAACCCCAAGCAATTCAAGCCCAGCACGCAAAACCTCGCAGCTACAAGATCGAATCGGGAAACAAAACCCGAACCCACTGACCAGAAATCCGACGAATTCCAAGCTGGCGCCCAAGGAAAGGGCTCGGTTCGTGTGAATTCCAAGAAACCCACCAGACCAAGCAACCCCCCACCAAACCAGCAAGAACCCCAACCAAACAAGAAGATCCAAGAACAGTGCACGGAAGAAGAGGGAAATCGGCACAAGGAGTAAAGATTTCTTCTTCTTTTTTTTTACTTTGATCTGTGGGTGGTGCCATGGCCTAGCAGTTACCTAGATCGGCGGATGAAAAACCCTCGAGGCCACCCGCTCCTCCCTCACCTGGCTTAAACCCCAGCTATCCTCTTCTCTTGTGTTTCTTTTCTTTAATACCACACCCACTCCTTTTTTTTTCTTCCACCACTTGTCACCGGGTGGGCAGGTCGACGTCACTTCGAGTAGATTACCATTTGGGTTACTCGTTTTACTTACTAAATAAATAATAAAGGGGAACTGAAATACATATATATTACTGTCAGCTAATTTCTCACTAATGTCTGATTCGAACTTAATCATCATTTATATTACTGTGACATTAGATCCAGTATTGGTGAATTTCTCACCAAATCTCGCTTGATTGCTTTGGTTTATCTGTTGAAAGCATCCTCCTGGTCCGTTTTGTTTTGTCGATCTGTTGAACCAATTGTTTTAGGAATTTCTTGCTGGGTCAGACATATCAAGGAAAAGCTGGCTTAAACATTAGATGAGACAGAAACACTTTGTTGATTAAATATCATTATCTCCGATGTCATGACTTGATGGTTTATAAGAATCCAAGATTGGACAGAGTTTGTATTCTCAACTAGCTGAACACGCGATGAGATCATGCATGCATATGTATTTCTCTTTTACAAAGACACAAGCGCTAGCTAGCCTTCTTTAATTAGAGTATATATCATTATTAGTATATACAAGTTGTGTCATCAGGAGATAACTCTAGTCTAGAGCACGTATATTGCCATTCAAAGAAATTGGGAGTAGCTCCATCACGCTGTAATTTTGATAGTCTTGATCTGGTCCAGTGTGATCTAAGGCTTGGCATGTTGACTGTTGATCCAGAAATCAAACTGTGCATCTGAAGCATGGTTTCAGTGTTTACACAAAAACAGGGCAATTTGCTTCATTCAGGAAGCATTGGGCATTCTAATAATGAAGTAAAGAGTGAATCAAAGGACGACAGGGCTATCATAAGCATGAGGAACCAGATAGAAAAGTGATAGGCATTTGGACCCAACATCCAGCTGCTTCAACTAAAGGGCAACAAAATAACCATCCTCTAGTACAATGATCAGGTGGTCAAAGGAAAAAACTGAGCATTCTTCTGGTCCATACAGACCCCATTCCATCAGGACAATCAGGAGGTGCTTATCTCATTGGTAGAGAAGTGGTAGTAGTGCAATGCTCACCGAAACATTTTTATTCCTTGCCACATAGTAGCATATGGGACGTAACATCAGTTATAGTATCGGTTAGTCCCCGCCCCCTCGAGGAGCTGGTTTTCCTGTCCTCTAATTAGTAGCTCTTTTTCAGATAGAAGATAGTGCAGAGATGGGCTCTCAAAAATATAATGATCAACCATCTCGTGCTCTCCTCCATGGCAAACAAAAGGGCTACATTTGACGCCAAAAACATATCATGCAATCACTGATGTCTCGATTCCAACTTTGCTTGAATTCCTCACATCTTCATCCTTCTCAGCTTCTTCCCACAGTTCAGGCAGCGCTTCCTTCATGTTGTGGATGCTTTCCAAGGCATAGTCAGCACCTTTCTTTCTCTCGGATGTTCCAACCTGTTACACTCATTCATCACATTTGCATTTACATTTTTTTTTTGCCAAAAGTTTCTAACATCAAACACAAGGGATATTTCCTTACCAGGACAGTTCGCATTCCGATCTGCTTTGCAGCTTCGATGTTCCTGAAGCTGTCATCAAACAATATCTGGAAGGTGTTTCAAGCGAGAGAGTCAGCTACTAGTACACACCATGGCATGAATACATAAGGCAAGGTACACACCATGGCTTTCAATCATGCCGGTGGGCAGGTAGGTGCTTACAGTTGTCTGTGGATTGATGGAGGCGACCTCGAGGGCCTGCAGCATGGCCTCTCTCGATGGCTTGCATAGGATTGGTGATTTTGGTAGCTCCACTCCGGGCTCTGGATGAGCCAGATGCTTCATAATGTCAAAGATTTCGAGTTTGTCACATGGTGCGGGAGGAGGAGATGTTGGGTTCAGTGTCTCAAAACACACGACTCTTTCGAAACAGTCCTCAATTCCGAGCCTCTTCAGGGCCCTTGAAGCATGGATTCTATCACCGTTGGTAAACACCTAGAAACACAGCAAGACAATTATCACTATAATCTCTCAAATACTACTAGTTAGTCTCTGTTGCAGAAAATGGAACTTGAGAGTTTTTGTACATACAACTTTGCGTATGGGTAAGCTGAGAAGAATGTTCCTAAGCACTGGATCAGGCTTGATTTTGTCATAGGCCAGCCTTCCATGAACAAAGCTGATGCAGAAAACAAGTGAGGCAAGTTATGCTCTGTACAAATTACTGGAAGATTCACGAAATTGAAGCTTTGGCAGAATCCAGTACCTGTGGAAATCATCGTAATCAAACTGGTATCCAACAGCCTATAGTATAACAAGATAGCAGCAGAAGCAAAGGTTTAGTGTGTGCCAGGAGGCAACAGGAGACATACAAAAAATAAATAAATTATAATTTAGCAGCACACACGCACCCTCAAACCAGCCATGGTGGTTCCATACTGCTTGTAGAGGAGGATGCATAGTTCCAAGCTAACGCTCTCGTCAACACCGAGTTTGTGCACCATGTAATCTGAAGAGTAGATTTTGAAGCAGCAGGACGTCATGAGCATCTATCTAGTTTTTTTTTTAAACTAGCATCTATCTAGTAAAGCAGCTCATCTGTTGCAACAAGGCGGAGATAGGTATTGACCTCGGATGTTCTTGGCGATGTCGGCAGCAATGCCGGAGGTGAACGGGTAGAGCGTATCATCAAGGTCTACAGGAGGCAAGATGCATGTGCTCTTGAAATGAATAGGGTGCTGCTAGCATGATTGGAAACGATGGATGGCGAGGAGGAGGAGGAGGAGGAGAAATTACCGAAGAGGAGGCAGTCACACTTGAGGCTCTGATCCTTGGTGTACCTGCCGTCGTAGTCCATTGCGGCTCTGCGGGGAATCGATGGACATGGTAAATCCAATGTTCAATCCGCAATAAATAAATAAAAGCAATAGAAACAGATGTGGCTTTTTTTTGGATCTAAATCTGCGACCTTGAGATTTGGCCCGCTCTGCTCGAGAAGAGAAACAAACAATGTTGCTATGCTGGATCGGTGACCCAAACGGGGGAGAGGCTTGAGCAAGCAAGAGCAGTTATTACCAGATTTAGTTTCCGGACGAGAGGCGCAGGCGCAGCGTAGGAGACGAACGGAATGGAGTTTTGGGATTGGAATATGAGATGGATTGGATGGATTGCTTACTCCTATAGTACTCCCATACTATATAGGGAGGGACGGACTCAAGGGAGCGAGCGGCCGAGCGACGGAGGAGGTCGGCGGCCTTGTCGGCGGCTGGATGGAATCCAATCCAATCCTGGCATGCCCGTTGGAGAGGATTTAATTTTCGAAATTTCCCGTTCTGAGAGATTTTGACTTCTAATTCGTGAGTCTTGAATCAAAATTTGAAATTTTCGGCCTTTTTTCGTTTTTTTCTTTTACCATACAATACTGTGGCGCATCATCTCGAGTAAGTAGAGTAGAGTAGAGTCCACTTGAGTTTTTGTCAACACCACCAGCCGTACTGTTGATTTGTTCAAAACAAACAATATTTGTATTACTAGAAGGAGAAAAAAAAAGATATATATATATATATATATATATATATATATTGTGACATGCATAGCCCTGCCTCGCTGCCGCGTGTGACGTGCATGATGATTCATGCCCACCCAGAAAATCAAACTGCACCTTCAAGGATCCTTCAAGGTCTTCCTTTCCACCGGCCTTGCTGCGACGCTGTTTCTCCATCGAGAAGCGTCACAGCATCTGATACCCTTTTCCCTCTAGAAAGAGTAGGGAAGCAAGCAACAAGAATACAAACAATTTCCCAGACCAGCAGCGTTCAGGATCCCCATCTTACTCTTACAATTATAACCTATGTCCCAATCTTTACACGTCCTCATACATAACATAGATGCTTCAGCTTCAAGGGAACAGTCGCCAACACAAAAGATTCATTCCTTCAAAACAAAATCCAGGCATCCATGTCTGAAGAAAAAAAAATACATCTTTCAAAAATTGTCTGAAGCAAAGTCTTCAGCATATAACTTCTGTTTCAGCTACAAACAATGACATGCATGGCCCTTCATTGTTTCTCTCTATTAAGTCAATCGTCAAATAGTATCTCATACATCATCAGCCAACCTTTCTCTACCTCAAACAATCCAATAGGTTACGTGAATGTCACTCACACACAAAACAACAACAATGAATGAATGAATGAACGAATGATCAGGCCTCACAATTTACAAAAATCACTCAACAAACTACCTAGCTGCACATGTAAACAGAATTAATATATGTTGCTTCCCAACAAAGAAGCATATCTGTATCTTGATCGGCCTCCTCCAGGCCCGCTCATCACCGGATGTGGCTTCTTGAGAATGACCAGAGCCCAATATCGCGGACAGGAGTCTGAATGCAAACACCATGGGGGAGTCAAAGTCCACACAAATATACGATGCCTTCTCAAACACGCACATCGCTGAACTCTCAATGCTCATTATGCATTACCTGTGTCTTCACTGATGGGAAAATATTCCAGAATCGTAGAGTTTCGTCGCCTGCTCCTGTTACTATGGTCTGCAAATTACATTCCATCATTTACTAACTAGATATTGGACATAATTTCTGGGCAAATTTTAACACGATGTGCAGACTAACTAGATTCAGATTTACCTGGCCATCAGGAGACGATGCAAGGTAAAGCACACGCATCGTATGTCCGGTTAGAGTTGCAACCTGTTCTCCCAAAATATCCAAGCATCGTAGAAATTAGGTTGCATTAACTATTGCACTAAGAAACATTTCTTCCTCCAGGACATTTATCGTACTTGACATTAAAATTCCAAACAACCACAGCAGAAGATATAGCCCCTAGCACATAGCAGGCTTTTTTTTTACCCCATAAAAACTGTTTATTAAGAAGCGCATAACCTGTCGTGGACTGTGCATAGGCAAATGGTTCGGCTTAGTTTACATTTCTATTGTGCTCTAAGCTATCAGTAAGTCAATATCTCAGCCCACAGAAAGAAAATGACATTTTTTCTTTGAGACGTCATCAAAGAAGAATCTTGTTAATTAAACTTGCAGGTGGAGTCTCCTTGGAGGGCTTTTGATGCTTCATACCCAAAATACGCGATTTTATAGTGTCCAGCGTTCTTACTGATGTATCAAGAGATGTGAGGTACTGATAGCTACAATGTGCTATGTCACCTTAACCTGCTGTGGAAGATAGCAAATGGTATTTATTGCTTATTCTATGTTTCACTGTTGCTTAAGCATTTCTTAATTCAATGTCTCAGCCGACAGCAATGAAATGTAGTTTATCAGAAGCAAGCCGAGAAAAAAGTTGCATACACTGGAAGTCATTGAGGATGCACATCCAGAGGATGCATTCATTACACAATTGGCTTACTGATATATCAAGATATGTCAAGTATTGAGATCCACAGTGTGTAAGCTCACCTTTGACATAGATGGGTATTTCCACACCATGATTTGATTTTGAGAATACCCGTGTGTGCTCACGAGCTCATTCACATTTTTGCACCAGGCAAGGTTGCAAACCTGCAAGAGAAAGAGAATGATGAGGATGTCAGAACCACAGTAGAACATAGCACTGAGGTCATTCGCATTCAGAACCACGACTTGCCTGGCTGCCTGTGTCTATTGAGTTGAGAACATTTCCATTAGCCGTGTTCCAAAACCTGATACACCTATCAGCTGTTCCACCTCCTGATGCCAGGAGGCCTTGCTGATGTGGTGACCACGCTATTGCTTTAACCGCAGCTGTATGCTCTGTCAAGCGCAACACCGGCTGTTGCGATCGTTGGTTCCATACTAGTAGCTGGTTGTCGTTTCCACCCGAAGCAAGCTCTCGGTCGTCATGCGACCATTTTAGTCCACAGACCTGGAAATACAGAGGTTTGAGATCCAAAGATCCACGCAAGATGCATGTAATATGCATAGTGAATGATTTATCTTTGTCCTGGAAATTAAATCTCACCTCTGATCTATGACCAGAGAACATGCTGACATAGTCCCTGGGGACACGGATGTCATGCTGCAATATGTTCTTGTCCCTGCTACCGGAGGACAATATGCAGGAGCTCCATGCTAATACCCCAGTCCGTGTTTGGTGACCCCCCATGTTCCTAATCCGTTTACAGCGTGAGCTGTCCCAGATCTGTTGAGATAGTAGAGATACTACTTGTATGTGAGCACAGTATGTCGCTCGAAAAAGAGTTTGAGATTGCAGAGAATTCAGTCAGCATATACTGACTGCTTGCAAGTTATGTGAATAAGGCTGATATAACGGAAGGAGCGGTTCTGCTGCGATGTCGCGTTGGCTAGCATGATAATCGAGAAAGGAAAGCAATGCAAACCTGGACATCTCCAAGTCCGGTGCCAATGGCAAGATACGAGCCTTCCCGTGACCAATGCACGGCGCAGACGCTGTCCCTGGGCCCCAGATCGCAGAGCTTGGTGACCTGGATGTTGATTAGCAGCATGGTCGTATGAGCTGGTGTGGATGGCGATGCATTGAGACTTTAGAGATATGTACCTTGCTATTGGACGCGGACCATAGGTATACGCAGGTCCCTAGTCCGACGGCGAGCATGTTCTGCGAGGACCAGTCGACGAGGTTGAGGTAGAAGTCGTCCTGCAGGGACGGCGCGTCCAGGACCTGCCGTGGTAGAGAGTGAAGAAGAGGCTTTGCAGTTTGCCCGGGAGGTGTTTGTGGGAGTGGCTGTGCGGCTGTGCCAGGAAGAAAGAAAGAAAGAAAGCAGCAGGCAGCGTACCTTGTGCGGCGTCTTTGGGACTTTCCTGGGCGGCTTCTGCGGCGATGCCGTGGTCTCTCCGGATCCGGCGGTGCAGTCGTGTTGGGCGGCGAAGGGGGATGTGGCGGCGGAGGAGTGGTCTTTCTTGAATCGGAAGAGGTTGGTGTTGGGCGAGGCTGGGGCGGGGGCGGGGCCCGGGGTGGCGGGGCGAGGCGAGTCCGGGCCGAAGAGCTCGGCGCGTAGGAGACGGGAGTAGGTGGTGTCGTCCTTGGATGGGGAGTCGAGGAGCGCGAAGTTGTGTAGGCGGGAGGAGGAGCGGCAGGGGATGAATCGGTCGCTGTAGGTGGTGGTCTTGGACGGGGAGGGCGTCTTGGGTGTCTCGGCGAGGCGGCGCGAGGGTGACGGCGAGGAGGATGCCCCCGCGCCGGCCCCCACGGGGTCGAGGCGGAGCGCGGCCGCCATGGACGGCGGCACGTTGAGGCGCGGCTTCGCGTCGGCCGCCGCCATAGTGGAACCCAATCCTGGGGGGGGTGGCGTGAATGGCGTGGCAACCAATGGATCCAATCAATGGGGGGAGAGGGAGGGAGGGAGAAGAGAAGGGCAGCCAATCAATGGAGCTGCGGCGGCAACGGTCACTAGACGAGACCTGGAGGAGGAGGAGAGGAGGAGCGCTCGCTTTGCCCCTTTGGGCTTGGGCTTTGGGGTATGGTCGGTCGTCTGTCGGTGGGTGGGGTCCACGAGATCCATGTGTCAACGGTGGTGGGTCGTCGTAACGTAACTAGCCGTTGGAGGGAGGGAGGGAGAGGAGGAGGGTGGTCATGGGCCCGGCCCGCCCAGTTAGAGTATTGGGTTGGGCTCTTAGCCCATCATACATACAACTACAGAAAGAGCCCAATCGCTCGCTGCTGTGAATCATCTGTGGGCCTCGAGTAAAATAAAGAGTCAAATGCTACAGCCCACAGATGTACGCATGTCCGTATTCATCATATATATTGAACAGCACTGGCATTCCATTACTCTAGCTATAACTACTTGTCTGCAAGCTGAAAAATAGGCATATGTATCGATCGATCGATCCGATTTCAGAAGATGTTGGGGAGTATGGCCATGTCGATGTAGGGCGACGTCGTCGAGAGGGCGGGCGGCGGCGGCGGCGAGGAGCTGCTGCTGCTGGTTGGGGTGGTGGTGGTGCTGCTGCTGCTGCAGCAGGGGCGCCGGACAAGCAGCGGCACGACGTCTTCCAGCAACCCCCCGTTATTATTACTGTTATGCTGACGATCAACAAAGCCGCAGCCGTAGTAGCCCTCTGCTTCTTGCTGAGAGAACACCCCTAGCATCCGTCCATCGTCTCTTCTTGGTGAGGCTGCTGCAGCATGCTGCCAGCTGCTGCCGCCGCCGTGGAGGAGGAACGACGGCTGCAGGTCTAGATCTCCTGCCGGTGCGTCGTCGTCGATGATTGGTGGTGGTGGTGCTGGGCCACCGCGCGGCTGCAGCTTGGGTTTCTTGCTGCTGGTGGTGGTGCTTCCTCCTGGAGCAGGAGGAGACTGCTGGTGGTGGTGTTGCAGCAGGAAGTGGGAGTAGGTGTAGTGCAGGTGGAGACCTTCGTAGGTGACGAGCAGCGTGTCCGCCTCGTCTGTCGCGCGCTCCACCTGCTTCTTGGCGTTGCACCGAGGGTTCGTGCAACGGTAGTAGCTCCTGCATGCAAACATGTTAAATTATATATGATCATGTATCATCAACTCTAGCTACCTGATTCATTATTCATTATATTGATTATTATTCCATCCATCCATCCATTCATCTCGATCACATATATATTCAGATATATCACAATCATTATCATATAACGATAGATGATGCAATTAATGATGGACTGGACTGGGAGGAATAATAATCCTAACCGCGCACCTACCTTTGAAGATCTTTCAAGTCCACTTAATTATTAAGCTGCAGCTACCTGCTGCACTAGCTAGATGACAATGCGATCCGCTTTCAGTTCGGAAAGTTAGCTAGCAATACTGGCAGCAGGCAGGGCGAGTAGTGCTGCCCAGCTAGCTATACTATTTCTATCTGGTATCGGTAGCTCGCTGACTGAATATATATATATAATATATATATATATATTATATTTAGAAGTAACTGCAAACGCGTGTAGAATAAATTATATATATATATATATATAAAAGATCGGATCGGATCGGAGTTAGTATACTAGCTGGTAGTTAGCGGCTACTTTAAATGTACGTGTAGCTATCCTACCTTGGGTTGGGGCTGTTCTTGATGGATTTCTGCCCGTATTTCCTCCATTTGTAGCCATCCTCTGCAAGCCCCCCGTTCCCGCAGGTCTTCATCTTGAGCGTGTACTTGTTCTCCATCTTGCTCATCAACACCTTCGAAGAATTCAGCTCAGGGGACAAAACCCTACACGCATACATGCAGAATATATATGTATATATGAGGTGTTGGTGAATTATAGTTATATCGAAAGATCGATGATATATATATATATATATATATATATATATATATATACACACACTTACACCGCTGGGCTGGTGGAGACGCCGCCGGCGGAGGCGGAGGTGTAGTTATCCATGCTGGCATCATCGTCAGCCAGCTGATCGGCGCCGCCGCCGGTGAAGGAGAGGGAGAGCGCGCTCTCTATGTCGCTGATGGTGGGCCCGGAGTAGACCGTGGAGATGAGCTTGTTCACCATGGACTCCCGCCGGCGCCGAGGTCCATCATCCGCCGCCCCAAACAAGTCGCCGCTGCTCCGCCAGACGACGCTCTCAAGCGGCGGCGGCACTTGATGCAGCTCCTCCTCCGCCATGGTGGCTAATAAGCTTGCTAGCGGCTGGGGCCTCTGCCTCTCAAAGAAGATCGAATTGCTAGCTAGTTACAGCTAGCGCAAGCCGGCCGGCTAGCTACTTCTGGCTTCTGGCCGCGCGAGCGCTACCTGCTGCTACTATAGAGAAGATCGAGAAGAGAAGAAAGCAATTCTTGCGTTTGTGGGAATGTGTCGTAGTGACTTCACTCACCAACCCGCTGCTGCCAGCCGCTCACCAAGTGTGTGTGTGTGTATGTATATGTGTATATATATATATACCATGGTAAAAGACCAATGTACCCTCGAGAGGGTGCTGCTGCTGCTGTGCTCGGCCCTGCCCTCAAGCATGCATATTATTGCATTGCAGCAGTTGCCCTTTATTTGACGATCTGATCTGAAGCTGCGTGCGGCGCGGCAGAGAATGATCTGAAAAGAATAAAGCAGCTAGGTAAAATATAATTCAACGACGATCGACTAACTGAACTAACAACATATATAATATAATGTATGGAAAAGTCAAATTTACAACCTCAAACTACCACAAAAGTCTGATTTTCAACCTTTAACTATAAAATCAGATAACATAGGCCATCCAACTGTCAAAATCGGGTAAATTTGGTCCTTTGAATGGTTTTGAAGGTGGTTTTCCATTTTATGGAAATTAAAAAAATTCAAATTTAAACTAAAAAATTATAAGTAATTTATTTTAAATTAAAAAAATGAAATGGGTATCAAAAGTTTTGTAAAAATGTAACCTATCTATTAGCACATACTTATCAGTTATTCGGATCCAATTTTTTATGTTTATAGTATTTGGTTGCTTGTAGTTATGCCTATTATTTTTAAGTAACTAGGATTCGAATAGAGCAATAATAGATATGTTATATTTTTAGAAAAAATTGGTACTACTTTCATATTTTTTGATTCAAAATGAGTTAGTATTGAATTTTTAGATCTGATTAGGATTTTTATTTTTTAAGAAAAATACAAAACCACCATCGAAACCAAACCACTTTAAGGTCCAAATTTGCCTGGTTTCGACTGTTGGATGGCCTCTCTTATCCGATTTTGTAATTGAAGGTTGAAAATCGAATTTCTACGATAGTTTAAGGTTGTAAACCGAATTTTTTCCTATAATATAAATAATGTCGATCATTAGGCCCGGACGGTACGGTGCATATATGCATGCAATTGCATGCATTTTATATATATATATATATATATATATATATATATATATATATACTAGCTAGCAACCACTAAAGCTAGGTAGCTAGCTATCGATCGATCGATCGATGGAGCTCTGAGCATGTATATACGATGATTGTCATTGTTGGACAGAGCGATAGGAGGCATAGCTAGCTACCAGCTTAATTTGGACCTCTTATGCCGCTACTATATACATACATCGATCCCGGTCGGCCTATCCTATTAATTAATTATTTGATAGATTAGCTTGTACATACCAAAGCAAAGAATAATTAATTTTGGCTGTACACATACACGTAAGGCCAGTCTCAATGTGTAGTTTCATTGCGCAGTTATCAAGAGTCAAGACTAGAAACTTGGTCAATGTGCCAGAGGAGTGTCATGGGGATGAAACTCCTCTCTAATCCTATAAAATTGCCCCTCACCTCTCCTCTTAATGACTGCTATGTCAGCAAATTTGCTGATGTGGCATAAAAATTTAATATTATAAAATTTTTATGAAACCTCCACTGAGAGTGGACTAAGCGCGATAAACTTACACAAGTGTATGCATTCGTATGTACTAGAAAAGAAGCTAAGGTAGCTAGGGTGCGCGTGCAAGCTTATTATTAACTGCTCGATCTGCTGCTGCTACGTGCCTTTTAGTTATTAGGGGTCCTAAACTGCAGAGATTATTAGGGAGCAGATAGATATGATTGCATGCGTGGAGAGGATACTCCTATATGCCAAGAGCAGGTCGATCGACCGTAGCGGTACGCGTCGTCTCTTCTAACTCTACCCACATGCGGTTTATATATATATATATCGGATGGAATGGAAGAAGCAGCTAGCTAGGTAAGCAGGCATATGCAGGCGGGCAGCAAATTAAATATACTTGTAGTGTACTTTTTATGCAGCTAACGACATGCAAGGGCCGGCCGGGGTGGAACGAGTTAAGCAGGTACTACGGTGGTACTCTCCCCGTTCTAAAATGTAGATCGTTTTGGTAAATTTAGATATATAATTTTACTATACATCTGACAGACATAGTGTTTATCTAAATGCATAAAGTTAACTTATCGATCCAAATTAATGGACTAGCAGTTTAAATTTTGGTTGCATGCATGCATGCATTAGGAACGAAGGAGCTAGTTGACTTTTTTTTCCTCCTTATTATTAGCTACCCTACCAGTGGGCCCGGCGGCCGGGGATGATGACATGTAATAATGCAAACGCGCGCGCGATGGAGAGAAGCAGGAAGGAAAGGGCCAAAGGCAATTAATGTGCTGACTGGGGAGTCGAAGGGGATACGACAAGGGTTGACCTTACCTGCGCAACAAGGCAACTGTATATCCATCCGACCTGGCTGGCTGGCGGTCGGGTCGTGTGCTCGATCCGCATGGCCACATGGAGCTGCTGGTACTGGTAGCCACTACCTAGTAGGTGCGGATGGGGTGTATCGGGATCAGGATCGAGCCGCCATTGCAGCAGCCAAAGAGCGCGTCCAACTTGCCTCTACACTGCATGCATGCATGCTTTGTCTCTCAGCGTGCATAGACCGACGATGCGTACGTGGTCCAAATTGGTCGAGAGTCAACGCATGCGTGCATGGGCATGCATTATTGTTCATTAGTATACTAGCTATTTGGTTGCGATATGATCCCGATCGGCAGCTTCGTGATTGGATTTTTGTTCGCTCATGCCACATGCATATGCATGCTACCTCTCTCCCTCTCCCTCTCTCTCTCCAACTATATATTTATTATACATTTATTTACTGATGACATCCGAATGCACGCACGCAGGAGGTGCCTTGAACTGGAAGAGGATTCCAGAACCTCGCAGCCCAACTCGCATGCATACTTGCAGCTGAACAAACCAGGCCGGCCGTCCCGTCCTTCTTTGCCTGGTGGGCTGGCAGTCCGACTCGATTGGTAAGCCAGACCAGCTATCCGGCCCAGTGCTAACACCGCTCCGCCGCCACTCAGCTCACTCACTCACTCACCGGGCTTTAAGCCCAACCCAATGCAATCTCAGGGTTCTTGAAGAAGGCCCCCGGCCCCGGCCGGGTTTTTTTTTCCCCTTTTTGAATAATGAATAGTATGTAAGAGAGTTGTGGGCCTTTGTATTAAGAAAAAGAATGGTTTTTTTTATTACCCGACAGGAGACCATGCATTAAGAAAAAAATGACAGTTGCGGGTGATCTCCGAACACACGATGGCGTAGGTAGTATGCATGGTAGTAGCAACGCAAATAATGGCAGCGCATGCAGGCAGGCAGGCAGGCAAATAATTGGAGCCTGGCCTGGCCATGCTGCTGGCCATGCATCCATCCATCCATAGCTCGTCGGGCTTAGACGTCGCCCTCGCAGTGAATATTCAAGTGAAAAAAAGCAGCGTGAATTTGATCGATGATGGGGAGATTTAAAAAACACTGTAGCATGCATGCATGTGTAGACGACGGGACAGACAGGACAGGACAGGACATTTCTTTCTTTCGCTTGCATTGCCCTGCCCGCCTTGGATCAGATCAGGTATGCACGCAGGCGCGCGTAACTACTAGCGCAGGTGAGGTGAGGTACCTGCATGAAGCTACCAGCTGCAGCTGCTGCCTGCTGCGTCTTCTCTGTGGTGTGGTGTGTGTCTCCACGCTATTTGCGGTTACAGAACAACGTAGTACTAGGCTGCAGGTTACTCCACACAACAACCAGCTCCTAGAGCCTACAGCTAGCGAGAGAGCTGCCCAATCCAATCCTTTCAGGCTTCAGGCTTTGCAGCACGCAGGCAGCTACACCTCCGGTACGGTGGCCTGGCCGACCCATCCATCGGTCGGTCAGATCAGATCGCCGGTGGCCGACACCATGCCCAGAGAGCCAGCACGCAGCTATTGGTGGCTGCTCCTCCCTCCGATCAGCTGCTCGATCGCCATGTATTTCTGCAACAGACCCCTGCATGCTTCACTTGCTGGTGGCCGGCCCTATCCTCTGCCATGCATGCTCTCTCTCTCTCTCTCTCTCTCTCTCTCTCTCTCTCTCTCTCTCTCTCTCGATCAGACTGCCTGCCTGCCTCAAGCTTTCAGTCCTACTAGTCAGCTCTGGCTCTGGCTGGAACCTCAGCTCCTCCAGGCCGGTCGTCTCCAATAATCCATCCGGGAAGACTAATCACTGCTGAATGAAGATCGACGATGCTACCACTACTACCATGCATGCAAGTAAGACATTTCTATGCTGGGTATGCAAACAGCCAAACACTTTTCAGATCCCTGCAGGGCAGGTTCAAAAATTCCCTAGCTAGCTAGTAGTATAGCGTAGGTAGTCTTTTGAACGACGACAGTGCATGCAATGCAACCATGCATGTGTAGTCAGTTTCAACTACAACATAGTAGTATACATGCATGGAAGAATGGAGGGGTAAATACTACTGAATAGACGACGCTCACACAGTACTACGTACTCTGAATTCCCTAAAGAGAGTTGTTGGTTGCTGATGAATACTCGTTCACAGCATTCATGATCTGCATCAATGCATCATCATCTATCCCAATGCAAATATGCGATGCAACAAAAGAAAACAAAGCATCCAATCAAACATCTCTGCTTTCAGGCAGCAGGGATTGGAGTATATACAACTAGATGCGTTTCGGTTTTGCTGACGACCACGAGATCGTCCTCGGGCTCTGCCTTGTTTCTTGCGCTGTCGTCGTCGTCTTCATCTCTCTCTCTCTCTCTCTCTGACTCTCTCTCTCTACTCTATATATAGAGAGAGAGAGGTATGCTGTATGCGATGCAACCTCTAGTGAATAGTGATGGGTTGGGTTTTAATCGATCTGATCGTACGGCTCCATTGCTAATAACCTTGGCAGTGAATGCACATGCATAGTTGCAAACCCGTGAAGAAAGCAAGCGAAGCACAAGCTTGAAGATGACAGCAGACTGACGATTACCACGACCGATGATGGGATGGATGGATGGATGATGGATGATGAGATCGGACGGCTAGCTGTCTAGGCCCACGTACGGCCCGGCCCACCGGAAATGTGACGGGTGCAGGCTTTGTTATATTTAACACAGGCTCTCTCTCTCTCCCTCCATCCCATCATCCCCATTGGCTGGACCTGGACCTGGACCTGGACCTGGACCTGGACGGGACGGCCCCACTCCCCGCACCGCCTTTCTGTGCTGTGCAGCAGTGTGCATCAGAAGTTCATGTTCCTTGATCGCTTTGGTTCCGGACCATGAACTGTAAATAGCAGTACCATGCCGTGTTTTAAATAAACCTTCAATTTTTTCATGGGCGATATACAGTACCAGTTATTATTTGCAAATTTATAGTAAGCACACTGCTAGAAAATTTAGCATTAGTACCGGGCATATGGTGCATTTAGTACCGGTCGAGCTCAGCGGTACCGCGCTCCTGGTACGAAAAAAAATTACAAACAGAGTCACAAATCACGAGAATTTTTCACGCGTAAACGCACGTGCTTGGTTTGTGGGATTCGAACCCATGATCTCAAATCTCGCAAAAATCTTCCTTGCTATTCCATCTACACATCATTTGTAAGTGGGAGAGAGATACATTTCTTTTAAAATAACTCGTGGAGTACTATTTAGTAGCGGATAAAAGCACTACCCGGTACTAAATGTAACACTTTAGTACCCGGTGGAATTTTGATCCGGTACTAGATGGCCGAGCTATTTTACTACCGGATCTAAGACACACCGGTACTAAACGAGAGTTACTTTTAGTTATTACCGTGTTTTGACCGGATACGGTTTCAGTAACTTTGAACTCGGTACTAAATTACTAAATAGTTAAATGTTCTATGGTAGCCTTTAGTACTGGATTAAAATATGTCGTGTAGTGAGGTGCGCCGACGTAGGTCGTTTTTCTGGATCCAAAATTCTGTTTCTTTCAGCAGTTTAGTTCGTAGCTGCAGAGATATGATGGAAAGTGGATGAAGACAAGAATATTTTACATCCCGATGTGCATGCCCAACAGAGATTAAATCAGGTTTTGCTGGAGTAGTCAATATCACGCTATATATTGTATATGGGTATATATGCATGCATGCATAGCTAGCTAGCTCTGCTTGGATCTCTTTCAAGGACACAATGATAGATCCCAAAGCATGCTTGCGAAATGCACGTACTATTGCAGTACAGTTTGGAATATTCCAGCTGAATGCAGAAACAAAAAACTATACAGAGCATGCATGTTTTTATAAAAAAAAATAAAAGGAAACAAGCATTTTCACCCTTACGGAGATATAATACTGTATCCAAAAGGTAGCACTAGCTGCTAGTGGTGGAATAAAATTAAAGAGCGTGCAGATGGATCGGATGATCATCTCAGCTCGCTCGCAACAGCTGCTGATGCAGCGGTGGTTTTCATTTCACGTACAGAAATGATCTTTGATTTTTGATATTTGTCCCGGTCATAGTTGGATCCAGGACTAATCTAGGCATTAGGTCCGGTTCCAACGGCTAAAAGTTGGGATGACTCTTTAGTCCCGGTTGGAGCCATCAACCGAAACTAAAAGTCTATCATTAATCCCGATTGGTGGCTCCAACCGAGACTAAATGTCCAAACTTTTATTTCTGGTTGGTGTTACCAACCCGGACCGAAGGGTTATCCACGGATTAGTTCAAAAAATAGCACTCTAACTAACTAAAGTTGCATGCACTGTGCAGGTGGGGTGTTAAGGAAGCTATACGCGATGTAAAAGAGATCTCAAGTTCGAGTCCTAAATGCGGAGTAACTTTGTCATCAGCTCCGCAGCACGTACGCGTATGTAATGTAAGTAAGTAGAGATGAGTGGCACACATGCATGCATCGATTTAATCGAGAGATACATGACTACTACTAGCAGTAGTAGTATAGTGCTGCAGCACGCATGCATCAATGCAATAATAATAGATAGATAGATAGATGAGATGCAACAAACTAGCTAGCTGCATCGATCTATCCGATCCGATCACCGGCCCGTTTCTTTCCAGCTACTACAAGTAGTAAGCTGCTGGGTGTTCGTTGTACATTGATGGGAGTTTGTTTAGTTTCCTCACAGGGAAAGGGTGCTGCTTCCTTGTTCCTTCCGGACGTACGCGTAGCTGCCAAAGATCGATCGACGACGTACAAGGGCAAGGCCAGGATGATCGATGCATGCAACTGCGAAAAACCTGCAATGGCAATGGCAAGGCAGGTGGGCGAGGCCAGCCCACAGTAAAAGCTCCCCCTGCCTTTTCCAGCACCTCCGATGGCGATGCCTAACCGCCTCGATGACGATCGATCCATCCATCAGACCGTCGTCGTTGCTCGCTGGAGCTACCTAGCTGTACCTGTGTGTGTGTGTGTATTCAGCATATGCAATATATAAATGAAACTAGTCAGTGTATGCTTTGAACGAAGCTACTAGTATAGCTAGGAGGCCATCATCAGATAAACAGCCAGCACGCCACAGTACTTACTGTACATGCGGACATGATCGATGTCGATCTGATGATATGATGCATGTATGGATGACGGGGCCGGCCGGTCCACCCGGCTAACATAACCCACCACTACCAGTACGTGGCCGGCTGGCCAGTGCTAGAGATGAATAAGCTATAGGCTGCAGAGCCAGCCTTCCCACGCTGCACCTGCTAGCTCCCTCCTCCCTGCATTTATATATATGTATGTATGTATAGAGAGAGAGAGAGAGAGAGAGGGAGGGCTCCCCAGCAATGCAAATGCAAGCAGCAGCCTCTCGATCGCTAGCTGGAGCTAGGTGAGCCTTTGCAATACTGCCCACCAGGCCAGATGCTAGCGATTTTGGTGTCTCGATCCTTTCTTTCATTAATTCATCTGTCCCTCTTAGCTTCCATCGATCATCCATCAGCTGGTGATTTCTGGCGTGGCATCATCAAGATTCACACGCTGCATGCCATCCCTACTATGTCTATGTGTATGTGTGGGAATCTTGATGATGCTGCATTGGAAATCAAAGGGCTATCGTATCACATATCTCAGCTAGCTCAGCTGCCTCATCTTCCAGCAGGTAATTCATCATTATTATTTATTTGTACATATATATGTGGTATAGTATGTAGTAGAATTAATAATTAGTGTCAGGATCGATGCATGATATATATATATGTCGCTGTTATCCCCTGCTTGCTTGCTTCTTATTGCTTTACCTACTAGTCAAATCCATCCTATTATATAACACATGCTAGCTAGGATTATAAATATATCATGGTCAAAGTTGCATCACTGGCTGCCTCGTTATATATGCCCACACATTAGAATGACGCGTGTGTATCTTCTTTTGAATTATGCAACACATCAATTATTTATAAAACGCGCTCAAATTTTTGGGCAAACTGAGATGATTAGTTTTTAGAAAATAACTAATTAATCATAAAAGAAGTTGGCATCTCTTAGCTCTAATTCCCGCTCGATGGCAGGCATACGAATGTATACTAAATTCACTATGTAATGAATCGCTTTGCTCATTGTATTCAGCATCTGTTTTCCAAAAAAAAAAATTGTATTCACCATCAAGTGTAAAAGAAAAAAAGGGAGGATGTTTTCTTTGTATTGGGGCTGATAATGGACGGACGGCAGGCTGGGCTGATGAGTGATGATCCTAGCCCACCCAATAATAGGATGACGACAAACTGCAAGCCCGCTTAGCTTACTTTTTTTTTTTTGGAGAGGAGCCCGCTTATCTTACTTGAAGGAAGGAAGGAAAGAAGGAAGGAAGGACACTCACTCACTCCCGGCCCAGAGCCTGCGGCCCAAATTAGGCTGCTATTCGTTGCTTGCTACGGAGTATATATCAAGGAGGAGGACATGATCTCAAGTTAACTTTTGGAGTTCCAACTATTGCATATATGGAATGCAGACTTCTTTTTTTTTATTTGCACGTGATTCTTTTGTGCCGGAGTACGTGCTTATCACATACTATATGTACATACTATGTGTATGCATGTATGTATACTTGGAGAAGTAGCCGCCCAATGCTGGTGGTGCTACTTTTATGACTTGTTCCATCTTTTTATCCCTCGAGTTTATATGATTTGTTCTATGTATGTATTTTTTCCGAGTTAAAACAGTAGCCACAGTTCATTCTTTCAGAAGCAACAATTTATCAAAAAAATCTCTCTTTTTACCAACAATATTTATTTTCTTATCATTGCAGCCTAGAATATGAGCATGCAGAGGCGTGTGTGAGGCACTGAGGCCGTACCCTACCTACATGGATTATTGGTACGGTGTCTGCAAGAACCGATCCTGCGTGTTCATCTCATCATCTCGGTGGCCGGGAAGTGAATGGAGATTAAATATACATGGAATGGAATGGAAGGTCTCAACGTCCAATCATATCCAAGTAGAAGTAGCAGCTAGCAGCTGCACTCGATATATGTGATCTAGATAGTCCTTTGGAAATTATATATTAAACTACGTTATCATATATGGCCGGCGATCATCCATGCAATAATTTATTTATTTATTTCTTTTCTTTCTTTCTTTCTGATATAATATAATACTGTTGTGAGTTGCTAGCTTAATAATGCATGTTAATGTTACACACGCTGCTGCTGCACTGCAACTGCACTGCATGCATTATCGTTGGGCCATCCCATACATGTCTGCTTTCCTGCTTTGTTTTTTTTTCTATTCTGTTATATATTTGCCGTACGTACGTAGGCGCGTGCGGCCCTGATGCAATGGATTTGAACGAACGATGATGAATAATGCAGGTATATATATGCTCTGGACTGGAGACAGATCTAGCTAGTACGTTACTACATGGAGGAACGTATCAGAAGAGATGAAGAGAACAGATGAGAGCATGCATGATGAGCAGACGTGACGATATATGCATGCAAACAACGGCTACTCGCATGCACATGGCTGATTGACGATAATCCAGGCAGGCCGTTGGCCGAGGGAGAGGCGATACAATACAATTCTACAATGCGAGCGATCATGTGATGATGATTCAGAGCTCGAAAATGGAGCAGCAGCAGCTTTCATTTCATCCAACGTTGGAGTGAGTGAACAAGAGAAGAAGAACAGACGGATTGTGGAATTTTTAGAGGGCTGTGGTTACCTTGGTTTGGTTGGCTGCAACCACCGGACGGAGGAGATTCACTGCACTCCTGCTCTGCTCTGCTCTGCTCCAAAATCAAAACCAACAAAGGCTGCTGCTGCTGCTGCTGCGCCGTCCTTCCCTCGAGATTGCCGCTGCTCATCCAACGGCGGCCTGGCAGTCTGGTTACTACTACTAATACTGCTACTGGGCAGCAGCTAGTAGGATCGGGAGTAGCAACACGGGCACAACAGGAGGGAGAGTCGAGCTGAGCTGCTGCGTCATCGCTTGCTTTGCTAGCCCTACCACCGCCGTGTACTGTACTGTACCTGGCTCAAGGGGACAAGGAGGCCCCAGGTGCGCGCCATCCATCCATTGTTCCTGACTTCCTTCCCCCCGGCCCATACTCTCCTCTCCTCTCTCCGATTCATCCACTGCTCCCTGCTCATTCATTCATTCTCCCATCATCGCTCGCTCGCTCGCTCGCTAGAAGAGGCCAAATCTCTAGCCCACCCGATAGCACAGCACAGCAGAGGAGAGCAGAGCAGAGAGGCAGAGAGCAGAGGAGGAGGAGGAGGATGGATCCGCGTCCGCCCGGCGGGGACGACAAGTGGAAGCTGTCCAAGAAGGGGCGGAGCAGATCCGGCAGGCCGCACACCATGGATGCAGCCGGCACCAGCACCACCATGCTCAGCCGCAGCTACTCGGCCAGCGTGAGCACCACCAGGACTGCCAGCACCAGCAGCTGCTCATCGTCCTCTTCTTCTTCTTCTTGTCCACAACCACAACGACAGCAGCAAGGAGCTGGGCAGCAGCAGTCGTCGCGGCTGTCCAAGAAGAAGTGCGTGGAGGCGGTGAAGGAGCACCGGGCGCGCTTCTACATCGTCCGCCGATGCGTCTCCATGCTCGTCTGCTGGCGCGACTACTAGCCGTACCCGTACGTACGTAGACAATGCAATCAGATAGACCTACCTAGAGCCAGCTGCCTACTACTAGAAATCTAGAATAGTGAGTGAGTAGTAAGTAGAATTACTCCTTCCATTTTTTTTCCTTCCTAATCTTACCTGGACTGGACTAGTGTTTTTTCTTTCTTTCTTTTTTGATTAATTTGTGTATGCGCATATAAGCAGGGGCGGAGGGGATCAAACCCCCCTAACTTTCCAAGATTAATGGATACCCCTTGAGCTCCTTCTCCAACTTTAGGAACGAAGAATGAAGAAGAAGAGGGGAGAAGAGAAAGGAGATGAGCCCCCTCTTCACTTGGCTGCTGGATTCACCACTGCATGCATATAAGTAAGTAAGTATATATAGAGTAATCAGGAATCCATCCAAGGGGATCGGATCGCAGCTGCTGATTGCTACTAAGTACCAAGTGCATGCGTACTTGGGAGCAATCGCATGGCGGAGGATCGGCCGGCAGCAAAGATCTTAGCACGTAGTTTTAATTTCCCCATTGTTTGTTTTTTTTAAGCTGGAGTTTTTTTTTTTGACTCTTTAACTTCCCCCGATGAGAAGGAAGGAGAAGAAGAAGTTGTTTGTTGATTGTTAGTTACTCCAGTAGTAAGTTGTAATGATGAGTCAATATTCAATCATTCATTCATCGATTGATTTATTTGTCCCCCCTCCCATGGCATGGCATTGACCAGCAGCTAGCTGCTGGCAGCAGAGACGATGATCCAGGACCAGCCAATAGCAGGATCTTCAATGATATATAGATGCATAGCAGCAATAGCATGGACGGATCGGATCAGAGGCAAAGTATGGTTATTTGGACCAATGCAATGAGAGCCGATGTGCAAGCAGCAAGTAGTTGGTAATACTGGCTACTGACTTACTGAGTGGTGGTCCTTAATTACTTGCAGGCAGGCAGCAAGCAGCTAGATAGTATCCTTGGTGCGCTGCTCCGCTGCAAGTTTGGCTGATGTGCACAAGCAGAAATACATAAAATTGAGCTCAACTGGCCCCTGCTTGATTTGGCTCCACGTTTCGCCACCGCCTCCATCCGTGGCTCGATCCGCCTTACTACTAACTAGATGATCGATCAATGATGGTGAAGATGTTGTTGTTTGTTGTAAAAGAAAGAAAGAAAGAAACGCATCTTGTGTTTGCAGAAAGAGAGAAAGAAAGAAAGAAAGAGGGCAACAAATAAAGAAGAGAATAAAGCAGCGACGAGATATATATATATATATATATATATTCACCAAACAAAGCAAACCATGTTGCCTAGCTATTTGTTTGGGGGTAATAACTGCATGCATGCTGTTGCAGCTAGCAATGCAAACAGCAGCAGAAATTGCTGCTTTGTACAAATTCAAAAGAAAGAAGCAGGTAGCAGGCCATGTGAGGCCGGCTCGGATCAGATGGGAGGTGGGCCATGAATGAATAACCACATCGTCCCGTCCATTGACGACTGACTGACTTTGTTGTGCTGTGTGTGTCATCAAGGGCAGGCCCAAGCACTTTGTTAGTTTAATTTGTTGGCCCAATTAAGAGTCCATGTGTAGCAAAGACAATACTACAGGTGCTTCATCTCTAACTAGTACGTATATTCTTAATATTATCCACGGCGATTCCGTTATATATATATATATACACACACACTTACTTATGTAGGCTCTAATATATATAATTTTATTTTCAGGAGTTGACATGTCAACTTTTGCATTCACGTACCCCGTTTAAAATTACTAGCCTTGCTAGCTTGTTGGTTTCTTTAATTAAGTTAGGACAAGCAAATTAAGCATTTGACCAATCCAATCCACTACGAGTCAATAGTTAAATTAGTGGCGGGCTTTTCAGGATTTATCATATATCCCATGGCATGACGAATATTATATATATTAATCAAGTACATATATGATTATATGCAGGATCATCAATCAGCTTGGCTCGCTCGTACTACAGTACAGTACAACAGGAACGGTATGTCTAGCAAGAGCCTGCCTGCGTGTAGTACAACCCTCACCGAAGTCAGCAGCTACCACTTGTACTTGTACTTGTACTGCATGCATCCATATATATACACATACACACACACTTTTTATACTCATTCATCACTTTGAGTATATTTATATACTTATTCCTGGAATAAGATACTTCAAAGAGATATATACGAAAAATTTTAAAAGCATCCCTATTTTTTAAATATATATTATTATACCTTAGTACTAGTATATAAAATTAAGTATGGTCACATACACCTCGTACAAACCATCATAGATGGTCTAGCATACACCTTGTACATACCTTTCATTAGATCAGATACATCCTACATCATAAGATACACATATAGAAATAGCTACAAGCACGTGTAGAATAGATTTTCTATATATGTATACACACACGTTAGTTTCCACCGTACCAACAAAAAAATACAAATATAATGCGAGATGTCACCTACACTAGCAGTTTGTTGTTAATTAGTTTTAGAGCAATTAATTAACAGATATGATGATATATATTTTGGACGATCGATTATTATTAGGTAATCCTTCAATCGAATGATCGATTATATATACACGCACGCACTAGCTAGAATCAATCAATTGTCCGGCCTAATCAAAGCAAAGTCTCTGAATTCATTCATTCTGGTGTTGCGTGCCTTGGTGGTGAGGATCGTCGGATGAGGAGGGCGTCGTCGGCGCTCCTTTGCACCCTGCTCCTCCTCCTCAGCTCCCTGCTGCTGCAGGCGAGCGCCCATGGCGGGATCGACGACGGAGACGGCGGCGAGGTCGACACGCCCACGCCGCGCCCCGATTCCTCCACCCCCAATAAGCAGGGGCGCCTCATCGCCGTCAAGGTGTGGTGCCTGGTCATCCTGTTCGTCTTCACCTTCCTCGCCGGGGTGTCACCCTACTTCTACCGCTGGAGCGAGGCCTTCCTCCTGCTGGGCACGCAGTTCGCCGCCGGCGTCTTCCTGGGCACGGCCCTGATGCACTTCCTCGCCGATTCGGCCAGCACCTTCCACGGGCTCACCAGGAACCACTACCCCTTCTCCTACATGCTCGCCTGCGTCGGCTTCCTGCTCACCATGCTCGCCGACTGCGTCATTGCCGGCGTCACCAAGAGAAGCCGCGGCGACCGCGACCGCGACCGCGAGAGGGCGGTCAACGACGCCGAGGAGGCGGAGCAGCAGGTGGAAGATGGTGATGCCCAGGGCCAAGACAAAGAGCACGAGCACCAGCACCCGACGATGCTGCTGGTCCGGACGTCGTCCTTGGAGGACGCCATCCTGCTCATCTTCGCGCTCTGCTTCCACTCCATCTTCGAAGGGATCGCCATCGGCGTGTCCGCCACGAGGAGCGATGCGTGGCGCAACCTGTGGACGATCGGTCTGCACAAGATCTTCGCGGCGGTGGCCATGGGCATCGCGCTGCTGCGCATCATCCCGAAGCGGCCCTTGGTGACGACGGTGGCCTACTCGGTGGCGTTCGCCGTGTCGAGCCCCGTGGGCGTGGGCATCGGCATCGGCATCGACGCCACGGCCGAGGGGCGCGCGGCGGACTGGAGCTACGCCATCGCCATGGGCTTGGCGACGGGGGTGTTCGTGTACGTGGCCATCAACCACCTCATCGGCAAGGGGTACCGCCCCCAGGAGCCCACCGGGGCGGACCGACCTTTGCTCAAGTTCCTCGCCGTGCTCCTCGGCGCCGGCGTCATGGCCGTAGTCATGATCTGGGACTAGCACAGCATGCTTTATTTATTTGGGTTTTATTTGGTTTGATCTTTGTTTGCATTGCCTGCTCCATCATGAATGCATCTATACATCTGTTGTTACATTATCCGTGGGTGTGTAGTGTGCTGTGATATAATAGCATCGTCATCTGATTTGGGAGAAACATAAAAGCAAATCCAAGCGGATTGCTGGCTTGGTTGTTTGTTTCCAACCAATAAATATATACGGTCCGGTCCATATTGGTTCGCTGGGCCCGTACAGTGGAGGAGTACATATTGTTCGGCCCAGCCACGCCCGCATCTCGAGGAAATCATAGGAGTGGTGTGGTATCCGGATCGGACGGCTGGTGATGGAAAAGCGAATCAAAAAAATATCAGCGGTCCACGTGGATCTATCCTGATCTGCGCTTTTGCTCTTTATTCCAATTCCCCCCACTATTAAATCCAATTTCCAGCGCAGCACGGCCCCCACCCGAAATATCTCTCCTCCTCCTCCTCCTCGTCTTCCTCCTCCCCACCCTGCCTCCTCCGGCCGCCGGCCGCCGCCACCCTCCAATCGACCCCTTCACGGGTTGATTTGGGCCTCCGATTGCACTCAGAGCTCGCTCGCTCGTGCTACAAATAGGCAGCGATCGATTCGATTATTCAAATAATCGAATCGATCGGGGATGGGCGAGGAGGCGGTGGACGACTACGACCTGCACCTGCTGGGCGTCGGCGATGACGAGCGGGTGATGGAGTGGGAGACGGGCCTCCCCGGCGCCGACGAGCTGACCCCGCTTTCCCAGCCGCTGGTCCCGCCGGGCCTCGCCGCCGCCTTCCGCATCCCGCCGGAGCCCGGGCGGACGCTGCTTGACGTGCACCGCGCGTCGGCGGCCACGGTGTCGCGGCTGCGGCGCGCGTCGTCGTCCGAGTCCTTCCAGCCCTTCCTCGCGCAGCACCAGCACCAGCAGCGTCCAGCAGCAGACTCGTCGGCAGCGACCAACTCCACGTCGAAGCGCCCCCGGCTGGTGTGGACGCCGCAGCTGCACAAGCGGTTCGTGGACGTGGTGGCGCACCTGGGGATCAAGAACGCGGTGCCCAAGACCATCATGCAGCTGATGAACGTGGAAGGGCTGACCCGGGAGAACGTGGCGAGCCACCTCCAGAAGTACCGGCTGTACGTGAAGCGGATGCAGGGGCTCTCCAACGAGGGGCCCTCCCCCTCCGACCACATCTTCGCCTCCACGCCCGTGCCGCACAGCCTCGTCCACGAGCCGCAGGCGCAGGTGCCGGCGCCGCCCATGTACCACCACTCCATCCCCATGCCCATGGGGGTCGCCGCCGGCGGCATGGTGCCCTCCAACAACAGCGGCGCAGGATACGGATACGGATACGGGTACCACCACCACCACCAGCAGCAGCAGGCGTACCACCACCACCACCACCGCGCCGGCGACAAATAGCACCCAACTCCTGCTATTGCTATTGCTGCTGGTACCCTTCCTAATCAATCAATCAATCAATCAATCAATCAATCATTCAATAATCAATCATTCAATAAGAGAAGAGAGGAGAGGAGAGATTTGCAGCACCAGCAGAATGAGATTTGCTGCTGGAGAATAGGAGAATTGCATTGGATTAAGCGTGCGTGCCTATCCTGATATCAACCAACCAAGTGTATAAGTGTATAACCAACCAAGTGTATTAATAAACGATTGTGTGTGTGTGTGTGTTACAGCCAAATCAAGGCAATCATGCACATATATATCATCATACATGTATTTGTGGTGCTGTTCTGCTCGTTTCCCCTGTCCCTCATACGATCGATACTCTGTTCTTGCCTGCTTGGCATGGGAGCACTGCGGCACGTCTGCACCGGAGAAGAAAAGATACTTGGAGGAGAGGAGGAGGCGACGCCACGTTGGCATCCAATCCACCAGACTACTACCAAAAATGGGCAGGCATGGTCCGCGGCGGATAAGAAGAAGAAAAGATACAGTATGGTTGCAACAAACAGAAATTCAGTGCCCTGCACCTTCCCACAGCCACACAAAAAAGTACTACTCCTTTTCGATTCGAAAGTAAGAAGGGAAAAAAAAGAAACCTTATGTATGAAGTGTGAATTGTGAATCCACCGACCTGTTCATTCATTCATTCATCTAGAGAGTAAACGTTCATGTTGTGTTGGTACACAAACCTAAGAGGCTAAGACCAAGGCAGATTTACTAGTTAATTGCTTGGGAAAGATCTTGATTCTGCCGGCCCGTCGTGTCGTTGTCTGTCCATCCACTCCACCTGAGCTGTACCTCTCCATCTCCAGCTCCGAGTAGGAAGGAGTAAATCCTCAAACAAGAGGGAGGGAGACAGGACAGGGGCCAGCGGCCATGGCGTGCTCCGCGGCCTGCTGCTGCGCCTCCTCCCACGGCCTCTTCTACCGCAGCCTCACCACCACCAGCCGCCGCCCCGCACGCCTCCGCCTCATCTACCCCTCCTCAGCACCTGCCCCGAGGCTCTCTTCGCGAACCCTCGCCTCGCCCGACCCGCCGCCGCTCGACGCCGACGACCGGGACGACGCCATCGGCTTCGAGATCCAGGTCTCCAAGATGGGGAAGCGGAACCGGCGGGTGGTGCGCGCCAGGGTGCGTGTCGACGCGCCGCTGGAGGCCGTCTGGGCCACGCTCACCGACTACGAGGGTCTCGCCGACTTCATCCCCGGTCTCTCCGAGTGCCGCCTCCTCGACCAAGCCCACGGCTTCGCGCGACTCTACCAGGTCCTGCGATTCCATTCCATTCCTCCCCCCCAAAAAATAATAAATAAACTTGGCAATCCTTCCGAAAAACAAATCCAACAGGTCGGGGAGCAGGATCTGGCGCTAGGGTTCAAGTTCAACGCCAAGGGCACCATCGACTGCTACGAGGGGGCCATGGAGTCGCTGCCCGACGCCGCGGGGGCGCGCCGGAGGGAGATCGCCTTCAACATGATCGACGGCGATTTCAAGGTCTTCAAGGGGAAATGGTCCGTCCAGGAAGAAGAGCAGGGGGGTGGACCAGGAGATTCATACCAGCACCACACCACACTGTCGTACCTGGTGGAGCTGGAGCCCAAGCTGTGGGTTCCGGTCAGGCTCCTGGAAGGAAGGATCTGCAGTGAGATCAAGAACAACCTTGTTTCCATCAGAGAACAAGCACAACAGCAGCACGAGGTCAGGTAACAACAAGCTAATACTATAAGATGCTTCTGGGTTCTGGAAGTGGATGGAATGGATCGTGGCTGCAGCTCCAAGTCCAACAAAAGTAGAGTAGATAGATGCTTCATGTATGCCTGTATGGCCGGCTTGTAGTCGTAGATAAAAACACACCGAACAATTGTTGCTGTTTGGCAGAGAACGATTTTTGTTTTTTGTTTTTTGAAAAGGTACGATTTTTTTCATGATAAAAGCCTGCTGCTTGCAAAAAGAAAGGAAAGGAAAGGAAAGGAAAAGAAAGGAAATAATGGATAAAATAGAAAGAGAAAGAGCTAGCACAGAGTGAGGACACGAGTGGTCTGAGAGATGCCATTGTTGTGGCACAGCAAGTGTGACACCAAAGAAAGACGACGACGCATCCTTATCCTTTTTTTTTTCCCGTTGCCGCTTCATGATACATACTACTCTTCTTCTTCTATACGGCCGCGGCCCATCTCCGCTTTCTGAGCTTCAGCTTCCGTTCCCCACTGCGTGCTGTCGCAGGCCTTCTGCCAGATCCATGGCAATCTAATCTTCAGATTTGCATTCCGGGTGCCTTTGCTCATCATTCAGTTATCAAACGCCTTTGCTGCTGCTGTAACCAAGACTGCTGATCCTCGGCTGACAAAAACCAAAATTAGACTTAGGTACTCACTCAAGCCTAATTTGCTAAATATTTTCCTTTTCAAAGAATGCTAAAATATATTGGCATGTTCATTTTGTACTTTAGTTAAACCAGAAGCATGACGGTTTCTTTTGTACCTTGCCTTACTTTCTCCTCAAACCTCTCTATGTTTATATACTGCAATTGCAATCTATGGTCTTTGCAACAAAACTGTCAAAATTGGCAATGCATGATCACAATGCTTCTCGAACACTTGTTCTCTTTCTGTCACTGCATACTAGTATAATACCCTCCAGTCCAGTAGTAAAAATGTATTTGTTATTCGATCGATGCATATCCAGGTATAATTATAGATCATAGTCTGGATGCAGGTCAGCGGGCGCGCCTCCATAGACCGTGGGGAGAGAGGAAAGTGACCGAAGGGAAGCGTGCAATCACATCGTCAACACCGATCGAATTCCCACAGCTGTGTTGTAAACCGGCATCGAAGAGGCCAAGAACAAGGCTGAAAACGATTGGAATCCATGTCCTGTTCAAGAGTTGAGTTTCACTTGCTACGTTGTGAATCAAGATTTGCCTGGGCAACCACAGAGGAAGAGGAGGAGGTGAAGTAGTGGTTTGGGCCCTTGGTTTTGCTGGGCCAGGTGGCGGCCTAGCTACTAGGGCGACAGCAGCCTGGCCTGCCTGCCTTCGATACCACCGAGACGAGAAGGCGAGAGCAGATCGAGGAATCCATCCTCCGCGCCAGCCAGCAGCCACCGCCTCCTCCGCTCGTCTCGTCTCTCCTCTTCAATCCCGAGGACGAAATGGCAGCCACCCACTGTCGCCTTGCTGAAAACAAACGCATGCGATTCTTGGGTTTGCCCGCCGTCCTATCTAAGCTAGCGACGCGACGGACATTCTCCTCTCCGCCCAGCCCCCAATCTCCGTCGTATATTTTATATATATATACGCTTCCGCTTGTTGGGCACTAGCTTGGTCCATCCTTGTTCTTGTTCTTGGTTTGCTCGATTGCTTGGCCGCCGGCTGGACTCGCTCGCTGGTTTCTTGATCTGCATTTTATTGGCTAGCTGTTCTGAGCCGGCCCGGCCGGACCCTCGCCGGAGATGGAGAACGGGCACGCCAAGTACCGGGTGGCGGTCATTGGCAGCGGCAACTGGGGCAGCGTCGCCTCTCGCCTCATAGCCTCCAACACCGCCAAGTTGCCCTCCTTCTATGGTAGGTACAGTACCCAGTAAATATCCCTGTCGCGCCGCGCGTCGTGTGTTTGTTGAATTGCTATCATGTCATGCAGGCGCTCTCTGTGTAGAATGCAAACAATCTCTTTGTGTCTCTCTCAGCTGCCATTTCAATTCTCATTCTATTGCCTCTGCTGTGTATTCAACCATATTTGATAAGATTGCTTAAATTTTGTCCTATCTTTTTGTCGAGTCTTTTGAGACATGCATATATCGGCCTTATGGTCTATGCTATTTGCATGCAAAACTACTGTGTGTAAACGTTATGGTCGCCACTCGCCAATCTACAGAGCTCTTTTCTTGTACCCATCAGTACTAACTTTTGGGATCTTCGTTTTTTTTCTTTAGATGAGGTCAGGATGTGGGTGTTTGAGGAGATACTGCCAACAGGCAAGAAGCTATCTGAGTCCATTAACGAAGAAAATGTGAGAACTGAAGCTCGTTAGCTTATCTTACTTCTGGGACAGCCAATGGCTTGTAGTACTACCTGTTAACAATTCTAAAGTTATTCTCATGGGTTACAGGAGAACTGCAAGTATTTGCCAGGTATAAAGCTTGGACCAAATGTTATTGCTGATCCCGACTTGGAGAGTGCAGGTAATCATTATGTTACCCAGTTTTTCTGATTTTTGGATTGATGCTAGTAATACATTCAGTTCTATCATTCGATCAAGTATCTACTATTTCATAAAGGACAATGAACATGCATGACTAAACTTGTTCTCATTATCATAAAAAATTACATCAGAAAGCTTGCAAGTTGTAAAATAACTTTCAGTAAGATTTTAATTTGGTTTTCTCAGTCAAAGATGCGAATATGCTGGTTTTTGTGACTCCCCATCAATTTGTGGAGGGTATATGTAAGAAGCTCGTAGGGAAGCTAAGGCCAGGAGCTGAAGCTATCTCCCTCATCAAGGGTATGGAGGTCAAGATGGAAGGACCGTGCATGATATCTAAGTTAATTGCAGATACACTTGAAATCAATTGCTGTGTCCTCATGGGTGCAAATATTGCAAATGAGGCAAGCATTTTGACTGTACATTTCTTGTAGTCTTCAGAAGCAAAAATAAGTGACTGTACATTTCTAGTGCAGATTGCTGTTGAGAAGTTCAGTGAAGCAACAATTGGATATAGGAAAGATAAGGAAGTGGCAAACCGATGGGCTAAACTTTTTACCACACCTTACTTCCTAGTTTCTATTGTAAGTTTTCCAACTACATCCACATGAATAAATGAAGCAGGTTAAAAACTCTGCGTTCTGGTCCTCTCAATATAGGGCTGTTGGGGAAAATGAAGTCACCATCTTAGTAAATTCTGAATTTATTTTATAAAACAGTTATAGAGATGCTAATGAACATTATGATGGGCATGGTATTAGAAAAATAATCTTTGAAGCATATAAGATAATTTTTTTTTATAAAATGAAGTTGAATGGAGTTTTTATTGGTGCATCTTACCCTTCATATGCAGGCAGAAGATATTGAAGGAGTTGAGCTGTGTGGAACTCTGAAAAATATCGTGGCTATAGCAGCAGGTTCTATATGGCACCGTATTTTGTTTGGTTACATCCATTGGTTTAAACATTTTAATGGCTTATGTGGCAGAATTATCTTGCAGGCCTTGTTGATGGCTTAGATATGGGAAACAATACAAAGGTTGAGACACTACTATTTGATACATTTCAAATAAAAAAACATGTCTTTCATGGTATCATATTATCTTATGGCCTCATTTCATTTTCCTATTTGTTAGGCGGCAATTATGAGGATTGGTTTGCGGGAAATGCGTGCATTCTCTAAGCTTCTGTTTCCTTCAGTCAGAGATAACACATTCTTTGAGAGCTGCGGTGTGGCTGACCTAATAACTACATGCCGTATGTATATTCATTGTTCTCAGTTAACCATAAAACAGACAAATACTGAAAAGTGAGTGTTCCACGACAGTTGGCGGGAGAAACAGAAGAGTGGCCGAGGCCTTTGCAAGAAATGGTGGCAAAAGGTTCTTCTTTAAACTGCACGTCTTCATTTTTTTTAATGTACTATGCTTACTCTTTTCTGAAGAATCCCAGAAAAAAAACCAATAATCTGCTGGTGTCATAACCTATATTAAAAAAACAAATAGTTCTCTATGTCATACGGTTTACATTTATATAGTTAATCATCTCATTTTCTTTCTGACAGGTCTTTTGATGAGCTAGAGGCAGAGATGTTGCATGGCCAGAAACTCCAGGTAAATCGAATATATGACATCCGAAATAGCGCATCTTATACTAAGTGCATCCAATCTTATTATTATTTTTACAGGGAGTGTCCACAGCAAGAGAAGTTTATGAAGTCTTAACTTATCGAGGGTGGCAGGAGCTGTTTCCTCTGTTATCAACAGTGCATGAGATTTGTATTGGACAATTGCCTCCTACATCAATAGTTGAATATAGTGAGCACACGCCCAACCTCTCGCTCATCGGTGGTCCTACTCCATTCTACTGAGCTTGATACTACAGTTTGGACTAATGCTACAATTCTCAGTATCACTTGTTATAAACAAAGCAAGTTGGAATATACTGAATATCTGAATCTTTTTTACATATAACTACGATTTCAGTCATGTTACCTTATTAAGCGCATGATTTATGAGTCCATGCTTCTGTATCCAGTTGGTTCAAAGTTGGTTGCCTATTAATCTTAGATATAAATCAGTGAATGGGAACCAACATTATAGTTTGTATTGATGAAATACATGGTATGATCTATAAGGATGCTCCTTGGTTGAGAAAGAACACAAAAATGGAACTCAAGATCAAGAACACTACATTTCTTTTCTATATAGTCTGGTACAAGTTTATCATAGTTCTAGAATTTGTTCTACTAGGCCATGCATATATCAACAGCGGTCCTGCATTATTGGGAAGGTTAACGAATACTGCTGACAAATTTTTAGCCCCTGGAGTTTACATCAAGGACTGAATCTATCTTCTCAATTGCCACAGTATTTCCGGTAGGTGCATAATCCTGTAAAATCCATTCCATGTATCATTGAGAAACAAATAATTGAACCTTATCCGGTGACATTTGAAGTGATATACCTGCTATATGGTGGCTTTCAGGATTGACATGGAGAACATTTGCATATGAATAAAGTCCAATTTTTTACATTGAAACAAATTCACTGAGTCAAAGTAATCTGAGATGCTCATAGTTCATACTTTGGCATGGCTGATAATAACTTAGCAAACTATGTTATACAAAAAAAAAGTGTTGTATCTTGGAGCACTAGATATTGCATCTAGCTCTTCTGAGGCTGATTTTATCCACGTATTTGCACTATTAGCAGAGGAAGCCAGCGTGGTGCCTTCAGTAAGTAGGTTATCGACTGTAAAAAAAAGTAAGTAGGTTATGTGAATGTTTCTATCCTAGTTTCCTTTGCTCCAAAGGTGTAGTCAGATAATGGTCTTGGACACATAAAAAAACTGTGGCTTTTTTAGCAATTAGAGATGTAACTCCACATGTACAGATATTTCTCTGTGGTAGTGTGAAGAAATCCCTTGTACTTGCTAAGTTCACATTAATGTACCTTTGAAATACTTGTTAACCCCTTATCAGTGGAATGGAACCCCTGTCCAAGCCATGCGGTTATCTGTCAATTATGTTTCCTTTTTCTTCATTTGTGTATGAGTTAGTATTGGATGAAATTCATCTTAGCTTAAAGGGATATATTTATTTATTTATTTCCTGGACATAGACTCCACTTGGTATTTCCCTGTAGGAGCCTTGCCTGACTAACGGTTCTGCAAAATGGCAAAAACATGACTCAGAGTGATTTTGGTAATTTCATCCTGCATAAGAGTAAACACGAGAAGCAAGAGAACCAAACGGCATTTATTGGTTTTATTTTTGCTAAAAACAAGTGCAATCGTATTAGTAGCATTCATGAGGTATTAAGATGCTTCTTTTCTGTGCTGATATGAATCAAGTTTCAGGGTGCAATTGAAGGTATCGTGAAGAATAATTTTTTTGTCTGTTAAGGATCTTTCAGTCTGAACATTCAACTCTCCGTCAACCAGAAAATTCATTTGTCACACATGACATGCAACAAGTCATCACTCATCAGATGTAGTAGTACATGGTAGCTGTCTGTAACAGATACTAATGTTGCTCACTATATTGTATACGATGTCACTGTTTTTTGTTGGATTCAGCAGTAGAATAATATGCTAATTACCACAATTCAGATCCTGTCACATGACAAGGAAGGATATTTTGTTGTCATCTGTGTTACGATGAGGATCTTTATTCTCTCTATCCAACGGACAGGAGAACGGCCGTCGTTATATTAAGTAAGGAGGAGAAAAGAGGACAATCGTCCCAACAAGAATTCAGCATCATTGGGATATCAGAACGGTTTACTTCTGATGTTCAATTTTTTTTATTCAAGGTCTTTTCTGTATTCGTTCACTGACAGCGTGTAAAGTCTGCGTATCCTGTGACTTCTGTATTCATTCCGAATGTTGAAAAACTTGGACTTCTGCTCCAAATTTCCTTGCATGGGCAAACTCTACCATGTTCTTTTCTTGAAACAAGTACTGCAAACATACTAGTATTTAAAAGAGAACAGGTACTGTGAACATGTGATTTTGCAAACTAATTCAGGTTGTAGCTTCTCTCGGAAGTATGTAGCAAAATATATATCGCTTGACAACATAGAAAACAAACCGCACCGAGCAGCAATAATGTGCATCTCGACATTCCTAAGGAATAAGGCAAATAGAACTGAATATCCATCCACTTCACTTGAGTCTCACTTTACCAATAGATGTTGCACGTAACCATACCATCACAGAGACTGAAGTTTCCAAATTCATGACAGGCCATGCTCGCTCGTACAGTCCTCACTAACTTATTCAGTTGTAATCTTTGACCGAGTGATGACAATATTAGGCGGATTCCGACTTGGTGTAGATCCTTACGGCGACAGCCAAACCCAATATCGCCAAGGGGACCAAAAACTGGAGAATCTTGATGATGAACTCAGGGGTCTTATCCTGGTTGTAGTGTGGCTGCTTCGGGGGCGTGTACTTCACCTTAGTGGGTATTGTAGTTGCATCAATTTCACCAACTAAGTACTCTTTCATCATCGCACGAGCAGTGGTGCTGTGGCCCACATCTTCAAAGTCATCAGTAGCATCCTTGGCTGAAAAAAAATATCCATACCGAATTAACATCGAAAGCTGAAATGACACCTGCACAACTTTAAAACACATGAGAAGTATGTGATTGGGATTTACCAGTGGAAGACAACAGAACATCATCACCTCCAGGGTGATCCTCAAGAAACTTGGTCACATTGTACACCTATGAAAGTACAGCATATCCGTTAGAAAGTTTTGTTTCTCGAAACAGGATGGGGTTTACCTTTTCATTAATATATTCATAAGAAGCCTTGTCAACATAACAACAGCAAAGCTAGGAACTCCAAAGGGAAATCATAGGCCACAGTTTGCCATCGCCACGCATCTCGACTAGAGGAATGAAGCCAAAAATAGGCCATCTTGCTTCACCGCATAAGTTTACCAGAAGTAAGAAATCATCATTTATTGATTTGAACGAGAGGGGGGGGGGGGGTGGAATGAAAATTCCATTATAGGGTTTATATTGCCATCCTGCATCTGGACAAATATATTCGGTTGAACTTAAAATAGAGATGCAAATCAAACTAATATCAGCAGTTGTCAAACAACAAGGATCTAGAATACCACATGCTACTGAAATTAATAGTGAGGCTATGAAACCAAAGATGATAACAAGAAGTCAAGAACATTCCAGACGCACTACAAGACACGGTTGTAGGAACTGAGGCCACCAAATATTATAGGCTGCATGATAATCTTTAAGAAGTGGCCTCCAAGAAAGTGACAGATTAACAAAAGACATTTGGGTGCGTGTACAGATGATACGGACAGGCAGTGGCACCCAGCAGGATGTATATGTTTTCTATTATCTGTGAAATAACAAGTTGATGAAGCATTAAGTTCAGTAATAAAAGCTTTGAGCTTATAGCTGCAGATCCATCCTAGTAACTGGTACATTGAAGAGAGCCTGTGTACTCGGCAAAGTACATGCAGAAAACTTAACGTTATTTGTTCTGGTTCTTTTGTCTGGCTGCAGGAAATCGAAAACATGATTCTCTTTTTTTTTTGGCCTCTAAAAAAGAGGTGTACTAGCAACTGAGCATTTTTAAGTTTGGAATAGTATGACGCAATGAAACAACGGCATCAGAATTGCATGGCCGCCAGGGGAAAAAATAGCACCGTGGGTCGGATCTGGTGGCATGCTGTTGGGAGTAGAAGACGAGCAGCGCCCACAATATTGAAGAATAAAACAGGGACGCGGTTGATCATCAGTAACAAGTGATATAGTAGTAAGAGCGGGGAATTGTCAGGGATATGACGATCTAATACAGTGTTTTATATGTGAGGAGCGAGGAGACAATGAATGCGATCCATGATTTGGTGGCAGATCTTGCAGCTCCCACCCGGCCTAGCCGGATCAGAATCTAAAAGGGGAGAATCTTGAGATCCCGAGGGAAATGAAAATTAAAGGCTGGAGGTCCGGTTGGGGGGAAAAACAGACGCTTTGATGATTTGATAATGAAGGGAAGGAACTGGAGGCGAGATCCGGCAGCGGAAGAAGATGAATGATGATGATTGATCAGTAGGAGGAGGAGGAGAGAAAGCAACGCACCTTTCCGGCGATGATGAGCCAGCAGTCGTCCTTGGTGTTGTGCTTGGCGACCTCCTCGAGGGTGAAGACCTTGGACGACGACATGGTCTTGTTTCTGCTCTCGTGGAGGCTGCTGGCTCTGGTGGGAAGGGATTGGAGTTGGATCCAACGACGAGACGAGACGAAGAACTGAAGAAGTGAAGCAGCAGCAGGGGGGGTTATTGATTGGGTGGGTAGGTGCGTCTGGTCGTCGAGCGGAAACGGGTACTGGGCCCACGAGTCATTGTCCGTCTGGGTCTGGGTATGGCCCACCCACCCGCACCCGCATCGGATCGGATCGCGTGCGCCCAGGGAACGAACCTTCTAGACGCCGTCGAGAAGGCGGCCCAGCAGCTGCCGCACGGGCTTGCTTGGATGGGCCTTCTGGTCGGCCCGTGGGCCTGTCCGACGTCCGTCTCTCTCTCTCTCTCTCTCTCTCTTCTCCCACGCGGCGCGGGCACGCGAGGTCTCGGCCTCGGCCTCGGCCTCTTCCTTTCCTAGCGGCGACGATAGGGCGAGTGCCGCCGCCCGCCAGGTTCTTCGTCGGGCGCTTCGCCGGCGACGAGCATCCTACACGGGTATGACCGCACATTCCCTTCCCTTCCCTTCCCGTCCTGCTGCCCCAAATCCAACACCCAAACCCTAATGTAAGGTCGGATCTGACCATGATTTTACCTACTAATAGCTTCGGTTTCTTTCTTTCTTTCTTTCTTTCTTTCTTTCTTTACAACAAACAATTATCGAAATGTCCTATACTGGGTCCGCCCATGGACCAACAGGAATTGATTCCCGCCACTAGGCTGCCTGCAACTCTAGAGCTTCACATTCAAGTATTCTGCAAGCATAACCTTAACCTCCTCCTCAATCCAATGCCTCTCCTAGCACTAGGTTCCGACGGCCCCTCCTCTCATTAATGCTTATTCACACACGCTGACAGTGTCCTCCCCCCTCCTATTCTTCTTTCCTTTCTTTATTGCCTCGCCTCGCCTTCTGCAACTTCCATGTTCTACCACCAAAATATGCTCCTTCACGAGTGCCATCTAAACATGGCAACTAGCATATACTAAAGTCTACAATTTGTTTTCAGCTCTAATTCATGTACAAATAGGTAGCACAACTTATTATACCTCTAGTCTTCTCTTTCAATACTAACGTAATTTTGCTTCACTGCCTTGTCATTATTACTGCTTTTGGCTCTGATACACATCCCACTGTATTCCAGGTGGGCGTCTTATTGGTGTACATCAGATTCCAGCTACCATCGTAATGCTCCCATTGAGCAATGCGTAGAACCTGCCGCTCACAAGACTCCACCTTTGCTACTTTTACTGCTATACAAGGCAATGGCCAAACTCCCAGTTGTTGCACGCAGGTTTGCATGCTGTCCTTTTTCATTATCTTCGCTATGGCGTCATATTGTTTTTGCTTGGTTCATCCTTTGCTCCTTTGCAGTGCAATTAGGAAACCTAACGAAAGCATGAGGCTTATTGTAGTAACAATCGTCAGTGTGGTCTTTGGTTTCTTTATCGGAATCTCATTCCCAACAGTTAGCATAACAAAGGTACAGACTTGATCTATCCACATATGGCATCGATGCAATAGCTTCTCAGCAAGTTGACCTACTACTGTTTGAAATTTCGCAGCTTCACTTTCCATCTAGCATTGTTTCTTATATAGAGGACAGGAACTCAGGCCTGTCAGCTCAAGCTATACTCAATCATGCTTGGACTTCGGCCAGGAATGCAAGGGGAAATGGCTCTGTACCAAACACAAATGATACCTTGAAGGTAGGATGCCGAGCATTTTCTGAATTCCTCTAGAGAACTCGCCCCCTTTTTTCTTCAAATTTTTCAAAATTTGCATTGCCCTCGATTATGTGGTTCCCTTTTTATCACTGTATCATTGAGGGTTATACCTCGATTTTTGTTTTGTGAGCAATCCTTGCTCATTTAGTGCTATTAAATCTAAAAATGATCTTGGTTGATAAATTTGTAGATTTATGTACCAACAAACCCCAGGGGTGCAGAGAGCCTAGCACCTGGTATTGTTGTACCAGAGTCTGATTTTCATCTGCATAGGTTATGGGGAAACCCAGATGAGGTAACTATTCTTGTGTGTGCTTCTCGTCTCATATTGTATGTATTTCAGTTCTGGGATGCCTTTTCTTCTTTTCCTTCCCACTAGGTTATGGTTGATTCCTCCTAGAAATGAGGTTATGCTGTACACTTCCCTTCACATTGTCAGCAAGAAAGAATTAGCATATGCTTGCTCCTTGTCATCTTGTAAATTCTTGTGTTTGTGTGCTGCTCTTATTTAATCTTTTCAATTATCTTTGTCTTGCACAGCTGGTGAAAGCTGTCATTTGCTCAAGATCTGAGGATTGCTGTGACTTTATACCTTATTATTCATCCTGCCTGTATATGCTTAATTTCTTGCTGTTTTTTGGCCCAGCCTTTTGCATCCTGCCCTTCATCTTCCATACAATCTGGTTATTTCCATCTTAATTTTGGCATCCTAGCCATGATGCTTTGTCATTTTTAACCTTAGTGTTTTAGTTAGCTCTCGCACAAGTTTTGTAGTGTGTGCATTTCGTTCTTGCTGACATGGATACTTGAATTCGCAGGACCTACCCTTCAAGCCGAAGTACCTTGTTACTTTTACTGTCGGCATTTCACAGAAAGAGAACATAAATAGGGCTGTCAAGAAGGTAATTTTTAAAGAATCTATATACATCTGACATTACTCTTACATCCCAGGTTTTTTAGTCTCATCAAGACTACTTCCATTTTTTTATTTTTGGCAACTCTAAATTTATCTATAAATGCACACGTGATGGAGTTATAGCTTGGCAAACTACCTCATAGTTTTGACCTTTGGTTGCAGTTTTCGAGAGATTTTGCTATCCTGTTGTTTCACTATGATGGCCGGGTGAGTGAATGGGATGAATTTGAATGGTCAAAGCGAGCTATCCATGTAAGCGTCCGGAAACAAGCAAAATGGTGCGTAGAGATGCTTTATTATTCTTCACATGTCTTAGTTTGGAAGATGATTCTAAATTTCCTGGATTATTATTAGGGATGAAAGTGGAGCGGATAATTTCCGCATCCGATCCGAATCCGAATTTTGTGGATGTGGAGAAGGTTTTTTGATATCCACACGGATATGGATAATCCGAATCCGATTGTATGCGGATGCGAATTAGGATATGGTATTAGCAAAATCCGGAGGATATGGATTATCCGATAATTGAACGCGGATAATCCAAGGTCTATAATAGGATATCCGACTACTTTCACGAGCCCAGCACTTTGTACAAATTAAGCCCAGCCCAAATACACACATAATATTATTATAGCACTAAAGTGAAGAGAACTAGAAGATAAAGAAGGATGAAGGACTAAAGGAGGATTTGCTCAATAAACAATTTTTATTTTGTTTTACATATTCGCTCTATACACTTAAGTCTAAACTGAGAACTTGTAATGTTTTTTGTTGGACGTCAAGTTTGAAGTGTCACCATCAACTTTGTGTCGTGAACTATAAAGCTGAGTATTTTATTTCATTATATTCTGCTGCTTTATAGCTTTGGTTTATGAATTATTAATCAACATAAAAAACTACATATAAACATATATTATCCGACCATATTAATCCGCATTCGGTCCGACACCAACCCGACTCCGCACCGCATCCGATATCCTCATAACTCCATATCCGTAACCGTATCCGTGTGATATCCGCTCCGCTCCACATCCGACAAAAAAATATGGATGAGGATATGGAATAGGTATTATCCGCTCCGATCCGATCCGCTTTCATCCCTAATTATTATGACCTCTAGGTGGTATGCTAAAAGATTCTTGCACCCTGATATCGTGGCAGCCTATGAGTATATATTTATCTGGGATGAGGACCTTGGAGCAGATCATTTTAATGGTGACGAGTACGCTGTTGATCTTCACTTGACCATTTCTTCATATCATTTTCTCAGATGACTTGCTAACATGATTTACATTGCAGGTACATTAAACTTGTCAAGAAATATCAACTAGAAATCTCACAACCTGGTTTAGAGCCAGATAAGGGATTGACATGGCAGATGACCAAAAGAAGAGGGGACCGTCAGGTTCACATGTAAGTGGTGGGGCCTATAGTTTGTAGCTACAATGAGCTGTTTGCTTTGTCCTCTAGAAGTATATGTTACTCCATGTATAGGTAGTGATGCTTGAGGCATTGTTTCCCAAAATCTGCTTTGCACGCGGATAGAATATTTTAATCATGGTACCAGGCTACAAAATTTAGCCTCTTTGCTGAGATATATAACTAATTTTGGGGAAAGGGAAAACAAGAATCTTACAAAGATGGTTCTGGCAGGGTTACAGAGGAGAGATTAGGCTGGTGCTCAGATCCTCACGTCCCCCCGTGTGCTGGGTATGTAATCTTGCCCCCATAGCAGTTGAGTCTGCTTACTCTGGTTGCTCGGTATCGAGGGACTAACCATATCCGTTTGATGTACAGGTTTGTTGAAATTATGGCTCCAGTTTTCTCCAGAGATGCATGGAGATGTGTGTGGCATATGATTCAGGTCTAACATAATTTCAGTATCTGCTCTCCCCTGACTGCCCGCTTGGCTTAGTTTTTGGTTGATATCTTCTTGTTATTACAGAATGACTTAATTCATGGATGGGGTCTTGATTTTGCTCTCCGGAGATGTGTGGAGGTACGCACTTCACAACATGTCAACGCATTGAAGAGATTTTCTGACTGTTTCTCTTGTTGGCCCTTAATAACACCTTTTCTTTTATTCGCTCAAAGAAAAACATTTTCAGTAGCTTTTGAACATCTTGTCCCTGTCTTCAATTTTAAGGCCTTTAAAACTCTTTGCAGCCTGCTCATGAGAAAATCGGTGTTGTTGATTCCCAATGGATCGTGCACCAAGTGGTTCCTTCTCTTGGGAACCAGGTAAGAATAACACACTGTAATATCAGATCTAACGGTAGCACCCGAGTTTGCTATATCTAATGTCAACCTTTTCCCATCTTGAAAATGCACAGGGGCAGTCGGAGAATGGGAGGGCACCATGGGAAGGGGTATGCATCCTACTACTTTGTTACATAATGACATCTTCTGTATAGGAGTGTGTTGAGGCAGATGACAAGTTGTGACTGAACTTTATCGTGGTACCATCTATGTAGGTAAGAGAGCGTTGCCGGAAAGAATGGGGAATTTTCCAGACAAGAATGGCTGAGGCGGAGAAAGCGTATTACGAGATGATGGGTGTAACTCCCCCAAACGTAGCATTCGTCTCATAGGATGAAATTCTGATGTTAATTCCACTCATTGTTTTTTTTGGTCAATCAGTAGCCCTTGGAGTAGATTTAGATATTGATGATGATACGTGTAGAGCACACAAGATATTATATATATATTAATCAAAATTCTTTGATCCCTTTTCCTGTATGTTGCACACGGGCTGTTCTTCTTAGGATCTCTAACTGGGAAATGACCTTGTGAAATGTGAACGAGGGATTCTTTATGTTTGTCAATGTAGAGTTGTATTCTTATTGTTGGCTTGTTGCACATCTCTGAACATAGGCATTCAGACTTGATAGCATTGCAGCACACAAGAATTCTGCAGAAAACAATTCAGATGGACAAGGTTGGGCAAGAATATGCAACATTCTTGTGTATAGATAGCCAAGGTTATAGTGTAAGTATAAGTGTACATGTGATGCAGGGGAGTGCTTTGCATACATGACAGTGGTACACATCTTTCTTTTCAAAGACAGTGGTACATATATGCACTCACAAAACATTCTAATAACCGCCTAGAACTGCTCAAGAAACCCTAGATAGCAACACATTAAAGAATGGTGGACATGAGTATCTCCGTGAGAAAGTCGATCCTCTGCAGCCTCTCCTCCAGTCCCAGCTTGGATGAGGCATCATCACTCGCTCCCTTTCTCCTGGGAAACAAAAGTTTCTCAGCATCTAGTCCGATACAGAACTACTCGGGAGCTACTGAAAATCTGAATTACCTCTGATCATCTGGGATCTTTACAGCACCATTCTCAGCGTTGGTATCGCCTGGGATCCCATCGTCGGTTTGTGCAACGCTGCAGATGAACTGGGAGAGCAGTGGGTCAGGCGCAGGCTCTTGGTAGGGCCTGCCGCTCATCCTGTAGCGCTGGGGATCTTCAAAGTAAGAGTTCACTTCATACGTTGCTGTTCCCGTCCTAGATGCTGGGTTGGTAGCAGCTGCAGGCCATGAGCTTGGCTTGGAAGGTTTCCTCCTCTGTCATGAATCACCAATTAGTTCATGGCCATTGTGAAAGACTAGAACATGGACTGCTACTAGTCGCTGTAAAGAGAAAAAGGTTTGAAGTAGCAGTAGCAGAGGTACCTTGAGAAGATGCGAGTGCTGAACTCTGAAATGTGCAGCCATGTCTTTCCCTAGATTGTTGGCACAGATCGGGCAAACCTGAAAGGTCATCAGTAAACCGCTACTTAAAATTTGCTACTAGTATTTCAGTATTCACATTTCATAGGCTGTCATCATTAATAGGTGTTAGGACTTGTAGGTGGAAAAGAAAATTAGGTATATGAAGAATGACCAAACGAAGGGAGTTTTCAGGTTGCACCGAGATTCAGAAACTGTCTGAAGAAAGGAACCCCCTATATCATACTAGCTTAGATACTAGTGCGATTAGAGACTAGCAACTGTACCATGATTTTTAAGAGCATATAGAAAATTTATTGATTAGGGAGCAATGAAGTTGCAGACTTACAGCATTTCTGGTGTCAAAGCAATGCTCCTCCTGAAGGTGGTTGCAGATGAAGGGCACCTCAACCTCGATGTAGCAGAAAGGGCAAGGGAAGTACTCCCACAACTCCCCATCTTCTGCAATAAATAAATAAATAAATCCACAATAATCAGCTAAAGCGGCAGTATTTTGCAAGTTTAATCTGATAGCAGTAGTAGTTTTTTTTCTTCGTTCAAATGATTCCTTGAATTGAAGAAAAAGGCGCAGAGTTCCCCTTTGAGTCTCCCATCCCACTACAAATCTATTTTTGTTGCTATATTATATATAAAGCTCCAGATTCCTACTTGAGATGAGTCTCCTTAATTTATCACAGGAAAGCGAAAGGAAACACGATAAAGAAAATTAATTTTCTTGTTTCCCTCGAGGGAAATTATATTCTTGTTGCATCTGATGAAATAGAATCAAACAGACAGAACCCACTTGGAACGTTTCCAAAGCAGCAGTAAGATTAAGTTACGGAAAAAAAATAAAAGGACAAAAGAAATTGCAGATTCAAGAATCAAAGAACTGATTTCTTTCTTGAGATCACCCAGAGATCGGTAGAGAGACTGAAGGGGGGATAAATTCAGAAACCAAACAAACAACGGAAGAAGCATGCCTGGATCAGACAGACGGACCTGCCGGATGGGGTGGAGAGGGGCCATGCCCATATGGTGGTGGCGGCGGCGGCTGGTGCCTGCCTCTGTCAGCAGGGAGGAAGCCATAGTTGTAGCAAGCCTCCACCTCCATTGCTGCTAACTGCCTCAACAAGGAGGAGGAGGAAGAGGGGGGCACTAGCTAGCGTAACAGACTGAAGAGCTAGAGCAGCACATGCAATGCAACGACTATAGAGCTGAGCATAAAGGGAGTGGAGACTGGTTGGATCATTCAGAGTTGCTCGGCCTCGTGTGTGTTTATATATACGACTGGCTCTCAACCGCCCTGCCTTTTCAGTTGTGGCCACATAAACAAAGAGCATTGGGGGGGTTCTCTTGTGTTATTGGTGATCAAAAGTTTGTTTATTTACATAGAAAAGGAGAGGAGACCAAAAGCTAAGAAAAGGAGACGAGGTGACAAGGATGCAAAAGGAGAAGGAAATTCTGTTTCTTGAGCCCCAGCTATTCCATTAGCTTAACTACTTAATAAGCTGCGTGAGGCGCAAGGAATGTAACCCCTCTTCCTATAATCGATTTCAAGCTAGAATTCAGTTCAGTTCATCAGGTACTAATAGACTCGACGGCGACTGATTGTAATTAAGAGACAAGTAGATGGAGGTAGCTCACGTTAAGGGCCTGTTTGGAGGGTGCGAAATTTTAGTACCTATTAGCACTCGTAACTTTGCTAAAGTTTCTAAGTGTTAGCTAAACTTTAGTCCATCCTATTAACACTTCTGTTTGGATATACTAGTGCTAAAACTTTCATCCATTAGCACTTGGATTCAAACGGAGGCTAGTACTCGAGAGCAAGAGCAGCTGCATGCAGGTTGCTTGGTTATATGCTTGCTGTGGCCAAGCCCAAAGCCAGAGGTGGTGGACCAGCACGCTGCAGCATTCCTGCATGCCAAGTCGGAGTTTTCTGTCTCCCACACCACATGGCTGCCTCAGCATACACATACACTTGTTCATCAGTTGAGTTCCGTTCCCCATCCTATCAAAGTAAAGTGAAACCTGCAGTGGAAATCAGCAGCTATAGAGGGTGGGGTGCAAAATCATCGGTGCCTGCGAACGCACGAGCGGCCTCCTCTCCTCTCCTCTCCTCTCCTCTGGAAGCTAGCTACCTACCGATCCAATCCACTGAATTTTTTTTTCTTTTCTAAACGGGCACACCAACAACACCATTTGAGTACAACTAACTTGAAAGCATTTTCCACCGATGAAAAAGCGATTGACTAAAGCATTTTGGTTCTCCGATAGATCCTGTTTGATGAGACGTGAACAGCTACTAAACTGGAAAGCTGATGATTTCTTCTTTGCTAAATAATGCTGCTTTCTTTGCTTGTGTCTGTCTGTAACCAAGGAATGAATGAATGATAATGCAGGGCAGCCAGGTGCGGTGCGGTGCCTGGACCGCATCTTGTCTTTCCAGTCAGCAAGGGATGGGAGCCTGCCCTGCCCTGCTTGATTTTATGTACGGCTCATCTGTGTGCGCAGAAATTAAAGCTACCATGGACTTTGATGAAAAAAAACAATATGCTGAAAGCAAGCACAAGCAGTTAGTTGTTTGTGGCCACTCGCTCGCTGCAGTCGGAGACAGCACAGCGATCAAAGTGACTGCTACTAGCTTTTACTTGTTCCTCTCCTGCATTGGCAGAGACTCAGAGTTCCTTGTGTGCATCGATCTGCTACAAGCATGCAAGAGCCTCCATGAACAAAGTGCAATCAACATGTAGTACAGTTTAATGCTGCTGCACTGCATAGCTATATATCCAAATGCAATTTGACCTGATCGACCCACCAGAAACTAATTAATGAAAAGGTTGTGGATCCAGTCATATATATGCTATGCGTGACAAATTAGAAAAGAAAAAGTGGGTGGATATATATATATATATAGGAAAAATTCATTCTACACGCGCTTGTCACTCGTAGCTACTCCTATATGTATATATATGTGTGTGTCAATTGTTAGATTAATAAGGTAGCAGCAGCAGTGAAGCAAGCAACTACTAATAAGTCGGCCATGCATGCTGTTGATACTGCTGTCCAGATAGATGATCATCACACTTCATCAGATTCTCTGACCACACACACATCTGTACGTCCAACCTCCCTAGCTCTTGACCTAACACCACAGCTAAGCCCCCTTGCCATTAGCTGACAAAACCTTCTTTTAATTAACCACATGATTAGCTTTTTACCTAATTATTAGTCTTGCTTGCATCTCTTAGGTAGGTTTTGGTCACTCGATCGTTCCTGTATTAAGTTCTTCGTTTAATTTGTGCCTTCAAATAAAATCTCCCCTTATTTGAACCCTGCTGACAAATTAAACTGAATAATGACCTCTTTATTTGCATCGGTCTGAAGAAACATAAGCAGCAAGCTGAATTAGATCCAACAAGTGTTACATATCACTCTTCTCTGCATTTTTCTTGATTCAGCAACTGTTGGACAGCAAAAGGCAAGGCAAAGCGGATCGAAACTGTGCGAAAAAGTGCCTTTCTCACCCTAGCTAGCTAGAAGCCGGCGAGCAAGTGACTGACCTGGTGATGACTCAGCTCCATCACTAAGCTGTCACCTTTCTGCATGTGTTCCCATTCCATATGCTGCGTCGCCTTCTTAATATTCAATGTTTCTTCGTCAGAAAGAAAGTTGTCTTTTTTTTTACAGCATACTACTATACTAGGGCATAATATATGCCCACTGATCAAAATGGACCAATCTGGCTGGGAATGTTGTTCATGCTCTTGCCTGCTTTTCCTAACTACGGTCATCGTGCATGTTCTTCTTTTAGTTTTTTTAATTAACTCAGACATAGTACGCAAACCCTACCTAACGGGTCCAGGGACCCGGGGTCTCCAGCGGGCCCACTTCCTGCTGGAATTCTGGATGGCTTAAGATCACGCGTGGATCAAACGGGCACCCTCCTAGGCCGTGGTTTTCTCCAGACCATCCAGGCCCACGGTCGGTCGGCTGGAGCCCCGGCCCGCGTCCCCGACTGGGGACGACCATGGTCTAGATCCATACTATGATCCCGATCTAAGACGCCAACCAAACTCCGCCACACACGTGACACTTCCCCGATTTATGAGGTCGGGGGCCGGCCGGACCTCGCACACCCATCGTCCCCGAGGGCAGGTGCCGAGGATAAGAACGGACGCACCAGAGTCAACTACCGTACAGGGCCAATCACTCCCCCACAGGGTCTACAGTCCCTCTTACTGCCGCTGCAGGAGGACACTATTTCATCTGTCGTCCTCCCGAAGGGGCGGGACACAACGTCATCACGACGCGGCGGACACGCCTCCATCACAATGGAGTGACGGGGCATGGCATTAGGGACGGAGCGTGACTACCCCACCGTACTTATCGTCACACGCTCGCCCCCCGACCAATGAAGCATGATGCACAAAGACAAGATGAGACGGCCGCCGCACGACGAAGGACTTGAACGGTGGTCATCGGAAGACCCCGACTGATGAAGCTGGCGGCCCCGACCGGCGAAGTAAGGATCACCCTCTCTCTTTCTACCTTACTCTTTCTTTAGCTCTCCGTAATGGAGCCCCCCCTGAACTATAAAAGGGAAGGTCATCTGCCAAGGGAGGCAGGATCATCGACACAATATCATCCACTCGCAAGCTTGTAACTCCCCTAACCCTTACGAGCACCTGGGCTCAAGCAATACAAACGACCGACCCCCGACTGGACGTAGGGCACGATTGCCTGAACCAGTATAAATCTTGAGTCATTGTGTGCTAGGCCACATCCGATCACGACGCGCGATACACACTTCGAGTAGGTTTAGTAGTCGGCCATTTCCGGAACCGACACTGCCCCTATGAGCATATTCGAAGATTGAGCCGACAAATTCTCGAGATTGACGAAGTCATTACAAGCGCTCTGCTATCGAACGTCGCCTACCACTGAAAGCACAACGCCATTAGATCTTAGAAAATTCATTTCCACGGGGACTCGAACCTAGCTAAGATCTCAAATGCTCCTGTAATCGCCGTGCTACAGGCCCTTTCGTGTCTTGTGTAGCAACTAATCTGTGTTTTTTGATGTTTTCATTGGATGCTTAATGGGCCCTACCCACTGAATGGCCAGCCATTTGTTTGCAATTTTTTTTTGTTGAGCATAGTGTTTGTTCAGTTCACTTCAATTCCTTGATTCCTATCATTTCTTCTGCCAAAGTTACTTGGGCCCTATTCACGGGAAAAATGTTATTTGGGCCCTATTCCATGTTAACCCTGGCCGCCGCCGCAGCTGTCTATTCCCCATTCCTGGCCACCAAGCAAAGCAAAGCGAACCCCTAAACCCCACGGCGCCAATGGCGGCGCTTCCCTCCCTCCGCCGCCTCCTCGCCCTCCGCAGCAACCACTTCCTTGCCCACCGCGGGCACCGCCTCCTCCTCTCTACCGCCACCGCGACGACACCCAACCCCCCTTCCCCTGAGGCTGTGATCTACAATCTCCACAACCTCTCCAATGACGCCTCCCGCGCGCTTGCCCTCTTCCGCCGCGCCGCCGCCGCCGGCCAGCCCGTCTGCTCCGCCGCATACAACATCATGCTCCGCACCCTCGCCTCTGACCCGTCTTCCGCCCAGCGCCACTTCTGGCCCTTCCTCCGCGAGATGCAGGAGGCTGGTCACTCCGTCGACCAGGGCACCTACCTCGCCGCCCTCGCATCCTTCAAGAAGGCAAGCCTCTCCGCCGACTACGCCGCCCTCACCGCGCACTACAACAAGTCCCGGGAAGAGACCAAGGGCGTTACCACCACCTCTGCCGCCGCCGAGGCCGTCCGGGAGCTCAACGGCGCGGACCTCGATGGGAAGCTGGGCGCCATCGGCCTCCTTCCGCTCACGGAGACCGCCGTGGCCAAGGTGCTGCGGGAGCTGAGGGACCATCCCACCAAGGCTCTCGCCTTCTTCCGATGGGCTGGGCGTCAGCAGGGGTACAAGCACGCCTCGGTGGCCTACAATGCCATGGCAAGGGTGCTCGGACGGGAGGAATCGATGCCAGAGTTTTGGGACTTGATCCAGGAAATGAATGCCGCGGGGATCCACGTGGATATCGACACTTATGTCAAGCTGTCCAGGAACTTCCAGAAGCGGCATATGCTCAAGGAGGCTGTGGAGCTCTACGAGCTCATGATGGATGGTCCTTTCAAGCCAGCCCAGAAGGATGGGCCGCTGATCATCAGGCGTATCTCGCTGGCTCCGTCGCCAGACCTGGACCTTGTCAATCGGGTTGTCAGAAAGTTTGAGGCCGTGTGGAACAAAAAGACCAAGATGTTGTTTGATGGGATTCACAGGGTGCTCACGAGCAATGGGAGGTTTGATGAGGCTGCAGAGGTTGTGCAGAGGATGAGAGCCCAAGGCCACCGGCCAGACAATGTTACATATAGCCAATTGGTGTATGGTCTCTGCAAGGCTGACAAGTTGGATGATGCTCGCAAAGTATTTGATGAAATGGAGGCTGAAGGGTGCGTCCCAGATTTGAAGACTTGGACCATGTTGATCCAAGGGCACTGTGCGGCTGGAGATGTGGACAGAGCTCTGCAGTACTTGACGGAGATGATAGACAAGAACTTGGATGCAGACGCCGATTTGCTGGATGTGATGGTCAGAGGTCTTTGTGGCCATGAAAAGGTTGATGCTGCTTACACTTTGTTTGTTGAGATGGTGGACAAGGCTCACCTGAGGCCTTGGCAAGGCACTTATAAACGCGTAATTAATGAGTTGCTGAGGATAAAGAAGCTTGACGAGGCACTGGCCCTTCTGAGGTCAATGAAAGCCCTCAGGTTTCCATCTTTCACGGAACCATTTCCTCCTTACATTGCTAAGCACGGGACGGTTGAAGATGCAAGGGACTTTCTCAAGGCCTTGACAGTGATGAATACTTGTCCAGCACCTGCTGCCTACCTGCATGTTCTCAAGTCGTTCTTTGCAGAGGGGAGATATTCTGAGGCTCAAGATTTACTGTACAAATGCCCTATCCACATCCGCAAGCACCCTCACGTCTCTGAATTGTTTGAATCTATCAAAGTTGAGAGTGCTTCTTGACTGGAGTTGAAGCAAGCAATGGTTGGTGAGATTATGGTGAAAGCTAAAGCTTAGCCTTTTGTCATTGTTGAGTAACCTTGGTTTTGGTTTGGTATTTATAGTTTGATGAGAATAAGTAGATGAGGTTTATCTTTTACCAGATATCTTTTAAGGATGTACCACTCAGGATATACCACTCCCATGTCTCCCTGATATATTCCCCTATAACTTGACTTAGGAGGGTGGCATATCCTCAGAACTGATGTTTTTCTTTCTATTAAGAAGCAGTTGTTGTTTCCCACAAAATGATCGAAATGAATCAAAGCACTTGCACTTAGAATTTTAGCACCATGTTGTTCTGCTTTGTAGATTGTGAACCATTCTCAGTTTCAGAATGATTTTGGAACTGTAACCATCAGTAGGATTACTTGTGTACCTTGATATAAACACTTGTTTGTGTAGGTAGCTTCTTTTAGAGCTATCTTAACTACATAAAACTCAATAGTCGATCTGGTGGTGTATCTGACAACTTTATCCAGTATATGTATATGTACTGTGGAGCTACAGCTCCAGATGTCCAGGGCCTATGAAGGTGCTATATGATCCATTGATGATTTGATTTAATGGGGAAGTCAAATGAGCATGCCAAGACTATTCAACTCAAGTTCTTACAGCCTTCTTGTCAAATCTATTTTGTCAACACAGTTTTTCTTAACTGATAATTGGAATGGCTAACATTTAGTTTGATGAGAATAAATAGATGATGTTTTCTTTTATTAGATATTTTTTAAGGATATTACCACACAAGTAGGTTAATTTTCAGGATTTGCCACTCCCATATGCCTCACTGGCATATTCCCATGTAACTCGACTTAGGAGGGTGGCAAGTGGCACATCCTCAAAACTGCTGTTTTTCATTCTAACATCATTGCAGTTATGTCAGTTGGTTTTCCGTACAAAATGACCCAAATGAATCAAAACACTTGTACCCATATCTTGAGCACCATGCTGTTATGCTTTGGACCATTTTCAGTTCCAGAGTAAGGTTAGAATACTGTAACCATCAGTAGTGTTACTTGTGTTACCTGGCCACCTTAATTACATACAACTCAGTAGTTGATCTGGTGTAATATCTGTGATGTATCTTGAACTTGACAATTTTATTATGCAAATATATCATGTAGTTACAGCTCCAGATGTCCAGAGCCTATGGTGCTATTTCATCGATGATTTAATTTACTTCCACCTGAAGTTTTTACAGCCTTCTTGTCAAATCTGTTTTATCAGCACAGTTTTTCTTAACTGATCATTAGAATGGCTAATATTTAGAAGAATTCTTTAAAATCTTAGCAGTCCAAATAGAAACAAGTCCAAATAACAGGATCATAATAATACCCTCATCATATGTAAAGTACTCCACACATCAGTCTTGCAAATAATAGTGCCACATAATTACATTACATTCTTATTCGTAGTAATAGCAACAACGCCATGTTTACTTGACTCTGCAAGTATCCAAGGCTGCAAGCAACATCCGTTATTGAAACTAGGACCTACTATAGAGACAGAGCATAAGTAGATACTGTTGACTAGATGAACCATGACACTTCTAAGTAGAAGCTGGATACATGGTTGTGCTCTTCTGTAGTGCCCAAGCCCTATGCTTAAGCTTGATGAACTCTGAAGCTATTGTGTCCACATCCGTATTCTTCTCATCTTTCATATGGTGGTCATGCCCCAACTTGTCAGCAGTTCCTGGTGCTCTCCCATCCTTCATAGCGTTGGCTTGGTTGTCCTGAAATTTGACGTGTTTCCTCTGGGCATGGAAACGAAGGGGCTGAGCTTGAGACATTGGTACCTGGCTCCTTGCTTAAAGGTATCGAGGAAGCCCTAGAAGGGTGGGAGTTGCCGAATTGGTTTGCAGCTGGGATGTTGTTCTGTCCTCTTTTATAGGCCCAAGGTTTTTTTATTCGCTTTGAAAGGATAACTGAGCATCTTATTCTCTCTTGACAAATTTGATCGAATCTTTTGTGTTTTTCCTTGTTCTCTTTCTTCATTCAATTTTGTTGGGTGTCACATGACTTAACTGTCATCCCTTTAGTAGATCAGCTGATTTCGCTAGCTAATGTTAGTTCCTAAGAATGCTTCTACTCTCCTGTTTAAAAGGAAGCATCGGGTTATTTTCCTCTTCAGCGATGAAAGATTCTCTTTTATCTTTTGTCTCTTTCAGAATGAATAATTGGATGCTTTTTCAGGTGTTAATCGTCGTTTCATGGTGCTGGTTAATATCGGTGATCCGAAAAGGAATCTAACCGTTGCTTTCCGTCTATCTGCAGAGTTTCTCACCTAGACGGATTTGGGATTTGCTGCTGTCAGAGGAGCATGGAAGAGGAAGAGATTGCACGAGTGAGGTCCAGCCCTCCAGGTTTGACGGAGTTTGGCATGATGTAGATTGGTAACAGAAAGCAGTGATGCATACTCCAGTGGGTTTCTCTTTTAGAGATGCTGCACTGACAATATCTGCAGAATATTTATCGCGTGGGCATCTTGGCGGGACCTTTATTCCCATTGAAATGAAATTGCAGGAAGCCTGATTTCAACGATCAAGGGCATCTGAGGCCGATGCCAAAATTGCCAACGTGAGTCACACGGTTGGCAAGCATGGGAGCTGGTGGTCGCAATCTCTTGGATTGGTGGTCGTCTTGTCAGTTTGTCAGAAAATTGAATCACGCATTAGCTATCCTAAAATTGTTGAGAATAGAGAAGATAGTTTAGTTTGGATGCCAGATTTCACTCTTTTTCCGGTCCTGAAACTGCTGAGATCTAGTCCTTTTTTTACTGTCCTGTGCTTCCCTCCCGTTGGTCACTTCCACGCTGTTAAGGCTATGTGGCGGGCTCCCATTGTTCGCTTGTCCTGCCATGAATCATGAATGTGTGTTTTCTGGTTGTGTCCTCTCGCTCCCAATGGAATTCTGCAAGACAAATGTGGATGGATGGTGTGGCGACAAGATGAGGTGGTTGGGAAAGGTTATCTGAAACAATTTGGGCTTCCGTCTGCATGGTGTATTTTGGTTTGCCGAGACAGAACAGAATTCAACTGTTTGGTTTAGCTCCATCATCATGTCATGTGCCTGTCACCAACCAAACGCAGATGTCTGCAAGTCCAGTTTCCTTTATTCTTAGAAAAAGACGACGAGAAGATCAAAATCATCAAGGATTGAAAGAGGCATATATCGAATTCGTAACAAGAGCAGAGTGAAGTGCAGGAATCACGACGAAATAGAATGGAGGCATCAGACGGTGAGCCTCGTCACCGTTCCATCCTTCTTTCCTACTACTCGCTGCCTGCCTGCCTGGTGCTGGTGATTAAGGGTTCCGGCACCAAGAGTTCATGCTGTGCCTGGTGCTGTGAGCTTACTGTAGACAGGCTCCGGGAAGATGCTGGCCTATCACTTTTTCTGCAAGCACTGGTTGTCCCCACAAGGGAGTTTGGCATACAGGTGACTGCTGCTGCTGCTTACCGAGTTGCTTCCCTAATTGCACTGCTCCAAGGTCACCAAGGTTGCTAGACTAATCGCAGCCAAGGCCTGCACCGTCATGGCTTTGCTTGTATTTTGGTGGATTTGTGTCTATGTCAATGCTTGATTAGTTAGGACCATGTTGATAAAATAAATGGCTATTCAATATTGGAGGTAATGTCATGAAAAGGAAACTAGCAAATGCTGGCATGTAAAGGGTAGTGCTATTTAATTTTTTTTTTCTTTACCTCTGTTGTGATGTACGGATGTGTTCATGCCGGCAATATTGGTAAAATTTCCAGGCAGAGCCCCTTGCAATAATTGTAGCTACAGTGCCAAGATTGTGTCAAATGAATAGCCATCTACAAGGAAGTCCTGAGCAATTATGTTGATGATGAATGAGTCTTACCGAACCAGAGAAGTAGTGCATAGCCTCACCTTTGTGTTCTATTACATAACTCCAGAACCTATTTTCTTAGTCTGAGAGATCAAAGAAGGCTGGAAATCCTCCTTCAACCACCGTTGTTGTTGCGTTCTTGAGGAGTACATTACATACAAGGTAAGTCTAGATGTGCTTCTGCTGGAAGAAGATATGAATTTTAATGCTCGAGCTGCCTCGTTCTATCTAAGTGCCTTCTGAATTCCTTGTTTGAAGCTCAAGCCTTGGTCTCATCAATTGAAAACCATCACAGTTTGGGCTACAGTATTTCTATGTTCACATATACTATTCCCCTGCAGGAAGTGAAGGGAAGAGGCTTCCTGCTAGTTTCAACGGTCATAGCAAGCTGAGGGTTTGACCTTGATCAAACCAATTTTGACCTTCCTAAGACAGCGATCGACTATCTGCACCGTGCTGGAAGAACCGGGGGAGAATCATTCTCCAAGTTAGAATGCGGCGTGGCAACCCTCTCACAACAGAGGATGAGCACTTCGTGCTACACAGATTTCAGAATGAGCTCAAGTTCCATTCTGAAGAGCTGCCCCTTGAGCTCATGTTCACTTTCAACTTGTGATGTTTATCTTGAGGCCGGATGTAAATACTATATATGTTTATGAAATGATATTTATAGTGTAGCAAAGTTGGTAATGATTTATACTAACATTCAAAATTTGCCTTAATCTAAAGTACAACCTGGCTTAAATTCATTGGATTATAGATCATTAGTAAACGACAGCTGCTGCTGTTTATTTGTCGGCTAAACAAAAACACGATTAAACCTGAAGCATTCATGTCAATTTTCAAGCTTTGCCAAGTTATTCATGCGAAAATATAGAACAAGAAAAGAAAGAAACCACATTCCATAAGCAGTATGGGTAACAAGTGGGCAGTCATGATACTCTAGTCTGGTATCACCATCAATTGTTTAGATTATAACACAAACAAATTGTAGAGGAGGCAAATTCACATGAACTAGGAAAGTTTGGGCGGCACCAGGTCTAGCATGAATAGAAGTGCGATAAACTGGATGGGGATCGCAATGGAGCAGGCGGCTTGTTAATTTATTGTTGAGGCTGCAGCAACTTGGAATCGCAGGCCACGATCTTCACCTTGCTTAGTGTTTCTGAGATCTCCTCACTCTTGAAGGTTGCATCAGTTAAAATGAAGGTCCAGACATTGTCACAGAACCTGTAGGTGTGCAGATGACCCTGTACAGCGACAAGGAAAGCCATTACAGATCTCTTCTCATAGGGTTTTAAATGACAAATGAAAAAGAAAAAAAAATACTAAGCCGGGGAAGCTATTAGTCTGAAGCCACAGATGTATAAGACAATATGGAAACTGATTTCAAAGGATTTTGAAAACCACCCAACTTACGGGCTGTAGAGTATTACCAAGAGGACAATCCACATATTAGAGCTTCCATAATTTGTGCAGACCGCATACTAAAAGGCAATCCACATAGCAGCCAAAACAAGGGGGAAATGCAGTGATATGAATCAACAGGGAGGCTGGGCATAAGATATCTACCTTGATGTTAACCTTGCTCTTGACCTGACTCTCCAGCGCTTGCGTCGTGGACTAATTGAACGCAGAAGGGAAGGATCAGATCGAACAGCAACTAAGCAGACAGATTTGATTTAGAACAAAGCTAAGTGAACTGTGATTAGTTTTCTATATATTTGACTGACAAAGTCGCTCGAGTACATATCCTGCTCATTAATTATTTCCTATTCAGCCTTGGCCTAGCTAACAGATCACTGATTGATGATGGACGCACATCACTTTCATAATAAGTTGCTTGCCTCATAAGTAGTAGTAAAACGAAATAAAAATACATGCGCATCGATCACTTTCGAAAGTGGGCCTACTGAAATATCACTGCTGGCTAATCAGTTGCCTAGCTACTTACTGGCTATAGGTAAGTAATTTCCTGAAAAGTACTCACTACTCGCTACCAGTTTGCAGTATGTACTAGCTGATCGGGGCTTGCACCGACACAAAGCAAAGGCAGATCGAGACATGGCCGCCGTTGAGCGCCGTGCACGTGAACAAGCCCCTCGCCGCCTTGGTCATCGCCCACCGCGCCCCGCTGCTGCTCTCCGCCATGGTCGCGGCGGGCCTGACGCTCCTGTTCCTGTGGGCGCTGTCGCAGTCGGGGCTGTGGCGGCCCGTGTCGCGCGCCGCCTTCCCAGAGCGACTGCTGGCGGCCCGGCGGCGGAGCCAGCTCCCGGGCTTGGACGTGCTGGTGGTGACGGCGGACCCGGACAAGGAGCCGGCGCTGGGGGCGATGAACACGGTGGTGCCTGGGTGCCCTTCTGCAGGAAGCACTCGGTGCAGTGCCCGTGGCCCGACAGGTACTTGGGCGGCGGCGGCGACGACGAGGACGGCGGAGGCGATTGCGGTGGTGGTGAGGCCGCCGCCGAGGAGAGGCGAAGAATCAAGGTACGTTACGTTTACGTATGTGCAACCGTACCAGCAGGCATCTTGTTCTTGTCATATCCGATCCACATCTATCAGTGATGAGTCCCATGTGCTTGCTACTCATCATGTGGATGCATATACGATGCGACAAACAGCAAGTTGTCGTATCCTTCTGATCTGTATCGATCGGGAAAGAAAGAAAAGAAACCACATGAATACGATGAGCACCAACCAATTTTAATTTATTTATTTCTCTATATCACCGTTCTTTTCTTCCTTCTGATTACTGCTGTATATATATATCTTATTAATTATCTGCAGAAAATGTACGAGACGTTCAAAGGGGACATAGAGGACGCCTGCAGGAAGAGGAGCTGCTGCTGGACAAAAGAAGAACGCCAGGATCACGATGCTTACGTCGAGGTAGTATGTAAGCAATAATTAATATCTCATGATATACCTGAACAATCTGATCAGATCGATCGGTTGATCCATGCATCGATCCACCTGTTCGATCATATCCGCAGATCATAACTGCCGCCGGCGAGGAGGACGACGACGACCGCCGCCGCCGCCATCACCATGACGAGGAGGAGGAAGAGGAAGAGGAAGAGGAAGAGGAAGAGACGAGGATGCCGTTGCTGGTGTACGTGTCCCGTGAGAAGCGGAGGGCGTCCCCGCACCACTTCAAGGCCGGCGCTCTCAACGCCCTGGTATCAATCCATCACATCATCGATCATTTATGTACGTTCATGATTCATGATGTTGTCGTCGCCGTCGTCAGCTTCGGGTGTCGAGCCTTGTGAGGCACGCGCGCTACGTGCTGGTGCTGGACTGCGACATGTCCTGCAACACCCGCGCCTCCGCCCTGGAGGCCATGTGCTTCCACCTCGACCGCTCCCCGCCGGCGCCGGACAACCTCGCCTTCGTGCAGTTCCCGCAGATGTTCCACAACCTCAGCGCAACGACATCTACACCAACGACCTCAGGCACGTCTTCGGGACTCGGTGGATCGGCCTCGACGGCCTCCGGGGCCCGCTCCTCTCCGGCACCGGCTTCTACGTCCGGAGAGACGCCCTGTACGGGGCCACGCCGCCGCCCGCCACGCAAGCAGGTGACTACTTCTCGTCGTCCATGCTGGAGGCCGGCGAGCTGGCGACGAGGTTCGGCCACTCGGACCAACTCCTGGCGTCCCTGCGCAACCAGCTGCAATCGTCAACACCCAGGCCCAGCAGCTCCACCGCCGACAGCCGACGTCGTCCTCTTCCTCGAGACGCCACGCTTGTGGCCTCCTGCGCCTACGAGGAGGGCACCGGATGGGGCGACCAGGTCGGCTTCATGTACCAGTCGGTGGTGGAGGACTACTTCACCGGCTACCGCCGCTTCTTCGCCCGGGGCTGGACGTCGGCCTACTGCTACCCGGCGAGGCCCCCGTTCCTCGGCAGCATGCCCACCAACCTCAACGACGTCCTCGTCCAGAACAAGCGCTGGATGTCCGGCATGCTCGCCGTCGGCCTCTCCAGCCACTGCCCGCTCGCCTGCCCGGACCTCCTCGCCGTCTCCGTGCCCCAGGCCATGGCCATCGCCTACTTCGGCTTCCTCGCCCTGTACGCATTCCCGGTGCTCTGCTACGCCACCCTGCCGCAGCTCTGCTTCCTCCGCGGCGTCCCGCTGTTCCCCGACGCCCGGTGGTTCGCCGCCGCATTCGCGTCCTCGTTGCTCCAGCACCTGGTGGAGGTGTCGGTGGCCAACCGCAGGCTGGCGGTGCGGGCCTGGTGGAACGAGCAGAGGTTTCTGGATGCTCAACGCCGTCACCGGGCAGCTCTTCGGCTGCGTCAGCGCCTTCCAGGACCTGCTCGGCGCGGCGGCGCTAGACTTCGACCTCACCACCAAGGCCAGCGACGGCAGCCTCTACCGCAAGGGCGTCTTCGACTTCACGGGGTGCTCCACACTGCTGCTCCCGGCCACCACGCTCTGCGTGCTCAACGCCGCGGCGCTCGTCGGAGGGACCTGGAAGATGATGACCAGAGGCGGCGCCCGCGGCGAGCTGTTCCCGCAGCTCTTCCTCCTGAGCTACGTTGCGGCGTTGAACCACCCGCTGCTGGAGGGGATGTTCCTCCGGCAGGATCCCGCAAGGGTTCCATGGCGAATCACCGCGCTCTCAGTCGCCTTCGCCGCCGTGCTGCTCGCCCTGTTTGGATGAGAGCTCAAAGGACAACTTGGCTTGGCATGGTTCAAATCTTTTACCTTTACCATGTTTTATTTTTGTTGGCAAGCATCAAGCATGTACTTTGAGGCTTTCATCAAACATTGATAGCATTCCTACTTCAGTCCAGATCAAATTAAGCTCATTCAGTACATTATTCCCACAGCTCAGTTTCACGCGTACATAGTAATAAAAGCACAACAGTGAGACAAAACAACACTCAAGTGACTTACTTATCGAGTACAGGAATAGATGCAACATGTTAGATTATGCATGCCTAAACAACTCACAGCAATAGATAACCCTTAAACACAGGCATCGGATTCTAATGCATCGGATCATGTGATCCTGCTACTCTCTGGGAATCCCAGCACCAGGATCATACCGTGTAACGGTTCTTCGGACCTTTTTCCATCTTCTTTGCATCGTCCTGCAGCATAAATGGCCAAGCGAGAAACTTTACATGCCTTAAAAAATGGGAACTGAGAAGAAAGGCAGGCAGGCTTTGGGTGCTACTCACATGGACGATGAATCCAATGGAGTCCTTGTAGTCCAGAAATTCCTTCCACTGCTTCCCGATGCTTACCTGAAGAAAGAGGGAAAATGTTCAGCACGTTTCGCTTAATTACTCCGAATAAATGAAAATCATGTTGAGGACTCAACCATTTTACAATATTTTTTTAAAAAAAACACTTTAGCGGTGATCAAGGTTTAGAAAGCCGATCCTGAACAATCACCTGGACCTGGCCCAGGAGCAGGGAAATGGTCAATTACTTGTCCAATCCAAGCCATGATACTCTTTCTATTTTCATTATTTTCCTTCCAAACTTTCAATAATTTTTAGTTTCCAGAAACATCCCAGAGAAACTGGACATCAAGCCTCAAATTAATCAAACAATAATGTATTGGAACAGCTACACCCACCAGTATTTTTCCACCCCCCACTACCCATTGAATTTCCAGTTATCAGCTACTCAAAAGTAAAACCTGAGATTTGATGCCCTGGCACTGATGGACATTGTGCCACCAACAAAATAACAATTCGCGAGGAAACCCAACAACCACCCATAGTTACCCTCTCTCGTCCCTCATGAGGACTGACTGAGGACATGACACTTATAATAACAACTCTTCAACAAATTAGTCTTTAAAATTATGAACTGCTCTTCAGGATATCATATATAAGCTGAGAACCCTCCCTGAGTCAAATGATATGCAGCTAAAAACAAAAATCCTCCTTGAGTATACATTTGGAACAGGCACCTGATATAAATGGATCCACAGTGCAAGATTATAGCAACAACACACACATGCTTACATGTGATATCCAAATATGATCATTTTGTATTTATCATGATGCTGTGAATCATCAGAAAAGCATGATGCTTGTATACAAGAAAAGAAACAAAGCTGTCACACATGCATATTAGATAAGATGTCACTGCAGCACTCAATACCTGGGCAGCTTCATTAGCAGCATTTTTGGTCCAGATAGCTATTCTTTCCTGCTTACCACGCACGCTAACAACCGCTCCACAAATTTCATCACCATAATCGAATTGTTCGCCAATCATGGCCAATAGCTAAAGAAAAGGCAAGTGATGAGATATAACATGGAGGCTATAATAAGGTTAAATATGCAAAGCAAATTTATCGTTTATAATTCCAAAAATACTTACAGTGTGCAGCCACATTGTGTCAGATTTTCCTCTGCCACAGCTGATGGTCCATTTACCGCCATTACCACAAATAGGGTCTTCCCATTTTGGTTCAATCTTGTTCTTGAAGCAATGGAAGTCCGCTCCCACAATCAACTTGCTAGGGTGGTGAATATTATTGTAAAGGCTGAAAAAACACGAAATTGGTTAGTGTGCTCTTCTGGAATATATAAATGGATGAGAGCTAAAGTTGGATTAGGACGTAAAAGGAATGAAGCAAATATCACAAAATCCGGCAGATTCCTCAAGCAGCCACTCCATCAAGAAAACAGACTAAAGTAGTCATCCAGGGGTAAAAGGGGCAAGTTAAAGACTAAAATTATCGACATCTGCTACTCATCTATGTCCTTTCTTTTCATCAAATCTCCTGACTTCAATCCCGTGCAACACCCACTATAAAATTTTGTTGGACCTGACATGAAGTGATATCTTTTGTGAACAAAGCAGATTTCACAATCAAGGAAACAACAACCAAAAGAGTCAACACCCTAGTAAGCATGGCTCAGTGGATTGAATCGAACCTCTGAAGTCTGAGCAATGCATTCTAAAGTTTTTGCAAAAAAAAAAGAAATGCTCAAAAAATAGAGCTATAAATCGAACCTCTGAAAATAAATCCCACTTTCAGTTAATGTTAACTTTAGAATATAAAGTTTGCATTTGAGTACCCACAATCTGCCCTGGTGAACAAAGACTTGCAGCTAGGTGAGGAGGGCGGCGGGCCTTTTGAGAATGGCACCATACGATGCTGCTACTGAGCAAACATCTAATATACATCAATGAAAGTCAGTAATTGTATAACAAACCAACAACTTCTTCTAAGATGACAAATGAGAAGGAAAACGTCTCCAAACAGTAGGGGGATTTGGGATATAGTGATATAATTAGAAAGAAGCCGTAAAGAGATGACTGGCGCTATCCTAAAGGAAGAGTAACCTTAAAATGCCTAGTTGCCAAAAGTAACTAGTAACGGTTTAAACAAGGCATGGTGGCTTAGAGTTTGCCAGTTTAGTTGTGTAATTTGCAGTAGCAGTTAGGTCTTGTAGCTGAGCACAAAAGCTGTGAATATTTTTGCAACCGATGCGCTTCAAAGAGACGTCAAGGCATGGAAATCTGCCGTGACAAATAATTTTCGTCTCTCGTCGATCCTAGAAACTAGTGTCGGAGATTCAATGAGAAGGATCAGAAAGTAATATAATTAGACATCCCAGATCCGCGGACTAGTATTTATATGTATTGTAAATCTGACTATGGCGAGGCTAGGGAAATTGATGGGATCAGCAAACCTGGGGTCAACTTTCCATTCCAGGTCGTAGTGAAGGAGGAGAAGGGGGGCAGCGGAAGAGGAAGAGCATGCGGATGCATGGAATCACGTACCCCCAGAAGTCCTCGACGGTGGAGAAGGTGTGGATGGGTCGGATGGAGCTCCCCCATGCTGCCTGCTTGGACTTTCCCTGCGGGTTGTCGAACCAGAATGTCCAGGAGTGCTCGAGCGGGTGCGTTGCGGGGTGGAGCGGCGGGGCGGGCGCGGAGGAGTCGTCGGTGATCTCGCCGTCCTCCCTGTCGTTGTCGTCCGGCGCGGGGCGGCCCCGGGTGCCTGCGGACGTGGGCCTGGTGTCGGTCTCCTCGGCCATGGCGGCGGCTCTGTTTTTTTTTTTTTGTCTTTTTTCGGTCGACGTCTCCCTCTCCTTGCTTTCCTTGGTGAGAAGAGAGGCCGAGAGGTGTGTAGTAGGCAGACAGTACAGGGGGGAAGAAGAAGAAGAAGGAAACGCGTGACTTGGGCTGCTATGGGCTGCTATGGGCTGGGCCAGTCCAGTCAGGCATCAAAGAAAAGAAAACGCATTTTATTTATTTATTTGGGCTCTAGTTGGGCTGGATCATCAGCCATTGTCGTAAGTTTAGTCATGGCAAGAGTGGAGAAAGTGTTCCTCTCAAAAAAGAAAAAAGAAAGAGTGGAGAAAGTGTTCACAATCGCTTGACCCGTGCATGAAGATATGTAGTACTTATTTTTTGCAATGCAACACAAGAAAGAAATAAAAAAAAGGAGGGCCGAAAGCGAAGAAGAAGATATATAGTACGTTGCAATTATTAAGCAAGGAATCCGTGGTGCGCGTGAATGAGAAATGTTTTGCTTTGTTTTTTTTACCTGTCGTTGTCTGCCTCGAGTGTTTTGCTTTGTTTACTGAATGAATTGATAAATGAAAAGTACAGTACTCCTATAGGTGAAGAAGAGGACAAAGCATCTTGCTCCCTAAAAAATCTCTCTCCCCCCCTCAACTGAGAAGAGCAGAGCAGAGCTGGTCAAAGCGAGGAAGAAAAAGAAAAAGGCAAGCAAGATCCGACCATTTCCACTCCCACTGGGGACGCTGATCGGTGGGCCATCCCTGCGCCACTTCCCTACTGGGCAGCCAACCAGAGAGAGAGAGAGCAGGGAGAGGCGAGCCAGTCTAGCAGCAGCAGCAGCAGCTATCTCTTCTCTTCTGAGTCTTCTCCCTCCGGCGTCCGGGGGCCATCATCAGGGCAGGCTCCTCTTTTTCTCTATCTATCTACTGCTCCCCTCCCTCCTTAAATAGAATAGACAGAGAGAGAGAAGGCGAGGCCACCGCCACCGACATCGCCTCGAATCCACCCACATTCCCCGAACCCCACGCCGCCACCACCACGCGCATTCCTCCCGATCCAACCGCGCCGCCCGCCGCACCAAAGGAGGGAACGGACCATGTCGTCGCCCTCGCCGGCGCCCGCCCGCATGGATCTGGACGGCAACCCCGTCGCGCCCCTCACCATCTGCATGATCGGCGCGGGCGGATTCATCGGCTCCCACCTCTGCGAGAAGCTCATGGCCGAGACCGCACACGTCGTCCTCGCCGTCGACGTCTACTGCGACAAGATCCGCCACCTCGTCGACCCAGCGCCGCCGCACCTCGCAGGACGAATCTCCTTCCACCGACTCAACATCAAGAACGACTCAAGGCTCGAGGGACTCATCAAGATGGCCGATCTGGTCGGTGACCTCCCTCCCTACCTCCGCCGCTGCTGCTTGTAGATTTTGTTGATTTCGCTGTCGTCTCATCAATCAAAAGTAGTAGCATTCCGTCTCTATAATATGGATGGATGGATATGCATCTGCTGATTCACGATTTTCCCCCCACCCCATCTGCTGACATCTGCTGCTCTTTGGATCTGAAGACGATAAACCTGGCGGCCATCTGCACGCCCGCAGACTACAACACGCGGCCCCTCGACACCATCTACAGCAACTTCATCGACGCCCTCCCAGTGGTACCTACCTTTTCGTCCTCGCAAATTCCTCCTGCTATCTACAGAAGAATCTCGCATTCTCATCAATCCTTCCTTTCGTGCTCCCCAGGTCAAGTACTGCTCCGAGAACAACAAGCGTCTCATCCACTTCTCCACGTGCGAGGTCTACGGCAAGACCGTCGGCAGCTTCCTCCCCAAAGACCACCCTCTCCGCAAGGTCACCATAATTCCACCCTGTCTAACACTCTGCCTGTCCCCACTCATGGTTCTGCTCCACAATTTCGTGCCTACAGTTGTTTTTCTTTCTATTTAGCTGGCTCCATAAACAAAACAATCCAAGATCTGCTGCAGGTTGCTAAACTGTCATGTTTCTAACTATATATTATATATATATATATAATTGCTCTCTCTCTCTCTCTCTCTCTCTCTCTCTCTCGCTATGTCCTTGTAGTACGGTCCTTGTATCAAGGTTGGGCTAGATTTGGTGTTAGTTGGGGATCAATTTTCTAGTTGAGGCCTGTTTGGTTGTTGGTTGGCGCTGGGGCATGCTCTTGTCAAGCTGAATTCTTCAAATCATTACAGGATGTTGACCTTTGAGGGATACTATGGTTTGACTGCATATGTTAGCCTAGGTCTTTCCTATTTTGCTCATCCCTTAATCTGTGTATATTATTGTCCAGTACCATTTATTTTCCTTTTCGCCTTTCTAAAACCCATGCTGTTCAATGCTTGCTTAATTAAGCAATTGAGGGTTGTGACAATAGTCAACTACGCACCCAGCAGCCTCACTCAAAGAGTCAGTGTTTACTTGAATGAATTCTTTTTTAATTTCACGTATTTTTGTATTGTTTGGTTCTTTTCCTTGATGTGTCAGCATGCAGTGTTTTTTTTTTCCATGATGTGTCAAAAAAAAAGGGAAAGGATCCTGTCATTGTGTTGGTACTGCACCCAGGCCAAGGAAAATGTTTTAGTTAGTGCTGTTATGTCCATATATTTGATCTGGGCTTATTATTGTAACTGTAAAAAAATTGACAAATGGAATGAACTGTGAATTTTACCATGACCTTGTTGTGGTGAGCAAAGTGAGAAGAAGCTTAAATTAGAAAGTAAACAGCAAGAAAATAGTTACAATTGTAGGCATGTTGGAATTCGATGCCCTGTATTTGTATTCCTTTTGGGTCATATACTTGTCCTTTTCTGATGTTTGTGTGGCAACTATGCTCTTCATACAGGAACCTGAATTTTATGTTCTGAAAGAAGATGAGTCACCCTGCATTTTTGGTCCAATTGTGAAACAGCGATGGTCCTATGCATGTGCAAAGCAACTTATTGAGAGGCTTATTTTTGGTCAGTAAATTTGGCCTGTATTATTTTTGTCACTATGTAGCTGATGGTCTCAGCTTCTCATTCTAACCATTCTTGTCATTATGGTTGAGTATCCACCAGCTGAAGGTGCAGAAAATGGACTAGAGTTCACAATTGTGAGACCATTCAATTGGATTGGACCAAGGATGGACTTCATTCCTGGTGTTGATGGCCCTAGTGAGGGTGTACCTCGGGTTTTGGCCTGCTTCAGTAACGTACGTGTGCTTTTCTTTTTTCTTTTGGCTGAGGATTATTACATTAGTTTTGCATCTTGTTCAGTCTTCTCAGGAGATGTATGGTATTAATGGTTTTGCAGAATCTGCTCCGCGGAGAGCCCTTGAAGCTTGTTGATGGGGGGCAGTCCCAAAGAACTTTTGTTTACATTAAGGATGCCATCGAAGCTGTTGTTTTGATGATTGTATGTTATCGCCTTTGTCTCTGGCTCCTTCTCATGTTCAGATTCAATGAGACTGAACTCCTTTTCTTTTTCCTGTTGTCAATTATGAAAGGAAAATCCTGGCCGAGCTAATGGTCACATCTTCAATGTTGGGAATCCTAACAATGAGGTTACTGTTAGGGAGTTAGCCCAAATGATGACAGAGGTATGCCACGGATGATGCTTATCGGTCAACATTTGTGTTGCTTTGCTTGTGTCTGTCGTAAGCCATCCATATTGTCTTGTTATACAGGTCTATGCAAACCTCTCAGGAGAGGCACCACTAGATGAACCCATGATTGACGTGAGTTCGAGTCAGTTCTATGGTGAAGGATATGATGATAGTGACAAGAGAATCCCTGACATGACTATAATCAACAAGCAGCTAGGTATTGCTGTTTTTTTGAATGATTTGCTCTCTAGGTTTGCCATTTCCCCTCACTACGTGTTAATGGCCAAACGCTACTGTAGGTTGGAATCCAAAGACGCCTCTCAAGGATTTGCTGGAGACAACATTGACATATCAGCACAAGACATACAAGGAAGCTGTCAAAAGGCAAATGTCACAGGCTTCAGCGTCGAGTTAGATAACGTGATCCCCGGATGGAAAGGTGGTGGCGGGCTCTCATTTAGAGCGCAGTCACAGGTGCTCTGGTGTTTTGGAAGTCGGATACATATACGCTAGTAATCGTTTTTGAGGCTCTAGTTGCTCCCTAGATGTCCATCTTGTTAGATTCCGTGCTGCTCTGCCATCAAGGGAAGGGATGCTATCCGTGTGGTATGGCAGAGTTGATGTATTCCATCCATCCATGTACTTTGGTTGCTCCTCGTGCTGTGTCAAGTCATTCTTTGGAATCATTTCATTGGCGAGAGTTGTTATTGTTCGTATGTTGCAACCTGAGTGAGTGAGATTATTAGTTGGGCACACATTTTTCTGCTGGGTAGCAATACTATTACAGCTGATGTGGTAGCTTATTAGCTATAAGCACAGTCACAAGGATCGTTCCGGGACGTCGTTCCCGGTTCCCGTACTGGGAAAGAAGCTGGTACATTTTTGTTCTTAAAATCACTCCTAAAATTGTTGTGACGAACTGAGCTTGGCAAAGCTCTTATCATTCTCATAATATATATATCCTCTGATTTTGTGAGATAACTTTGCCGAGTCTGATCTTTGACACGGCAAATTGAAATTCCAATCAGGATGGAAACTTGGAAAGAAAATGGGGAGGTTTTAGGTTAGGAGAAAAGGAATGCTATTTTATTTAACTCATGGGGCTTACACGACATGGTGATTTCTCAGCAATCCTTTTTGCTATGATTACTAACGACTTTTGGCATTATTGTCCAGATGATTAAAAGAATTCTTGGAATTGAAAGAACGGGACAAAGAAAAAAAACAGAAAAAGGGAGATCCTTTGCTTTGCTTGCGATCCTGAAGCGGGACAAGTAAACAAACTACTGGACTCGAGTCGATAACACGGAAGGGGCGGGGGAAGACTAAAGAGAGAGAGAGGATCCAGCTAGCGGGAGGAGGCCATGGGCAACGCCGGGAGCGCGCCGGAGCAGGCCAAGAACTCCGCGGATGGGGCTGCCGACGCTGAGGCCCGCCGCGCGCCGCCGTCCACGGTCCGTTTCTTCCCCGATGCGGAGCGCCAAAAGGCCCGGCAGCCGCCGCCGATAAAGCTCGAGGAGGAGGAAGGCGCCCCGCCGCCGCCCGCCACCGAAGAGGAGATGGCCCCGCGCAACCTCTGGCAGGTACGCCGCCCGCGTCTGGATTAGGTTACCATTCGCCAGAGTACACGAGATTAGGTTAAACCACCCCAAACCCCTTGCTGCGATGAAATCGGGCCTTCTTGTGTACGCTGGACCAGCAGAGCACTCTAGGCCTGGTTCTATAATGTCCATGTCCATGTCCACAACACGAGGATATTTGTTTGCAATTTGGGTTGAAATTTGTAGTACAATCTGTTGTCGATGAGCCTTTATTTTCCTCATTCCCCAGCGTACGTATAATAAATTAGTAAGTTTCAGAAACATATTTTGCACAACGCATGTGAGGTGTGGACGCAATACAATACAATAGGCTGTTGATACTCCACACCTGATGCATCTTGCCAACTGATATAGTTTCAAGTTCGCAACTATATATGCTTCCATTTAGTTTAGGTGTTTCTACTCGGATAAAATCACACACACCAAAAACACCCAAACTCCTATGGAGTTTATTTTAAAAACTCAAGAAACCTGATAGTGCTGCATTTTGCTCAATTTTTTTTAGGCCTGTCCAAGTGTAGTCATCTTTAGTCGTGTTTTGAGTGCGCTGCTCCGAAAATGTTATATAGTTTCCCACTGCCAAAGCATGAATGTGTATGATCTAGAATCAGAATCACTTGTAGAGAAGGTGCACTTTCATTGTTACCTTTTGGCAGGACCGGTAACAAGTAGCCACTTTTGAAATCACTGGGCTAAGTGGCGAACTGGGCTGTGAACCGCTACTTGTGTTTGAAAGGTCTTCTCATTTGTTATGTTCTACAAGTGCTGGCTAATGGACGACGGGATTTAAGTTGTAATTGTTTCGCCAAGATGATGAAGATTATATTAGTGTTATCAGCCTATTGGTAATCCACATCTTGATAAAAAAATAAATCATTTATTAGTATGTATGTTCCTTGACAGCAATTTTACTCTTGTTTGCTGTGGTTGTTTCATGCTGAAAAATTTGATGCCTTTGACTTTATTTCCAACTGTGCCTGTACTATACTGCTAGGTGTATGCACTTGGGGCGTTCATTGTGTTGAGATGGGCCTGGGCCAAGTGGAAGGAGAACCAGGACAGAAATGACTCAGACTCGCCTGATGGGGATGGAGGTGCACCGGACGGATCGACTTGATCATGGTTTGGTGCATCCATGGACTTGGCTCTGCATCCAAGTGGAAGATGAATGCTATTTCGCTTCGCTGATGATGATGGATCACTCTACCCCCATCATATAGTTGTCACCGATGTTGCTATGTGGTGGTGGAGTATGTATTTTGCTGACATTTTGCAAGCGACATTCTTTCTATGTGTACTCTAGTAAATTCCTTTTTATCTCAGATTTATTACGGTTACAGTCTGTGATGTTATAGATCGCCTGCTTGTTTCCAACTTGCAGCAATCTTGTACTGGTTGTTTGCTGTGAAACCGTGCCAACGCTGTTGATCAGGTGGGTATTTGTATTTCAGCAACAGTGTGCTTCCAATGGCGCGGGAAACGCCTGAATATCGGTGGCTGTTTCTTTGGTTGGATCAGTTGCAAGGGTGCACGGCATGTGTCGTTGCATACGCGTACAACACGAAGGGCTAAGGAATAAGGTAAAGTGTACCGTTGGATAGAATTAAGGAAGCTGTTGCAAAATAAATAAAATAAAACGACGTGGTGGCTACTAGAGTATAAAATAAAATGAAACTTTAGGAATGCATCGTGGGCTACTAGTAGAGTAGTGGTAATAATAAAATAATAAAAAAACATGAAAACTACATGCTGGCTGTGGGGTTCGAACCCACGCGCACTCAGCGTGCAGAAGATCTTAAGCCTTCCCCCTTAGACCACTCGGGCAAACCAGCTGATGATACTGTTCTCGAGTATCGGGTATCAATACTAGTTTCTGACGATCGGCCACGTGCGGATTCGGCCTGCCTTTGGTTGAGATGCACGGACGGGTTAGCGACGCGACGGCACGTCCCTCTGTGCCTTCATGCACACTGGCACGCATGCTTGCTTAGGCATCCCATTATTAATTCTATTGTCATCACTTCAGTCCTCCATGTCCATCCACAGCGTGCCGTCGACGTGGGTATGTTCGTCGTCAACGGCGTCCCAGTCGATCCCTCTCCCCATCGCCGGCGGCGTCAGCAGCATCCCCCTGGCCATGTCGTCCATCAGGGCGGGCATGTCGAAGATGGCGTCCTCGTCCAGGAAGGCCCAGCTGGGAGTACAAGGCTCCGCCGCCGTTGCGATGATGTGCTGCTGGTGGCCGGAGGAGGAACCTGACGACGGGCGGTGCAGCTCGGCGGTCTGCGCGGCGGCGCATCGTATGTCCTCGGGCACGGCGGTGCGCGCCCTGGGGAGCGTGTGGACGGAGTCCGGGAAGTTGAGGTCGGCGCTGGCGCCGCGGAGCGCGATGGCGGCGACGTCGCGCGCGCGCGCAGCCATCTCCGGGGTCGGGTAGGTGCCGAGCCAGATGCGCGCCTGCGCCTGCGGCTGCCGCACCTCGCAGACCCAGCGGGTGCCCCCCGGCCCCGCCCGGGCGCGCACACCGCGGTACACCGGGTGGCGCGTCTTCTTGCGGCCGGAACGCCGCTTGGGCGGCAGCTGATGCTGCGGGAGGCGGCGGCCCTGCGACGTCGGCGGTGAGGACGAGGACGCAGCTGACGACGAGTCCTCCTTGGCGTCCATCATGCCGGCTGCTGGCTGGCTGCCACCTGTGCTGTGAGCACTGAGCTGGACATAATAAATACTAGTACTAGTTAGTGGAGGGCTTTGCCTCTGATTGGGACCCGTCGACTTGCATTGGCACAGCTCAGGCGCTCAGCGAACACGACTCATCACGTGGGGAATGCGTTGTTAGACACAGTCTCGGTGTCGTCGCGGTTCCTATTTTACGGAGAGTTTCATGCCATTAAATTTTATACCGCATCATCAATTTTATTATTATTACCATAAAACTCATCCGCTAAGAGAAAGTTTCATCACCATACCATGAAACTATGGTCTTAGAGGATGCAATGCAAATGAAAAACACGTGCGCTTTTAACCTTTTATTACCGATGTTGTAATAAGTTGTCTTTTACCGGTTGGTGCGTATCGTATATATGCTGCTTCATCAACACGCGCTGTAATTTCTAAAGCCCGACCGACCGGACTGCAAATTTCTAAAGCCCGGCTGACCGAACTGCAAATCACAACACCAATTCTTCAGTGAAATAATCCATTCACACAACACAATACAAATTACAATACTCTCTCATGCTCAAAATTTTGAACAGTTTAGCCCCGTTACAAACAAATGGCAGACCGTACCACTGCAAATTGCAACCATACGCTTGGGTCTTTTTTTTACGACGATTCTGATGGCCTCATTTGGCTCCTCTTCTGTTTCAGGCGCTGCACTCTTTTTCGGTGGCCTCGCCCTTGCCTGTGCTGCTCCCACTCGTGCGCCCCTCGGAGCACGCGCTTGTCGCAGGCCTGTAAAACACAGCATTCACATACACATGCTTCATCCCTTAAACTGCAACGGGATATCAGGTTATGCTTTCTTATGCGTACAACTCAAGAGTTACCAGTAGTCACCTCGCACACATATTCAGTCCACACCTCTCTTTCTCCAATGCCATCTGACGCATTTGTGCTTGGCAAACAAGTTATGCCGTCAGACAAAAAGTTTTTCACAACATCCACACAAGGTTCAACAACTTCCTTGTTCCACGAGTTGCCCGTGGTACCTACCAACATACGCACAAGGGATTAAAATTCTACACAAAGAATATGCATTCCACGATATGCACAAGTTAAGTAGAAATGGCCTTACAGCAGAATGCTTTGGTTGCATCAACACGATGCAAGTTCCACCCAAAGTCTTTACTCAGCCGATACATTCTCCGTCTCTGGGAGGGGGGGGGAGGGGGGGGGGGGGGGGGGGGGGGGGATGTTACAGTGAGTAAAGTGTATGTATCAAAGTTTGCTCAATCTTCTAAACAAAGGTAACAAAGGATGCAAGTGTTTACTTGACGCCGAACAAGTCTGCGTGTGTTTGTCTTAAGCTGGTAAACAGCTTCATCCAACAAGCTCTTAAGTTGATCATCATGCACAGTTAACATAGTTGCAGAAGAAGTCGCCTTATCCTTATCAGATTCTTTTCTTGTTAAATATAATCTGAAAAACTCATTAAATTCACGAACCCCAATGGCCTGCCGCAGCCCTTGGGTGTAAACACCATCTGGATCGTATATATCACATACTTCATCTAGCAGGCCAGCATCCATCATGCAATCAACCCTTTGGTTCACATAGTTATCCAGCACTTGAAGATCAGCATCTACCCACAGGAAACAACAGTCGAATTTGGAGTTACTAGCCCGACCCCATTTCTGCTCTGACACAACAAATGGTCTCATTTTAGACATTTACAATTCCCAGCAATTTAAACACATACAGGAAAAGAAAAGCTGAGATGTAAGGCAACACATTAAAGCAAGAAAAAAAGAGGGCATTCCACCAGGACTTCTGCAGGATTGAAAAGCACCGAGGAGACAACTATAGCAAAAGTCCTCACCTTAGCAGCCTCTCCTTGGAAAAGATTGCTGGGTAGGGCACCTGTGGTCGCATACAACTCAAGGTAGCGTTTTATCTTTCCGAAACAAGAGCACATGTGGAATGAAGAAACACAAACAATCAATATCATTGGCAACAGAAAAGGAACCTAACACAGTAGAGTCCTAGAAAGTTAGGAAAATTGGGCAACACCCTTACTTTTCTATGGTCGTTTGGGTGGATCCTTTGGGCTGCGGCATGATCAATCTCCTTCAAGCGCTCATACCCACCGCCTTCATCGTCATTGGTAAGCCCTGACCGGCATAACAGACAGGTCAACCAATGTTTGAAAATTGAGCTACTCACGCTAAGAATAAGAAGCATATAATGTGATTAGATCATTGACCTATGCCATCTGGGTGATCACTTAAAGTGCAGTCCTGCATATCTTGTGCCATGTCATCAAAAAGGAATGGGCTAACAAGGGCCTACAATATTAAGGGCAAAAACACGACAGGAAATCAAAAACCGCAGTCATTCAAAATAAGATGAACTTCATCTTACAGAAACCGACATGCCATCAAATCAAAATTACCTGGATGTAGAAGTTTGTACCACCAACAATAACAGGGAGGCCACCGCGATCCAATATTTCCTGTATGATCTGCAACCAGAGGGGAGGACGGGAGCTATTATGTTACACGGTTCATCAAACCAAGTGGGGTATCACTGAACATTTGCAACTAGAGTAAGTAGTGAAACTTGTACAGCAGCAGCAGCAGCGTTGGCTTACCGGCACGGCATGGTCGCGGAAATCGCGGCAAGTGAACTCGACGGAGGGATCGATTACGCTAAGGAGATGATGAAGAACACCTGGAGATACGCATCAAGAATTAAATCTGACAGGAAACTGAAGTTGGGGATTGGGGAGTTAGCAGGTCGTGGGGAGCCAGAGACCTTTCTGCTCGTGCAGAGGAACCTTGTTGGTGAGGACATCAAGACCGCGGTAGACCTGCATGGAGTCAGCGCTGACCACCTCGACGCCGGCGAAGTGGGCCGCGAGGTCGACGGCCAGCCGCGACTTGCCGGCGCCCGTGGCGCCCATCACAATCACCACCTTGGGCCGCCCCCTTTGAGGCGGCGGTGGCGGGGAGTGGATGGCTCCATCCTCGCCGACGTTTGGAGCCGGCGGCGTGGAGGCGGAGTCGGCGGGATGGGCCATCTCCAACCGGCGGCGGGGGCAGGACGCGGAAGCAGGCAGGCGGCGGTCCCAGGTGGGCCGGGCCGGGCCATCTCTTTTCAGGCCTGTTTGTTGGCTTGTGGCATAAATAAATAAAACTATAAAAAGGTTATTACAGTACAGTCTAAATGGGTTTAGCAGCATTTTATTTCCTTGATTATTCGATTCAAGTTGCACACAGTATTTTTCCCTCTGCCCTCTGATGATGGTGATGGTGTACATGCTACAAAAAAAATTGAGGAAAATAAAGCATATGAACATGATCAATCGAGAGCTTCATTTTATTCAGTCTTTTTCTGAAACAAAAGAAAAGAAAAAACGATGGAAATACCAAACTTTGAATTTGACAACGCTAGGATACTCTACTCTACTTTTGTGAATAATAGATGCATACATTGATACTACAAAACATGGGACTTGTCTTCAGAAACGCAAAAGAGACAGAGTGCCTCTGCCTTCCGCATAAAACAAGGTGGTTTTACTACACTCTCTCTTTCACTATGGCGGTTGTCATCCTTGTGCTGCTCCATTCCAGCACCACGGTGTCCTTGTGCACCGGCTTTGAGGACCCTTCTCTGGGGAGCTCCAAACAAGACCCCCTCAACGTCTTGCATCTACTCATCCTTAGGCTTCTCATCATCTTCCCCTCTGCGTTCTACAAAATAGTAACCGCCACATGTTAGCATCGATCTTATCTATCAGGTTACACCTACGAGGAGATCTCTTCGCTACTCACACTTGGGCTATCATAACCTTCTTCACAAGCATCACAAAGATCCAAAGCCAGTTTCCGTAGTAGTGGTAACTGCAATAGAGATCAAACTTACTTTAAGCCAGAGCTAGAGGAATGATAAAGGATGAGGAAGGTACCTCTCTGATAGCATCGTCTACTATGCTCCTTCCGATGCCTCTACCCTGCAGTTCTCAACTCTCAGAAACTATATAACCAATCCCACCCTTCAACTTATTAATGAAGAAAGGGGCACCAGCATTCATCTCCAAAACAAGAACCTGGCTACGTAATTTTTCATACTCACCGTGTGCCGTAATAGGACATCTTCCAAAGCTTTACAATTTAAAATAGAAGAAACCCCTCCAACTGTTACTTGGCCACAGTCCTGTATATGGAAAAAGAATGCCATCCATAAAAGATGGTGTTTACAGGTTGAAAACGATTGCAGCCGTAGAATAGAGTTTTCAATAATTGCACAGTATATTTTCTATAGCACTCGAAGTCAAATACATGCCAAAATCAAGTTTCAACTAATATCGAACATCTATCAGCGAGTGAGATAAAACTGCAGAGTACATGCCAATGCACAAAATATGAACATGCTATTTTTGTTAGTTCTATAAGCTACTCTTTGAAAGAGGGCTGTTGCTACCCCACCACCAGGCAAATCCCACTGCGTACAGTTACATTAGCAACCGAACCCCAGAAATTTGATGTTAGAGGAAAATAACTTATTTTAAGTACTGAAACATTAAAATGATTTTGCTCAAATGGCCGCACTAAAGGTTGCAGTTAGGCATACCTCGAGGTGTAAAAACACCAAGTTTGGCCACCCAGACGCAATTATCTGTTGAGAGCCTGTAGATCAAGAAAAAGTGAAAACTCAAACTGAGAAAATAACAGGTGGAACCACACACTGAATTTAGTAAAACTTACTGGAGTCAAGGAGATTGCAACCAGACAGTGAAAGTTCAACTAGATTACAATTCTTTGTAAGGATTGTCAAGTCATCGTTTGTAATCCAAGGAGTAACCCACTGAAGGCGTAATATTCTTAATGCTGGTGCCTTTGCTTGAAAGCTAAATGAAGTTAAACTGCCAAGACAATAGTGCAGGCAAAGCACCTGAAGATTTACTGATGATTCCAGTAGATTTCTAACAACCCTGTCAGATATCACCTGGATGTAGATTGCCAATTTATTATGGGCATGGAGTGAAAGGCACAAGTTCTTGATTAACATGCAGTAGAGTGTTGGGGCACACCTGAAACCTCAGAGTCAGAGACTCAAGAAATGGGCAAATGACAGGAAGAGCATGCAGTACATTCTCCGCTAATGTTGTGCCCAGGCCAACTGTCATATTCCTTACTTTACTAAAAGAAGGAATAAGGTCTTCGGTTTGAATAGGGCAAAATCCCCAGCCCATTTCAACATCCTCCAAACAACAAGTACTTCCTATCTCCTGTAGAAAATCTCCGTACTTGTTACCACTGATGCGTTCTACTTTATCATGTTCAAACAGAAGATTACGGCATCCAGCTGTTTTCAGACAGTTCAAATTACAATTTCTTCGTATAACTGGTGCTAACGATACCATAGAAACCTGCAAGTTTATGGACAGAAAAAAGAAGAAGAATTAAGCACTCTATTGTGGTATAAAGACCATGAAAACTGAGAAACATGAACAAACACTAAACTTTTGGGTTTGTCCTTTGGAGCACAAAGGTAATGATGGATGTTGCATTCAACAAAAAAAAAGCAGAAAAGATCACCACATGATTAAAATTTATATAATAAAATCAAACTCTAGCACTACTAACATATCAGCCTGATAGAAACAAATGATCCACAGTTCAGTATGTGTTACTCTCAATAGTCTCCTAGCTCAGTGAATATCCCAGTATGAGCATTTCATCGATCAGTCGATTGTATGTGATTAATTAGAAGATCAAAACTAATGCGATAAATATTTTCTAAAAAAACAAATGCATACAAAAAGGTGACCAGGCACATTGAAGAAAACCATAATTCAAACATAAAGATCATACCGCAGTCTCTGAAACATCAAGATACTCAAGACTAGAGCCAAAAAACTTGCAGAGTGCATCATCTGTAAGTGATGTTTCCCTTAAGCACAGAAAGTTTGTGATATTTATAATGCCCATTAGCAGGGACATAGCAGCAGCATCAATACCTACACAGACATAAATCTAATTAGCTTGCACACCTGTTTGGCTGTAGTGAAAGGTGTCCACAATGATTAATCAAGCAGGAATATCATCATATTCCTGCTTTCCTAAATAAGTAATCATTCTCCCAGCAGTGGAGGGATCAAGGGCATCAACAAAGTTGTTGTTTTTTACCTTTGCAGCCACTCAGATGTAATTCTTGTATATTAACTGTCATATCATGTAGCGTCTGAATTGACCGATTTCCAAAAGAAGTATACGAAAGAACCATTGAATGGATCTTTGTACATTTCAGCAGAAAGTTTGAAATACCATCATCTGTCAACAGGGTGCAGTTTCTAATGTTTATATAACAGATAGAATTTTTCAGTACAGATATCTTCAGCAAGTCCACATCTGCACATGCACAAAAGAAAAAGTTACTAGCTTGCCGGTAATACAATGACCATATGCACAGCTGCAAAGCAAGAGACAATATGCTCAAAAGTTTTCAATTACCATCAATATCATCTCTGCCCTCCAATGTCAGCCTTGATATATTTAAGAAAACTAAATTCGGTTGCCTGTCATATGATGGACGTGATATGTAATATTTTCTTGGATTTTGCTTCAATTTTCCTAGGACTTCAGAACTAGAAGAGACTATTGACTGTCTGGGTGTTATGGTGCTTTTATCAATAGCCATATCAATTTCATCAATCCATGGACATCTCAGAAACAGATATAGCAAATCATCAAATTGAAATGACAAACAATATAAAGCCCTGAGTATCCTTAGTTCTGGAAAAGCCAACTTTAACCAGTCAATTGCTGCACCGAAATGAACATTTGGACATTTCGAAAGATCCACCATGTGTACATTCCTAAATAATAAGGTTTTAGCAGCCTTCTCCAGTTCATTATAAAGAATGAAGCTTTGATGATCAACCTGGGTGTATGAACTTACTATCCTTCTCTTAAATGAAACATCCAGATAAGTAGGGATAACAGATATGTACAAGAATGCTGTAGTTATTTGTGGGCATCCTGAAAGCACTATGTTCTGCAAAATAAAATCGTCATCCATTAAAAATACACGAAGTTCTTTTAACAATGATGATAAAAAACTAATTTTACAAAGGAAGATAAGTAAGATAATTGGTGTAGAAAAAAAAAGTCAGAGCGCATGAGTTTTTTTTAAAATCTAGTCAACCTAAAGCCTTTTGCAGCATATACTTCGCCTATTTTCCCAATATTTGATCAGATTAAAGTACATGAAGAGGTTGCATTAGACCCCGTTCACTAAACAAGTAACATACTTTCTGTAAAGCAACAAGAACCCAAAAGAATAAATCATAATGGTCAAGAAGCCTAGACAGCTTAGATGTATCACAACAATATTAGTACAATGGAAGTGAATGCAAAAGAAAACCTTCGAATATTCTGTTATTCGAATGCAATATCCTTCCAAATTACCATCAGCAATGGCATCCATTAGAGTTTTCAAACTGTCCTTGAGAAGATCAAGAATTGTACGCACGATGTTGTTTCCAAAGTCAAGCCAATGCCTCTTTGTCCCTAAAAATACAATTTTCCATCTTATTACTAACACATGACAAGAAAGTGTGGAGGGTGTGTAGTGTAGAGAAATAATAAACATGAGTACTAACTATTATCACTTAAAAACTACTGATAGAGCAGTTGTACCTGTCGCAAATTCCAGTGGTAAAAGGCATATCTTCACCTGTGGAAAAATTTAAAACAAAAAAAAGTATGCATAAATGAGCACAGTCAGGTGCTTGATGAAGATACTACAGAAGATGCAGGATTAAACATGGATTTGACACTAATATTACTCGCATATGTTGTAGAATGTGTACCTTGCTAAGAAGGAATAGGTGGTCATCTACTGAGTTGGGATTCGGTCGTTCACAGGGTTTCGTATTTTCTGAAACCCAATATAAAATTGCTTCGCACAATTGTTTTTCACTGGACAAGTACAGCAAATTATTTTCCTTCACTTAGGGGAACGATAACAATCAAGTTTTGGAATAACAATGAGAAATGATGCAACGAACCTATCAACCATCAGATGTGGACATTCAATGGTTGAACATAACAAACCATAAGGTATTTTATTAAATAACCTCCTTGAGATAACATGTGCCTGCACAGTTCACACAACGGTAATGATACAGGAAGCACATTACATAATGCATGAGCATATAAGAAAGGAACGAAACATTGAAAGAACATGTGCAAAGTATCATAAATTCATAGTACTGCAATGCAGTATATTGTACCTACAAAATTCTGAGCTAGATATTCTGGGCATGTGTCTTGAACAAAAGTAACACCTGCAACCATAGCCATAGCCAACAAAAATGTTTCAAGAATCAACTAGATTTTGTTAAAAATGGAAGCTATGAGAATACCAGAACACCATAACAAAGACACAGACCATGCTCTTGAGCAAAGTACCAGACTTCAATTAGGAAATCCAGTGGAACTATCGTTGCAGAAGTTTGAGAGCACATGGTGCGGAACCATCTTTCACACTCCACTAGAAGGCTCTCAACAGCAAGGAACAAAGCTCCCTGAAGGTATAAGGTAAGTTAGAGACTTAGAGTGCTGCCTACCAAATACCGAAGGCAGTAGCACGGTATGACCAAAATGGCCACCCCCCTGCAGCAGTTTTCTGCTAGGCACCATTTACTGGTAACAGCATACTGAGGTGACCACAGCAGACAAAAAATGCCTGAAATTCTTGTTGGCACGGGATCAAATTTATGAAACATTATAAAATCTACCAATATTAAGCTAAACGAGTGATTATCTTGTATTATGAACAAAAGCAGCTAAGTACAGAACTGCATACATGGGCACAACTCTGGACCATTGCATTCACCATTCAGAACTGATAAGAACGAACACTAGATTGTACAGCGTGCATGCAGGGGCGCAGGGCTGGATATACCTCCAATAGCGGGAGGAAATTGTCGGGCGTGATGGTGAAGCTCTCGGAAGGCTCAAACAGATAGCGTAGCACTTGCACAGCAGCCTCCAAATTGCAGCCGACCTGCACATATGCTCTGCCCGACTCACTGCAGCCACAGAGCCCGTGAGGAATTCTAACCTTCTGAAGCTAAGTCGCAGCTAGAGCGCTCGAGGGCTTGAGTTTTCGCTGACCTGAAGCTGCCGCCGAGTAGTGCGCGGAAGTAGGAGGAGCTCTCGATTAGCCTGGTTACGATTCACACGCCACAAGATAGGATTAGATCATCAAAGGACAGGAATAAGCTCGGGGTTAGGTCGAGATGAGAGAGCAGTCGGTTGCCTGTGCCGGTCGGCGCGAACGGCGACGGTTGGGGACGAAAGCGGGTCGAAGCGTGCGAGGTCGGAGACGCAGACCGGCGCGGGACGAGGCAAGGAGGGAGCACCAGAGGCTGCGGCGGAGGATGTGTCGGTGATCTCAAGAACCACCGGGTCGCCGGCGACGGCGGCGTCTTCCCCGTCGCCGGCGAAGGCCATGGCCGTGGTGCTCGGTTATGGGCTGATTGCTTCAGCAAATTCTAGTCTCTTCCCGTGTTCCGTGAGGCGGGCCGTCGGTCGGAGTTGGCCACAGCCCAACTCCAACTCCAGAGTGCCAAGGTCCACCAGAATTGTTGATTTCCCTACAAAAAAAATTGTATTTGATTTCTTCTTCTTTATGTATGTGCTGCAAAAATCGAAAACTGTTGATTACGAAGCACTGAGATTTGTTCCAACACAGTACTCACATCGAGAAACGGGTTTTGGATTTTCTAGGTACGAAATCTCAGGATCTAAAATTATCGAGACACACTAGTGCTTTTGGATTTTTATTTTCTATCAAAAAACAAAATGAAGACATACAAAATCACCAGTGATAAAAAAATAGTAAAGTCTTGTAATCACAATTCTCATGAGGGAATGGAAACTATATATATATCTTTGGTGGTATAACTTTGTTTCCTTTTTACTTGCAATCTGTTATCAGTTGCTAGAAAATAAATTAAACACAGAATTATTTTGATTATTGATGCATGTACACTTTTTAAAATAAACACGTATAAGATTTGATTAATTGGTGATCAAAATACAAAAGTTTTATTTTCAAATCAAGATACACATCGATGGAGGGATTAATTAAAAACCATGAATACTAGACCAGCACACTGTAATTTCATAATGGATTACAACCGTGATCAATCATCGTCTTGGGTCGATTCATATTGAAGAAGATAACAGATGAAAGGTTTGAAATTGAACCAGCTAGCTAGCTGCTGCCACGTAAACCCAATCGTTTACGCCTGCTTATTTCTTCTGATCTTGTCTTTCTTCCAAATCGTCATGGAAATATATATATATATATATATATATATATATATATATATATATATATATATATATCCACAACACATATATATATATACACACACACTACTGTGTCGTTGGTTATTACTGCATGCATGCATGCATTCTGCGTTATCGATGATGGGCCAGTAGTACGTGCATGCATGCCAGGTGCCAGCCGGGCGCATGCTGATCGTCGATGTATTAATTATTCCATGTCATCGGTGACCATCGCAATGGCCGGTCCTCCGATGCTTGCGGCGGCGGCCTCTTGGCGGCGGCCAAACCGTGCGACGGCGCAGTCCGCGGAGAACAAGCCGGAGGAGAGGTAGTCCGGCGCACCACCCATGACCGGCATGTTGGACTTGACGTCGAGCTTGTTGACGTAGTCAGGGCGATAGGTCTGGCCGAGGACGCCGTGGACGTCGTCGGTGAGGTCGTAGAACTTGAAGCCGAGGTCCAGGTGCGCCAGGCTGTCGTCGTCGGTGACGCCGTAGTTGTGGATCCGCGAGTCCTCGGCCGTGATGGGCACGACGTTGGCCATGATGCGGAAGACGCCCCTGAGCTCGACGACGACGGTGTTGACCTGCGCGGTCCTGGTGACGGAGAGCGCCGGCGCGGTGGGCGGCGCCCACCTGGAGCCGACGAAGCGGGGCAGCGCGACGTCCTCGTCGTCGAAGGCGATGGTGAGGTGGTCGGCGGCGGCGTCCCACTCTGTGGTCTTGACGGCGCCGACGTAGAGGCGGTGGTGGGCGAAGCGGATGCCGAGGGCCTGGATCCAGGTGAAGTCGCGGCTCATGGCGGGGTTGCGCTTGCCGATGAAGTGGGCGTTGATGTGGAGGTGGGCGTCGGAGACGACGCAGAAGTCCTGGTCCTTCTTGCCGTGGAAGTAGAAGTTGTTGCCGTCGGCGCCGGTGAAGCGAGGGTCGCCGCAGGACACGCCGGGGTAGAAGTCGCACACTTGCAGTTGCAGTGATGAATAATTAATCATCAGGATATATACATTAATTATATTATATGTAGAAAATGAAACAATATATATAATAAAACAATGGCATGCATACGGCAGAAGGTCTTGCAGCTGGGGCACTGGATGAGGCACTTGTGAGGGCATCGGTTGTTGCAGCTGACCGTGCAAGTGGTCCTGTTAGTCTTGGTGTTGGTGCACTTGAGCTGCGTGTTCTTATTCTTACTCGACGGGGTGGCCACCGTCAAGCTCGGCTGGGAAGCCGACGGCACGACGGCAAACGCCGCCAGGCACACGGCCACCAACAAGCAGCAGCAGCTTAGACGACGACCCATGGCTTGCTGCTAATTAAGGTAGCTCTGCTAGGAGCTGGGGTTTTAATGTGTTTGCTGTCGATGGTGACCTCACAGCCACAGCTGAGGCTATCTTATATATAGCTCGCCAGCAGGGAGGAGAGATGAGCCGGCCGTTGACGTTGACATTATTGGAGTACGCATGCATGCATATCGATGGACCTAGTAGTAGGCTAGTAGCTAGCTAGCCTTGAGTCCCGGCTCAGCAACAAATATAATGGAAGCATGATGCTGCCATGGAGTCTATCCGGCCTAATTAAACTACAAACAACCAATAATACTAGTACTAGTACGTCTCTAGCTAGTATACGTGGTTTCTCTTCAATCTCAGCATGCATGCGATGCTACGGTACCTCTTCCTACTTGCGGTAATATAATGCATGCAATAGTGTCTTCGATCAATTGATTATTCCCATATAATATATATATATATATATATATATATATATATATATAGAGAGAGAGAGAGAGAGAGAGAGAGAGAGAGAGAGAGACTGCTCGGCTACGTTATGCTTCAAGTCAAGTCAAGAATGAAATGCCACGCCATCATTCCCTTCTTTCTCCGCCCAATGCAAGATTACAAATTTCAACATACGTGCATGCCACTTAATTTCTATATATATTTTCAAGTGGAACTTTTACGTATATATCTGATGATCCGATGAAAGGGGCCAGTAAGTCAGAGGTAGAAAGCACAACTATCGAAGCAGGCTTCATTTTTCTTTATCCGGCTACACGGTTGCTAGCTCCTCCTTGAGCACAAAGCTAGCATGAATTAACTGGCTGCAGACAACTTCTTGTCCAAACGTACGGGATCGTCAATCGTGCTGTCAAAACTCAAAAACTGCTTCATACAAGTACTCGCACTACTTTTAACCGACCACTATTGTAATTTTGTTCAAATATTCTTACAGCTAGCATATATAAATCCTCAAGACTTAAACTATACATATATGCTTAGTATATGATCGATAATCTGCGAATTCATTTCAAACTTTTTTCGAAAATTATATAAATTCAGATTCAAAGTTCCCAACTAATAACTCTTGTCCAAAAACGTACGTCAAATAGGAGTACAACACACGCAGGACGTACCAACCTATACTTACTGTCTTAACGTACATCATGCACCAATAATAACGAGCTAGGCATTAGCTGCACCTTTCCATTAACAAGCAAGTTTAATTTCTTACTCCACCACCACAGTGTAGTACCATTAGTGTGTAGACTGAATAATCATATGTATCTTGGGACACACACACACACACACGCACGCACATGCACGGTCTATATAGAGTAAAGTACACCGGCGGCCTTTAAACTTGGTTTGGGGTGTCATTCAGGTCCCCAAATTTTCAAAATGCACATTTAAATTCTTAAACTTGCTAATTGTATCACTTGAGGTCCAAATCACAGTTGCTTAAGTAAATTTACTTGTACAAATATGTTCAAATAGAAAAGATCTGTATAAAAAATTTGTAGGAAAATGAAACTCATATGAAAAAGTTGTAAAAATAAATTAGAAAAGAAAAAAGAATAATTTTGGAGGAAACATTGGAAAATATTTAGACATAAAAGTTATGAAACAAAATTTTGAAATTTTTTTCGAAAATATAAGAGTTGAGCGCAAAATTTTTAAAAAATGGATCCACATATAAGTTCCACATCAGCATATATATTTCTGCTTTATAACTTACAAATGGTATTTTGGACTTCGCGTGACACAATTAGCAAGTTCATAGATTTGTATGTTCATATATATTGGCTGGATAGAGAGTAACAGCTAGCACTCCTAGTGTCATATATATCTTGGGACGCACGCACTATTGCAAAGCCAAGACCATGTTTTAATTTGGATTTTGGCCTTGTATTAATTGCATTCATGTTCCGATGACCTGCGTTAGGGGCGGAGCCACGTTGGCCCATGTGGGTGCGGTCGCACCAGGCCCAAAACAAATTTCAACTATGGCTATTGATTTTCCACTCTATATGCATCCCCGAGCCCAATAAAATGCATCCACAGTCCAATAAGGCCAGTCCACAGCTTGTGTTGCACCCTCTCAAATTTCCTCTGGCTCCAACCCTGCTGGCCGTAATGGAACGTCGTCCGCACGCTAGCTAGCAGCTAGTGCACAGTTTTTTTCCCTGCTTATACTAAGCGGTAGAGCATGACTGATATATAATAAAAAAGAATGCAAGTTCGTACGTGCACGTAGTATATATCCTATGTATATGGATGAGTTTTATCTAACACGTGCATGTAGCCACCCTCATCATCAGTATACCACCGTGCGTATGTCTACATATTCATCTATCAATTTGAATATATTCATATACTAACTCTAAGGCGCTTCTTACAATGGATATATATGATTTTTTAAAAAAATATCCCTACTTTTTAAATATATTATGACTCTACATTAGTACATATATATAAAAATAAGAATACCTGCGTACTCTATGTATAGTCACATACCTAACGTATATACCATTATAAATGATCTATTACGATCAACGCGCGCACACAAGTAATAAAACAAAGAGTTAGTATATAGCGTGCATATATATATGAAGGATCGAGTATCACACATTTCTTTTTCCCAAAACAAATTAACATATATATATATATTTATCAATCAGATGAGCTTAATTTCTTCCAGCTTCTCATTACATGCATATACACGGTCACGTGTGCATGGTCGGTATATATATATAGGAACGTACGTTGTACTGCGTAGTACCTACCACACTAGCAATCTCACACACACATTGTTGATTAATTATTTAATTATTTCATGCATGCACACGGCACGGATCTATCATATCGGATCAGCAGCATGCATGCCAACAACAAGAAGCTAGACGCGATCCAATTAAGAGGCGAATGTGGTGATGACGCCGGCGCCGCGTCGGAACCTGGAGACGGCGCAGTCCGTCGTGAAGAGACCCGACGACAGGTACTTGTGTGCGCCGCCCATGATGGGCATCTTCGCCTTGATGTCCAGCTTGGTCACGTAGCCAGGGCGGTAGGTCTGCCCCAGCACGCCGTCCACGTCCTTGCTGAGGTCCTGGAACTGGAAGCCCAGGTCCAGGTGCACCAGGCTGTCCCTCCCCGTCTTGCCGTACTTGTGGATCCGGTCGTCCTCCTCCGTGATGGGCACGGCGTTGGCCGAGATGCTGAACATGCCGTCGAGCTCCACCGTGACGGTGTTCACGTCCTTCATGCGCCTCACGGAGAGGCCGGGCAGGGCCTCGGACACCCAGCGGGCGTTCTTGATGGCGTCGATGTCCACGGGCTCCCCGTCGAAGGTGATCTGGATGTGATCCTCATCCTCATCCCACTCGACGGCCTTGCGGGCGCCGATGTAGAGGCGGTGGCCGGCGCCGAAGGTGACGCCCAGGGCCTGCACCCACGTGAAGTCGCGCTTCAGGTCCGGGTTGTGGTTGCCGATGAAGTGGGCGTTGATGTGGAGGTCGGCGTCGGAGACGATGCAGAAGTTCTCGTCTTTCTTGCCGTGGAAGTAGAAGGTGTTGCCGTCGCCGCCGGTGAAGCGAGGGTCGCCGCAGGAGGTGCCCGGGAAGATATCGCACTCTACGAATTGCATTATATCATTGCTTGCTTGATTAGAGAGAGAGAGAGAGAGAGAGAGAGACCCCACACAGAGGCAGATATGCATACCGCAGAAGCTTAGGCAGTAGGAGCAGAAGACGATGCACTGGTTGGGGCATCGCTTTGGGCAGCCGACGTAGCAGCCGGCCGGGTTGTCCTTGTCCACGCAGGTCACCTCGTAGTTGCGCTTGTGCCCAAAGTTCTTGCTCATAGTCAGGGTCACGAACTTGGACTTGTTGCCAGGGGGCAGCCGCCCACCTGATCTCGACGCCAGCTCGGGAGGCGGAGGCCCCGCCGCCGCCGAGGCCACGCTGCACGACGACAGCGCAGCAAGCGCCACCGCCAGGCACAGTAGCTGCTCCGCCATGCCTGTGCGCCTCGCCATGATGGTTCTAGCTTCTTGCTTGTTCCTCGAGCACTGCCTGGCCCGGCTGGCTACCTGCTGGTTGCGGAGATGGTCGACCGGGGCTCGCTCCGGGGCTCTGGGCTGGCGTTCTTATGGGAGGAGGGCCAGAGAGTCAGAGACATGCATGCATGCCACTACTAGACACTCTAGACGCCTTGACTTGCTGTCTCTCACTCTGAGCAGCTACTAGCTAGCTAGGAGTTGCTTACAAGTTACGACCAAGTGGACCAATGCAACTAACCTATCGAGGCCAATTAAGTGGCGAGTAAATGCATGCCTTACTTGGGAAGTCGCGTACACGGGGGCAAAGTGGCAACTACATACATACTGCAATTGTAGTACCTATTTGGACATAAAAAAAGGTCCGCTATGTATTTTCACTTGCAATACCTATAACAATGAATTATTCAAAATAGAGAAAAGTAAGAGTTATATATAAAAGAGTAAAATGCAACGTCGGTCCTCAAATTTGGTTCAAAATGCCATTCTGATTCTCAAACTTTTAAAATACACATTCAGATCCGTAAATACACCATCGAACATGCATGGAGTGGAAAATTTCAACACCTATACGTAGCTTGTTGATCGCTAAATTGTGATGTGAGAATTTCGTCAAATGTCTATCAATCAATAAATAGCTAGGTCTTAGGTTCCGTTTGGATCCAAGTGCTAAACTTTAAGCACTAGTTCATCCAAACGGAAGTGCTAATGGGATGAGCTAAACTCTAGCCAAGATTTAAGAACTTTAACACTAGGAGTACATATGTATGAGTTATAATATAGACTAAAGTTTAGCACTCAACTTTAACACATCCAAACAGACTCTTAATCTAATACGATGATCATGGAATATATATAATTGACCAATTTAAGCAGCGGGAGGGATGGATGGATGCATTCGACCCTACGCGCGTGCCTGGACAGTACTGTACATGACAGTAGTAGTACTCTTGACGAGACCCCAAATCAAGCGACGTTGTCAGTTGACCTGAACAAAGAGATCCATGCATGCTTCAATGTTACTCTACGTTGGAGTACCTGCCATCTAGCTTAGCTTGTGTGCGGGCGTATGTGTTGCAAGGAATTGAAGATCGAGCTAGAAAAAAAAAAGGTCGACTCATCAGTTCCAGTGTATACACGTACCAGCTGTAATATAATAATTGCATTGCTACGTTTTTAATTAAGATGCTTACCATCAATTACTTGTGTGCATACCATCGCTAGATACCCTTAATAATGGGCAAATATTATTTCCCCTGATGCCATTGAGAAACCTAGTATTATATTGTGTATAAATAGTATCCGTATTTTCTGAATTGCCTTATTATATACATCATGATTTGATCACACACAATATTTTTTTAAAAGAATAAATTTACGCTGGATTGTCAGCACTTCCATTCACGAATCGGTTGAATATGTAATTTGGCAGAAAAAAGAAAGAATAATCAAATATTCAGGTATATCTTTTCATGTTTACATTAAATCTGAGCCGTCGGTTTTACAGATCTAATAGCTCAAAATTTAGTTTGAGGGGTGTATATGGGCTCACCAAATAAAATGCTTAATTATATTATTTCTTCCATGTTATGAGACGCATGCACGTATCTCATCATCACTTCTCACAAAGCATTCATGCATGGATGTTTTATATGTTTGGGTGTGTTTGGTTAGTTCTATCCTGGCTAGAAAACTAAGCCAGGCTAGACTTCACCAGGCTTAATGAGTACATTCATCCATGTTTGGTTTGGCTGGCTACCGGTAGCCTGTATAGTCTAGCTTGTGTAGAAATTGATAGGATGATCCTGTATTGGATATCGGTGAACGTACCATCTCTCTTCCTCCCATCCCCGCGCCACAAACTCGAGGTGACTGCCGGCGGCGCAGGGGAGGCGTGGAGAAATCCGCCTCCGCTAATTGAGCCCCAGGGCGGCCGAATCGAGCTCCGCCGCCCGTGAATCCCTTCCTTGTCGAGAGCTCGTGAACCTCCCTGTACATGGCGAATCGAGCAACGAGAGCTCCCGCCATGTACGCTGCCAAGGAGCATGGGTGCCACTCATCACAGCGAGCTAGCGGCAACAGCTCTCGCTGCCACCTCTGAGAAGCTAGCAGCCCCTACCGAGCAAGCTAGCAATCAGAGCAGCCCCCAGCGCTGCATCTCGTCTCTGCTTCTCTCTTTCCCTTTGCTCCCCTCTCCAATCGGCAAAGCGCAGCTTTTTCCCTCTTCTGAATTTCCTCCAATCCAAGCAGCTTGAGCTTCTCCCCCTCTTTTCCTTTCTCAATCATGTGCTGCTTCCCTCCAATCCAAGCACGAGAGCTTCACCATCTTCCATCTGGTCCTTTCTTGGCTCCTTGCTTGAGCACGAGCACGAGCAGAGCAGCACAGCACAATAAAATCCACCACCAATCACCTCCATTGAAATATGCAATGCATACTTGGAACAGTTTAGGAGATTGTGGAAATCACAAGAAACTACTTTTGCAATCCATAACGATAAGAATAAGATCATGACAAGGTAAAAAGATTCTAAAAGAGTGGAGGACATGTATGATTCATAGTTGTCATGCTTCATGGTACGATAGGATAAAGATGGAGAAAAATCTAGAATTGTAGAAGAGTGTAGAAGGTGGACACATGGTAACACCATATAAGCCATGGAGTCCTATATATATGGGGTCACTCCCCTCCCCAAGCCATGTCAAGTACAAGCCATTTGAAGATGGTATAGGTAGCCACCATGGATAATTTAGTGACATGCCATTGGATGGCATGAGTAGAGTGTGGTAGGGTAGCCACATAAAAAATGTAAGAGTTGTTCGGTTGTTAATAGAGAAGTTGAGTTTCTTGTAGAGAGTTGGTCTCCCATATTGGTGTCCAGGTGAAGATCTCATCGTTATAGTGTGGGTATAGGGTTCACGGAAAAGTGGTATCACACTACTTTGGTATCGCTTCTCGGAAGTCAGTGTCAAGGTTAGGGGCGCCGATTTCTCAACAATTGGTATTAGAGCAGGTCGGTCAGGGACCGCCATTAGGAGGAGTTTGTGGTGAGTGCAGGGTTTTCATAGTGGTCGGTGGATTGATTGGTAGGCGCAGGGCGCTTACATTGCTCAGTGTGGCACCGAGAGGCGCTAAGGGGAGACTCTGCCGAAGATCACAGTCCGGGACTGTGAAGAAATGCTGGTCTGGGACCAAGCGTAGGTGACGCTGGGCGCCAGTTGACGTGACAGATCTCTTAAGCCAAGTGGCATGAGGAGGCTCAATAGCCACAACTATGGCTATTGGAAAACCTGCATGGAGTCATACTTGATGGGTCAGGACCTATGGGAAATCGTGGCAGGCACCGAGACTACTCCTCCGTCGAAGGAGAACGTGGAAGCCTTGCGGAAGTGGTGAATTAAGGCAGGCAAGGCTATGTTTGTGTTGAAGACAACGATTGAGAAAGATTTGGTAGAGCACATCAGAGATGCAGTGACACCGAATGAGGCCTAGAAGACATTCGTGAAGCTGTTCTCGAAGAAGAATGAGGCGTGACTCCAACTCATAGAGAAAGAGCTTGCAGGTATCTCACAAGGCACACTAAGCATCAATCAATACTTTACTAAAGTAAAGAATATTTGCCGAGAGATATCCCAGTTTGACCCGGAGGAGAAGGTCAGTGAAGCTCGGATGAGAAGGATCAACATCAATGGCCTAAGAGCCGAGTATAGTGGGTTTATGGATGCGGTGAGCGGATGGCCAATACAGCCGTCCTTGGTGGAGTTGGAGAATCTATTGGCTAACTGGGAGGCATTAGCAAAGAGGATGGGCAACATCACCTTGGAGGAAAAGGATGAGGAGGAGGCACTCTTCATCAGGAAGAAGGGTACACCGAAAGACCGAGGAGAGGCGAAGGAGTGGAGAAGAGGTGATAGGTATTGCCTAAATAAGAACAACTATTCAAGGGGAGCTCAAGAAGACAACGATGATGAAGATGACCAGGAGTTGGTCAAGAATGAGAGGAGAAGAAGAGGTGAGTGCTTCAACTGTGGTAAGAAGGGATATTTTGTCAGGGATTGTCCAAGTACTAGGAAGCACACAGAAGGAAATGTGGCTACTACGAAAGAAGTCGTCCATATTGGGTGGCTTAGTGAAGAAGAGTGGGATGCAGAGGCATGCATCACAACTGAAGATTGACGAAGCTTACTTTGTGGAAGACTTGACAGAGGTGAATGTGATACCTCAGGTGTTTATTTTGCTAAACAAGTCTCATTAGCATAACAATATGTATAAATAACGAAGAAAAGTTTAAAACAAATGTATTATAATTTGGTTTTGCATTTATATTGAAAGTATGTATATATGTGCATAAGTACATGTACCTTAATCAAACAAATTAACTATTCACATCGATGCAAATATGACTACGAAATTGAATAGGCACATCATTAAGGATATGATAAACAAAAGTCTAGTTGAAGCCTAGGGGAGAATGTGAAATTTTGCCCATGAAGTGACGTGTCATCCGAGTCAAGCTTTTTTAAGTTTTTAAAATAACTTTTGAAATATAACTCAGATGAAATTTTGCATGAAACAAAACTTGTAGAACTTCTCTTTTTGAACAACTTTCATGTTCAGAGAAAAATGAGTTGCAACACAAAAATTTGAGAAACACTTGACTTTGCAATCCAGCCCCTGCCTTTTTCGCCTTTTCCACTCAGCTCCCTCCCTCCCCTGTTTCGCTCCCCGCCCAGCAGAGGCTCGCCGGCCGCGACGTCGCCGGCGATGCCTGTAGCCCGCGTCGTGCCAAGCTAATGGCTGGCCGCGCCCCTGCCGCACGCGCTCCTCCCCCGCGCCGCGAGCCTGCCCAGTCCGTGCGTGCCACGCGCACGCCAGCGAAGCGCGCCCCTGCTCGCCGCCCAGGGCGGCCAGTACCGCACGCCGCGCCCTGCCAGTCCCCGCGCTCGCCGTCCGGCAAGCCAGCTGCTGCAGCTGCTCGCCCAATCGCGTGTCGCGTGATCCCTTCCTCCCCACGCCGCATCCTGCTCGTCCAACCCCCTGCCCGCTCTAGCCGCACGCCACGCCGGCGCTCTGCGCACCGCCCGGGGCGGCCAATGCCGCGGGCCCGTGCTGCACCGTGCCCGAGCTTACTGCGCCCCTGTGCACCGCCCTGACCGCCCAATGCCGCGGGTTGCTTCGCCCCGACGCGCCCAGCCCCACCCCTTCTCCCTTGCTTGCCATAAAAGGGCCAGCTCGAGCTCCTCTGCGCACGCACGGATGCCGCCGCCGCTCGCCGTGGCACCCCCTCCTCCGGCCTCCCACTGCCCGAACCGACCCCCTAACTCGCTTCCCATTGCCGCAGTGAAGCTTCCCGGCCCGGCCGCGCCCCTCCTCCCCTGCTGGAGCGCCGCCACCACCGCCCGCACCGCCGCCGCCCCCCTACTGCTCCGTGGACAGCCCAGCTCTGGCCCTCCTCCGCTCGAACCAAGCCTCGGAACGGATCCCCTACGTCCCACCGAAGCTCCCCGACCCGACCACGCCCTCCCAACCTTGCCGGAGCACCGTCGCCGATGCATAGCACCGCCACCGCCCCCTGTCCGCCGTGGGAGACCCACCTCCTTCCATCCCCAACCCCGACCAAGGCCCCCACAAGGTAGCTCTTGCCTCCCTGGTACTCCCCGACCCTTTTCCCCTCACCGCCGACGAGCCCACTCGCCGGAATTTGATCGGCCGCCATGCCAGCCCCGCCCAAGGACCTAATTGCTTCGATTGATATCTTTAAAAGGGTCTGCACGCAAGTTTACAGGGGCATATCTGCAAACCAGTGTTTTGACCCTAGATTCAAAAACAGTGAACTTGTAAAATTCATATAATATCATAGAAAAATCGGAAAAATATAAACTCAACTATTCTGAAATCTTTAGAAGAAGATCTACAACTTTTGTTACACTTTATTCAGTTGCTTGCTATATTTTGTTCTATATTAAATGGAAGGTTTAATCACTTTTATTTGTACCCACTGTTGTAGACAAAGGCTGACCCTGAAATTTGGATAGTAGGTTAGTTCCTTGATGTGTAGGCTAGTGTAAAAAGTTCAGGACCAGAACCCATATCTAGGTAAACGTTTCGTTAGACTTTGTTTTATGCTATAAAGGGATAGAACTAATTTTTCCTGCTGTTATATTGCGATTGATGTTGTGAAACGTTTTCTGTGATGTTATATTGATACCTAGGTACCACAGAAAAATTTAGAGACTTTTTACCTTTCTGTAACCTACTTATATAATTTTTGTGGTGGAAAAATGCATTAAATCAAAGTAATTAGTTTTTGTGCTTGAAAAATGTTCATCTTTTTAATATGGTATACTTTGGGTTAGAACATGCTGTATAAAAAGTTTTATATGTAGAAACCCTGTATAACATCCTATAGAAATTAATCTTTATTAAAATAGGTGTATCTTATCCTATATATTATGCTCTATATCATGCACAATAAAATCTGAATACAGTAACACATATATGGATAGATTAACACCCTATAAAAGTTTTAGCATAAATACTTTCATAGTTTGTTCTGTATAAAAATAACTAGGTTCTAGCAGTAGCTGTTTATTTTATTTTTCATACTTAATCTACTTCATATAAAGAGCTGAAATTTATATAGTAGTTTAGTTGCTCAGAGAGGTATCTTTTATAAAAATGTCAACACCAGAAAATGTTTCTAGCTATGGCTACGAATATTTCATACTTGGTTTTGAAAGGTAACAATTATAAATGACAAAACACACATCTATTTAATTAGGTTAATTGATCTAAGTTATATTCAGTAAATGACTACCCAAGGAACAGTAAAGAACAATGATTTAAGATAAACATGAACTTTTGTTGGATTACAAGTTTATCGTGAAATAAGCTACAAATCTCTACATCACTACAACTCATACTTGTGCATTCATATAGAATCGACTACTCTCACTGACGGAACGTACGAGCTGGCGCCCAAGTCCGAGAGTGAGCAGCGTGAAGATCAAGTGAATCTAACTAAAGTTTTCGAAGACCCGAACCAAAGTTCGGAAGAGCCCAAGGCTAGTTTTCCTCAAGAAGGCAAGCCCCGGAGCATGAACCCTATTTTTCTAAATCATGCAACTTATTACTCTATTTTACTTGTGCATTAAGTTTATAGGAGTTGAATGAAAACTTAGTTGCATGATCCTAGGTACCCATGCTCTGAACACTAGATGTAAGTTTCGATAGAATGCTATGCTAATAGGACCCGGTAAAAGTCGAGTGATTTCCTGTCACTCGCGAGAATATAGGAGTTGAATGTTTACTACATGCTGCAATTATAAGGTTGACGGACGGGGCTATGGTGCGATGTCCATGTTGGTGATTGAAGCCCCATCTGTTTAGTGAAAAATTCTAAGGCCGCAGTGTGTGGTAGTGGTGGTTAAGCGTTTGAACGTACTAACCACATGCCGAGAATATTTTAATCGGTAAGCTTAAGTACCTAATCGGACCGGCAAGTGGACAACACCTCACCCTCCCAACTTTGGTTCCATGCGCGCACATGGTGGGTGCAGAGCCGGGCTCTGTAGTCTCGGATGGTGGCCCTGATCCACAACCCGGGAAGAAAGGGGGAAGGTTACACGTGTGACTCTGGGAGTAACCACGTGACGTGTGTTTATGTCTGCCTTGCAAGGTTAAGAAATTCGATTCGAATCGTTCGTTTCTCGCGTTATTGAGACTACCTGCCCTTTTACCACATAGAGTAAGAAATGGAACAATGATGATGATTAAACTTGTTGGATGCAAATTAATTCTTTCACCATGCATGATATTGGATAGTTGCTTATCTAGAATGGTTAAGTAAACTAGAATCTGGAGCAAAAATTTGAAAGTAAGGACCTACTTGTATATGCTTTTCGTCAAAACAAACCCCTCAAGCCAAAAGCCTTGCATGTCTAGGAGTCGGCTAAGTATATTCCACTAGTCGGGTAAGCCTTGCTGAGTATTAGTATACTCAGCCTTACTTGTGGCTTATTTTAAGGTGATACTTTTGAGGATATGGTTGCTAGTTTGACTTGGCCGTGTACTCTTCCTCCTGGTTGGTCGGTGGAATGGGATGCGCCCCCGGCCAATGATGATAATGCCGAGTGATGTCTCGTACGGGCTTCATCGAGACATCATGTATCGATGGGTAGTTTATCGTTGTTTTCTTTCCGCTGCATTGAACTCTGAAGAACTCATTTACTTTTAAACTTGGAAGTACTCTGTTTTACGAATTCGAACTTGGTCTGTAATAATAAGTTTATGTGGAACTCTGTGATGTAAAATTTGTGAAATGTTGTATTCTCTGGGCTCACCTTCGTGTGAGTACTTTGTATGTGTGGTTTCGATCGGCAAACCCGTGGTTGCATCGGGAGGTTACCCGACAGACCTATGGATTACTCCGTTTGAAGTGCGAGTTAGCCCTGATTGCCCTCGTGGTGATGGTTAGCGCACTTCAGCCGGATTAATTCAGGTGGTTCTGCCACAGTGAAGCTCTATCAACCAGAGTTGCTGAAGAAGAAGAAGAAGAGGAAGAGGAAGAAGAAGAAGAAGAAGAAGAAGAAGAAGAAGAAGAAGAAGAAGAAGAAGAAGAAGAAGCTGGTCTCTCGATGGAGGTAAGAGATCCAGATATTTCTACTGAATTTATAGTATTTGAATGTGATGATGATGAAGACTGGAAGACTCTAAGTGATGATGAGGAGGAAGATAACAGAGATGAGAAGAATGAGCCTAGTCTTCATAAAGATGAGGAGTTACAAGAGTATGGGGAAGACGAAGATGGAGCATTGGTGGTCCATGAAGATCTGGAAGAGCCTGATAAGATGAAGAAAATTTTGGAAGGATGCAATTATGAAAATCTCAGGTATGACAATGCTTCACTTGCTGTTATTTTGCCTTCGTATAAGGAACCATCTAGAGGAAAGACAACTAGAAGAGTGAAGAAAAAAGAAAAGATGCATGGATGCATCAAGTTTGCGGGGAACCTCCGACGGAAGATAGAGGCATATCAGTTGAAAGAGGAGAATATCATGTCACAAGGGCAAGTGAAGAAGAAGGTTCGTAACGGCAAAGCGCAAAATATCCAAGGGCAGCGGCACAGAATGGTCTGGCCGCCAGAGACAAGTATGCATTGAGGGGGAGTGTTGAAATATGCAATGCATACTTGGAACATTCTAGGAGATTGTGGAAATCATAAGAAACTACCTTTGCAATCCATAAGGATACGAATACGATCATGACAAGGTAACAAGGTTATAGAAGAGTGGAGGATATGTATGATTCATATTTGTCATGCTTCATGGTGAAGTGTGGAATATTCTAGAGAAGAGACATTTGTATGATAGGATAAAGATGGAGAAAAATCTAGAATTGTAGAAGAGTGTAGAAGGTGGACACATGGTAACGCCATATGAGCAATGGAGTCCTATATATATGTGGTCACTCCCCTTCCCCAAGTCATGTCAAGTAGAAGCCATTTGAAGATGGTATAGGTAGCCACCATGGATAATTTAGTGACATGCCATTGGATGGTATGAGTAGAGTGTGGTAGGGTAGCCACATAATAAAGTAAGGGTTGTTGGGTTGTGAATAGAGAAGTTGAGTTTCTTGTAAAGAGTTGGTCTCCCATATTGGTGTCTAGGTGATAATCTCATCGTTATAGTGTGGATATAGGGTCCACGAAAAAGTCGGTATCAAGATTAGAGGCGCCGATTTCTCAACAGAGCATATGCGCCAGCAGGAGTGCACGACGGGGGAGCTGCCCCGGCCGCGCTGGGGGTGCACCGCCGCCCCTCGGGGGAGCCGCCCTGGCCGAGCGTGGCCGCTGCGTGTGGCTGCTCCGCCGGCCCGCGGAGGAGCTGCCCCGGCCGTGGGGGGTGCGCTGTCGCCCCGCAGGAAGCCACCCCGGCCGCGCGTGGCCGCGACGGGCTCCGCCGTCACGCGTGGCTGCTCCGCCAGCCCGTGGGGGAGCTGCCCGGCCGCGCCAACGCTGCGCCGACACGTCCCGCAGCCGTGCAAGCAAGAGGCGCGCAGCGGGAAGTCAGGGAAGGAGGTGGGCGGTGGATGCACGGGAGGTGATTCGATGCGCAGAGTTGAGCAGCTACGGCTTGGCTAAACCTGGCTCCATGGCAGGCTAAGGGTCTTGTGCATGCATCCAAACGCGAGTTGGGCGGCTATCGGGAGCCTGGTTTGGGGTTGGCCACCCAACCAAACAGGCTCTATGTGAATGTACGTATATACGGCTCTCGCTACACAATGCAAGACAATCGATCAATATTTTTTGGCTTAATTATTATTCCCTGTGGCCCGGGTCGGCGGCGGCGGCACTATATATATGTATGTATGTATGTATATATGCGTGTTAATTTATTAGTAGGCGAATGTGGTGACGCCGTTGCCGGCGGTCCGGCGGAATCTGGAGACGGCGCAGTTCGTGGAGAAGAGACCATCCTTGGAGAGGTACTTTGGTGCGCTGCCCATGATGGGCATCTTCGCCTTGATGTCCACCTTGCTGACGTAGCCAGGGCGGTAGGTCTGCCCGAGCACGCCGTCAACGTCCTTGGTGAGGTTGTGGAACTGGAAGCCCAGGTCCAGGTGCACCAGGCTGTCGCCCTCCGTCCTGCCGTACTTGTGGATCCGGTTGTCCTTGTCGGTGATGGGCACGGCGTTGGCCGAGATGCTGAAGACGCCGTCCAGCTCCACCATGACGGTGTTGACGGTGTCCATGCGCGTGACGGAGAGGCCGGGCAGGGCCTTGGACACCCAACGGGCCTTCTTGACGGCGTCGATGTCGACGGGCTCCGCATCGAAGGTGATTTGGATGTGGTCCTCGTCCTCGTCCCACTCGACGGCCCTGCGGGCGCCGATGTAGAGGCGGTGGCCAGCGCCGAAGGTGACGCCCAGGGCTTGCACCCACGTGAAGTCGCGCTTCAGGTCCGGGTTGTGGTTGCCGATGAAGTGGGCGTTGATGTGGAGGTCGGCGTCGGAGACGATGCAGAAGTTCTGGTCCTTCTTTCCGTGGAAGTAGAAGGTGTTGCCGTCACCGCCGGTGAAGCGAGGGTCGCCGCAGGAGGTGCCGGGGAAGATGTCGCACACTACAAGATTATTCATATTCATATATATAGGATCAGATGAATTGAATCAATCAATCAACTATTTCTAAAGCAAGAAATAATTTCTTAGTCCGTTAATCGGAATCCTAATCGGAACCCGAATAAATCAATCGGAATCCTAATCGCAACCCGGATAAATCAATCAGAATCCCAATCGGAACCCGGACAATCAATGTCTTGTGTGGTCGCGGTATGGCCAGCATAAAATTGATGGTATCGTGTAGGTCCGGGTAAAATTTATATTACCCGTAGCAACGTATAGGCACCGTGATAGGTGAATCAAATGTGAATTGAATCGAAGATATTAAAGAAGAAATTAAAGGCGTACGTACTGCAGAAGCTGAGGCAGTATGCGCAGAAGACGAGGCACTTGTTGGGGCATTCCTTTGGGCATCCGACGTAGCAGTCCGGGCCGCCCTCGTCGGAGCAGGACACCTGGTAGTTGCGCTTGTGCCCGAACGTCTTGGGTGTCAGGGTCACGAACTTGGAGTTGCGCGGGGGAAGCCGCCCCGACGGCCTCGGCTGCGGCGTCCCTCCTGCTTGCCCCGCCGCCGAGGCCACGCCGGCGCACACCAGGAGCGCCACCAGCACCAGGCTGCAGCCAGCAGCAAGGGACCTGCCGCGCCTCGCCATTATCATCGATCAGCAGAGACCTGCCTGCAGTTTAGCTAGCTAGGTAGGTAGGTCTCTTCGATGATCTCGGTTATCTAGCTGCTGCGCTCTTGCGGTCGATCGATCCATCTGCTCTGCTGGCCTGGGATTCTTATGCATGCATTGCATGGTGACCCGCGTTGACCTTAAGTGGAGGTCAAGCGGCTTACATGGGAAGTCGCGTATGAGGGGACAAAGTGACAGACAGATCTCCGGCCGGCCGGCCAGCTGTAAAGAACCAAAATAAAACTGGTACCCTACTCCATTCAGGCGAATTGATAGCTCGTCGTCAACCCTACTACTCGAGATCAGCAGCAGCAGCTTAACATGGGCTTGGTCAACGCCCACGTGAATCCGATCCACACAGTCCTTTTTGTTTTTCTTCTAGTAAGTATATTATGGGCCGGATTATTTATCGATCACGGCATGGGCCTGCCGACTCACACTGCTGGGCCAAACCATCATATCGGTCGTCATCCGCGCAAGCTGGGCCCAAGAGAACTCTGTGCTTTATAATTTGCAAACGATCGTTTTATTTTTCATCCATTATCAACAAAAAGACCATCTAGCAATCACCAAGTGGAATTCTTCTCGTCCATTGCAGAGTAAAAGAATTTATTTACAACACATGTGCCAACCAAAATACGGCTAAAATTAGGGGAGTGTCAAACCATCTTTCGGGTGATTTTTAAGTCACCTTTTGAACTAATAGCAATTTAACACGTCAACATTGAAAATAAAAAGGAAAAAGTGAGTGACACGACAATTATTTCCCCCCGGAAGAAGAAAAAAGCGTGCATCAGAAAAAATGAGTGTAGAAATATATATCACTCAGAAAATAAAAGGGGGCATCAACTAGCAAGTAGCCCTGCTAATGGGGCTGAATCTACCCCTCACCCGCCCTAACCTAAAATTTTTGAAAATCAAATGCCAACCCGCCTCCACCCAAAAACTTAAATAAATAACTCACCCAGCCCCTCCTCATTTAGCACGGTACACCCAAAGCAAGCAGCAGTGGGTTCTCAACCCATGGATACACCACGCGTTAGGGGCGTGATTGGTTGTCTTCTCCAGGGAGAGCCTGGCTCTCATTAGAGTGCCAGGACCCCGGTAGCCAGACTGTGTGCATGCAATAGGGGTTTGTTTGGTTGCATGCTTCATCCCATACAGGCCAGCGGGGGATGATGTTTGGTTGTATGAATGCACAACCAGATTTAAATTCAGATGAAAGGTCAGGTTGTTTGGTTGGCTGGATACAAGTTAGTTGAGTTACCTCTTGCATGGAGTGGTGAGGTTACCAACAAGCAGTACAAGAGTTCTCATAGCTAGTTTTAAGGCAATATTACATCATTTTTGTAATAAAAAATCCAATGACTAGAGCTTGAACTAGTACCATTGCATACAGGACTACTATTATAGCATCTTTACGTGTAAATGCACTCTTGTTCATGTTGGATGTAGCAGCTGTAACCTTTGTTTCATCTTGTTGGCCGTAGAACGCTGCGAAGGCTTCTTCCCTTGTTCTGTATTTTTTTGTAGCAAGCACCACTGAAGCCGTCCACTTGAACATGGCAAGCCTGACATAGCTGCTGGCTATATAGTTAGCAAGAGAAAACATTCACAGAAAGCTGGCAGCTAGCTTTAAATCATATGCATTTTGCAACTATGGTCAAAAAAGGAACATATTCAAAAATATGTAAAGAGCCATAAACAGATAAACATATCATCATTGGCAATAGGCATATGCTCAGCTTGAATGAAGAAAAACAATTGCAGTGCACATATCATCAGTTCAACACAACATCATTGGCAATGGGCATATGCTCAGTTCGACACAGTAACATCAATAGCAATAAAATAAAATAAGCAAATGAGCAGTCTTCCCTGACATCACATCCAATGATACTGGTTGATCCAGCAAAAGTGTCCAATGCACGTCAACTAACTGACAATTGAGTTACACATCTCTACGGGCTTCCAGTAGCAGCTGTGACACTATCATTTATAATCAATTAGTAAACTATATGATATAGTTAGTAAAAGAGAGAAGGTTAGCTGCACAAAAGAGTGCAGGATCAGATCAATTGCATAAGTGAAGGCAGGAGGAGATTGAAAGGATCTTGGTGATGCCTAGAGGGGAGGTTGAATAAGCGTACCTGAAAAATCTGAAAAATTCTTCGCAGCAATTAAATGTGTCGGAACTTCCGACACTGTGTAGGAAGTTCCGACGGGCTGGAACGGCACTGGACCGGAACTTCCGACAAAACTAAACTTCTTATACGAAATTCAAAATTAAACTTGAAACTGCGGAACCTGGCCGAATCAAAAGTTGCACAATGACAATAGGAGACCTCTGCAGGTGATCTTTGCAAGCACAACAACTCGAGTACTTAGATCGGCACAAAACAAACTCTAGATCAATAAGGACTAAATAAATGCAATAATCACAAGACACAAGAGATTTGTTCCCGAAGTTCACTTCCTCTAAGGAAGCTACGTCTCCATTGAGGAGCTCACAAAGAGCCGGGTCTTCCACTAACCCTTTACCTCACTCAATCAACCACAAAGGAGGATTGAGTCACTTACTATGAAATTCACAAAGGATAGGGTAAACAAACTTCCCGGGGCGCACACACACGAGAGGACGCTCCACGGGTGACACCAAACCATCTAGAAGCAAGCTTAAAGAGTAACAAACGTGAATCGAAGGATGAAGATGCTTCAAGTGCTCTTGAGATGAACTTAGCTGCCCTTTCACTTAAAAGGTTGAGTCTCACACCTCAATCTTGCTCTCACTCAAGCCCTAGCTCAAATCAACTAAAGGATTAGCTCTTGTAAGGATTGGGGAGGAGTAGTAAATGCTCTTGGAGGTGTTTGTCTCGGGTTAGGTCAGCAGCAAGTGAAGAGGGGGCTGAGGGGGTATAAATATCCAAGCCCCAAAAACTAGCCGTTAGTGCACTGGTTAAGTGATTGTCGGAACTTCCGACACAGGGTCGGAACTTCCGACAATTTTAAAACAGTTGGCCGAGGACCCCTTGTCGGAAGAATACAACTTCTTCCATCAAGTGTCGGAACTTCCGACCTAGGGTCGGAACTTCTAACACACACTGAAACAGACAGAAAACTAGGTGCACAAGTGTGTGATTTTGTGTCTCTCCTTGATGGTTAACATCTCAAATAATCACTTTGACACCTTCATGCTATCCATCATATCCCTCTTAATAGTACGGTGTTTCCTAAACTCCAATTAAAAATATAAAATAAGTAAGGATCTTCTTTTAAGACCAACACCATCCTTTAAGCAAATTTGGCGTCTTTTCTTGCTCTATTTCATTGAATTGAATTTTAGCCTGTCCAAAACTCGATAAACTCATTAGCTCCTCAATTTTGTATGTCATCAACACCAAAACCCACTTAGGGGTTCAAATACACTTTCAATCTCCCCCTTTTTGGTGATTGATGACAACACAATTAAGGCTCACAATAAATTCATTAAAACATTTTGAATTCAATTATATATAGTTGAATTCCCCCTTGATATGTGCATTTATCAAAATAAATACAAAACTAGCCTCAAATGCTATTTGCACATATTAAGAATGATTTCTTCTATATAATTGCATTCGTGGGGTGCAACGTGTGATAAATATCAACATGATGCACATGACAAGATGTATCACAACAATAAAGTGGAACTGAACAAACACCAAGTCAAAAGTTATGAGCATCACAAAAGCAATAAGGTTCTAAGATAACACTAGCATAGAGAAATTCAATTAAGTCTTACAAACTTTAAAGATCTCACTTGGCACACCACATGTTACACAAATACAAGTCTAATTTGTCCACAAGCACAAGAGTTTAAAATTTCAATGTTTCAACGACGAAGCTAAGATAGACCTATGTTGAGCTCACTCCCCCTTTGGCAACAAGCACCAAAAAGGAGAGGCCCTTCCATAGCCACTACTCATCATCGTCGTCATCATCTTCGGCATCATCTTCTTCCTCATCGGTGGGTGTGTTGGCAGCGGGAATGTCCTCTTCTTCATCCTCATCCGATTCCTCGCGCCCACCCAAGTCTTCTTCAATTTCATCCTCATCAACTTGAGGAGCACCAAACATCATGGAAGGTCCACCCATTTCTTCCCAAGGGTTGTAGAAGGTCGGTGGAGGAGGAAAATCCATGGGAGCACGAAGAGGTGAGTGAGGCATGTCATATTTGGCCATGATTTTCTTTTGCCTTACCTCAATCTTGAGAAGCTGCTCATCCACATGTTTCTTATGGTCATGGATTTCTTGCGCATTGTGACGACCCACATTGAAGCATGCAAGCAAGCCTTGAGAAATGAAATTGAGAATGCCTTTCTTCTTTGGGGCACGAGGAGGAGGGCCACGGAAGCTCGAAGGACCTTGAGAGCTAGATGGACCATGATAACTTGAAGGATGATGAGAGCTTGAAGGACCATGAGAGCTCGAAGGACCATGGGAGGGTCCTTGAGTGGAGCGGCGAGGTGCATGTGCTCCAAGCTTGAGAAGACGCTCAAGTTGACCTTTCTTAGACTTGTACACTTGATGGCCCTTGTCGGTCAAGATGTTGACGCTTGTCACTTCTTTAATTATGGCGAAGATATAGGGAGCATAATGACAACCTTTCTTTGGTGAAACAGAACAGGTGATGATTTCCTCCCTAATGAAGTCAAATACGCTGAACTCATTCTTGTTGGGAGCCATTCTTGCAAGCAAGTTCTTGGACATGTTTGAAATGTTGTCCGAGTCACCACTTTTGGGACACAGAGTGTAGCGGAAGAATTGATTGAGAAATTTGTAATAAGGTGTTAAACCATGTATTGTCCCAAATTTAATATCACCATGTGCATTGTCATACATGAAGTGAAGTTCTCCATCATCATGCACATTCTCCTCCTCATGTATCCTCTCTCTAGTAAGATCAGCATTGGAAAACCCAAGAATGCTAGCAAAGTAAGCATATTCAACATAAAACGGCCTGCCTTGGATAGTCCAGTGAAAGGTCTTGGTTGAGCGGTTGACATAGAGAGTGGAGTAGAATTGAGCAATATCCTCCTCATTCCAATCACAATTGAAGGACATGATTGATGTGAGATGCATCCTTCTACAAGTATCTTGGACTCCCCTCACCACGGGCAAGTCAATTTCAAACAGATACTCCCAGTTGATGGATTTCATCTCGGTGGTGGGGTGAGACTTGCAAAGAATCACTGATGCATACCAATCTGCATGAAAGTTCATCCAAAATCGAACATCTCCTTGCTGCTCTTCGGCATATTCAGATGGATCATCATATCTCAATGCATATATATCATGCTTGCCCTTTTTGTAATCCACTGGACGAGTCCCATTGAACTTGTTGGCGCTAAAATCGGCCGGATAGGAATCGGCCGATGGGTCTTCAGCGTCGGACACACGACCCGGGAGAATCTGCTTAGCTCCTGTTCGGGTTATCGCCCTGGTGCGGTTCGCGCGGCGTGCCAGTCAATCTGACCTGTTGATTGACAAGGAAATAGAGTGTTAAATTCCAGGCGCGTCGATCGGCTGGGGTTCTGATCTGTCCTGAGGAGCGCGTCGGCGGTGAATCGGCCGATTTGCTGTAGAGATGATCGGCTATGGATCAGCCGATGATCGTATAGTAATCGTAAAGACAACTGCTGGAGCGATCTAGACGACTACTGCAAGAACAACACTTGAAATAGATCTGATCGGCTGTATGATGATGAATCGAAGGAGAACAATGATGAAGCCGATTACTCTGATCTCAAGCTGGATAACTGGTGATAATACTAGAATAACAGGTAAAACTTGCAATTCTAGTAAATATCGATAACTGGTGAATAAATCCAAACGAAACCACAGCGATACGCCCGTAGTTAAAGCTCGGACATTACTCGGTAAGAGGAACCTACCAATTGGCCGGAGATCAGGTTGATGCAGCCCTGCCAATCCGTACGAACTCGTGAAAGAAGAAAAGGTATTGGCGAAGTCGCCGACTTGAAAGTAAAGTACTAGTAAAAAGTAGAAGTGTTTTGTTGATTGATGTGTTGATATATTTCAAAGCCCTAGCGACTCCTATTTATACCCTGAAACTAGGACTCCTGGTCGATTACGACTTGTTACGACCTTATTTAAAACAAGAAAACTACTATATCTATAATAACTTTTAAAGGAAACGGACTCCCGCAGAATCTTCTGCCGCCGTTCCTTAATTCAATCAGGATTCCCTTCAATTACTCCTTGACCGACTTGGCGTGCCCTGTTGACCAGCTTTTGACCAGGATCTTCTGGAATAATCCCATCCTGTTGGCACAGGCTGCACCACCAATCGGCCGATTTCCAATCGTTACTTCAATCGGCCGATTCCCTTCTGTAGCTTCCAGATCTGCCGCATCGGCCGATCTTCTCCTCCTGACGCCGATTTAACACGTGTCAAAATCTGGCGTCAACACATGCCCCCCAGTTTCGGAGTAAAATATAACTTTTTCTTCGAAACTCTTCTCTTTAATCCTTCTTTTTAAGCTCCCCAATTGTGACAGGAGTAAACCTCAAAATCAATTGCGCTACTTTTTCCTCTACATCTGATCTTCTCTCCAGAATCGGCTCAATGACATGAAATCCGGTAATAGGATAAACATCATGTTGGTGTGCAGACGCAAACTTTGACCATCTCCCCTGGCAGCTTTACATTTATCAATGCCTTCACTTCATTAATGTTCTTTCTGCAAGCGTGGCATCTCTCCTGGCAGCTTTGTATTTACTGATGCCTTTACTCCGATGGCAAGACCGCTTCATGACCATAAACCAAATGATAGGGGGATATTTTAGTGGCGCCATGACAAGCCATCCTGTACGCCCATAAAGATTCAGCCAAAGACATATGCCACTTCTTGGGTTGCTCTTCTCTCTTCCTCTTGATTAGCTTGATTATCCCCTTGTTAGACGACTCTGCTTGGCCATTGGCTTGAGCATAGTATGGAGAAGAATTTAATAATTTAATTCCCATATCGGCGGCGAATTCTCCGAATTCTCCAGAAGTGAACATCGTCCCTTGATCGGTTGTGATGGTTTGAGGGATGCCAAATCGATATATAATATGGCTTTTAACAAATTCAATCATATCGGCCGATGTCACGTTCCTTAAAGGAACTGCCTCCACCCACTTAGTAAAATAATCTGTGGCCACCAATATGAACTTATGCCCTTTGCTGGATGGAGGATGAATCTGTCCAATGAGATCTATTCACCAACCTCTGAACGGCCACGGCTTAATTATTGGATTCATAGCCGATGCTGGTGCCCGCTGCACATTGCCAAACTTCTGACAGTCTTGGCATCCTTTGTAGTACTTGAAACAATCTTCAAGGATGGTCGGCCAGTAATATCCATTGTTCCTGATCATCCATTTCATTTTGTGAGCCGATTGATGAGCTCCACACACGCCTTCATGGATTTCTCCCATCAGAACTTTTGCCTCTTCTGTTCCTAGGCATTTGAGAAGAACTCCATCAATCGTTCGATAAAATAAATCGTCCTCAAGCAACACATACTTTGTAGCCTGAAAACGTATTCGCCGATCCACCTTTTGGGATGGATTTTTCAAGTAATCGGCGATCTCCTTTCGCCAGTCATCGGCCGCGAGTTCTAGCGTCATCGCTCCCTGAATCGGCCGATACCCAGAAGCATGTTGAGCCAGTCTGTTGGTTTCCTCATTATAATTCCTAGGGATATGCTCAATTATTGCAGATTTGAATTCTTTCAAAAGTTGAAGACAATCCTCATAATAAATCCTCAAGATGTCATCCTTGCACTCAGATCGTCCTGTTAACTGATCCACAATGAGCATGGAGTCCCCAAAGATCTCGACTGCATCAGCTCTGACTTCCCTTAATAATTGGATGCCCTTTAGAACAGCTCGATATTCCGCCTGGTTATTAGTTACAGAGGCTTCTATCGGCAGAGAGAAATCATATGTTGCCCCCCGAGGCGACACAAGAACAATGCCGATTCCTGATCCGACCCCACATGAAGAACCATCAAAATATAGAGTCCATGGAACTGGTTCAACGGTGGCAATTTTTGGTCCACAATGTTGAACTACGAAATCGGCCATCACTTGTCCTTTGACGGCTTTGGCCGATTCGTACCTTAGATCGAATTCTGACAAAGCCAGGATCCATTTTCCAATCCGCCCTTTCAAAATCGGCAATGATAGCATGTACTTCACCACATCATCCTTGCACACGACTATGCATTCTGCCGATAGCAAATAGTGCCTGAGCTTAGTACATGAAAAGTACAAGCACAAGCATAATCGCTCCATCGAGGAATATCTTGTTTCGGCGTCTAAAAGTCTTCTGCTGACGTAGTATACCACTCGTTCTTTCCCTTCAAACTCCTGTACCAACGCCGATCCAATAGCCTGTTCGTCAGCCGATAAATATAACTTGAACGGCTTACCAGGCTGTGGCGGGGCTAACACCGGAGGTGAAACCAGATACTGCTTGATATTTTCCAGTGCCTTGCGCTGTTCTTCTCCCCATGTGAATTCCTGGTCGGGCTTTAATTTCAACAGAGGGGTAAAAGCCTGAATACGTCCTGATAGATTGGATATGAATCTTCTGATGAAATTGACCTTGCCGATGAGGGACTGCAGCTCAGTTTTATTTTGTGGGGCCACCACTTTGTTGATGGCGTCTATGGTCTTGCGGTTGACTTATATCCCGCGCTCATGGACCATAAATCCTAAGAATTGTCCGGCCGATACACCAAATGCACACTTGTTTGGGTTCATCTTCAGCCCATGCTTCCTTGTGCATTCTAGCACTTCCTGTAAATCGGCCAGATGATCTTGGTGACCTTTTGACTTGACCATGACGTCATCTATATAAATTTCCACCAATGAACCAATGAGCTTGTCGAATATGTAGTTCATGGCCCGTTGATATGTAGCGCCGGCGTTCTTCAAGCCGAAAGTCATAACCACCCATTCAAATAAACCAAGATGGCCTGGGCACCTGAAAGCCGTTTTCGAAATATCTTCCTCGGCCATTAATATCCGATTGTATCCGGCATTTCCATCCATGAAGCTTATGACTTTGTGGCCTGCGGCAGCGTCCACCAAGATATCGGCCGTTGGCATCGGATATCCATCCATCGGCGTAGCCTGATTTAAGTTCTTGAAATCAGTGCACACACGCAATTTTCCATTCTTTTTGTATACAGGCACAATGTTAGAAATCCATTCGGCATAGCGGCACTGCCGAATAAATCCTGCCTCAATCAATTTTGTAATCTCGGCCTTTATGTCAGGTAGAATCTTAGGGTTACACCGTCGTGCAGGTTGCTGATACGGCCGATATCCTGATTTTATAGGTAACCGGTGTTCAACAATAGACTGGTCTAGTCCTGGCATCTCGTGGTATTCCCAAGCAAAGCAATCCCTGAACTCTTTCAATAAACTTATCAATTTATATTTGTACTCAGAACCCAAATTGGCACTAATGTACGTCGGCCTTGATCTGCTGCTATCTCCCAAATCTACCATCTCTAATAAATCGGCCGACGTAAACCCATGCCCCAGCTTCCCGTCTTCTCGAACGAACTGATCCATTTATTCTGAATCTTCAGAGCCGACTGCTTGGATCGGCTGTAGACCGAAATCGGACACTTTCAGGAAGTCGGTGTCCCAAGTCCTGCCAGATATACACTTGACATGCTCGCAGCTCCACTGTTGCGTATCGGCCGCTGCAACGCTGTAGGCGGAATTGGCAGCGACTATTTCTGTACTATCGCCGACCCATTGCACCAGGCATTGATGCATTGTAGATGGGACACAGCAGTTTGCGTGTATCCAGTCGCGACCAAGCAGCATATTATAAGACCCCTTGCCATTAATAACGAAGAAAGTAGTAGGGAGGGTCTTACTGCCGATGGTGAGGTCGGCGCAGAACGCTCCGCGGGCGGGTGACACGTTGCCTTCGAAATCCTTCAGCATCATGTCCGTCTTGGTGAGGTCGTCGTCGCCCTTGCCCAGCTTGCGGAACATGGCATACGGCATGATGTTGACTGCTGCGCCTCCATCTACCAGTAATCTGGTGACGGGTCTTCCGTTGACATAGCCCTTGAGAAACAGCGCTTTGAGATGCTGCCGCTTTTCTTCTTCCGATTTCTCAAACGTAGCCGTCATCGGCTCTAACACTAGTTGTGCCATTTGCTCTTCTTCTGTTCTTGTCACTCTATCTCGATCGTTGGGCGCCATGAACTCCATCGGCAGTATGAATACCATATCAATTTCGGCTGCCGATTCTTGGTTGTCCGTTTCTTGATCGCTTTTCTTTGGGCGCCAAACTCGAGATTTAACATTCCTTTTCTCTGGCACATGTCTTTGTTCTTCCTCTTGATGCTCCCACTGGCGCAGGCGTTGGATCCTTCGCTTCTGGGATCTGAATAGGCCATCGGGGCACCACCTGGGATTCACTGGTTTGGCCGATGATCTGTCGTGTTCCCAATCTGGTTCCCTCCCTAGGGGATCTTTGTCTCATACCCTGTCATCGGCCATCTCTTCCAGCCGATCGTGTGCGCTGATCCTGCCCCCCAGTCCATCTCGCTGGCCGATCTTGCTTTTTGACCTGCTGTACTGGTCAACTCTGCCCCCCAGCCGATCATGCACCGAAACGCGCCGTTCTTCGCGCCGATTTCTGTTGATCGGCTCTGATCCTCTATCTCTAGAGTGTGGCCTCGGGCGATCGTAGCGGCTTGATCCGTTACACTCTGGACAGTTATCGGCAGATGGCAATCTGATATCATTCTCCCAGCAGTGGATGAAGAACGGACATTGCCAGTGATCCTCATGCCGACGTATCATTTCTTCCTGGTATTGTGCTTGTTGTGCTTGTTCTTGCCGCTGCCGACATTTACTGAGTAAGAATCGGGAGGTGACAGGCCTGCGTGGTCGCTCTGGCCCTCGCCTGTTCCTTCTGATTTCTTCCGTCGTGATCTGCCTTCTGGGGTCGACAGCACCGCCTCTTCTCGCCGATTCTGACGTTAGCACCTTGGTTTGACTTGAATCTCCTGCAGCGTTAACCGTGTTGGCCGGGAAGGGATGCTGATCTATCTTCATCGGCTTTGCTGATTTGGTTGGAGTATCAAACTTAAGCCGCCCCTGTTCAATGGCCGATTGTATCTGCTTGCGGAAGACTTTACACTCATTTGTATCGTGAGAAGTAGCGTTGTGCCACTTACAGTATTTCATCTTCTTAAGTTGATCGGCCGTAGGGATGGTGTGATGTTGAGACAGCTTAATCTGCCCCTCCTGAAGAAGTAGATCAAAAATTTTATCGGCCTTTAACGTGTCAAAGCCGAATGTCTCTGGCTCCTTCTTGCCAAAGGGGCAAGATATTGGTTTTTTCCCTTGTACCCACTCTGCCAGGCCGATTTCTTCTTCCGCATCGGATTCAGATCCCTCCAAGTATGCCACCTTCTTTTGGAAGCTCCTCCGCTGTTCGAACGGTCGGACCTCCTGCCCTGATAATCGGTGGATGATCTGGCTCAGGCTCTCAAACTCTTGGGCAGCATATCTCTCTCTGATTTGTGGCAAGAGACCTTGGAAAGCGATATCGGCCAATTGTGCATCGGTCAGAGCCAGACTGTAGCATTTATTCCTGATTTCTCTGAACCTCTGTATATACCCTGTCACTGGTTCATCGCTCCTCTGTCTGAGGCTGGTTAGATCCGAAATCTTCATCTCGTGTACTCCTGCATAGAAGTACTTGTGGAATTATTTCTCCAGATCGGCCCACGTGACGATAGAATTTGGTGGTAAAGTGGTGAACCACTGGAAGGCCGATCCGGACAGAGATGATGAAAATAAACGTACCCTCAGAGCATCTTGCGTGGCAGCTTCTCTGCACTGGATGATGAACCTGTTGATGTGCTCCACAGTGGATGTGTCGTCCGTTCCTGAGAACTTGGTGAAATCAGGAACTTTGTCGCGGTGTGGGAACGGCAGCGAGTCATAGGCCGATGGATACGGCGTCTTGTAAGTATAAGTTTGAACTTTCGGTTTCAGTCCAAACAGATCCTGGATTACTTCTGCTATTCTTGCCGTCCAGTCCACCTGCTGCTGATGAACAGTCGTTCGCGGCGCGGGCATATGCTGAAGGGCTGGTATGGCCGGGTGATGAATCGGCGAATTTTGCTGAGCGGCCGATAGTTGATGGCGAAACGAGTCCGCACCCCCTTCGTACGTCACTGCTGGCGCCGTGCCTCTGAATACTTCCACAGTGTTTGCCCCCTGCCGATTTCTGATACGATCGGCCGATACTGGGAGACCGTCGGCCGGGCGGCCGATTGGTATGGCACCTGAACCGGATAAGTGCCTTCCCCGTTCGCTGGTTCGGGAAAGTACGCTGTGGTTGGCGTCCCCAAAGGCGCTGAGCTTGTAGGTAGTGTTTGCACAGAATCCATCTGAATGGGTTGAAGCGGCGCTCGCGATGGGAGACATGGTGCACCGCTGTATCTTGGAGACGCCGGAAGTGGTGGAGCGCTGTACCCCTCGCGTTGCGTCAGTATCGGCTGAGAAGCCGATTGGGATGCATATGGTAGACTTCTGGCTGGCAGAGTAGTTAGAGGGGCATATGCCGGTCCCTGATAGCCTTGAACGGCTCCGCTGGCCAGAGAGTTGACGACGGTGTTGTACACCGTGTTGCTCATCACTGAGGATTGATCGATGAATGCTTGATACACGGACTGTTGAATCATCTCTGACATCTTGCCCGAATCTTCAGCAATGGTGATGTGGCGAGGTGCTAGAATGGGGGCTTTTTTGACTGCCTCCCCGCTTCTGGTACGACTGAACGACTGGAGGTACATCTTCTTGTAATCTTCCAGATGTTTGGCCAATTCCTCCCTCTGGTCGTCCTTGAGATCCGCTTCTGTGACCTTGATGATGTTGCTGTCGGAGATTTCTGCGTTGTTCGACATATCAGATCTTGGATCGTCCCACCGGGCGTGCCAAAAGTGTGTTCGCGCTAAAATCGGCCGGATAGGAATCGGCCGATGGGTCTTCAGCGTCGGACACACGACCCGGGAGAATCTGCTTAGCTCCTGTTCGGGTTATCGCCCTGGTGCGGTTCGCGCGGCGTGCCAGTCAATCTGACCTGTTGATTGACAAGGAAATAGAGTGTTAAATTCTAGGCGCATCGATCGGTTGGGGTTCCGATCTGTCCTGAGGAGCGCGTCGGCGGTGAATCGGCCGATTTGCTGTAGAGATGATCGGCTATGGATCAGCCGATGATCGTATAGTAATCGTAAAGACAACTGCTGGAGCGATCTAGACGACTACTGCAAGAACAAAACTTGAAATAGATCTGATCGGCTATATGATGATGAATCGAAGGAGAACAATGATGAAGCCGATTACTCTGATCTCAAGCTGGATAACTGGTGATAATACTAGAATAACAGGTAAAACTTGCAATTCTAGTAAATATCGATAACTGGTGAATAAATCCAAACGAAACCACAGCGATGCGCCCCTAGTTAAAGCTCGGATATTACTCGGTAAGCGGAACCTACCAATTGGCCGGAGATCAGGTTGATGCAGCCCTGCCAATCCGTAGGAACTCGTGAAAGAAGAAAAGGTATTGGCAAAGTCGCCGACTTGAAAGTAAAGTACTAGTAAAAAGTAAAAGTGTTTTGTTGATTGATGTGTTGATATATTTCAAAGCCCTAGAGACTCCTATTTATACCCTGAAACTAGGACTCCTGGTCGATTACGACTTGTTACAACCTTATTTAAAACAAGAAAACTACTATATCTATAATAACTTTTAAAGGAAACGGACTCCCGCAGAATCTTCCGCCGCCGTTCCTTAATTCAATCAGGATTCCCTTCAATTACTCCTTGACCGACTTGGCATGCCCTGTTGACCAGCTTTTGAACAGGATCTTCTGGAATAATCCCATCCTGTTGGCACAGGCTGCACCACCAATCGGTCGATTTCCAATCGTTACTTCAATCGGCCGATTCCCTTCTGTAGCTTCCAGATCTGCCGCATCGGCCGATCTTCTCCTCCTGACGCCGATTTAACACGTGTCAAAATCCGGCGTCAACAGAACTGTGAAGCAGTTAGCCTAACTGGGGGCTGCATCCGAAGGATGATCCTCTCAAGATATTCTATCGACTCTCTAGCATCTGACATGTGAGTGCCTGGAGCAGAAGTGCGCTTCATGCGTGGATGAGCACCATGAGCGGAAGTACCCTGTGGATTAGGTCTTCCACGACCACGAGAGCGCAAAGGAGCCTTTGCCACTGCCTTTCTCTTGCCAGTACGATCAGCCATAGGTGAAGCTTCTTGAGTTGCTTCGGAATCAAAAGAAGAAGATTCAGTCTTTGGTGAAGAAGCCCTTTGCTTCTCTCTCCTTTCACGAGCCATCTGAGTATCTAAGATGAAAATTAGGATAGACTCGATAGATGTGATCAGACTCAATCAAATGGGACAGTGAAGGCACTTGTCGAAACTTCCGACGCTGGGGCGGAACTTCCGACGGGGTCGGAACTTTCGGCCCACAGTTGGAACTTCCGACAAGGCCCGAGCAAACCCAAAAATCATGAATCAAGAGATTTTGCCCACCAAATTTGATAAGATTCTAGGCATACGATCAATGATGTACCAGGAAGCTATCCCTAAGAAAGAAACATCTAACTCCTACTACATTAAGAGATCGGGCAACGGGGATTTGGAATAAAATACCTTGAAGATTTTCCGCGCGAATCGAAAGAGAGATGATGGGGACCGGATGTTCCGAAGAGTGGAGAATCCAAAGAACTCCAAAACAATGAAATCCTGCGGTAGAATCTTGGTTTCCCCGCAAGATTTTGAGAGGGGAGAGTGTTGGAGTCGGTAGTGTGTGAGAGTGTGTTAGGGTTTGAGGGGGCTGTCCAACGATATATATAGGTTCAAGTGAATTGTCGGAAGTTCCGATAGGGGGTCGGAAGTTCCAACGAATAAGAATTTTTGAACCCGAGGAACTCGGTCGGAAGAATGAAGAAAGTTTCGATGGAGATTGTCGGAAGTTCCGATGGGCCGTCGGAAGTTGCGATGAATATTAAAATGATCTCCCGAGGACCCTTTGTCGGAATAAGCATGATACTTCCGAGAAACGTCGGAAGTTCCGACCTATACTTTTCATCTCCAAAAAGATAGATTTTTAGAAAAATAAACTTGGAGATATTAAGAGATATGGCTTGTAGACATATGAGAAACTTGAAGCTTGGCGATCAGCCACAAACAACATTACATAACAATGATCACAAGAGTCAAGCTTTGATCCAAAGATCAAAATCCAAATATTTTGAAATAACTCAACACAAGTAAATTCATTTTTCGTATCTAAGCAACAATCAAGTATGTGCAACAAGTCAAGCCAAGTTACGAGAGTCCAAGATATTTAGTTCACTCCCCAAAGCACAAAATCTTTGCTCATCTAGAGGCTTAGTGAAGATAGAGGCAAGTTGCAGTTCGGTGCTCACGTGACGTAAAGCAATATCTTCTTTAGCCTCATGATCCCTTAAGAAATGATATCTTATATCTATATGCTTTGTTCGGGAGTGTTGCACCGGATTGTTTGCTAGCTTGATAGCACTCATTGTCACATAAGAGCGGAATCTTGCTAAATTCACAACCGAAATCACTCAACGTTTGCTTCATCCACAAAAGTTGGGCACAAATAGCACCCGTTGCAACATATTCAGCTTCGGCGGTGGATAAAGCAACCGAATTTTGTTTCTTAGAGCTCCACAACACTAGGGACCTTCCAAGAAATTGGCAAGTCCCCGTCATACTCTTTCTATCTACCTTGCAACCGGCATAATCCGAATCGGAATATCCAAGTAGATTGAAAGTGGAGCCTTTGGGATACCACAATCCAAGGCTAGGAGTGAGTACCAAATATCTCAAAATTCTCTTAACAGCAATTAAGTGACATTCTTTAGGATTGGCTTGAAATTTTGTACACATGCACACACTAAGCATAATATCCGGCCTAGACGCACAAAGGTAAAGAAGAGAGCTAATCATGGAGCGATATACCTTTTGATCAACCGACTTCCCTTCTTCATTGAGATCAAGATGACCATTTAATGCCATGGGTGTCTTGATGGGCTTTGCATCGGCCATATTAAATTTCTTAAGCATATCCTTCACATACTTGGTTTGACATATGAACGTCCCTTCCTTCATTTGCTTCACTTGAAATTCAAGGAAGAACTTCAATTCACCCATCATGGACATCTCAAACCTCTTGGTCATGATCCTACTAAATTCCTCACAACATTTCTTATCAGTAGAACCAAATATGATGTCATCGACATATATTTGGCAAATAATAATATCTTTATCAACTTTGTGAGTAAAGAGAGTAGAATCGGCTTTGCCCATTATAAAGTCATTCTTGAGAAGAAAATCCTTAAGGCATTCATACCATGCCCTAGGATCTTGCTTAAGCCCATAGAGCGTCTTATGGAGCTTGTACACATGATTTGGAAATCTTGGATCTTCAAAGCCCGGCGGTTGTTCTACATACACCAACTCGGATAGTGGGCCATTCAAGAATGCACTTTTCACGTCCATTTGATAAAACTTGAAATCATGGTGAGTGGCATAGTCTAATAGTATACGAATTGATTCAAGCCTAGCTACGGGTGCATAGATTTCACCAAAATCCAAAGCTTCAATTTGTGTGAAACCTGTGCAACTAACCTTGCCTTATTTCTTGTGATGACACCATGTTCATCTTGTTTGTTTCGGAAAACCCACTTGGTGCCAATCACATTTTACTTTGGTCTTTCAATCAACTCCCATACTTTATTTCTTGTGAAGTTATTCAATTCTTCTTGCATGGCAATGGCCCAATCCGGATCATCAAGTGCTTCATCTACCTTGAGAGGTTCAAAAGAAGAGACAAACGAGTAATTTTCACAAAAAGTAGCTAAACGTGAAGGAGTAGTTACCCCTCTTTGAATACTTCCAAGAATATTGTCAACGGGATGATCTCGTTGAACACTTTGATGAACTCTTCGGTGCGACACTTGTGATTGAGGTTGAATGGGTCCATCATCTTCATTTTCGGCTTGTGGAGGATCTTCTTGAGCTTCTCCACCTTGTTCTCTCCCTTGATCAATGCCATGAACTTGATCGTCACCATGAACTTGACTTTGATCTTGACGTTGTTGAGAGCTTGGAGGTTCAACTCTTGTGAATGATGATGGATCATCGTTTCTTTCTTCAATTGGAGTTTGAGCTTGAACTTTACGAGGTCTCACCTCTCCCAAGCCCATCCTCATGATTGATAGACTCGGAGGTTCCTCTTCATCTGTAATATTTTTATCAACTTGCTCTACTTGAGAGCCGTTGGATTCATAAAGTTACGTCCACCGTGACCTCAACACAACCGGTGGTTTTGTTGAAGACACGATAGGCGTGTTCGTTAGTACCATAACCAAGTAGAAAATCTTCGTCAACCTCTCATGCAAACTTTGAGTTTTTGGTTTTCTTGTTATGTATGAAACACTTACTCCCAAAAACTCTAAAGTAGTGCACCTTGGGTTTATTACCGATGATTATCTCGTAGGGTGTTTTGCCCAAGTATTTGTGGAGGTAGAGACGGTTGATGGCATGACACGCCGTATTGATAGCTTCTGCCCAAAAGATATCTGGAGTTTTGTACTAATGAAGCATTGTTCTTGCGGCTTCAATCAATGTCCTATTCTTTCTCTCAACAATGCCATTTTGTTGAGGTGTGTATGGTGCAGAAAATTCATGTTTGATTCCTTCTTCATCAAGGAATTGTTCGATATTGGTGTTCCGGAATTCCGAACCATTGTCACTTCTTACATTTTCTTGATTTTCAATTCATATTCATTTTGAGCTCTTCTGATGAATTTCTTGATAATTCCTTTAGCTTCACTTTTATCTTGAAAACAGAATACCCAAGTGAAACGAGAAAAATCATCAACAATGATAAGACCATATTTGCTACCCGCAATGCTAATGTAGGCAATGGGTCCAAACAAATCCATGTGTAAAAGCTTCAATGGTCTTCATGTAGTCATGATGTTCTTGGTACGGTGTGGAGCACCAACTTTCTTTCCGGCTTGGCATGCGCTACACAACTTATCTTTTTCAAAAACAACATTTGTTCGTCCTAAGATGTGCTCGCTTTTTTGAAGTTTGGGCAAGTTCCTCATCCCGACATTGGCTAGTCGGCGATGCTAAAGCCAACCCAAATCAGATTTTGCCACTAAACAAGTCTTGGGCTCAACTATCTCCTTGGAGAAATCAACAAGATAGACTTTGCCCTTTAAGCGACCCGTGAAAGCAATAAGACGGTCACACCTTCATTAGTAAAGAGACAATTGTAGCCCATCTCACAAAGTTACGAGACCGACAACAAGTTGTACCCCAAAGTTTCAACCAAATAAATATTTGAAATAGAATTATCATTTGAGAGTGCAATTTTACCCAAACCAATCACATCTCCTTTGCTATTGTCTCCAAAGACAATAGATTCTTTAGGCATATCATAAAGCTCTAGGGATGTGATCAAATCCTTCTCCCTGGTCATATGATTTGAGCATCCACTATCAAGCAACCATGCGGTGCCACCCGAGGACTAGGCCTACAAAACAAGTTAAGCTTTGGAATTTAGGTACCAAAAAGATTTGGGTCCTTGAGGGTTAGATGGATACACTTTTGGAAACCACACACTTCTAAGGATTGCCCTCTTAGTGTAAACCCCAACATACTTGACCACTATTTTACCATTGTGGTCCATTGTGCCATTGTCAAGATTGGTGATCAAGACTTAGACTAGTAAATTTCTTTTATGCGCGTACGGCCTCAGATGGTTGCACGGGTGACACGGGATTTAGACTGGTTCGGGCGTGAAGAAGCCCTACGTCCAGTATGGGGAGATGCTCGTGTTACCCACGCGGGTTCTGTAGTAGAGGTTACAGAAGGGCGAGAGAGGGAACCGGTCCCAAGTCTCAAAGGTGTGCACAGGGGCTCTAATGGCGCGGGCGTGTTCTTCTTTGCCGGGGAGAAGAAAACCTGTGCGAGGAAGTGTGCGTGTGTGAGCGTGTGAGAGTCTAAAAATTCTCCTCCCGTCTCCTGGGCCTGGCCTTCCCTTTATAGCTCCAGGGAGTCGACTAGGCATATGCGAGACGCACGTGGGGGTACACAGAGAGAGAAAGAATCGAGGGGGAGAGGGAACACGGAGTCCAAGAAGAAGATCTGCGCTTCCCGGGCGCCACGGTTGTCTTCCGTCTCCTCGCTTTGCCGGGCGGCCTGCACTGATCTGGTCGCTGTTCTCCTCGGGAGCCGGTTACGGCGGGCGTGCGTGATGATGGCGGTGGCTTCCGTCCCGTCGGGACTGACGGCTGCCACGACTGTCCCTGTTGTGCTGCAGGCGGCGTGAGCGGCGCGGACGCCCTGTCCCTGTCGCCGGAATCGCGGGGTGCGAGGACGGGTAGGCGGACCGCGGACGGTCAGGAGTGCTCCTGTGCCAGGCGACGTGGGTCATGATGGCCTGACAGCGAATCAGAGAAGACTGAGCTGCTGTACCGCACGCGGCGCGGTCGTGGGCGGGTAGGTGTGACGGGTCACGTCAGCGGCGTGGACGCCTTTCCGCACGCCCGAGCCGTGGAGCATTTAAGGCAAGGCTGCGCCCGAGTCTGATTTCCATCCGGCGGGTCCACGTGAGTCCGACCCTAGGACCCTGGGTCGGGCGAGGCGGATCCTTGCGGCAAGTGGTCGGGCGAGACGGACCCTCGTGGCGAGGGGTCAGGCGAGGCGGACCCTCGTGGCGAGGGGTCGGGCGAGGCGGAGCCCGCCTGCCTGGGGATCGGGAGCGTCCGACCACGAGGGACGGGTCGGGCGGAGCGGAGCGCTTCCTCCTCGTGTTGGGCTGACGATGGTCGCCGTTGCCGCGGGTCAGTCCGGGCCTCCATAATTGTTGCCAGGGCAGTCATTAGATGACCGTTTACTTTTCCCCCTGACAATTGTCACCATATAATCCGTAGTGTAGTTTGGTGATGGCTCATGCTTAGTGATCTTTGCCTTGATGGGATCATCAATTTTCTACTTTGGCTTGGGAGGGAATGGTGGTCACACCATGTGCAATGTTCATCAAGTCCTCAAGATTTGATCCCTTGGTGAACATGACACATTCCTTACCTTTGACTACCTTTCGGTCGTTTACCTTGCCTCCCTTGTAGTGACTAAGCCCATCCTTCTTGTGGGAACGTCTTCCTTCCTTGTATGCAACCTTAGGCTCGGGCTTGGTATCGCTTTCATATCCGTTTCTTACTAAATTGTTTAGCCTCTCAAGTTGAGCATCCTTTGCTTTGATCAAATTTTCTTGCTTTGCCAAGTTAGTAATACAAGCTTGCACATCAATGTTGTAACACCTTGAGCACCCTTCACTTGTGGAGACATTTGAGTTAAGAGTTGCTTTAGAATTGGTTTTGGTACTTTCCCAAAGGGTATTGTAGCTAACTTCAATACCTTTGTACTTGGTCGTTAAGCATGAGAAGCTTTCTTGAAGTTCACTATGAGTGGCCTTTAGGGAAGGTAGAGATTCATTTATCAAAGTGGTCTCCTTTGACATCCTCTCTCTTTTGAATCATTAGCTAGAGATAAATCGATAGCTAATTTTTCAACTTTCACATTTTTTTCGGCAAGTGTTTTCTCTCAAGCAAGGTTTCTCTCCTTCTCAAGGATGAGCAAGTCTTCTTGCCTATCGAGACACTCCTTTTGCTCCAATTTCTCCATAAGTTTTTTAATTTCTTTAAAACCTTTATTTCCAAATTCTTTTATCATGAATTCTTTATGTTGCTCTTCCTCATCATCAAAATTATTTTGCGAACTACTATATATGGTGGAAGGATAAGAGGAGGAGTTGGATGATTCTTGTACCTTAGTCCCTCTTTCCATGAGACAAAAAGGTGCGTCATTTTCATCGTCGGAGATGTTGTTGAAGAGTTTCCTTGAATTTTTTGGTACGGCTAGAGTTGCCATACCTTCATGGTCGGAGTCTTCATGACTAGACTCCCACTCTTGACTAACATGAGCATGCCCTTGATATTTCTTCTTGTAGTCCTTGCTCTTCTCATTGTACCTCTTCTCTTCCTTTTCTTTCTTCTTCAATTGTGGGCAATCGGCAATGTAGTGACCCACTTCTTTGCACTCATAACATCTTCTTTGTGATGGCTTCTTCTTGTCATCACCACCTTTCTTGTAGTACTTCTTCTTCATAAACTTCTTGAAGTTTCTCAATACCAAGGCCATCTCTTCATCGGTGGATCCTTCATCATTTGAATCTTCCTTTCTTGACTTTAGAGCCTTGGGACTTGATTCAACCTTGTCACTTGATCTAACATTGAGTGCCACATTCTTGTTCACTTTATGACTAAGTGACTTAGCCACATCCCTCTCAATCAACTCTTGATGGAGAATTTCAACAAGAAGTTGATTAGGAGTCTTGACCGTAAATTTGTGATCTCTTCTAATCATTGTTGCAAGAGTAGGGTTCCTTGGCGTGAAGGCTCTAAGCAACTTCTTTGTCACCTTGTGATCTTCCCATTCGGTGCTTCCAAGAGATCTAATGTCCGATACAAGTATCATTAGTCTATCATACATTTGCCTCACGGTTTCTTCATCATGCATGACAAAGTGCTCTAGCTCTCCTTGCAACAAATCCATCTTGCCTTCTCTGACTTCATCGGTTCCCTCATGAGCTTCTTTTAGTGTGTCCCAAATTTTCTTGGCTATTTGAACATTGCAGATTTTGTTGAATTCTTGGGCACAAAGAGAACTTGTGATTACCATCACGGCTTGCGCATTGCGGAAATAGTCTTGAGCTTGTTCGGCCGTGGGTACACCGTTCGTAGGAGGAGTCACACCTACAACCACAACTTCCCAAATAGAGGGGTGAAGCCCGTAGAGATGCATTTTTATATCATAAGACCACTTGGGATAATCCGCCCCATCAAAGAAAGGAGGTTTTCACAATGAACCGATTGAAATTGAGAAGTAGGATATTGAGATGAAGCATAGTTATGAGGAACTTGATTTAACCCGAAGAAAGGATGCTTCTCGCTTTCTTGCTTGATTCGCTTCATCATCAACTTCTTGGCCTTCTTCTCAATTTTGGCCTTCATCTTTTCTTTTCTTCTTCTTCTTGCTTCCGATGTCTCACCCTCGCTTTCATCACTTGAACTTGAGTCAGCATCATGAATGGAGGGTGGATGACTTGTTTTCCCGAAAGGATTTCCGGCACCATCTAATCCGGTACCGGCATCGACTTGAGCAGCGACGGTTGCGGCGGTGTCAGCATCATCCCCAACTATAGACATCTTGATATCCCTTAGCGGTTAAGCCTAAATCAAGAGATTAGGCTCTGATACTAATTGAAAGGATCTTGGTGATGCCTAGAGGGGGGTGAATAGGTGTACTTGAAAAACCTAAGAAATTATTCGCAGCAATTAAATGTGTCGGAACTTCCGATACTGTGTAGGAAGTTCCGACGGGCCGGAACTTCCGACAAAACTAAACTTCTTATACGAAATTCAAAATTAAACTTGAAACTGCGGAACCTGGCTGAATCAAAAGTTGCACAATGACACTAGGAGACCTCTGCAGGTGATCTTTGCAAGCACAACCACTCGAGTACGTAGATCGACACAAAACAAACTCTAGGTCAATAAGGACTAAATAAATGCAATAACCACAAGACACAAGAGATTTGTTCCCGAAGTTCACATCCACTAAGGAAACTACAGCCCTTTGGCTACTTACGAAGGCCAATACATATTGACATGGCTTACCAGTATGCTGCCATTCAAGACAAGTACACGTATTTTGATTTAACTTCACAATATGCCTCTCAACTTTCCTGCTATGGTCCCAGACCTCTGCACTCCAATTAGCATATGGTACAAATCTCAAGTGCCCCAAATCTCTAGTATTTGCATTCAGCTGAAGCATAATGGCTGGAAGTATCCTACATTCAGGTAGCCTGTATGCAATTTCTCTTCTCTTGTTCCATAATCGCATGATCATTTCTCTCATCTTATCAGCAAGTTCGGCCACAAGTAATTCTTTATGGTCTCTTATCCAGTTATTGAATGACTCTGCAATATTACTAGTGATGTAGTCATATTTAATGTCTGGATTGAAGACACACATGTACCATAGTAGCTTATGATGGGTTTGTAACCACTTCACTGCTTCCGGTGATTGAGAAATAATTGTTGTCATATGTTCATAGAATATATCTTCTCTGTAAGCCCTAGCAGCAGGATATATCTGGCTGAACCCTCTATACCTTTTCACAAAATTTTTCATAAGATGATAAAAGCATTCTCTTTACTCTGCATTTGGAAAAATATTCTTCACTGCATTCTCTAAGCCCTTGCAAGCATCTGAACAAATAGCAAGGAGTGGACGATCACCTATTGCCTTCTTTAATTGTTGCATGAACCAAGTCCAGTTATCCTGTGTTTCACAAGATATGAAGCTATAAGCAACTGGATACATCCAATTGTGATCATCCACTCCTACAGCCACGACTAACTAGCCATTCCACCTTCCATTAAGTGTTGTAGCATCTATGCTCAAATGAGGCCTACAACCTTCCAAGAAACCATCAATGCATGGTTTAAGAGCACAGAAAAAATGATGGAAATACACTTCACCACCATCTTCAATTACCTCAATCTCCACAACACTCCCAGAGAACCTCTTAAGTAACTCGGCTTTCCACCTGAACAACAACTCAAAACTCTCTTCCCATTTACCATAAATCTTGGCAAGAGCTTTTTCTTTGCCCCGCCATACAGTATCATAGGAATTGTGACCTTGTGTTGACTCTGCAACTTGTCCTGCAATTCCTTAGCCCCAATTTTTGGATTATCTCTAAGGATATCCACTGCCTTGCTAGCTACCCACTTCTAGGATGGAGTTGTAGTTTTGAACCTCATGGTAGAAACACATGTATAGCGATCAACCAAAACTATTACCTGCAAAGCACACAAATAATAAGAACCATATTAATTTAGCAAAAAAAGAGAATTAATCAAAACAAATCAATTTATTCACCTCTACAGTGCTTTGCCCTTTATGTTTTCTGCCATTTATTTTCCAAGGGCAATCATCACTTGACTTGTAAAAACACCTATATCTCTTCGTATCTAACTTCTCAGTCCCTAAATCAAACTCCCTATTGATGGCATACTGTCGCACTGACATCTTGAACTCCTCCATTGTTGGGTAGAGTGTACCAACAACCATTGGTGGTTTGTTCTTATCATATGAAATCACCACCTCACTTGGTACGGCATCACCAGTAGGAATGGCAGCACCATCATAATCAAGACCCTTTTGATCCATTCGATGATCAAAAACCTCTGTAGCTACATTAGTCGTCTCCTCTTCTCTCAAGTCTAAAAGTTCATAAGTTCATACATCCGATTTTCACTTATAAGTGCAATTCAACCTTCCTCATCATGAGTCTCCACTATCTGTAAGCTATTCCAATCAACTCCTGCCATATTTTTCATACGACGATTGTACAGTTACAATAGATACTCATAAAGCTAGTCGGTAAAACAAAAACCATACGAGTGTGCAGAGCAATTTTACCGGAGTGCAGAGGAAAACCAGCACAGGCAGTAGAGCAGGGGGCTCCTCCCAAGCCGGGCGTGGCCTGCCCGCCTTGGGCCTCGCCAAGGGCCGGTGCGCTGGGGCCTGCCTCGGCCAGGGGCTAAGGCCGGCGGCTGCCAGGGGCGGTATCGGTCAAGAGGAAGCGCTTGCCACCTCGGCCAGGGGCTCGCTCTGCTAGGAGCCAAGGCTAGCGGCAGCGAGGGGCAGCCTCAACCAAGGCTGAGCGCCTGCCTCGCCCAGGGGCACGCTCGGCCAGGGGCCAAGGCCGGCGGAAGACAGGGGCTGCCTCATTGGGCTCGTCGGGCGGCGAGGGGGCCAGCAGCACGGCGCAAGCGGCGGCGGGGGCTTGTGCTTCGTCGGGTGGGGGCTTCTCTCCATGGCGCCGGCGCCGGCCCTAGTTGTCGCGAGGAGAAAAACGATCGGGAAGAAACGAACCTACGTGGGGTGCAACAGAAAAGAGGAAGGGCAAGAAGGTCATTTCACCCTGCCAAATACCTGAAAAGAAAAAATAAAAAAAGAAAAGAGGGAAAATACCCCAAATGGCAGTATAATCAAGAGACACGTGTTTGGAGTCCCAAATTTACGATGTCAACGTTACAAATGGCAAAATTGTGAAGCGCATTGTTTGGAGTCCTATAATTGCAATTTTCTCGTTGCTGGTGGAGGGCCTGCGGGACGAGCGGATGGCGGAAGTGGCGACGGCCGGCGGCGGCGGCGGAGTCTCCCGAGCCCCGTGCGCCGTTTCACGAGGGGTGAGGGGGCGCGACTCGCGACTCGCGTGGTCAATAGGAGTCAAGGACCAGCCCGCTTCTACCCTCTCCAACCCGCAATTCCATTATATATATATATATATATATATATATATATATATATATATATATATATCCAACCCGCTCCGACCCGCAAATCCCTACCACTAAATACCCGACCCGAAAGACCCATTTCGACCCGCCCCTAAATACTCTCTCTGCATGTCATATTAGGTTTGTCATAAGTCAAAGTTAGCTAACTTTAACCAAGTCTATAGAAAAATATAGCAACAACTATACCATCCAACATATGCACTATCAACATATATTTTATGGAAACAAATTTGGTATTATAAATATTATTATTTTTTCTATAAATTTGGTAACATTCGAGTAAAATTCATTTTTATCTCAATCGAATCCTGAACCACGTGCCTGGATTATGAGATATATAGAAATTGGTTGACAATAGAAAAAACAATCGATTATGGCAGACGAGATGTAAAAGCAATTGAAAATAATAATTGTTGCTGCTCTTTCGGTGGAGGCAGCGTCCTAGCAAGGACACACCGTACGTGGTGCAGAGCCCGGTGGATGGTGGTGGATGCGGACACTCAGCCGCCGTCCGCGGAGGTCGAACGGGAGCAATTTCGCGCGCGCGGGCAGCGGCGAAGCATGGCAATGGCTGGCATGCACGTCGAGACGGTGCATCGCTCGGATGCCACCATCAGCAAGATGCGTGTATCGGCGGCCGCTTACAGTACAATGCTGGCTCTGGCCGTCTGACGAGAAGGGTACCTAGTCGGTTCAGGAGGGCGAGGCGTTGGGACGTCCATGGCTGCCTGGGACGAGCCGAGCAAGGGACTAGAGCCACTGCTACCGCAACAAGCTGGAGAAGAAAGAGACATGCTCATAGCCAGGCCACGTTAAAAGCACCTTGCGTTATTGAAAACGAAAATAAAATGGTGGCGCCGCCACAATCCGATCCTCCAACAGCTAATCGATCTCCCCTCTTGCCTTCCTTAGACGGTGGGATGAACTAACGGTGAGGTAGGCGGAGGAGAAAGGGCATCCAAGGTAGCAGAAGGTCGATGCAGCATTCAAGATAGGAAAGGAGGCTTAGAGCATCTTAAAACCCCTCTTTTTCTCCAATAATTATATGGTTTGTCTCAATATTTCACCCCAACTCCCCTCAAATAGAGGAAGAAATTTGGCTCTCTCAGTATGTTAGTTGTATTGAGATGAGGTTATTGGGGAACTGTAAAAGCATCTCTTCCAATAATCTATAAAAAAGTGGTATTGGAATATTCCAACACTATGTTATTGGAAGATGTTTACTGAGGAACTACTGGAGATGCTCTTAGACCTCCTTCAAAGGAGATCAATCAGCTAGCTCATAACTATGCCACGTCAGATTTTTACCCATGTGGAAGAGAGATAAAGAAGAGATAGTCTTATGCACATATCCCTAAATAAGTAAGATTTATATGTGGGTCTTTCTAGGTGCATGAGCTAGTGTGTGACTCCAATTGTTGAAAGACATATCTCTTAGACTATCTGTATGGGCTAGCAGCTGACTATATATAACCTTTGGAGGAGGCCTAAAACATCCGGGCCTTTCATATGGCCTTGGCCTATACAAACATAGAGACTAAGTTTTTTTTTAATCTAACTTTGTCAATGCAAGTTTAATGGTTATTTTTCTTTGCCACAAAAGTATTTCTTATTCGCAAAAATTAAGAATGTGTGGTAAAATTAGTTGCCAACCAAATGTATGCCCCTCAACGCCTTACATTATTACAACCATGGAAGACATCATCGAATAATGATTATGGAGTTTTTACAGGGACTGGTAGTAAGCAACGGATTTAACATTGAATTCCACCATAATATGATCTTCCCAACATCGACAAGATGGTTCTTGCCTGTTGGTAAATAAATGTATTATTACTGCATGCGATGATCTTCCCAAACGATTATTGCCATAGGCGATGCGTCATACTTGCTGCATCGACGGCAACGTACGTGCAAGTAACAACGAGTTTAGTAGGCCCTAGAAGTGACCATGGAGATTCCTGCACGGCCGGCGCCGAACCTTGCGACGGCGCAGTCGGTGGCGAAGATGTCTGAGACGACGTAGTTTGGCGCCCCACCCATGACTGGCATCTTGGAGCTCACGCTGAGCTGGTTGACGTAGTCGGAGCGGTAGGTCTGGCCGAGGACGCCGTGCACGTCGTCGGAGAGGTCGATGAACTTGAAGCCGAGGTCGAAGTGCGCCAGGCTGTCGTCGTCGGTGACGCCGTAGTTGTGGATGCGGGAGTCCTCCTCGCTTATTGGCACCACGTTGGCCATGATGTCGAACATCCCCTTGAGATGCACCCTGACGCCGTTGGTGGTGGCGGTCCTGGTGACGGTGAGCCCAGGCGCGGCGGCGGACTGCCACACGGCGCCGATCTCGGTAGGGATGTCGATGGGGGCGCCGTCGAAGGCCAGGTCGAGGCGGTCGACGTCGTTGTTCCACTTGGCGGTCTTCTTGGCGCCCATGTAGAGGCGGTGGTCGGCGAAGCGGACGCCGAGGGCCTGGATCCAGGTGAAGTCGCGGCTCATGGCGGGGTTGCGCTTGCCGATGAAGTGGGCGTTGATGTGCAGGTTGGCGTCGGAGAGGATGCAGAAGTCCTGGTCCTTCTTGCCGTGGAAGTAGAAGTTGTTGCCGTCGCCGCCGGTGAAGCGGGGGTCACCGCAGGACACGCCGGGGTAGAAGTCGCACACTTGAATTTGAATAATCATATTAAAAGAGGAAGAAGGAAAATAGAAAAAAAGTTACTTTATTGGAATGCTAGCTATCTACTAGTGATCGATTAGCTAGTGAAGAAGCAAGCTCTTGTGCGTACTGCAGAAGGTCTTGCATCCTGGGCAGAGGACGATGCACTGGTTAGGGCAGCGCCTGTCGCACTTGGCCAAGCACGCCGTGTTGTTGGTCCTGTCGTCGTTGCAGGCCAGTTGCTGGTCCCTCCTGTACTTGCCCGGGGTGATGACGTGGTAGTTGGACGGCAGAGGCCGCGGCGTCGCCGGTGGCTGCGCCGCGACGGAGGCCGCGGCGGCGCACAGGGCGACCAGCGCGGCAACCACAAGGGCACGCGCGCGAGAAGCCATTGTTGGCTGGTTTGTGTGTTGAGCTGCTAGCTACCTGTAGTAGTAGCTAGAATAATGTTGAGTGGTGAGGAGCCGGGCATGGGAGCCTGCCAATTTATAGGAGCATGCAGGTGGTGATCGATCCAGATCGAGCTTGCTTGCTGCTAAGCCGGTAGAGACGCCGTGCGATGTGCTGGACTCGATCACCTGCAGGAGACGAGATCCTTGGAATCCCAGCAATCCAACCGGCGGTACGGTGGTGACGTGCATTGCATTATTTGTTGCAGCAGAAGATGCTCTCTATCTCGATCTGGAGGATGGAGTGATCGATCACATGTCAGGCGGCTGCATGCATGCATCCGGGCTACGTACGTAAAGCGGCAAAGCACATAGCTTCACAAGTTGTTAGTCCACCAAATGCGTGCATTTCAAATGAATGGCCCATCCCGATGACTCCTTAAGGGTGCTAACGTACTTCCAAAGTTGATAGATTGGAATATTTTGGGAGATGAAAACTCAAATAATCATTCGCCTAAAAAACAACTCATTAATCAGAAATGATGTACTGTAAGTGGACCGAATAACTTGTAATTAAATAGGGTAGTATGTGCATCAAAGTTAATGATAATATTAGGTACTACTTTCAAAGAAAAAAAATACAAAAGGTGATCCCACCTTGCCTATTATGTTCAGTATAATCATGGGTATGCTTTCTATATTGGTTTAGCGGGCAAAAGACGACGGTCAAATAAATTTGAGGGATCATTTCCCACCCATGTGGATGATCTATTATATAGCTAGCTCATGCTTTTGTCGTCCCTGACCTTTGGAACATCAATCAGAATTTTTGTTCTCTAGGACATTTTTGGCCTAATGTGTGGGCATAGTTCATGTTTTTTTTGCTTTCTTATTTGTTCTGGATATATTGGAGGAGTTACAGCATTTTCGAATTGTGACAAACTTGTTGCAGAAATGCTTGTGTTACAGCTCATGAATTTTAGCCTCAAATGTCGTTACAATATAATGCTGTTGGAGGTTTCCATGCATATCCGATGTCTTTGCTTAGGAGTCTTTTTGGTCTAGAAAGCAACCTATAGCTCATTTTGTCCACCGCCCCCCCCCCCCCCCCCCCCCCCGCCCCAACCTCCATTTTGTTGTGGTCAATCGGACATGTATGCACATTCTTGAGTACTAAGTATTTTATAAGCAAATGTACGAGCTTCAATTAGCTTAAGTCTTCCCATGTATTCTAGACTTACTGGAGGTGCCAAGGCATTTTTGAATTTCATGGAACCTTTTTTTTGCAAAAGTCTTGTGCTGTAGCTCATGTGTTTATTATGTCCTCAAGGCTGCTGGAGGTTGCCGATTCATATATCTGCTTTGGATAATTTTTGTCCCAAAAGATGACCTATAGCTCAAGTTTTCTCTCTCTCATGTTGTCATTGCATTCCGAACATGTTTGCGTGGATTTTTTTAGTTTCATGGTTTTTTGGCCCAATGCATTAGCTAGCTTGTACTTTTTATTTCTATTCATTTCAGATTTATTGGAGGGTCAAAATAACTTTTAATTTTCAGGGGCTTTCTGCAAACAATCTATGCTTTGGCTCATATTTTTTTAGCCTCCCATGTCATTGCTGGTCTGATGGACATTTATGTGGAATTCCGTGTTTGGGGGCATTTTTGGCCCAATGTGTGAGTTATAGCTTCTTTAGTCTTTCCATTCACTCTGCATTCATTGGAGGAACCATAGTATTTTTCAAATTTTAAAGGACTTTTTACAAAATGCATGTGCTACAGCTCCTTTTTTTTATTCTCACATGAAGTTCCAGGTATATTGAATGTGTCTTTTGATATATCTATTCCAGAAAAAATTTGGCCTAAGGGGTCACCTATAGATCATTTTTTTGCCTCCCATATCGTTGTAGATCTTACTAACACATCTATTAATTTTTTTAACTCATGTTTTTTTTCGTACCATGTCGTTGTAGGTCTTACTAACACATCTGTGGGTTTTTTTTTTGCTCTGGGCATGTTTTGTCCAATGCGTGAGCATAGATAATGTTTTTAGTCTTCCTATTCGCTCTGAATTTATTGGAGATGCCATATTGTTATTTTGAATTTTCTCGATCTTTTTGCAGAAAAAAAGCTTGTGCTATAGCTCATGACTCCCATGTCGTTGCGGGTCTATCATACATTGCATGTTTGTGGATCTTTTAAATTCCTAACATTTTTTTGGTACATGCTTGCTCTATAGATCATGTTTTGTGTCTTGAAGTGTCGTTTCGTGGGTGTTGGTTGTGTCCATGGATATCTCTCCTTTGGATATTTTTAGGACAAAAGGATGACCTGTAGCTCTGATTGTTTTTCCTCTGATGTCGTTGCATATATATGCCTGGGACATATAATGTGGATTTTTATATTCTGGATGATTTATGGCCTAACACAATAGTTCTATCTCTTGTCTTTTATATTCCAATTCGCTCTTGTTTTACTGGAGGAGTCAATGTATTTTTTTTAATTTTGAATGACTTATTGCTAAAAGCTCTAATGTTTTTTTTTGACCTCCCTGTCAGTCTAGAGCTGATGGACATGCCTGGTTTTTTGTGTGTTTTGAGTATTTGGCCAATGCAGGAGCTAAACTCATGATTTTTGGTCATCTTATACGCTTTGCTTCTGTTGGAGGACCTTTTTAGAAAGTATATGCCGTGATGTCGTAAGGCTGTTGGAGATGTCCATAGATGTCTCTGTGCTAAAGAATTTTAGACCCAAAGGGTGGCCAAAGCTGTTTTTTTTCACTCCTTAGTCGTCATTACAGGTCTGTTGAACATCAGGACATACAGGGTGCAAACTGATTGCTCTCGGGTTATAGGTAATGCTATAGATGTCCATACGGGCGGCCTGGTCCGACATGGCACGGGCCTGATTTGGCCCAGGACGGCCTGGTCCGACATGGCACGGGCCTAATTTGGCCCAGCCCGATTAGGCACGGTTGCTAAACGGGTCGTGCCGTGCTAGCCCACAGGCTGACCCTGCGGCCATGCACGGCACGAGACAGCCTTAGCCATGCCGTGCCGGCCCAATCGGACCATTTGGCTTGCCTAAGCACGCCGCACGCGGTGTTGCTCGTCCTCGCAGATCTTGTCGCGCCGCCGTCGTTGGGGGCGGGTGCCGGCCGCGCCGCCCCGCCACGCCGTCCATGCCGCCGTCGTTGGGGCGGGTGTCGGCCGCGCCGCCGCTCCATGTCGTTCGCGCCGCAGCGCAGAGAAGAGAGGACGGGCGGGCGCCGACGCTGGCACGCAAGAAAGGGAGGAGGGGCGAGCGCCAGCCGAACCGCGGTGGGGGAAGGCCAGAAGGGAGTAGCTGCAGGCGCCGGCGGAGAGCAAGCTGGCTGCGCCGCGCCGCCGCGAGGGAGGGAAGGAGGGGGTCTGGCGCCGACGCCACCGGGAGGAGAAAGGGAGGAGGGGCGGCCGCCGCCGCAGGAGCCAGGAGAGGGAGAGGAGGTGCATTTGGGAGATGGGAAGTTAGGGTTTGGCAATAAAAATGTGTACGTGTATATGTATATGTAGGTCGGTGGTAGAAATTTAGTTTGATGGGATAGAATTATAGGCCATATTGGCATGAGCGGGCCCACTTGGTATTCAAGGGTATTACTTGAATACCCATTATTTTTGCTAATCTATAGTATTTAAAGGTATAGCTAAATGTATATATGTTAATAATAGGTATAAAACAGCCATTTTTCTTTGCCTTTTGAATTTTTGAGTACCTAACCTTCAAGTCCTAGGCCCGCTTCTGCATATTGGACTGGCCGCTAACCGTGCCGGGCCGGGCCGGGCCACGTGCCGGGGCGTTGGCCCAGGCACCGCACGGCGCCGTGCCAGGCCCGGGCCGGGGCAAAAAGCCGTGCTGTGGGTCGGATGGCCAACTATAAGTAATGCCTAGGTTTCAATATTATTCTGTGACTTAAATTGATATTCTAAGACTATGATTCCATGAACTTAACATAATTATAAATTTGATTAAGTTTAGATCTGAGATACCTGTGGTGTGTGAAACAGAATGAAAGCCGACGAAGAACTGTTGTATTCATCTCAAGGAGTTTTGTACATGTACATCGGTATGCATGGATTAACCATATGCCTATCTAGGCGCATCGCAGTGGAGATGTGCGATCGCAGGGGTGCCGTAGAGAGCGCGTCGTGATCCAGCTCCTGAAGACTCGGGGAAGCCGGTAGACGAGCGCTGTGGTGAGGACGGCGCGAGCGGACGTTCCTGCTGACCCGGACGCCCAGGTGCAGATGCATGTTCGCTAACAGTGTGGTCCAGACAAAATTTACCAAACATATAGCTTCAATCTTGACATGCAGTCTGTAATTAAAATGGATTACCCGGTGAATTCCGAGACAAAGACAATGGTACAAGTGCACATTCCTGATACGTGCTGACAAATTTATTCATGCTCTAATGGTAGCTTGGCGAAACGATCATCTGCGGACGTCGTGGTATGTGCAAGCAGCTCTTTAACTGGCCTCAGCTGTAACCATGGAGATTCCTGCACGGCCGGCGCCGAACCTTGCGACGGCGCAGTCGGTGGCGAAGATGTCTGAGACGACGTAGTTTGGCGCCCCACCCATGACTGGCATCTTGGAGCTCACGCTGAGCTGGTTGACGTAGTCGGAGCGGTAGGTCTGGCCGAGGACGCCGTGCACGTCGTCGGAGAGGTCGATGAACTTGAAGCCGAGGTCGAAGTGCGCCAGGCTGTCGTCGTCGGTGACGCCGTAGTTGTGGATGCGGGAGTCCTCCTCGCTGATTGGCACCACGTTGGCCATGATGTCGAACATCCCCTTGAGATGCACCCTGACGCCGTTGGTGGTGGCGGTCCTGGTGACGGTGAGCCCAGGCGCGGCGGCGGACTGCCACACGGCGCCGATCTCGGTAGGGATGTCGATGGGGGCGCCGTCGAAGGCCAGGTCGAGGCGGTCGACGTCGTTGTTCCACTTGGCGGTCTTCTTGGCGCCCATGTAGAGGCGGTGGTCGGCGAAGCGGACGCCGAGGGCCTGGATCCAGGTGAAGTCGCGGCTCATGGCGGGGTTGCGCTTGCCGATGAAGTGAGCGTTGATGTGCAGGTTGGCGTCGGAGAGGATGCAGAAGTCCTGGTCCTTCTTGCCGTGGAAGTAGAAGTTGTTGCCGTCGCCGCCGGTGAAGCGGGGGTCACCGCAGGACACGCCGGGGTAGAAGTCGCACACTTGAATTTGAATAATCATATTAAAAGAGGAAGAAGGAAAATAGAAAAAAAGTTACTTTGGAATTGAATGCTAGCTACTACTAGTGATCGATTATTAGTGAAGAAGAAGCAAGCAAAGCTACTGTACGTACTGCAGAAGGTCTTGCATCCTGGGCAGAGGACGATGCACTGGTTAGGGCAGCGCCTGTCGCACTTGGCCATGCACGCCGTATTGTTGGTCCTGTCGTCGTTACAGGCCAGCTGCTGATCCCTCCTGTACTTGCCCGGGGTGATGACATGGTAGTTGGACGGCAGCGGGCGCGGTGGCTGCGCCGCTACGGAGGCCGCGGCGGCGCACAGGGCGACAAGGGCGGCAACCAGACATGCAGCGAGGTGGCGGGCCATTGGTGGCGACGCGCTGATCGACGACGTCGCCTGAAGCACCTTCAACTTGTGTGTGTTTATATGCTACGTACGGTGGTGAGGAACCAGGTCAGGGAAGATGCCAATTTATAGGGGCCGGCGGCGTGCGTCGCGGCGAAGCAAACACGTCATGCCGGCGGCGTGCGTCGCGGCGAAGCAAACACGTCGTGCTGGCGGCGTGTTCAGGTCAGGATCGGAACACTTTGCGTTCACCTGGATTCGTCCTACGTCGTATCCTCACGAAGCCGAATGCTGCATATAGTTGGTTGTGGAGTTCGTGTTGTCAACTAAAGTGTAAAATTTTCTTCTAGCTGCTGCCGAAGGATAGACTAGCACAAGAGATCTTCTCAGACGCAGAAACATGTTCCTTGATGACTATATCTGTGCTGTCTGTGAAACAGGTTCCATGGAAACTCTGAATCTTCTCTTTTTGCACTGCAACTTTGCTGCACAATGCTGGGCAGCACTGAATCTAGTCAGTAATATGGAATTGGACCCCTTTAGTATTCTATAAACCTTCAAAACAAGACTGCATGTCCCAGTGCCGACAGTTCAGAGTACTTTAGACTTCTTTAAGACAAATTTTGCAATGGTTATCCATCGTGCAAAATCAAAGCATGTTCAATCAATGTCTACTTGGCTAGAAAATTTCGCTCCTTAACGAGTACCTCTTGTACTGCCTTTAAACTCTTTTTTTAATATATATCTAGTAGGGGCTAGCGTGATCAGAGAACTAACTGTCAGGGGCAAATATCACGGATCCTCCAAATAATATTTCTTAGAAAGCTGATCACACAGATTAGCTCCCCTGAAGTACGTGGTTTGGGCTAGCTGGGCCGTCAAATGGCCACAAACGGCCCACCAGGGGAAGGGGCACCGACAGCCCAACGCTAAGCACTGGTGAAGGACACGGGCGCTTCGCCTGAACCCAAGGATGAGGGGTCGGGTGCGTCCGCCCCAGAGACATTGGCCCCTAGGGACCTTACGAGGTGACAGGGCATGTCAGGGGACGAATCTCCGGCGTAAAGATAGGTAAGGACGTGCAACGATATGACCTCCGGAAAAGACATGCTACTAGGGCAAGCCACGTTCGTCCACCGCGCCGAGGGTCAAGCCGTAAAACGCGCTGGGGGCTCACGCTGCCCGTCTCGTCTGGGCGCATGTCGCCCGTCCTGCGGCCCAGCGGACCCGCTCCGCCCGTTCCGTTGGGGCGCACGCCGCATGTTGCACCAGGGCGCAGCATGGGAGCGCATCCGTCGTCATCTATAGGGCCAATGGGGCCCATGCGAAGGGGAAGAGAGATGGCACGATCCCGGGGATCTCTCTATATCCACCCCCTTCCCTTTAACTTATAAAAGGGGAACCTCCCCGCCCCCCCCCCCCCCAAGGGGACAGAAACACTCAGACTCACATTCACACACGCACACTCCACCAGAGATTTGGGAGTCATTTCCCTCTCTCACCCGTTTGTAACTCCTACTGCAAACTTAGTGCAAGATCACAAGCGGCTCGAACTGGTCGTAGGGACATTCTGCCCGAATCAGTATAAACCCTCTTGTCTTTCTTGCATCCCATCCGAGCCAGACGTGCAATCATAAAATTCAGTAGTCGACGGTTCGAGACTACACTAACTAATCAACCAATCAAGTAGCTAAAGATCTAGTTGACTACTACTTATATTAATTATATTGGGCAGCAAATGAAAGGAATCACCGGCCGTACCTTTTCATCATCCTAATCAAACCCTGCCCAACTCTAGCTGCATACTAATAATCGAGTGAGTGAAGCGCCATTCTGAGGCTACGGCTTCCGATATATTTTTTTTAAAAAAAATAAAAGTAAAGTACTACAACGTATTGTTAGTTTTATGAGCAACGAAAGCAAATCTTTCCAAGTTTGTAGATTATTTAATATGTTCTTTTAATTGCTAAAAGGCACTCGAGAGTTATTTAGCGTGCTGCAATGCCAAATTTGTTCTTCTACATTTCCTCCCTTAGTAGTTGCGTGCATTTAGATGTGAGGAAAATAATCATGTATTTTTAGGCTCTACTACACTTTAGTAGTTCATAACTAAATTATATATGGTAGTTGCTTATGATTGCTAAAGTTGCATTCGTTGTATAATGTAATTTTCAAGCTAATAAGTTTGTAAGATCTGCAACTCTTATTAATAGAAGACGCCAACTCACCTGTGCAAGGACTACACCTCCACGGGGCTCCGTGTGCGAACAAATCATGCTTTGTTCATAGATCCTTTTCTTGCGATGACTTAATTTGTTTATAGCTCTAAGGATGTACTCCTTCCGTTCCAAAATATAGGTTGTTTTAGCAAATCTAGATACATAGATTTTGCTATGCACCTAGATAATCATTGTGTCTAAATACGTAGCAAAAATTATGCATCTAGATTTGCTAAAATGACCTACAATTTGAAATGAAGGAAGTAGCTAGTAAAACCTTATCCTATTTTAATGCCAATGTTTAGGTCGGCGTAGATCGAGTTTGTCGAAAAATGCATTGTCGATGGATGAAAGTTTCTAAATTCAAAGGGTTAGGTGTTTATGGCCGGAGAAGTAAATGATAAAATTTAAACGCTAAAGCTGTGTAATGTGTGTTAATTTTGTGGCGTGACACGCACAGAAAGCTGCAGGGCTACATTGGTGCCGGTGCATTCAGATGCACGCACAAGCTGGCATCTCTATGCCTATGGATCGGAAGAAGCAAAGGTGCGGCGCGCCTGCCGCCGGAGGCCACCATCAGGTGGGTGTGCCTTCACCGCCACGCCGGCCGGCCGAGCATCTGGGCTAGGCATGCACGCCACGAGGGCGGTCGATCGAGAGCATGCATCTGGACTGAGCATGCACAGCACAGCACGAGGTGGTCGCTTCGCCACGATCGACGCCGCGCGCGCGCGCGCGCACCACCAGGCCATGCCATCCATTGTGCCTGCCCGCCCTATAAATTGTCCCGGCCCATGCCCATATCAATCGGCAGACACACCAGCAGTAGAGTAGTGCACTCGTCGATCGGAATCGAACAAGATCGAAGATGGCGGCCCGCCGGACTTGTTTGGTTGTGGTCGCTGCGGCCCTGGTAGCCGTGTGCGCCGCCGCCTCCGTCGCCGCACAGCAGCCAACTCGGCCGCAGCCGCTGCCGTCCAACTACCACATCATCACCCCGGGCAAGTACAAGAGGGACCAGCAGCTGGCTTGCGGCGACCCCAACGGCAACAAGCCCAGCTGCAACGCCAAGTGCGACAGGCGCTGCCCTAATCAGTGCATCGTCCTCTGCCCAGGATGCAAGACCTTCTGCAGTACGTACAGGAGCTTGCTTTGCTTGCTTCTTCTTCACTAATAATCGATCACTAGTAGTAGCTAGCATTCACTAATCTGTCATTTTCCTTGTTCCTCTTTTGATATGATATGATTCAAGTGTGCGACTTCTACCCCGGCGTGTCGTGCGGCGACCCTCGCTTCACCGGCGGCGACGGCAACAACTTCTACTTCCACGGCAAGAGGGACCAGGACTTCTGCATCCTCTCCGACGCCAACCTCCACATCAACGCCCACTTCATCGGCAAGCGCAACCCCAGCATGAGGCGCGACTTCACCTGGATCCAGGCGCTCGGCATCCGCTTCGCCCACCACCGCCTCTACCTGGGCGCCCAGAAGACGGCCAAGTGGAGCAGCGACGTGGACCGGCTGGAGCTGGCCCTGGACGACGAGGCCGTCAGCATCCCCGCCGAGGCCGGCGCGCGCTGGGAGTCGGCCGCCGTGCCGGGGCTGTCGGTGACGAGGACCACCGCGGCCAACGGCGTGCGGGTGCAGCTCGCCGGGGTGCTGGACATCATGGCCAGCGTGGTGCCCATCACAGAGGAGGAGTCCCGCGTCCACAACTACGGCGTCACCGAGGACGACAGCCTGGCGCACCTGGACCTGGGCTTCAAGTTCTACGACCTCACCGACGACGTGCACGGCGTCCTCGGCCAGACGTACCGCTCCGACTACGTGAACCAGCTGAGCGTGAGCGCCAACATGCCCATCATGGGCGGGGCGCCCAAGTACGTGTCCTCCGACATCTTCGCCACCGACTGCGCCGTCGCCAGGTTCGCCGGCATCTCCATGGTCACCGCCAAGGCCTACTGATGATTACATTACCACCCATCGATGACTGCTCGCTTACTAGTGGTGGTCAAGATTTCTTCATCACAGCATGCATGAATAAATTTGTCAGCTAAAACAATGGATGTTCACTGTTCAATGAAAAAAAAGATGTGTTGACGACGTCTTTGAAAAATGTGAACTTTGGGCTATGATTGTCGACATTCATCCACCTGAACTGCCTTTGGTGATGGTGGGCTACTGGACTGCCTTTAGGCAGGCGTAGTACACATGGCCTGTACCCCGCACAAAGATAAACATGGGCCATCAGGACAAGTTCCATACGGCCTTGGGTTTCCGAAGGCCCATCTATGGCCTTTGACGCTTCGCGTACGCGCGCAGCTGGTCGACTCAGCCTCAGCGTTGACGACCCTGCCGGCACGGCACGCATGGCTTCAGCTGGCAGGACAGGACGCGCTCGCTTCGCCACGACGCCGCGCATGCCGCACCAGGCGTTCGCCTAAATCCTAATTCACCCAATATGCATGCCGTCGTCGTCTGATTCTCCAGCTTTCATATTCATTTATTTTCAAGTTTGCGACTTCTACCCCGGCATGTCGTACGTGCGGCGACCCGCGCTTCACCGGCGACGGCAACAACTTCTACTTCCACGTACGGCAACTTCTGCATCATCTCCGACGCCAACCTCCACGTCAACGCCCACTTCATCGGCAAGCGCAACCCAGCCGTGGGCCGCGACTTCACCTGGATCATATCCCCGCCCTCGGCGTCCGCTTCGCCCACCACCCGCTACTACATAAACGGTCTCTAGGGCAGCTAAAATGGTATTCGCAGCGGTTCCAGCCTCCTGCTTCTTGCAGCTAAAAATAACCGTTTGCAGATGCGGATATGTTACCCGCCTCTAAAAATTAATTTTTAAGGGCGGAAATCAGTTTTTAGGGGCGGGCAAGCCCATGCCCCGCCCCTAGAAATCGGTTTTCACGGACGGGTGAGCCCATGGCCCGCCCTTGAAATGGATTTTTATAGGCGGGTAGGCGGGTGAGGGTATAACCCGCCCCTAAAAATACCCTAACCGTCAAATAATTCACTGATTTCAACTTAAATTTTCAGAATCTGTCATATACAAGCACATCACACTGCATGGCCATGAGAATATGGAAAGGGAAATATCTAAATATTTAAAATGGATGCGATTGAAATATTTGATAACTCGATACATATTACATCCAAGGTGCAAATGTTCAATTGCATGCGCACATTACATCATCTCACGGATATTATTCGCAGGCAAGAGGTACTTGACATATTGAACATCGCCAATCTTGTACCCAGGCTTTCATCAATAAAAAACAAAATACGGATAAGTGTGCTTTCCTTTGCTTCGCATCTAAGAGGAAGTGATTTGCCATAGATGGTGAACATTGGTTCCACAGCATGAAACGAGGTAGATCGAATTTCAATAGTACATGCCTTCTCTAGTACGGGGTGTCCCAGACTCATATCAATGATAACCCAACTTGTCCATAGCTTGACATAAAATAATCTTCAAACTCATCGCCGTGAAGGTGTTTCCAAACATATCCTGCAACGGAGATGGAAGACAAATATTATGAACTGTTTCGCACAATCAAATAAAGTACAAATATATATATATATATATACTTTCTCTTAAATTAACAAGGACTCACAAACCATGTTATTTTAATTTTTTTTGTGCAAATCTCTCGTAGAAACTAACAATATCATGCTTATTTTGTTGAAGCGCTCTGATTTTGAATTTGGATTAGATAACCATGCCTCTCAAGTTCTAAAAGGCAATCTTCCATGGCACTTCTTTCATAAGTCATCTGAAAAATCATCTGAATAGGTAATTCTTTACCACTAACAACTATTGAAATTATGGTACCTAGATCTTCTCTTGCTGGTATCTCGAAAGAGATTGTTAGTTTCTTGAACTCTTGGCATTCCATGATTTCCACTTGAGCAGGTGTGCCACCTAGGCAATTCACTACCTCAGCAAGCCATGTAAACACATCGATCTACTGCATTAGAGGTAATGTAAAATTAACAAGGATCAAATATTCTTAATAAGATGAAAAGATGGATCTTACTATTCCTGGAGCTGTTTCTTGAGGACATCGGGTCGGTCTAGTCCTGTTGACTCTGCTAAAAGTGATACCAGGAGGGCGAGCCTCAGACAAAGGGAAATCCTGATGCCCCCTACCACGACCGATACTAGCACGATCCAATCTACCACGACCGATACTAGCACGATCCAATCTACTATATGCCTATTCATGAAATAATAATTCACTATTTCACATTCTCAAAACGGCACTATTACATTCTCAATAATTCATTCACTAAAATAAAATTAACCATAATGGTAAAATAAAAAAATCACTAGAAATTCACATGTCACATTCACTTGCACATATTACAAACCACATATATTCATATTTTTTCACTTATACATTAACTAATTTACTAAATAATTCATTAACTAATTCAAAAGGGAAAAAATCAAGTGCTGCCGAGGGAGGGCGTGGACCGGCAGGGAGTGCTGTAGTGGCGCCCGCCGAGGGGGCCGCAGATCCGAAGGCTTGCGCAACGGCGGGCCGGATCCAGAGGCGGCGACGGCGGTCTGGGTCGAGGGAGGCCCGTGGCCGGCGGGTCGAGGGAGACGCCGGCGGGAAAGAGAAAATTTTGGGAGCGTAGTGCCCTCATCCGCGCGAAATAAAAATTTTGCTAAGTCCTCGGCCCGTTAATATATATATAGAGAGAGAGAGCAGGGATTTTCAGGGGTCGGTGACCCCCCACCCGTCCTAGAAATGTATTTGCAGGGGTGCGTGACCCCCCATCCGCCCCTCCAAATTATTTCTAGGGGCGGGTGGGGGGTCACCCGCCTCTAGAAATCTTTTTCAATTTTATACTAAAAATTGAATTAATTCAAAAAATATAGCAAAACACATCTAAAAAAGATGAAATTTTTACCCTAAGGCTATTGTCACCTATAGAACTAGAAAAAAAATATGACAACTATATTTCAGTGTACAAAATGGTTAACAGTGTTGAAACAACAATGTAGGATTTTACAACACTTACTATCTCATACAATTGAAGCCATACTTACTGGTTTCCACGCTCTTAAGTATTACATATCTGAAATATATTTGGCATACTTTTTTCTAGTTCTACAGGGCACAATAGCCTTAGGGTACAAATTTCATAATTTTTTTGATGTGATTTTGCTATTTTTTTCTGATTTAATTGAATTTTCGTAACTAATTTGAAAAATATTTGTAGGGGCGGGTGGCGCCATCACCCATCCCTTAAAAATGAGGCTCATTTTCAGGAGCGGGTGATGGCATCACCTGCACCTACAAATACATTTCCAGTGGTGGATCGATTGCTACGGTACCTCCACTCCCTTCGTAGGAGCGGGATACATTTTAACCCGCTACTGGAGAGAAAGAAAAAACGTTGCTGCAGATCGTGACTGCCTCTACGTCGGCTCTACGTCGGCGCCCACAAGACCGCCAAGTGGGACAGCGACGTCGATCGACCGCTTCGAGCGAGATGGCCTTCGACGGCGAGCCTATCGACGTCCCTGCACACATCGGTGCGTGCTGCGTGGGAGTCCACCGCCGCCACCAACGGCGTAACGTAAGCAAGGGTGCAGCTCGATGGGGTGTTGGACATCATGGCCAACGTGGTGCCTATCAGCGAGGACTCCCGCATCCACAACTATGGCGTCACGGAAGATGACAGTGACAGCCTCGCGCACTTGGATCTCGATCGGCTTCAAGTTCCTCGACCTCACGGACGACGTGCACGGCCAGACCTACCGCTCCGCTCCGACTACGTGAACCAGCTCAGCCCGTCATGGGTGGGGCGCCCAACTACGTCTCTTCTCGGACATGCATCTTCGCCACTGACTGTGCGGTGGCCAGGTTTGGCTCCCGGCAAACCGCCGGCATCTCCATGGTCACTGCCAGCAGGGCCTACATGCTGAGATGATAAAGTTACTTTTACAATATAATTGCCATCTGCATGGTTGCCGAGGTCGTTTGACGGCCATGAACTAGCCTAGGAACGAATAAATTTATCGGTCATCTGAGCAAGGAAAAAAATGCATAATTGCTGTTACTAGTACGAGTTCATAAGAGATAAACGTGAATGCACTGAAGGATTTAATTTCGGTACATTACTTTCTCATGTGTTTGGACTGAATGAAGGTCAGGGGAAAAAACCAAAAAGATTGCCACAGGAGTGTAACTGCAGCTGCAAATGAAATACATCGCTGGGAGAGCTAACTTAATAAAAAGAACAAAAAAAAAGGTATGCTGAGATGATAAAGTTACTTTTACAATATAATTGCCATCTGCATGGTTGCCGAGGTCGTTTGACGGCCATGAACTAGCCTAGGAACGAATAAATTTATCAGTCATCTGAGCAAGGAAAAAAATGCATAATTGCTGTTACTAGTACGAGTTCATAAGAGATAAACGTGAATGCACTGAAGGATTTAATTTCGGTACATTACTTTCTCATGTGTTTGGACTGAATGAAGGTCAGGGGAAAAAACCAAAAAGATTGCCACAGGAGTGTAACTGCAGCTGCAAATGAAATACATCGCTGGGAGAGCTAACTTAATAAAAAGAACAAAAAAAAAGGTATGCTGAGATGATAAAGTTACTTTTACAATATAATTGCCATCTGCATGGTTGCCGAGGTCGTTTGACGGCCATGAACTAGCCTAGGAACGAATAAATTTATCAGTCATCTGAGCAAGGAAAAAAATGCATAATTGCTGTTACTAGTACGAGTTCATAAGAGATAAACGTGGATGCACTGAAGGATTTAATTTCGGTACATTACTTTCTCATGTGTTTGGACTGAATGAAGGTCAGGGGAAAAAACCAAAAAGATTGCCACAGGAGTGTAACTGCAGCTGCAAATGAAATACATCGCTGGGAGAGCTAACTTAATAAAAAGAACAAAAAAAAAAGGTATGCCACAGGAGTGTAAGCCCCGTTCTGTTAGTCCAGGTAACATGGACCAAGTGAATAACTGTGAGATATTCGGCCATTTGACCCAGAGCAGGCTCCCTGAATTGGGCTCCACGCATGTCTCAGCCACCCACCCGAGAGAGGCGGGGAGAGCCAGCCCGTGGGCCGTCCACGTCTCCGTGGGCGCATCGCTGCGCAGAAGGGCCCGGGGACTTTCCAGGGCTAGTTAGGCCCGATCACTTCATCCTGCGGCATGCGTACCCGTGCCGTTGCTATCCATTATAAGCAGAGCGCTGTCCAGGTGAGCTTACGGTATGGGATTAATACCACCACCAACTCGAGAAATCGAGATACTTTCGCCCGCAATGGGAATGAGGCTAGTGCACCATGGGCTCAATCAGCTTATGGGCCTGTGGGCGCTGATGGCTCCCAAACCCTCGCTGCTTAGGGCTCTTCTTCTTCTTCTTCTTCCTCCTCCTCCTCCCCGCTCCAGCCGCCCCCGCGCCACGCACACGGCAATGGCAAGGCGGCGCGGCTCCAAGGGCCCTAACCCCGACCTCTCCCGCACCCTCACTGATTGCACCCGCCGCGGGGACACCGCTGCCGCCATGGCCGCTTTCGACGACGCCTTCTCCGACCCCGACGCCCCTACCCGCCTCACCGCCCACCAGTACAACCAGCTCCTCCATCTCCTCGCCACCGCCGACCGCTCCTCCTTCCCCAACCCCGCTGCCGCCGCGCGCCGCGTCTTCGACCACATGCTCCAGGCCGGTGCGCCGCCATCCGAGGCCACCATCACCTCCCTCGCCCGCGTCACCGCCGCCCCCGACGCCGATAATCCCGCGTCAGCCGCCGACGAGGCCTTCCAGCTTGTGGCGACCATGAAGGAGAAGCACGGCCTCGCCCCGCGCCTCCGCTCCTACAGCCCCGTGCTCGGGGCGTTCCGCCGTGCCGGGGACGCCTCCAAGGCCTACGCTGTCGAGGCCCACATGGCAGCCTCCGGTGTGTCGCCTGAGGAGCCCGAGCTGGCCGCGCTCCTGGATGTCAGCTCCAGAGCCGGGGACGCGGACAAGGTGTATGAGTATATGCACAAGCTGAGGCAAACCGTGGACTGCGTGAGTGAGGAGGCTGCGCAAGTCCTGGAGGGTTGGTTCAGGAGTGACAAGGCGGCGATGGCCGGTAAGGCTGAGTGGGACGCCGCTCAGGTGGAGGACGCCATTGTGTTGAATGGTGGTGGGTGCCATCAGCTTGGATGGCTTGGGACTGGCCCTTGGACGGTGCAGCGGGTGAGAGCTGGGGCTGATGGTCAGTGTGGTGGCTGTAAATGCCAGCTTGCTTGTGTTGACATTGACATGGAGGAGACGCAGAGGTTTGCTGATTCTGTTGCTGGCTTGGCACTTGAGAGGGAAACCAAAGCGAATTTCAGCCAGTTTCAGGTGCATATCCTCTCTGTCTCCGATTGCTGTGATTCTAGTGACTTTGCTGGAAAGTACAGACAAGCATTCATTTGCTAAATCACCAAGAATTAACATGGGAAAATTGGCATAGAGATAATGTGTCCTGCCACTTTTCAGAGAGAATACCTACTGATAGTGCTATGCTATGATGTTTGGACTTTGGATATGTAGTGCTGTAGGGTGCTCTATGTACATTGATTCACACATCCTTGAGAGAAAAATGAGCTGATGTATGCTGTCACATGACTCATGCTTGGGCATCCTTAGGCACCTAAGCTTTGCTTTTCATACCTGTGTCATACTAGAACACATCTGCCATTTAGAATTCTGCTATAACTAATGCATTGTATTCACATGACTATAAAGCTAGCTAGCATAAAGAAATAGCTTTATTTATTATTCGGATCCCTATGTTTGAAACAATACCCATTTGTGAACACAGATTGTGTAATATGATTTATGTAGGAGTGGTTGGAAGAGAATAAGGAATATGAAGCTATAGTCGATGGTGCAAATATTGCATTGTATCAACAAAATTTTGCGGAGGGCGGTTTCAGTTTGACTCAGGTCTGTGCACCACTTTACACTGAACTTTTTACATGTTGTTACGCGATACATGCTAATTCTTGTTCAAATTCACATGCTTAATATAGAGCAGCTGGACGCCGTTATAACAGAGTTACGGGGTAGATATCATGGTAAATGGCCACTTGTCATTTTACATAATAAACGAATTGCCAAGCTTATGGAAAATTCGTCCAATAGACATTTGATTGAAACTTGGAGAGCAAACGGAGCGTTGTACACTACACCAAGTGGGTCAAATGATGATTGGTAATGCTCAGTTTCTAGCCTTCAGAATCCCTGCAATTACTTTTAAAGTTCAGAGTTCTCAGAGACGATGGAAACACCTTATGGCCACCTTTTTGTAAACTGGGACTGGGAGGTGTTTCCTCTTTATGTAGTAAATTGTGCACAGACCACAAACATTTACAATCACATAGTATGTTGAATTTTTTGCTTTTCCTCATTGTTATGTTTCTCTCCTGGCAGGTATTGGCTATATGCAGCAATCAAACTAAATTGTTTGCTTGTGACCAATGATGAAATGAGAGATCACATATTCGAGCTTCTAGGATCATCCTTTTTCCCAAAGTGGAAGCAACGTCACCGGGTGAGCTCAATGTCCATTTTCCATGCGCGATTTATTAACACAGAAGCCTGTCCATAGATGTTTATAATACCAGTTTGAACTAGTTTTGTAGAGCCTTTATCCTTTTCTAAAACCTTTTTCACATATTGGATCATGTCTTCTCGTATTAATTGCTATTTTTTAAACTTGTTGCTATTGTGCAGGTAAAGTACACCTTTAATAAAGGAAAAGCGGTGCTTGTGATGCCACCCCCTTATTCTTCAGAGGTTCAAGTAAGTAACCTGGTTTCAGTTGTTTTTCCAGAGCCCTGTATTTTCTGTTGCTTATGCAATGTTTTTTACAGGAGTCAGAGGTGGGATCTTGGCATGTTCCGATGGAAGAGAGGTCTGGCGATGAGAGAGTTAGGATTTGGCTTTGCATTGGCAGGACAGGGACCTGCAAAGTACCTGACAAAATTCCTACAACTAATGGAGTTGTCCAGGAAGTTCCTCAAAATGGGGCATCTAACTGGGTGCAACAGAGTCTGCAAGAAGATAAGGCTGAGTCGATAACTGGTAAAAGAAAGGATAGAGAGTGATTTCCTATCCAGCAGTGGCATCTATGGTGGGAGTGGTCATCCATGAGCAACTGAAGCATACTGTGTTTCTGCAATCAGCTTGGTTGTGTATTCCACAAGCAGTTTAAGAAATGGAATGCAATGTTCTTGTCATCCCAAATATTTGGGACAATGATCATTACCCTTCCTTACAGTTGTGCGCCAGTTAGGTTAGAAGTCTAATGAAAATCATTGGCAAAGGAAACTACACTGGCACTAAGGATTTCATTGATTCCATGATTCAGTGTAAAACTCAACTGGGTGTCCGGGTATACGTATACCATTGTTTCCTTTGTCCGGTTAATGAAAAGTTTATTGCATTCTGTATCCATGATAACCTTTCAAGGTGACATTGTTGAGCTTTACGTTTATTAAACGCTCATCAGAATGTTTACTGCTTTTGTCAAATGCAGCAATATGGAGATAGATTTATTTCACGTGTTTCCCTAGTGTGGACAAAATATGATTGGAATTATTAGGTTATTACAGGGTTGCGGTTGTCAACCTATAAGCTTCAACAATTTTTATTCAAGAAACCATAACTGTTGTAAGAAAATGCTTCTATTCTATCAGAAGAAACAAAAGTAGCTCACGATATGCAGCCAGATATATATCCAATCAAAAGGAGAAATGACTAGGCTTTTTAAGATGTCCAAGTTATCTCAGGAAACAGAGTTATCAGCGTGTAACCTTATATATATCAACGGATTTCTCAACTCATGGTCATGTCTTGAACGGTACAGCCAGACAGGATGTTGGTTTATATAAAATTGATGCTATGCTAGATAGCCACAACTTGAATTTCCATTAATTATTCAAACATTGAACACTGAAAGATATAGGCCTAAAAATCTACATTCAACTTCTTGTCAATATCGGAGAACATCTCGAAGAAAGCTTTGAAGTGCCTGTATGTTGTGTCTACATCTTCTTTGCCACACATTTCTCGTATGCTGCAACCAATGCAAGGTAGTATAGTATTCAGTGATGCAAGGTTATAAAAAGAAATCAGCAATTCATGAGAGACATTTGTCGAATTAAAACATTTCCAATAACGAATGTTGAATGAGCTGATTAATACCTGTGCATAGAAAGCTGAGGAATGCCACAGTCAACAGTCCGTATGCCAACACCAGAAGCAAGTATGGGTCCAATGGTGGAGCCACATCCCATATCATTCCTTACAACAAATTCCTGTATGGTATTTAAATCAATGGAATAGTTCCGGAAAACCATCTGATGCAATCCAAATATAAATGAAGTAACGAGAGAGATTTGACTAAGACAAGAAATTGAAGTGATTAATTTTTATGTTGCATAATTCAGCATTTCTATCAGTGGTACTAGCAAAAGATTATAAACAAAAAAAAAATCAGATCATCATTAGCCTGTGTTTTTAGGCCGTTGCACAGCTCAACAGCTCGTCCATGTCTTTTCATACACATCACTATGTCCTTGCAAACCAGGCTACTAATAAAACCATAGTGCAGAAAACTGAAAAGCACCTGAACTGGAAGGTTATGAATCCTCGCTATTTCTTTGAATAGAAAAGCTGTAACAGCACTTGTGGCATAACGTTGGTTAGCATTGTGCTTGATGACAAGACCCTTCTGTAGTTCTGGTCTATGACACTCTTCATGCTTGTCCGAATAGTTTGGGTGCAGGGCATGAGCCATGTCTGCCGAAACTGAAAGGGTAAATAAAAGTCAGTTAGAGCAACTATTCCATCCTTACGTCACTGGGGACATCTGATGAGCCCAACATGCTCAAGTCTTACCAAGGAATGAAGAATGTATTGCACGTTCCAAAGCTCCCTCCCCCATTGACTGATGCATCAAGGAATCGACGATTCGTCTCATAGCTTGGAACATGGTTGGTGCACCTGCCCCTTGCATTGAATCTGAACCCACCTGAATAGTGCAGGGAACAAACATGAATCTCAAATTAGTTCCACTTACTCCCTTAAAAAAATTATAGCATCCCCTGAAATCACAACTATAGATTTATTTCTTGCTTAAGGCCACTTAAGCATAAGCCATCTTAAACAGGAACCTAATGAGGATTAGGAATCTAGAAATGCAAAGATATATTCTTCACCAGCAGGGTAAAATTTATTGTGATACATCTTATGCGGGGCAGCATTTTTGTGTATTAGCGTACCTCCTCGTTATCGAACATAGCAACCATTCTTATAGCCTTCTCACTGGACAGTTGTTCTGCCTCCTTGGAAGAGTCCATGAGAGATCTGAGAGCACAATAACATGAAGCAAGATTATCCAGTCTTCCAGAATAGATGAACTCATTGTTCCCCCCACCAAGGCAGCTAGGCTGAGTATCACATACGTTCAACTCCATACCAATTATTTCATCCGATTCACAACCAATTTCCTCTGAGAGAATCTGAAGAGTACAGAGATAAGAAGAAGATATGATTTCATGTCATCTGTAGCAATTTCCAACTAAATTTTAGTACAACTGCAAAATTAGCCAAAACGGAAGGAGTGGGATTAGAGGTATCACATATGTTTTGGTATGATTTCATACCAAAACGGACGGAGTGGGATTAGAGGTACCTGCAAAAGTAGCGAATGGTGGGCGACTTTTGTAGAGCTAGAACTTTTGTCATCAGAATTCATAGTTGCTTCTTCATGCTTTGTTGCAAGAAGTGGAACAAGATGGGTCTCTAGGTTAGGCTTGAAGCCATCAGAATTCACTGTGCTAAAATGAAAAGGAATTCACTAAGATAAGGGGGAAGAGCCATGTTTTTTTTCCTTTAAAAAAATATTTTCTTAACACAATACATAGTAGAAATCATAACTGCTAATGATTATAAGATTTACAAGATACTAGACAAGTAAGAAGATGAGTATGTGAGATCACCGGTTAAGATGTATGGCCAGTGTGGGTACACGTATCAATGGTCTGGTGACCTTGACCAGCTTATGCTTGAAGGAACCATCTGCAGCCTTGAGGATGACTCTCCCAGCCAAAGTTAGATCCCTGTCAAACCAAGTATGCCACAGCCCACTCCCGTACGTCTGCACATTGACCATTTGGTGGCCAGATTTGAAGGTGGCAGACCTCGGCTTGAGCTTGAGGCATGGACTATCAGTGTGGGCAGCAATTATATTGAAGCCGTTCCCAACCCTGTACCTGCAGCGGTTTACGAGCGTGAGGTGCGATGATATCCATTCATATGGAGTGGCACGCGCAAGGCACGCGTGAATAAGAAGTAAGTGACTGACTTTTCCCCAATGGCAAAGGCGACCAGGCAGGACATGTTGCGCGTGAAGAAGTAGCGTCCACCGGGCTGCAGGTCCCAGTCATCACTCTCGCTGAGCAGCTTGAATCCCGCGTCGAGAAGCTGGCGCTTGGCCTCAGCTGGAACACAGGCATGGCGGTTGGCGGAGCAGAGGTGGAAGCGGAATGAGTTAGCAGCAAGTAATATCGTCGAACAGCGAGCGGGCACGAGGCTGGATGAGGGTACAGAAGGGGAGCGGGTGAGGAACCTGTGGCGTGGAATTGCGTCCATGACTCGTTGAGGTAGTCGAGGAGGCCGGCGACGATGGAGGGCGGGGCGGCATCGAGGGGCGAAGCCGGGTGGCTGGAGCAGAGGAGGCGCGTGGAGACGGCGGGGAGACGGGAGCGCCGCAACCAGGACGAGGTGTAGGAGGAGAGAGGTGAGCGGGAGTAGGGCTGGGCTGGTAGCGGAGGCCTCGGGAGGTGGAGGCGGAGCAGAGCCATCGACGGCTAGTCGGGCGGGGCGGCGGTGCTGCGCGGCGCAACAGGGCGCGGAAGGGGGAGAGAGGGAGGGGGGGGGGGGGTGTGGCAGTGGCGCACCGTACAAGACCAGGCCCAGCCCAGCGCAGGGGCTCCGTTTCCCTAATCATCGGATAGAGTTGAGGGGCAGGGGCCGGCCCAACAACACAAGTGCAAATTTTGATTTGACCACATTTCAAGTGAATTTAAACCGGTGTGTGTTTTGGAAATTTTTGGCCTTCGCCCGAGGTAGGAGTAATTCTCTACGTTTTCCTTTGGTGCTTGTCGTCGTCTTATCCTACTTGCGACATTGCAGGCTCAGGTCAGGTGAAGCAGCAGGGGGTGTTGGAGACGCTGCCCCGGGGTATGATATGATGATGGAGCTGATGAAAGAAAGAAAATGAACCTTGAACCAGACACTTTTGTTTCATACATACATATTTTCAGAATATTTTTGGCGTAATCTTGAACCAAAATCGAGACGTTTGACAGGTTGCTTGTTGCTTGTTCTTTTTAAATTTGTTCTACTAATAACTGATATAGGTATCGTAGTGGTGCCGCCCACGTCGCTGGCTGGCTGCAACTACGAATGAGGCCTGCGATGTACTACTGCACTGCATGCATCCCCAACCACCTCCTCCCTCTTCCACCTAGATTCCTGCCGCTCCCTACTCGGTCTCCATCAACTCCCTCCTCTCTCTCTTGTGGCCTCTTCCTCCGATCGATCCATCAACTGCTTGACCAGACCATTCATTATTGCATCTGCTAGCTGCGGGCCTCCGATCCGATCCGATCGAGCGAGAGGAGAGACGACGTACGACGAGATACATGATGCAGGGCGGCGGCGGTGACGACGACGAGACCGCCGCCGCCGCCGGAGGCCTTGTCGACCACCACCGGCGGCAGCGGCAGCAGCAGCAGCCGCCGATGATGGAGATCGGGTGGCCGACGGACGTCCGGCACGTGGCGCACGTGACGTTCGACCGTTTCCACGGCTTCCGCGGCGTGCCCGAGGATCTGCAGCCGGAGGTGGAGGTGCGGGGGGCGCCCAGCGCCAGCAAGACGGTGTTCGGCGTGTCCACCGAGTCGATGCAGTGCTCCTACGACGCCAGGGGGAACAGCGTCCCCACCATCCTGCTCCACCTGCAGCGCCGCCTCTACGACCAGGGCGGCCTCGCCACGGAGGGCATCTTCAGGATCACCGCCGAGGCCGCCCAGGAGCAGCGCGCCAGGGACCAGCTCAACACCTCCGGCGTCGTGCCCGACGCCGTCGACGTGCACTGCCTGGCGGGCCTCATCAAGGCCTGGTTCCGGGAGCTCCCCGGCGGGCTGCTGGACGCGCTGCCGGCGGACGAGGTGATGCGGTGCCAGACGGAGGACGACTGCGCCCGCCTCTGCGCCACCAGGCTGACGCCGCCCAAGGCCGCCCTCCTCGACTGGGCCGTCAACCTCATGGCCGACGTCGCAAGGGAGGAGAAGGCCAACAAGATGGGCACGAGAAACGTCGCCATGGTCTTCGCGCCAAACATGACGCAGGTTGATTTAATTTGGCAGTGTTGCTGCTGCCTTCTTTTCTGATCGATAAATTAAAACTCCATCATATATTATATCTCATAATATGATGATCGATCGATTTGTGCGCGCGTGCAGAGCGTGGATCCCCTGACGGCGCTCAAGTACGCGGTGCAGGTGATGAACTTGCTCAACATGCTCATCGAGAGGGCGCTCAAGAAGCACCAACCATCACCGCCCGATCATCCATCGTCGTCGTCTTCCTCTGCTGCTGCTGCTCGTCCATAATTCATCATGACAGATCAATCAATTAAAGCTACCACTGATTGATAGACTATTATTTCACTCATTCATTGATCGATGTACTATCTATCTAGTTGCTTTACTTGGCGTGTGAATTATATTCAAGCTGACTCGTGCCTGACCAACCCTAGCTAAGCTAGGTAGGATCGAGCAAATCAGCATTGCATTCTCTCTTTGCTGCCTGTCGTGTCTGCTGTGATGGACATCGTCACGTCATACCATTCCTGTTTTGGCTCTGCTTGGTTTGATGTGGCTTATGGTTAATTAAGTCCCTAAAATGCTAAATATGATGGTTTATTGGGATTTATGAACCATAAGCCCATAAATCGCAAAAATATTATTTATAGGAGCTTTTGCCATGAGGTACCCCTCATTTATGAGGTCCAAGACCCACCCCCACCCCTCCCACCCCTGCCCTCCCCATGGCGCCGTCTCAGTCTGTTGCTCCTCTTCTCTCCCCGCCCCGCCGCCCTCACTGCTCCTTACGCCGGCGCCCCCGCCCCACGCCTCTGCCGCCGCGTCCGCTCTTACCGAAGCTGGATCCACCATAGACGGCCACGAACACCCGTACCGGGATTTTTTTTGTCATGACGGTTCTTCCTTGTCGACGCCCGCTTTCCCTGCTTCCTCCGCAGTCCCGGACAACGACGGCCTGGACCTTCTGTCCCAGGCGACGTCGTATCCACCGGCGGCGGCCCCCAGCCTCTCGGGTGGAAGAGCCCTCCTAGAGGACCTGGATCTCAACTCTCAGAGTGAGGGCTTCGCCTACCTCGGCAACTACGCCGGGTACCTGCAACCGGGAGGAAGAGGCTTACCTCCTCTTGGCAGATCTGCTGTGTTCCTGCCTCCTCGCCAGAGGGGAGGCCGGAGCGTTCCCGGCCGTGGAAGCACTGCAGCTACGCGGGCAGGAGGTCGCCGCTCCAGGTCCATCAGCATTGGGGCCGGTTCTAGCCAACAGCAAGCAGGAACCGACTCCCATGCACTTGGATCCGGTGTTGGGAATCCCCTACTGGGATCCAGAGGTCGTGGGAGATCGATGGCGAACCATCATGGCCGTGGAACCATTGGCTGTGGAAACATTGGCCAGTCTCCGATAGTGGATTTGGACGGCGGCGATGATGATGAGGAGGATGACACCAGCTACCCCTCGGTAAGATGTAGATCTTTACTTGCTTGGTTATAGTACATGATTTGCTTGGTTACATTGCACAAGAGGAAGGAACAAGAACAAGAAGCTTAGGAGATTGATGACTACTTGAGAATGGCAGTTGAGTGCGGAGCATCAGAGTGTAGCAATGAGTGCTTCATAGCTATCAAGTTGTTTCGTGACAAGTACAACCGACAAATATTTAACAAGTTTAGGACAAATGAAGGAAAGTTGGCCTGGTTGACCAGGTGCTACAATGAAAGGAGTGCTTGAGTGGTTTGGGTGAATTATTTGTATGGCTTTGTTAATCGTTTGAATGTTTGGGTGAACTATTTGTATGTGTGTGAACTTTTTGAATGTTTGGTTGAACTAATTGTATGTGTGTGAACTCTTTGAATGTTTGGTTCTATTGTTTGTATGAAGTGCAGTGCTTCTATGTCATTGAGGAGGGTGGAACTGAGTGGATGACTCTGAATCTGATGTCTCAATATTTCTATATTTTTACAGGATGAATCTGATGTGGAGGACTCTGATCATGAGATAGAAGAGTAGGTGCTGAGGTGTCAAAGAAAAAGGAGACAAATTGCTACAGTTGGTGCAATGCCTGGTATGTGCTACTTTGACACCTACCTGGACAAAGCCCCTTATAGGGTACCTGCAGAATCTGGTTATGATTGGATTATTAGGACACTGGGGAATAGTACATCTTGCTAAAACATGTTTAGGATCAATAGGGATGTATTTGATAAACTTCACAATGTGCTTGCCGAGTCATATGAATTGAAGTCCACAAGGAGGATGTCATCAGTAGAGGCCTTAGGTCTGTTTTTATGGATTGTTGGTGCTCCTCAGAGTATGAGACAAGACGAAGATCGTTTTGTTAGGTCAACCAAGACATGCAGTAGGAAGTTTGAAAAGGTTCTTAGTAGTGTTAGCAAGCTAGCAGTTGAAATCATTAGGTCACTAGACCCTGAATTTAGTACTGTCCATAAGAGGTTACAATCCCCACGGTTCTTTCCATACTTTGACAATTGCATTGGAGTAACAGATGGGACATATATAAAGGTTGTAGTGTCAACAAACAAAGTTATACAACATATGGGAAGGAAGGGGTACACCTCTCAGAACGTGATGGTAGTATGTGACTTTGATAAGAGACTTACTTTTGTCGTTGCGCGATGGCCTGGATCGGTTCATGATACGAGGGTGTTCAAGGATGCAATTACAAAGTATGGAGAGAAGTTCTCACATCCTCCACAAGGTAATGGTCTGGCCCTTGTTTCACAATGTTTCAATCCTTTGTATATATCTAAGAAAACCTAATGTCTGCAGGGAAGTTTTATCTTGTGGACTTGGAGTACCCAAACCGACCGGGTTATCTTGCACCTTACAAGGGCACAAAATATCATCTCCCAAAGTTTCGACAACGACCAATGCTAAGAGGTAAAAGGAGCTGTTCGATTATGCATATTCGTCGCTTCGAAATGTCATCGAAAGGTCATTCGAAGTTTTGAAAATGAAATGGCGGATTCTGCTGCACTTGCCAAGTTATCCGATGGCAAAGCAAAGCCAAATAATCATGGCATTCATGGCACTTTATAATTTCATTAGGCAGAGTGTTATGGCCGATCAATCAGGACTTTGATATGTGCGATCATGATGAAAGCTATGTACCAATGTCCGAACCATCGTTGTCTCAAGCAAATTCAGCTACTACAAGACAGGGGGATGAAGATTAAAATATGAATGAGTTTCGAGATTGGATAGCCAATGGTTTGTTCAATAGATAGTAGGTTTCCTATTTGTAATAATGGGACTTGTGTAATCGATGAACACTATTTTGTCCATGAAATAAATGAATAATTTTTTCCTTCCTTTAGCCTGCTAGCAGCGCGGCAAGGCAAGGCAAAAAGAGAGGGCAGCGGCAAGGCAGAGAGAGGGGGCAACGGCGGGGCAAGGCAATGCAGAGAGAGAGGGCAGCGGCGGGAGGAGGTGACGGGAATGGGCAGGGCAGGGAAACAGGGGTAAAACTAATTTTGTACCATCATATTTAATGACTTAAGTCCCTAGAACCAAATCCAGAATCAAATAAGATGGGACTTATTTTTAGTCCATAGAGAACCAAACAGGACCTTAGGGTGTGTTTGGTTGGATTTTTCAACCTGCTTTTGCTTTTGCAAAAGCCAACCAAAAGGCTTAAAAGCTCTAGGTGTTTTTGCCCAAAAACAGCTTTCACCGTAGTAAAAATGCAAAAGCAACTCTCCCCCTGCTTTCAGTGGCTTTTGGGGTAAAAAATTACCCACCTGCCACTGGTTATGAAAAAACGGTTCGCTTCTATTCCCCCCAGCCATCCGACTCCCGTCCCCCTCCCACCCGCGCCTCCCGCCCCATCCCGCCCGCCGCCCCGCCCCGACGCCGCCCCGCCCCGCGCCGATCGAGATATATTGAGATAACCTTATTGAGATATACAAACTGTAATCTTATGTTGAGATATATCATAATTTTATGAGCCATTTACCTTGTGTAATTGCTACAATTCTATTTATATGGACGGACCATATAGATGAAAAACTTAGAAAATTTAATATTTTCCTTTGCAAAAAATACATTTACATGCGAAATAGTGAACATATTAGGTTTGTACGAGTATTTTGTATATAGACAGTCCCACAAACCTTCAGGGGTATTACAGGTATTTCACCCGCAACACATAGTTTCTCACAGCTCACAGCTGCTCTAACCAAACGATCTTTTACTTTTCCCATAGCAGTTTTTTCACAGCTATTTTTCCACAGACTACAGCTCACAGCAGCTTTTCTAAAAGTCACAGCCCAATCAAATGCACCCTTAATCTAGTCTAAGCTGCTGCTTTCTGGTATTCTGACGACTGTACATGTTTATTCATCCATCTTGTATACGTATTTTCCTATCTGTTTCAGTTTCGACTATATATATATATATCTAGTGCTTTTCTCGAAACGCAACGTACATAGGAATCACTCACTCACTAGAAATTTAATTAAAAATATCAAATTCGACCAACGAACAAATTCAGCCCAAACAGATATCATCGATGGATCCCGGCCCAACCTAGCTAGAACCGGCCATCATCATCCACGGCCGCGGGCCGCCGCACCACCTCCTCCTCCAATCCAAAACACAATTACACCCTATCCGACTAAACCGAGGGGGCCATCTGCAAAACCGCCAGAAAACCCACCCCCTTCTTCGCTTCGCCTAGGGGTCCAGCCCAGCCGAACTAGGGTTTCTTCTCGCCGCCGCCTTCTCGCCTCCACGCCCAGGTAATCCACCCTCTTTTCCTTCTCCCGTAGCTTGTGATGGCCGCCACTGGCCGTGCGTGGAATCGAGATCCATCCGGACCTAGTTTTGTTGGTTTCAATGCCCTAGTTAGTTTGCCACCAAGGATGGCTCGTTGTTTGCTTTGGCCGTCCAGAAATTCCAGTGTTTCTGTATGCCCTTCCAATCCCTCCATTTTAGGGTTCGCGGATTTTTTTATCTATTCTTTGTTTATTTTCTGAAATTTGCGGGGGCCAACCTGAATCCCCATGCTCTACATTAAGCACGTCTCTGGGATGTATAGCCAACTCCAATAACCGCCAAACCAGTAGATTGTGTTAATTGCTACCTAGAAGCTTTCGTTCAAGCTATTAATCATTTGGTTATTTTTTCTCCATGTGAAGATTGCCGGCTCTACTTGGTGAGCCGCACCGATGGCGGAGGAAGCCAATGTAAGTACCAAGTGGCCGCTCTTCTTTCTCCACTTTTGTGGTGTCTGTCTTCTTGGTATTAATTAACTGTGATCTGGTTCATGTGGGCGCTCAACGCCTTTGTTGAAACAGGGAAAGAAGGAGGAGGAGGAATTCAGCACGGGTCCTCTGTCAGTGCTGATGATGAGCGTCAAGAACAATACCCAGGTTGCTACATTTCTACAGCTCTTGTGATCTCAGCTTACCTCTCCACTTTCAACTGTCAGTCTATCTACATTGATTTGCTCGCCCAAGTACACAAATTCTGATAATTTCTTGTCATGCAATCGTGCTAGCTCAAAGTTTAGCTAACCGAGGTGCACACAACAGAATGCACTATATCTTCTACAGTTATCTTCCCTGAAAATTGTATCATCATTAGGGTGTGTTACCATATTTTCTGTAGCTGCAGCATGTTCCTTAGCTATGGTTCTCACCTCATTTGCTACAACATGTCCCCCATAAGCCATAGCTGTGATTCCAACATCACTCATGTCCATGTAAGTGGTGACACAGTAGTCTCAGCAGTCAGTTTTGCATCATGATTTGAAGTTGTGACCTATAGAAGTAGTGCCTCTATCTCAGGTTCTTCAGCCTACATTTTCTACATTCCCATGTTTCCATTATGGATAACATCTCATTTATTTTCATTATCTGAAGTTGGATTTTTGTGTTTTTGCTTGGATCTGTTTTCAGAGTGTAATGACTGATATTGTTGTAACCTGACTAATCTGTTGAGTCTAAGTTGCTTGTAAGTCGGTTAGCCATAAAATGTGGTCACAGATTGACGAATCGCAAAATAAACACTGATTGATTCGTCTACCTAGGTGCTGCCAGCTTCCAGGCTAGCAAGTCTCAGTGTCCCATGTACATTTTCACGCACTAGATCTGAACTCTGCATTTTAAATCCTGGGCATTTTTAGCAGGCTAGCAAGTGTGCTAGCTATATCATTGTTACCCATCAGCTATATTAAGGTTTCTCTCTGATGTATTGCATTTTAAGCATTTTATATTATGCTGAATTGCTTAGTGCTGACTGCAGATAGAATTTTTTTCTCGAACGCGCAGGAGAACTGCGCATCAATATATTAAGAAGAAAAGGGAGGGTGTTTTATCTCCCAAACGTTACAGATATAAAGGGGCTGTAGACTGCAGATAGAATTGTTCGACCGTTCCTTATTCTTATCACACTCTCTTACATCGTAGGTTCTTATCAACTGCCGGAACAACAAGAAGTTACTTGGTCGTGTGAGGGCATTTGATCGGCATTGCAACATGGTTCTTGAGAATGTTAGGGAGATGTGGACTGAGGTATACCAATAGATGGCATGTTATCTGAGCTGCTGTATCAGTTTCGTCTCTTGTGTTGATGTGTTCATTAACATCTGTTACTCCTGTTACAGATACCAAAGACTGGTAAAGGCAAGAAGAAGGCTCTTCCGGTGAACAAAGACAGGTTCATAAGCAAGATGTTCCTCCGTGGGGATTCAGTCATCATTGTTCTCAGGAACCCGAAATGAGTTGGACGCCTTTGCTAGCTTGCTGTCTAGTCTGTATGCCAAACACTCCAAACATATGGGTGTATAAGAGAAGATTCTTGAGACGGATTTATCTGTATCGATGGTTGAGTGTTTTAGTTGGATGCTGTGTGCACCTCTTGCATTCACTGGTACTTTCTATTTGGCTCGATCATCAGTATATCGAATGAATTTAGAACTCCACTGTTCCATTCGTTGACTCCCATTTGCAAATTGCAAGGATAGTAATGGCATGTGTTGGAGCAATGCAGGGTCGTCATACGCCCCCAGTAATTGCTTTCTGCGTAGAACCGATCTGGGAGCGTCATTTTTTCTTTTTTGAGGCAAATCTGGGGGGTGACATTAAAGCAAATCACACATTATTCGTAGACAAGGATTGTCGAATAAATTTTGACGGGGAGCAACAGAAATTTATTAGCCGGCACCAAAAAATATTTCCATCGTGAGCGTTATTATTTGCACGAGTGCGCTACACGTCTTAGAGTTGCGTCCAGTTCGTTGTTAGTGCAAGTTTACCCTACCAAATGGGATATTGGAGATTATTTGCACAAAAGGGTCCATAGCTCAGTGGTAGAGCATTTGACTGCAGATCAAGAGGTCTCCGGTTCGAACCCGGATGGGCCCTTCAGTGTTTCCTTTTTTTTCCCGCTTTTCTCAAGCTAAGCTGCTGACAAATTTATTTTCCGCTTTTCTCAAGCTAAGCTGCTGACAAATTTATTTTGTGATGATGCAAGATTTGAAGATCAGACACAAGTCTTCACGGGTCCTGGAACTTTATAGTAGTTGTCTATAAAATACTTTCACTTGAACGATGGAGTTATTTGTTCTAATTACTAGTACTTAGGGATGCAATTTATATATACTTTGGGTCATTGGGTCGACCCAAAAAGATGATAAAATGAACTACAATGGCATTCTGCATAAATAATTTGAAAAATGAACTAGAGTGGCATGGTATTGTAATTAATTAGCTGACCCAAAAAACACCACTGAGCACCCACCTGCATCCTTACCAGTACTAAACAATAATCTCTGTTTCCTGTCCTAGCAAATGAATTACATAATCCGAGGCCAGTCATCTGGTGTTTTGTATTGCCTCCCCCTTCTTTTCTTTCCAGGAGCTAAAGAATAAGCTTGCAAGTAGGATAGCATGATGCCTTGAAGTAACTCATGCACTCCTCCAGTGGTCAAAAGGGTTTGTTATTGCTAAATGATGTATAGTAACATGGTTATCCCATCTTCACATTCACTTGTGCTCTCCTCATGCTCCATGCCTTCAGCTGAGGCACTTTGACGGTGCTAGTACCATTGTTGAACGCATACATCCGAGTGCCACCATTGATGAGGGTCACGGGGTAAACCCTGGCCATGATGCAGAGCCTGCCACCGCCACCAAAGCTCTCCACCGCAGAGCGATCAATCTGCAGGGCGTCCAGAGGTATTGCTGTTATATTCATCCATTTCATTTCTTACATGAAGAATGGTGGAAGCAAAGCTCCCAACTCACCAAAGTTCTCAAAGATATTGTCTTTTCCTTCTCAAGGTCAAATTCGAAGAAGCCTCCATAGGCTGGTGTGTACAGCTCTGGTCTCAAGGATGATCTGCATAAACAAGAAAAATTAATTGATGCAATGGACATGAAGTTTTTACAAATATCAAGATGTCTGAAAAATTTAGCAAAAGCTGAAAAGTAAAAGATGGAACGTGTGTACTAACTTTCTCAGATCAGAGCACATTAGAATCATGTACTTCTCCTGTGATTTGTAAACTCTGAACTGTACAGAAGTGTGCTCTTCCATGTTTTCAGACGCAAGAACCACAAGTCCAAATGGGCCCACACCACCATGAACCGATGCACCTGCTTCCCGACAATGCTTCTCGATGTCCAAAAGCCAGGAAGGATCAAAAGGAACAGCACTATCTATGGATGTAAGCTCAAAATCTATCTCCACATCTGCCTGTTTCGAGAAAATCATGTGCCGGATCAGCTACAGCTGCTATAAAAAACAAACCGGAGTGGCAAAACCTAAGTGTACGTATAGTACCACAGGCACAAATTTAACTGTTATTATGGCATCCAGTTGAAGTAAAAAGAGGGCTATTTGGAACTTGGAGGGTCAAGTAAGCAAGTCTGTGCACGAGAAACTAGCCTGTAAAGTATCAATTCCCTTAATCTCAAACAGATCACCCTGATTCAGCTCCAAGCCTTGGTGGCTGACTTCTTCTCTTCGAAGCGACTCGATCTCTTCAACTGGCCATTGCAGCAATTGCTTACTGTTGCTATCTAACCATATAGTCCTGGGGATCGCCTAAATTTGGGGGGAAAAACGAGGGTGAAAAATGTATTAAAGCAACAATCACTAACTCAATAGGAAATAGGCAATACAGTTAGAGGCAGATTTGCTTACATGGATTCCTGCCCAACCTTTGGCAACATCATCTGACGAACTATCTGTCTCATTGGTCCAACCCCATATAATCCTCCTGCCCCTCTTCGAATCGAAGAACGACTTAGAAGCATAGTAATTGCCATAGTCAATCCTTGACCACAATCTTCGGTCATCAAGTACGGTATCTGGGACAAAGGTATCACTTTTGAGGTCATAAACACCAACCATGTACTTGTCACAATTATCCAGGCTCATTTTGAGGACATGCTTAGCACCATTTGGGATAGCTGCAGACAAGTCCAATCCACTGTTCTTTCCGGGTAATACTGCAAAGAAATCTGGGCACTCCCACATGGTGGAGGCATTGGAAGAGTACAGTGGGTGGTCAACTCTAGTCCAGTTCACAAAATCCTCACTCTTGTACAGAAGTGCTGCACTGTAGCCGTTCAGCTCAGCCCCAACTGCTATTCTCCACAGCCCATCTGGTCCAATCCAACCGGTTGTCGGATCTCTAAACTGGTCTGAGTTCAATCCTTGACCAACCGGTTGGATCAATGGGTTGTTGTCTGGTTTGATCCATTCCCTCAGGTATGGATCAGACACGTTTTTTGGAAACACAATGTTTTGGACTTGACGCTTCTCTGTGTCAGCACCAGTGTATATGATAGCAGGCCGACCGCCCTTGAGGATTGTGGCTGAACCAGTCCAACAACCGTTTATGTCACTCGGAGTTGTCCGTTCTATTGCTGGCTCAAGCCGGATCCAGTTGATGAGATCTGTTGAGACCGAGTGGCCCCAAACAATGTTACCCCAGAGTGAACCGTTTGGATTGTACTGGTAGAATTGGTGATAGATACCATTGTGGTACATTGGTCCTGGAAATGAAGGCAGCATTAGTTGAGGAATGTTTCAGCTTATTCTACATTTTGGTATGCAAGTATTTTGTGTAAGAGAGACACATACCATTTGGATCTTTTGAATTGTCAAAGGTTTGAAAAGATCGCCGATCCATCAGAATTTTGAAGGACAAAAAAGAAAGATGATGTCAAAAGCTTGTGAGAACTGCATAATGATATGTAAGACAGTACAAGCAGGGGCAAAGATGCAAGAGTTCAGAAGCTGCTAACACTTCCTTTGTTGCCCAAGGATCACGGAAGATCTCTCTAATGTTTTGGACATACTTTCAGTTGGGTCGATAGGGTATTCGGTATTGCCTAACTGAATACTTTTAGAGGGTGGTAGTACCGGTGGAGCAAGTCTAATAGATCTAGAGATGAGCCAAGATGGGTATGGCATACATATATTGGTGACAACTGAAATGCTTCCCTTCAAAATAGGGTAATGAATGTGAACTTTTTTTTATCAACGAACAACTTCGATTTGGGCAAAGATTTAACTATGGCTATCACTATATTACACCGGTTACTGAAAATCTAACTGCAGTGCCATAAATGTGAGCACCTATCCTGTGCATCATTCAGCCACAGGACTGCACAACTATTGAGTTGCCTACCTAACTTTCCCCTCTCATATCATGAGCACACAGAAATTAAGGTCACCTACTTCTAGGTTTAACTGCTCCAGATGATGTTCTTTTTTCCTAGAAAGAAAAGGAAGCTCTCTCCAGTTGGGCAAAACTAGATCAGCGATTTTTCTCGAACCATGAAAAAGACCCGAAACTAGAAGACAAAAATAGCCACTTGTTGTTTTCTGTGTGCGGACAAGTTTCATTGCGATGAAGCCATGTTTTGGTCTGCGAATGCAACAAAGTCAACATGCGAGAAAAGAAGAGCACAAGCTCATACCGTTGATCCAGTTCTTGGGAGGCTGGAAGTGGTAGGCAGTCCTGTACTTGGTGCTCACAATAGAGGAGACCTTCGGAGACTGCGGATACAGGAAGACCCTCTGCGTGGCCTGTGCGACTCCATTCCTTGTGCTCTGAAGACCAGATTCATCGTAGGAGACCAGTGCAAGGAAGAGAAGAAAGGCCCAAGGGCGGAGCATGAGGGCCATGGAGGAGGAGAGAGAGAGATGAGGGATGCTAGATTAGATGAGATGACTTTGTTAACTCTTCAACTTGACGAGGTGAGCAGCAGTAGAAAAGTAAAGAAACAGTTGCTTGGGTTGGTTCAAGGAGGGTCTCAGAATATTCAGAGGAATCCAGTAGAGTAATTTATTTCCACTGGTGCTGTGGCTGACCACTTTGCATCCAGAACCTTTATTTGTAGCAATATCACGCGCTGAGGAAACAGCAGTACTAAACACGTTCAAGTTTTATCTGAATCTGCTGCGAACCAAGGTTCAAAATGAAAAGTCTGAACCATGTCAAATGGTGTGAATGAAAAGAGAGAAGATAGAAAAGTATTGTTGGACCGTTGGAGGAATCTCGATGTGGAGCCGGCCAGCCTAAACATCTGCTTCTCGGGCTTGGTAAAGGTTTATTGATCTGCATCTGCTGCAGCTCTCAAGATTAATACTAGGACCATCAGACTAATCATTGATCAAGGGAAGACCATGATTTTTTTCTCTGTGTGTTGCCGTGTGACGGCCAGCTAGCATTTCTATCTGTCTCAACTCTCAACCACTGAAAATCTAGCCTGTAGTTACGCTTGATTGAGACTGAATACTGATGTGTGTTGCGCTGTGCGGCCTCAATAATACAGGGTTAACTGAAATGTTAGTGTGGTGTGGTAAAATGATAAGTCATTGGTCATGTCCATATCGGTGTGAAGATGATGGATGGCAAAAGGATCATTGGCCTCGCCTCCCTGCTAGCCAGTACTACGACAATAGGAATAGGTTGGCACCACTTTGAGAGACTTGACATATAGAAAAAGATCATCAATAAACCAAGAGAAAGTAAATGATATATACTTCCTAAAAAAATTAGAGGAGTGAACAATATATATTTTTTTTGTGTGCGCTCTAAACGAAAGGAAAAAATAAATTGACAGCTGTGGGATTTGAACCCACGCCCCACAAAGTCAACATGCGAGAAAAGAAGAGCACAAGCTCATACCGTTGATCCAGTTCTTGGGAGGCTGGAAGTGGTAGGCAGTCCTGTACTTGGTGCTCACAATAGAGGAGACCTTCGGAGACTGCGGATACAGGAAGACCCTCTGCGTGGCCTGTGCGACTCCATTCCTTGTGCTCTGAAGACCAGATTCATCGTAGGAGACCAGTGCAAGGAAGAGAAGAAAGGCCCAAGGGCGGAGCATGAGGGCCATGGAGGAGGAGAGAGAGAGATGAGGGATGCTAGATTAGATGAGATGACTTTGTTAACTCTTCAACTTGACGAGGTGAGCAGCAGTAGAAAAGTAAAGAAACAGTTGCTTGGGTTGGTTCAAGGAGGGTCTCAGAATATTCAGAGGAATCCAGTAGAGTAATTTATTTCCACTGGTGCTGTGGCTGACCACTTTGCATCCAGAACCTTTATTTGTAGCAATATCACGCGCTGAGGAAACAGCAGTACTAAACACGTTCAAGTTTTATCTGAATCTGCTGCGAACCAAGGTTCAAAATGAAAAGTCTGAACCATGTCAAATGGTGTGAATGAAAAGAGAGAAGATAGAAAAGTATTGTTGGACCGTTGGAGGAATCTCGATGTGGAGCCGGCCAGCCTAAACATCTGCTTCTCGGGCTTGGTAAAGGTTTATTGATCTGCATCTGCTGCAGCTCTCAAGATTAATACTAGGACCATCAGACTAATCATTGATCAAGGGAAGACCATGATTTTTTTCTCTGTGTGTTGCCGTGTGACGGCCAGCTAGCATTTCTATCTGTCTCAACTCTCAACCACTGAAAATCTAGCCTGTAGTTACGCTTGATTGAGACTGAATACTGATGTGTGTTGCGCTGTGCGGCCTCAATAATACAGGGTTAACTGAAATGTTAGTGTGGTGTGGTAAAATGATAAGTCATTGGTCATGTCCATATCGGTGTGAAGATGATGGATGGCAAAAGGATCATTGGCCTCGCCTCCCTGCTAGCCAGTACTACGACAATAGGAATAGGTTGGCACCACTTTGAGAGACTTGACATATAGAAAAAGATCATCAATAAACCAAGAGAAAGTAAATGATATATACTTCCTAAAAAAATTAGAGGAGTGAACAATATATATTTTTTTTGTGTGCGCTCTAAACGAAAGGAAAAAATAAATTGACAGCTGTGGGATTTGAACCCACGCCCTTTCGGACCAGAGCCTAAATCTGGCGCCTTAGACCACTCGGCCAAACTGTCCTTGCTGCTTGAAGTTTTTAAACAACCTTATTATTGCTTAAATTTAGTGGACAATGATGTTACATCACTTGTACCTTGCGTGCTGTGTGTTTTGGCCTGTAAATTAATCTTGAAGGTTCAACTGGCCTTTTATCTACCTTCACACTTCATACTTAATCGAGCTTCCCTTCAACATTGAGCAGTAAAGGGCGTAGCATAGAAATAGCGAACTATCTAATCTACTCTTTGGATACGGAATTTCAATTCTAGCTTTCAACAAAAGCAAAGAGGTTTCAACAGTTCAGAATCAAACAAATATCAGCATCAAGTTTCCATCACTTCATTGAATAACATGTTAAGGCAATGTAGCGGCCACCCAAAGAAGTATGGTGTATCGTGCACAGGCTCTTGCTCATGTTTTGCACAGATGGGGTTCCTCCTTCACCACAGAAACATGCGACTACGATGTCAAGTGATCGAAATAACATCTGCTTTGCCACGTCACCACAGATCTTAAAGAGTGCCTATATAAAACATCAGCCAGGGGATTCAAATACACTTCTTTGTACAGATCCATGTTAACTTCTGACAGGAATTTTTCTGCTTAGCATGGAGAGAAGTGGCCACGGAATCGCTATTCTTGAGGGGTCCGTGCATGCGCATTTACCAATCTTCATCTAGGGTAGCCCTATGGAAGCACAGCACCGTGCATACAAGGATGAAGAAGGATGTGAACTCGATGAACATGGCACCAGTCTCAATTAGGCCAGCGTGTCTCAGAATAGCTGGGATAGCGAGGCTTCCCATGGCAGATGCACCAGTCAGGAATTTTGCAGCATTAACCCACCTGAAATGTTTAATGCCTCCCGGCTATCAGTATCATTGTGATACCACAGGATTGAATGAACCTATGAAATTCTCGCACTAGCCTATTCTGTACATCTCTTTAACTGTACACATACATGTTGCATGGTGCAATTTTTCATAAACAACCAACAACATTAAATATCAGAACTTACCCTCCACCTTCTCTGCTTGTCAAAAAGTGTGTGGATCCACCACCAAAAAACAGGCATGGCATCGGTACAAGAACATACATGAGAGCTGCAGGAATATGAGAATGTAACAATGTCAGTAGAAAGACCATGGCGACTTTCTCATGACTGAGGAGGTTAACAAACTAACAATCACCTGCTAACATGGGCCACCAGTTGTTGTACAAAGCACATGCCTGCACCATTGAAAATCAAAACTGAACATTATAGAGGCCACAACTTAGTCAAACAACAATGGTCAGACAAACCGGTGCTGCCTTGTCCATGAAATACTATAGCTAGGATATAAATCGACGGAATCTGGTGTCTACACAATCTTTGCATGCACTGACTACAAAGCACTTCCTCCAGCGCATATGAGTTCTTAAGTCACATATCGCAGGACAAAGATAAATTGAAGGAACGAAATGTGAGACCTAAGTGATACATTCTCACTTCTCAAAGGCACGAACATATACCATAAGTAATAGTTCATTGACATAATGTAAATCTTTCAGAAATCCAAATTAGTTCCTTGAAGAGAAGCCTTAAATAAGTGGGCACAACTTACCAGTATTTGCAGCAGAATGCTCGTGGAGAACATAAATGCGAGTCCAGCCAGCCTGTAACAGAAGGAATTAAATAGATAAGAAGACTTTTTGTAAATGCAAAACAAATTTAAGAAAAGATTCAGGACAATAAACTTACACTGTCAAGAGAAACACCAAGAGTAAGTTAACAGCATCATCCAGCACAAAAGTATGGAGGACAAGCAGACAAATAGCATGTAAAGTTAGTAACCGAGCTCAAGGTCTTGAAGATATTTGACGAACAAAGGTAGCTGGTAATCTGATATGTATAAGCTAATCACTAATCAGAGCATGAGCCTAAAATATTTTCGAAAAAGGATGAATGGTGAAATACAGAAGACTAGACAGAGATGGAAATACTATAACCAAATACATTTCATCATAGATACTGTATAACTCCCAAACAACTACTGCTAGTACTCGGACGATCTAATTAGCCCCGGATTCAGGGAGCTCGACTGTGCAAACAACCTTATATGCAAGCAGATCACTTCGTCTCTAAGACTAATCTGGCCAATTTCCATGAACATTTGCACACCAACCTCGGATCGCAGTAACAACCCACGGCTGGCGCTGCGGAGAGCCTTGACTAACAGGAGATGTACACCTCAATACCTCACAATCCATAACTTAAAGCACACCACCGGTAGAGTAATTGGGATCTCCCAAGCCCTAATCCGCAGAAAACCACAGCACCCACCCATGGAACCGAACCCTAGCTACCCAATCTCCCGGATTCCATACACGAATCGGATCCCAAGCGAAGCAGAGCTCAAATAATAGGTTGAAATTTATGGGAGGAAGAGGACCAGAGGCACTACTCACCTTCGACGGTCATCGCCATCGTCGCGAGGAGAAGCTTTGCCTTTCCTCACCTCTTCTTCTGTTTGTGACTGACTGACTCGTGCGGAGACGGGAGACTCTCTCTCCTTTCCGTGTTCCGCTTTTTTCTTTTTTTCTTTTTTTGACGACCAATGTGGCTAGACAAGCGGGTCCTACTTAAGGTGGAAGGCCCACCTGTAAGGGTCCGCCAAATTCCCCCTTCTCTTTTCTGCTTTGGGCGCCGTTAGGGTAGGGTACCAAGCGATCACTTCGCCCTCCCGGCGGCGGCGGCGGAGGCGGAGATGACCCGGCTAACCGTGGAGCAGGCGGCGCGCGAGGCGGGCTCGGACGGGAGCGGCGCTACGGCCCTCAACCTCTCCCACCGCGCACTCTCCGACGTCAGTGGAGGCCCTCTCCCTCGCATCCTACTCCCCGGGGGTTTGCGTGCTGCTCATGGTCCTTTGTGCTGCGTGTGCAGGTGTCGTGCCTGAGCACCTTCAGCAAGCTGGAGCGCCTTGACCTCGGCTACAACTGCCTCGTCACCCTCGAGGTACCTCTATTGCTGCGCTCTTGCTGTTACAGACATGCTGTTTGTGTGCAGTACTCCTATTTCAATGAATAGCACATACACAAGTTAAATATGTATGCTTGATGTGGAATCTTGCTGGAATTTCTCTCTGGTTGATTTGGTGTGCTCTTATTATTATGATCTCTTGACCACATTTTCTCTGCAGAGATACCGTAAAATCGATCTGTATTAATATAAGTTGAGGGCATGCTCAAATGATAACTAATACTACCATTTTCATGTTTGTTTACTTGCAATCTTAGTCCATGTAGGTCTTGTTTGGAAAAGGTAGATTTAGGATCCGAATTCAGTACAACCTTCAACTGATCCTAAAAGTTTCCAGACCAATCTCCCCTTCCAAACAGGTCCATAGCGGTTGATATAGACTGTTACTGTTTGAGCCTGAGCTCATCTATTTGTGTTTCTACCTTTCACTTAAAATTCTTGCTTTTATGCTCTGAAGGGCTTATCATCCTGTGCCAACCTGAAGTGGCTTTCAGTTATCGAAAACAAGCTTGTGAGCTTAAAAGGCGTTGAAGGACTCTCAAAGCTGCAAGTGAGTTGCCTTCCTGCCCAGCATTTGCACGTGCCCTATTTCAGTCCTGAATCTTACCACATAACTTGACTCACCTTACTTGACAATCATTCTTCCCTCTGGTTGTACAGGTGCTGAATGCTGGCAAGAACAAACTTACAAAAATGGATGAGGTCGCATCCTTAACGAGCCTGGGAGCATTGATTCTGAATGGTAATGCAATGGATGAACATTAGGGACTTTCAGTTGCTCCTATTTTATCTGTTAGCAGTGTACTTAATTTCATATGAGAATCTTTGCAATTTCTAGTGCAGATAACAATATTTCTTCCATCTGCAAGCTTGATCGGCTGCAACAGTTGAATACACTTGGTATGTAATCAAAATAGCACATATATTGTATCTTGGACTGGATTACCTTATCTTTGCAACACATACTTATATCCTTTCTTAAAATGAGATCATGGTTGAGCACTTGTAATAGTAATAAATATTTTTTATTGCTTTATTAGAACAATAAGCTTGTTATATAACCATAGAAATCTGCATGGTAAATAATAGTTTGTGAATATGACATCCGTTTTGCTTCTGGGTCTATATGTAAATGTATCACCTAATAAACAATATGTTTCCTTTTAGTACCTATAGACAATAAATAGCCATGTTTTTCCCTTCACTTAGCTGTAATTTGTGAACATTTACTCTGCTGCAGTTCTCTCTAAGAATCCTGTTTTTACCATCGGGAATGCTTTGGCCAAGGCTAAGTCTATGAAAAAGGTATTGTTCATTTCTTTATTATCCTTAGTAAATATATAAAAAATGCAGTGTTGCTTTTCATATTGAAAATTTCTAACTCTAAATGACTAATTTGTCGCTGGTACTTCTTTCCATAGCTATCCTTGTCTCACTGCCAAATAGAAAATGTTGGATCTTCTCTTTCCGCGTGCGTTGAATTGAAGGAACTCAGGCTTTCCCACAACAAGATCACTGTATGATTTCATTTGTTGTTTTTTTCTCAAACACATTGGGTTTTTTTTTTTTGGCTCTTGGATTGCTGTTGCTAGCATATGTTGTCCATTGCACTTGATGACTGACATCTTGTTTGAACCTTAACTTACAGACAATCCCTTTGGATTTGGCTAAAAATGTGAAGATCCTGAACCTTGATTTAGGGAATAACTTGATTGAGAGGAGTTCAGATCTGAAGGTTTGCTCCTTATTTTGCTACCTAATCTATCATGATAATCTAGAGTGTCACAATAACTTGTTTGGTTGCCAGGTACTTTCTGAATTGCGCTACTTGAGGAACCTTAATTTGCAGGGAAATCCTATTTCTGAGAAAGACAGTCTTGTCAAAAAGGTGATATTCCCAGACAAACTTGCTTTCTAAGTGTTGTAATCGTGGAGTGACTCCAATACCTTCTCTCAGGTAAAGAAATTTGTGCCAACCTTGAGAATCTTGAATGCAAAGCCCCTAGAGGCCAGCTCCAAGAGTGATAAGAGCTATGGAAAAGATAATCTTCCAAGCAAATATGATCCAGTTGAGATTGATAGAAAAAAGGATAAAAGGCAGCAGTCTAAACAACATTTAAAGGGTCCTGAAGAGCCTGAAGTCAAGACTATTTCCCCAGGTGTCACCACTTCTGCACTTGGCAAATCTGAAGTTTTGGATGGCAAGGAAAGGAAAAAGGACAGGAAGGAAGCAAAGAAGTCTGAAGTGGAAGAACCTGCCAATGACAGCAAATCAAAAAGGAAGGATGATGTTGATCATACTGGTAGAAAGGACAAGAAGGATGCCAAGAGGAAGAAATTTGTTGATGAAGAAGATATAGATGCTGAAGGAATCGACAATACTGAAATCTCATTTGCTGATTTAGTGTTTTCCAAACAGAACAATTCAGAGCCCAAACTAAAGGACAGTTCAACCCAGGAAGTAGCTCCAGACAGGAAGTTTGAAGAATTGGTAATTGATCACACAAAGAAGAGAAAGAAGTCAAAAGGCGCAGTCACCATCACCGATTCCTCAGTTCTTAAGATGATATCCTCTGTTCCAGAGGTGGGTACAGATGGACTCGGTCTGTCAGGATGGGACGATTAGTGCTTATTAATAAGTTTTATGGCCGATCAGTAGCGTTTATTGTATTTTTTTTCGTAGCATCAACTTGCAACTAGATTTATTTGGCGACATTTGTTTTAATGTGAAATCAGTAGCATGCTTGCTTTTCTATTAATCGTGCCCTCATAGAATGATCATGATGTTTTTGACCATCAACAAGCCAATTTCCATTGCGACTACGATCTCCTGCAGCTATCCACTGTCGATAAGAAATGGCACAGCATGGCAACAGATCAAAAGTGAACATGGAGGACTGGCTAATTTCCACGAGCAAACTCTACAAAATTTTCATTTCTGTCAACCTCGCTCATTTCATCCGTGTGCTGTTTGGACAATTACAATTGAACGTAGCTGCTGCAATCCTAACTACAATGATTTGCACTTCTGAAAGAAAGCAGTTTCTGAGCAAGTGGCCAAGTACAATTCTTCAAGACCATCAGGGATCATTGTGTACGGTACTACCGGAACCGCTTGCAAACAAATTCGTATGGAGGAACTTTGTCAACTGCAAGATGGGTAAGGCAAGCCGATCAGTCATAAGCATATATGTATATTTCAAACTAAGTACAGCAATAAGGAGCATACCATCTCCCCAGCTAACCATTGTGGGTTGCGAAGATAACATCTTCCTGACAAATGTTGTGATATCATCTACAGTAATTTCTTCCATACATTGAAGGAAGTAATCAATAGGCTTCCTGTTGTTTGCCAAAACAGAGCAAAACAGATCAATAGTTAGCTAAACCAGTGAAGATAACACTGAAGTAACTAGCATACAGACTTACCTGCAACCATAAGTCAACAGCTGCCTTCCAATATCTTCTGCAACAATTACCTGCAGTAGAGTAAACAGAGGATGTCAAATCTTAAGTATACCCGAGAGAAAAGGGGAAAGAGAATAGGCATTCAAGATTACCCTGGATTCAAGATTCATCAATACAGATGAAATTGTTGAGTTTTTCGCTCGTTGAAGTTCAACCTCCGTCACTGAGTATATGCAAACCACATGCTTCAGAACAGGCAGTAAGTATCAAGTTTTTCCACCAATTAGGCATGATCCATACCTTCTCCAGGTGTTGCAATAGCAATCAATTCACTTATTGCGACATCAACGGCCTTTGCAACAAAATCTGGTGGCTGAACCAATTAAAATAGGCGAATGATATATCAGAGCCCCATACAAAGACGAAAGGCAAAGTCTGCCATGTTGAATTTTAAAGACAAAACATAGTTACAGCATGAACCAAACCACTGTTGCTCATGCTAGAATTGACTGGTCCAAGACAGGAGACCTATTCTCTACCTAATTTTGCGTTGAAAAAAAAAACTAGGCTATCCATCATGCTAAGGAGTAATATTAACAATCAAGACTCAAACTTCGGCAGGAACATGTAATTATCATGTTGACCGAGATTCAATTACTATTCACTTATTCATATTGCGTATTTTCTATAGGCTCCTATCGCCAGAAGGAAGTCACTAGACAACAAGGGACATCATCACCAGCTAGCACCCACAGGAAAATGTGCAGGGATAAAAGCAGGATAAATAGGGAAGGCCTTAATCCAAACCCAGAAGTCATAATCACAGAACATGAGCAAACAGAAATATCAAATTTGCAAACTTTAGTTGAAAGCAGAAACAAATTTAATGGAAAAAAAATATACGAGGCACAGAACCATGTGGAAAAGATTAGCTCACCGTAGTCAAGGAGATGCCAAAGAGGCCAGTATTGTCATATACATTACTAAATGCTGAAAAAGATTGGACAGAATGATATTTATTTAGGACCCGTAGATCTGCAAAGAAACAGCAATTGAATAAATTTATCAAGAATATTTCATCCACGACAAAAAAAAAGTCTGAAGAAACTAAAACCACCCAAAAAGAGGTTGCAGCAGGAGGCACAATTCCGAAGAGCAAAAACAGCTAAAGCAACGACCACAATCTAACTACAGTGTAAAGTATAGAAATCCAACTACAGTTGAAGCAATCATCAAGAGTTCAAGACTTACAAAGCCGTGAATGCATTCCTTTCCCAGGACCGCCAGAGGAGAATGAGCCACCACCACCCATTAAAGTCTGCCATGTATCGTTGTTGCGTATAAAGTATGAACATTCACGGATTAACAATTATAAAAGGAAGGAACAATCAATGTAACCCAGCAAACTACTAGAGAATTCAGAAGTATTAGATGCACCTGTATGACGGTCATAATTGTAGCATCTCTTTCTTGAAGCCAGCCCCCTGGCACTTCAAAAGCTAATGCAACATGGGTCATCTGCATAAGGCAGCAAGATGAGCAAAGCCTCTATCTAGTACTCCAATACACAGAAGTCGAACAGAAGGAAACCCAAACAGAAAGGGGTGTATGATCATATTACATCTGAATCTGCTCTGTGTCTGGAATCACCACCCACGTATGTAGACTTTGGTTTTTCCACAGGAGACCCCTTGTGCCAATCATTTAACAAAAATTCAGCATAGTTTAGCAAGCTTTCATGATCAACACCAGATGCTGCTAGAACCACACGATCAGCGGTATAGTTTTCCTGTTACATAAATAGCATTTTTCTCAATTTCCTGCGTAGAATTTCTTCATAACAGATAAAACATATGAAGTCAACTATATGCATAGTATTTTCTCTCTCTCTTTCTAGGGTATGATAAGACAATAGCACATTAGCATCAAACTGTTGCAGCATATGTGTAGTGGCTAGAACTACATTTGCATTTCAGCATTAAATTAGGATGCCGACTTCAAGAGCCCGTTATGCAGCATACGTGAACTGAATTACATGTGTTTATGAACCCAAACTAGTATCATAAACAACTGGAAGATGATACTATTGTTGTGTAGTCACTTAAAACTATGTACTTATGAGCACTATTTTGTTTCTTATGAGGAACAGGAATCAAACGTAAGAAGGGGAAAAAGAAAGGACTTTACATGATAAAATTTTTGAATAATCTTGTCATTGATTCTGGCAAGAGCATCCTCAGGAGCTATTAGCGGATTTGCAAGAGCACCTGAATATCCAACAAGGTTAAGCTGTTCATGAAGAAACCTCTCAGGGTTCTTCTGCAGGTCCTGGACTTCTTCTCGAGCAAGGACCAACTAACAAACAGCATAACAGTGAGTGAGTGACCAAACGTTAAAGTACCCATTCACCGAGAAGTCCAGCATGTGCTGCTACCTGTCTTTCGACTTCTTCCTGGAGGAAGAGCGGGTTGCGCATGCAGTCGATGAGTATCTCAATGGCCTCCGGCATGTAGCCCTTGAGCGTGTCATAGCTGTAGACCATCTGCTCCCTGGAACAGGAGGCACCGACATTGCCTCCAGCAAGCTCGAGCTCATGCACGAGATTGCGGTGCCTCCGGTGCTTGGTGTCCTTGAAGGCCATCTTCTCCAGCAGGTACGACACGCCGGTGGTCTCCGCGGACTCGTAAACCGAGCCGGAGTTAACAAAGAAACCGATGCACGCCGAAGGACCCTGCGGGAGACGAACCCCACAGAGCTTCAGTCAATCCCAACTGAAACTGGAAGGGGGGCGGCACAGCGGATGTGCGTGCATTACCGGGACGTCTTCGGTGGCGACGCGGATGCCGTTGGGGAGCGTGGTGACCCGGGTGGGGCCGCGGCCCAGGTTGTCGGGGAGGGGCGGAGGGAGGTCCAGGCCGGGGAGAGGATACAGGAGTGAGTTGCCGCGCGCGGAGAAAAACGATGCGGGTGCGTCCGCGGCGGAGAGCCGTCGCGCCGCCGCCGCGGGTTCCAATCCGCACAGCTGCAGCGATGGGGCGTGCGTGAGTGAGTGAAGCAGCGTCGCTGGCTGGCGCAGGCGGGAGGAGCGGCTTACCTTGCGGAGGACGCGCGTGGAGGAGCGCAGCCGCGGCAGCATCCCGGAGAGCATCGGAGGCGACGGCGGAAGCGGCGGCGGAGTTTCACTTTCGGCTTCCCAGTCGCAGTCGGCCGGGAAGATTTTGTGACCTGGAGTTTGTCTCTTGGGCCGTACGCTTTTCTACTGGGCCTTTGCCTTCTTTCTTGCATTGGGGGCCCAACACAAAGAGAGGACTGGACTGGTTGAGTCTCTCCTCCTCCTCGCCCCTCCTTATCCAAACAAACACAAGGCAGGCTGCCACCAAAGCAGAACCAGCTGCTTCCTCTGACCCTTGCTTGCCTCTCATGGAGGCTAAGGCTTCCTTGCTTGTGGCTCCCAAACCTTCCATGGCAACGATCGTCTCTGCAAGTGCAAGGGGTCCCGCCAGGAGGTGCCTCGTCGTCGCCGCCGCCGCCACCGGCGGCCACAGCAAGGTCGGTACCGAATTACTAGGAGATCGAGCTCGATCAATGCTGAACCTGTTCTTGCTGGTGGCTTCTTTCTTGGAGCTCATGGTAACCTGCTTCCAAGAGATGTTGGTTCAATTCCAGGAACCCGGCACCCGCTCATCGGAAACTGTAATGATGCGAGCACGCGGCGGCCTGTTGGCCGCCATCGCCGCAGCGAGCAGCACACCAGTGCTCCCGTGCCATGCTTGGGTGCTGGGCGACCTGGACCCGGCGACGGCGAAGACGGTGGCGGGCGTGGCGGGGGCGGCGCTGTCGGCGTTGGGCTTCCTCTTCATCCTGCGGATCGTCATGTCCTGGTACCCGAGGCTCCCCGTCACGGAGTTCCCCTACGTGCTGGCGTACGCGCCCACGGAGCCCTTCCTCGCCGTCACCCGAAAGCTCATCCCGCCGCTCGGCGGCGTCGACGTCACACCCGTCGTCTGGTTCGGCCTCGTCAGCTTCCTCAACGAGATCCTCGTCGGGCCGCAGGGCCTGCTCGTCCTGCTCTCGCAGCAGCAGCTTTGATTCCAGGCTCTGGATCTGTAGTGCCCACCACATTTTTTTCTGTATCTAAATAACCAACAAAAGTTGCAGCTGCAAATCAGTCTATTAGAAAAAAGAAGAAGATGATTTTTCTATAAATCAGTTGCCATTTACAAGGCACACTTCATGCCCCTATCCATTTCGATACAAATAATGATTTCCACACGGCACCAATCCATTCTGTTGGCCACCACACCACCAACTTATTCTCGTATAAAAATCAACAATCAGGCCGGCATATTATCAGGACTACATGTACTATATGCTATCCCATTGGAGCCCGCGCCTCCAAAAACCCATCATCTATACCTTTCCCTCCTAACACTGACGTATATTTCTTCCGTTCCGTATTTCAAAATTTCTGAAAACCAAAAAAGAAATCTTCAACCGAAGGGAAGGCTCCGTCGCACATTCTGCGTGCATCCTTGCAATTGCCTTCCTGGCTTCTAAAAGACTGCCACCGATGAAGCAGCAAGTGACGACAACAGCTCTTTGTACAATTCACAGGTAACTAAAGATGAAAGTCAGCTGACGGCATCGTTTATTGGTGGTGGATGGCACATAGCTCCCACTTCCCTTCGCCATCAATGAGTTTCAGTTCCAACGAATGGAAGGGAATCAGAGCAGGCCTCTGCAAATTAACAACCAAGAAAAGGTTTCAGTAACATGCACTTCGCATGTGAGAAACAAAGATAAAAACTGCGTGGGCAACTGCCAATTAGAAATAAAGAGAGTATGATGAACGAGGACGCTTACTTGCGAGGACGTAATGACCGTTATGCCCATGTTGGTTGCTATCCTGTACAAATGCTCCTCGACATCCACACTTGTGGCACTGCAAAGAGTATTCTTTCTAAGTACTGCACTGTTTGTTCAGCACAAATGAAATGAAAATAAGAAAAATATTGAGACATACTTGGTGCACTCGTCAAGGATGCCATATTTAGGACAGTGAAAGAATAAACGAGCCTGAAAAGAAAGCAGCTATTTAAACAGACAGAAATTTGTTTTAAGACAAATAATACTGGTTCAAAGACATAGATCTTAATCACTGACCATCCCCAGCCTCTGCTGTTCTCCCAAGGACAGGATATCTTCCCAGTTAGGAGTAGCATCCCAACCTTCCCTTTCTAGAAGATACACCAAACGAACATGCTCTAGAATCGTCTTCAAGTGATCATCCAACATCTTGGAAGCTGTAGACTTGTCACCTACATCACCAGTATAAATATATAGGATTAAATATGACGTATTTCATAGAAACAGCAACATATTGGCAGAGATGGTGGCACGGACTTCTTTCGTGTGAAAGCATCTTCAACTCTGCCTCCTCGCGCGAGAGGGGGTATATGATCTGATCCCTCAAGTTTCCAAGACAAGTATATGGACGCTGAGATACATTAAAAATTCCTTCAGATGGCTTGGTAAGTCTACCAGAAGCAATGGGCCACAAACCTCGGAGCACCCTAAAAATAGAACTCTTTCCACTACCATTTGGACCTTCAAGGAACAAAAAACCACAATAGAGATTAGAGCAAAAATATTGTCACAGTGCTAATTTTAAGATAAACAGAAGCTGCAGGATCATATACCAGTCACAAGAAGGCTTTTTCCTTGAGATACATCACAAGACAATTGGCTAGCCAATAGTTTCTGTGACGGTGTTACAATATCCACGCCATGGAAGGAGATGATTTCTTCGGAGGCATTTATAGCATTAGAAGGCACAGCAGGATCTACATGAACAGCAATACTATGTTCAGGTCCAAGAAAGTGACCAATCAAGCACACAAAAGACAGATAAGTCCAAATTTATCATTTTCTGAACTACAAATATTCAGTGGAAAGTCTGCCACACCACTACCTACTAGCACCAAGTTTCAGTATGAATTGCCACTTACTGCTTTGTGCTGCCTGAAGAAGTTCCTCAAGCTCAAATATTCTATTAATACCACCAGAAAGTTCAAGGAACTTCTTGTGTAATTCAAGGATATCACCAAATGCTATGAAACTTTGTGACACCACAGATGCCAGGAACCGCAGGGCATGTGCCAGCTCTCCTGTAATTTAGAAAAATGAGTGCATACTTTAAAACTCTACAGCAAGAGGAACACCATATAGAAAATGGAAGGACTTGATATTTTTTTTAATAATAGAACTTTTAGGATTAAAATTAACCTTGTGTTGAAGTCAAAGCTTGGTCTCCCTTGTGCTCCAAAGCATATAACAAACTCAGTCCCCACGTCACATTATGAGGTAATTGTTTCGTCACAAAATCATCAAAAATACCATAAAGCCACTTTTTCCTCAATAGAACCTTCGAGTGGTTGAGCCATGTTGAGAATTTAGCTTCAATCATCTGTTTTTTAAAGGAAAAAAAAAGCATAAGTGAGGGCATACACTTTTACCAAGAAAAGATCATGTATAAGATGACAAAAGAATCTACAAAACTCTAACTTTTTAGCATTTTGATTTAATCTACAGACAAATTTGTGATTGAAGTACATGTACAATACTTGGTAATTACGAGTTTGATTCAACCTCAAGATTGATTGAAAGAAAGCACCAGACAACACACTGTTCAGAAGTGTCATGGTATAGACAAGATAATTCTGAGTTGCATTCATTTAGTATGAATAAACTTACAGCTTTTTCCCTTGACCCACCACCAAAGAAAGCTATTGACTCAGCATGTGTCCGCAATCTTGAGTGCATGAATCTTGAAAAAGGTTACAAAGTCAACACTTTAAAGCTTTTCAAATGATAAGAAAGTGAACTTTGCCAGTGCTCAATGAAGTATGTATTACTAACCTGAATGTGCCTTCAAGTTCTTGTTCTTGGTTTGCATGATCACCGAAGTCAGGGGACACAGCTCTTAGAAAACCAAGACCTAGGAACATGTAAGCATACAGTATAGCAACTCCTCTTCGCCCAGACAAAAGCTTCATTCTCCATGTAAACCTGGTGAATTCCAATAGGGTTACAAACAAAACCTCGGTATTAAGGAACACATAGCCAAAACTCGGAGATCATAAACTCACCAAAGAATGTCGACTAGTGGCTTCACCATTCCAGTAACCAAGCCAGCAAGATCATTGGTCAACTTCTCTACATCATGTGTTAATCTTTGGTCTGCATCCACATTCATGCCCGAAATGTTGAATACCTGCAAAATAAAGTTAAATTGTCATGTTTTGTGCAATCATAGATATTAGAATCAGCACAAAACACAAGCACATTCTGAAACCCAAGATCTACCAAATTTTCAGAATGAGGACCAATATTAACTTTAGCTATCCAATCTACAGTCAATTTAGTTACAAAACGATCAAGTTGATGTACAAAACTACTGTGCCTTTGAATTGGCCCACTACATATTTTCAGTATCAACTACCAGGAAACCTCAAATGTTCTGGTAGTGAGCAGCTCAGGACACGTTTACAAACAGATTAATCAAGTACTCTTGCTGAGTGCGGAGTAAAAACACAACAGGTCAAATTGTCACGTTCTCGAACTTTATCTATCCAATTACTCCAGATATAAAAATGGAAAAAGAACAGGATAGTACCAGACTGAGGTTGCACAGTACTATATACAGGCACACATGTGATACACACAAACCACATGAATAATCAAACATGAGTAATAGCAAAAATTCTCTGACAGTATTGAATGCTTGCTCATCCAAATGATGATATGCATGCCGCACAAAAGAATAACAATAGATAAAGGAAAGAAACCACAGTGCAATAAATGCCTGGTGAGTATTCCATTGGAGAATAGCTCACCTTGTAAAAAGCATTTCTTTTCAAATAATATTGAAGTAGATGGTTGGTCATGCGAATCCGCCATCCAAGGGCAATTCTTGAAGTAAGATTTCTGCAAAGAAATCATTTAATCAAACCATGAAACCAATCGCGTAAAACAGTTAAGGTGCACGAGAAGCTAATGTGTATGCCTGGGAAAATAATAATTGGATTCATGTAGTGAATATTCCATGAGGAACTAAATTCAGTATCTAGAAAATACTTCAAATGAGTGGAACCAACAAATTACCTTAGTGAGGGTGATACGATAGAATTTGCAGCACTTTGCAGCACACTGATTCCAGTCAAACGAATGAAGGCAGCTTTGTCCTGCTCCAAGACATACTTGACACTAGTTCCTGTCAAAATGAAATATATTAGTATGTAAGCACGCTATCAGTTCTAGTCCATATAGTTAGCGAAGAGAATAAACATCATACCATTCAGTGAAGCTATACGGTCTGAAATCCAAGTGCGGGAAAATACAAGTAGTGCCACTGCGAGCAGCTGCCCTCCTTGTTTATCAAACAGCTTTGGAACCTGGCAATCAAAAAATAATTAGCAACAATATAAGTACTGAAGAGCTTATAACTTTCTAGATTTTGTGGTATGTTTATGGTAATCCAATTCAAGATTTGAGCTTCTGGTATCTTCAAATCATCACATGTTAAATCAAATTCAAGAAGAAATAAGTAGCTGATAGTAAGGAGCACAACTTATTCTAACACTAAAATAGATTATGTACAAGTATGTACCAGTATTTGAGACATTGCAGCAACTCTGGCAGGCAAAGGTCTTGGAGAGCATTGCAATTGTGTGACGATAGGTGCTTGTACTGTATGTTCTATCTCCATACTAGGGGAAGATGCTATGACCTCTGTTGAATAGGACTGCTTCTTGAGCTTTGATGATGCATTGCCCTGGTATAAATAAATTCAGTTAAAGATTGAAGATGAGCCAAATAGTAACACATGAAGTGATGTTCTGAAAATATAAGTACCTTTGTGTTCGTGACAAAAGCCCTTTGAACGGTACGTGCATCAGATTTGCGATCAGTTTCTGATGACTTCAACACATCAAACTCTACTTCAGGAGAGAAGGAAGAACCATTTCTACAATAGTAAAATCAACTTCAGCCTTACTTTTTCAGCGCTCAAAAGTTAAAAAGAAAACAAAAGCGTATTTTCATGACTGTAACCTGTTGTCCTGAACATTCCACCCTCCTTCACCATCCAAGGACAAAACGATTTCATGAAATGCAACTAATGCTGGATGGTGAGATATTGTTATGCATGATGTGCCCATTGCTCGAACCCGTTTGCAGAAGCGTTCTTCCATATCAATTGTCACAGCACTAGTGCATTCGTCCAGGATAGCAAACTTGGGCTTGTGATAGAACAGTCTAGCCATTCCTAATCTTTGCTGCTCACCAAGAGACAATTCATCACCCCAGTTAACTTCCTTATCAAGGGGATAGCGTTCTAGCAAGTATTCTAGGTCAACCTGCAATCAAAAGGAAACATTAAGGATTTCCAACATAGTTACTAGTTGTTTCAGTTGTTTGCAAAAACAAAGTACAAAAGTATGATAGTAATGCTTGATTGGTCAATTTATAAACTACATAGACATGTTTGTTATTACATTCTTTAGAAGATCCACCATGCCACTATAGCTGAGTGGTTCAGTTTCCTGGTCTGCTGTGAGTGGATAGATTAACTGGTCACGAAGTGTTCCGACAGCTGTATATGGTCTCTGGGGAACATAGAATATTTCCTTGTTGAGATTAGAACCAACACCAGGTTTGACAATATGACCAGATACCAGCGGCCACAGACCACCAAGAACACGGAATAGAGAGCTTTTTCCACTACCATTGGGGCCTGAAATATAAAGTTCATGCGCATCACAGAATTAATCTCCCATGGCTGTAACTTACATAAAGTGAAATCTCAGAGTAGCATTAGGCATACATAAAATGTTACGAATAAACAGCTACTTGACACATCAAACTCGCCCTCGTCCAAGGAGATGAACTTTCTTTTTTTGAGGACTAACCAGATGATTATTATCAGTCGACTCGCCCTCGTCCAAGGAGATGAACTTTCTTTTTTTGAGGACTAACCAGATGATTATTATCAGTCGAGAAGACACGTTAAATGCAATCTAAGCCAAACAAATAATTAAAATATCTCATGTAACGATGATTATCAGTAGAATCAATGAACCACACAAACAAGTTTAATGCATTGGGAAAAGAGCCTGTACCGGCTTGGTTTAATAATCCTAATTGTCCTTTAAGCTGAACATATCTAAGGGTACTTAAACAGACAGAATAAGCACCAATAATATTAAGAAGAAATATCTAAACCTCCTATGCTGCAAGTCCTTTTCTACAGGTGCTGCTCCCTATGGTATCGTGTTTTCATATTCCCTGATAATAGTGTAGCACCTAACGGGCAAGAGTGGCAGAGCTCTTGCCCTGATATCAGGGGAAAAAATGAAATACCTAAAATTGAAATAGTAAGACAAAAACATATTCCAGGCAAGATTTTTTTCGTAGCCAAGGATCAACCAATTCCAGGCCAAAGAGAATATTTGAAGACAAGTCCCAAAGTAATGCTCTATAGTCAACTGGCCTTTTATCTCTCTTTTATTCTTGAATACGCAAGTGAGCTGTGCCCTTTTGTATTATAGAAGAAAGAAATCAACTGACTAGAATTAAATGTGAAAGAAAATCTATTGGACTAAGACAGCAAGTCACCAATAACATTCAATGTATCATATACTCAAAAACAGTACCCTCAGATAAGTGGAAAGCAAGTCTACAGAATAGGAAATACCAAATTATTCTTGCACGAATTTTCTTGTTCTTGCAGTACATTTGAATACTCAACAATCAATTCAATTTCCTTTACAGCAAGCATTGAGATAAGTAACACAGATCCGGATAATGGGAGCAAATATTTAAGAGAATTACCAGTGATCAATAGATTAGAGCCTGACTCCAGCCGGAGCGTCAAATCATCAACCAAGACGTTCCCAGAGGGTGTCACCACCTGTAACAAATTATTTCTAAGAATCTCCATAGAGAGTAGATAAAATTAAAATCAGTATGGTATATTATTACCTTAACACCTGAGAACTCTATATAATTTGCCTCGCTGATATAATTTCCAGAAGATGAATTTTGACTCAACAATCTATCACGAACACCAGATAGCTCACGTGAGACATCCAGTAATTCATGAATACGATTAGCATAGCCACTGCAAAAAAAAAGACAGTTAATCAACATCAAATACTACTCGGAATTTCAAGCTCATTGAGAATCTAAAACTGAATTTACAGCTTGGTGGATTGGAGGTTGCATGTACACCCGCACCCTAGGTTTAAGTCCTCTTTAACTCAAATTTGGGTGCGTACTTCTTCTTATTTCAAATGCACCTAATTCCAATACAGTTCTCAGGAACTGGAACTGAATAGTTAGGGGCAAATTGCTCAAATTTACAAGCGACATATTTCATTTAGATCTTAACATTTTGGATCTACTTAAGGTTGTGATTCAACATGATACAGGTTAGATTAGATTACTTTATTATGGTGTACTTAGCTTACAGGTGGTTGTATTTGACACAGCGGACTCAGCAATTACCTGAGAATATTTAAGCGCCTTGAACTGATAGAAAGGGTCCCAAGAGACTGAAATAGTGATATTATCACACTGGTGTGATATCGGAGATTGCTCAACATCTCTGCCCGTCCTAAGGTGGATGATTCAGGTCTAAGATTCCCCGCAAAGAAAGGTTCAATAATTAGGATAACTCCCACTGTGGCACCAAGATACTTCAGAAGAAAATCTTGAACCATGCCAAACCACCAGTTTTCATGAAGAACAACATTCAAGTGCTTAACAAGTGCCCCGAACCGCTGCATAATATGCGATGCTTCTCTGTTTTCACCACCATAAAATGCCACACTCTCAGCATGGGTTCTCAATCGTGAATGGACCTGGTGATATTCCCCCTCTAGCTGTTGTTCCGTAGACTTCAACTTACCAAAAGCAGGAGAAAATTTTCTAATTGTACCACCAGCACCTATAACATATGCCTGCAAAGTGCATACTTATTAATAATTTAACTAAATATAAAGAATAGACTCTTGTTAAATAAGAACAAACTTTCTCTAGAGAAAAGAAAACGAAGAGAACTAGGAGCAATTTTATTTTAAAGTAAGTATTAATATCATCTGATATTCATAAAGAGTAACAGTCGATCCATAGAAGAATTACCAGAATCCACAATACGTATTTCGGACTTGCATAAGAGCAGAGACGCCAGATATATATTAATCCTTCTGCAATTGCTGCCAGATCATCTTGTACAAGGTCACTTAGTTCTGAGCAGAACTTTGGTATATCACTTGCAATTCTTTGCTCTGGGTTTGAGATCCTATGATCAACATGTGAGATCTTGTAGTAAACCATGTTCTGGACATAAGATGGAAAAAGAATCAATCCAGCTGAACATAAAAGATTCACTACAACCCTGCAAGGGAAGGGTAGATGGGGATAGGGTTTGATATTCAAATGCAAAGAATGAAAACTACAGGAAGATAAAACAACCATTAACATGTCTTTGGTTTATGGAACTTGACGGTCTATTAAATAGTTCGCCCAATCGTAGATACAAATCTACCTCGCTTGTTTGTTGGGGGAACAAAATGGGTTTGTCCATTATTTTAACCTCATAATCATAATCCTAGCAGGAATATTAGGAATGGTGGGATCATGCAATCATCGATGGACCAATCAGTCCTATAATGAGGTGATCCCTCAAAGAGAACACCACATATTTTTTTTCCCAGAGCATTGCATCTATATAATAATATAAGTAGCTGAACTCCAGGGAAAAAGTGAGTTAGTTCATTGCTCTGGGCAAAGACAACAGGAGGCAATTTGAAATCATGAGTAACAAAGAGTGCAGACGATTGGTGGATTCCAACTTTATAACCCAACATACCTCAAAATAATCAGCATGGACAAGATCTGTCAAAATTTTCTTGAAGTGCAAGCCTAAGGACCCTGTCAAGTACTTTGACGTCTGGTATATTGTGGATTGGAGAAAGCATAGAAGAAGGTTTTCAATAATCAGACGTGTAAAGGTTGGAACACGCCGAAGGAAAGCAGCTCTGAACAAATACCCTTGTACTTTTGCTAATCTGTGGCCAACAGCTGTACGCAAGACCTGCAAAATGATTGGATGCATCATCCCAGTGCTTTAGAACAATAACTACATGAGTATGCATAACAAAGTTCTGCGGTTTACATGTAGCTAGAGGAGCAAATATAAAGTCACAATGTTCGCATAACCGATGAGGACATGTCTAGCGTAGTTGGCAATAAAACAGGAAATACATGTTCACAAAGCCCATAATGATTTAGAGTTTAAGACTCAAGATACAACTAACCATAGATAATCAGAATTGAAGAGTGCAACACAGTAACATACTACAATGGCAAACAGTAGAAAATTGCAAAGAATGATTAAAAAGATGCAAGGCAATGGGAATTTTGAAAATAGCACATAGATTGCATGCATGTTTTGATATACATCAGAGCATGAATATCAATATGACAAATAACTGAAATGAGCAAATAGCGAAAGCTGCATAACTTACTGCTGTTATAATCAAGCCAAGAAGGTAATTTGATCCATTTGGGCCAATCTTCTTAAGTAAGATAGCAGCTAGAAAATGTAAGGACTTCAGTCCACTTTTCTTTTTCCTTGGTTTAACCAATTTACCATCAGTACCATTATGACCAATTCTGTCTTTGGTATGTGCATTTCCATTGCTGCAAGAATTTTCTTTCTGTTGCCTTTTCCATCGGCCTGACTGGGTATATGCTAAAGTTCCACCAGCAATTAGTGCTCCAGAAACAACTGCAAGTGTTCTCCTGTACAAAATTTAGGGAAAAGGAAGGAAGCACAAGTTAGCATTCATGGTGATAATCTACTCGCCAATTAAAAAAGAAAAAGAAAAGGCAGTACTGTTGGATCAGCATACCTTCTTGAAGACAAAAGGTTGCGCCCGCGTTCTGTCAGTTGCAGCAATTGAAGCGATGCCATTGTTGCTACTCTTTGATCAGCTATATACAGCTAAACTAGAACAGTTTAGTTGTAAGGGCACTTGAATGATCAAGGAAACATCGATGGACAGAATCTGAACCTGTGAAGATGGAAAAGACGACTATTGCATCACACTCCAATGTACTGTGTGAAGGCACTGTTCAGAGGAAGAAAAAAATTATGGAAATATAATCCCTAGTGTAACAAAAGCTAAAATATAAGCAGCAACGAATTAAGAATCAAGTGTATGAGAAATTAGTTCCTGCATCGAGCATAGAAGGATATGAGATTCATCTGTTAAGCTTAAACTATGGAGGATGTGAGAGCGATATGATAACCCAGGCGGCCAGTACGTGTGGGTACTTTAATTGAGGAGCAGCTTTGAAGTGTCCTTGCTCCTCATGAATGGGCACTAGGATGGTACAGTGAACAAGAGCTGCTAGCTAACTAACTACACAAAGTGGTTAATCAAGGTTGGTGGTACAAGTGTTGAGGCCTGCGACGATGTCAGATGTAGGGTCGGGCAGGCAAGCGAAACTGGATCACGTTTGACACATTAGCAGAGAAGCAGGAATCACATGGCGGAGCATGCGCTTGGCGTAGCACCTACCAACTGCATGAGCAGCATCTATCTAGTCCATCCATGACACGAAAGCATTGGAAAATCCGACAGCAGCAGCCCGCACAGGCACAGCCGGGGTGGTAGTACAAAACATGGGACCGACCATACCATACCAGCAATGGAACGCCCAGTTGCAATCGAGTGATGCCATTGCGGTAATAAATTGGTGGCAGTGGAGCGACCACCCAAGTACAAGTTCCTACAAGTTAGTAGTACAAGCAGTCCTAGTCTGTGTGCAAAAGGGTTGTAGGGCAGTAGCCCCCACTGGTCATCTCATCATAAAACTACTAAACGGAAACACCGTCATACGGAAAGCATGTTGAGTTGGAGCACAGAGGTCAGCAATGCGCCTATCAGCAAGGAAACTGTGTGGCTTGTGGGGTATACTAAGAATTTAAGAAGAACAAAATCCCGTCCCAAAAAAGCAGAGCCGCTTTCCCGCTAGTTAAAGAGGAGGACGATTAGTAGTGGTGGATACTAGTAGTGATTAGGCTACCCGCAAAACTTGTCAGGTCCGACCGAAATCAGAGCAAGGCATCGGAAGGAAGGAAGGCGATCGAAACGAATTGGAGCGGCAGGAGCAGAGGAGAAATCGGTGGAGGGGTACCTGAGTCTGGCCGATCGGGGATCGCCGGCGGGCGCCGCGGGAGGGGAGGGGAGGGGACTAGGGGAGGGGAGGGGCGGCGCGAGGCGAGAGGCGGAGGGGGAGAGAATAAAAATTATTGGAGAGGCGGATTATAAAATAAATAATAAAAGAGACAGACCCGAGGGGAACGCCTCGGCGATGGTGGGGGAGGGAGGAAGCAGACCAGACCGAGCGGCGGGGATGGGAAGGAAAGGAGGTGCCGTGCCGTGCCGCGGTGTAGACAGTAGTACTCCGTACGTGTGAACAGAACACAACGCACCGCGTCGTCGTCGTCGCCGCCGCCGCCTCCTCCTCTCCTCTCCTCTCCTCTCCGATCCCGCCCGCAAACGCAAAGCGTCCGCAACCTGCTTTGTTTTTTATTATTTATTTCAATAAAAGAGTTGTTAGTTATATATTTTTTCTCTACTGTACTAGTAGTATAGTATATATAATAATAAGGTAATATGCTTTGGGAATCCATCAATGTGAAGCACGCACGCACGTGATTGTTGGATTATATACGCCGCAGCACATGACATGATCAACGGCTCAAACTAGAGTTGGATTAAATATCCCGTCAACCATCATTTGAAACTTACGCCTTCACTTCTTACATCTAATAATCATGCATGTATATTTTGGTTTCAGCCCTGGTTTGTGGTTGCGCTGCCAAATTCGCACAAGTTTCCTCTCACCGCAACGGAAACCAAGTTGCTCTAGCACTTCCTTTCCTTCGTTGGGCCGCCAGCCCAGCCCAGCACCTCAGGTTCATTCAAGTTGATGAAAAAAAAGAGAGGCTATCCGGCCCAGTACAAGTTGCAGTTAAACTGGATCCTGCTGCCATCTCATGATCATCTCACAACCAGCCAGCAGCAATCTCGGCCCATGGATGGATGGATGACTTGTTCATTCCTTTCCACTTTGCTTGCGCTGTGGATTTCGTTGGTTAAATAACAAAAAATAAAAGCAGCAGCAGCAGGTGATGGCAGCGGAAAAGAACATGCATGCCTATTGCCCACTGTATCTCATGAGATAGATCGACATACGGTGTGTATGTATGCATGCATGTTTCTTTTCCACTTTGCATGTAGTGCAGTGTAGGGGAAAGAGAATAGAAAAAAGTTCCATGTGATGTGGTGTGGTGTGGCAGCATACTCCAACCTAGCTAAAGCAGAGGCATCATCAGGCATGCGCCAGCTTTGCTAGTACACACAGATCGGCTCGTCAAAAAGCTAAAGCCGGGCTCAAGAATCTGTGTGTCAATCACTGTCTCAATCTGCAGCCATGCTTCCATTCATTCTCCCTCCAATCACCTCCGAATTGAATGAAATCCTCAAATTCATACACACCATCCGTTCCGTTTCCGTTTTCCATTTAAAACCGCGCGTGGCGAGCAAACTGGCCAACTCCACGCACGCTCCTCCAAAACCCAAACCCATCCATGAGCCGCCTGGAGGTGGCCGAGATCGTCCTCCTCGCCGCGGCCGCCTCCTCCTTGGCCGCCGCGCTCATCCTCTTCTGCCAGAAGAACCACCGAGAGATAAGCAGGAAGCGGCCGCCGCCGGAGCTGCCGCTCTCCCACGACCCCACTGCCGTCGTCCTGACCAAGGCCAGCCGGAGCCGCCAGCTCCTCGTCCTCCTGCTAACAATGCTCTGCTCCTGCTCCGGACGGCGCCAGCGCGCGCGCGTCGAGCCGGCCTCTCAGGCGCAGTCGTCTCCGGCCGCGGCGTCGTCGAGGGAGCGGTGGTTGGGGCCGGCCTCGCGGGCCCTCTACACCATCGACGAGGACGAGGAGGACAGCGACGAGCCACAAGATGAGGAGCCTCCCGAGACGCCGTTCTACACGCCGGCGGCGTCGCCGGCCCGGCTGGTGATGTGAGCAGCGAGCGGCCTGTAATTTTGTTTGCACCTGCAGCTTCTCTCGATCTGTACGAGCTTGCTGCTTGCTTTTCCCTACGCTATTGCTAGCTGTCTGTAAACTTCGTCATCGTAAAAGCAAAGTCGTCATGCCAATGCCATGCCGTCTAGTGATCCAGTGTTTTACTGCTTTAGAAGAGTTTAGACGACTAGCTAGCTTTCTTGACCGTCCAGGGATGCAGGCAGGCAGGCTTTTGCTTTTCCCGGCCCGGTCAGGTCAGGGAATCAACCTTCTCGTTCCCAATGGAATTGCATTGATGCAAGAAGATTACAAGGCATGCATGCATAGCAGCATAATTCATATGCATCATGTATATGTATGTATCTTTCCAGCAGAAAAGAGTGTCCAGGGATGCTCCATGTTATTATGACGACTAAACAAAAACATCATTTGCCCTCCAATCACTGCCTCCTGCATCACCTTAGGCGGCTAAAATCCATCTTAATCAAATTGACGCTTAGCTTCCGTGGATTAAAAAATTAGCACACACTAAATGACCACGGAATGAAAAGGGTGCCTAATTCAGATCTAGAATCAGGTAGCATAGAGTCCTGTATTGAAGAATAGGGAATGTTTGTCTAGTATGTCAGGATTATTCATAAGATTGGGTTCTTTTAGCAGTACCTTCACATCACAGCTATCTCTCATTGCTCCATATGATTCAGCAAACATTAGAGCCTACTCTTTTCATGTGAGAGTTTTATAAGTGTCCCTCATAGATGGGTAAGAAACAATTTAACGATGCAACAAAAATGGAGCCAATCATGCAGTTTAACGAGACTATTAGAATTTAATAAGAGGATAAGAAAAATGTAGAGAGGGTGCTGACTTCAGTACTCAGTTGTTGATCCATCACCCTGACTCAACTTACTGTGGGCTATAAACAGCCTGACGGATCATATCAATTCAGTTCTGCGATCTTCGACTTCGACGGGGTTAAATCGCTCATTCAGCATGCCAAGCGCCACCGCAAGCTTCAGATTGCACTCAAGGACGAAGTGCATGTCCTGGAAACTGCCTGGTTCGTCTTTCTGAATCTTCAAGAGGGCCCATGAGAAATCATCTTCAGTTGGATCCGTTAATCCTATCATATCAGATAGCTGAGCAGACAGCTGAAAAATAGTTAAAAAAAGCGCTCAGCATTCAGAATAAAACTTACTAAATAGCAGGGAAACGAAGTCTGACTGAATATTTTTACTGTTTTCATCGGAAACGATAGCAGGTATAACTTACAGAAATACAGTGTGTGTTAACTCAGCTAGCACATATACAACTACTGAAGTAGCTGTACATCAGCAATTGCTCGCCTTCTTGAAGGTTTCACTGCAGTATGCCCCGATGCCGTGCCCATTGTTCAGCAACGGACGACACTTCTAATCATCTGCAGAGGAGTTGTCAGTTCTTCTTGAACAAAAATCAGAGAACACAAGTGCAGTTCCCCCAATTTACTAGAGCTTTTGTCTTTCAATGAGCATATATGTGTGCTGGATAAATATATATTTACAACAAGTCAGTGCTGTTATCACCGAAAACAAAAATGATACGCTGCTCGGATCATTCGATTTGTTCGGAAAAAAACTAGTAGTGTTCAAATATAATTCAAGCAACAAACTAGCGCAAATTTTGTGCGGAGGGAGGAAAAAACAAAAAAAATTGAACGCACGGACACAAGCCTTGCACTTGCACATAGCAGTGAACAGAAGCCCTCACCCCAGCCAACTGTACCTCGCCGGAGGTGCGATGCATCTGGAGGGCCCCCATCTCGACCGGCACCGCCGCATCGACCGAAGGAGGCCGGCGGAACGGCGACGACGCGTACATCGGAGCCGGCGAACCGCGCGCTTGCCAGTGGATCCGGCGAATCTCCTCTGGATCGGAAGAGTAAAATGTGGTTCTAGGGTTTGATATTCGACCGGACATTGCGCTCAAACTAGACGGGGCGTCCAGCGGCCGTCGGCCGCAGCGGATGGTCGAGAGAAGAGGGCAGAACGAGAAGCCAGATGTGATGCCATTAGGAGGAGGTCTTATTTGTAATTTTCAAGGGTCTCTTTTGCAAATAGTTGGATCGAGTTTTGAAAAAACACCCTAATTCGGATCTTGATCCATAATCGCGATCCAAAACTTTGTAAATTATATAGGGGTATTTTCTGAAAAAAAAGGCATGGTAGCCGTGAAGGCCGCGCTGCCACCGGCTACCGGCGACCGCGGCCATCAGTCAGCCGAACGAATCCAGCGCAGGCGCCGGCGCCGGCAATGAGCCCTAAGCGCGCCGCCGCCTCCTGCACAGCGTGATCTGCGGCCGAGCCACCATCCCGCCAATCACAGTGCTGCTTACCTTACACCACCATGGCATCCCTCCTCTCCGCCTTGGACGCCGCCAGCAACCGGTGGCTGACCTGGGAGGGCGGCCACGACAATTTTTTTTTTTTCAAAGACCTGGACAACTTGTCCAGCATTCATTAATAAGTAGGAGAGAGTTTACAAGGCGCCAAGAACAGCTTCCTTCCAAGGCAGGTTGCTTGGAAGGCCTAAAACAAGAGGGCGATTACTCACGCACTACTGGATCAACTAGGGAGCCGAGGTGCTCCAGTGCAATCCACTCCAGTGCTCAAATCATTCAACGGATTATCAACTCCAACCAATCACAGCTAGCGATGCAATTTTACCGCAACGTTGTATGCTTTCTAAAAGCAAAGCAGAGAAATCCTTTTTCGGAACAAAAATAAATCACAAGGATGCAATGCAATCACCTGCAGGTATAAATTAAATACTGACAGGTACAGTAATTTCAGAGCTGAATTGAAGGCAGCTGCATCACATCACTTCATGCCATGGAGAAGATTACTGGCGTTGCCGTGCGCGTAGGCAGGCTGGAGGGTCGCCATCGCGCTCGCCTCGCCGCAAGAACGCCAGCCGCCGGCCGGTGGCGGTGGCGCGGAGGGAACCGACGACGACGACGACTTGGCACCAGTGACCACCAGCTCGTGCAGGGACACGTTGCCGGCGAGCAGGTCGGTGAAGCTGCACAAGGGCTGCTCCATATTCAGGAACGCCAGCTCGTCGTCGGTAAGTGGCGCTGCCTGCTCCGTGTACTTGCGCCACCATGGCTCTGAATGTTGGATTGATTATTCAGGTTGTTCAGCACGTACAACGGACGTGTTAGCTAGCAGCACGCACCGCGATTGATGGCGATTATTGACATGATCTGAATTCTGAATTGCTCTGAGCGAGGTTTCAGTACCTTGTTGGGGTGATGGTGCACGATGTTGCACGGCTACGGACTTGGAGAGCAGGGTGGTGCCGGTGATCACCGCCAGGTTCAGCCTCTTGATGTCCTCCCTGAACTGGGGCTCCAGGGGCCTGAAGGAGAAGGACCTCTTCCATGTGTCCAATAGAGCAGCTATAGCCGGTATCACCAGCCTCTCCACTTGCACTGACGCCAACACCTGACAAGCACCAAGAAGAGTTTAGCAGCTGATTGTTATTCATCCATCAGTGAAACAAAAAGGAATTTCTCATGTGTTCCTGCCAATAAGTTTAATTTTAAGAGACCACAAGCACAAGATAGGCTGCCACATGATAAAACGACAACCTGCTCCACAGCATTGACAAGGCGACGCATCATTCCCTGTTTCCGGTAAGTCGGCAGCGTGCCTGCGAAAGGCATCTCCGCCATCTTTCTGCCATGGAACCTGAGAAAAAAAAGAAACAAGGCAGGCATACGAATCATGTATGTATTCATGTGTGCATTTTTACAGCACAAAGACAACTGCCGGCAAAATATAGGAACAAACCCAATCAGGTGGCACCAGCATTTTATTTTGGCAGCTTTCTTTCATAAAATGGCTAGCTCTCATTGCTCCATATATATGATTCAGCAAACATTAGGGTCTACTCTTTTTATGTGACGGTTTCATAAATGCCTCACTTATTTTGAGCTAATTAAAAGACTTAAGGATATCGTTGGCAGTGCATATATGCTTGGCAACAGGGAATCAGCAATGTCGACAAGGTACTGAAGGAAGGTATGTATGACCTGAGCAAGGCTGCTGAAATGATTTCTCCATCCTTCTCTAGAATCATGGTGTAGAATCCTTCATAGCTTAGACGTTTAAACTCTGACCTATTGAAGCACAAAATTCTTAGTGACAGGGTTAGCACAATTGTGCACTATTGTAGCTTAGCTGTATTATGCAACTGTTGATCCTCCCGCTGAAACAACTTACCCTAGGCTATAAACAGCTTTATGGAGCATATCAATCTTAGTTCTTCGATCTTTCACAGGGTTAAAGCACTCATTCAGCACGCCAAGCGCCACCGCAAGCTTCAGATTGCCCTCAAGGATGAAAGGCATGTCCTGGGAACCGGCCACTTCGTCTTTCTGAATCTTCAAGAGGGCCCATGAGAAACCATCTTCGGTGGGGTTCGTTACTCCTATCATATCTGACAGCTGAGCAGATAGCTGAAAAAATTGTGAAACAAAATGCTCAACGTTCGGCTTGACAAGAATAATAAGTCACTAAAATTTCAGGGGAACAAAGTCTGAATATTTTTACTACTCGCATTGGAGGATCAAGCTATAACAGGTATAAACACACAGAAATGCAGCCAGCTAGCACAGTACAACTGAAGTAGCTGTCTACCAGCCATTGCTCACCTTCTTGCAGGTCTCGCTGCAGTACGCCCCGATGTCCTGCCCATTGTTCAGCAAGGGACGGCAGTGCTGATGATCTGCAGGGGAGTTGCCACTTCAGTACATCAGTTCCTCTTTTTTTTTTAGAGAAAATCATCAGAAATTTCCGAGGCAGTGAAGGAGATGCTTACACTTGCTACTGCATCGTTGGCATGTGGACAGGCCCTGATCATCATTTCCCATGCACAGGATGCATCGACAGTAGTGGCACGCCCACGAGCCCTCTGGAACCTGAAATCAATCTCATACAGCACCATTAGCTACATGGAATGCTGATCTTGCGGCACTGCATCCTTGCACGCAACCAACATTGTTATTCAGTCAGACAAAGAAAGAGACCAGACCAGGTCAGGTCAATTCAGAAGGGAAGGGAAGGGAAGGGAACTTGGGGAGTTGGGGTTGGTTACCTTGACGGCGAGGCACTCCGGGTGGAAGGTGGAGGGGCAGCTGTCGCAGCACAGGAGTTCCCCACCATCAGCGCAGACGCCGCAGGCGTCGTCGCTTGAGTCCTTTGTCTCCCCTGACCTCAGCCCTCATCCTTGGAGACATAATGACCCTCTCCACGACCCCCTTCCTGTGCTTCGCCAGGAGCCTCCTCCTGGCCTGCGAGCTCTTGTCCTTCTCCTGCTCCAGCGCGGCTCTCAGCTTCTCCTGCGACTGGAAGGTCTTGACCCTCTCCTTCTCCCACGCCTCCTGCATGCACCGCAGGAGGGAATTGCCGGAGACGAGCAGGAGCTTCTCCCACGGCCGCTGCCCGGGATCACGCCCGGCGTGGGCCGCAAACACTGGCAGCGGCACGACGCCGTCGCAGCAGCTGCAGTGGACGCCCGTCCGGGTGACCGCGCCCGAGACGACCTTCTCGGCGCCGCCGTCCCCTGGGACGTAGAACACCTTCTCTCTGTCGGACAGGAAGCCGGCGTCGATCAGCCAGGTCAGTACGGTGTGCTTCTTCGCCGGAGGCGCCGCGACCGCGCTCCTCCCCCTGGCGACCAGCAGGTTACATCTGCCGCTGCTCGACGAGGCCGCCGCGGCGCTCTTCCTCCTCCTGATGTTGCTTTGCGTTGGCGGCGGCGAACCAGGAACGATCTGAAGATCGTTGCTTTGCGCGTGCGGATTCGGGCCGGATTTTGTCGGGCCCGGCTGGTTGTCAGCCGCCCGCTGCTTGCCGGCGGCCCTCTGCCTGGGTTTCCTGGACGACTCCGGCTTTTCGCTGTAGTCCTTGTCGTCCATGGGCGCGCGCTTCCGGGCGCGGCCATTATTTGCCGCGGCGGCAACCGCGCCAGCAGTAGTCGGCATGGCGAGCACAGGGGGCAGCCGCTGCACCGCGCCATCTGCGTTGCCGCCTGCCGCTGGAGACGCCTTCTTCTTGCTACCTGAAGCTGATCCCGTGGTGCCGGCGGCGGTAATCTGCAGTGGCGTCACGTTTGGCGGCTTGCGGCGGCTGGCGCTGCTACCTCCAGGACCGTGCCTACCGGCGGCGGCACTGCTCTGGACGGCGACGGCGCCAACGCTGCTGCCACTGGCTCCCGGCGCGAACGACGGCGGCCGGATGGGTGCGGGGCCTCTCACGGAGGGAGAGGGGAGCAGCGGCTGGCCCCGCGGTGACATGGACGCGGCGTAGTTCTGGAGCCATGGCGGCGGGCGGGTACCCCAGCCAGCCAAGATCATAAGCTGCTGCAGCATCTGCGGGGCAAGCGCTCCACCGGGAGTATGCGCCGGGACGCCGACGCCGGTGCTTGGATAGCCGTAGCCGCGCACCGCTGGCGAACGCAACGCGGCGGCCTGCACATACGCCCCGCCGGCGATCGCATGTCCCCCGGCGCCGCCGCCAGAGTTAAGCACGTGGAAAGTGTTGCTCGCTGTCGCAGCCGTGGTGACCGGCACCGACGACGACGGCGACGGCATGCCGCCAGTCCCGGACGACGAGCAAACAATTTGTCAGGACGGCAGGATTACATCGGAATGAATAGTTACTTCCTCAGATTAGAATCTAAAACAGGAAGAGAGTAAAACGCAGCCTGAGAGAAACAATATAATGGCTGCAAATCGTAATAATCCAGCATATCGCCAACACAGCAATGCATTATGAACATGATGACGGAATGGAAAACCTGAATAATTAATAGTTCGTTTCTGCAGTCATTTTGCGGCTGGAACGTAAGAACTATTTACTTTCATTTGCAGCTCTGGCTGTAGAAATGCTCAATCAGGATTCAGGAAGAAAACTAATGACGACAGCAAGTGTGACGTGCACTATTATTTTTTTCTTTTCCTCAGGAAAAATGCGTAAACAATGTCAGTGAGACCTCATGGTTTTACCCAGTATATTGCATTGTGGGTATATAAACTCGTAAATTAGGTGCAAATCTCGCCATCCCTTTTTCTTGATACTCTCATCTATCGTTCCCGTTCAAACCCAACTCATTTGTTCGTCGTTTATTGTTAGCCTGACTATGGATTCGGCCGCTTCCCTCTTGCGCGTAGCCAGGCTAGCAATGATCATCAAGTAAATGAATTGGGGTATTTATGTTCTAACCCCTACGTTGACGTGGGATTGCGGTTTACCCTCATTTTCTCAATTGTGTGATTTTTTACATTTAATTTTTATAAGTCAATGCGATTTTACCTCTAGTCAACGGTCAAAACAGGGGTAAATACGCAAAGACCAATAGCAAAATCGCAAATGATTTGTCAAAAATAAAGGGCAAAATCACGCAGTTGAGAAAATGAAGACAAAACCGCAATTGCATTTCAAAGTAAGGTCGAGAACATCAAAAAAAAACAAATGAATTCCAGTCTGGATTAGAACGTAAAATTTTAAATTTTTAGGCAATGGTATAAAATATTTTAGCCAAAATAGTATATTGTTGCGTCCACGCAAGACCCCAGGTGGTATGATCGTGCGTATCTTTTTTTAGAAAAATGCATTTATCAATTTATTGTCCTACCCCTGGTCCGAACTCCAAACCGGCGAGGAAAGTGGTTGGGCTTGGTGCGACCAGGTAGCAGAACGCCGTCGTGCTCGCGCTCACCCATACTCCAAGGAGAGCGCGCCGATGGACGGGCCCCGTTGGACGGAGGAGGTCGACGACCTGGTCGACGCCGGCGACGTCGATGGCGCCATCGCCCTCCTTGAGTCCGTCGTCTCCAACCTCTCCACCTCCGCCGCCGCTCCCTCAGCCGCCGACCTCCGCCTCGCCACGGCGCTCGGGGACCTCGCGGGCTTGCACGCCTCCCGCGGAAACACCCTCCGCGCTGACGAGCTCCGCGCCCGCGCCATCGTCCTCCGATCCCGCGCCGCAGCCCCTGGGGCCCTAGGGTTTGTTCCCCTTCTCGTCCTCGTTGCCTTTAACACCAGAATCTACATGCTTGCTCTTATCTCTCTGTCCGGTTACTAATAGAGTTAGGGGGTTTATACAGAGGCTACTAATGTGAGATGTGATGATGTAAGATCAGGAGGGATTCATCACTTAGTTCTGGAGTACTCCTACTTTTAGCATCTGAACCTTTCTCTAGTCTATTAGTTGTACTTCAATGTATTGCTACTCCATTTATCTGCGTGATTACATTGGGTATTGAGTTCTTGGCTGCTAGTAGATTCTTTGTAGCACCCAAGATTCAGTGGCAAAATACGATGTGTATAAAGTTGCAGTATCAGGAACTAAGTGGTTATTATGTACTAGTTTGACTTCCTCGATTTAGTTGGCTTGATCTGTATCCTTCTATTTGGGCATCCCCTTCCTTCTTACTTCCGTTTGTTTTGTGTCAAACAATGTTTCTGAAGGGATCAGGAGTTGCCACAGAAATGTACATCACAAGAGGGTGCGCTGGGTTCTAAGGACTCTGAAGTCTCAGCTAATACTGAACAAAACAATGAAGATGGAGAAGATGGTGTTGTTTTTGTAGTGCGCACAACCTATTTGTTTTGTGGACATAGCTCATAGAAAACTGAGATCTTACATTCTCTGATGCTTGCAGATTGGGAGGCTATTGCAGATAGCGGTGCACTTGATGACACACTAGTGCGCTACCTGGAGCAAGAAGCTAGAGTGCCTTCTTGTAGCTCTTCAGAGAAAAGTAGCACTCCACCTTCAGGACCCAAAAGGAGGGGGAGGGGTTCATTTCTCTATGATAAGAGTGTTCTGTACAGTGACCAGTGTGGTTCAGAAAGGGATTTGGATGACAAAGAGTCTATTCCTCAGAGTGGACCAAAAGGCCATATAAATGAGCAGGAGAACAATGCTGTTACAGGTATTAAGGGTATTCATTTCTTTCTGTACAGTTAGCTTGTTTATGCTGAGAGATGGACTTAATTTTTTGGCTTGTTTTTTGTAGCTGCTAGACAGTTTGGGATAAGGCATGTTCTTATCCTATATGACTTTCCACCAAGCACGCGCACAACAGATCTGGAAAGGATTTTTGAGAAGTTTGGGGATCACGGAGTTGCCATTCGCTGGGTTAATGATACTTCTGCACTTGCTGTTTTTCGGACTCCATCAACTGGTACTTTGATTCTTACAGCTCTTTATAACCCTATTTCTACATGGTTGTTCTTTGGGCACAACCTGAAGAGAGATACAACACAATTCCCTCCAGTGAGTGGCATGCTGGAATGAATGTTATATTGTGGTCAAGTCCAAAGTAGGCAACAGAATGCACAGTTTGCCTATGTTACTTAGGTTGATTATTCAAATTTATGCTGACTCACTGTCATTCTATTCTGCTAAGGCTAGAACTTCATGCAGATGATATGACCTATCCAGCCATCCACTCTTCTTGTTCTTGTCTTTGGTTGCATGTATTCTGATCCCTTGATTCTTTCCAATTAACTTGTAGCTAGTGAGGCTCAGTCTTGCATACCTCCAAGATACAAAGTGCGGTCACTGAAGGAGAATGATGATTTATTGACAAAAATAGATGGTAGAGGTAATATCTCGTATCTTATGATGTCTCCTTTCTATTTGCTCGCCTCTCTTGGTAGTACGATTTTTTTAAAAATTTACCACACACTCTGTTTAAAGTTGCTCTTGTGTCTCGGTGCAGACCTAGAACCACCCAAGCCGAGACCAAAGACATCTGCAAGAACAGCTCAGAGGCTAATTGCTCATGGTATGGGATTGAAGCAGTTTACAAACTTTGGGTCAGATGAGCTGAGGAAACAGGAGGAAGAGAGAAAGAACAGGATTGCCGCTCGACAAGCCATGCGTGATGAGGCTTGGGGTTCAGATTGATAAAAGGGTGTCGAATTGCTGGTCATGTTCACCAACCTGCGAGTTTGTTACACGGGTGTTTTAGATGCTTGTACTTTTTACCACGCTTGGTTTTATGTTGATTGATCGAGATTTGAGATCTGATGCTAGCGAAGAGTGGTATGAAGCCACGAACATGTAACACAATGGTGTATTAGATGTTGATGGGTACGCTGGTCTTGCAGTACTGGTGGACTGGGATGAGATTTTCCTGAATTGAAATGTAAAGCACGGTATTTCAAGCAATAGGTGTGCTTGCCCTGGTAGAACTGACCCTTGCCCCCCTAGGATTAAACTGTATCAGGCCCTAGTAGACCCGAGTGTTGTTGGGCCCATATGTCAGTGAGCGAAATTCCTCTGCAGTATGCAAAGGAACTACTTGCCCCTTTTGTGGGACGAGGATCCTCTTACGTAAGTCATGGCCACTGTCGTCCATTTTACGTCAGAGAGTTTGCATATGCATTTTATTAGTGCTTGTGTTTAGTAGAATTCTCCAAAATGTAATAGGGTAGCGCATGCTTTAGCGCCACTTGGTAGCTTGTGTTGTGAAAGAATTCAGTTTTGGTTGGTAGGAATTTAGCAGCACCTTTGATTAACAAGGCAACCAGTTAGTACCTGCTTGTGTTTACAACAGCTGGAGTCGTCAGGTCAGAGGCCTTGCGCCGTCAGGCCGCAGGTCAGTAACTCTCCAGGTGAGGTGACCGTTGCTGCTGCTCACCACCCATTTCTCGTGTTTATTTCTTAGCGTCTTTTTTTTTTCATCCTTTCGACAACTTTACAACTGTGTCACCATCCTATGTCAGTGTTGATTGTTGAACACACATAGTGTGTATGTGTGCGTGTAACAAAACCACAACAGCTGGACAAGAAAAGGCCGAACCACTTAATTTTCTTAGAAGAGAAGAAAAAAAAATTCTATCCATTTGATAATCGAAATGTCCCTTTAATCAGCAATAGTTAGCTTCTCTACAGCATTCTTACAAATAGGAGACACACAGACAACTATTTACCCTCACAAAAAGGGATCGGAAATCAGAATCCCTGTAAAAAAATGAATGAGAAGATGCATCTTGAGAGCAGGAACAATGAAGATTCCTCTTGATTCCATAACTAAATCAAGGTATTGCTTCTACCAGTCACCAGCACTATCAATTTCCATCATTAGGATCTCTTCCGAAAATTGGATTGATTCTATCATTTGTACCAACGAGCTGTATAATAAGTTATTAGATTTGGTGGCAAAGCTGGAAAAATTGCCAATAAGCCCTATTTTGCCCAGCCTCCTTAATGCTGGGCAAGTCAAAACTATAGGGGGTTAGGTTAGAGGAAATGATGAGTAGGATAAGCATGCTCGTATCCATTGTAATCATAGTATAGCTTTTCACCACAAGCTATATCACGGCAGGCCACCAACAAGACATGGCTCTCCCCATCAATGTCATACCGCACACATTTGACATTCTGCTTCTTCTTGCCATCCCTGCAACAATTTAACAGTTTCAAACTTAGGATACAGTGCACGTCCTTTCTTTGAGGTGAGAACACAACGCAATCAGAAAAGGCAGCTACTTACGGTGTGTAGTTATTGATGCCGCTAATAAAGCGAGAAACATTTCCACGTTTGTCAGGGCAAATGACCAGCCTCTGAGAAGGATCTGCTGTCAAAAGGAGTGTCATAATACAGTCGCAATCATCGCTTGCCCTGTTCTCCAGATAATCAACATCCCCAGCATATTCAGCGATGAAGGTCATATCCTTAATATCAGCATCAGCCTGCACAGTGAAACTGAAAATAGCTATGCATAAGTGTTATTTCTGTCTACTGAAAATGTAAAGAAAAATGTGCATGTACTCCATAGAGTCCACTGTTTTGCTCACAGAATTTGTGTGTGTGACACTGGAACGTCAAGCGCAATGGCACACACAAAAATTCCAGTGGTATGCATACAAATATCAAATTTGGGGCGCAAAATCACAAACTTTGAATTGTATATGGACAAGTTCCAAGAAAGTAAAGAACTGAGTGCCATTAGTTCAAGAAAGTACCCTTCACAGGAATCAAATACCACAAGAAGTGGAGGGCATTCGCCTCTTTGTTGCATGGCCCTGCACAGCTCTATGGTTTCTTTATCCTCTTTGGGAAGAATCTTGAAAGTTGGGGGGGTGCAATATTAGAACAAAACACCAAATGGTTACAATATTATTTCGGGTGAAAGATTTCCTAACCTGCATACCACCTTCCTCCAATCTTGCCTGATTGGAAGATCTAGGAGCCATATTAGGTATGTATGTCAACTCATCACTGAACTCCGTTTCTGAAGATGTCAAAGCAGTGGCTAGAGAAGCCATTTGTTTGAGTCTTCTAGCTCGATCTTCAGTTGGGACAAATGGCAGTATCCTCCTCCTCTTCTTGTGCATGACGAGAGAACGCTTCCTTCGCTTTCTAACATCTGAAAAAGATGAAGTAAATTACTTGAGTTAGTACCATAGTAAATGCATCTCTTTCTGATTCATACTCAATCTACTTAAATTTATTTCCGATATCAGTTTAGTTTGTGTTTAAATCTAACAATAGCTCGGTACTCAGTAAAATATTAGGCAATAAAGCAGTCAATCTAGTGCATCAAAGTTCCACATTTTGCAATATCTGTGAGATATATGGCACATACAATTAACATACAGAACTAATTGCCAAAAGAATCTACAAAGTGGGTCACACATTCTTTTTCTTTTTTTCAATCACACATTGCCATTACTACCGCAAACGAATGCACCATCAAGATGAAGTAAATGTCTGTTCATTAAAGGTTCATTTTTCGTTGTTTGAGGGCTGGAGTAATTGAAGTTGAACTGCACATAGGTAAAAAAAAAACCCAGCTTACTGGAGCCTGTACTAATACACCCAATGACTAGAAAGAAGACAAGTGCAATACTGGAGCCTGTACAACATACAGAAATCAGCAATAGGACCAATACGAATATGAATTTCTTATGGGAAAACCAAAGGCGGGAAATATTTTTATGGCTAACTGAATGCAGCCAAGATAATCAAGAGGGTACACATATACCCACAACAGAAATCAGCAAACCGTGACACCATAAATGATCTAAAAAAGTGACACATGCATGACATATATTAACATGAACTTTTTGGCTGCAGCTAGCTCTTCGCAGGTGCATCTAACTGATGACATTTTGGACAAAGAAATTGCAGTGCAGTGCAAGATAATCAACAACTGTGCAAGTCCAGTTTACACCCTTGAACTGTCGCAAAAGTCCGATTTTCAACCTTAAACTACAAAACCGGATAAGAGAGGTCATCCAACTGTCGAAACCGGGCAAATTTGGCCCTTAGGGTGGTTTCGAAGGTGGTTTTCCATTTTGTGAAAAATAAAAATATTCAAATTTAAACTAAAAAATTCATAAGTAATTCATTTTAAATCAACGAAATACGAAATGTGTATCAAAATTTTTCTAAAAATGTAACCTATCTATTGGCACTATAGTTGTCAGATATTCGGATCCATTTTTTTATGTTCATATTATTTGGTTGCTTGTAGTTATGCCTATTATTTTTGAATAAATAAGATTCAAATAGAGCAATAATAGATAGCTTACATTTTTAGAAAAAATTTGGTACTAGTTTCATATTTTCTGATTTAAATAAATTAGTTTTGATTTTCTAGATCTAACTAGAATTTTTTAATTTTTTAAAAAAATACAAAACCACCTTCGAAACCACCCTAGGGATCAAATTTGTCCGGCAAATTTGTCCGGTTTCGATAGTAAGATGACCTCTCTTATCCGGTTTTGTAGTTAAAAATTGAAAATCAGATTTTTACGATAGTTCAAGGGTGTAAATCAGACTTTTTCGTTAGTAAAACACTATACTAGGGCCCAATCGAATTCAACAATGGCCAAGCTGCTATTCCATCGATGATCGACGCAAGCAATGAAAACAAAAGGTCTCGCATTTCACAGGGCACTGCGCAATGGTGCACATAGGTGGAAAGAATTACCTTGGGAGAGCCTACATTTCCCGGGCACGCCATTCTGGTCATCCTTCTGGATCCGGAAGAAATCGACGATCTTGGTCTGCTTCATCGGAAACCCTAAGAGATTCCCCAAAACAGAAGGAAGCAGGAAAAAACAGTGAGAAGATGATACAGCACAAGAAGGAAGGCGACAATCTGAAGAAGGAGGGAAAAAGCGCGACGGTAGAGGGAAATGTCGAGATCGAGGTCGCGAGGAGGGGCCCCAAGACTCACTTTTGACGGGCTTGGCGGGCGGGGCGCAGTCGGGGCAGAACCATGGACCGATGGGGACCTTGGCGGCGATGGGGCGGAGGCAAAAGGTGTGGCGTCCTCGGTCGCAGCGGTCGCAGAGGAGCAGCTCGTCGTCGCGGTCGCCGGAGCCGCATGTGTCGCAGAGGACGGCGTCGTAGATGGCCTCGCGCGCGCGGGCGACGGGGGGCGGCGCGTCGACGGGGCGCGAGCGGCGCATGACATCGTCCATGGAGCAGAGGCGGCGCGGCGTCGGGGGCTCCGGGGGCGGCGCCGCCGTGCGCTTGCGCCGCAGCTCCGGCGAGCTCGTCGACGGCGGCGCGCTCCGGCCCATGGCGGCGGAGGGGTGGGGGGGCAAGGGGAGGTGGGGGCGCGGTCTGCCGGGCTCCGTCCTCTGACGCGTCAGAGAGAAGGGGGGCGATGACGTGGCGAGGAGGGTCGCTTCGGGAGCTGTGTCGGCCTCCGAGTCAGTCGTCAGCCAGGGCCGGTCGGCCAGTAGGCAGTCTCACTCTCCTCCAGTCTCCAGGGGACGACGGTGAGGTGAGGTGAGGTGACCGTTGCTGCGGCTCACCGCCGCCGAGCGCACACCGGTTTCGTCACTTCCGTAATTCCCTATGATGCTTAGAACAGAAAAAAAAAGTGTGCGTGCCTAGAACACATTTTTGACCGAAAATTGTCTAGAACGCTTACTTAGTATTTCATTATTTGAGTCAACTCTCAATCCAAACTGCTTTCATTGGGCTGGAGTGTTCTTTTGATTGCAGTCAATAATATCCCTCCGTCTTTACTTCATTTCTTTCAACTCCATCTTCCATTGCAAGGACATTCTGAATGGGAGTTTTACCGAGAGTTTTATGGCATTAAATTCTATGCTACATCATACATGGCGAGGAGAAAGAGAGAAAGAGAGTTTCATGGGATGTAAGAGGAGTTTTATCACCATGAAACTCATCTGGCACGGTTGTCTAGTTCCTAGTGTTGATAACTGTGCCATGAAACTATACACTGAGACTAGCCTAACACTATTAGAAATCTGCCATCACGATCAGATGCATGCTGTCGGTGTTTAACCTCCAAACCCACCGAGGGATACCCCCGAGGTGGTAGATTGTAGTTGGGGTGTCGCCGAGATCAGGAACTCGAAGGTGTAAGTGTGCATGAGGCACGAGTTGTCCCTCATATTGTAGTTGTGCCGATCTATGTACCCCTACCCTCATTTATATACTCTAGGGGGCAGGGGTCCTAGTCGGTTACGAGGTAGAATTTCTAGTAGGATTACAGAGGAGTTCTAGGAGGACTAGGAGGAGTCCGACTTTTTCCTTCGTTGCGAGTAGCTTCGTTGAGGTAACCGGGATCTATCCGTGACACATGCTCCATCTTTTGACATAGGTATTTAGATTTCATTTCTTTCATTGTAAGATAAACTCGCATGCTTCAACCGGTTCGACAAAAGGTGTTACTGGGAAATCGACAAGGAGATGTGACATTGTTCTTCAGGTGCACCACAGGCAATCTTTATACAGATTTGCTTTATTAGGTAATAATCTCCTTGAGTTTATTGTACATAGGATAGCAGCACTGGGCTGGAAAATTTTGCCCCTAAGTGTCTTCTTCCAAGATTACAGCTATTAGAATTTTGATCCCTAATCTATCCTAATCCTAGCTCCAACCCCCTAAAATCTCCTACGCATAAACTAAATAAGAAAAGAGGGGGAGCCCCAGCTCGTGCAGATGTTGAACTCACACCTCGTTAACCAATCTTCTTTCTCCACGCAGTGTGTTTCCATTTTATTCCTGATTTCCTGTGCAGCCAATAAAGGTACCAACCTTCTCACCAACAATAGCCTTCGCAATGTTTCCAGGCTTTTGCAAGTTAAACACGACAACTGAAAAAATAAAGTGCTAGATTAAAAACTTAAAATAGGGATTAAATGCCACACGAAGTATCAAAATTGGTAGCATCCATACCGGGAATGTTGTTTTCCTGGCATAATGTAATGGCAGTCATGTCCATTACTGAGAGATCTCTTCTTGTCACTTCATGATACCTCACAGTCTCAAGAAGGCGGGCGTTGGGATTATGTCTGGGGTCCGCATCGTACACACCATCAACATTTGTCGCTTTAAGCACTACCTCTGCATTGACTATTTGCATAACAGCAGGAGGAAAAGGTCAGTATAAGATCTACTGTTAGTTTAAACAACTTCCGCTGAATGAAAAAATGTTATATATCTGAGAACTCAGTCTAGGAAAGGTAAGTTCAAGCTCGCACAATGATTGGATGTTTCTACTTTCTACAGTCACACCATACCTTATGATTCATGGTTGTTTGTGTAAACATGTAAAAGAGAATTATTGAAAACACACGCTAACACAAATTATCTACAAATCCCAGCACTGTGGCAGGAAACCAGCTTAAGATCAGGCCGGTATTATTTGTCTAACCTAACAATTGCATCCGCAGTTTCAGTTTTCACTTGATCGCACCAGGATGTTCATGCATGCTTCATCAGATAAACTAAGAGAAGTGAAATAAATACACATATCCGAAAGCATGTTACTGTGAGAGTCTTTGTGAGTCCAATTACCTGCAACTAACTGCAGCAATGACGACTACTGCTTAAAAACATATATTTAGTAGTGAAATAACTACACATCTCTGCAAGCATGTTTTTCTAGATTTTTAATCAAAAGAGTTCATAGTAGAGTACTATATAAGATGAACTCACTTTCTGCACATCGAAGAGCAGCAGCCGTATCAGTTGTAAAGAATGGGTTCCCTGTCCCAGCAGCAAATATAACAACCCTTCCTTTCTCTAAATGCCTGACAGCTCTTCGGCGAATGTATGGTTCTGCAACCTCTGACATACGGAACGCAGTTTGGACACGCGTTGGTATTCCAATGCTTTCCATTGTTGCTTGAAGAAATATAGCATTCATCACAGTGGCCAACATGCTGAATTAGGAAACATAATCAGATTTAGTGTTGAACTGCATTTTTTGTAGTAAGAAACCATACTATTTCTTGTCACACAAAATGTCTTTCATAATGAGCAGCAGAGTTGCAAAATGTTGTGGACAAAGAATATACAATACATTACAGGTGGTTTTGAACTTTAACAAAATTGCAAATTCCTGAAAACAATTATTCATATTTTCCACTCAGTAAACTATTTTGATGGAATACCCAAATAACTTTTTTCAGCTTGTATCTTAGGCACGACCGCACGATCAGCCTGGCATTACAATAAAAGTTAACATGAATGGCATAAATGCATAACGAGGTATGCAACTACCAAAATGGGTTGTATTGGGCTCAGGTTATGTTTCATTATCTGCTTTAACTATATCAATTTATTGTGTTTCAACTTCTCATAAAGGCCACATAAGAGCAGAGTATAGGATGAGCGAATGAAAATACAAAGTGATGGGCATGTTACCCGATGTAATCTGCAGATGAGCGGTCAAGCCCACTACATCCAGCCCAAGAAGCCCCACGGAAGATATTGCCCCCACCAACAACAATAGCAACCTGCAAGGGAACATTTTGAATGCACAGCAACTGAATCTAACCATTGAATTAATGACTACCATCAAGCATACCTATGTGCATTTTACTTCACTAATTCTAAATCTTGATAACAGATATATGCAATTAAGAAAGAAATGAAGGGTAGTAGAGAGGATACACCTCTACACCTAGCTTGGTGACAGAAGCAACTTCTCTTGCAATTGCCATTGTAATCTGCAACAAACCACACGGTTACATTAAATTACATGATCAATGTACATTGATTATGCTTAGATTCAAAGATGTTCTAGCTCCACGGAAAGAAGGATCGCTCACCTTTGGGTCAATGTTTTCTGTGTGATCTCCAGCAAGAGCTTCCCCACTTACTTTAAGCAACACCCTTTGCCATCTATATGGTTTTATCAGCCTGGAAGAACCTTCGTCAAGTGTAAAGCTGAACGGCGGCATCTGTGATGTTTGATTTCTGACAAGTGAAAGAAGCATGCAATGCATTACAAAAGTTAATCCACAATTACTTAATTCTTCAAAACCAAAAGGATGTGCTACAAATTGGCTGCAGATATGATGAGATTGATAAGCAAGCTGCTGATGACAAAATTTCTGCAATTGAGGACCTATTCTATGTATAGCACAGCGCAAAAACTGCTCCTTACATGACACAAGAAGCGATATATGGATAACTGCACTTGCTAGGCTACACAGCTAGCCTCATGTGTCTTGGCCGGATGGCTCCTACCAAATCATGAGTCTGTAGGGGTGAGACCCAATCCAAATGATTTGTTGCCCTTCGGTTGTGCAATTAGCATCTAACAATCTCGTGCTTGAGAAAAACAAACATCATTAATACGCATTTCGTCGAACACCTGATCCCCGTCCGGCCGCCCCCGCCCAAATGACCCAACGAAACCATCACGAATGCAGCACACGAGCACCAGCACGCACGTAAGCATTACATTGAGCACGTGAAGGTGTCGGGGGGTTTTGGCGGAGTGTGAAATTGCGTACCTGAAGTTGGTGGAGGAGTCGGGGCCGCCGGCGGCGGCGGCGCAGGCGCAGGCGCGCGGCTTCGCGGAGAGGGAGAGGGGAGTGAAGCTGCGAAGGGCCCTCGGTCTCGGCGAGGAAGCCTGTGAGGGGACCAGAGGAGACAGGGATTGTGAAGAGGGGACGCGCAGGAGGAAGAAAGCCGGCACGACGGCGATGGCGGCCATGGTTGGAGTGGGAGCGCGTGCGGGTGCAGCGAGCAACCGACCCCCGCTCCGGGGAGACGATGAGATATTATTTTGATTTGAACAAGACACCACAGAAAATATGGGAAGGCATGGACTCTGAGCAGGAAATGGGCCTTCAAGCCCACTATATCCAGCCCAAGAAGCCGAATCCCCCCGGGCCGTCGTCCACTCCTCAACTCGCCTCCTCACGCCGCCGCGGACATCCTCGCCGCCGGCAAGATACCAAGAAGACAAATGGAGAAGACAATCTTCATTTGCATTTTTTTTTTGGAATATGTGGAAGTGCAGTAACTCTCGAGGTTTCCAGGCACATGGACGAGTCTGATCATTGGCCCTGTTTGTTCCACTATAGTAGTAAACAAATTGAGAAGGCGGTCTTCATTTGCATTTTTTTTTGAATAATGTGGAAGTGCAAAAACTTCTAGGTTTTCAGGCACAAGTGAATGAGTCCAATCATAAAATTTGGAGATGTTGTCGTGACAGTCCTAACCTTTGCACTGATCATATTAAATGGATTCAGGAAGGTTTTTTGACATGAAAATTAAAGAAGGGATGCCATCACGATCACGGCAAGCTCATGCGAGATAGATGGCGCCTATCTATGAACAATGCAAGCCAAACCCATATAGGAGTATATTGATACCATGCATGTAATGTGTTACGCAATGAGCATAGGACGCAATAGATTCCAACCGTACTGGCCTTGCAGATCATCTTAACACCCAGCAACATAACATGAATCAATTTGCCTGCCTAGAAGCCGGAGAATGAAGAAGCTAACCCAATGAACCGATGGCAAAAGTGCAATAATCGCCTTATCAAGACAGCATTATTTATTCTGATAACACGTTGCAAGTGTCCTCCAGGCCAGGATAAACCGCAGCAGGCAGGGGAAAAGCATTGCATTGCATAGCAGCAAGTTGAAGCAAGGGCTCCGCATGTTATTGCCAAGGAAAGAAAACAACCAACTTGCTCTGCAAAGGATCCAAATGCATGAAATTCCCCTCCTACCTACCTAATAGCTAGGCAGATGAAGACAAATCACTTTTTTTCCTCAATAAAGTGCTCTGTTCGACAAGCATCAGCCCCATCATGGATCATATTACCAGTGCAGTACATGCTACTAACCACAAGACGAAGCACAGCACATGTGTTAATTATTTACAAGACTAGGCAAACAATAAACATATCCTTGTCCAAGCTGTAGCCACAGGTTATATTACTTCTGCCATTTCAAACCAGCAAGGATACCACGCTTCTAATAAAGCTCAACTTTCACTCCATGTATGTATCCGTATCTCTTCTTGCGGCCAGTTTGGGGATCAAAGCTCACCAACTCATCCTCACATTTATCCTTATCCACGTCTTCACGATGACGCCAACATGGCATGGGCACGGGCCACCTGCTTGTGTTATAGTACAATGTAGCATGGATTGTTTATTTATCTATACAAATTTAAAAGCATGTGCACTGTAACTAGCTTAATTAACAGTGATCTACATGCATCGATCAGAACATGCGTACCTGCTTAACCAACCACCGTGATCACCATCCATTTTCCAGAAAGCCGCACCGGAGGGAACACTGTCACTCCCAAATTGGAAAAAAAATGAAATAGTGTAGGCATACCTTTTTTCCCTAAAATGTGCCAGAATGCTGTCAATATCACTCCACAACAGAAAAGGGGTTCCTATTCTCGCCTCATAGAAGTTCATTCCAAGAACTACCCCGTCCAAATTAACAAGGTGAAATGGACAAGTTGTCATTTCTAATCCAAATAGATATTGCTAGCTAGTTAACTCATTCTGATGCAACTGTTTACTATTGGACCATGTAAAAGCAGCTAGGCAAAAAGAAGAAGAAAAAAAGCAGCAGCAGCAGCAGCAGCAGCGATACATACCTTGGTGATTTTACACGTGGAACGTACAATGTACCGGCAATCAAGTGTGCCTGACCAGGAAACCAGATCCCCACACGTAGCCATTAGTGCCCCTGATTCGAAGCAGCGTCCTACAGCTGCTACTTTAGACCACCCAAACCGGCAATGCTGAACATTTGCTGGACGAACAACACGGCAATCCTCGACACTGACTAGAGCAACATTGTAATGCAGACTATAATGTTGTAGCGTGCCTTCTGTGCGCCGTTTGCTGGGAAGCAGTACTTCAATCTACACAGAATACAGTGACACTTAAGCAGTGGTGCCTTAAAGGATAATCAATCAAAGAACAATGAGGAATACCAACCCTCAAGTTTGCGTCAATCCTGTTTTCATCACTAGGACTTCTAACCAAGCTCGCTGATGTCAGAATAATCATAGATCCATTCCATTCAATGATAAAACCCGTGCATGCGAAAGACCTTTTGTATCCTGTGTACCATGATTTGATCTTTAAGTGATGATGAAATGCAAATATGGCATAGTAAATGGCATATTACTGTAAATCGCCGTACCAATGAATGAGGCAAGTGCGACAACATAGCGAGCTATGTTAGAAGAAGCCTTTTTACTGAGTTCCCTCCATACACCTTTAGGATAAATGTCACCAAAAGCTTCTTCAAAAGTATTAACCAAAATCATGTCATCTGGTGGAAGATACATGTAGAATAGTTGTTAGAGGTACAGCAGAGCTGTAAAAAGTAAGCAAAGTTAGAAGCACGGACTCACTATCTAACACCATTGGTGGCTTAGGGTAACCCATGGAGTCTAGATCCTCGCTGAGAACATTTGAGCATACTGGGTGCAACAGGTCAAGCAATCAGCACTGACACTAATACTATACATACCAAGTAATTTCACATAATTATTGAAGATAGTAGATTAATTAGATTGTGGTGACAACCTGAGCAACAACTCATGGTAGAATTTGGTGCTCAAGCAATCAACGCGAGCAATCAGCACTGACACTAATACTATACATCCCAAGTCACCTAGTTAAAGAAAAATCATACAACACAACCATGAGTGCTCAAACAAGGCTATGAGAAAACACATGCAGAGAAGAGCAGAAACCAGCAGACCTGAGGTCAATGACTCATTTATCCATTCTCCACCAACGCGAGCTCTTCTACTCCTATTCGATCTTCTTTTGAGATCATCACCACCCCTTTCCGTTCCCCACATATCTTCCAAGACTGAAGCAGTGTGGAGTCGTCAACATTACACATTGTAAAACTATCACAGACCAACCGATCAAAGAGATGCTAATAAAAGAGGGAGAACCAGCAGACCTGACGCCAATGACTCGGTTTGTCCTTTACCATTGCGAGCTCTTCTACTCTTCTGTGATCTTCTTGTGAGAGCATCACCCGCCCCTCTTAGTTTTCCGCATCTTTTTCCAAAATTGAAGCAAACTTGTTGAGGAAGGGATGAGGAAGTCGGTGCACATACCTGTGCCTGGCGTCCGGCCTTAGCAGGCGAAGGGCGGCGCGGCACCCGTCGCAGTATCGTCCAGCCGTCGGTCGCCGGGACAGAAGGGACGAGGGGGAGGGGAGGGGGCCCTAGTTTTATTTGCCGTTGGATTGTGATCCTGTGGTCGGATGCGCTCCGGGTTCATATAGCGCCGGCGCCGGCGCCGGAGCCTGTCCTAGTGTCCTCTTCTGTCCAGGGCTCTAAGCCACGCCGGCCCATGTCATCATCAAAGAAAAAATATTTGGACCGTAAATTCTTATTATTCTTTTGATTAGTCCCGTCGTAGAAATCAATCATCGTCCCATGGTATATTTTGTGTTTGGTAATATATATTTTTAGATTGTTCTGTCATTTCTTTCATATTATTTTAACAGAAAGCATTAATCAGTGGTATACTTTGGATTGTTCCAACAGTGAAATTTATTATTAGATGATAAATTTGATTGTTGTATAGATCTATTAATAATTTGGTAAGTATATATATTAAATTAAGCACAAATATAAGAGGAAATAGAAGATGTGATTAGACATGCCAACAAATATGAAAGCTAATAGGAAAATTAAGGTCGCGAAAGGGCTACACAGCCTAGTGGTTATAAGAGCCTCAGTAGCACCTCAGATCCTGAATTCGACTCTCGTGGAAGTACAGAAATATGGCATTGTAAGGTGGATGGAACAAGAAGAATAGTGGCTTTGGTCGAGGTGCGGTAAAGGCATTTGGAAACCAGAAGGATCACGCCATAGAGCGAGACAGTAACATCAGGAGCTGGAGAGCCCAGAATAATAGCAGCGCTAGACAAGGAGGTATCAGTTATGTTTTCACACCAGTGGAGGCGTGGAGCAGCAGACATATGCACACGTCGAAACAATCATCAAGAATGTAAAGAGGATCATGCGTGAATCAAGCTATGTACATTTCCTTGCCTAATGTAACTTGAAGGGAAAAAAAACGCTTGCAAAGTAGCTAGGAACCTTCAAGTATGCTGAATGGTACGATGACCATTATAATCTAGCTTGAACTCACAAGGTCCTAGCAACTGCAACAGTCAACAAATAGTGCAAAGTCCACAGATAGTACCCTTTTTGTTTCCCTGATAGTCTCACTCATTCAACACTTAGCAGGGATGGCATGAAGCTATGATGAGATGTTCATCGTCAAAAATGTTCTAATGTACCACCCGGACAAGGAGAAGAAGATGGCCGGTCAGGGCGATTTCATTATGGTAAAGCACTAAGCAACTCATCTTTGCATGAGATCTAACAACTAGGGAATATCTTTCTGATTAACTGTTTCCCTGCTTGCAGGTTGCTAAGCATCAAACGTTTTCATAGCAGCAGGTGCTTGTACATTGCGTGCTCAGATGGATCAAATTCAGATTTCTCCTACAACAAGTGCCTAGAGAAGTGCATCAGGATTGACGCTCATAAAGTACTTCAAATGATGAGTCATGGCATGTTAATTTGCCTTAGTACTGCTTGCTTGCAGTAGTGCCACTTTCCAAGTGCCTGGAGTGGCCAGGACCATAAGCAATTTCGGCTACGATGTTGCCTTGATGTCCACTAATTTTATGTGCTTGAAACTTATGTAACTGTGATCTTATTTCTGAACAGTAGCAAACAAAAAGACCAAGACGCCTAGACTTTTTAAAAGTTTTCAGTTGTCTGACAACTGATGCTAATGACAAACACCAAATAATAAGATCCCTTCCCTACTCATATAACCACAAATTATTCCATTATGACCGCACTAACAGAAATGGAGAAACATAGTTCATGCACCTGAGCCAGTATACCCAAGATCATATGGCACGATCACAGACAGTCCCATGATACAAAAACAAGTTGCAAAAGAAAATAAATTCAATTAAATGGTCAGCTTATCATAACTAGAATGAACAATTAGATTGCATTCTCATGTTCAGTCAAATTATTATAGATTTGAAGTTGGTAAAATCATCTGGGAGCAAAGTGAATTATTATAGACTTGAAGTTGGTAAAATCATCTGGGAGCAAAGTGATGCCACTGAATGAACGCAATCTAATATCTATATCAGCTCACAGTAAAAGACATGTAGGAGCAATAGAATAACCAAATGGTTGATTTCCTGGTATTATATAACTCTTATGGTCTGATATCATTCAACTCTACAATGAACTCTTGATGATGCTAAACAGTAGCCGAGAAACTTTAACAGGTACATCAGCCTCAAGATAGCATGCAATAGACACCTGATCTACTCGACTGAAACAAAACCTCACACTCCCTCAAGGACTAGCATACTGAGGTCTGAGGACCAGCAACAGTTACCTTCCCTCAAGGAATGAAGGAAGAGACGGCAAATTCAAGTGGCAGCAGCAGCAGGCTCCATCTGTGGCTGTGCTGCAGCCTTCCTTTGGCAACCTTCAAGGTACCACTGCAGAATGGCAAGCCTTGCGGTCTCAAAGGCACAGTAGCCTAGCGCCGCGAAGCACGCGCTGTGCAGCACCCTGGGGCCAATGCCACGGGAAAGGCCCATGAGCCCCTCCTCCGCGACCACCTCCCTCATCGTCCCCAGCACGGTGCGGCTGCCCTCCGTTCCTACCCTGGTCATGAGGCGCGTCTTGACGACGTCCAGCGGGGTGGTGAGCGCGGCGGATATGGCCCCCGCGAGAGCGCCGCAGAGCACGCTCTCCCCTGGTGTTAGGCTCTCCTTGTCGCGACTCTTGAGGGTGAATGCCTTGAGGTACTCGAAGGAGGAGTAGCTGAGCACCCCGGTGGGGAGGTTGCGGAGGAGCGTGGCGGCGTATCCCGCGTAGAGGCCGAAGAAGCCGTCGGTCTGGATGATGTGGAGGAGCACCTGCCAGGAGCGGCCTGTTGCGGCGCCGGACTGGAGGCGCTGCGTGATGAGCTCCTTGGGGACCATGATGGCGGAGGAGGAGATATTGCCGCTAGCGCCGGCAAGCGGGGGCACGAGGAAGGGCGGGAGGTGGGGGCGGAGCAGCGACTTGGCGAGCTCGCAGGTGCCGAAGTAGACGGCGGAGGAGGAGGCGGAGCCGAGGATGACGGCGGAGAGGCCGCGGTAGAGGCCGAGGGGCCCGTCGGTGCGGAGGATGTCGAGGAAGACCTGCCAGGCGGTGGCGGAGGGCGCGGCGGCGGCCTGGAGGCGGGTCTTGACGGCGTCGATGGGGAGCAGCGCGGCGTAGGTGAAGGCCCCTGCGGCGGCGCCCGCGCAGGCCCCGATGGCGGCGCGCGCGAGAGGGGTGGGGACTGCTGCGGCGGCGGCGGGATTGGGCTTGGGCGCGGCGGGGGCGGGGATGGGGATGGAGAGGGAGGAGGAGGAGAAGACGGGGGCGGCGGCGCCGGAAGATGCGGCGGGGGAGTGGAGGAGCAGGGAGGTGAGGTCGGAGATGAGCGACGGGAGGTCGGGGTCCGCCTGGGACCGGGTCATGGCGGGCAGCGCGAGGCTGGGGGTGGAGCTGGAAGGCGGCGGCGGCATCTCGTCGGCTCGGCTGGGTCCGGGCGGCGGCGGCGAGGATTTGTGGCTGGACGCGAGTGGATTTGCCTGAAATAATCAGACGGCGGGTGGTTGGATGGCTCTGACTTGCGGGTCCCGCGGCCTCTCCTTTCCCTCCACCCGTCAACGTTGAGGGCCTGTTTGGCAGCATCTGCCTCCTCCAAACGCCTCCGGCTTCCCGTTTTGAAAAAAATATTTGAAAAAACGGCTCCTCCTATTATTTAATATATAAAAAAATATTAAATAATTATACTGTCTTTATCTATTTATTTTTTCTCGATTTTTTCTATTTCTTTCCTTCTTATTTTTTCTACACCTCCTATTCTCTCTCCTTATCCATTCTTCCTCCGTGCATCCTCCTCCTCTCTCCCTTCTGCCGCGGCCCGCGGCTCCTCTGCCCACGTCGCCGGCAACTCCTCCCTCCTCCTCTCCCTCTTGCTGCGGCTCCTCCGTCTACGCTGCCGGCACCTTCGCCCCTCACCCACTACAGCCTCGCGCTCCTACGGCCGTGCTCCGCCGCGCCTTGGGCTCCCGCCCTGGCCCCTCAACGCTCGCAGCAAGCCGCCTCCTCCACCTCGGACCTGCGCCTCGGGTTAGCGCCGGCGGCCACCCCCTCCTCTGCTGTGGTCCACCGCTGCCTAGCCTCCCGTCCCGCCCCGCCGCCGCCCGGCCTCCGGCCGTCGCGAGGAGGCCCAGCGCGTGCGGGGGCAAAGGTGACAGGCGAGATGGAGGAGCTCCTGGAGCCGCGCAGAGCCACGTTTTGTGACTCCTCCACCAAATCGGTCCAGAGAGCGGAAATTTCAGAGCTTCACCACCGGAGCTGGATGTGTGCACCCCATTTGGGAGGGCTCCAGCAAATTTTGGAGCAGCTTCTGGAGTCCTGCCAAAGAGGTTCTGAGTAGTGGCCTGGCTTCAAACTGCATTCTCGCAGGTTTCTTTCTGCCACGTAGGAAATTCTTCAGTAGGCCTTAGCATTCATTCACTCCATCGTCAAATGGGCATCAAATTTCTTTCTTCCATGAGATGATGAAAACGAGCTAGCATTGCCAAGTAGTAGTACTCAGTATGTACACATGAATGATAATTCAAAAAGAAAAGAAAAAAAAACCCAACTTCTTTACACCTGCATTGACTACAACAATTCCAGGCCAAAAGGGCCGAGGGCTGTCCCACCCTACTACGTGCTTCGGCGTTCCACTCCACGGCTCTATGTACATTACTACATCGGAACCGGGCTAGCTAACCAGCCCTTGGACGGATAATATGACTTGATCAATTTCGAAACAATAGTAACAAGAATTATCGACATTACATGGGCAAAAAAGAATTTCTCAAGGCCTTGCCACATTCGCACCATGGCTTTGGCGCTTCCGCTTCATGTTTCCCTCCAACTGCCAGGCAGTATTGGATCATCGAGCTGACCGGATTGATGATGCCGACGACACTCGCTCAGAGCTCCTTACATTGTACTTCTCGTACACCTTGTCGCGGTTCTCATTCCACCAGCTCTCTGCTTGATGCTCCCCAAACCGCCTTCGACTGGACACACAAATTTAAGATGAGAGGAAATGGCAAATGCACGCTGCTAAGTGCAAACAGATGTTAGCAGAAACAAGCAGCCATTTCATGGTTCATGATAAGATCCACTACAAAATTTGTGCCATTTGATACTGCTGAATCAATTGGTTATTTAAATTTCATTGCACAGAGTTTCAGACTAATGCTCATAGAATGATACATCTATCTCGTATTCTACAGTATGCCCATATGGTCCTTTGCCAGCAAAGGTGTCTGCAGTACTACTACATTCCAGCTACAGATCATGAAGTGATTTGCAAAATCCAATTTTTACTATTCTAGTCAACTAGTAACGTGTCTAATTATAAATGAAATAAACAAAATAAATAACCATGACAGCACCTAAGACACAAGACAGAAACTATTAATTTACCTGAAGCGTACACGCTTTAGATCTCGGGTCCCATCTCGAAGAGTTGTCAGTGTTATGTATACACCTGGTTCATACTGCTCAATCCACTCAGCCTGAACTTGGTTGCTGGGAATTGATACCGCGCTTCGAGATTTGTAACCATCCTCGCCATTTAAAAGGGACCTAGCATCCTTGCTGCTACTATCATCTGCTCTACTGCTTGCACTCAGCATCTCATCACTACTGGTATGTCCTCTTCGATTCAAATTTTCAACATCAGCAGGACCTGAAACCCTAAGGCTGTGAGCACTCACTTCACTGTTTTCACTAATACTTCCAGGTGGTTTATGATGACTTGAGATTCCATTTGTGTGCAACGCTCGTCCCATGTTCAGGCTAGGTGTGCTGACAGCACTGACAGACTCATTCCGTGGCTGATGAATACCATTCATGCTAGTGTAGATAGAAGCATACATCTCAATGCCATTAGGAACATGTGCTTGTTTTGCTTCACTACCATCATAGGCTCCCTGATCTGGTGGTAGTCTCTCAGCCATATCCTTGAGCTAAACAAGCCACAGCAGAAAATACATGCAACAATCACCACAGAAAGCAATCTCAGTCAAACAACCACAGAAAGTTGGCACTTTGCTAGGACAAAATAAGCTCATATCAATATTTTGACAAGCTAGGTACAAAGTACACAAAATTCTCTTGGATCAGATATACATATAAGTACTACATTTGTTTTTTTGAATGTGTAATTTGATGGCATAAAGCCATCACTGTTGTTGCAATAGGAAATATATGCCTTCTGGTAATATGATAGTTGATAGAATCAAAACAGCACCAGAATACCATTTGCATGAAGAAAATTCTTGGAATCTTAATAGCTAATTATATTTATTTGCAACTAAAACGACAGGACAGCGACAGTATAGCTAGGAAGGCACAAAAGTACTTAGACAATCAATATTACCTGTGCTGTTAGGGACTTTATGACTTCCTTAGCAGCTTTAGACTTTGCAGATTCCTCTGAAACCAGTGTCATGGCCTCTTGTACTTTCTTTGCTGATTTCTGCAACTCAAGTTCTTGAAGCTCACAGCGGTGCCTCAGATTATCAACCTAAAGAGGTGCACGAATTTAATTGTTTGTCCACGTAACAACACAGAGCTATATATTTGCATATAAGTCAAACTCAATACCTGTGCACGGAGTCTTTCAACCTCTTGATTTAACATCTCATTAGTCTTTGCGAGACTATCAGCAGCGGTTTTAGCGATAGAAAGGCCATGAGTTGTTGGGACTGGAGTGGTTGATCGTGGTGGACTAGGCTTGCGAGAGAAGGGGGAAACAGCCCTAGACGAGTTCAACGATCGAACCGCTGATGTGCGGACTGCTCTTGGAACTGATTTGTTCAGATCAATTCCACCAGATAAAGCGATATCTCTTAGCTGAAGAAGTGAAGTCATTTGAGGAGTCCGAAGAAACGACAGTGCATCAGTTTTCTTCCCTTGTTTTGCTGCCTTGCTATCCAAACTTCTAATCATATCCAAATTGCTGGGTACAATTGCTTTTGCCAATTTAGTATCAGGGTTGCTTTCGCCAGAGTGGCGAGGCACAGCCTCTTTCCTCTTATTTTGATTAATTGTACTGGAATATGCCGCACTGTTCAATTTCATGAAACAGGAATCACAAACACGGTAAGGTTTCGCAGGATTAGGAGCCAGTGCTGCTCTCAGAGCCTTACGCGAGGTGCACGCATTACAATGGACAAGCCCACAGTTATGGCAATTGTGCCTCTTTCGGGTGAATCCAAACGGTTGCCGACATGAGGCGCATTGTGACTGCTCAGCTCCTGAGACCCACTTATGCTGGCATATAGCTGCAGTGAAGTTTGAACCACAAGCTATGTGCCTAACAGCCCTGTCTCTCAATGCCTCAACGAGTGTAGGTATTTTCCTATCCTCTATATCTCCATGGCCCAATCTTCCATTGGCCCCTTTACCCCATGTAAAAACTTCACTTTTATTTGTTAATACTGCAACATGGTAGGAACCACAGGCAACTTGGACAACATGTTCACTCATAATATCTTCAACTAAGCATGGAAGTTTACCATCTGAGCGGGGATTCCCGAGCTGGCCATAAACAGTATTACCCATGCTCAGAACTTGTCCAGATGTTGTCAGGCCTACAGTAAGACTATGACCACATGATATCCTGTAGAAATCATAATCAATAAGTGAAGCCACACACGTAGGCTTAAGCCTTGGTTCCTTGTCACCATGACCAAGACGATGTTTGTCGCCATCTCCCCATGTGAAGAGCTTTCCAGAAGATATACTTGAACTGGATTGGGTCACTATAACTTCTACAACAGCCGCAGTGTGCCATACACCACATGCAACAGCAATTGTTTTTAAGCCCGATAAAGACTCTACCTCCCTTGGACACGAAATACTCTCGCGGTTTCCGTGTCCTAAGACTCCAAATGTACCATCACCGAAGGTAAATAGCTGGCCTCTAGATGTAATCAAGGCTGTATGCCAGGTCCCACAAGAAACATAGGCAACTTGAAGACCATCAAGTGCTCCTGAAATTCTTTTTGGAATCCAGTGGCTTACATCAGTACCATTGCCTAGAAGTCCAATATTATGTGTTCCATCACCCCAGGTGTACAGTTCCCCAGCTGCTGTGACAGCACAAGTGTGGAATTCCCCGCAGGCAACGATGTCCACATTGCAAATTGCTAATGACTCAACCAAACGAGGGTGAAGAGAGTCTTCCCTTGATCCATGGCCAAGACGTCCTCCAGATTCCTCGCCCCATGTAAACACTTCCCCATTTTTCGTGACCAGAGCAGCGTGCTTGACTCCACAATCCACATGATACACGTCAAGAACTAACTCGGACTCCAAGGGCTTCGGCAGAAGAACATCAGTCTTCCCAGTTGACCTGATTACTCTGTCGGAACCAACTCTTACAGTGTTGTCGCAAATAACTTCACCCCACACGTAGACGTCGCCTGAGGAATCATAGTCATCTTGTGCAGAACCATGGCTTGATGTGCTAGGGGCACTAGACGTGCTAACTCTGATGGCATCTGAAGAAGCCCCTTTGGTGTGCATGTTTGTCGCATCTGATCTCCAAGTAACTATGGAGTTTTAAGAACAGTGGCAACACATACGGACCAAGTGACAGTACCAACAACTCTGATTGAATATTGTATAACCTGCGCACATGTAACAGAAATGAAGTGAAATCCACCGTAGCACATCAATTGGTACGGTAAGTCAAATTCGAAATGGAATTAAATTACAGGGAGCTAGGAGCTATGGAGATGTTTTGGGTGCTGCGATTCTGAAAACGGTTACAGGAATGAAATGTGAGCACTCTACCTATGAATAAAAAAAACGCTCAGGAATATGGGTAAACTGGTGTGTCAAGAGAGCAGGGGTCTACTGGTTGATACCACCAAACGCAAGCTACAAGTTTTAGACACAGGGATTACACATTTACACTACACGCAACAGGCATTGCAATAAAAAAAGATTTTTTTTTTGTGGCGATTCTGATATGTATAGGCCTGCGGAGCGATGGATTGTAGGTATCTGTCCAAGCACTGGCTGCTTTATCATCTAGTGAAGGTATATGGTGCTGGTTTGAAGCAACAGGCATTGTGGGGATCAGAGTGAGGCGTGACTAAAGGGCCCCCCGCATAGCAAGCGAATCCGCAGCAAGGTGGACGGATTGGAGCAGCCACCATGCTGAGCAAGTAAGATTCGGGATTGACTGGTCGCGCAGCAGAGGAGGAAAGGGAAGATCCCGCGGGGCAAGACCCGGTTATCCACGAGCAAAGCTAGGGCTTTCTTACCGGGAAGAAGAGGAGGAAGCGGTGGGAACTCCAGGCGGATCTCCGATCCGCGGCAGCCTAGAAGACGGCTGACTGGCTGGTGGCTTGCTAAAGGGGAAGAGGCGGCGAGCGGTGGCCTCTACTGGGTTTGGGTGTCTGGTGGAGTAGGAGCCTGGGAGGGGGGCGGAGGCGAGGGCTCGAGGGGGCTCGGCTGCTGCCTGCTGCTCGCTTCTCTCGCGAGTCTTGCGGCACGGCACCAGGGCAGGAAGGGAGGGAGGGAGCCAGCAGGGAGGCTGCGAAGGCTGCTCGGTCCTCGCTACCTTGTCTGCTCCTCTCTTTTTCTTCCCACAGTTTTCCTGCGACCATGATTAGTAGAGGAAAACCCAAAAAGTCTACTACTAACATCCTCTTCAACTGCGTCGTAATTGCTTCAGATTTTAGTTTCTTATAAAAAATACTCCAGATTTTCACAATACCAGCAGAATTGCCTCAATCAAATAGGAAATAACTCATCGATTGATCAAGAAAATAGACAGTACTCGCCTAAGGATGGCAGCGGGGTGGAGTGTCTAGGCACCCAAAATCAAAAACCGAAACCAAAATCCGCGAATCCCCGAAATCCGATTGGATACCCGAAATCTGCTTTGTATGGCAACATAGTAAGAGCAATAACATATACATGATATATATAACATTCACATGTATAAACAAGAGGTAATAAATAGTAAATAATTTTCTGAGTCAACTTAGAATAAATTTAATAGTCTAAGTAAATAACTTATTATTAGTATAGTATAAAATATGAGTTTTTATTCTAAATGGATATCCATTGGGTAACCACGGGTGAAAAACCAAACCTGAAACCGAATCCGATAGGTTTCGGGGCCCCGAACCCTAAAACCGTGGGTGAGAAGTCATCCCCGAACCCGAATCTGGTGTACCTGAAACCCACAGATATCCGACCCGAAACGGAACTATTGCCATCATTATCCTCTCCTCCTCAAAAATAAACATCACATGAAAAAAAAGCTTATTTGGTTTCTCCCCCGATACATAAGCATATACCGTTGTATAACCACTGCGGAGCACCATATTGTATCTTTGTACCTATCACGATGAATTAGCTATTTCGAATAAAAACGCCAAGAGGCTTTCAAGGCTACGCATATATAGCCATTGGAATTTCGTATTTGGAGGTTAAGATCATACTAGTTTGAACTGTAGACTAGATGTGCTGGGAAATGAAAGCTGAAGCTGGAGAATTTTCTCTCCTTTTCTCGTTGGCTTGTTGCTGGTGAACACGTACGCTCCCCTTGACTTGGACAACAGATCGAATCGTGGACCGGCAGGCCAGGGTAGGGCAGCTGCAGGTCCAGTCAGCATGTGCATCCATGGCCTTCACTCTCTGGCCCCACGGGACGGGATGGGACCCATGAGCTGACAGATGGATCGGATCAGCATCAGGGTTAGTCGTTAGTTCAGGAGCCTGGCCACAAATAATGACTCGATCAGCACAACACGTACTGCCAACACAATTACAGGCGGCCTAGCTGGGGTGGCTTGCTTTGTTGCAGTTTACAGGCGCATCCTTTCTCTTCCACAAAAAGTGACATCGTGTTACACATATGTCCCCCGTATACCGTACCGGCAATCAGGAAGGGTATCATCCAGACTCCTTTTAGTTGTCGTTGCTACGTGCTTGGATATTAGTGTGCACGCTTGTAGTTTGTGTTAGCCTTTATCCCAACAATGCGTCGCATGCTTCTTTTTCCCTCCCCCTTTACAGAAGTGTTATTAAATAACTATTGTAGTAGGAAGTAACATGTTCACTTGGGAGTTTTGGATTTCACATAGATGTTGTTGCTTCAGTTTGTGAACAGCTCTATTTTGTTGGTGGCTTGTTACACCGTGACACGACACATGCACACACAGTATGTCCGTTTACATAATGGACTAGCTAGTTATGTTGTTTTAAATGCTATAAGTGTTAAGCGAACTGAGCTTAGTAGGTTCAGCTGGAAACATTGTTAGGTCGATTCGCGGATCACTAGGTGCGGGATTGGCTCGGGTTCTGTCTGTTCTAGTTCTAGTATCAAACAATGGTGCACGTGTGCGTGTACGTGTGCCAGATCAAACGTGTAGAGAAGATAGGGTAGTATACCTTGCTCTGAGGAAGACGACGCCATCATGCTTTGTTGGTGGCGTCTACACACGGGCAGCGTCGCGCGGTGTAGAGGGTCGGAGCAGATCCGCTCTAGGGCGGCGGTGGTCGGTGCAGTGTAGACGGTGGAGCTTCCCGCCGCCGCAGCGCCACCCCTCGAGATCGGGTTAGGATTTAGGTGTCGGTGGGGAGTCGGGGCACGACGATCTTTGGCATGCGTGCCCCCCGGCCCCACCTATCTATTTATGTGGCGCTGGCGACGGGGGCCCACCAACGCGAGTTGGGTTGGGCGCCCCCGATCAGGGCGCAGATCAAGGCTAAGGCCTTTGGGCCTTATGTTAGAGATCAATCCAATAATCTCCCCCTTGATCTCACATTATCTTTCTTTTTCACTTTTCTGTTTTCCTTATCTCATCACAGATTTATGTATAGGGCATATCTCATCATCACGCGCAACTGCCGATAGAATCAATAGCCACAATACACGCCTCTGTTCAAAAAGAGATTTTGTATTCCTTTTGAGCCTCTATTATCCAGAGATCATAGGCTGTACCTCATTCCCATGCCGGCTACGTGTTCCATGAACACGCTGGGTTGTAGGCCTTTCGTTAGCGGATCCGCAAGCATATCTTTTGTTCTTATATGCTCGAGACTTATGGTGTGATCCTGGATTCTATCTTTTATCGAATAAAATCTTATCTGTATCGACTTTGTAGCCGTGCTCTTCTTGTTATTATGAGCATAAAACACTGCTGGCTGGTTATCGCAGTACATTTTTAGTGGTCTTTCTATACTGTCCACCACTCTTAAGCCAGGTACAAACTTCTTTAACCATTCTACCTGCCCGGAGGCCTCGTAGCATGCTATAAACTCAGCATACATCGTCAATGTTGCTGTGACCGATTGTTTAGAGCTTTTCCATGAAATAGCTCCCACTGCGAGAGTGAAGATGTAACCCGTCGTGAATTTTCTATCATCTTCATCTCCCGCAAAGTCTGAATCTGCGTATCCTTTAATCTCTAAAGAATCGCTTCTTCTGTATGTTAGCATGAGGCCTTTTGTGCCTTTCACATATCGCAAGGCTTTCTTTACAAGTTTCCAGTGTTCTAGACCTGGATCTTTCTGAAATCTGCCAAGCACATTAGTGACAAAGGCTAAGTCAGGGCGTGTGCACACTTGAGCATACTGTAAACTTCCGACTGCCGAGGCATACGGAACGGTTTTCATCTGTTCTTTTTCATATTTATTTCTGGGACTCTGAAAATCTCCATATCTGTCACCCTTGACTATCGGAGCAGGAGTAGGTTTACTCGCATGCATACTGTATTTCTCTAGAATCTTTTGTAGGTATGTCTCTTGTGACAGACCTAGCACCCCATTTCTTCTATCTCGGTGAATCTCAATCCCTAACACAAAAGAGGCTTCACCAAGATCTTTCATGTCAAAATTCGATGACAAGAATTCTTTCATTTCTAACAGTAGACTGACATCACTACTCGCTAATAAAATGTCATCCACGTACAGTACCAGGAAAATATATTTCCCTTTCTTGAACTTTGCATAAATGCAATTATCTTCAACATTCTCTATAAACCCAAACTTCTTTATGGTCTCGTTAAACTTCAAGTACCACTGTCTTGAAGCTTGCTTTAATCCATAAATGGATTTCTTTAAATGACATCCCATATTTTCTTTTCCTTTTACGACAAAACCTTTAGGTTGTGCCATGTAAACTTTTTCTTCGAGATCCCCATTTAGGAATGCCGTCTTTACATCCATTTGGTGCAATTCCAGATCGAAATATGCAACCAAGGCCATAATTATTCTGAAAGAATCTTTACATGAGACCGGAGAAAAGGTCTCATTATAGTCTATTTCTTCCTTCTGTGTAAATCTTTTTGCCACAAGACGAGCCTTGTATCTTTCTATATTCCCTTTGGAGTCACATTTTGTCTTGTAGACCCATTTACAGCCTACTGTTTTGGCTCCTTCAGGAATTTCTTCTAAGTCCCAAACTCGGTTGGTCCTCATCGATTTCATTTCATCTTCCATGGCTTCAAACCATTTAGATGAATGTCTGCTTCTCATGGCTTCTTCGAATGAGATGGGATCATCTTCCATTCGAAACTCTTCTGTGTTATACACTTCATAATCAGCAGGAATAGCTGATCTTCTTTCTCTTTGAGATCTTCTAGGAGCCTCTTCTGTTCGAATGTTATCTGCTGGAACCTGTGACGGCTCCCCCTAATCTGTGGCAACGTTATTATCTATAGGATCCTGAAGGACAGGTTCCACATTTTCATTCTGCGTCGCCACAGAAGGGATCAATTCGGGAACTGGCATCGCAGTGACTCGTACTGCCGGTGCAGTCTCAGCAGGCAACGAGAAAAACGGTTCCTGAATCATTGGAGTGGGTGCGTATACCAGCTTCTCCTCAAGAATAATCTTTCGAACTGTTGTGTTTCCCCGAATCATCTCTTCTTCTAGGAAGGTAACATGTCTCATTTCTACAAACTTTGTAAATCTATCTGGACAGTAGAAACGATATCCTTTTGATCTATCTGGATAACCAATAAAATGGCAACTCACTGTCTTGGGATCCAATTTCCCAATGTTCAGGTTGAATATCTTTGTCTCAGCAGGACTCCCCCACACCCGTAGGTGATTCAGTGAGGGTATCTTTCCTGTTCACAGTTCATACGGTGTTTTAGGCACCGCTTTACTGGGTACTCTGTTGAGAATATAGACAGCGGTTTTCAACGCCTCCATCCATAAACTCACTGGCAGCGTAGAATAGCCGATCATGCTCCGTACCATGTCCATCAAGGTACGATTTCGTCTTTCAGCCACTCCATTCTGCTGAGGATCGCCCGGCATAGAATACTGGGCTACTATTCCTTGTTCTGTTAGGAACCTCGCAAAAGGTCCTGGAACCTGTCCGTATGGGGTATGCCGACCGTAGTATTCCCCTCCACGGTCAGAAAGGACAACTTTTATCTTTAAATTGTACTGATTTTCAACTTCAGCCTTGAATTCTTTAAATTTATCTAATGCCTCTGATTTCTCTTTTATTGGATAGATATATCCATAACGGGAATAATCGTCTGTGAATGTTATGAAAGAATCATAACCGTCTATGCTTTTAACTGAGAACGGTCCGCAGATATCTGTGTGAATTAATTCTAAAATACCTGCGCTGTGCTCAGCCGTTTTTTTTGTTATCTTTACATATTTTCCTTTAATGCAGTCAATGCATTTGTCTGAATCTGAGAACTCAAGAGGAGGTAGAATTTTATTCTTAACCAGCCTTTCTATTCTCCCCCTCAAAATATGGCCTAAACGACAGTGCCATAATTTCGACGACGTGTCTTGAGTTCTCTTTCGTTTTCTGTTACTATCTGTGGGTTCAGACACAGTCGCATTCACATCACATACGGAATTCACACTTTCACGTAGCGATAATAAATAAAGATCGTTTCTTCTAAATGCAATCGAAGCAACTGTATCATCAAATTCTATTACACATATGCCGTCTCCAAAACGACATGCAAATCCATCGTCATCAAGACGAGATACACTAATCAAGTTTCTCTGAATTACGGGAACATAAAATACATCTTTAAGCAATAAATTAAAGCCTGTGTCGAGCTCTAAGAGGAGGTCTCCAACCGCCTCAACATTTGCCTCGACTCCATTTGCGACTTTAATTCTGTTTTCTCCTCTTCCCGTAGTTCTCGTTGAACGGAATCCCTGTAAGGAGTTTGCAACATGAATAGTTGCTCCTGAATCAATCCACCAAGTAGATTTCGAATAATCTTTATACAAGGATTCATTTATAAATGAGATAATGTTCTCACCTCGTTTCTCCATTATCATCTTTAGATAGTCGGGACAGTTTGACTTGTAGTGTTCCTTCTGTTTGCAGTGAAGGCACTGGTCCTTGTCCACTAGAGGCTGCCCAAACTTGGGCCTGTGCTGTGGCTGTGGCTGAGCCAACTGGGGTCCCTTTCTTTTGGATGAAGTGGGAATATCTTTATTATATCTTTTCTTGTTCACATAATTTATGGATCCACCATGTGCATTCTTTATTCTCTCTTCTTCTTGGACACACATCTCTACGGTCTTTTCAATATCCCATTTTTCAGGGTTCATGTTATAATTGACAACAAAATTGTCAAACTCTTTTGGCAACGAGGCAAAAACCAAATGAACTATGTGTTCTAATCTGAACTCCATATCCATTGGCTTAAGCTTGTTGTTAATGTTCACCAAGCGATGGATGTGCTCTCTTATCCCACCTTCCAAGTACCTCTCTGTCACCAGTTGTTTGATCAACTGGGTAGCATAAGCCTTTGAGGAGCCAGTGTACTGACTCCTTATCTTGTCGAGATACTCAACGACAGTGGGAAGATCTGTGATTGCCCCAAGAATGGCGGGCTCTATTGTGTTCTTGACCACTGCCAAATATTTCTTGTTGGCAGGCAGCCATTTAGCATGATCAGCGTCATACCTCTGTTTGCTCGCCTTGTAGGCGAGCTCTGTTTGCTTCCAAGAAGCATCTGTAACATCTTCCCCCCTGACCGGTCTCTCAGGTTCAACTGGAACCGCTGCAGTGAGGACCCAATCTAGCTCAGCCATGGTAAAGAAGAGATCCAACTTCTTGTACCATTCATTATAATTGTCGCCTTTCAGAATCGGAATATCCTTGATGGAAACCATCATAGGAAAACCAGCTGAAACAGGTTAGCTCAAGTGAGAACAATATAACAATAATTACAAATGCATGGAAATCATAATGTTGTCATTATCAACTTTGGTCAGAAAATAACAACATTACAATTTAATCTGGAAAAATATTCTATAAAATCATAATATTGTTACCATCAACTTTGGTCAGAAAATAACAATACTAAAATTTAATCTGAAATGATCTGTGACTCAAAATTTAAATTATCCCTTTGGTTCAAATTTAAATTCAAGTCAAAAACAATTATCTATGCAGCGGAAACATGAATAAAATAATTCTATTTTGAAGCAATATCTGTGAAATTCTGTATTTCTATTCTCTAAACATTTATCCCTTTGGTTCAAAATAAAAAGAGATCAAATTCTGTGCAAAAATATTCAAATTTGCTTCAAAATAGAATTAAAATTATCAAAAGTTACTGTTCATATGTGAAAACGGGCCGGAAATCTATTACTGTGCAGCCCGTTACTGTTCAGCCCGTTACTGTGCAGCCCGTTACTGTGCAGCCTAAAACCACGTCCGCGGCCCGGCCCACTTCACGAAAACGGCCTGCTACTGTGCGGCCCGCGGCTAACGGGCCGCAACGTGGGCCTGGGCCGTGAAAGCGGCCCACCCGCGCGCGCGCCGGCCGCCGCCCCCCCCCCCCCCCCCCTTCCGCGTCGATCTCAGCCGTCCATCCCGATCGGACGGCTGAGCGCGCGTTTCGGGAGGTATAAAAATCTCGCGGCCGGGCGACGATCGCGGAAACCCTAGACCATTTCGCTCGCCCGCTCGCCTGCAACCCTGGCTCTCCCTCGCTCTCTCCTCTCCTCTTCCTCTGGCCGCCGCCGGCTTGAACTCCGGCGTGGCGGACGGCATGGCCGCCGGCCACCTTCTGGCAGCCGGATCTAGCTCGACTCCTTTCCTTCTCCCTCTCTCTCTTCAGTTCCCTCGCCCTCTCCCTCACCTTTTCTGTTCCGGCCAGAGGCTGCGCCGCCGCGTTCGTTCTCGACGCCGGCGGCCGTGCCATGGCCAGATCCACCTTCCAGTACCCAAACTCTGTTTTCTTGGCTCGGTGTGCGTCCACACGAAGCAATACTGTGCCCTATGGGCCTCCTCGCCGGAGTCGCGTGCGTCTCGCGCGCGGCTCCGTCGAGGGGATCTCTGGGGTACGGGAAAAGAGGGAGAAAGCGGAGGGAAGAGAAGGAAAGGTGAAGAACAGCAAGAAGGAGCAAAGGATGAAGGGCCAGGTACGCCGGAGTGGGTTAGATCTAGGGTTAGGGTTAGGGTTTCGAGCTTTTCCTCGATTTCTTTCTGATTTGCTCTCTGTTTTCTCTATTGCTCGATCCCTTCCCCTTTTCTTTCTACAACCGAGTCAAAAACACAACCTAGATAGGCTCTGGTACCATTGTTAGGTCGATTCGCGGATCACTAGGTGCGGGATTGGCTCGGGTTCTGTCTGTTCTATTTCTAGCATCAAACAATGGTGCACGTGTGCGTGTACGTGTGCCAGATCAAACGTGTAGAGAAGATAGGGTAGTATACCTTGCTCTGAGGAAGACGACGCCATCATGCTTTGTTGGTGGCGTCTGCACGCGGGCAGCGTCGCGCGGTGTAGAGGGTCGGAGCAGATCCGCTCTAGGGCGGCGGTGGTCGGTGCAGTGTAGACGGTGGAGCTTCCCGCCGCCGCAGCGCCACCCCTCGAGATCGGGTTAGGGTTTAGGTGTCGGTGGGGAGTCGGGGCACGACGATCTTTGGCGTGCGTGCCCCCCGGCCCCCACCTCTCTATTTATGTGGCGCTGGCGACGGGGGCCCACCAACGCGAGTTGGGTTGGGCGCCCCCGATCAGGGCGCGGATCAAGGCTAAGGTCTTTGGGCCTTAGGTTAAAGATCATTCCAACAAACATGGCCATTAAGATTTGAGACCTCGACTTGGTGTGGATGTTCGTATTTTTCTAGATTTATTTTAGAATTTATCCGGTGCTATTTTTTATGGTAAGCATGCTAATCTCGAGATATATCAATTCAATATCTTTTTTCCACGTCCGCGCCTAAGCATGTTTTTCGTTTTTCGTTTAAAGGATATCAGTTTCAATCTCTTCCGTAAGAGTAGGATGTGGGATCCTAGCCGCTGCATATTCCTGGGGCCCGGCAGGGTCACATGGGGTTGGAATGTGATATATAGATGGCCATCCATTATATTGTCCTCCGGCTAAGATCCATTGCGCAAGGCTACTAATTAATTAATTAATTAATTAATTAAGCAGCAGGAGGAGGAGTGGTAGTAGTATGAATCATGCATGTGATACTCCATGTATGGGCATAAGACGCCAACTATTGTATTTTTGTCATGTTGTAGCATGCATGCATGTGTGGTCTGAAAACGCAGAACCCGTTTTGTTGTTATGAGCTCCGATCCCCACGGATGGATGGTCGATGCCATGCGCTTGCAAGACAATATATATGGGCCTGTATTGTGGGACTGGGCTGGGGTAATGCGGCCTTCTTCTTCTTTTTTTGTTTCGACACGATAATAGATGGAGGCCCAGCCCATTTAACTCTTGGCTTATTGCCAGTCAGTTGCCATTTCGCCATGACTCGGGAGGAGGAGGATTCAGCAAGTCGTCGTAACTGACGTTGAAGGACAGCAATGAACACTGTAGCAAAAAGCACTGTTGCTCAGGTGCTATTCGATACTTAGCACGAATACGGTTTTCAAGGGGCAGTACGTCACCGCTACATAACTTACTTTCTTTGAATCCCACTCCACGGATAGTCGGATGGAAGCTGGAAAAGAGAAATCGGTGATGTAGAAAGTATTGCTAAAAAAATAGAAAAAAGGACGGAACAGAAGTTAAAAGTCCAAGCTGCAACCTCGTTCCCACTAGTCGTAGTAGAGCCTGCTGATTTCATTCTACTGTTGTACTAGGTAGCCGGGTCGAGCCAATTCCACCTCAACTTGCATGCAAATCGCAATCCTGGCCTGGATAAAGTTAGTATATACTTCCTACCAATCCATCTCAACCTGCATCATTGTTCCTGCAATTGAAAATTTATGACCAACTGAAATGAAAGCTGAACAAATGAATTCAATTCAATTCAATTGCGTGAATGATTCAGCTTGGGCTTGGACTTGCTGCGGTGGAAAACTCTTGGACTAACAACAGAACCACAAATCTCCGTCAACAAGGATCAAATAAACTAGCTCTTCAGCAGATATGCAGCTTTCTTTGCCATAGACACATCCATGGTTTGGTTGCTCCGAGCTTAGTAGTACTTAGCTTCTTGGCAGCCATGGCTCCGAAACCCATCCAGCATCTGCTGCTGCTGCTGCTATCACTAATAACACTCGCCGCGCTTGTTTCCTCTCTGCCCGTGTCAGGCGCGCAGATCACAAACATCACCTCGGGCTCCTCCCTGCAGGCCGCCGCCGGCGCCGCCTGGCCCTCCCCGTCCGCCCGCTTCGCCTTCGGCTTCTACGCTACGGACGGGGGTCTCGCCGTCGGCGTCTGGCTCGCCACCGCGCCCGACGTCACCGTCACGTGGACGGCCACCCGCAACCACACGCCCGCCACGGGCGGCGCACTCTGGATCACCTACGACGGCCGCCTCATCTGGACCGGCACCGACGACGGCCAGGACAGGAGCCTCGCCGTGCCGTCCCAGCCGGCCGTCGCCGCGGCCACGCGCGACGACGGCAGCTTCGTGCTCTACGGCGCCGACGGGACCGTCGTCTGGTCCACCTTCGCGGCGCCCACGGACACCCTGCTTCCCGGCCAGGACCTCGCGCCCGGCGCGCAGCTCTTCTCCGCCGTCTCCGACACCAACAGGGCCGCCGGGAAGTACCGCCTCACCAACCAGGCCAACGACGGCAACATCGTCATGTACCCCGTGCAGACGGAGAACGTCGCGGCCGCCGCCTACTGGGCCACCGGCACGTTCCAGATCGGCTTTCCCCTCACGCTGCGCCTCGACGCCGCCGGCGTGCTCTACCTCACCGGTAATAGCGGCAACTACACCAAGAACCTCACCAAGCCGGGAGCCCCGAAATCAGCCGGTGAGCAGCAGGTCTTGTACCGGGTCACGCTCGATCCCGACGGCGTCCTGCGCCTTTACCGCCACGCCGTCGCGTCCACCGGTGCGTGGAGCACCGACGTCCAGTGGATCGGCCCGAGCGACCGGTGCCACGTCAAGGGCGCCTGCGGGCTCAACAGCTACTGCGTCCTCGGCCGCGACGCGCAGCCCAGCTGCACGTGCCCGCCGGGGTTCGGCTTCATCAACGACGCCGCGCTCGGGTGCACCGAGACGTCGAGCGCCGGCGACTGCGCAGCTGCGGCGGGTTTGACCCTGACCATGGCGGCGGTGCAGAACATGACGTGGGCGGACACGCCGTACGCCGTGGTGGGCGCGGCCACGAGCGCGGCCGACTGCCAGGCCGCCTGCATGTCCGACTGCCTCTGCGCCGCCGTGCTGCTCAACGGCGACGACGGGACGTGCACCAAGCAGCAGCTCCCGCTCCGGTACGGCCGCGCGGGCGGCGGGTACACGCTCTTCGTAAAAAACGCCGCGGGGACGGCGAGCCCCGCGCTCGGCGGCAGGGGCGGCCGCCGCGTCGGGCAAGCGGCCACCGTCGCGCTGGTCTGCATCGGGCTCCTGACGTGCGTGTCTCTGGCCGCGCTCGTGGCGGTGGCGTGGCTGGTCTGGAGGGCCGCGCACCGGCGCCTGGCGGACGCGGACGACGAGGAGGCGCCCCTGCGGTCGTACAGCTACCAGGAGCTGGAGCACGCGACGTGCAGCTTCCGGGAACCGCTGGGCCGCGGCGCGTTCGGCACGGTGTTCCGGGGCACGCTGCACAACGCCGGCGAGCAGGCGGTGGCCGTGAAGCGGCTGGAGAAGGTGGTGGAGGAGGGGGAGCGCGAGTTCCAGCGGGAGGTGCGCGCCATCGGGCGGACGAGCCACCGGAACCTGGTCCGGCTGCTGGGGTTCTGCCACGAGGGCGCCAACCGGCTGCTGGTGTATGAGTACATGAGCAACGGGTCGCTGGCGGAGCGGCTGTTCAGCAAGGGCGGCGGCGGCGGGTGGCCGTCGTGGGGGGAGCGCGTGGGCATCGCCCTGGACGTCGCGCGCGGGCTGCACTACCTCCACGACGAGCTGGAGCAGCGCGTGATCCACTGCGACGTGAAGCCGCAGAACATCCTGATGGACGCGTCGGGGACGGCCAAGATCGCCGACTTCGGGCTCGCCAAGCTGCTGCTGCCGGACCAGACGCGGACCTTCACGGGGGTGCGCGGCACGCGCGGGTACCTGGCCCCCGAGTGGTACCGCGCCGCCGGGCCGGTGACGGTGAAGGCCGACGTCTACAGCTACGGCGTGGTGCTGCTGGAGACGGTGACGTGCCGGCGGAGCATGGAGCTGGAGGAGGCCGGGGAGGAGCGCACGCTCATGGAGCTGGCGCACGAGTGGCTGGTGAAGGGGGAGGTGGCGCGGGTGATGGGCACCGAAGAGGCCGTGGACGCGGCGGAGGTGGAGAGGGCGGTCAAGGTGGCGGTGTGGTGCGCGCAGGCGGAGCCGCAGGCAAGGCCGGCCATGAGGAGCGTCATCCTGATGCTGGAAGGCCACGTGGAGGTGCCGTTCCCGCCGCCGCCGGCACCGTCGTGATCGGTTAGATCTAGGAGTTGGAGATGATCGAGGTTGTAACAGTTTGAGATATATAGGCCGCAACCGAAGGAGTAAAAAATGTTGGTTTTTTCAAAAAAAATCTTGAATAATAGAGGACATTTCACTTACAAATTAAATTGCAGGAGTATCACGTTACAGAAAACGACGATTGATTCATGGGTGCACACAAAGAATGAAATAGAAAAGCAAGGGGATCGAGAAAGAAGGAACAGGCGAGATGATGCATGCATGCATGGAGGAAATTAAACTAGAGATAGATAGAGTAGGTCGTCGGTGGTGGGTGGGCGATGAATCAAATCATTATATTCATCTTGGTTCTGATGGAGCAGATCATCAAGCCTTGGGCGCCCCCCCGGCGGCACCTTGCTTGGCCGCGGCCTGGTCCACGGGGCCGCACGCCTGGTTGCACATCTTGGTGCAGACGGGGTCGTCCTTGCCGTTGGCGCACCGCTCGTAGCAGTCGTCGTAGCAGCCGTACGCGGTGGCCGCGGGCAGGGACGCCGCCGCCACCACCAGAACGGCCAGGACCAGGGCCACCATCCTCGTGCTCTGGGCCATCGCTGCTGCGGCTGCTATCTTCTTCTTCTTTCTTCTTGTTGATGCGTGGTTGATCGAGGAGGTACGGCGGTGGTGATCGTGGTGGATTGTTGGGACACGTATATAATATAGGAGGCATACGGACACGAGCGTGAGGACGCGCGAGCTTCACGGGCTAATTAATGTGTGGTGGCAACGCCATGTCCGTCCGAGGTTTGAATTCTTTCCCAGTTGACCACCTGACCCCCGAAGAAAAAGAAGAAGAAAGGGATGGCCGGCATGCCAACACCTGGCGTGCGATCCAGACAGGAAGAAACAAACGCTGAAGAAGCATGTCTCAGGTTGCTCAGGGCAAGAGAGCCACGTAGGAAAGAGAACTGAGGAGAGCGAATCGAGTGTCGCTACGGCTGGCTGGCGAGAGCCGCTAGCTCGCGGCCCGAAGCGGAGCGGGCCCCACATTGGATATGGACGGGGCGAGGCGGACGGAGTCACGGAGGGGCCGAGCGCCATAACCGGACGGGACGAGGAGCGCGGTTGCCAGGCGCTCGGAGGCGAGGCGGCGAGGTCGGCCGGTCGCGGGCAGCGCGCGAGGTCGGCATGCACGCCGGTGTGGCCGCCGGGGGCGGGTGGCGCGGAGCGCGGTGACCCCACGCGAGCTCCGCCATGGGCGTCGAGCGGCGCTGGAATCCACCACCGGCAGCCGTTCCTCCTAGCAGCGTAGGGATGAAGAGGGCACGGCCGCCGGGCCACCTGCGTGCGAGCGAAGGGGCACGGCCGACGAGCTGCATCTGCGACTGCGAGCCTGCAAAAGTCCGTCAACGCCGCACACCTGACGGCCATAGAGGCCAGCTCGCCGGAGTATGCGAGCCCAGCGCAAGGATAAGGAGTCTCTTCTCTATCTCTAGTATAAAAAGCCGGTGCGGAACGATTTTCTCAATCTCTATCTCTACTGTAAAAGAGCCCATAGGTGGAACGATTTTTTCCGTCGTGCGTCGCCCTCCGACCTCATGCCTCGTCCCACCTTCGTCCTACCGCGGGCGCATTATTGCCGTCAGATTTACCGCTCACCGCTCGACGCATACAAGCCCTCTGAATCACCCTGGCAGTTCTACCCTACCGTCGCTCTGCACGCCGCTCTCATCGTGGCGCACCATCCCAAATCTGCATATATAGGTATATAGTAGATATACATGTATGGGCATACGGCCTACATTGCATATATAGTTAGGTCACCGAGCAAACTCGATCCACATACACAACTTAGACTCTTCAATACTCTGCCGCTCCGCACGGCCACGAGGAACATAGTGCCGCGCGGCCGCCGCTGCGAGCCTTCGATAGTTCGACTCCTGAGGGCACTCAGCTGCGTTTGTGCCTGCATCCAGCAGTCTAGCATCCTCATCTAGTCGTCCCGCTGCCCCAGGAAAGCTGACGACGGTGTCCGTGGCCCGAAGAATTGAAGAAGCCAGGGACGAGGACGTATAAATTTTGCACTAACCCCTAGACCCTTAACGCTAATTAACCAGCTCAAAATGGTAGATGAATTGATGTTTGATTTTGCTTTGTGAACGATGGTTATTATTGTTTATTGCACTAGGCAATGAATTTAAGAGTTTTAAAGTTCAAGTCCGTAGTAGTTTCTTGTGTTGATCAGTGGCGAAGCTAGAGCAAACTGGAGGGGGGTGTAGTTGTCTTGCGGGTGTATAGAGTTGAGTCGTGTGGGTGCAAATATGGTGAAAATTTGAGCATAATCACTATTTTTTTTATTTTTTTGGTGCATTAGCATCCCCTAATGTCTGTGTAGCTTCGCCCCTGGTTGATCTAGTATCTTTCTAGTAGCTCTGAACTACTAGCTCTCAAGTTTGAACTACTAATTTTGTTTAATTTCAAGTTACAAAAAATTATTAGATGAATTTATTATGGATATCATCGTTAACACTGACTTCACATCTAGAACTATTGGAAGACATTTTTAAATAATATAAATATGTAACTTTTTTTATATGAGATATTTTTATATTCGCATATTTTTTTAAAAACATTTTATATATGTAGATCTATTATTATTATTATTATTATTATTATTGTTATTATTATTATTATTATTGAGCACTACCGGGCACCCTGAAATCTCAGGACCGGCCCTGCGTATACACCCCTCTGCAAATTGTTTTCGCCGTCGCCCTCCCACATCCCTGCGGAAAAAAAAGATCACAACATCCGCCCGTTGACGCCTGCACCCCGCACGCCGAGACCACCGCAGCTAGAGCACGCCTCGGCCTACATCGCCGCCGCGAGAGGACGATGGCATCATGATCGCCCAGGCCTCTATCGGGGCTGCGTCGACGGCGTCGTGATCGCCCGGTCTGTGTGCCCATGCTGAGGCCTCAATGCCGCGCGAGTGGAGGGCATCGCCATCGCCTTCGAGTCCACCAAAGCGGCAGGTCGACGTGGCCGCGCCCACCGTCTTCGTCAGGCCGCCATCATTAGCTAGAGTTAGCCCAGCACGCAACAATGTTCGTCTGAGGTTTTAGATCTCAGAGCAGATTCTCTACTGGTGCAGCCTCGTCAGGTGTTAGATTATTTCTCATTTGCACGCTCTACGAGTGTCTTGCCATCCTATATGCATATTTTACTCTCCAATAGTTAATGGTACACATACGGTTGTTCAAGCCAGTTCATGATTGCTTCTTGTCAGACATTTGTGTTAACTTGCTTTGGGGTCAGAGTTTGTTTTTTGACAACCCAATTCATGAATGCTTCTTGTCACTTGTTTCTGTTAACTAAAAATTTGGTGTAATTTGTTTGGAGAAAACAAGATTACTGTTAGTATGAATTATACGCCTTGCTATGGCTATTCTGACATTGCCCCATTGCTGATCCAATTGATTGCTATGTGCTTTTCTGGATCAGATATGAAGATTAGTCTTTAGAGATAACACTGAATTTAGTGAAATCTGGACCTACCAATTACTTTTCCTTTCTTTTACATCTGATCCATGCCAAATGTTGCAAATGAGAGATATTAATCAAATTGCAATGCCAAAAGTTCATCTATTGGGAACATGGATACGATAATTATATTGCTAGATCGGTACCTGTACTTCTTAGGTGAACCTCTATACTGCTAGATTGTTTACTGCAACTTACAACTATATTTATTTTTGCTAAACCAGCGTGTAGTTCCAACTTACACCCTACTAGCTCCTGCTTAATTTTTACCTGATCCCTTAGTACTACGAACTATTAAGTTGAGCTCCAAGGGATTAGATTAATCACAAATTTAAAGAAGCACTGCAGGTATATACCTTGATCTGATCTGCACATCGTGAAAGCTTGTTTACCTAGCCTTTTTGGTATATCTGTTACCATTTCCTAGCTGATTTAGTCATGGTTTCATACCATGCTTGGTGTATATCATACTAACTCAAAAATGTTTACCTCTTTATTTTGCGGCATTAGGTTTGTCATAGCAGACAGTGGCCATCTCACGCCCACACTCTCCAAAATTAGCATCTACTCTACTAAGGTCTTCGCTGTGCAGAGGGAGCAGCTCATCAATGCCAAGAAACTCCAGGTAGAATGCATTCTTTTCTCCATTGATCTTGTCAATTTCCTGTATAATATGCTAATGTGTCCTCTTAGTTATTTCTCCAATCTTATGTGTGGATCTTCAATTTGAGAAGTGAAACTGGAACCGCTCATCAATCCAAGAGGTCACGCTGGATAGGGCCATTGGCGACATGAGCATGGTAATAATGCTACGGGGTTCAGTAACATATTTTTCAGAAATCTAAGTGGATAGGGCCATTAGCGACATGCAATGTGGTAAACCATAGGAATCCATGTATGTTATCAATCTATATGGAGGCCAATACTACTTTTCAGATGTGTTGTTACAATTTACAATTAGACAATAAGGTAACGTTTTCAGATCCAATCATGGATGGTTCTTAGTATTCCTCTTTGACCTCCGGGGTCAATTATTTGGACAACTTGAATATGCCTCCCGATGTTGTTCTTCCTTTCATCCTGATCTCACATAGCTACCTTTATGTAGCAGAAACAAATAGAACCATAGAAGGAACTGTCCTTGATTTCATAGAGGGAATTTTCTCTGTCACATTAGATGACTCCCATCGAGGCCCCATATAAATATTAAGTAGAATCGTTTCTTCTTTCAGTGAGCTCACTTGTGCCTCTGAAAAGTTTATTTTCTGAATAATTGCAGCATTTTAGGTCCATTTTAGCGTAGTAAATCCCTGAAACTATATGGAACAGAGAAGGTGAAATATGAAACGTCTATTCGGGTGAATAAGGGGCATCCTGCTTAGTGATGTGATTTATTGTGAATTGCATCTCAATCCCATCCTTGGATAGCTGGAAAGGGCAGACCATTATCCCATACATGGTTCCTTCATAGAGAGAAAAAAAACTATAACCTGAAGCATTATAGAAATGTTGTTTTAATTTGCATCTTGATCCTATGTTTCTCATGGTAACGATCAGTTCATTTAGATACCCCTTTCATCAATTACTGTGCAATTTGCTTTGCTGTCGAATCACGATTATTGATAATTCGATATGGAGATTCTAGAGCTTGTCTCGCTGTCTTACTTTTATGTAGTTTGAACAAAAGATAAAATATGGTCTCAATTAGAATGTTCCCATTTTTTTAGAATATGAGCAATATCGTGAAAACTATCATATAATAACTGCAAATTTCAAATGATTTCTACTCAACTCTTGTCATGGTTCGCCAGTGCATCATCGAGCTCTGCATGTACTCTATTATAATCATTTGCTTAAAAAAGAACACTATTTTTTCTGAAAAAAAATTTAATGTACAATTGCTCTAAAAAAATGGCTGCACCCAAAACTATAGGAATGCTAGGATGGCGAAAGGGCATCACAGTTCAGTTATTAAAGTTATATGTCAACTCAGTTTACATAGGTTGATTTTTTTTTTATTTCTGTTGGAATCAAATTTTAGCTCTTTGTGCGCATACGAACTTCCTCAGTTATATTTTGGGCCAATTCCTGGTTGTGGTTGCATTTGTATCCTTTATTTGCTCTATTATATATGAACAATCAAGTGTAAATATCCTGAACTAATGCTCATAGTTTAACAATGGAACAACTCTTAGCGACCATTCAAATAAATAAGTTTTTGGTTAAAGTCCCTGTGGTTGCATTAAAGGCTTCCTAGAAATCATGGATAGGAAATGATTTTGTAATCATCATTGAGGTTGCCTATGGACATTAGGACCCGACTGCATACTGATAAATGATTATTTATCACCAGAATGGTTTCCTGATTCCTCGCTTCTCTATTTCTACTATTAAAAAGAGGCAACATGTTAAGGAGTGATATGCACATGGATAAATAATGTGATTTCAGATTTTTCAAGTGTGAATTTGTTCATTGGTGTTAGGAGGGAAAAGGTCCTTGGTGATTATTGGAAAGACAATGGACCAAAGCATGAAGGGATGCGCCGTCTGTAGCAGATACCGATTATGGCATTTATTAGAGAAATGGTATGAGAAGCAGCATATAGGGCTGGAATCTTTTTTCTCGACATGATTGTTTGGTGTTGCTGATCAACAATTAGGGTTGTATTGGGTGGTGATCCTTTGAAGTTTGTCATATTAGGTAATCTTTTGCACACACATTCATGGGCCATGTTGGGTGGTCATTCTATGAACTTCGTCATACATGGCACTTTTACAATTCCTACGTATGCCTAATGTTTGTACATGAATTCAAGCATTGTTCCAATATAGGCATGGTGTCCTCATGCAATGTAAATCAATGGTAGCATAACCATCATAATATTGTATTAGTGTAGTTAGACCGTTATGGGTAGTATAACTTTGTTACCCGTAGCAACGCACGGACATACACCTAGTTATTAAAAAATGATTAAAAAATGGCTGACATGTGGAATCCACGAATTCTTTGGAAAACATGTTAGAGGCAACCTTTGGATAACTAGTCTGCTTTATATAGCTGATGTGGATAAAATTATATAGAGCATGCTCTCTACACCTTTGCGGGTGCTCTCATGCGGTCCGAATAGAAATCATGATGGGTCATTACTGGGCTTGCTCATGTCTAGGAGTACGCTCCAAGGGCCCAATAATCGCTATGCACTGCCCAATGCCATCAACTCTCTGGGATGGTTCATCTTTCTTACAGGACAGACAAAGATTTAAACAAAGGACGTGCTTAATTATAAACTATCGGAAACTCCATTCTATTTTCTTCTTAATACAATGATACGCAGCTCTCCTCCGTATTTTCGAAAAAATTATAAACTGTCATAATTACGAAATGTTGTTAAATTAGTTAAGCATACCGTATTATAGGCACAATAAAACTTGAATGCATCATCTTTCCCTTTTGCAATAGACAAGTCAAAACAATAGGTAAGGTTGTATTGGCTCTAACATGAGATCAAAGGTCGATTTACCCATCGCAGTCCCACGTACTCCCTCCGTCCTAAAATAAATGCAACTCTCGCTTCTCGAAGTTAAATAATTTCAAGTTTGACTAAATTTATAAAAAAAATTACTAACATTTATATCTCCAAGTAGATCTAGTATGAAAATATATTACATAATTAATCTAGTGATACTTATTTTGTAATATAAATATTAATACTATTTTCTATAAATTTGATCAAACTTTAAAATTATTTGACTTGTCTGGAAGTGAGAGTTGCATTCCTTTTGGAACGGAGGGAGTAGTTGGTGGTTTTAACACTTTTAAAAACTAATAAATGGATCCACCCGATCCTTTCACGAGGTCTAGGCTGGAGTCATAATAACTGATGAATTTATATATATTATATGTATATATATATATAATTGGACATGGAGTGGTACGGTAGGGCAAGAACCCATAAGAGCCCCACGTTAGATCCAGCACGACGGATGATACTTAACACGGAGCCATGGATTATTTATACTAGAGTCTGGGACGCGCCAATCTTCCAGTCCAATGTAGAAGGGGTATACTGCAGTGATTAAGAGAGTTTTATGGGGATATATTTCACAGCTTTTGTTTGGAATATGTGAGCTTTTGGTCCAATATTTGCAATTAAAAAATTCAAAGCCCACCATTAGATGCTAGGGAGTTATTGTGTAATTCCGTAACGAAAGAGGAAGAGAATTTCAACTGTGAAGTGCCGTGGTGTGAGGCGGATGTTTTGAACCAAGTAATTGACATTATGACCGCGATTCATTTGATTCTGCGCGAGTTAATTGCTATTACACTGTTTGATGGCGTTGATGATGTCCAAATGCATCATCTCGTCCCCAGACTCTCATGTATATCACCCGGTCTTCTCCTCTTTTAAGCGCGCGAACACAACTCTGTTCCTCCCTCTGTTGCTTTCCTACATTCCCATCGTCGGTGCTGCGTGCACATCTCCGGCAATAGCAGGTACCTCCAGAACCATTGCTCGCTGAAGGTCCTGCACGGGATATCGGGGCAATCAGGTTTTTGGGGGAGCGTCTTTACGCGACTGCTCGCCCAGAATCGTGACGTCTTCACTGGCGTATTGTTCACCATCCGTCACTGTGCACCAACAACCTCTTCATCGCCTGTGTACGACTACTTCCTCAACGAGTACGACTGTTTCATCAACAAGTTCAACTACTCGGTGCTTCGATCGACTACTTTCTGAAGCTGTGCGACTACTTCTTCAACGAGTACTACTGCTTCCTCAACAAGTGCAACTACTCGGTGCTTCGATCGACTACTTCCTAAAGTTGTGCGACTACTTATTCAACGAGCACTACTGCTTCCTCAACAAGTACAACTGCTCGGTGCCTCAATTAAGTACCTCTTGAAGCTCAATCGACTACTCCAACAACTCGTACGACTACTTCCTGAAGAAAATCTGCACTGCATCGAGTTCGTTCGACTACTTCAAGCAGGCCAGTTGAGCATGTCTGCTCTATCAGGTAACAGTGCATCCGGTGCCTCCGGCACTGGACCCACCTCAGGGTATAGTCTGATACTCCTTTATTTGATTAAATTCATGTTAAATTTAAACAAGTGCACATATTTTGTTTCACTCATCATAGTCATGAAACTATTAATAAATTGTATGTGTAATTTTGAAATTAAAAAGTACCCAAAAATGCCTATTTATCTAACAATCCAAAAACCTAATTTTATTGATAGGCTTACGGTAGCTAACTTTGCTGCAACAATAAGACCAAATGTCTTTGATGATTCCAACTTTAACTGTTTGCGTGAGTGGATGATATTGTGGTTGACGACTTTGAACATTATGCATGTGGCAAAAGGGAAGCCCGAACAACTCACTCCAGAGGAAGGGAGTGCATTAAAGGCCGCCGATAACCTTTTCCGAGGCTGCATCATAGGTGTTCTAGCTGAAAACCTAGTGGACTCATACATCCGTCTCAAAACAGGGAAAGAAATGTGGGATGCTCTCGAGGCTCAATACGGAATTTCTGACGCTGGCAGCGAGTTGTATGTTATGGAACAGTTCCTAGACTATAGGATGGTGGAAGACCGTTCTGTGGTGTAACAAGCCCATGTGATAAATACGCTGGTAAAAGATCTCTGAAGTTGCAGCAAGGAGAGTCCATGTGTGTTACCTAACAAGTTTGTGGTCGGAAGTATTATCTGCAAGTTGCCAGCTTCTTGGAAGGACTTTGCTACTTCACTGAAACACAGGAGATAAGAGTTCACCATCGATGGGTTCATTGGTTCTCTTGAAGTTGAAGAGAAGGCGAGAGCAAAAGACACACGTGGAAAAGGAGTTGTCGGAGCTAGCACCAACTTTATTCAGAGGAACAATAATTTTGTTCAAAAGAACAACCCCCACAAGAACAAGAAGAAGCCACGACAGACGCAGAACCAAATAAAGACTAAACAGACAACCACTTTCAAGAAGAAGAAGAAAGGAAACTGCTATGTGTGCGAGAGTCCGGACCACTTCGCTGGAAAGCGTCCGCATCGCAAGGGCATGAAATCTGCCAACATGGTCATTAGCGAGGCTGGAGGAACATCGGGGTATGGTAATTCATTACCTACAGTCTTTCAGTATTGTGTTTACCCGAGTGGTGGGTTGACACTGGGGCTAATATTCATGTATGTGCTGATATTTCCTTGTTCTTTTCGTACCGGGTCGGAGGGACTGCCTTCTTTTTGATGGGGAATAGATTGCATGCGCGTGTTCTTGATGTTGGTACGGTCAATCTGAAGTTTACTTCGGGAAAGACCGTGCAGTTGAAGAACGTGCAACATGTCCCCACCATCAAGAAAAATCTAGTCGGCGGCTCTCTACTGTGTAGAGATGGTTTTAAATTAGTCTTTGAGTCCAATAAATGTATTTTATCTAAGTTTGGAATATTTATTGGAAAAGATTATGATAGCGGAGGCTTGTTTCGCTTCTCTTTGGATGATTGTAATAAAGTTGTGAACAGTATGGTTAACGTTGATGAATCTAATGTATGGCATTCGAGGCTTTGTCACGTTAATTTTGCTTGCATGATGCGATTAGCAAACTTGAATTTAATTCCAAAATTTACTTTTATCAAAAATTATAAGTGTCATGTATGTGTTGAGTCAAAACAAACCGCAAGCCTCATAAGGCTGTGGAGGCGAGAGACTTGGTGCTTTTAGAATTAATTCATTCTGATTTGTGTGGGATGAATGGCGTGTTGATAAAAGTTGATAAAAAATATTTCATGACATTTATTGATGATTGTACTAGATTTTGTTACATTTATTTATTGAAGTTAAAAGATGAAGCTTTGCACTATTTTAAAATCTATTTGAGCAAGAGAAAAAAAAGTTTAATGGTCCGTTCATATAAGATTCCCATGATTTTTTTTCAAATGGATGACTGTTAATGATCTCCATTTTAAATTTCTCAGATAGCAAAGATTTTTTTAGCCTAAATCATGAGACATCCTTGAGGGTTACTCATGAATTAAGTGATCCATGTCTTTTTGGAAATATTTGTTAAGGATTCTTGATTGATAATTTATTTTCCCTTCCAAGAAATATCCACATTATACTAGAAAACCCTCAGGTACCTGGTGATGAAGAAGAGCAATATCTCTCGGCCATTCGAAAAGAACACTTGGAAAATGCAGGTCTGGTATTATGCAGGGGCGGAGCCAGGTTGTAGGTTGTGGGTACGGCTGCACCTAGAAAAAAATTATAATCCCTTATGATCTTTAAATTTTCACCATATTTCGTTGCATATTATAGATATGCTATGAAGTGCCGCACCTTCTCTAGCTCCGCCCGTAGCATTACGCAGTGATTGTGTTAGTTCAATGCATACACATGTGCATGGTAATAAGTAGTGATGAGTAGCCTGGCATCATGCTTGCTTCACGTACGCTAGCTCATTGTTAAGCATGGCTTACGTTTTAGAGTTTTGCTCCGGTGTTCCTTTATATAAAATTTGTATGAATATTAAAGCATATCGTGTGGATGCCTTGGTTTGCCATGTACGATATGCATGTTGCACGCTTGATCGCACTACGTTATGGGAGTCGCTCTCGCATGTTTTTTCAGCAGTACGTAGCGGTCTAGTGCACATTACATGTGAAAACGCAGCACCGCTATATATAGAGATGTTCTAATATAATCATATACTTCATGTACATGCTCTTCGTTGGGTTAGATACGTTCTACGTCATGAGATACATATGTGGAAATAGCTATAAGTGCGTGTAGAATGAATTTTCCATATATATATTATAGATAGATATGGTCGTGAGATCGATGTAGTTCGTTCCTATAGCTTAAGCTTAATCACAACTAAGCTAATTAATACAATTTAAATAATAAATAGTATGCATGCCATGTCATGCGTTCCCGCACGCGGCGCACGCCAAGGCGAGCTATTAGCTGCCTTCACGTCTCTCTCCATCCTCACGAGTATTTTTGAATTCCCTTAGCTTGTTTCTTCGATCAATAATTCATCCTCCGATCCTTGCTAAACTGCTGCCGCCTATAAATACATACTCTCTCGATCGATCATATATCTCCACGCTCTCCCCATCGGCTCGACCACCGATCGATCGACTAGAAAATCGTCGATGGTTGGGAGCAACGCTGCTGCGATCGCAGGTGGAGCGATGGCGGCGGGAGGAGAGAAGAAAGACGCCATTGCTGCGGCGGAGGAGGCGGCCGCGGCGGAGCGGCAGGCCGACGTGGCCCGCCTCCTCGCCGGCTTCAGGCAACACCTCCACGACAGGACTGCCAACCACGGCGATCGAGCCGCATGCAGCTGACGAGACGTGCAACTAACTGAATAATAATCTTAATCTGACTAACCGCGGATCGATCCTGCCGCATGCAGATGCAGGTTACCCGTACAATCTGAATCTGGACTTGAGCGCGCTGCAGGAGCAGTTCCACAACTTTTGCATCAACAACCTGGGCGACCCCTTCATCGAGAGCAACTAGGGCGTGCACTCGATCGAGGCCATTGGAGGTGGCCGTGCTCGACTGGTTCGCTCGCCTCTGGGACCTCAGCAAGGACCAGTACTGGGGCTACATCACCAGCTGCGGGACGGAAGGCAACCTGCACGGCCTGGAAACCTGCCATCGTCAATCTAAGCAATCAACTACTGCAGGCTCATATATAAGACGACGTACTACTGATGATAGAGCCTGCTTTTGCTTTGCTGCTGGTGCTTGCATTGCATCGCAGGAACAACCGTGAAGGGAGCAATCGATGATTTTGACGGGATCATAACAACACTCCAGAAATATAATGTGGATTTGCTGGTCGATGTTACATCCACTGCGATGGTGCACTGGCTGGCCTCATGATGCCGTTCATCAAACAAGTCGGTACTCATATTCTTGTTCTGCTTTTCATCTTGTATTGTATGCGAGCTTTTCCTAGTTTAACTGCTACATTTCTCACTCTCTACCCAAGTTTTGACCAAAAAAAAAACTGCGAATGTGGACAGATGAACTAACCGAAGTTCATTCTTTACTTTGCTTCGATATATATATAGGCACCGAAAGTGACATTCCAAGAACCTATCGGGAGCGTCAGTGTTTCCGGCCACAAGTTCATAGGACTAGAACATAACGCCCTATCATCACTTTCTTGATTCAAAATAAAATATATCCATATACATGAGTAAACATAGCATAAGATAGCAAATAGAAACATAGAAATGTAGGAACCGAACATAGCAGCAACAGAAATTGCATATATATTTTAAGTAGACAATAAAGACTAGCTATGCAGAAATTAGGAACCAGTACAACAATGCTTTGAACAATAGGCAAACTCATAGCAATTGTCTCTTAGCAGCAGCAGTTCAGTACCGCTGATTGAATGGCATCTGCAGCCCATAAGTTCTGTCAAGCCGTATATTACATTCAAGGATCAACATTAGTAGCTACCGAATATTTTAGGAGGTAGATCGGAATACTGATCCAAATAAAAGGGAGTACTAATATATTAAGTAGAAAATAACACAGTTTGAAGCCATAAGAGTATCCAAAAGATAGTTAATTGATGATGAGAGCATCAGGTTATAAAACAGCTGAATATATTGCATGAAGCAGCAAGTCATCACATATAGGTCTAGGCATGGCTGCAACTGTGTAAATACAAAATGAGCTGATCCGTTTCTTCCTTCTAAGCATCGGCACTGGAACTATAAATGTAGTTACCGAGAACAGTTGTTAGTTATAAAATATCTGAAGATAACATGAGGCAACAATCAAGGTGTTTATAGTGAAGATAGTATTTTTTTCATGAGGCAGGCATGCGATGAGAATCTGATGTCGACAAAAAAAAATCTAGTGATCAGAAGCATGTGTATGTGACCAGTGGCTACCTCAAATACATGTAGTGACAATTTGTATAGGGCACAAAGAAAATAGCAAAGATCATATGTGAAAAAATAGCTAGGATGATATCCAAAGAGCATATGTGAAGAAAATAGCTAGGATGATACCTATTGTATAAGCAGGAGGGCATCTAAACATGGTAGGAGTACCTAACCAAAAATATTTTTTGCAAAGCTTGTTTCATCTGAAGTTTGCATCAAGGCCTAGGTTTGGGAGTGTCATGGACACATACACAACCATCATCTTCATTTTCAGTGTCCTGATCAAGCAGCAGTTTTCTGGGCGGTTTTCTTGTTAGGTTAGGGGCGGAACCTAAAAATTTTACATGTTAGATAGGAGATTATTATTTAACATGTTATGAAAAAATAAATCTGTGTTGGCAATACAAATCTTTTCCTTGTGATAGTCTTTCCTATCTTAGTTGCAGAATCAGCAGCTCCATCCTTAGATTCTTTAGGATTAGCAGTAGACTGCAGGATAGAGCAGGAAGACGAAACAAAATATCATATAGATGGATTATAGTTGGATATGGTTAAATTCCTTAGTTGAAAAAAGGTAAGTACGGTTATTTCATCAGGTCAATACTCTTTGGAGTGTGATGAGTGGATAAAAGGAAGGAGATTAAGCGATTATAGTTTACCTTACCCAAAATGGTATCGTCATTCTTATGTGGTGTATCTGTTGACGTTGCAACTGCAGTTTGAGTAAGGATATCTGGAGCATTGACGGATCTTGTACATTGCTCTATTGGTACTAAAGCAATCTCTGTTTCCTTGGTTGGAGTGATCTGTAATTGTAGATAGTAGTCAGACAGGTGCTGATAAGTAGTTAGACAAGTGCTGATTCTCTGTTTACAAAATGAAGGAAAGTTTTTAACAGATGCGTGAACCTAAGGCAAATGTCACTTTATAATAACAGATGTGTGAAGCTAAACTGAAACCACATGCTAAGTTCTAAATTTAAATTGTCACTTTACAAATCTCAATAAAGAAATTTTCATGGTAAGCTATAATTCAGTAAAAACAATCTCAATAAACTATCATAGCAGCAGTATGAGCAAGCCTATAAAGATAATAGAGCATTTGCAAGGGTAAAAAAATGAAAGATGAAGGCAGAAAATGCAAACTCGTTGAAGGAAAAAAAATCTAATTCAGTAAGGAATCATTTTTTTCTGCGCTGCTCAGATGAACCTGCAAACAAAGGGAAATAAATCATAACCACGCTCAGTAAAGGACTGCAGCATCTGGACGTGAAAAAAAAACAGGATCAAGAAAGATGAGATGACCCACCTTAAAAGGCTTTAAATTCTACTGCTGCGATTTAACCCTCACCCTCTCAGGTCACCTGACGCCATTGTCTGGGTAGCTTGCCTACAGTCAGGTACATCAAAAAGTTGCAGATTAGGCCAAGGCAAAAACCGAAAAGTTGCAGTTTAGACCAAGATAAAATTGGAAACAAAAACACCACATGGTAGGAGAGAGGAAGGAAAGCAAAAATAAGATAAAGAGCTCACAAATCTTTACGTTCTGGTCTGGGAAGGCGGAGGAACCAGAGGGAAGAAGAGAGCAAATTAAAATTGTTGCTAGGGTTTGGGGTTGAGGCGAGATGGATGAGGCACTGGAGGGAGGGGAGGTACTTATCTCGGCGACCGTCGCAAGACTGGGGCGAGGGCCGGCAGGCGCCGACGGAATGGCACGATCTCCGCCAACTGCTCCGATGAGACAGCCTCGGCATCAGCACGGAGAGGGAGGGGGTGCACGCGTGTACAGGAGCGGTGCGTCGCCGCACAGAAGAGAGAGGAGGGAGCACACGCCCCTCCTGAAGTGGAGCGGCGCCGCGCGCCGTGCGCTCTGATCGGATGGGATGGAACAGTCCGATAAGGGGTTGCAGAGGATGACGATCAATTGCCTACGGCCAGAGAGCTCCATGAGCCTCTCCACCGTCCTCTCCCATCCTTTTTTTTCTCAGTTATACATGGTCTAGCACCATCCTTATCCCTGCCTGTGAGGCCACACCCATCGGAGGTCCACCGTTCAACGAGGATGAGTAAGTGAAGGGCCAGCGCGCGGAGGGAATAGGGGTCGCCCTTCACAAATCCAGCGCATCACGCCTGTCCTTTAAGCCATAGCAGCTGACAGTGGGGCAACAACATCGCAGGGTTTCACTAGCCAGCAGCTTCTTCCACCCTCTGCCGAGTCCACGACGCCCTTTCCCTCTTCCACGCTCTCACGCTTGACTGGGCAAGCGAATCCAGGGGCTTACTAGCGAGGCAGCCGACGTGCCGCAACGTGAGCTGCTGCTTCGCTCGGAGCGTCGCGGGCGAGCAGCAGCGCATACCGAGTGACGTAGCACGCTAGAAATAAGCCGTCGTACGCTGCCGTACCATGAATCGCTCCCATGCGAGGAGGAGAAACCTTCCTTAGGAAACCCGATGCCCTGTACCATGCGGCGTTGTGATCACCAGGAGAGAGCATGTGAATGTGTTATCCACCGATATCGAATACCTGTCGTCGAGAGATGCGACCATCATGGGTAGCCGCAACGGACACGCTCCAATCTTCCTGTGGTACGCACTAAACAAGAAGGGCTACAGATATAGGCATTCGCAAGGAAGTTCAGAGTGCCTAAGGAATGCACACTACTACCTCGCTCGTACACCATCTCAGAGAAATATCGCTCAACCCGTTGGTAGTGTTCGAGAGGCCAAGAGATGAGGCGTTCGTGCATAAGTGGCAGCTTGCTTGTGAGGGAAATATCGCTCATGTCGTGGTGATGCCTAATGTCACTATTGAGAAGATCACCAGCTTTAGTTGGAATAGCTGCACTTCATTGTTAATTCGTTCCTAAAAACTTGGAAGCAAAGTGTTCGCATTTGCTATCATCAATTGCTATGTAAATGCACTTGTACAATATATATCGATGACATGTCGTTTGTAATAAACTAATAATACATAAAAAATATTTAATGTTATATAGCCATTAGTATCATCGATAAATAAATAAAATAAAATAAAAATTAGAACGGCCGATCTATATCATATACTCCCTCCATAAAACAAAGAACAATGGACGCATTCAGCAAAACGCCGTGCGTGTTGTGTTTATAAAACTTAATGCTAACAATATTTCTTTTAAATGTTTGTTCTCTTATCGATCACCAGGGAAAAATAAATCTCAATTCTAACTATATTTCCCTTTCTGAAAAAGTTCTATTTTCTCAGAGAGCAGTTGGAGGAAAAACACACACACACACAAAGTGCTCAATAATTTGGAAGCCTCGAGAAGGCTGGAAAGGGAGGGAATTTGAGTGGAAAAGAAATGCAGGAAGCCAACTGGTCCTGGCTGGCTGTCGCTGCGACTGACTGGACCGGACCGGAGCCACAAACAAATATAGGCCCTCCGCTTCAGCGAGCCACCCTCCAAGCTTCACAACTACTCCTCCCCCCCTCCGAAGCTTCAAGCCCCTCGCCCCGTCGCTCCTCCTCCTCGATTCGGCTCCGTCCCCGGTAATCTCCTCCGACCCCTCCCCTCTCCCAAGCCGCCCTACTCGCGATCTCTCCACGCCTAGTTCCTTCTCCAGCATTCGAGCGTTCTGGCGCTCAGATCTGAGCGACCTGGCTCGAGATCTGCATGCGCTCTGCTCGCTTCCTCCCGCTGCTCTGCCAGATCCGGGGCGGATACCGCGGGATCCGCGACCGGATCGCTCCTAGCGCGCTTCGTTGTAGTTGGTGTTCGTCTCATGCCTACCCGGGCTTGATGAATTTGTCGCGGGCTAATACAAGCTTGTCCGTTCCTGATCTGTGGTATTTCTGCGTCTCGATGCATCTGATGCGTGCATATTTCTTGTGTTTTTGCGGTACCGCCATGGGAGCTCGTGTGGGCTAGGTACCTAGGGTGGTGGCGGTGATGTCTGATGTTTGAGTTCGTGTGACTACTTCCCAGCACTAAGGTTCAAAGTTGCCAGGAATGTCTGTTATGCTACGATTGATGTTAGTGGGAGAGGTTACGCCTTCATGCTGTTCTAAACTAGCAAGTCCAGGTAGCTGCGGTAACATGGTTGGATCAAAGTAGTGGCTAGTTAATCTGGTCTGATTAAAATACCAGAGTGTAAACTTCGTGTGTGGTTCATTGGGAGTGTTATAAGAGCTGTCCGCAGAGCATATCTGCTTGTTACGATGTTTCGTTGCCATAAATAGCTATGGAGTACATACCTCCCAAATTTAGTTACTGACTGTGGTCAACATTTTGAGGCATGACATTGTCACATCTTGAGAATTGGCTATTTGGCACATAATGTTAGGCAGAAAAATTCAGCATGTGATTTTTTTTATTGCTCTGTAGGACACCTTAGGAAAAAAAAAAGCATGTTAGATTGGGTACACTCATTTTCTTGTACAATGGGTTACTAACCAGTACATGTACACTACTTTTTCTAAGCAATGCAAGTTTTTTCCTATCACGTTGGTCATACCAGCATTCGGTTACGACACATTAGATATTTTATGAATGTTGCAAAAAATCTATGAATATGTTAACATATTTATTTTTCTCTATACTGTTAGCCTAGTCGGTGAAATGAATCTCCCTTTATCCTGACACTAAACTCTGTACATGTTTGTTCCTAATCAGAAAATTCTAGATGCATGGCATCAATCCAAATGTTCAGTTGATATGCCTTCAAAGCCTATGCTTACAATGTCTACTTATTCCAACTGCACAGCTGGGTAACTATCTAGCGGGATACACTTGCTGTTAACTGATACTGTTTTTGTGCTACCTTTTGCAGAGTACCTGTAGGAAATGGCTGACGGCGAGGATATCCAGCCTCTTGTCTGTGACAATGGAACTGGAATGGTCAAGGTCAGGAACTGCATCCCTTTACCAGGGTTACATCTTTCATCCCCCAATGCAACTATACCAATTTGAAGTTGTGTTTAATTTTGCAGGCTGGGTTTGCCGGTGATGATGCACCCAGGGCTGTTTTCCCTAGCATTGTTGGTCGTCCTCGCCACACTGGTGTGATGGTAGGGATGGGGCAGAAGGATGCATACGTTGGGGATGAGGCACAGTCCAAGAGAGGTATTCTCACGTTGAAGTACCCAATCGAGCATGGTATTGTGAGCAACTGGGATGACATGGAGAAGATCTGGCATCACACTTTCTACAATGAGCTCCGTGTTGCACCTGAGGAGCACCCAGTGTTGCTCACTGAAGCTCCTTTGAACCCCAAAGCTAACAGGGAGAAGATGACACAGATTATGTTTGAGACCTTCAATGTACCTGCCATGTATGTTGCCATTCAAGCCGTGCTTTCACTCTATGCTAGTGGCCGTACAACAGGTATGAAATACACTATTTTGCTTATCATTCTTCTTCCCAGTTCATCATGAATTTGCTTACTAATACATTCTTAGAAATTCAGTTGTGCACCTCACCAAACTTGCATGAACATTTAAAATAGTATGATTAATTATGAAGTACTTGCTTTTATCCAATTTATTTTTCTACATTTGTATAATTTGGGTTGCTCTATGCCTTGGTACCAAGTAGTATTCAGTAGATGAAAATGTGATTGCGCATCTAATGAAGCAACTACCGATTCTACTAGTATCTGGCTAATACTGTTCATAACTGCCAGGTATCGTTCTTGACTCTGGTGATGGTGTGAGCCACACTGTGCCCATTTACGAGGGATATGCGCTTCCTCACGCTATCCTCCGTCTGGATCTTGCTGGCCGTGATCTCACGGATTCTCTCATGAAGATCCTCACTGAGAGAGGTTACTCTTTCACCACCTCTGCTGAGCGGGAAATTGTGAGGGACATCAAGGAGAAGCTTGCATACGTGGCACTTGATTACGAGCAGGAGCTGGAGACTGCCAAGAACAGCTCCTCGGTTGAGAAGAGCTATGAGCTGCCTGATGGCCAGGTGATTACCATCGGCGCGGAGAGGTTTAGGTGCCCTGAGGTCCTCTTCCAGCCATCCATGATTGGCATGGAATCCCCTGGAATCCACGAGACTACCTACAACTCCATCATGAAGTGTGATGTGGATATCAGGAAGGACCTGTACGGCAACATTGTGCTCAGTGGAGGCTCAACAATGTTCCCGGGCATTGCTGACCGTATGAGCAAGGAGATCACCGCCCTTGCTCCGAGCAGCATGAAGATCAAGGTGGTTGCTCCACCTGAGCGCAAGTACAGTGTCTGGATTGGAGGGTCTATCCTAGCTTCTCTCAGCACCTTCCAACAGGTACCGCTTGCTTTGTTGCAGTTGGTTTCACATTTGTTGAATTTAGTTTAGTACTGATCAGGCATCAAGTGTAATGGCTTGTTATTACGCCAGTTCTTGTCATCTGATTGTCTTACTTGTGAATTGGTAAAACAGATGTGGATATCAAAGGACGAGTACGACGAATCCGGCCCAGCAATCGTCCACAGGAAGTGCTTCTGAGTTCCACTGCCCTTTTCGTGTAGTCTCCTATGTGTGGGTTTTTTCATGGGGGGGAGAGAGATTGCAAGGTTATGTTTGTGTTCTGCAGACGGTCCTTATTCTTGCCACTTGTATCTGTGGTTGCCCCAGTTACCTTTGTTCTGTACTATTTCGTTGCTCTGTGACTGAGAGGTCACTTTGTGGAACTTGTGGTTGGCTTGATCGGTTGTAACTGTTATAGCTGATAGTTCTATAAGTTGTTTTGTGGGTAGAGAATTATGTGGATTTTTTTTAAAAAAAAGTTATTTTGTGTGCCTGCGCCTGCGATGTCTTGTTTTTATTGACTATCAGTTGAAATCTATCGGGGCAAAACGGTAGCTCTGTTCTCCCAGAAAACTGTGGTGATGATCACCAGTTGCATACGTGATGCTTGCCACGTTGCCAGTTGGCCTGGTTATGTAGACAAATGTGCAGGTGCAGCTGCCAGCATTGTTCACGCTTGTCGTTGGATTCCTCCAGATTTTAAGTTGGCCAACGTTTTCGGTCATAAGCTCTTTCATAGCGCGAATGTGATCCTTTTTTAGGCCAACGACGGCATCAATTTGACAGATTATATAGCAAGAGACGGGCACATGGTTCTGAATTGATACTTGTTTTTCCCTTGGTTCTATCGTGGACCATGTCTGCAGTCTTCTTTTGTTTCGAGGACCAGGGCGGCTAGCTACACATCGCAGAATGGCTAGTAATAGTAAATCTAGAGATTTGATGAGTGTTACCCATTGCGTAAGGTGATTAATATTTTTTTCCCAGTAAAGCCAATCTTAATGGAAGTGTTATGAGTATTAAATATTATGTCACATCAGCAAATTTATTGACATGGTAGAGTCATTTTTGAGGAGAGAAAAGCCGGAGTGTCACGAATGAGAAAGGAGTGTAATCACCGTGATATTTCTACGTCACAGTTATCAAGTTCCCGATCTTGATAACAACTTGGTAGTGATGGTAACTGTGCGATGACACTCGACTGGCATAAGTTAACAATTTCTCTCCGGGACGATCAACAGGAAAGGAAAATATTAGAAAATAAATCCTCTAAGCAGAAATTGAAAAGGAAAAAGAAAAAGAAGGTTAAGTCGAATCTCTGGAAACGGGTACACGTCGGCGGCGTCCGCGTGCGCCGACTGCCGCCTCCTCTCTCCTCTCCTTCCGTTGGCTTCCCACAAGGCCAAAACGCATCGTGTTCCCGTCCGCGATTCCCACCTCCACCACCGCCGCCGTGTTGGTGTCCCCCCTTGTTGCCAATTCTCAACTCCCCGCACGCCACCGCCCGTTGCCTCGCCGGCATCCAATCCCCACCCCATCCCGATCCCTTCCTGCCTCCCCTCCCGTCCCCTCCTCCCGGCAGGATCTCGACATGAAGATCACGGCGCTGCTGGTGCTCAAATCCCCCGGCGATTCCTCTTCCTCCTCCGGAGGTGGGGAGCAGCAGGCCGTCGTGCTGGCCAACGCCTCCGACGTCAGCCACTTCGGCTACTTCCAGCGCCCCGCCGCCCGCGAGTTCATCGTCTTCGTCGCCCGCACCGTCGCCCTCCGCACCCCCGCCGGCCGCCGCCAGTCCGTCCAGCACGAAGGCACGTCGACCTCTCTTCCTTTGCCCCTTTCCCTCTCCAAACCCTATCGGTCGCTAATCCGGCCTCGATTCCTGACCCTGCAGAGTACAAGGTGCATTGCTACAACCAGAATGGCCTCTGCGCCATCGCCTTCACCGACGACCATTACCCCGTCAGAAGCGCCTTCTCCCTCCTCAACATGGTACGGTACCACTTATCTACTCTTCTCCCGTCCTACTATTTCTCTGAGTTTACTTATCCTGAATTGCCATGTTTGCACCGACTTACACCCTTAATCGCTTATATCCTAGATTAACCGTTTTGCTTTCCTCTGTAATATGCTCGCTCGCCAAGTTGCTACTACTTTTCTCATGTTTTGCTGTATGTGGTCATACGATGTACCGTTCCATTCTGATCAGTGGATTTTGCTGGGACTAGATGCTTGGAACAATGGCTGATTTGTTCTAAAAGGCGTGTCCTCGTGATGTGAACTAAGATGGTGCGTCTGTCTCAAGTGGGTTCTGATTTTTGCAGGTGCTTGAAGAGTACCAAAAGACCTTTGGAGAGTCATGGAGGACAACCAAAGAGGATGCAACCCAACCTTGGCAATATTTGAATGATGCCCTAACAAAATACCAGGTTTGCTTCAGTTGCACTCATATATGATGTTTTTACATAAGTACTTGAGTAAGTAGTTATCTACAGTGGCTAAACATTTGGAAGAGATAAACAAGTACTTATGCTGTCATTTAGCTGTTTAAACAGCATTTTAACGCTACACACTAGCTGGCAGTTTCCGTTTAATTGCCCGTTTAGCCTGTTTAATCGGCAATTTAGCCCAATATTTGGCTAAATTATAGGTGACCATCTGTTTACTGTTTAGCGTTTAGGACAACACTGGTTTCACTCATGATTTATTCAACAGCAAATTGTGCTGCTATATGCACAGGCTCTACTTCCAGCTCATACATATCACTTGCCATGCTCATGCAGTCATGCTTATGTGCTTCTAAACTTGTATCATGGCATGGACTATACTTATTCCAAAAATCATATTCTTGTATGTAATGAAATGGTTGCTGTACTTATTAGTTACACATCTCTGCATTTACTATTTTTGTCAATACAGCATTGTTTCACTGACTACTGAATCTTGTTTTGTCAATGAATTATTTGTTTTCCAATTCTGTTCTTTGCAGGATCCAGCAGAGGCTGACAAGTTGTTGAAAATTCAGAGGGACTTGGATGAAACAAAGATTATTCTGGTAAGTAATTGTATGTTTTCTGACCCTCAGAAACATAAATATAAAGCTTGTTGAAACCTCAATGGAATTATTTTCATGTATGAGTCCATATATGTTGGGCTAGGCAAAAAGGACATCAAGGGAAAGTTCTACACGGCTAAGGTTCAGATAACGAAGGGGCAAGGATGTTAGAGAACACTGTTGAACTGGCGCTACAATATGTTTAGAATGCTATGCCCATCTTCTTAGTCTCTTTCTTTATGATTCACTATCATCTATAAGAAACATATTGTATGTAGGAATGGATATTAAAGGAGAGTCATAGTCTTATAGAGTTTGTTACTGTACTGTGATCCTGCTTGCTGTTTGAAACTAGCTAATAGAAGGTGTTGATTCACTTTGCCACATCAACGGTATGCCCCATAGTTGTATGAGAAATTCATGTGGTACTTAAATAATGCAATCTCTGTATTATTTCTTGTTTGCTGGAAGCACCTCGTCAGACTCCTTTTCAGTTATATTTCACTGCTATTCATGTAACTGATGAGGATGTTATGAATGACTGTTGAGGCTAGTCATGGCTATTTTCTGCTTTTTCCAAACTTTTAATATGTGCTCATGATTTTGATATTGCAGCATAAAACCATTGATAGTGTGCTTGCCAGAGGTGAAAGGTTGGATAGCCTAGTGGAGAAGAGTTCAGATCTAAGTGCTGCCTCACAGGTACAGATGTTCTTACAGTCCTTTATGGTGTCCAAATACATATGTTATTGCCTATGGGCAATTGGCCAGCATGAGCCCTTCATCCAATTACGACCCATTTGAGTTAAATACTGCTTGCAAGACATTTCTCTCAAAGTGCAGTATCTTGTTTAATCGCAGCATATTTATATAATCTTGAATTACGTATGAATCTTCGCCATTCTAAGTGTCATCAAGGGACTGAAAATTTATATAACAATATTGATACTTCCTAGGGCATTTGTAGTAACAATCGGTGCATTGTTTTGAGAACATCTGAAACAAGGTACTGTAGTGTCTCCAGCACCATTAGGCCTATGGCTGTCTATGCTGGCGAACCAATCGGCAGCAGCTTGTTTATGATATGTTGTGCTGACATTTGCCTCACTTGTATGCAGATGTTCTACAAGCAGGCCAAGAAAACCAACTCTTGTTGTACCATCCTGTAAGGAAGTTGTGCATCGGAAGGCAGTGGTGTTGTGTTTAGTGGTGCCAAGACGAGAAATTATGCCATTTGATTTGCTTTCGTATCTGACACTGGCATAAGCATGCTCGTTCTTGCCAAGAGTGTTAAAACAAGTTAAGCTAACTTATTCCACAAGTTTGCACACATTTGTGATTCTTTGTAAGTAACATAAACGTGACCAGGTTGTTATTGTGATGGGAGCTAGCTGTGTTTGCCTTTTGTTTCAGAGCTATTGATGGTTTCTTCTGGGCCTCATGGTTGATAATGGATTGGTGCTAAGTTCACCCCACTGATTCAGTACATGGTGACATGGTGAAGAGGCGTAAGCTATTGCCAATTGATATAGAATGCAAGAGATGGAGCCATGTGTTTTTTGCCCTTTTTTTTCCTTACCAGGGATGCAATTCGAATGAAAAATTTAGAAGGGATACTGTGACCATTAGCAACGACAAAATAAAACATAATGCGATCAAATTTACAGGAAGGTGGAAGCTAAAAATCTCTAGATTGATTCATGTCATTTCAACAGTTGGCGGTACTAGATCTAAGAACAATTAGCAGCTCGTGATCAAGAAGACGATGGCGAAGATAACCCCAAGCCCAATCATGGAGACGTGAACACGAGCGGTCGCTGCCAGCCCCACCACCTGCGCCGGAGCAGAGTAAATACAATCATGAGCACGAGGGATTGCATTGCACGGTAAAGATAGATAGATCACGCGACCTGATGAATCAGCAAAGGGAATCCGACGCGACCCACCTTGGTGCCGGTTGCGTCCCCGTTGTCGGGCAGCGGGAGCACGGTGGCGGTGTCCGTCATTCCGGTGGGCAGCGGCACCGTCGGGTTGCTGCCGATGAACGGGTACCCCTCGCCGGCGGCTGGGGGGCGGCGCGGAGCCGAGCGTGGGCTGCAGCGGGAAGCCGAAGTGCGGGGCGGGCTGGGTCGGCGGGAGGGACGGCGGCAGGTCGGCCCCCGCGGTGGGAGGCGGCGCCGAGAGCGGCGGGAGGCCAGTGTGGTGCGCGGCAGGGGGGACGGCGCCGGTGCCGTCGTGCCGCCCGGGATTGGCATGCCACTGCGACACAGTTTTTGCAGAGTTGGAATCATAAAAAGAGTGAAGCTCAAAAAAACCCATGCGCAATGCAATAAATTCATGTGCTCGCTTGAGAGCACCGCCAAGCCATGCAGGGATTTCAGCAGAGCAGGGAGCATGCAATGCAGCTCAAGCATCGATCAAGCGGCCAGGCCAAGAAGAGAAATTTAATTACCTTGGCATCTGCCGCTCCGGCGGGCTGCGGCTGCAAACACGCCAAGACGCCGGCGCAGAGGAGGCAGAGCGCACCCAAACCGCCGCGGCGCCGCTTCTCCATCTTCAAACTGGCTGCCGACGGAGATCCGCTTCTTCTTGGAGCCGCGAGCTGCAAATGTAGGAGCTAAACTGACAGTGGAGCTGTTGCTCTGCGTGAACTCCTTTAACTCCTGCTCTGCTCTGCTCTTGGCATTGCAGGCGGCAGCAGCGGACCAGCGGCGATGATGACTCTACAGTGGCTAGCCCAGACCCAGAGGGAGCAGGGACAATGCCCTAAAGCAAAAGCTCACTGTTTTCTGTGGAGGCTGCGGCAGCAACGAGGCGTTGGAATCGCTGTGCATGCATGTCTCTTCCTCCTCCTGCTTGCTTTCATGCTTTGCTTAATTGCTTTGGGGGTAGGCAGTGAGTTTACGACAAGTTTACTACTAGTATACTATGTTTATTTGCATGACCGGCTAAAACTGCATAGGATGCCACAGGTCACATCCCGGATTGTCTGCCTGTCGCTGCAGATCTTCCATTCAAAATCTAACAAAACCAAATAGTTTTTACTCGTGATTGTGTATTTGATATTGCTGGCCATGGCCATGCATCCAGTTATATACAGTTATCTAGGTTGGCTGATCGAAGCGAAAACTAACGCGTATAAGTAATTGATCGAGCACGCATCCGGTGTTATTACTACGAGCAACCGAGTTTCTCTCTATTTATTTGTTGACTAGCCGGTCTTGTGCATACAGGTGATGCGTGCATACCCGTGTTCGTTGCCTAACCATATCGATCCGCATTCAGTTAGTTCATGTACGTGTGTGCGCGCAGCACAAAGACGCAGCAGGGACATGATGAACAGTACGTACGTCTGAGTAGCTAGGATTGGTTTCGAAGCAACCAACTAAACCAATTTCGATCGATCACTCGTGTACGAACAAACCATATATAACGCGTTAATCCGTCTACGTTCACGCGTTGTTTAAATAATCCAGCTACGCGCCTTGCTTCGTCAACCTCGTCAACCGCCGGCGAGGCGCCCAAGGTCACCGACTGGCGCAAGGAGGAGAAGCACCACAAGCACATGGAGCAGCTCGCCCAGCTCGGCGCCGTCGCAGCGGAAGCCTACGCCGTGCACGAGAAGCACAAGGCCAAGAAGGACCCCGACCACGCGCACTCACACAAGATCAAGGAAGGCGTCGTCGCCGCCGCCGCCGACATCGGCAGCGCCGGCTTCGCCTTCCACGAGCACCACGAGAAGAAGGACGCCAAGAAGCACCGCCGCCACGGCCACCACCATTGACTAGTATTAGTATACCGCACCTATATATATATATAGCATATATATACTAGTATATAGTACAATAAATGCATGGGACGTAGATCGTCCTGCTACTACTGTATGCGTACTGCTTATTCATATTGAGTACATTAATTGATTTATTTGTTCATGTTGCTGTTTTTTTTGTCCTTATTATTTCGGGATCTCTTTAACAATTCAGTATTTATGTTGAATACACGTCCCTCAGCATATGCAGAGTGATTTACATCATTATTGCAATCTACTAGTAACAGTAGTACTCCAGTATCAATAAGTAGTGAGCAACACACAAGCCAGCCACATCTGCTCTTATTTACTACTTGCACGCGCGCTCGTCATCGCCGCCGGCATGCGATGCGACATTATTAGTAGCAGCTCAATCGTCGTCGTCCCTTCCGATCCATCTCGATCGATCGCTGATCAGTTAGTTGCAGTAGTAGCCGTGCGGCACCCTGCTGTGCTCCTTGCCCTCGTAGTGGGTCTCCTTCTGCTCGCGGTGCTCGTGGTACGCGTAGCCGCCGGCACCCAGCGCCGCCGCCGTCGCCACGCCCGCCTCGATCTTGTGCCTCTGCGCGTGCTCCGGGTCCTTCTTCGCACGGTGCCCCTCGTACTGCAACCAACCATACCATGCATATATATATATATATATATAGTCCATTCGCATATTATTTATATATATAATACTATCTACCGTACCAGTGCGAAGGCGCCGCCGGCGAGGGCGCCTATCTCGCCGATGCGCTCCTTGTGCTTGTGCTCCCTCTCCTCCCTCTTCAAGTGCTCCTGTTCGCCGCCGTAGCCGTAGCCGCCGCGGGAGTACTCGTCGGAGTAGACGGCGGCCTGCCTGGCGCCGCCGTAGCCGGCGCCGTTGTAGCAGTCGTCGGCGTAGGCCCCCGGCCTCCTGCGGTCCACGTCGTCGTAGCACTCGTCGGTGTGGGAGTACACCCTCCGGCTGCCGTGCCTGCCGGCGTCGTAGCACTCGTCGGTCTTGGAGTACATGGTCCTGCCGCCGTAGTAGTCAGCCATGTCGATCGATCGGCCTTAATTGGTTGTTGGGTTGCCTCACAAGCTAAGGGGTTGCAGGAGTGATAGATGATGCTCAGCTTGGTTGTTGCAGCAAATGCCTGGCCGGAGCGTCCCTATTTATAGGGCGATAGATGAGGCACACTACTTGACATGCCACGACGATGGACGGACAAGAACGATTTTCATGATGGCCTCTGTTTGTGAAATTATTTGATGATGAACTTGCACTGTTTGTTTGAAATGAAATAAAGCCCTGGTTTGCGTATTCGTGCGAGACTGTGACAACACCCGAACCTGATGCTTCCAGCAACGCTCCAGTTATTTTCGTCCTTGTGTACAGAAGCGAGCTCTAAAACCAGGGAAACCTGAAATTAGAAGATAGCAATTTCTGACAACTCAGCAGGTTATACAAAACATGAGTGCTGTTCGGTGGAATTTAATTAAACTCTAATGGAATTGTGACCGATTTCCATGTTCACATAATTTTTTCAAAGGAATATTGACATAAAAAAAGTTGGTGTAAGCAACTACATCTCTGTACTAACCACGCCATATGACTGGTAGTTTTTCTAGCAGTGTAAGAAAGATGGGAGTTTTTATAGAGGTGATCATAAGTGAAGGTATGAAGATTCCAATGCGCGTTGTTCTCTCTCTTTCTGAAAAGAGCATGCGATAATTTGACAACTGGGAGCATTTATTTTTCCAGCACTCTGTAAAGTTATTCTTCTTTCAGACAAGCCTAGCTTGCTATCAAGAAATGACGACATCAATTCCATTTCTTCTTCTTTCACTGTCAAAGAATAATGTACGTACATCCCATTTGTTTCTTTAAACATAAAAAATGTGCATCTTGTGTGTGAAAACTGAAAAGAAAATGTGCGACGTAACTCTCACCCTCATTTCAGATTCTTGCTAATCAGGACGACAATTTCTTTCCACCAGGACGAGACGAGTGGCTCTCAAAAGTTAATAAACACCCTTCATTACCATTACCACAGGTAACGAGTCACAGTACTGCACAACTAGTGGGGGCACTCGTAATAAACACACCGATCGTTCACAGTACTCAGCTGACGCCTTTGGGTGATGACCGATGACTGATGAGAGAGCGAGACCATGCATACACAGACCAAGAACATACGCTAAAAATCACAATATCATGCAAATAGTTATACTACAAAAATGTCCAGCAGCGCCACCTCGATTTATACACCACAAGTTTGGATTTACCAAGTCTCATCCATCAAAAAAACCTCCAAGGCTAAACAGAGCACCACTACTAATACTTGGTCCAGAAAAGACCAGACATTTTTTAAGGTTCCATGAATGGAGAAGATAATCTTGAACGGATATTTGCAGCACCTGCTTATTCGCTACACAAGCTGATATTCCAAGGAAGATAGATGCTGGAATCCACAATCAGGGAGAGATGCAGCAGGGACAAAAGAATAATTCATCCTCCCTATGCTTTCAAATAGTACTGCTCAAGTCTGGACAAAGGACGCAACATGTCAAATTACAAATGGGAAAGCAGACTTTATGAAAGAAAAATGAAAAGGGCTGCACACATGCTGTGTCAATAAACTAAACTCACGTAAGAATGGAATATGAAAACGTTATTTTTTCTTGTCATTCACAAATATGGCAGGTGGAACCCAAACGCACGATGTGTAAGATATGAAAGTCTAGCAGAAAATTTTACACAACAAAGCACACCAAAAGGTTTAACAACGCATGGATCTTGGATGTAACATCCATAACCTTGATATACCATCGCTTGCGGGCAATTATCTTTGCTAGATGATCAATTCATGGGAAATACATTTACACATAGTCCGCCAAAAGAAAAGATAGACGCAGCTGGTACGAACAGCTGCATCATGAAAGTCAACAAAGAAACAATTGATTGCAGATAAAAGCAGCACAACATGATTTTCTTTCACCAAATATTTACTACTACAGAACAATTTGGTCAATATTTTACTTTCACCATAATACAGAAATATGTTTCTTCAAACATACAGAAACTCGGGGTCCAATATCAGTTTCTTTAAGCAGCTGGGCTAGGGTGGAGTCAGATTCAAGCTTTGGATATCTACTGTCGAAGAGGTTTGGACTTTGGAACTTGAATTGCATCATATTTAATTTTCAATACAATCCTCCAGAAAAAGAAAGAGCATTTTGTATGTACTCATCATCTTAACACTGTGATTTTTTGGCAAATATATGCCGTCCAATCGATCCCTCAATCCAGCAAAAGTGAGTATCATTGTGGAGTGCAGATGGCAATGAAACAAATAGAACCAGGGAGCAGATTTCTGAAAAATTGCAGGTGACTGAAACAGACTGGAGTAGGATATGAAACGACAGCACTTTTGTCCCCGCAGCATCTAACCGAGACAATACTTAACGTCCCATTAGGTTCAATCTAATCTTAGTTTTGACTGACCACCAGCAATTCAAAGTGATTCTGAGAGATTCACAACGTTTCAAATAAATAGCAGGAATTACCCTGACTGGCAGCAATCTAACCAATTCTGTTTTTTTTCTCTCTTTACCCTGATAGGAACCTTATATACTAGCTGGTGTAGAAAGAACAAAAGAAACGTGGCCACATGCCTGCCAATCTTAAAAGAAAACGAGTTGTCCAATAAAATTGTATTGGCTTAGTTGCTTGATTGGTTTGATCCAGAATTCCCAGGGAAAGAGCCCCTGAATCTGAACCAACCATTTCACTGCCAAAGAGGTCCCATTTTGACCTTTCTGCTCCTTAAACTTAGTAGAAATTAAAAAAAGAATAAAAAAGAAAAGCTGATGAGAGTAGGTGGTAACAGAAGGGATATTTGGCAAAAGAAGAGTTTATTTTATAGGAGAGCATAGAAGGAGAAAGGCGAATGGATCTAGATTCAGCTAGTTCAGGAAAAATCATGGTGAAGACTAATAAAATATAATTATGAGATGGTTTTGTAATTAGCATGGCCTTCCTTTTTTTTCTTTACTTTCACACAACTTCACTAATTTCAAAAGCAGACGGAAAAACAGGTATACATTCCTTTTGCATCAATACTAATATGTGTCCAATAATGTTCATTGCATTAGATCTGAAAACAGTTCTCTACGAAATATAACTTAGTCCTACTGTTGGTAGCTCTTGTTGGGTTTTATTTCTAGACTACCCAACTTGCTTGGACTCAGAATGCTTTGCTATTTCTGTTGGCCCCATACAGTGAAAGATCTAGTAGCAAATCATTACAAGATTTTCAACATCATAGTTTCAGACTGTAATGATATAGAAAAAAATGAGAATCTTTTGAACAATAATAAAGAATTAACATGCAGAGGCACATGTTACGAGGTAGCAGCACATATTTTTCGGAAAACTTTTCTGCTCTGCTCACCATGTGTGCTACTCTGTGACAGCCAAAGCACTCTCAATCTGTTCAATCATCTGGTTAGCAGGCAACGCTCCCTCCTGAATGCCCAAACATAAAACATAGCATCATTACCAGTTTAGCACAAGTTAAACTATTCAAAAAAAACAAAAAATGGTTTATTGAATACTTACAAAACGATAGCAAGGTTTCCCATTCTTGAAGATGATAAAAGTTGGCAGTGCTTCAATTCTGTAACGACTTGCAATGCTTGTGTACTTCTCAGTATCAATTTTCACAACTTGAATCTTGTCGCTTAACTTTTCACTCACTTCTTGAAGTATGGGAACCATGTATTGGCATGGACCACACCTGACCAAAATAGATACAAATGTATGCCTTAAAGTATTGATCAACCTTCCTAAATCAAGCTACATAAAGGCGGAGAGCAATGCCAAGTATAAGAATTAGTCATAGTTCATTTAAATGGTGTAATGAAGCTGACAAATCAGAAGATGCTTGGTGTCTGTTTGGAGTTAGGACAATGTTTGACAAGTATACTGCGAGAATAGGTTCTCCCTACCCGGTTCTGATAGAACTCGGAAGGAAAACATGCATAGCATCATAAACAGTGGATGACCAATTAAGCATGGTCCACCCATGTCTGGTTTTGTAAGAATCTAGAAGGACGTAATCCACATCATCATGGACAGTACTTGAACAAACTGACCACACAAAGCAAACACATTGAAATCAGTAAGTTATATTTGGGGCACTTCAAATGCCAGTTGTGAAAGGAAAATTAGCACAATTGAACTTGTTAGGCCACACAGTTGAACAATAATGACTAAAGTGGAAAGCAGACCCAACCTCACGTGCCCTTCCCCACTCAAGCAATAAGGACCTGGTAAAAACTAATTCAGTTATCATCAGAAGTTTTGTATAGAAAAAAAAGAAACTGCAAAGGAGATGGATATGATGAATGCAATGTACATAGAAGATGAACACATGACAATCCCAAGTGCAGTTTTCATTTCCCACATGGTTAGTGTCATTTTGGCAGAATGGCAGGAACATGGCATACAATAAACTTCCTAGAAACAAACTGATAATGGAGGGAACTTATATCTAGTAGGTTCACTACTTCCAGTAGCTTACCAAGTTGCATAGAAGTCAACTAGTAAAGGCTTCTCAGACTTCTCCAGCAACTCATCAAATGAAGAGAATGTTTGCTTCTTAGCTTCCACCTATCCAAAATCCAAATATTGAATATCAGAAAAGAACAAAAGGTTCTAAAACTATAAGCACGCACCCCAAAAAATATGCTAACAGGCAAAAGCCAAAAGCGTGAGGATGGAGTTCAGGCATTTAGGCAGCGTTTGGTTGCCTGCACCAAGGTATACATGGATCGGTGCATCCTGGATGGCGACGTGGGACCCACCCGTCCCAGCGTTTGGTTGCCGGACCGAACGGCCCCGTCCATGCTCGAACCATCCAAATGCATCGAATATTCTCTATAGATGCTGTATGCCCCCGTGCGGAAAAAAACCTCGATTGACGCCATCCAAGATGGCGTCTCGCTCGCAGCCCGCTCATCTTCCATCCCCTTCCCCTCTCTCGGCGACTGTCCTTCCCCCCGGAGCGCAAGATCCACCGGAGCCGGACGGACTGCAGCGGCTGGGTTCTGCGCGTTCTCCATCAGCGGCGCCCCCGAACTAGCAGGTACTCATCGAGTCCTCATTCTCCCTCAATCTCAGTGCTAGGGGTACGTGGTGGTGCTTGATTGGATTGAAATCAAGGCCATGATGAGTTTGTGCAGTCTAATAAGAACTTTTGCTACAGGATTCTGTAGTACGTGAGTTGATTCGTTGCATTACAGATTCTAGGTTTCAATCCTTGATTTCTTATATGTTTGATTAGTACAGATGCTGCTTCATGGGATTAAATTCTTCTTTTCAATTCAAATCTTATACTCCCTCCATTCTCTTTTGATAGTCCTATTTCATCTTGACATAATGACCAAGAAAAACAACCTTACTTATCATATAATAAATGCAACACAGACTTTTTAGTTGGTCCTCCAATGTTTTAACCGGGAACTCCTCGTTACTAGTGCTAATTATTACCATAGCCCATACCAATAGCAAATAGGACTATCATTTGTGAACATTTGAGTTTTTGAAATAGGACTATCAAAAGAGAATGGAGGGAGTATAATGTTTGCTTTCCCTGGGCAATGTAGATGGAGGACATGGAGCTTAAATGGAAAAAAAATTATACTAATCAGTACTGCTACATATCTAGCTGCTTGTATGGTGGTTTTGTTTATCCAGTCTAGATTGAGAAGAAAACGACAACGAGTTACATATGCTCCAATGGAGGAAAGGGATAAGAACAGGATTGACTATCTAAACACAAGAATTTACAAGGATGATACAACTTGCACAAAAATGATAAGGCTTAAGAGAGGTCCTTTCTTTCGGTTGTGTCGAGTTTTGAGGGAACACTCTTTGCTCCAGGACACTATACATGTATGTGTTGAGGAACAAGTTGCCATGTTCTTGAACACAGTTGGACACAACCTAAGAAATAAGCTAGTTGGGACTAATTTCATAACGTCAGGTGAAACCGTTAGCAGATATTTCAACCTAGTCCTACAAGCAATAGGTGAGCTAAGAAATGAGCTTATCCAGCCACCTTCTTTGGATACACCGGCCAAAATCGCAGGCAACCCAAGATGGGATCCGTACTTTAAGGTATGAAAATCCAAATTGTTTGTGAGACATATGGTGTCAAAATTTTCAGATTACTAATTATTTAAATATAATGACCATATAGGATTGTATTGGAGCTATTGATGGAACACATATAAGAGCATGTGTTAGTAAGTCTATGGAGGCAGCCTTTCGTGGTAGGAAGTCGTTTGCAACACAAAATGTGATGGCAGCTGTAGATTTTGATTTGAAATTCACATATGTTCTAGCCGGGTGGGAAGGGACCGCACATGATGCTGTGGTATTATCAGATGCATTAGAGAGAGTGAATGGTCTATGAGTACCAGAAGGTAACAAAACTATTTTAATTGTTAATACCCTCAGTAATAATACATCAAAAATAATTTAATCGTGTTTTGGTATTATCTTAAGAAAATTCTATCTAGTTGACGCCAGATATGGAGCAAAGCCCGGGTTCATGCCTCCGTTTCGTGGCGTTCGGTACCACTTAAATGAGTGGGGTAGCAATCCTGTGCAAAATGAGAAAGAATTGTTCAATCTTAGACATTCTTCTCTGCGTGTTACAGTTGAGCGTGCCTTTGGATCATTGAAGAGAAGGTTCAAAATTCTTGATGATGCGACCCCGTTCTTCCCTTTTCCAAATTCCAACTCAAGTCGATATTGTGCTTGCTTGCTGCATCCTTCACAATTGGGTTCTTACTCAAGGGACCGATCGTTTCATACTACCGGAGAACAATTGGACACCAAACCCACGGAGGACAGCACGAGAACAAGCAAATGATCATAGGTTAATGGTAGAAAAGAGACAGATGATTGCTGAGAGAATGTGGGCAGATCGTCAAAAGCACCAAGATAACTAATATGTAGTGTTTTCTTTGTAATAGTGAACTGGTAATAACAATAATGTTGTGCTGCTTGGTTTGCCTATCTGATGTACTACTAATGTTGTGAACAAATCTTCTGTACAAGCACTTGAAACCATCAAACCTGAGCTGTTTATTAGTTAAATTCTTGTGCTTTTCTCCTATTTATTACATCCTTCTATGTATGTTTCCTATTTAGTGTTGTAATAATTTATCCTGCTGCTCTCTATCATATTTTACAACTTGATAGCAGATGGACCTGGAGCACATTGGGGACAACATGGCAGGCCATGGTGGAGCTGGACAAGTGCATTGGTCCAACGCAATCTCTAGCTTTGTACTCAAATTCTTAGCTGACCTAGTTGCTAGTGGCACTAAAACCTCCACAGGCTTCAAGCAAGTTCATCTTAATAGCTGTGCTAGAGCTTTGTATGAGAACCTGGGGGTCCAGCGCAGCGTCGCACAGGTTGGTAATCATCTTAGGAAGTGGAAAAAAATTTATGCAAAGATTGAGAAACTAAAGAATTTGAGTGGAGCTATTTGGGATGAACAAAATTGCATAATTAGTCTTGATGCAGAGCACTACAATAACCATATTCAGGTAAGTAGTAATCATGTTTTTTACAATTTGATTATTGCAATTTAGATGCAGCATATATTATGGTGGTGCAGCATATTAAGGTTTTGACTTGCAGGCCCACCGTGAAGATGCCAACTACTTAAACATTCCGATTGAGCACTATCATGAGATGGCCACCGTATTTGGCAATAGTTTGGCAACCTGTGCATATGCTAAAGGATCAAGCGACCCACTTGGCACTGAAGTGACTCAAATAGATGATGCGCCAAAAGGCACATCTACTGATCCAAGTGAACAATTAGGTGCTGATGATGGAACACACTCAGGCAATAACGGTGCAGAGTCCTCAGATACCAAACCACCACCGTCAAAGAAGCAAAGGATAACTACTGATGATGACTTGATTGTGATGATCAGTCAGATCCTTGGAGAGCTTTGTTCGTCTATAAAAAAGGTGGCCGAACCTGATCTTGCTGTTCCAAAGGGACTCTACGCAGAGCTAAAGAGCATTCCGGGGTTCGATGAGGCACATCTTGATCACTACTATGCTTATCTGTGTGACAACCCTCCACTTGCAAGGGCGTTTTACGCATTGCCTAACCTTTCTAGCAAAACGATATGGGTGGCTAGGTACATCAAGAATCACTTGTCTGAACTGATGTAGGTACTTTCTGATGAAGTGGTATTTTGGTCTGATCACTACGGGTGGACAAAACTTATGTGTCCTATTATGGTTTGGTAGTCTGATAGTGTGGCTCTTGTCTGTATGGGACCTAGAGATAAGTACTCTTTTGCTGGATGTCTATGTGGGGGTACCTTGTGTATAGTGTTTCGGTCTGTATGGCACTGCCACTACTATGTACTGTGACTTTAGTAGTGACATCTTAATATAATATGTATGAATAACTGCTTGACTTGCATAATTTCAATTGCTTATTGTAAATTGTTGCATTCATATATTTACCAAATTCTTGTAACGGAAATGAGTGCAGATATATGGTACAAACGAAAATTTCTTGGATGGATTGTACACCCAACCAAACATGATGCATGTACCAACTCATACCATTCCATTCAGCCAACCAAACAAAAATCATGTATGGTCCCATACAGCCAACCAAACAAGCAGCATGTACCATATCATCCAGAATTATCACATCCATCCTTCATCCATCCAGGATGGTCTATCCCATTCACTCATGCAAGCAACCAAACGCTGCAGTCAGCTGCTACTACTACTGGACCAAAGTTTGTCGATAACCCACAGTTCACTTGAATTAGGTTTCTGCTAAGATACATTTTAAATCAACGATTCCATTCGCTAACAGACACAGTAGACACATTAATTCGTCGGGAAGGCAACGAGAATCATAGAGTAAAGGAATGCCAGCAAGGCCTCACCCGGAGAGAGGCTGCTGAACCCCGCCGAGAATGCCCGGTCCCACGCCTGAGGCCCAGGGTCGGCGGCGAGCAGCGGAGCGGCACCCACCGAGCCGCCGGCAGACGCGCGGCGAGGGCGGAGGGCCGGCACGGAGCCGGCGACCCCAGCGCGGCGGCCGCGGTGGCGGTGTTGAAGGCCGCCATGGGGGGGTTCTAGAGCCTTATCTGCTTGGCCTCTCGCTCCGAGCGCAGCCGCCACTTCCCGATGCCCCGGAGGAGCAAGGGGAAAGAGAGGGGCGACTCAGTGTCTCTGTCCGGTGGGCCCGATGCGCCTCGTAGACCAGCGGTGCTCTGTGAACCGAGTCTAGGGGGGACCTCCGCAGCAAACAGGTCAGGTAGGCAGCCGCAGCAGTGTCACCGAGACGACGAAGCAGTGGGATCCGGGGATCTCCCTCCTCCGCGCCCGCGGCACCACACCAAATCCACTCGCCCCGAAATTTTGTTGGGGTTTGGAGGAGAAGAAATCCTGGCGCCCAGGCCCACCGATCCATAGAGTCCGTTCGCGGGGGCACCATGAGCATGAGCTCGGCGCAAGATCCATTCTACATCGTCCGGGAGGAGATCCAGGACTCGGTAATCCTTACTTTCCTCGCTCTTTATGCCAACTTCTTTCTATCATCGTCCAGCCGTCGTTCTGCATCGACGGAGATTGGAAACCCGATGCCCATCGGGCGAGGAAGATGTTAACTGCTTTGGTTACACTAGGAAAATTCCAAATTACTGCTAGGGATGTTCTCCAAATTTAATCTTTGTTGTGTGAGGTCATTTTTTTTTGTTTATAGACACATGTAATTGGGGATAAGTAAGCTACTTGATACACCTGCAGCACTAAGCTCTTCCAGTAGGGACTCGGGGCTTTAACTTGATCTGGTAATTCAAGGCTGAATAGTTTGCGTGCGTTTTGTTCTTATTAGGTAACGCGATTACATAAGGTCTATTTCCTGTTATTCCTGAAGATGAATGCTGTTTTGCATTTCTGTCACTTAGCTCGCCTTATCCAGATTCATCTTTATACGTTATTCTTTTAAGTTCTGAGAATAGTTATTTTTGGTCCAGATTGATAAACTGCAAAGTACCTTCCACGGCTGGGAGCAAACTGCTTCCAACACAGGAGAATATGTTCATCTGACAAAGGAGCTTCTTACCAGTTGTGAAAGCATTGAGTGGCAGGTACAAACCAAATCTTTGCTGTTGTCACTACTCTGTCATTGGTACATTTAGAAGGTTTTGAACCAAAAACGGGGATATGCTATTTTCCCCCTTCTTCGGCCATTTTTTTGCAGCCAATTTATTCTTACGCATCGGGGTCAGGTTATGCATATAATATGTCAGTTTACTTTTGATGGTGGAATTTGGAATATGATATCTACTTTCTTGATGTAATTGTTCTGGTCTTAATGGTGCTCACTTGTATTGATGCTTTGAAAGGTAGATGAGCTGGAAAAGACAATCACAGTTGCATCACGAGATCCAGCATACTATGGACTTGATGAAGTCGAGCTTTCTAGACGAAGAAACTGGACTGGTTCTGCCCGTAATCAGGTGTACATTTGATATTCCATCCTTAATTCGATACTTGCATCATGTGTTACACAATTACAGCCTGCATGGCATCCTGTAATATGGAAAATGAAAGACAACAAATGGGGATATCACGTTACCATGTTCTGAATTATGCAATTGCCAAGTTACTGTTTGTTTATTCTGGATCCCCACTTACACTCAGACATGTTCAGGTTGGTACAGTCAGGAGAGCTGTTGAAAAGGGGAAGAGCAATTCAGCAACTTCAAAATACCAGGACACAAGCAGGACTAACCTCTATTCTGCCCAAGACAATGATGACTTCATTTCTTCAGAATCAGATAGACAGCAGCTACTCATGAGGTGAGTTTGATTTGTTGTTTTTAACGTACTGTGCAAATATGTTGGTTACAAATACGCTAGTTTGATTCATTGTTATGACTAAACTCAGGATTCTGTTGTTACATATGTACGTAGTTTATAATTCATAAATTTGATGTTTTTCTAGTCACCGCACACATAAAGCCTCCACTGAATGCCAGTGCTTTTAACCATCATAAGCACACTATCCTTCTGTGCTAAGGCTTTTTTTCTTTTGACACACACAAAAATGTTAGTATACTTGCTTGAAGCTGAGTTCGCCTTAGTGGCACATTTATTTAATTGTTCTAGTTGATTCCTTCGCTTCTCGTCCTGGACTATTAAATTGGATAACCTATCCTTTTTCACTGATTCTTGTCTTTCCACCAGCATATTTTATTTTTATTTAAGTAGACATCACTTTTTTTTTTGCTGTTCTTTCTTGTTACTGCATGACCAGTTCATGACCAGTTCGTTAGGATATCAATTTTAATCAAGTTATCCCTGAGTCCATGACCAGTTCGTTGACCTGTCAAGAGATTTAAAACAAAAGATTTGAAACAAATACAGATAATGATTAAACTTGGAATTGTGAGGCAGAGGTTGTTTCTATGCTGCACATTATGCCATGGTAACCATGCTGGGTGTGTGGTTCATATGTTTTATGTTCTTTTATATCTGTACCATTTTCCTTCAGGCAGGAAGTTATACTGATCTTTTTTTGCAAAGTAGTTATATGGTATTCATTAGCTTTGTTGTTGTTTTCTTGTTTCTGGAAGTTATACATATACATGTGCTAAAAATTGCAATCAAGTTATTCCTGATACTTGTTTTTCCTTCGGTTATTAAAAGTTACATAAAAATTCCATATGCTGATTAAACTTAAATTTGATAGCCAAATAATTATAGCTATATACGTTTCTACGGTAGCAATATGAGGTTCATGTGTTTTGCATTGGTTTGATATCTGCACCCATGCTTTTCCTTCAGGCAGCAGGATGAAGAACTTGATGAGCTCAGTGCGAGTGTCCAAAGGATTGGTGGTGTAGGGCTAACCATACACGAAGAGCTGTCTGGACAGGTAACTGCTACCGGCAAAGTGCAAAGTTGGTAGAGTTGTGCAGGAACTGTAGCTGGAGATAGTATAACCGGGGTGCATGACTGTTTTACAGGAAAGGATCTTAAACGACCTAAGCTTGGAGATGGAGACTACTTCCAACCGACTTGATTTCGTGCAGGTGTGTTCTTTGGCCATCTTCAGTGGGTACTTTTATTTGCGTTCCAGTTTGCACGGCGCAGGTGTCAAGGCACCTGATCGGTTGATCCCGCATTATCGCCTTAACATGTTTTTGTCTCACTGTGTGGTGCAGAAAAGAGTGGCCATGGTGATGAAGAAGGCTGGCATCAAGGGGCAGATTATGTTGATTGCGTTCCTGGTTGTTCTATTCATTATTCTCTTCGTTTTGGTGTTCTTGACATAGCCACAAGGGCACCAGAGGCATCAGTTTCTCCCATTTGTGGTATCTGCTTTCTGTAATGTGTGGTGAAATCTCAATATACGAGCTACGCATCCTTTATGAATCAGGATTTTTCTTGCAATTGTGCCGTTTTGTCCGTGAATGTAATCCAACTAGGAAGGACCGCGCTTCGCGGCGCGCGCAGAGACGATAAACATGGATTGAACTCTTTGTGCTTTCTTAAAACGATCGAAAAAGGACCTTTGCAAGTGAATAAATAAAATCAGGAAATATGTACATATATCAAATATGCTGTAAAAAAAGACCGAATTCTTTCTTAGAATGAAGATGATTGACATGATTGAACTCTTTGCGACAATAAAGAAGACAGTGGAAACTGCACAACAAAATAATAACGGATTGGTATGGATTGTAAATGTATACATTACTAACTGAAAACCATGTATTATGCAATGTAAATATGAACGCTACTAACTTAATGCTCTGTAGCATGCTCAGTTGTGTTGGTTTACCTTCCTCGGTCGATTTTTAAATTAAGGAAAAGAGTCGCGGCCTCATCTTTCAAGAGAACTTCATAATGTTCAGAAATTCAAAGGTGTGATTTGATTCACCGATACATCTGAAGAATATAGAGACTTGTCAGAGTTGAGATGAATGGTACCTGAATTTGTCTGTGGGCGTACTGTAATTGTTACTTATGCACAGTAACCTGCATAAACATTAGAAGGAATGAAATCCCAGTAGCATATTATATTAGCTCTCGATCAATTCGCAATCGTACATAACATCCTCCGTCAGATACAAATAGCACCGGCGGTGGGAGCAGAGAGATTTTATTTTATTTTTTGGGCAAGGATCATCGTCTTCACAGACTTCCTCTTGCGTACTGACGAACCTTCAATAATCGGGTGCGTGAGCTCAAGCGAGAGAGGGAGAGGGAGAGGGAGAGAGAGACGCGTGAAGATTAGTATTAGAATATTTAGATTGGGATGATTGTTTTATATACTTAAGATATTTGGATTAGAATATACGGTTTGTGTATTTGTTTATTCGTTGATTAATTTTTATTCTTTTGTGATTAGTGTTTTATATGATATGCTCAGGAGCTGATTAGTTTTATATGTATTGCAGAATCGTTTTAGGTTGGCGAAACCAACGCGACAACCGGTGTGCTATGTGGTTGTGAAGTCCTACTCGGTACTCATCATATTTACAGCACATATTTATGGCAAGTCTGTATTTAATAAGCAACCTCTTATCCGTAGTTATTTACGGTTATGACTATGCGGCCTAAAAGCCTATCGTCTCCCCAGGCAGTTCCACCCGAAGGGAACATTTCTCTACGGCAACAACGTTCTCTTAAAGTGTCAAACACGGCTTTAAACGAGAATTACTGAAGAAGTCTCTTCTATATGGTCCTTGGTACAAAGACCTAGGGTCCTTGGCACAGAGACTTAGATCGCACAACCAGACCAGCAGATACAGGGAAATTAAAGAAAAACTACTTTATTAAAGCAAACATGCTTACATATGGTTTTCCCTTTCGAAAACCCCCAAACTCTTAAAACAAAGAGGGTAAAAAATATTACCTTACACTAGGTATATTACAACGTCTTGGTGACTATCTTACAGGGATGGTACTAGGGATTTTATTAGTTTTAGGAACTTCGCTCTTGGAGGCTCTGGCTACTCCCTCCGATACCTCTGTTCTGTGAAGCATGTCCTCCTTATATAGTACCACACAAAGAGTGTTGAGGTCTTCGTTGCTTCTTATCTTCTCTGTTGAGTTTATCGTTTTGCGGCATGGCGCAAACTTCATCGGTATGGTGCTAATTTTTCTACATGGCGCTTGCATGGTCTTAACTGGAGTTGCTTCTTGTACATATTTTTTAGAACAAGTCACCATGTAGAATCTTGAAGATACCATAGCTTGCTAAGTGCATGCTTGAGGAATTTAGAGAGAGAGAGAGAGTGAAGGAATGAGATCCTTGGGCTTGCGTGCATCGGATGGAGATGGGGCTTCGTGCTCCCTGCTAGCACGGAAGATGGGGAGAGCGGCGGCGGCGAGGGGCCGGCGGTGGATGAGCTGGAGGTGGAGCGGAGGGACTGAGAATCAAATTTGAGATCGACACCAGGTGGTATTTTGCATATATTCGGATCGCAATCCAAATCAGGAATTTATATATAAATGTTAGGGGGTAAAATGTAAATAATCAGATCGCGATCCAAACCAAGAGTCTATATGCAAATAGTAGTGGTTGTTTTGTAAATATTTGGATGGGGCGTTTTGTAATATAGTTTGGACGGCGCCATGGCAAGGTCGCCTTGCCGCCGGCGACTGCCGCTCGCCCCTTGGCGCTGCATCCCTCGCGAGCTTCCTTCGATACGCTGCCGCCGTGAGCATCCGGAAGCCAGGGCCGACGAACCTCATCGCCGGGTGGTCCGGTCCCTGCAGGCGAGCTGCAGGGCCTTGGTCCTGTGCCGCGCCTGCTTCCTTCAATCCTTCTCCTCGGCGCCCCCTATCAACCATGGAGACCGACGCGCGCGTCACCTTCCTGTTCCCAAACATGCCAGCCTCACAGCATGCCTGTGTCCAGCCGGCGCCGGAATGCTGGTACCAGGGAAATACCGTCCACCCCCGTTGAAATTTCTCTTGTTTTGGTTCTTCCTCTACAGAATTTATTTCGGGTTGAAATTTTGTGGACGCATGAGGACCTTCATTATCAATCTCTGTACATTTTTGTGGAAGTTTTCGTGAAGATTTGGATCGTCGATTTGTAGTTCAATTATAGAACGGGGGTCGGGCATTTCTCCTTTTCCGTTCTTCCTCTACTGAATTTGTTTGGACTTGGAATGTCGTGGACAAATGGGACCCTACATTCTCCATCGCCGAATTGAGGTCATATTATATTGTAGAACGTGGCCTGTCTTGCAGATAACGACCACCCCATGAGGCCATGGTCACTTCTCTTCTCAAGTTGTCCGTCCAGAGAAATTATTTATTTGAGCATGGGATTTGGTGGAATGGTGTTCCCTGTTGGCGCAGAATTTCTGGTGGTGATCAGATCGCCATCCGGTTCTTTGTCGGGGTGAGATCTCTGGTGGAGTAAAGCCGGTTCTGTCGAAGAAAGAAAAATGAAAACTCTCCAACTGAAACCTCTCTGCTGCCCTCTCGTGCTCTTCTTCCTCTGCAATCTCTCTCTGAACTCTTCCTAGTTCTCTTGTATCCGGTTGTCGTGGTGCTCTGATCGTCCTCGCAGGAGATCGGGACACTACACTACGGCTACGGTTGAGGACACGTACGTCCAGCGCCGTCGTCCTGTTGACGCCCTTCCCTTGGCCGGGCATGTCTGCCGGCCTGAGGAGCTAGGGCGGCGAAGGTGGCGTTCATAGTGGCGTCCGGGCGCGGGAAGAGGCGGCGCTAGCTCCAAGGAGGTGCAGTGGCCCAGCCCGATGGTGTGCCCGCCGGAGAGCGCCACCACCCACCAGGTCCGCGGCGTCCTGGTGGATGGCGGGCTTGAGGAAGTCCCTGACGACAGGCCTTGCGCAGCCGGAGATCATCAGGAGGGCAGCGGCTGGAGCCGCCAGTACTGCGGCAGCGAGCGAAGCAGAAGGAGGAGCCATCATCTATCGAGAGCAACACAACATCTGCTGCTTGCTGGTGGCCGGCTAGCTGCGGTGAAGTGCTGCAGCTAGTATCTAGTCTGTCCAGCCTCTCCCCTTCAATTTATACACGTACGCAATTTCATTTCACCTATTTTTGCAACGAATCAAAACAAGCAGCATGACGCATGCATTTTGGATTGGACCAAACTTATTTGCACCTCCGCCCCGATCCAATGTCGCGTTAGCCCATGCATGCATGCGGGGCAGAGGAGAGCAGAGAGAGAGAGAGAGAGGCGGCGGCCTTGCGATGGGAGCGGAGCCCGACGACTACGGGTGCGGGATGCTGTGCTGCTGCGTGGTGGCCACCATCCTGCTCGTCCTGGGGATCATGGGCTTGCTCGTGGCTGTCTGCTGCTGCTTTTACCTCGTCGTCGTCGAGCTCTGCCTCCGAGAGCAGCAGCAGGACCAAGGCGGCGACGACTAGTTCATCCGATCCCTAGAGGCCACATTTTTTTTATATATAGTAGTGAATTTGGGGTATATAAAATAAAATATACGTACATGTTTATATGATTAAAATACAAAATAAAAAAAACCGAGAAAAAAATTTGGGCAAGAGGGAAAATTTTGGAAGAAAATTTATGAACACAATTCTAAAAACAAATCGTTTGAGCAAAACTTCGGTATGAAAAAATAGAGAACAAAAGTTCAGAAAAAAAAATAGAGAGCTGATATTATTGCCATAACTAAATAAAAGAAAAAGGAAAAAATGGCGGCGCGGCCCGCCCGATCTGGCCGAGCTTGCCGGGGCCAGCAGCCGCGCGGCGCTCGCTGGAGTCCGCCGTTGTCTCCAGCTGCGCCGATTCGGTCGCGGAGCTTGCTGGGGGCCGCCGCTGCTCCGCCGCGAGGAGCGCTCGCCGCACCCGCCGCCGTTCGATCCAGAGCGAAGTGCGCGGAGCTACCCCCGCTATCTGGCCGGAGACGCCGCCCGTCCCGCCCCCCAAGAGCTGCACCGCGTCGGCTCCCGCGCCCGCGTGCTCCACCACTGCCTGCCTGCCTCCACTGCCGCCAGACGGTTGCGGTCGTGGATGTACCCGAAGAAAAAAGAAGGGAGAAAAGGGAAGCAGGAAGGAAGGAGGAAACATAGTAGCGGGAGAGAGAAAAATAGTTTTAGATTGAGAAAGAGAAATGGCAGTGGACATTGCCGTGGGGTCCATTCACGTGCTCTCCAGCGGCACATCGACCGCAAGACCAACTTCGTGGTGCTGCACTACTACTCCTCTCGTCCGAAATTTCCTCTGCAGCTTATAGTATTGCATTGCATTGCTTAAAAATTTTATTAATGTGTTGATTGATATACTATACGTATGATGGCATACATGCAAAGTCATACATACGTAAAGCAGCATGCAGATAAATAGAAAAATATCACTCACAATATTAACATCCACTCAAATAATTATGTTTTAATTATCAGAATAAATAATAATAAAGAAGAAAAAGGATCATCTCAAAAAAAAAGTGTGCCACCGGAGTGTAAGCCCCGTTCTGTTAGATAACACGGTTGGCTTCTATCTATCTCGTGGAAGATAGATAAGCCATCCATCTTTAAAGTTCACTTTGGTCCAATTATCTTGTGCAGATAAATTAAGCTGCTGCAAGCATGTTCAATATTTTGATAGAATTAACTCAATAATTTCCTTAAAAAGTTCAACATTTGACTTTTAAAATGTTGAAACTGTAAAGACGAAATGTTGAAAATACTAAAATCGAAATGTTGAACAGGGCGTTTCTTCTCCAGCAAGTTGGGCGCGTGGCGGCAGGCACAGGAGGCGGGCGGAAGAGAGAGAGGAAGGTTTGGGAGAAAGAAAGCTAGGATTTGGGTGTAGATCCAATAGCCATAATTGTTTGTACGAATCTCAAACAAACACTGAAAGATGCGGAAGTTAAAATCTACTAGAAGATGTATAGAAAATCCGCCAAGTGAATAACTGTGAGATATTCGGCCATTTGACCTAGAACCGGCTCCCTGAATTGGGCTCCACACACGTCTCAGCCTCCCACCCACCGAGAGAGGCGGCGGGGAGAGCCAGCCCGTGGGCCGTCCACGTCTCCGTGGGCGCATCGCTGCGCAGAGGGCCCGGGGACTTTGCAGGGCTTGTTAGGCCCGCTCGACTCATCACGTGGCGCGCGCCTCTCCGCAGCGTCGTCCATTATGAGCCGAGCGCTCTCCAAGTGAACAAGCAGTATGATACTAAAGCAAGCAAGCAAGCAGCATCGCTTTCGTCGTCTCCTCGACCTCGGCAGCATACAACTTATTTTAACTAGCCGATCAACTCGTGCTCCCGTACGAACTAATTAGAATTAATAAAAAAAGATTTATATCTAATAATTATAATTATCTATCTCACGCCTTCTTTCATCTATTAAATACTAATACATACTCTAAAATACATATTTATCATTGTCTAGTTGCAATATATTTCATTTTGCGTCACACCTCCATATGTGTTTGATATATATTTAATTAAACCGTTTGTGAATTAGTACTCTTATCTCTTCCATCATACATGAATATATGTGACACATATCGTGGGTAGAATTTTTATATAAACAATAACATAAATAATATACTAATAATGATAGAAATAGTAATTTAGAATTCTATATCGGTGCACTTAATATTTTGTTATAATTATATAATTTAGATTCAGATTTAAGAGTTACTTTAACTTTCAATAATAATATAAATGGATAATTTATATGTAAATTTAGGGGTTATTTGCATTATTTTTATAGTAGCATAGGTGGGTAATTTACACGAAGATCAGGAGTTACTTTAGTTTTTTTATAATGGCAGAGTTGAGATACATGTTTAGGGGTTACTTTAGTCATATTTTTATAATAGTACATGTGGGTAATTTATTAGGAAAGATAATAGATCCAGTGATTATTATGATTTGTTGGACTGATGGACTTCTGCTTTTTATGAATTTCTAGAATTTCTCTATTTTCCTAGGTGGACGAGTGTCCACCTAGGATCTGAGCGGCTTCACATGAAGGCTCCAGTTAGTAATAGTACGATTAATCACCTCTGTGTTACTGGAAGTGCTCAGCTTCATGTCCATCACCAAGCACAAGGAACGAATTGAAGCTTGGGGGAAATAAATAAAGCGCCTCCGGGCGCCGGTGAGTCCCTCCGATCCGTTCGTTCCTGCTGGCCGGCAGCTTGCATTGGAACGATATATCATTGGCAGCAGACAAAGCAAGGAGAGGAAGATGGAAGGAGAGGCATGCAAAAGGAGTTGCGTTGGTGCGGCGCGCTGCTCATCGTCGTTTCCGAGCTCGGGTGGGTGCGGTGCCCACGCCGCCCGCTTGAGTGAGTTGTGCCGCCGGCGATGATCAGATCAGATCAGATCACCGGCCGGTTGGATTCATTCGGTACGGTGGCCACCGTCAGAATTCAGAAAGCAGGCATGCGCGCTGGATGGAGGCCAGTCACGTTTCTTGTATTGGTTCGTCTGCTAGTGCTGTGCTGCATGCTAGCCCAGGCTACCCAAACACACATGCACGGTAGCAAGCCTAACACTTGATCAAGTAGCTAGTAGAGTAGTCGATCGATCTAGAGTACGAGGCTCTCGGCGGCGTCGATGACGGTCTCCACGACGGACCAGGGCAGCAGCTCGTCGCTGCGGCCGGCGTTGCGCGCCGAGCAGTTGGCGCGGATCTGCCCCTGCGACGCCCCCGTCAGCACATTGATCTGCCCCATCTTCACGTACGAGTAGATGAACTGCTCGAAGAAGGCGTCCTGGTCGACGGCGAACTTGGTGACCAGGGGCTTGGTCCTGCCGTCGCTCAAGAGGTCCTGGTCGGAGGTGAAGAGCCCCTCACGGTTCAGCAGGTCCACGTAGTACTTGTTGTCGAACGTGTTGGGCGCCCTTGACGGGGCAAGTGAGCTTCAGCCGGCCGGCGAACCACTGGTTCAGGGTGGGGTCCTGCGTCGGGAAGAGGCGGTCCTCGAAGGAGCCGCAGTGGGCGATGCCGACGCTGTGGCCGCCGGAGAGCGCCACGAGGTCGGTGGCGTCCAGGTTGATATTGGCCAGAAAGCTCAGGAGCGTGGTGACGTTGGAGCTCGGCGCCGGGAGCGCGGCGAAGACGGCGTCCTGCGACGCCGGCGCCAGGCTGTCGCGCCTGCCCAGGGGCACCTTGTACGCCGGCCCGCCACCCAGGGCCACGGAGTCGCGCGCGGCGAGGGTGACGATGTCGGCGCAGGAGACGACGCGGCCGCAGGCCTTGTCGAGGCGGTCGCGAATGTCGTTGATGGCCTTGAACGCGGCGGGGCGGAGCGTCTGGTTGGGTCCGGCCTCCTGCTCGCTCTGCTGGGTGGGCGTCTTGTCCAGCAGGATGGAGGCGTCGCAGCCCTGGACGAAGCAGTCGTGGAAGTGGAGGCGGATGCGCGCGGCGGCCAGGCCGACGTTCTGCTTGACGGCCGACTTGAGGAAGTCCCTGACGATGGCCTCCGCCTTGGGGCAGCTCTTCTTGTAGAAGTCGAACGACAGGCCCGGCGCCAGCGGCGGGTACCTGCTGGCCGCCGCTGATGCTGCATCATCGGCGGCGGCCGCCGGAGCCGGAGCCGGAGCACTCAGCAGCAGCAACGCGGCCGCCACCAGAGCAGCAGGGCCCGAACCCTCCCATCATATACTTCAGCAGCAACTGAAGGAAGAAGCAAAGCGAGCAAACATCATCCAACTTCTCGATCATTATTATTCTAGCTACACACTACTGCTTCCAATATACGTACTATATATTAATGATTTGCCAATCAGCCAATCATCATGGGAGGGAGCTGATGGATGATGAGATCAGGAGGAAGCTAGCTGCCCCCAAATCTAATCCAAATAAGCACTTCTCCTAGCCAGTCCTAGGAGATAGAGCAGGTTTGCTATGGAGCTGGCAAGTGGCAATTAGCTTCTTTCTTTGTGGAGTAGGAGTACTCCATTAGTTTGGTCCTTATGACTAATAAGCATGCCGATCCATCAAAGTCTATCTATTGGTTGCCTTGTCCCAGTGTCCTGCTACCATATCTTTCCTCCTTTTTCATTCGTAGCAAAGTTGGAAGCAAACAAGCAGATAGAGAGTTGAATCGCCTTTTCCGCATCATGCATCTCGATGGTCATCGCTTACTTTTGTACGTCAATCCTATCATCCTTCGATCATATCGTAGACCCAAAACTCATCACCGTCACGGAAATAAAGTTTGTCGGTATTTTTACCGCCAGCCTACCTAGAAATATTTTAAGTTAGAAGATTATTTGACGAGGGATCACCGGATCTGAAACTTAAACGTAAAAACGAAAGGTAAAAGCGAGGACACAAGATACATATTTAGACAGGTTCGGCCGCCACAGTAGCGTAATACTCTATATCCTATTTGAGGTATTGTATATCGCGCTCTGCACTTAGGTGTTGAGTTGCCAGTTAGCTGCTCTGTCGATACAGGTACCTCTATCCTCCTTTATATACTTAGAGGGGTGGGCGGGATACTAAGTCGGTTACGGGATAGAGTCCTAACAGGATTACAGGGTAGAATCAGTAGAATTATAGAGAAATGCTAGTAGAAATCCGACTTTATTTTCCTTGCGAGTAGCTTTCTTACGGATATCTAGGATCTATCCCCGACAAAGTCTGAATCCGAAAAAGATATCGATCGCACTCACACTAGCTAGGGTGAATAATGTTTATGGTCTCTCCTTAACTTATAGGCTCATCAATGTCGCTAACCACAATACTCTCAATACAACTGGGAAGACCGTTCCATGCGAGCTCGATCTCCCGAGGACACATACGACCCAACTCCGCGATAGCACGTGCGGCTTTCTCTTTCGATCAACAAAGGCTCTCCATCTTTCTTATTTTCCTGGCTCCAATTTTCCGCTTTTCTTAAATGAAAAAAAATCAGAATATGGGCCGTTTTTTCGCATCGAAGACAAAATAAAACGAAACAAGGCAAGGCCCAGAACGAGGAGGAAATTGAAAAAGGCAGACCCACTACGCGGCCCAGATCCGCCTCCCTCTATATATCGACTCGCCCACACAGCTAGGGTTTTCTCTCCCCGCAGCGCGCCACCTCTCTCCCGCCCCCTAGACACCCCCAAGCCGGCGCCGCCGCCGTCTCCCTCCCTCATCCGCTGCCGTCTCCGGCCTAGTCATTCACCATGGTGAGCCGCTCTTAACGAATCTACATCCGTGGGTTTGCCAATGCATTTGTTCCACCGGCGTCTTCTAACGCGATGATGTGCTTTTCTCCCTCCCTCGCAGATCATCTCCAAGAAGAACCGCCGCGAGATCTGCAAGTACCTCTTCCACGGTGAGCTCCTTTATAGTGTACCCCTATGCGCGCCAAAGAATTGGTTTTGTGCAGATCGTCATTTGTGATTAGATGCCTGTTGTTGGTATATTTAGCCCGATAGGTTCCCAATTGTCAATGTAGTACTCGTTAGTAGAGTTGTTGCAGCCTTTAGATGCTAAAGGGATCTCGTCATTGCAACATAACTTCGAAATGTTTGTTTGCTCTGTACTCTATATAGGTCTCCTGCAGAGGGCATGGATTATTTTTTTTTTCATATCCAACGGGTGATTCAAAATGTATTTTCACTTTCCCAATGCAACCAGTCCTAGGATTTTTTAAGAGTGTGCCTGTTAGTTATGTTTTCTGCAATTCCGAGATTTTTAATTTTCAGGATCAATACAATGTCGATGTTTATGTAGAACGGATGAATATCCTTGTTAGGCTGAGGGTATAGGTAACTCTTTTGAACCTGTCTGTGGTGCAGAGGGGGTCTTGTATGCCAAGAAGGACTACAACCTGGCCAAGCACCCGAAGCTTGATGTCCCCAACTTGGAGGTCATTAAGCTCATGCAGAGCTTCAAGTCAAAGGAGTATGTGAGGGAGACCTTCTCCTGGCAGTATTACTACTGGTACCTGACCAATGATGGCATTGAGCACCTCCGCACCTTCCTCAACCTGCCATCAGAGGTTGTGCCTAATACCCTCAAGAAGTCCTCCAAGCCCCCGTCTCGTCCCTTCGGCTCTGGTCCACCGGGTGACCGCCCCAGGTAAATTTGTGATCGCTAGACAATATCTGTTATGTTTGTTATGAGGAAATATGTGACATGTATGTATCTCTGGCCTTAGGTATTTACTTAGATGATTAGTTATTGTACTGTCCTGAGGAGTGGGGGCTATTAACCTTTTTACTTAAATGACACTAGAGTTGAGCTGTTTCTACTTAAGCATTCTGACATCCAGAATTTAGCTAATGCAAATTGAACTCATTATTGTATTGGAGATGAGGTTGATGTCTTTGGACAGACTTTGTTTTTTGTGAGTATTTGTGCAATGGTTAATATTCATGAATGGTTCCTGAGTCCTTGCACTCTTGTACATCATCGCTTGTATCTAGATTGTCAATAGAATCTCACTGTGATGCCATGGTTACTGACATATTCTGTTCATTTGGCAGGGGTCCCCCACGTTTTGAGGGTGACAGGCCTAGGTTTGGAGACAGGGATGGTTACCGAGGAGGTCCGCGTGGTGCTCCAGGTGATTTTGGTGGTGATAAGGGTGGGGCACCTGTGGAGTTCCAGCCATCTTTTAGGGTAAGACTTGTATAGAGATCAGGATTGCACCTATGCTTGTGAAGCAGCTGTTCACATTGCTGCCGTGTTTACATTATCCATCTCATTTCAGGATAGCTATAAGCTCAATTTTGTAGTACTTGCACTTGAATGCATTAGGTTATATCGTATTGCTTAAGTCCATCTGTTATTTCCATGCATTGTTCATGTCTTATGCTGATTTACTACAAACTTTAAACTGCCGGCAGAAGTTTCTGTAGTGTGGTTTGGTAAGTAGATGTAATGATCTTTGACCATATTCAATGAGTCTGCAGTGTTTTTTTAGTTGCTTACTATATGCAGCGTTTAAGTTTCATGCCATGTAGATTGGCCTGTGTTAACATCTATGAACTGCAATCATATTCAGTACTTATTGCTTAATTGACGCCATGCTTGTTTTTGTTTGTTCAGGGTAGCAGACCTGGCTTTGGCCGTGGCGGCGGCGGCGCTTTTGGTGCTGGGGCCTCTTCCATGGAGTGATACTTCAGTTAGCCAGCACATTGATTTGATGAAAAGTTTACAGATGCAGCGTGCGAGGGGAGGCTTCTCTGTTGATGTTTGAATTATGAGGACAATGAGATTTTGTTTACCAAGTTGTAGCAGTGGTTCTGTGAGACATGGTTCTGTGATTTTTCGTTTTTGTTAGATGAAATTCTTGAAATGGAGGAGGCTGTTGGTAGGCCAAGAATGTTATGAGCAAGTTGTCATCATTCTGTCTCTGTCGTCTCCTGTTTCGGTTGGATCTATGTATGATCGCCCTCTCTTGCTCTCGTTTGATTCGGAATTGGAATTCTGTGTTGATTTCCTGCGAAGCTGAATTTTCAAAAGCTTGAATAGTGGGTGTGCTGCGTAGTTGCTCTACTGTTGGTGTTATGCCTGATCTCTGTTGCCAGATGTGCTGGCTCGCGTTGAAACCATTGTATGAAGGTTATTATAAAATGCTCATTGCAATTAACCTGTCTCATCGAACAGACGAACATGCTCTGCAGACTTCGAGGACCCGAACGCTCACGGTCATGGCTGAAGTTTGTCAAACTGGAGAGGTTTGACATCCAATTCGTGAACCGGTGGTTTTCCTCGCCGCGCCGTCGTCGCATCGCAAACGTTTCCGCCGGCGCCGCCGCGACCGTCGTGTGGTATGTATGCGTCACAACAAAACGGTCAAAATCCTCCCCCTATGCTAGCTGGCTCTGGCTCTCGGGAGGCGGCGCCGCGCGGGTCTCGTCGCTGATAAACCTCTCGTCCGTTAAACCCTAGCACCTCCCCGCCGCGCCGCACGCAGCACCGTTGGCAGTGGCACGCGCCGTCCCCCTCGAGCCTCGAGTCATCTCCGGAATGGAGGAAGATCGGGAGGAGCCGCCACCCGCGGAGAACGCGTCCTCCAGCGGCGGCGGCCCCGGGAAGAAGGGGTCCCCGTGCGAGGAGTGCGGCGAGCAGCCGTGGAAGTACCGGTGCCCCGGCTGCGCCCGCCTCACCTGCAGCCTCCCCTGCGTCCAGGCGCACAAGCGCCGCACCGCCTGCACCGGCAAGCGCGCCCGCACCGACCCCGTCCCCCTCGCCCAATTCGACGACAACCAGCTCATCTCCGGTAAGCCGACCCCAAATCCCTCACCTTCTCCTTTGCTTCCTTCGCCCCTCTGATCATCAATCGATACCGACCGCTGATTGAATTGCTGCCCTGTGCTCGTAAAGATTACAACTTTCTGGAGGAGACCAAGCAGGCCAGGGAGTCGGCGCACAGGCTCATCGGCGGCTTCGGCCGCAACTTCGGGGGACAAGGCGGCGCCCAGCTGCCCAGCTGGCTGTTTTTCCTCCGCAAGGCCGCGCAGCGCAGGGGTATCAGGCTCTACTTCCTCCCCAGGGGCATGGCCAGGAGGGAGCAGAACCGTTCCCGACACAACCACAGGTGCTTTGGCTCTGCTGCTCTAATAAACTTATTCCCCCTCTACTGGCTCCATCTTTGTGTTGTGTTGCATTGCTTGGCCTGTATGTTCAAAATTCCTTGTCATCAGTATGATGCATTGCTGATAAGATTCTTGCTTTCTTTTGGTTTATAAGGGTTTTGATTCAGTTCAGCTATGCATTGTTCCAATATCTGGGTGCTTGCCAGATAGATAAAAGATGTAATGAGACTTCCTTGAATAATGGTGTTGTGCAGTTACCACTGGAAATTAATCTTTATTAGTGTTTTCTCAAGAATAAATGCTATGTTTCACTGTTACTGCTTAGCATATGCCCTTGATCAATACATAACTAGTGCACACATTCACAATCAATCGGGTTCACTGGTTACAACTTATATCCTCGTTAACAACAATGCCAGTAGTACAATTTTTTTTTCTATTCTTTTCATAGATTTACTGAATCCCGCCTTTGCAGAAAGGATTGCATATACTGGACACTTGAATGGAAATTCAATTCAGCAGATGTTGTCCTAACTGACCACGAGTAAGTCTTCTTCCTCCTGGTCTGCTTGCTTACAAAGTTTGAACTGTTTCAATATGGCAATATCTCAATCATTGCTTTTTTTTAACAAATTTTCAAGATGTTTTTTTTATCATTCTCAAACTCCCTACTGTTACACATGTTATTTTTCTATCATTTTTTGATAACATATTATTATGCCATTACTTGGTTCAAAATTTATCCATACTATCGCAAGAGTTTTTTCTTTTTGGTGTGTGAAATGGAAGTATGTATGGTGACTGCAGAAGCCTGGTTGTGTCGGGTATGCTATCACCCCCTTTCTTTGTGTTCTCATTTTGTGCCTTATTTTTCAGAATAGACGAGCACACAACCTTACTCTCTCTATTGGAAAAACATCTTAGTCCTGGCCCTTGGAAGGATCAGCTTACACAATATCGTAATACAGAACTTCGTGATCTGAAACTGTTCATTCAAAAGTCTGCCAAGGTATTGTAAATCAAGTCATCATGTGTGTAAAATACTTATTGACCTTTGCTCTACTTTATTTCATCAAATAATGCTTTATCTTAACTTGCTATAGGAATCAGAGTCACCATACCGTCTACTCAATATAGAAGAACCGTTGCGACCACAATTGAGGGGTATACTTGTTGTTGAGTATCCAACTATTAAAGTATTTCTTCCATCAGACAGTTGTGACTTCGAGGTCGAGAAAGTGGCGAACAAGCTTGTTAAAGATGGGAAAACCACTGGCAGCACAACTGATGATCCACCTGTAGAAGGCAACAAGTTTCATGAGGAGGAAATAGAGGAAGGTGAGTTTTCACCTGAGACGGAGATTATAGATCTCAAGGACTGCGGACCTCCGAGTGCCAGTAAACTTGCTGCAGCAGAGGTTACAGGTGAATCAAGGAGGGATAACAATGTTGATTCTTCGGTGCTCTCATATCCCAGCAGTCAAGCATTACATGGTCAGCAGAAAGAACTGAATCAATATAGGAAGATGTCATCAAATGGAAGCTCTGGGGGTACAGAAACTAAATCCCTAATGGAAGTCTGTCCTCTAGGCACGGAGAAGGCAAGGGAAAGTGAGTTGTCGTCAAAGGGGAACATTGTTGATCTCAAGGAGCATGGAACTTCATATCCTGGCAGCCTTATGGAGGCAGAAGGTGCAACTCTATCTAAGATTGACATCAAGACAGATACTTTAGTGACATCTTCCATCAACATCCTTGCCCCTGATGGTGCGATTGGTCCTCAGCATGAACATAGTCAACAGAGCAGGAGGACACCAAGCTCAACTCCTGAAGCTCTGAAAAGGAAATCTTGCATGAAAGTTTATCCACTGGACTTTGATGACAACATTGGAGGGCTGTTCCCGGAGGTACCCGACTTGGCCTTTGAGCAAGAAATGATGGATAACTACCCAGAACTGTTTGGGGATATGGATGTTGACGATTTCTTAAGCTGTGATTTTGAAATGATGACCGGAGACAAATCGGTGGAAGCAATGTCTGGGTTACTGTGGGATGACTTGGAGGAAGGGGAGATTCCAACAATGTGAAGGAAGAAAACATGATGCTTCAGAGAATTTTTGCTAGTTCGAGCAAACGAGTCTGCATTGTGCTTTTCCTGGGACGTTCTGTAACGTAATGGTAGAGCACTCGCATGTTCCTGCATCTACACCAAAGAGAGTTATGCAGCTTCTGTTATTCTTTATAAGATTTTTTTTTGGTTCAGTTTCTTTCTTTCTTTTTTTTCTTTGTTTTTTTTTGCACCTGCCGTTGCCAGACTAGCATATAGTGGCGGGTGCCCTTGGGGAGCAAGGTAGCCTGTTGCTCCTTGCTGCAGAAATTTTGGGGTTGTAACTTTGTAATCCTTGTTAATTACTGAGCAATTCTGAGTTGAATCCAACTTTGGGCATTATTAAAGTTGTATATGTAGTATGCAGTATTTTGTCGGGATCAGAGGCTTCTGATTGAGAACCTACCACATGCTGAACATTATTCGTGAAAATGCATTGCATAATCCCCTGAGACTTGGATAGAACACAGTTACACAGATGATGATATTCATCAGTAGGAAAAAGAAGAAAAGAGATTCATTGTGGAAGGGGAAAAAGGAAAAAAGAAAAGAGATGCGCAGGAACGGAACGCGCGGCAAACGTGCTCGCCTGAGAAAAACGCAACCCCCCCCCCCCCCGTTTCTGACCCTCTGCTTGCCTGCTGACGCACGCGAATCCGCTGCTCTCTGTCTCTGGTCTTGCAAATTAAAGGAGGGAGAAGGGCTCGCGTCGCTACTCGGAGCGCAGGCCTGCCTACCGAGCAGAACCCATCTCCTAGTCCTCTCACGCGAGCCGCGAGGCTTCTCTTCTCGGCAACCCATGGCGGCGGCGGGCGGCGGCGCGGCGGGCGGAGGAGGGAAGGTGTCCTTCAAGATCATCCTCACCTCCGACCCCAAGCTCCCCTTCAAAGTGTGAGTAACCGGCTCTCGCTCCCACGGATCCGATCTCTCCCTCGACCTCGATCCCTCCCCTGCTGGTCCTGGTCCTGATCCGGGGCGATCCGACCGGCCCGTTCTGAATTCCCGCAGGTTCAACGTGCCCGAGGCGGCGCCCTTCACCGCCGTGCTCAAGTTCGCTGCAGAGGAGTTCAAGGTCCCGCCCCAGACCAGCGCCATCATCACCAACGGTAGGCCATCGCACCTCATGGCAATTCTCTTGGGTCGTGATCTGATTTCGCTGCTCTTACACGACTTAGATTGCCTAGAGAGGATCTACCCGACCATGATGGTAATTTGAAGGGATCGAGTAGGCGTTTTGTTCAGTCGGGATCATTGCATAGCAGTAGTTTCGATCACCATGTGACCTTGACATTGGAAACTGCCATGTAGTATGTAGATATGAAATTTTAGGTTCGTGCGACCATAGGATTTTCATTTCAGGGTCTGTATGAATTGAACATGCAGCATGGACCATTGAATTTGGATGCCTAGCCTCTTAATGAAATACGTGCTTAGGCATGTTCGCTAAAAAAGAATTTGAATGCCTAGGGTTAGATGTTTGGCTAGGTCCAGACTTTAGGTAGATGACTCATTTATTTGGGAGCTGTGGCAAGCAAAATTTAGTATACCGAAATTTGATGCTTTCAGTGGATGACATGCTTGGGAGATGTCCAATTCCATGTTGCTCAGAAACAGAATTCGTTACTGCGCTATGGATGTTTGATGCTACTGAAGTGGTTTTAATTTTTTTTTTGTTTTGACATTGTGGCTTTAGTCCTAAGCAATGGCAGTCTGTATTCGGATTCTTCCAATGAGTTCCTCATTAGTTGTATTTATGTTGATATTTTATCTATTGATTGATGCATTAGGAAAGGTAATTTGTACCTTTCAAGCTGTTGCGTCTAGACACCATCTGGTTCCTGTTAAGGTCATTATTATAAGATTTTCAGTGCTTTCGTAGTGCCGTTGAAATCTTACTTGAGAGTATAATTGAAAACACAGAATGGTAATTCTTGGGGTTCCCCCATCTTGATGTGTTGATTTTATTCTGGTAATACCAGAAAAGAATGTACTTCTCTTTCCTAGGTTGTTTATCTATAGAATGGTGTGGATAGCTTTCAGTTTTCTGTATGTGTTGTTACCTTTTGGTGATCAGTGGCCTTGTAACGTAATGCTTCTTAATGCAGCTTTTGTTATTTATTAATCATCAAGCTTATGACATGTGATGATCTTTAAGTTCTCTGCTTATTTGCATGTAACACGTGATGATCCGCAAATGATTTTTCTTGCTTGTCATACATAACATTCTTACCTTATGTTGAAATAATGTTGCATTTTCTCCTTTGCAGATGGAGTTGGCATCAACCCCCAGCAAAGTGCAGGTACCTTTCCATATGCTTGCATACCTTTACTTATGAATCTATGTTTTTTTCTGGCATAATACCTTGAAGAAAGTCATCGGTGCAATACCTTTTAGGCATAAATATTCTGAATTAGATAACGTCAGTACAAACATTTAGTTGTATGGTGCACCATTTAAATTGCGCTGACGCAAAAGTTGGCAACTGAAGTTTCCAATGGGGTGTTTGGGAGTGTTACTACCTCCTCCTCCTGTGTAGGCTCTAGCCTCTACTTTCATCAGGTTGAGTTGTTCTTAGGAAGGGGTAGATTGTCGCTTTTCATCTAGTGCAATTCTTAGATAATATATAAGCACTTGAACATGCCTTTGAAAAATGCCATGACTTGCTCTGCACACAAAATGGGATATGCTTAGCACAAATTTACTGCTATGCTGCACCGTTTCTATGGATGGGCCCCTCTGTTATTTGGCTGAACGTTCTACATTTTGAATTTCTGCTCTCTGTCAAATGCATTTATGTGTCTTTACAGTTTTGTTTACTAGTCCCAATTTCTGACATGAACCGTTGTTTTTTCCGCTCAGGCAATGTGTTTCTGAAACATGGTTCGGAGTTGCGTCTCATCCCCCGCGACAGAGTGGGAGCTTCTTTCTAGAGGATACAATACATTGTGAGCAGAACTTGAGAGAATAAAGTTTGACGTTAGCTGTGCTTGGTTGTACAATGTGACATGGGTGATATTTTGAACATATATGTTTCCTTGTATGTTCTGTTTGCACCTGGTGGCGCTAGCAAGTGGATTATGTATAAACATAATTCTGCAAGGGAATCGATTAACTGAACTGACTGTGCCACGCGGGTTCAGCTTACTTTTCTTAAAAAAAAAAACTCGACTACGGGAGGAGACAACCCCTGGGTTCAGCTTACTTTTCTTTCCAAGTTTCCCCTGAACATAGAAGTAGGCTAAGCGATATGATAAGTCCTGATGGCTCCGAAAGAATGCAAAATTTCTCTTATACACTGGCTGTCGCCGAATTTCCTTAAAATTTTCAGAAAACAGAATGCATTGAACAATGCAATGTACTTCTTGAGCCAACACGTATCCCGGAATAGACCTTATATGTCCTGCTCTGTACCTTTTGAAATTATACAACAGTATCGTATCAAACAAGTTGTCTGCATCGCTCAGCTTGGAACAGTAGGCGTCTATGCGAGCAAACAGATTTTGCAGGCGTTCCACAAGGCCATTGGCCCTGTCAGGATCAAAAAAATAGGTTTGGCCGGCAATCCAAGTCGAGATCACCAAAACGAAGAACATGGGTGTGAATCGACGACAGTAGGGTGATTGATTTTGCGTTGATTCATCAGGCAAGCGTAACAGTTAATCTGCATCATGCACTTGGTGGTGCTAAGAATAAGTTTCCCTATCCCTAGGGGTGTATTTGTGGAAATATTTTCTCAAAGGGCCAAACTGGAAAAAAGCCACACTTGAAAGAACTGCACCAGGGAGTTCGCCATTGGTGAAAAACATTCTGCCAGATAGGATAGGAGTTACCCCAGGCAGGTCACGACTATCAAACAAGTTATCTGCATCATTTTTCATCGTCATTCAGATTGGATAAGTAGGCATCGATGCGAGCAAAAAGATTGTGCAGATATTCCAGGACCATAGTCCCTGTCAGAATCAAAACATAAAAAGTCGACACCCAGAGCTGGCCGGAAATCCCATTCATGATCAACTGCACCAATCTCGTAGCACTGCTCGCCAAAGCGAAGAACATGGGTGTGATATACAGGCTCCACTGCAGGGTGATTGATTTTCTCTTGATCCATGAGGCAAGCATGGCAGTTATCTGCATTGTGCGGGCACAACAAGGATTAGCCACAAAGAATACTTACTTATGATAACTTATTGAACAGGCATACAGACAACGAAATACATACATGCTTCATCATAAAAAAAAATGGAAATGTTTTGACATGATAAATGTCTTGGGCAGTGCCTATTTTGAGCAGTTTCTAAGAAGGCTACAGATCAAACAGGCAACTATATATGGTCCTTAAGTTTACAAGAAAATATAAAGTGAAAAGAGTATGGCGATTTACAGTACCTATATCCCCTGGTGAAGGTTCAACCGGGCAGCAGATGGAGATATCCTCTTCCCTAAAGTCCTTGCGTGGAGGACGAGGTGCTTCAGCAAAGAAAAACAAACGATGTCCTGATCCTACACCAGAACTAGAACTATGATCCTCCTTTGGCTGCGCAATGAAATTGATGTGGAAATTTTCATTGTAGTCCTCATCATCCAAAAGGCTTTCACCATATATGGTATGAAGTTCATAGTGTATCCTAGTTTGGCGGTTGAACTTGCAAAGTGCAGCATATGCTATTCCAAGCAAGCACTTGTACCATTTGTATCAAAGTGCAGCCTCAAGCAGAACCATGATTGGAATAATGTTCGTAGTTTCAAGACTGCCAGCAGATTCGCTTAGTTACACAAGACAATCCGAACTCCCTGTGGCTTGTTTTCATACAAATGGAACCCCCTATGCAAACTCACATCTTACTGTCAGCCTCACTGATCCTACATCTGAATATAACCCCCGTGACTACCAAAGCCCTAACCATCAGGATAACCTATGTCACCGCAGCCAATTTGATCGTCCAAGTATGCGACAGCTCTGTCCCTGTCAGCATCAAAAAAGATGTAGTCCACATCCAGGGGCTTTGGAAAATTACTGCTAGAGTCAACTTCATCCTCTTCAAAGTCCCGGCAACCACAATATTCATCATATGTAGGGTGTACAATCTTCTTTTTGTTCTTCTCACAAGCAAAGCAGCAACCTATGTTTTACCAAAAGCAAAATTTTCAAGGTCAGTTACAAGTTTTCAGACATGGGCTAAAGCAGGAGGATGCAGCAAAGCATCCTTCAATCTCAGTGCACACGGTAAGGACAAAGCATATCATCAATATGTGCAAGTGATCAAACAAGACAAATCAATTTGGAATTCAATATGTGCATGGTGAAGCAAGGTTAGGTAGTTTTCTCTGTAGCAATACACATGATTTATAGTAGTGCTGTGGAACTGAGGAAGTGCATCCAGAATTCAAACGGGGTAAAAGAAGCATATTCACCTATGGTGGGGATATAAACTCTAATAAAACAAATCATACAGCTCAACCTAAAATGGAATCAAAGCAATCCAAACCTCAGTAAACACCTAATTATGATGAGGATTTCAGGTAGGGGACCAATAAAAAAAGGGAAATGCATTATGTGAGCTTGCAATTTGGTGTCATCAAAATGAGGTACAGGATGGTATGGGATTCTAGGGAATTACTTGTCACCGGAAAATGACAGGACGTGAAGTTGGTGGAACTATGGAAGACATCAATATGTTGACTGGTAGGTAGGTGGATACTCAGACTAGAGTTTCAGGTGCCCAGCAGAACATCTGAAATTTTGAAGTAGCTGGTTCATATTAACAAACTAACAATGTGATATAGAAGCAGAAGCCCATTGAGCTTATGTACATATGGACAGCTATGATAACTGGTAAGTGGATACACAGACCAGAAAGTTTTTGGGTGCTCAGCAAAGTAAAAGGACAGCATCCGAGTTTCCAGACATCATTTTTTGTACAGGAAGCAACCAATTTAAGAAGCAGAGGAATTCATAGCAATTGCAGCAAAGAATGCCGCAGAATTGATGGATGGATGTCCCTCTATTCACCTAAACTTGTTGGCCGGAATTATATGATGGTGGTGCTGGTACAGTAACAGTAAGGCCAATCCTAATGGCAAGTTTTATTTTGATATTTCCAATAATGCCATGTCAACAAATAACAATTGATTTATGGTTGAAACACCCCCCCTACTATGCATAGTTTCAATTTTGGTGTTACGTATGTGCTCATTGCATTTAATTATAAGACACATTGTTACATGGAAATAGTGTAGAAGAGGTTTCATCTAGATCAAACTCCTACCATCTCTCCCTTCTTTAACATTTTGCAATGTCATCCAAATTGCTGATGTATCACCCTATTAAATGAAAATGAAACTCCTATTGGAAGTAACCTTAATTAAACTTGAGATGGCATGTTGCATACTTGTAAGGTGATTTTGTTCGCTTGCTGTACAAACAGTACCATAAAAGACAGAGTGAGGAGAGAGGGTTACATACCAATATCTGTGAGCGGATCAACTAGCATGCACAGGTGGACATCAATCTCATCGTGAGCAAGAACAATTGCCTCAGTGAATAAGAGCACAGGGGCGCCTACTGCAGAACCAGAGTCCTTGCGATTTGCCAGGAAATTGATGTGGTAATAACAATTATCCAGTCCTTGGTCGTTTAGTAGACTTACGCCACATACAGAATGAAGAATGAGCTGCTCGCCTGTTTGTAATGCATAGTGTTGCGATGCCATGTTCACAACATCAAGCACTTGCTTTCCTGTGTCCTTGAACTGTTGCTTCTGAGATGTGATCCAATCAATGACATGTGGTCTTAGCGTAAGTGATGGCTGAGGAGGTTCATATGGCAACCCCGGCAGTAGCACAGTGGAGAGGTGGTTGACGTCCCCAGCCGAGAGGAAACGGTAGATGAGCAGGAACGAGGGTATGTTGTGTTGCGCACTGGCAGTGGGCAACACCGATGATGCAAAATGAGCAAAGGTTGTGGGATTGGGGTGCTGCGCTGCCTCGGCTGCCAGGTGAAAGGCGACAAGGTTCTGAGAGGCCATGGCTTGCAGGGCGCTGGATTTGGTGGTCCCATTGGCCAGTGCGACGGCGGCGGCGAGGTCGGCGTCGGCATTCATGAGCTGGTATAGAGCATCGGGTGTGGAGAGGGAGGGGCAGTAGTGGCGGAGCGAAGCTACAAGGCCCTGGAGAGAACGGTGGCAGATGCGGACGATGCCGTCGGTGGCGAGAATCGCGCGGACCTCCTCCTCCTCGTCGTCGTCCTCTGTCGGCGGCGCCGCCCCGGAGCGGGAAGGCAGCGGCGTACCAGATGGAGTTGACGATGATGTTGTGGACGGGCCCCAGTGGACCGAAGCAGTGGCCGCCGACGAGGAGCCCGCGGGCGAGAGTGGTCCTGAGCTCGGCGGGGGGCAGCCGTGAGATGGCGTCGAGGTAGTAGCGGTGGATGACGTTCAGCACATCCCGCCTCATGGCCCTGATGTCCGATTGCGGCCAAGCCCCGTCGTCGTGATCGTCCTCTGCCTGCGGGTGGAACCTGGAGTGAGGGATTTTGGGCTGGGCGTTGCGGCCAGCGGATCCGGCCGAAGAGGACGAGGGGGATGTCTTAGCGGGGGAGGGCGAGGCCTCGGCAGGCTCCACCGGCGCCGGCACCTCCGCCTCCACCTTAGCGCGCCGCCGGCGGCGGCGGCTACGCCGGCCAGATCCAGCCATGCGAACGGAACCCAAGTCTGAATCGCGGGCTTGCGGCGGTATGGGCCTGGGCCTATGGTTCGCTTCTTCTGTTCCGGCCCGTCTTGTGCGTTGGGTCGCGTTGCTTGCTTTTCTTGGACAAAATCTACAGCCCGATATGTTTTGAGAAGGAAAAATAAACGTAAAAGAAAAAGAAAAAAAACCACTAAGAAAAACCAGCCAAAGAGATCATGTGTCTGGTATCGTGAGTCCAAAAAGTCCAGTCGGATGATTTTATTATCTAGGAAGAAAACACGAATTCATCCTAAAGTTCAGGGAGGTACAAGAGATTTTTTCCTTTTGAGAATTTGATAATGACATGGACCATCTCGATTGGCATTAGTCACTTATTACTAGCCCCCCTTCCCAAAAGAATTATTTTTGGACCGTTTTTTAGAAAAGTTTCTTCCAAAATAGTTTCAACATTTTCGGTTTGAGCAAACAGGTGAAGTCGAAGTTTGTATAAACTCCGTTTAAAAAATTCGTATAAACTCCCCAAACAGATCTTAAAAGTAGCTGCACTTGTTAGATAAATAGGACCTAATGGAAAAGAGATACCCGGCCGCACAAGCTGCTATTGTGTTGTCTTTCTTTTGAGATGTACTCACATCACAAAAAGAAACTTCATTGTATTTTCCTTATCTATATGTTACCGAGATTTTAAAAGACTAAAATAGAAATTGGGGTTAGGAGATTTATAGATCAAGGTTGGGGATTCAGTGTTTAGAGGATGATTACCTCAACCAGAGCTAGGCACTCACAAATGCTACTGTACATGCGTCTTGTTTTCTTCTTCCTTCAATAGTTAACTGATATCATCCTTGCTTTCTTTCTTTTATTAAGATCCATGCCGCTGTATCTTAATATAAATTCAAACGGATTAAGAGCATGGTATTGTTGTGAAGATGTGGGGTCCAATATTTATTATGTTTTATTGTCATCGGCTGATAAGGTGTCATGGAGATAGGTAGACTCAATAATGATACATTATTTATACATCATATACATATGAGTACTACAACATCAACTTAAAATGATGAATCATCGCTAATATCAAGCTATCATATTGATTACTATTATTCGTTTCCTTTTGTAATGTGTAGACTCAACTTGACTACGAATTCACATGGTTGAGTCACAGCTAAAAATGCATGATGCAGTAAAAGATATGAAGGAAGATGATCACTACAGTAAGAGAAAATTTTAAAAAATTAGAATAATCTTGAAGGAGCGGGAAGCTATCACTATCAGCATTAAACACATTTCCCAACATTTATATTATTTTATTAAGGGGTCATGCATTCTTTGCACCTTTATTATTCAATATAATGGATTAATTTCTTAGAATGTGTTTGTGTACTCGTGTACTAACATACAAAATAGGGGATGCATATTTCTCATCTTATGTATTGTGATGGCATTTTGGATATCAATACAGAAAAGATTGCTACGAAATTGTTTCTGTGAAATGCTACTTTAGAATGGTTTCGTGGAATATTGTTTCCTTTATTTTCTTCTTTTAAAATTTTTCCCTTCGTCCCTTGGGCCCAACTTGATTGCGTGCAAAATTTGTTCCACTTAACCTTCTCACATTTCAATGTCGTGACAAAGAAATATTTTATGCGCTTCAAAGGCCACATAAGTATTGGGTGGTCTCACTCCCCTCTTACTATATATTTTTAAGCATTGATTATTTTTTCTTTATTTCTAGGGAAAAAGAGTCTGCATAGAGTTCAATCAGTTTAGAAGGCTGGCACATCATTTACTGATATTTCTGAGCTACTTCTCAAGAGTGTCCTAGTGACAAATATACCCGTGACAGCTGAATTCATCAGTAAGTTGAGCCCCAACGATATGTACACTCCTGATTATAAGAAAATAATAATAAACCACGATGGAGGGGAGGAACGGCACACAATAGTCATACATGATTATAAGGCAACTGGGTTCTCTGTTCTTACTCGGTCAAAAAAGAACTTCACTTACCAAATTTTTAACGGAACAAATACTAGTATTAGTACTAAAAGATTTAGATTTAAAAATAAGAGATTTGAGGTTTAGAGTAAGATTTCCTTAATAGTGGCTTTCCTGTCTTTCTTTCTTTCTTTCTTTCTTTGTGTCTTGAGTCTGGTTTATAAGGACTTTTTTTATTCTCCTTTAATATAAATATAATCAGTAGGGGATGAAAATCCCCTCTTATTGCTTAAAAAAAACTATGGTGCGCATATTGTTTTTGAAACGAACCAGACAGAAGAGCTGTCAATTATATTAAAAAGAAGAAACAACGTCCAGACTGGGCACCACAACAAACAACAACAACAACACCACCGGCCAACACACAACTCCTCTCGAACTCGACTCAAACAACAACTGGTTGGATTAGGATGTCAATACGGTTGCACAACTCAACTCGACTCCATACAAATCAAACCACCACGCCGTGCCACCACTACCCAAGAAGAAGCTGACAAGCAGCCCACCTCGCGAGCGCCGTCGTCCCCGATGATGTCCCACTGCCATGCAAAACTGGCCGTCGCAGTCCGCTGCAAGCCAAGTAGCCAACACGACTCCTCCATCATGTTGCCGTCGTCTTCACATCACGCACACACGATCACCGATCTCCCAACTCCGGCCTTACGTTGGCAGAAGTCAGCAGAGGAGCCCACGGCACCACACCGAAAGAGCCACCGCCATGCAGGATCTCTCGCCGAAGTGCCGCTGCCGCACTATGCACACCAAACATCCGTAACACTGCACCGGATCCTGGAACTCCGAGACAACTCCTCGCCCAGGTCGGATTGGGACATCGAACCAGACCTCAACTCAAACGCGTGAGGACCTCGCCACATCCATCGCCACACACCACTCCTTGGACACCACCTTAAAGCGCACTAGGCCTCGCCACTCCCGCCGCTGGACTCTCTAAGGACCAAGCTTGCTTCACCGTCGAAGGTAATATAGTACTACCGAGCCACTCCAAAACCTCACCTTCGTTGTGCCGCCGCTGGAATCTCCGCTGCACCACGTGCACAGATAGAAAGCCTCCACGGACCACAGACATGGCTCATCCCCGCTGTCTAGATTGGATTGGAACATCGATCCATACCTCAACTCACTCTGCCCGGTCGGATTGGGTTGTCGATGAGAGCCTTTGCACACCCTGCCCGGTCGGATTGGATCCTCGACGCCAGCCGCACCAACACGAGCAACATTTTTTTTTATTTATAGGAGAAAGAAAGGAAGAGAAGAGGTAGCACACCCCATCGATGGCCATAGCCGCCATTCGGATTAGCCTGGCGTCGCCTTCAAGAAGGTCACGTTGCCGAAGGCGGCGCCGACGCCACCCCAGGATGGGTTGGATTTTCACCCGCAACATCCGGCGCAGGGGCCGGAGAGGTGCAAAGGACGCCTCCAATGGGGCAACGGCGTCAGACGTCGCCGTCCGTGCTTTCGCCAGCAACCTCGGCCAAGCCCCGAAGGCCGGCAAGAGTGGTGCAGGTGACCAAAGCGGGCGTTCCTGTCGTCACCTGGCGCCGTTATGCACAACACGGGCGTCGCGCGCGCCACCGACGCGTGCGCCGTTGCGGCCGGGCCGCGTGCGCCACCGCCGCGGCCGCCGTTGCATCGGCCGAGCCGAGCGCCTCCGTGCCGCACGCCGCCGCCGTGGCAGCCGACGCAGCGGCCAAGATGGGCGTCGCAGTGCCGTACGCCGCCGCCGGGGCCGCCTCCGAAGGAGGCCGCCGCAGCCAGACCATGGGCCCGCCCGTCGCTGCCAAGGCCGAAGGCGGCCAACGCCGGAACCAGCCCGGAACGGCCGGTGGAGCGCGGAGCCTACCCACCAGCGCGCGGATCCGGCCTCCACAAGAGCGGATCTGGCCGCCGGCCATGTCCAGGGCGCAAGGAGGAAGGAAGACCGGAGGGGATGAAAGAATGGAGAGAGAGATGGGGAACGAGGGGGAATGAGGGAGAAGACGACGGCCCCACCGCCGCCCTCCTCGCTGCTCGCCGCCCTCTCCGGCGGGCAGCTCCGGCGGCGGCGGAGGCAGAGAGCGGCGGTGGGTGGGGGTAGGGCGGCGCGACGGGGGAGCCGCCCCGGAAGACGACGCGTGGGCTACAGGTTTGTTTGTATTTCTTTTCTACTTTCCTGTGGTGGGCATGTTATTGTTACATATAGGTGGTCGGTGGTGGTAATAGCTATATAGTAGACGGAGGAGGATACATACGAGGCACATATCTTATTGCTTATATAGATGTTTTTCTTCATATTTTTATTTAAGCTAACCCACATTACTTGATGCCAAATACTTGATTCATTTATTTATTTTATTAGAAGAAAAGGAAGAGATAAAAGAGAAAGGAAAATAAACCACCTTCGTTCTAAAGTAGAGATCATCTCTGCATTAAATCATTACAAATTCTATACGCAGAAGTTTCGATTCCATCAAATCACAAACCTATAGTAAGAGAGTTTTAGAGTACAGGGATAAAGAAAAACAGCGTGTCGAGGGATGCATTGTTGGGAAGAACTGAATCTAATTTGCACGAGATTGGCCCGCGCGCGAGGAGAGTAAGATTCCAACGATGAGACCGTAGAGTCCAAGAGCTTCGGCGAAGATTAGGATGAGGATCATGCCCACGAACAGCTTGGGCTGCTGCGCGTTGGCCCTGACTCCGGCGTCGCCGACGATGCCGATGGCCATGCCGGCGGCGAGGCAGGAGAGGCCGCAGGAGATCCCGGAGGCGAGGTGCGTGTAGCCGTCGAAGAGGTAGTATGGCTTAGCGACGGGGTTGATGCTGGAGGTGATGATGACGGCGACGATGAGGCCGTAGATGCCGAGCACGCCGGCCATGACGACGGGGACGATGGACTTGGTGACCAGCTCCGGGCGCATGACGCCCATGTGCGCCACCCCGACACCGCTCTTGGCCGTGCCGTACGCCGCGCCCATGCCTGCATTACCAATTAGCAATCACCAATTATGACGAAGCAGTCAGCAATGTGGAGGCAGAATCGGCAGACAGTCTTACAGGAGAAGACGAGCGCGGAGGAGGCGCCGATGAAGCCGAAGAAGGGGGCGAGCTCGTCGCCGTTGAACGTGGACGACATCGCGTCGTGGTGTTGGAGGGACACGGCGAGACGGCGTTGAGAGCGAGGAAAGCACGCGCGGCGAGGGCGGCGTGCCGTGGTGTTGCGGTTGATTATATAAAGCGTCCGGGGAGCAAGACAAGAGACGACGGAGTTGTGTTGGTCCGCGGCAGGAAAGCAGAGCAAACACTAGTGCTCCTGTTCGTTATGGACTCTTTCTTCTACAGTCTTTTCTTCAGTTTCAGCCCAACCGCAACCAGAACCAAACCTTTGTCGTTGTGATCGGGTTTTAATTTTCTTGGATTCGAATTCTGTTCAAACTCATCTCAGAAACCATTTTTTCCCTTCCGATTTTATTTTTTGCGAAACAGAACCAAGCGAACGTGACTCGAGTTCTTGACTGTGTTCCACGCGGATCTCATGCACACGATGATGCACTGGGATCGAATAGCAACACTTCAACGCCTCCTAGGATTTTACTAGTATTTTGGAAAGAAAAATCAACAAGAAAAAATGCTTGAGGAGGAAGGAAGTTGAAGAATAGCACCAGCAGAGTAGAGTAGGGCGGCCACCAGTAGTCGAGTCGAGTCGGGAGTGGACTTCCGCAAGTGCAAGTGCCAAGGTGAAGTCGCGCCAGCGAAGCGAAGCGAGCAACCCAAACAAGAAAAAAGAATTCCATCCAAATCCCCACGCCGAGTCGCCGATCCGCGCGCCCCCGCCCCACCGCCGGCGAGGCCTCCCCCGATCCACCCACCCGCGCACCAGCCAAGCAGAGGCGCCGCCATGGATGCCAGCAGGAAGAAGAAGTGGCTGGCCTGGGCGGTGGCGGCCGTCATCTTCGTCGTCCTCATGCTGGTCACGCCCGCCATCCCGCAGAATGAGGACTACCACGACTTCGCCGACCAGCGCACCCTCTTCCTAGGTACCCAAGCTTCAGTTTTGACGGACACCCCCGCGCCGCGCCTCAATCGCCGCTCTCCCTCTGCCCTCTGGCCTTTACTATACCAGCCTAGCTAGGAATTCCCAGTGTGACCGACCACTTTTGCCACTTGTTTCTTCGATTCATAAACTGGGAACAGACTTGTACACCACTACTAGTCTTGCTGATAACGAGCCTCTTCTAATTTTGCAGGTATCCCCAACACGTTGAATGTGATTTCAAACATCCCCTTCTTTTTTGTGGGTGTCACAGGCCTCATCCTGTGCCATTACAAAGATTACTTCAGGCTCAGGTGCTGAATGGACACCGCTCATATAAGTCTCTTCGTTCTTCTCATCCTATTTAAGATTCTAAGCACTCTGATGGTAAATCCTGCTCGCAGCTCACAGGGGGAGCTTTGGAGTTGGACGCTGTTCTTTGCTGGTGTCACTGCTGTTGCTTTTGGTTCTTCCTATTACCATCTCAACCCGAATGATGCCACCCTAGTTTGGGACAGATTGCCGGTGAGCTTTTGTTGGTTTTACTGTATATATGCCATGGATCTCATAGACCCCCGTAGTTTATACCTGTCTTCAGTCCTAAAGAGCACCACAATGTCGATACAACATTGATGTTGATTACATGATGTAGGAGAATCAAGGGGATTTGGCAAAGAAATGACGGAAAGATCATGTCTCTGACTTAACTAGGATCTGTTAGCTGATACTCCCCCGTAGACTTGTGTTTACATAATTTCCTAGTGGGGAGACTAAATGGGAATCATTGCACAACCTTTGTCCTTACTTATGTTCTGTACATTTTTAATGTGGTGAATGTTGACATATTACCTTGTTTGTCCAGATGACAATTGCTTTCACCTCGATCATGGCCATTTTCATCATCGAAAGGGTTGATGAAAGAGCAGGAGCAAAGTCCCTAGCACCACTTGTGATTGCTGGTGCCCTGAGCATCCTTTATTGGAGGCAAGTTATCTCAAGTGTTCAAATATTCTTCTTTTCAGAATATTTCCATTTTGCTTTCAATCCCTCCATTTTCACTGTCTTTACTGTATGCAGTTACTTTGACGATCTACGCCCGTATGCAGTAGTTCAGTTTGTTCCGTGCATTGCTATACCTGTAATGGCTACAGTAATTCCGCCGATGTATACACATTCAAGCTACTGGTTGTGGGCAGCAGGTTTGTGAGATTGTTGCTCAATGTCAATTTGATATATGTTCTTTTGGACATTATCTTTAAGAAAAAGATTAGGACTTTATATGTGGGTGGAGCAAATCATGGTATTTGCAATGTAGTGAATTCTTCAATTGCTCTCAGGCAGTCAGGCTCTCAGCAGGGGTGTTATATTTTTCTTCCCCCCTGATCATGTATATGAGAATAGAATCCGTTTCTTTTCCCCAAAAATGTTGTCATCTGGATTTTTGTAGAACAGCCAGCTGTCCACTCAAAACAAATACATGTATTGCTGACTTTTAGGCATTTCATATAAGCATAATTTACTAATGATCTACTGCAACCTACGTTATCTATTTGTTCTGATTTGTCAATAAAAAATTTCAGGATTCTACCTCCTTGCTAAAGTAGAAGAGGCTGCTGACAAACCTATCTATAGGTGGACTCATCAGATTGTTAGTGGTCATTCTCTTAAGCATCTATGTGCTGCCATGGTACCTGTTTTCTTGGCTCTGATGCTTGCCAAAAGGACTATTGAGCCAGAAAGGTATGCTTCTGCGCTGCTTGTTTAATGACAACATTGTTTAGTCTATGTTAAATGCATCAGCTGAGAACATATGCTCATGATTCAACCAGTTGAACTGTTTAGTCTTTGCATTAATTAAAAGGTGGAACTTGTTTGTTTTTTTGTTTGTTTCAAGAAATCTATTTCTTGCCCTACTGTTAGCTATACTATATGTTCTTATATGAGCACAACTTCTATTCCCAATAACACTGCAGAACTGCAGCCTTTGCATTAGTTTTGTTTTGTCTGTAATTCAAATCTGCCTTGTGACCCTGTCAGTGCTCTATTTAAAATGTTGGTTTCTGCATTTATCTTAGGTAGCTACCATGATAACTTAATGAGTGTACTTGCACTGAGACTTGAGAGTGTAATGTGGATATGCATCATCTGTCCTAGTATATATAGGTTTACATCTCTGTTCAAGTGTGACTTGTTTTGCTTTTTCCCTGTAATTCAGGGTAAGTTTACTCCAGAAGTGGAAGATTGGGTTGATTACTGTGAAAGAAAGTCGTTCCAAGGATGGGAATACAGTCGATGTCAATTGCAACTATGCTGTTGTTTCAACATCATCTGAACAGTGAATATACATCTAGCATTTTGCACACATGTAAGGAAAAGAAAGCAGTGCACATCCTTTACTTGGAAATTCATCACCACAGATGAGTTTCATTGCTGCTGATCATGGTGCCTGACAGTGTTGTAGACAACATTTACAAAATATTGTGCATAGTAATAATAAAATGAGTGCTGAAACTCTCTCTTTCCCACCTTTCCCGTTTTTACCAAGATGATATACTCATGTACTAGGACAATGGTGGTTATAATACCTACATGTGTTAACTCTGTGGGGATGCTAAACTCCTATACTCAGGCCATTAGGATGTGGCTACAAGAAAGAGCCCTGTAGTTCATTTGTAAAAGATGTTGATAAGAGTATCCTTCATTGTTCGACCAAGGATCATAAGCGTATCTCCATTCCTTGTTGCCTCTTTTGGTTGATATAAATAGACCAAGGTTGGACCGAGAAATTTGGATTTTCACCACCGTAAACAGTGGGCTTTGCAAATTTGCCATCACTAAGATTTACTTGGCATAATTAACACCTACATCGTTGACAATTTATTTTCCATACCATTTTCTCTCATTTTCCATTACGTTTTACTAGCATAGGAAAGGACTAAAATACCCCTTGCTTCGTTTACGTGCAAGATTGCCAAAATATGAAGCGATCTCAAGGCCCGCCCAAAACGCCGCCGCCGCGCCGCTGATCCTCCGCAGCGCTCCGTCGATCGGCAGGTTCAAACGGCATGCATCACTTTGCTTGGTCTCCAACAGCAGGCTGCACGTGTTCAGCAATGGCAGCCATGGGAGCCGCCTCCTGTGCGATGTCCCGCGAGTCTGCTGGGCCGGCGCTCGTTGCCTACAACGACGGTGGCTGCGGCCAGCGGGCAAGGTGAGCAGCTAGCGGACGGCTGCCACAAGTGGTCACTGCTCTTGGAAGCCTCCTTTACTTATATAGATATAAATATAATTGATAGTTTATGCTGCCTAAAAGCTTCTGCATGCAGAAAGAGAGGCAAAGGATGAAGGAGGTGCCTATTTTATCCTCTTAGTTTAATTGTATTCCATGCATCTTTCTCTTTCAATTCACTGAATCGTCTTATTTTATTTTTCTTCTTAGAGGCCATTTTTGCACCATTATTAATTGTATTCGATTCTTCTACAGGGAACGCAGCAGCAGCTGCAAGCAAGAGCAGCGTGCGGGAGCGGGGAACTCCTACTAAAAACTGATGGCCAGAAACTATCGAGCGCAAAAGCCAAAAAATATCTCGCCACATGTATCTCCTCCCACCCACTGCCACGTCGGCGCGTCCCGACGAAAACGCAACCGGCCTCTTATCCCAACCTATCGTTTACGCTGGCAAAACCTCTTTCGCCGTATCAACCCTGCTTTCCTCTCAAATTCAAATATTGACTTCATCTTCAAACAACTTATTTGAATTCCGTTTGCCAAACGCTAACTAGAATGTATCGTTTCGGATTTGCTTAGAGCATTCCTTATAAGCACTATTTCACCTTTTCTGCTTATAAGGAAATATTAGGCACAAAAGTGATAATATACGGCGACATCAGTATCACACATGTATGTCCACCGTGTGTGTGTGTGTGTGTTTTGCAAAACGCAGTACAAACATCTAAACTCTACCCACGAGTACTCATCCTATAAACATACGCATACATATCTCAACATATCACCCTTACCTAGTTGTGTTCTCTGAAATTCATACCCTATGGGCAATGCTAGGCTTGCGCAAACTTAAGACAAAGCCAACTCATCTGAAACATCCTTTTAGAACGATACAATTATACAGGTCAAACCCTATGGATGGTGGTATAGTGCCAATGCCACATACATCCAAAATTCCGTATAGGAAAATCATGGTCTTGGGCATTACAAAAGTAGCTTAAAAACAAATTTTAGCAAATTCTATGGCCTCTTTGGAACACATGATTCAAAAAATGAAGGAATGGTTTTAAACAAGACATAGGAATAGGAAAAATACAGAATTGGAGTTGCACAACACTGACAATCCTACATGAACTCAAAATGCAGGAAAGTTTCTAAAGTAGCATTTTGATTTACAACACAGAAAAACATGAAAATTTGAAAAGAGATACAGACACAAAGAAAAGTTTTTACTTGTTAGCTTTCCTCTAAAAGCTCTATGGGTTCATGCATCGCATCGGAATTATGAGGAATTTCATAGGGTACAATCCTTTATTCCTATAGGATTGAATCATTCAAAATTTCTACGATCTTTATTTAATTCTTACAAAGCTTAGTTCTAAAGAGATCTTTATTTAATTCTTACAAAGCTAAGGGTTCAGAATGGCAATTGCCAATCCGGGTCACGGTACTGTTGCCGTAGATTTGTAGGTGCAAAAAGTCTGGGCTCCCAACCCTTGGTGCTCGAGGCCGCCACATCAGAGCGCGAGCCTTGTGCCGGATCACACGTGGCAGCACGTGTGAGGCTCATGGAGATCGCGAGTAGCTCGGGCCTCTTATCGACAAGCCCATTTCAGACGCGAAAAGTCATTTTTCGAAAAAAGATTAGGCATAACCATCTTATTTTTTCGTTTTTCTTTTCTCTCTCTTCAACCCTGCTCAATCGCGGCGGAGGCGTCGTCCATCTCCATGAACACGGTGGCTTCTCTGTCTTTGATGCCGCACTTGCTCATTAAGCCTTCCTTCACGTGCTTCTCCAGAAAGGTGAGCTCTTTATCCTTTTGCTCTTCGTTTCCGATCCGGATTTTTCTTTTCTGCTTCTCCTTGAATTCTTATTTCGTTGTGTCAAAATCGTGGATGGAGTTGGCAATCTCTACTAATGGCTGAGTTCTTCAGCGCTAGATTTCTGGCGAATAGGGGACAGTAATCCAGCTAGCTATTGAAGTATAATGATGTTTCTGCGCAGGGCGTTGGTCGCTATGGCGGAATCAAGGTGTATGCGGTGCTCAGGGAAGATGGAGCTGAATTCGCGAAGAACAACAACCTGGAGGCCCTGTTCCATGTCGATGACCCCGGGCCGAGGGTCCCAATCAAGAAGGGCAAGTTCTTGGATGTGAATGAGGCTCTGGAGGTTGTCAGATTCGACATCCAGTACTGCGATTGGAGGGCGCGGCAGGATCTCCTCACCATCATGGTTCTCCACAACAAGGTACCAAACACAGTTTCGGTGGCGCTAAGTTCAGAGACAGGTTATGCACTTGCTGAATATCAGATATTCAGTATACATGAATTGATTGGTAGTCATAAAGTTATGCATAAAAAGGGTGCAGCTTTTGCCAATTGTTTTGAGCTTGAAATAGTGGTGGACGAACACTGACCGTGCCATGGTGCGTTGCTAAAACTGAAATGCAGGTGGTAGAGGTTCTCAATCCTTTAGCAAGGGAATTCAAGTCGATTGGAACCTTGAGGAAAGAGCTTGACGAGTTACAGGAGGAACTGGAAAAAGCTCACAATCAGGTATGCTACTGGAAGAAATCATACGGAAACATTCAATGCCACCAGCTGGTACCTGATGTTTTACGTATCTGATGCAGGTTCATTTATCCGAAGCAAGAGTATCGTCTGCGCTCGACAAGTTAGCACATATGGAGACCCTGGTAAATGACAGGCTATTGCCGGATGCAGCCTCTAGTACATCCACAGCCGAGACCACTTCCCTAGTTCCAAGTACATCACCCACCACCCATGTCCGAACTAAGAAACAGCCGCGTAGGAGTCTGAACGTGTCCGGTCCAGTGAAGCCCTACAATCCCAGCTTGAGGAACTTCTGGTACCCAGTTGCCTTCTCCAATGATCTGAAAGATGACACAATGGTAAAGCACTGAATTTTTCAAGCCATTACAAAGTCAGAGCTTGGAATTACAAAGCGTGTGCTTACTTGATGGGCTCATATGTGTATTATCAGGTACCAATAGATTGTTTCGAGGAGCAGTGGGTGATATTCCGTGGAAAAGATGGAAGGCCTGGATGTGTTCAGAACACATGCGCTCACAGAGCTTGCCCCCTTCATCTTGGTTCAGTGAATGAGGGTAGAATCCAGTGCCCTTACCATGGTAAGAATTGAGAGTCAGTAACTTCGAATTCTAAACTTGAATACATGAAAATAGGTTTTACCTTCATCTTTCGACATGCTTTTGCTGGTTTTGCAATTTGAATACTAATGTCAAAGGTTACCTTGTTTTCAAAGTGCTTATCCTGCCCGACTTGTCTGAATTAAAAGTGACATTTAGTTAGCTATGCTTGTAAAGCACAAGATTGTCTCTTAAAGGTCAACGTATTGGACCCTGTACTTCTACAAACTTAAAAATTACATGGATATCTTCTGACGAAGAAAGACAATTGTTCTGTCAGCACATTATCCTCATAATAGTAAAAAAAATAAGGTTGATGTGTGCTTAATGTTTGGGATTTATTGTAACCTTCAGGTTGGGAGTACTCGACCGATGGAAAATGTGAGAAAATGCCATCAACAAAGATGCTCAATGTGCGCATCCAGTCATTGCCATGCTTTGAGCAGGAAGGAATGGTTTGGATCTGGCCTGGTGATGATCCACCAAAGGCCACCATCCCTTCTCTGCTGCCTCCTTCAGGATTCACAGTTCACGCAGAGGTAAAAGGAAATCCTATTATGCTTCAGTGACTGTATTGTTATGCAAGTTTCTTATGTTGTAACGGTGTTCTTGATTCATTCTACAGATAGTGATGGAGCTACCTGTTGAGCATGGCCTTCTCCTGGACAATCTGTTGGACCTTGCCCATGCTCCTTTTACACATACATCCACCTTTGCCAAGGGTTGGAGTGTTCCAAGGTATTTATATACCTTTCTGAAAACTGAAGGATGAATATGAGCTCTGATAGTCGTGGTGATATTATATGTGCAAATCAACATGCTGATATTGGGTTGTTTCTGTCAGCTTGGTGAAGTTCTTAACACCTGCATCTGGGCTCCAAGGGTACTGGGATCCTTACCCCATCGACATGGAGTTCCGACCACCATGCATGGTTTTGTCGACCATCGGCATCTCGAAGCCAGGAAAGCTAGAAGGGAAGAGCACCCAACAATGTTCGACACATCTTCACCAACTCCATGTTTGCTTGCCCTCATCTAGGAATAAAACTAGGCTGCTGTACCGGATGTCGCTAGACTTCGCTCCCTGGCTGAAGCACATACCGTTCATGCACCTACTGTGGTCACATTTCGCCGAGAAGGCAAGTCTTGTGCTTTGATAGATACTAATCTTTTCCCTCAGCTTGTGCCTCACACTAGCTGTGGTTATCTTTTCTGCATTGTTATATATACTATACAGGATATGACTATGATACAGGGACTGGTAGATCTAAATTGGAAAGTACTAATCAATACCTTTCTTGTGCAGACTAAATCAGAATGCACCTAGAGTAATTTTCAATAATTGTTCATACAACTCTGATTTCTGATCCTGGGTGATCTTGTGCAGGTCTTGAATGAGGACCTACGGCTTGTTCTTGGGCAGCAAGAACGAATGATCAATGGAGCCAACGTCTGGAACTGGCCGGTATCGTATGACAAGCTCGGAATCCGGTACCGGTTGTGGAGGGATGCAGTTGAGAGGGGCTCCGACCGGTTACCATTCAGTAACCAAGCTGAGAGTGGATCATAGCCGGCCGGTTTATTTCTTCATCTGTAGTCTCTTTCTCGTCGCATTTCTTAGCAAGACGATGGCCAGAATTAGCTGTTGGATTCATACCCACAGTTATTACCTAGGCGTGCGTCTCTGCGCAGTTGAAAATTTGCCGGAGGATGCTATGCATTGGAACATTCTGGGAAGGAAGGCTGTTTCAGAGAATGATGGGCAACGTCATTGTCTGATGTCAACAGTGTACACTAGCGACGGCATCACGGGATGCAATTGTAATCTGAGATTGATCTGTTTTTCCTCTTCTTCTTCTTTTTCACCCTTTTATGTAAAGATTCAGCGAATGTCACTCTGTCAAAGCATGTATAATCATACTACCAGCTACGGAGACATGTTCATATGAGAAATGGCAGATATTCCGAAGTAGCAGAGTCCCGGGGGTTTGTTTGGCTCTTTTTCAGTCACTTTCTTGTGGTTTGCTAATTCAGAGAACCAAAGTCTCCGTTAGGAAAATTCAATTGTGAACAAATGTTACTACATTAACACAATACTCATTGACAACTGGTCAGCCCTGAGGTTTGGATCCATCTCCAACTACTATATTCTCCATCGTTTTAATCTTCTCTATTCTGTAAGAATCTTTGTGAAAATTTAACACAGTGAGATTTTTAGAAGAAAGAAGTTGGCATGGATGGAACTGTCCTAGAGACAGAGACAGATTGTCAAACCCATTTTTGGATAGGAACTTGGAAGGGGAGGTTCCGAGTCCGAGATGGATAGCGGCAAGAATGCAGCAGTCATCTGGAAGCGACATTCGTCTGTCTCCTGAATTTGAATGGCTTCCCGTTTCAGCTAGCTTCGTGTTCATGATGCCATGAGTAAAAACGGCGAGGTAACTCGGATAAACCACACTGTTGTATACGTGTAGCACGTTACAGGCACAGCGTACAGAAACCTGTATCTCAACAACAATAGAACGGGCGTCATGGCACACGGCACGGCATGCTGCTGCCGCTCTGCCTGCTTGGGTCGCCGTCAGGCGGGCGCCGCCCACGTGAGCGCGGGGCCGAGGGCGCGGCCGGCGCGCGGGACGACGGCGTGCGCGACGCCGGGCAGCATGGGCGAGGTGAGCGCGCCGAGGAGGAACCAGTTGAGGCTCAGCAGCGCCACGGCGTCGGCGGCGGGCCCGCCCCTGCGCAGCACGGCGCAGCACCGCGACACGGTGCGCATGGACACGCCCACCACGGCGAAGAGCCCCGCCAGCAGCGGCAGGCACGGCGCGTCCGCCGACCACGCCACCGCGCCCACCGCCAGCGACATGCCCAGGCTGAACAGGCTCCGGCGACGCGCGGCCACTTTAGCCGCCTGCTGCTCGTCGTCCGCGGCCGGTGCGGTCGTCAGAGCCAGGACCGACGCGGGGTCGGCGGATTTCACTTTCAAGGAGGCGGCGGCGTCCTGTGTCATCGCCACAGCTTCTTCCTCTCCCCGCGGGATCCTCGTCGGTTTCTTCTCAGGCTCCGATGCCTCGTTGCTGCCATGACGAGCCGCCGGCGGCGGCGGCGGCTTGTCCCACATGGACTTCCCCTTGTGCTCGTTCAGCCGCATGTTCTCCTGCCTCAGCGCCTTGAGCTGCCAATAAGAGAGCTCAACTCCAATGAATCGCGACGACTAGCATGTACGCAAGAGAATGACAGGCATGATTATTGTAGAGTATGCAGCTACCTGGGTCTCGAGGGCATGGATCCTGGCAAAGGCGTCCTCGTTCTCGTCCTCCATCTCGTCAAGAAGCGCGTCCATGGCCTCCTGCTCCCTGAGCGCCGCCTGCAGCTTCTCCTCCAGCTCCCTGTTAACCCACACCAGGTCGTCCATCTGGGCCTGCATCTCCCCAATCAGCCCGCCCAACTGAAACAAACAGACAAACGATTGGCAAATGCCAACCACGAAGTGGTCGAGACCACCAATCTTAATCTTCACTGATGCCTAACAATTAAAGATAAGGCTAATTAAAGACACCCATCTATCACTATCACCTTTCTTTCTCTGTCGACGGCGGTGAGCATCCGGAGCGGGAAGGCGAGGAAGCTCAGCGCCCACACCATGGCCTCGCAGCAGAGGAGCGCGGGGAGCTGGAGCAGCCGCCGGAGCGCGCGCGCGCAGGCCGCGAGCAAGAAACAGCAGCCCCAGGCCACAACCATGCCTTCTGCCTGGCTCAGCTGCTAGTTATCGAGCCATGGCGGCGCCTCTGTCGAGTAGCTAAGCTAGCTAGGTTCTCTCTGAATTTGAACGCACGGCGCAGCGCAGCAGATAACCATGAACGAGGAGGAGATGAGGTGAGCTGGAGCGGGCGGTCGATCTCGATGCGGCGACGAGCCGACGAGCTGTTGATCTCCGGCTCGTTTCCCCAAGAGGTAAGACAGACAGACAGACAGGTAGTACCACCACTAGCAGAGTAGCGGGTGATCTGGTGGTGAGGGGACAGGCGGAAGCGAAAGAGGATGGATGAGCTCCGGATTTGGGGGGGGCGCGTGGGTCAAGTCAAGGTGGACACGTGAGCTCCGGCGAGGGGCCACACGTATCACGGCAGGCCATCGCTGCTTCCTCTTGGGTTTTGGTCGCGATCCTATCCGTCGCTACGCCTCTTGGATGGACCGCTGCTACTAGCTTCTTCCAGCTTCCGATCCTATCCAATCCATCAGCTCTGACACGTTACGTACTGTCTGCTCTTCACCGGCTTGAAGTAGGCTAGATAGCACGAGCTCTACTGTTGCGCGGTGCTGACTGGAGTATATAGAGTTTTTGCGTTGCCTTGCCTTGCCTCAGCCTGAATACTCCGCGCGTATGACTGTTAGCGCGCGCCAACATGTGTAAAAGCCCAAACAGACTCGGCACTAAACATCAGCAGCTATGGCGATTTTCCGTTCAGATTTCCAGACACAAAGCACCATACTCCTAGCTTCTTTCTGTTGCACTTACTTACAGAGTAGTAGTACACAAAAGATGTCAAGGTGTCCTGACTTGCTTGTTTTTAAAACACCCTGTTGCACAAAGCACCAAAAAATGGATGGTGTAGGAAAGGGGTAAAATTATTTTAAAACAACATTCCTATTTGCACCCTCAGATTTTTTTTTCTATTGTACTTGCTTGACACGGGTGGAGGAGGAGAAAAGAAAAATACCCCTTGTGTTGTTGTGTGACTCGAGTGTATCTCCAAGTACGTATACGGTATACGGTAAACAGCCCGCTGTGTTTCACCTTGTGGTGTTCAGACAAGTGTACGTTAATCTGTACTGTACAGTGTGGAGGTGAGCACCTAAAGTCTGGAGTCAGAGCTGAGAGCGCTTCAGGTAGACGATTACGGCGACGCCGGCGAGCGCAGCAGCGCCACCCACGATGCCGAACCGGAGAGCCGACCGCCCTCTCTGCGCGGTCACGGCGGATTCCGTCCTGGCCTCGGCCTCGTCCATGTGCAGTCTCAGAACCTTAAACAGCAATGCAAACTCTGAAGATCTGCACTGGGTAGCTAAGGTTCAGTAAGCAGACAGGAAGAGAATTACTACAGTTACCTTCCACCCCGCTGATTTGGCGTGCTCAATTGCTGCAGTCAGGTCACTGTCCGTTGTCAGGACAACTCTATCACCTTCATCATCGTCATACTGTTCAACAAGTGAGAGCGTAACAGTCATATTTTAGGTAAAAAAAATAATCCTATATATAGATCCTAAATTTCCATCATTCCAACACTAGCTCTGCGAGATACGAGTGTTGGCTTGTTCTTCGCTTCACAAAACCATTACCTACATAAAGGCAGTCTGAAACTACTGAAAAGAACAGATAGTGAAATATCTTCAGACTGAAACAGCAAATCAGGTCCAGATCAGTACAGATTATTTTTCTTTCTTTCTTTTACCAATAAATCAACATCATCATATTGAATACCTAGATGCCGTAGTACTAGCAATTTGTGCTTCCAAGTCAAGAATTCACCCCTTACCAAAAGCTTAATGGTCGACTTGTCACTATCCGTTCCTAATCTGTACGCCACAGCAGACACAAGCTCATTTAAGCTTTCGGAAACTGCGTGCAGACAGAAAAGAAAGCAGATAAGCACAACTTTATAATACATCGTCAGCAAAGAACAATCGGTAAAGAGCAATGAGCCCTAACCACAACTGAATCTGTGCATACGCCCTTTTTTATTCTCAATTTTGAAACAGAACGAATTGTTAACATGAGGAGGATGTATATGTTTCCCCTCAGCACTTTCTGATGCCACTACTCGAGACTCATCGCTGCACAACTTTAAGAAAAAAATACTGAGAATGGAACTTTTGTAAATGTAAAGCAAAAGGGCAAGTTGAAAAGGATCAACCTACGAGCATCAAATTCCTCTGCACGATGCATGGCAAGAGCAGAATCCCAGAACTTCTTCATCATACTATTTGCCACATCATTTGCTCCAGAGGCTCCCTCAACCTAATTGAAACAAAAGACAAGGATTACATAGTGATAAACTGATAACAAATAAAGTGGCTGCTTATACAAAGTAGAAGTTTATCAAAGCACTTCAGATCTCAATTTCACAAAACTAAATTTATTTTTGTCACATTAAGCTTAATTTATTTCATTCTCTCTTGAAATGTCAGTTCTGTTCACATGATAGACATTACCATAACAATTAACAAAGAAATATAAAGTATAGCATGGCAGCAAGAAAGTTTTGGTCCTCACCATCGAGATTGTTGCATGGGTTAACTGTAGAGCATCCAAACAGGCAATAATCTGTCCATCTATCCAAAGGCTCAAGTTAGATATACACTTAAAAAGGAGTGCTAGCTTGCTGTTACAATGCTGTACTTGCTTTTGTCTACAACAGGAATATGCAGAAATTTCCCATCTTGCATTGAATGTAGAGCATCAAGGATTGATGTGTCCAATGTAGCACATTCAGGGTTTGCAGTCATAGCCTTCAGAAATACACAAATATTTGCAAAAAAATTGTGAAAAAAAAGAGAGTACAGAAAAAGATAATAGAAATACATATGAACGATTCAATTTGTATGTGTACCTTTTCTACAAGAGTTGTCTCTGGGGGTAAATTCTGTGCCACTACTCGCAAAACCAGATCCTTGGAACTGAAGAAGATCCATACAGTTTGAGATAATCACTATCAAATTTAATAACATACTAGAAAGTGGCAATTCCACATCCTACTATCAGCACTGAATAATCAATAGCATAAATGTTTTTTTTGCAAAAAAAAAACATACGTGAAAATTCCTAGTAACATGTTCCCTGTCATGACAACCACTGAGTTAACTCGGTGTTCTCTCATCTTTTTGGCGGCTAGAGTTACCGGATCAGAAGGAGATACCACTGGAACACTAGAATACAGGAAACGTTGGGAAAATCCAGTGAGAATAATTTTTGATATCATAGATTTTCCAGGCAGTACGAAATGTACCTGCTATTTTCAGTTATGATAGTTGACAAGGAAGGCTTGAACATCTGTTCTCGAAGAGATTCCATGAATGCATGTGGCCCTAAGGAATTAAAAATACAGCATCATTTTGTTAGTACACTAGTTTGGTCTTGAAGCAAGGAGTCACAGAAAATAAACCTGGAAAGTCATTTCCCCATTGCCTCTCAACCCCTTCCATAGCAGCTGCTATTGCACTGCCTTGTTCTGCAGCCATCTCCATCCTTGAAATCGCATCATAAAGGAACTTTGTAATGTCCAACATGGCAATGACTTCACCACGTTCCACTACGGGAAGATGCCTAAATTTACCTGTGCATAAAATCCATGACACCAAAGAGACGATTCATCCATTTTCTGGCACAGATGATCTAAAGCTTTACACACTTCACATTTCCCAAATGCAATCCAAATATCCAATGGTAATGACATATTCATGTAGCTTTTCTTTGCATAGACGTTCTGAAACAATACACAGTTCAAATTGTGAAATTCCAACAGTGCAAAAGAAACTAGTTCAACCCAGTTTTAGTTTTATTTGTTTTTTTTTCTCGAACGCGCAGGAGAGCTGCGCATCAATATATCCAAAGTTTTATTTGTTTGACTCTAGCCGCTGATAATCTACTACAAGTCTACGACTGTTCCTCTGCTACATCCTCTCCACCTGTAAACACATTTTTATGAAAACACTGGTATATAATTCCAGGAATGCATTTATTGCGCAGAAGCTAATTTGCAGTGGTTCTAGGTACTACTGTGCTCAGCACAACAATACCTGTTAAATTAGTCCATGTCAGTGAGATTATGACCACATATGAAACTAATAGTGGATGCTGATATTGTGAATAGTGAAAAATAAATAAGAGGGAGACCTTGAACCATCTTCTGCAGTGCCTCAATGGCGGATGAATTGGACATAACAAAAACTGGGTTCCGCGTCATCACCTTCACCACACTAGTTTCTTCAGGCTTGAGACCCTCAGCTATGACCCTTCCCGCAATGTCCTACACCAAAGGGCACATACAATTTCCCGATGAATATTGATCCTCGTAGAAAGCTTGATCATGAACAAAGAACAACACAATCCAGATGTTTTCCCCTTTTTTTGTTTCTAAAAGCTAATAGTATATCATTGTCAGCTTCCTGAGAAGAATGAGATGTTTCAGTAAACTTGGCATGCGAATGAATTCATCATGAGTCATGACCTTGACCGGGGCTCTAATATTTAGAAACGTGAAAGGCAGCAGAATAATTCAACCACCCCGCCCCCCCACCCCCTTTGTTTGCGTCCCCTTTCCACCTAAGCAGGCTACAGATGCCACCTCCTTTTCCAAGTGCCCGATTCTCACCTCGGCCGTGAGGATGCCCGAGAGCATCCCATTTGCGTCGGTGAGCAGGGCGGCGTCGACGCGCCTGGCCGCTATCCTGCGGCACGCCTCCGACACGGCGGTGGCCTCCGGGAGGGTGAGCGCCCGCGTCTGCCTTAGCTTCTTCACCGTCCTCTCCAACCTGCGCGTGCATGAAGAGCCACGATCAGCGTATCAGAGGAATGATTTGATATGGTTGGGGGTGAGCGTGCGGCGCCTACTTACGATGGGTGGACAGGAGACATGGGCTTGGACGCCGCCATCGCCGCCTTCCCGTTCGCAACGGCCGGAGGGGGCGGCGAAGGCGCGTGGCGGAGCGGGCGTCGGGGCTGAGACGCGGAACGAGTAGCCATCGCCCTCCGCAGGCTGCGGCGATCCCCGGAGGAGGAGGAGTGGGACTTGGGAGGCGACGCGGGGCGGCAGCAGAGGGCTTGGCGATGGAGGCGGCGGGGGGTTTGAAATGGAGTCGAAGGCAAGACTTAAATTTCGGCACAGGACAAGAGGAGAAGAGGAGAAGGGTCGTCGCGTGCTGCGATGGAGGAGCAGAGGCAGTTAGTTGGCTTGCGGTGGGCCCGGGCCGGGCCAGTGGACCTAGCTGTCTGTGGGCTAGGGCTGTCAGTGACTCTCCCCGGCGAGTCCTTACCAACCTGCGAGTGAATGCCAGCCACGGTGTACCGCAGCGCACAGACAGAGAGAGAGAGTGTGCAAAACTCGAACGACATCGGTACCTCCGTCCGTTTTCATTTTCATGTGGTATTATATCCGTTCTAAATTATATTTAACCAACTTTAACCAAATTTATAAAAAATAATAACATTTATAATATCAAATTTTTTCATTAAATTCACTATGAAATATATTTATCAGCCAGTAAATGAAAATACGACAAACCTAAGTTATCTAAGTTTGACTTGACAAATCTAATACGATATGTAAATAAAAATGGAGGGAGTACTTCCAGTAGCTTGGTTTAACACCCCATCAGCCAGTTTCACTGTACATATATCATCCGGTGGGTCCGGACAGTTTAGAGCTCAACTTGCATTGGTGGTGCTACCTGTTGCATCGCATCAGCGAGGGCAGAGCACCGTATTTGCGTGTAAAAACTACCAAGCCTGCCTATATCAAGTCAAACACTCCTGGTTGGCCAGAAACAAATTAAATAGGTAGCTTAATCTTCAATAATAATCTCCAGAAAGCACAACATAACTCCTTGTTGGCCAGGCATGCATAAACAACACGAACGAGTATATTATGTCCACGACGCTCCTTCAAATTAATATACAATAATCCAAATGCATTAATTCAAGTATTATTTGACCATACAAAACCAGCAGCGTCCGTAGTTACAGGCTACAGCACACGGTTTCCCTTTTCAGATCGTCGATGGCAAATGTCAGTGGAGGTATGCAAACTAATTTCCATTTATGCTAATAAATTGTGCTCATTCAGCTTATTAACACTACGCTCAACATTCAACTTGTGCACATGCCCAACCCGGGAATGAACCACCTGTTATGTTAAGACGCCGGCTGAAGCAACATAGCAGATTAGATAAATCACAAGGATGGAGCAATATATATATTCAAAGAGTAGTAGTAATGTAGGCACACAGAAACACAACCCCAAACAGGAGTTTTATTGATTGTCTAGTCTCCCAGTTTTTCTGGCGATATATTTGGCATTTAACCAGGGCCTGCTGTTACAAACTGGCATCAAGCCGATGCTACAAAGTTTGATAAGACAGGCCCAGTGGCAAACCAAATCACACATGTTGCGCCAAGGTTCCGCGGCTACATCACACGAGTCAATCTTTCTTCTCTTCTTCCCCTGATGCATCAACCTTCGCTGCTGCCGATGCATAGCTCACACTGCTGTCCCTCATGCTCTTGCACTGGCTCGACTGCTCGTAGCGAACAAAGCCAATCTTAATCTTTGTTGAGCAATGTTTCAACATCTGCAAAGAAAAATTGATGCACGGTGGGTGGATGAGGAACATAGTAAAATGAAAGATAAATCAATAACAAACATCGCCAAGAAAGTCGTTTACATGAAGGAAAACACTGATGGGGTGGCGTCCACATATGGTGTTCTCATACTCCCGCAGGTATGCTTTGAACGCATCAGGATCACCAGTCTCTATGATCTCCATGCCCATACGGTCCAAGGCCTCGATAGATTTATGAATGGCACCATGTTTCTTGTCATAGTATGTATAACTAAACCTGATGCCAGAATGAATTGAGATCAATAAATTTATTTCTGTTTACCAGACCAGATGATAAAACAAAGAAATATTCATATGCTAAAAGAGGTAAATAACATGATGTCATGATCATTATGGCTGGGCCCTCCGAATGCAATGAATGTCTCCAAAAACCTGAACCAAGGTTGATTTTCCTTATCTAGGTACATGGATGTATTATTAAGTCACAATGAGTGCCTTTGTCTAAGATCAAGACAATACTCGCTAGTCTCAACTCTCTCGACGCCAAATTACAGCTTAGTTTAGCATACCACCCCTACTCCCCTAGACCTACAGACAAGGTAAAGGGCTACACTGAACCATTGTTTGGTAAAGAGAGGTAATTTACAGATCAAGATGAGGTAGATTTCTCATGGTTATTTGAGAATAAGGCATTATTGTGCACTGTCTAAAAAAATTTTGTAGCAGCAGATTGGGGACAAGCTGTATCTCAAGGGAAGAACACTGTTGCGCTAGGTGCAGCAGACAGTGCTGTGCAGCAAGAAACAAGTGTGGACGATTAAAGTAAGAGTAAAGTGGGAATGCTTGGGTTGTGTTTCAATGAGGCTTGGTGCAAGAGCCATACCTTTGGAACTTAAATAGGGGAAGCTTGTAAGAGGAAAGCACATCAAAAAAAATTGCAAAGGGTTTCCTCCTCCCCCATTCTATCTATATTCCTTAGCCCTTTTCTCGGTCCTCTCAATTTTCTACTTCCATTGTGAAATTACCCTGGTTATCTTTGTTGCCCTGAGATTTTTATAACAACTTATTGTAAGCATAAAGGCTTCAACAACATGAGTATTGGACTACTGGAAATATGAATTAATATTTTACTCTAGCAATTGGGGCTTTTACTGATAGGACAAGATAAATGCAGATCATAATACCATGTTTTGTGCTAAACGAAACCCATGTCTCCTGACATCTATTGAAATTCAGATTTGCACTGAAAAAGAAAGTAGTTCTATAGCTGTGTAACTCATCTTTAAGAAGACTAGTTTGGTCAGGCACATGAGTACATGACTGATGCACGAGCACCAAACTGTAGTTGATCCGAAGTAAAGAGGTCAAGGGCTCATGACTAACTTACATGTACTTCCAACCATAGTACCATTTTGCAACCTCTTCATGGTAAAAGATATATAGCACCTGATGAAGATTTTTGGGAAGATCTCCACAAGTTTAAGCCAAAGTATCCTATCTTATCCCTCCTGACCCATTTTTCTCATTTCTCATCAATTTCTTGTGAATTTCTAATCTAATCGTTAGACACCAGCACCACATCATCATCTTGACATCACTATTCACAATGGGGCCACTCCCTTAGCCCTTATCTTCCAAATTGCTAACAAAAGTGGCAAGGACAACAGTAGCAACTGCTCTCTCCCGACTTGTCAGATATGAAGTGGCCGGGGAATGGAGTGGTGGTTTCTGTGGGGCAGTCAAACAGTACGTCCCCAGTTCCTCACATGTCGTATGACTTAGACATGCATGAAATGCACTCAAGATGTACAGAATACATAATTTTTCCCCATGATAATACAAGCAAGAAACATGAGAAAGCAGACGCACAAACGCTAATCACTTACCGGGATCCCCAATGACAGAAGTCTGACGACACAGAAAAAAAGTTAGTTGGATCATCGACATATTTAGAGAGCAGCTGTCCATACATGGCTTCATTTTGGGAGCTAAGTGCCCCAACAAGGATAGGGACAACTTTTACAGTATGTCTGTCAAATCAACATAGAAAAAGAGAAAATGTGTAAAGATGAGAATGGTTAAAAAAAATACTAAATGGGTACAAAATATTAACAAATTATTTACCCTTGGAAGACTTTAGAAAGGTAGGGCAAATGCATTTCCATGCTATGTTCAGCTTCGTCCACACTAAGATCCATATATCCAAATTGTCCCGTGGCGCTGAGTTCCTCGATGACTGGAAAGTTGGAAATCGGTAAAGATAGAATATATTAAATCCAAGCTTTTTCATGCAGCAGCTCCTCAGTATCAGGAAAATTAGTGTAATAATGTATTAAAATGTTCGCAAAGAGGTGGAACGGCCTCATTGGAAAGGCAAACTCATCATGCATAATTAGGATGAATTAACAGTGTGGGCTAACTAATCTGTTCAAGGTTGCAACAGGCTCAAGCAACACCTACTGACCATATCAGAGAAATATCTAGAGATGTATCATTATGCATACTGATGACTAGATGTGATTAAGACTAATGCACCCCGGGATAATGTGGACAATGTAGTTCTACAATCCCTCTAATACTGACCATATTGCATCCATATTAGAATCAGACATCAATAATAGTAGAAAAGAAATATGCAAATAACACTCTGCACAAGATACCATTGACAAAACATATCACCCTTAACTACTAGTTGATTGTTTATGTAAAATTGTACAGCACGTAGTTCAGAACTTGGCTGAAAATTTTCAAACATACAGATTGAGTCAATATCCACCTTCCTGATCTACTGGCAAATCACCGATTGGGGTGCAATAGACAGTAGCCCTGGTTAGAGCACATTTTGGAGTGTAGTAGTGATGAGAAGGGCCAAGCAGAAACACCCGAGAACTGAAACGCACGCAGAGGAAAAACATGACTATATGGTCAATAGGGAGCATTTGAAGAGAAATAGTTATAATGATCGATTAAGAGCATGTTTTGAAAATTGAAAGTTGCTAGGATGAATGATTCAATAAGAGTCTGCCTCTATGGAGTATATTTTTTGGTGAGGGGTAGAACGAAGTAAATACATGGAAAAAACAGCGAAATAATGTCATTTATACTGTTTGCATTTTTATGACATTTGTTTTCACCTAAATGAAGGACCACTAATGTGTTGAATTAAGACTAGCTTTCACATAGATATCAAAAAAAATCCATGATATCGAGCACTGATTAAATCAACGTGTACATTGATTTGCTTTGGATCTGGAAATGTTGAGAGAAAACTATGGTGATGTGTTAGATAACTCACATGTTAGTCGGATCAATGCTGCCAAAGGCATAAGCTGCACAGCGCCCTGAGTATGAATAGCCAGCGTGGCTGTAGTGGCAAGTAAAGCATGTTACAACAGAACAGTAATCAACATAAATCCAACATCCTACAATAAACACCAACTTACGGTGCAATTACTGCCCTAACATCAGGAGATTTAGTTAGACCAGCTGCCCCAAGCCAACCATCAAGTTCCTCTTCCAGCTTCCTGGCTAATTTTGAACATCAAGCAGTACTTAGATTTTAGGAGATGGAAACCAAAAATAGTAAAATTGAATACTTAAGCAAAACAAGAAATAGTAATCATTGTTGATATCCATTGAAGTTTGTTACTTATTGACATCTGCATTGAAAAGAATACAGAGCGCAAATGCTACATGATGAATTTCACTTTGTTATAAATATGATTAATCAAGAGCAAAACACAATGGACTGCATGCATCAGTTATTGATGTCCTGGAAGTTAAGAAAATCAGTTGCCTGGTAGGCTGGTACTCCATGTATCACCACCATGTAGTGATTATGTAGTATAATTAAGCAAATTATGCAGCCACAGCTTATACAGTAACATTTTTTTGTCATGTATACAGTAACAGTTAGAGGCACCAATACCTTTCATACCTATATGGCCAAGTACAATGATCAGAATTGAAACTACATCAACCATGTAATAAGTCTTGAATAAGATCAAACAAGCGAAACAAGCAGCATCCAAAAAGCAACATGACAAAAGAATTGTGAAATTGTAATTGTGGAGTCTGGAAGGTAAGTACCATTGTTCGTGTACCAAGAACCGGCATGCGCAGCCCTCCTCACACACTCCATCGATTGATTCAGAGATTGCTATCCAGTAACAGAGCTTTGCACAAAAGCAGAGGGGGCCGTGGCCCCTCCAAAAATTAGCTTAAGTGTTAAATATCTGAAGGAAATTTCGATTTGACTATTCATAAACTGTAACAGACCTATCTATATCCCGGAGCAAATAACTCTTAGGGCCTGTTTGGATCCTAGGAAATGGATTTGATACTAGTAATTAGATTCTAACTCCAATTCCAAACAGACGAGTGATGAACTGATGACTGATCATATGGTGTTAGCCTCATAGGGCAGGGGTATTTTTTGCAAAAGAAAGAAAATCAATGTTAGTAGGTAAAATACATGGTCAGATCCGAATACAAGTAGAAGTTAGGGCTTTGGGTGTTCGATTTCGCACAGCAGAAAGGAAGGGAAGGGAACGAAAGAAAATGGGCGGACATACCCTTGTCGTCCGTTGAAGCGCCCGACGAAGAACTGCCAAGCGCGGCGCCACTCGCCCTGCCGTCGGAGCACCCCGGTCGTCGCCGCTGGGAAAGAAAGCCGAGAGAGAGAGGGAGAGAGAAGGCGTGGCCGCGTGGGAGATGAAGAGAAAAGAAGTAAGCCGGTTGCTGGTTTCTTTCCCCACATCGAACAGGCCCCTGATTTCTACACTCAACCGAAAAATGGGATATTCAGCAACTAATTGGATACCGTCCAATTTACCTCTACGGTAGTTTTAAAAGATGGTTTTACCAAAGTAGCGTCATATCAGCGGCCCTCCGTAGAGCCACGTCAGCCACAAAAGATAAACTGGACTGTATTGATAGTGTATTGATAGTTTAAGGGTAAATTAAATTTTATCAAAAAATATTATAAAACATTTTTCTTAGAAAGTATATGTAACTAAAAATCCTAAAATTTAGATTAGTCTCCGAAAATTCATTTTAGCTCACAAATATATGAAACTAGTTTTATTTTTTTTCTAAAATCATGCTCTATTTATAGTGTCCAGTTAAAAATTATTGAGATCGTATGGTCATACTTTAATTTTTCTGCTAAAAGTTGGTTTTGTTATTTATTGTAAGTGGTCTAAACGAGCCGAGTTGAAGTGACTTCCGTTAAAAACGCTTAATTTTAGTTTGAAAATAAAATGTTTTTAATCAAAGTATTTTTGAAAGATCTAATAACTCCTAATTAGGAATCAGAAGATAGAGCATGGTTTTACAAAGAAGTATGAAACTGCTTTTTCATATTTTTTTTCTAAGGAACCAGAATTAGAAATTTTAATTGTATATGTTTTCTAAGAAAACAATACTTTTGTAACTATTTTTTGATAAGTCTAGTTGACCACCTTAAACTATCATCTTGGTCCAATTTACCTCCCTGTGGCTAATATGGCGCTATGTAAGGTTGCAAATATGGCGCCACATCGGTAAAACCACCTTTCGAAACCGCCCAGGAGGTAAATTGGACGATTTCAATAGTTGGAGGTGTTGAATATTCAGTTTTCCGGTTGAGGGGGTAAATCAGATTGTGTTGATCGTTGAGGACGGTTGGAGGGACTTTTTCCTTTAAAATTAGAACTTTTAGGATATTAGTTAGAGGTTAGGCTGCCGACGTGGTGACTGAGCTGAATAAGCAAAAATCCAACCAAGCTGAAGAATACAACAGGTTAGACATGCAAGCTGAGCTGGGTAATCTAGATTATGTTGGGCTCAATAGACTCAAGGTGGTAGCTAATGAATTAGATAAAATCTGGAGTTTGGAGGAGATTAAAACTAGGCAAAGATCAAGAGATAGGATATCCTCGAGGGGTGTAGAAATACTGCATATTTTCAGGCAATTGCTAATCAAAGGAGTAGAAAAAAGACAGTAGAATGCCTGTTGGGCCCAAATGGCTTAGTGGAGGATTAGGAGGGCATGATTAAGCTGGCTGTTGATTTCTATAAAAGTTTGTTCTCTAAGGAAAGTAGATATGATGTCTCCTTAGCTCAGAACTTCTGGAAGAAGTCTGAGTTGGTGACTTATGAAGAGAATGCGATGCTGATTGCTTCCTTCTCTGAAGAAGAAATTAAGGAAGCAGTGTTCAGTAGTTATGCTGAAGGAGCCCTAGGACTGATGGTGTTTCTTTTCTTTAAATTTTGGGATGTTATTAAGGGAGATATGATTAGTCCTTTTTGATGACCTTCATAAGGGTTATCTAGATTTGTTTAGATTGAATTTTGCTATGATAACCCTAATTCCTAAGGTAGCTGATGCTAGGGACATGAAGAATTTTAGACCTATAAGTTTAATCAATTGTGGTTTTACAAATTTTCTCCAAGGAGCTAACTGGGAGATTAGGGAAAATCTCTGAGAGATTGGCGCCTCCAATCAAAGTGCTTTTATCAAGGGTAGATATATTTTAGAAAGTATGGTTGTAGCCCATGAGCTGGTCCACAGTGCTTATAGCTCTGAGGAACCTGGCATTATTCTAAAATTAGATCATGAAAAACTTATGATAGGGTAAGTTGGGAGTTCCTGTTTGAGGTGTTTAAAACAAGGGGCTTTCATGATGTCTGGATAGAATGGATGAAATGCCTAGTAGTTAATTGTTCTATAGGAGTTAACCTGAATGGGGAGGAAAGCTCCTACTTTAAACCTGGCAAAGGTTTGAGACAAGGAGACCCCATTTCTCCTATTTTATTTAACTTGGTTGTCGATGTCCTAACTAGAATGTTGATGAAAACTTCGGAAGCTAGCCAACTTCAGGGTCTTGCTCCTGATTTTAAACTAGGGGGTTGTATCTCTTCAGTACGCTAATGATACAATCCTGTTCTCTAGTGTAGAAGAACACCACCTTAGGAACCTGAAATGTAACTTGGTTTGGTTTGAAAAGTTCCCAGGAATAAGGATTAATTATCATAAAAGTGAGCTGATCCCCATTAATCTAGATGATGATTTGATTCATAAGATAGCCCACATTTTTGTTGTCCTGGAGTTCCCCTTCACTATAAGTTAAGAAGGAGGATGCTCAACCTTTAGTGGACAAAATTTTGAAGAAAGTAGCTAGTTGGAAGGGGAAGCTTCTTTCTTATGCTGCCAGGATGGTTTTGATTAAAGCTTGCCTAGCCAGCATACCAGTTTACCTGCTGTCTTTTATCAAATTCCCAAAGTGGGCAATAAAACTCTTAATACTCATTTTGCCAACTGTTTGTGGAATGATACTGAGGATAAACATAGATACCATCTAGCCAATTGGGACATCGTTAGTATGCCGAAGGACTTTGGTGGTTTAGGTGTTCCTAACCTGAGGAATCTTAATATATGTTTTTTAGCTTCTTGGATTAGGAGGTATCAAGCTAACAATGGGAAGCTCTGGAAAGAGCTAATAGACTTTAAATACAATACTGATAGACCTAATATTTTTTACTCTAGAGATAATGATGCTTCCCAGTTTTTCAAAGGGCTGATGTGGGCAGCTAGAGCTGCCAAGTTTGGTTTTAGGTGGAAAGTTAGGAATGGCAAAAAGGTAAGATTTTGGGAAGATAATTGGCTAGGCAATTCTAGTCTAGCCATTCAGTTTTGGGACCTTTATGTGATAGTTAATGAAAAAGATGAGTACCATTGCAGACCTTTGGGATGGCCTTGAAGTGCACCTTTATGAGAACTGTAGATATGAGGTTGTGTATAGACAATGGTCAGAGGTAGTCCAACTAGCTTCCACTCTCGAGGTAACTGATGAGGAAGATGCTATAGTTTGGCAGTTTACTTCTATAGGCATTTATTCCTCTCAATCTTTATACAAAGTGATTACTTTTAGAGGTGTTGTTCCAGTTTATATTCCTAGTATTTGGAGCCTTAAAGTTCCCCCAAGAGTTCAATTCTTTCATGGCTGTTGTTTAAAAACAAGATCCTTACTAGAGGTAATCTTGCAAAAAGACAGAAAGTAGAGGTGGCTTCTTGTCTTTTCTATAATGAAAATGAGAACAGTCAGCATCTTTTCTTTGACCGTGTAGTAGCTAGGAAGATGTGGTTTATGATATCTCAGGCCATTGGTCTCGAGATTGGTGCTTCCTTTGAATCAATAGGTACCAAGTGGCTTAGCAACAGAAAATTCTCTGCTGTGAATTTGGAAACTAAGAAATGACTTTTGCTTTCAGCACTTAGAGTGGAGGAGCATGGAAGAGTTACTGATGAGAGTGATAAGGCTGGCGCAGAATTGACTAATTCTATGCCCGGCCAACAAGAATGAGCTGGTAACATACCTGACAGACCTGACTGTCCTGGCAAGAAGACCAGAAATGATTCTGGGATGATGGTGGACCTAAACCAATGGCCGGAAGCGACACTGACAAGCTCTGCTGAGGAAGTACCGATGAACCTACAAAGCTGGATCTCACAGCTGCGGGAGATGGATCACTCCATGCTGGTGGTCTGAGACTTGGGGGAGTTTCCAGATGCCCCGGGCTTGATGTTTTCAGCTAGCAACACAAAAGTCCTGGCGATCGTCGTTTCGTTTCTTTTAGCCTTTCTGTTGTGTCTCTGGCCAGGTTTTGTTCCTGAAGAATATATCCAGTTTAAACCTTGGTTTCTCTGTTGGCTTGGGCCATTCAGAACCTACACTATAAAACATTCTCTTATCTTTCAATGGACGGGGTCTTGAGCCCTAAAACTCTAAAACAATCAGCGTGTTGTTGTCTTTTTTAAACACATTTTACTTGTATCCCCCCACCCCCCGGTTTTCGTATTGTGATGGATGGCACTCTAGCCAGCATACTATGATAAGTAGCTAGAATGGTGAGTTTTGTACACTTAGGGGGTACACAAAGTCACTAGTTGTCTGTCTCTATGTCCCTGTTTGTTGCGAACGCTGCAAGACTCCCGTTTCTTTGAACTAATAATCTATTGTCCACTCAGAATCACTTACAATATTATCATCATTTGTACTCTCTCCCGATCACAGATGTACGGTATTTTAGCCTCTGCTAAATGCATATCGTTCTATATATAATTTCTAGGCTACTTTACCCTAGCTATTATTCTCTCGGTCTGTCCAGCTGAGGGCAAATATAACGGTCCTTCGGATCCACTTCCCTGTTTAATTAGTTTGTTCCTGCGTTTAAGGCTCTATTTAGTTCCGGAGAAGAATCTTGCTATTTAGAAGTATTATATAAAATTTATTTACAAATTTTTTCTACAGATAGATGCTAATTCACGAGACGAATTTAATGAGCCTGATTAACCTATAATTTACTACATTGATGCTGCAGTAACCATCCGCTAATTATGAATTAATATATCTTATTAGATTCATCTCATCTCGCAAATTAGCCTAGGAATTCTGCAATTAGTTTTATAATTAGACTTTATTTAATGTTTCTAAATGATAAAATTCTCTTTGATGTGACAGGGCTAAAATTCAGCCCTTCGAAACCAAACACCCTCTAACTCTTAAACATCATCTGATTTGTTACTTTTATTTCTATTTTTATTTCTATATAGTAAGTAGGCCATTTACAGCGGATAGTCGTTATATCGATCCACAAAATTTCCTGCTTTATACGAACCGAAAGAAACGAAGGTGTAGTAAATATGGTCACATTGTTGATGAAAATCTAGCTAGGTGGTTGGGAGTTATTTGACAAAGTTTTTAGGTAGAGTCATGTGAAATTAAATGTGGCCATAAATAATGTGGTGTGTGGTTAAGGGCAGACACACAAGAATAATCACACGCGATTCTCCTGTTGGGAGTTATTTGACAAAGTTTCACTTTATTTGCAATTTTCCTGTTGCGGTGCTCCAATAATTCAGCTAGATAGAGTGACATAGAATAATCACACGCAAAAATAAAATCAAAGCAGCAAATCAAAGAGGTGAAAAGATGAAAGTTCAAGAGGAGACAATTAATAAAGCAGCTGGAATTTTCTTTTGATTTGCGACCTCAACATATAGCCAGCTAAACGGCGAATTAAATTTACTACTCACAAAACGCACAAATAATCGTTGGTAATTACAGGCGGGAGATAGATAGATGTATCTCACTCTAGCTAGCTAGTGCCTGACAAAACAATCCTAGCTAGTTGCATGTACACTGCAGGACATAAATGAGTGATGGAGAAATGATTGGGCAGCAACGGTCAAGATCTTATTACAAGTAAGACTAACTGAACTCCCTGTGTCCGGAATCACCATTTAGTTTGGCTAATAACTAGCTTGTTTTCCTGCAGACTTCGATCTTGTTTTTTTTTTCTTTCCTGATCGGCCATAAGTAGTGCATGCATGCATCTAATATACTTGATCTATTCTGAAATATTCTTTAATAAAGCCTCCAGAGGCCTAATGCTATATGAGTTTTTTTCCCCCTTTGCAGTCTTATTACCTATGGTACGGTGAAAGCCAGAGTGACAATCGCACACAAATATAAGATGAAACAACCAAATCACAGAGGTGAAAATAAAGATGAAAGTTAAGGAGAAAAGAACTAATGCATGGGACTATTATTAGATCCAAATAATTAATCACTATTATTTCTTTCTCGGATGGATGCCAGAATTTTATTTTGACTTGCAACCTCAATTACTCAAACTGCATAATAAGATGAAACCAGCAAATCAAAGAGGTCAGAAGATGAAAGTAGTTCATCAGGAGAAGAAGAACGGGACCGTCCAAATAATCGCCATCTCTCCATCTCTGATATATAGATGCGAGAGTTTTGTCGCGACCTCATAATTACTCAAACTAGCTACATATAGATGCAGCAGCACAGCATGTGTAGCTAAAACAGTACTGAATTGAATTTATATATACTACTCACAAATTAAAACGCATAAATAATCATTGGTACTTACAGACCGGATCAGATGTAGCTCGATCGTCACCCTGCCTAGCTAATAATTAAGCTGCTAGTGCCTGTCAATCCTAGACATGCCTATCAAGGAGGCCGCCGCCGGGGAGTAGTAGTATGTAATTGAAGCGCCTGCTGAGATGGACGACGACGCCGGCGGCCGACGGAAGACCAGGCCGGAGACCCGTACCGCCACGACGAGCGCCGTGCCGATATCCACAGCCATGTCGACGACCTCTTGCAGCCTGCAGATGCTTCTTCTCATCATCACTCGCAGCAGGACATGGAGCACGCACTCCATGGACGCCATCGTCGTCTAGCCTCCTCTCTTGCTGCTGCTGCTGCTATCTGCTTTTGTTGTATCGATCGCTAGCAGACCTGCAACTGATGCGACAGACGACGCAAGAGAGTGGTGACCTTGACCTCTTTAATTTGCTTCTCTTTCTTCGTTGAAGTTGAGCTTGCTAGGTAGCTATACCTCACGGCCGGCGTGCGTGCGTTGGACGGGCAGGTAGCTTGTTTTTGTCATGTACCTTGCAAATTTTTTTTTTGGGAAATGTACTTTTCAAATATTGATGGGCTTGAAAGCAACATGGATCTACCATACATAGTACTGGGCGTGTGTTTATTTGGATGAAATCAGCTTGTAAAAAAGCGATTACTTGTAACCTTGGAGGTCCTTTATAAGGTTAATTAAGAACACCGTTGAAAAAGCGAGGGAGAGACAGAGCTGGGGTGCATGCATGAAATCATGCTGCATTTTCTTTTTCTTAATTTTGCTGAAGCCACCTTTTTTCTGTAGTTGACACATTTGATAGTAGTTTTTAACTCTGTCCGTTGTTCTCAAAGGACCGGTAATTTAATTTCTCTAGACAGTATGGGTATTGGTCCTCTCATTAATATAATGGTAATTAACTTGTGACAGTATTTTAGCCCAGTACTAGCTAGCTATGAAAGCAAGACACTGTAAATCAGATCTACTACCTGCATTTTATGCTGTCATCTCGATGGCCACATGTTTAGGATAACCATAGCTATCGTAATTCCTGAGAATTCATTGAGATCGAAGAAAGCGCGGATCGGACGGTCACAAATATAATGGAGAATCAATCATGCATATATATAGTGCAGTGCTAGCTTTTCCACCTAGCTGCGACGACAGTGATTAGCAACATGATGTGCTCATTGCCATGTGATGCATGCGCGATCGATCTGCGAGAGTCTGCAAGCAATATAACACATACTGTTGCAGCCAGGCCAGTTAGTATATTGCTTGACTAGCTCTGGCAGCAGATCGGCTGCAGTGTTCCGTCATGTATAAAGAAATTATATTCCCAGCTGGCCAGCTACATGTGCAGCAAAAGGAATTAGCTAGGAAATTTTGTTTTCACTGTTCAATTTTGTATAAGAACTGCCGTGCTCCAGAGGATGCTGCTTTCTTTTGCAGCCTGGCGCCGAGCAGGTAACAATAACTGGTGATTCTAGTCAGCAGCAGCGATCCGGAGCCCAGCTGATTGAGAGGCCAGGGCGGCCGGGCCCGGATGAGGACACCGTGTGCTCATCCCCGGGGCCAGTGGGCACGCGCCCCTAGGCCTCGCCAGCTTCGTTTCAGGTTAGGGGCGACCAGGGTGTCGACACTTTTCCTCATCGATCGCCATCATCATCGGATGCCGGATGGTCTTGCTTGCTTGCTTCTTCCCCAGGCCGGATTTTAATTAAAAAGATCCATGCATGATGACGAGACCGATGGAATCTGACAGTAGCATGGTCCAGGGCCCGCTTGACATGCCTCATACTAGTAGCAACCACTGATTTACGTTGAGTTAGTCTGATTACAAATTTTTAAACAACTGTCACTGTTTGTGTTCTCTTTCCTTTCCTTTCCTTTTCGGTGAAACAAGTATCATTATAGATTAATCACATGTCAATAACCTGCTAGACATAGACTTGTATGGGGAACTTATACTGATGTTGCCATCGATCGCGCAGTGCAATAAACAGGGTTTCATATATAGAGCAGTACAGATTCAACTTAATTTTTTTCGAGGAAGATTAATATAACCTCTGTTGCTTGTTTGTTTGTACTTCGGTTTTTTTCAGTCCAGTGTCCTGTCAACTTCTTTTTATTAAGTGCTTGGTTATAATGCTATTAGATTATCGTTGGTGCGTGGAACAAATTAAACTAGAATTACGATGCATTGACATTGTGATAGTGGGCAACACGACATATTCAATTTAGTAAATTAATGAGAGTCGTAAATGCTGACCTGTTGAGTCTGCATAATAGAAAATTGTATGGCATGCGTAGAATAATAATAAGCATGTAACTTTTTTTTACAAAAACAAAAAAAAAGATACAAGAAGATCCTCAAGAACATTTTTTCTGAACAACAAGGCACGAAGCTATATAGTTTGATAAAAGAAAGGAGTACCAAAATACAAGGAAAACATACATAATAGCACACACTCTCTAGCTCGGTAATAAATAAGCGGCGTCTTGAACATCAACACAACAGTATCTAAAGTGTACGCTCTGCTGCAATATATCCATAAAAAATAGAAAAAATGTGCTCTTATTATATATGAAACGACTTTTTGAGGAAAAGTTACTCTGAAAACTTCACTTATTTGTGATGGGAAATTTACCCAAATAATTCAACATATATAAAAGCAATTTGTGACCAAATAAAGTTCAAAAATGTATAATTGATTGCGGTAACAAAAAACCTGATGGAGTGGTGATGCTCGACACATACCAGGAAGCGACCACACCAGATAGTGGTTCAAGCAATAAGCGCTTGACACCTGGGAACTCATACATTCTGCTCAGCTTAATTTCTTGGTTAAAATAAAAAAAAAAGATGAAGGAAGAGACCGAAAGGAATGAAGTACGATGCTAGCTGCGCGTGCATGCATCGATGGATGGATCCACTAGTTCGCAAAAGCACTGGTTCTCAAGCACTTGGAATCGTCCTTTCAGTGCGGAGACAAAATGGAGGCTAGCTGCTGCTTATATCAAGTAGTAGTGCTCCCATTACAGTTGTTAGTGGAACATCTTATTATTACCTAGCTACACATGCAGGTATAGCAGCAGCAACCAGCTGAATCATAGATATATACTATGCAGTTTAATTTCTTTGAGATCATCGATCATCATGGCAAACAGGAGTAGAGCAGCGTACGGCAAAGGCAAAGATGCTCGCTCATCTATCAGCTCCATCCCTCCCTCCCTTCATATTATACATACATATATATATATATATATATATATATATATATATATATATATATATATGTGCTGCTGTATATATACTGTCGTAGGCCAAATCTTCGTAATAAGCCAGGCGAATAAAGGTCGATAGATCTTCTCCATTCATAATTCATCCATACACATGCATATTGAGTGTACGTTATTCCCACAAGTACAGAACACACTAATGAAAGTATTAGTCCCGAATCCAACGGCTAGAGGCGGGAGGAGTAGGGAGGGGCCTTTTATCCCGGTTAGAGGTTCTGGTTGGTGACTCCAACCGGGACTAATGTCGCGCGACACAATTAGTCCTGATGGTAGCCTCCGATCGGGACTAAAGATGACCCTTTAGTCCCGGTTGATGACTCGAACCGGAACTAAATTACTCAGACCTTTTTAGCCCCTTCTTCCCCCCCCTGCTCGAGCCATTCTTCCAGTCATGTTCTTCTTGTTCTTGGCTCGGGTGCGGGGAGTTCATGCCCATTTTCTCCAAGATTTATGAAGGTTTTTGATTTCCCCTCCATCCAACGGTTCTAAAGGTTAGAAACTTCATCCATTGCTAGTGGAGCTCATTTCATGATTTAGAAATAGAGATTTTGAGGTTTTTTAGATTGGGTTAAATGTTAGAATTTTTTCGATTTATACACTATTTGACCTCATATTTACTTAATATTTGTATGTGTAGATATGATTTACTTGTATTAGTTCATCAAAATAAGTATATAGAGTAGAATGATATTTTTTGGAATGGGAGTATATATAGAGAGAGAGGGGAATACTATTTAGAACAAATATGGATATGACAGTGAGTATATTAAAAATTTTCTATTTTTAAAATGAGAGTATGTGACCATACATACATACTCTCATTTTAAAAGTGAAATGCGAATGTGTGAATGTGAAATTTCAAGTTGAATAGTTATTGAAAGTGAAAAAAGATGTATACTTGGTATTTATTTTGTATTATGAATAATTATTCAAATTGAATATAGCATAGATGTTATATAAAACTTGGTTGCACTTTGTATGTATATGTATAGATCTATGTTTCACTTTGTTGCACTTTATTAGTGGTGAATCCCACTTTATGTGTGTGTGTATATATTAGTGTATTTCGTACTCAGCTCGAACAAGTGTGTAGGAACTTATAACAGTACTATAGAAGACTACGTAATTTCAAATATCAAAATATAACTGAAATAAAAAAATAAATAGAAAGGAACACAGGAAAAATAAAAAAGAATTAACACCAACCAGGACTAAAAGGGCTCCCAGCATTTAGTCCCAATTAGTGTTACCAACCGGGACTAAAGGTCTCCATTAGTCCCGGTTGCCTGACCCGAAACTAAAGGCCGAGCCTTTAGTCCCGAATTGGTGGTTCCGGTTGGAAAACTGGGACTACAGGGATTTCCAATCGGGAGTCATTAGCACTTCTGTACTAGTGTCCCTTTATCATTATATTATTGTACATTACTCTGATCTTTATTAGTTTGATCGACCTCTTGTATACACACACACAAGCAAGTAGCAAGGTCACATATATACATTGCCATACTCTGATATTCTCTGCTTACCACACAGTCGTCAGTCCTGCCTGCCAGGGCAACATGAGAACAGCTGCACCTACTGTATCGTCGTCTGATCATGACCAGACACCTGCTGTCAGGAAGCAGAAAGGAGGCTGGATCACTCTGCCATTTCTTGCAGGTCGATCGCTAATTGTATTCTTTATCATTGAAAAAATATATGTGCCAATCAAATAAGTCTCGATCTATTGTTTGACACGTTTCGTATACGGATCATGCTGCATGTATATTATTTGTACTAGCTGTGCAGGGAGCGTGGTAGGGCTGGGGATGGCCATGAGCGCCACCAGCAGCAACCTCATCGTCTACCTCATCAGCAAGTACAACGTCAGGACCATCGACGCCGCGCAGATCTCCAACATCGTACGCGGCTGCATGCAGCTCGCGCCCGTCCTCGGCGCCGCCCTCTCCGACGCATACTTCGGCTGCTACCCCGTCGTCGCCGCCGGCGTCGCCATCTCTCTGCTGGTACGGTAATACAGTATAAGCTGCGCTGTCTGTCTCCTGCTGATCGATCATCACTAGCTCCTGTGTGTCAGTGTGTGTAATTAACCTGCTGTTACGTGGGGTTGTGCAGTCATTTTTGGTTTTCACTCTGACGGCCACGTTCCCGTCGCTGCGTCCGCCGCCGTGCGCCGCCGCGTCGCCGCCGCGCCAACGACAACCGCCGAGCGCCATCCAAGCCGCGGTCCTCTACGCGGCGGTGTGCCTCCTGGCCGTCGGCAACGGCGGGACACGGTACAACGCGGCGACGCTGGGCGCGGACCAGTTCGTCGGCGGCGAGGAGCGGCGGCGCGGCCGGGACGCCTTCTTCAGCTGGTACTTCGTCTGCCTCTACGCGTCCTACATGGCCGGCGACACGGCGCTGGTGTACGTGCAGGACAGCGTCAGCTGGGCCCTGGGCTTCGGCGTCTGCGTTGCCACAACCGGGCTGGGCCTCGTCGCGTTGGTTGCCGGGTCCAGATATTATAGACGGCCCGTCTCGAAAGGGAGCCCGTTTACGGCCCTGGCGAGGGTGGTGGTGGCCGCTGCGAGGAAGGCAACGCTGACCTCGACCTCACTTGCTAGAATGCAGTATTACCATGGATCAGGTCGCGACACAGATCACGCTCCAACTCCAAGTGAAAGATTCAGGTATGTGAACCTGCGTGAAATTCTCAGACGCCTACGAAATTTGAATTATTTTCTTCGGAATCTTTCCAAATTTCGTTCTTGGGTTTCAAACAGGTCATGCGATCAATGATCACACCCCTGTTCCTGTCAGGTTCTTGAACCGAGCTGCGATGATCGCAGCAGGGGAAACTGACCCGTGTGACGGGTCCGTAGCCAAGCCATGGCGCCTGTGCACGGTGCGAGAGGTGGAGGACCTGAAATCGCTGGTCCGGGTGCTGCCTCTCTGGTCGTCGGGGATCCTGGTGAGCATGACCGTGAACGCGCAGGTGAGCCTCACCGTCCTCCAGGCCCTGACCATGGACCGTGCCCTCGCGCCTCGCTTCGTCGTCCCGGCCGCCTCCATGACGGTCACCGTGCTGGCCGCCTTCATCCTCTTCGCCGCGCTCTTCGACCGCCTCGTCGCCCCGCTCTGGGAGCGGCTCACGGGCGGCCGCAAGCTGACCCCGCTGCGGCGCGTCGGGCTCGGGCACGCCCTGAACGTCGCCAGCATGGCGGTCGCCGCGCTCGTGGAGCGGAGACGGATCCGCTTGGCGCGCGCCGCCCACTCCCACGGCCACGCCGCCGGCGGTCCAGCAGCGGCCGCTGCGCTGCCGATGTCGGCGCTGTGGCTGGTGGCCCAGCTGGCGGTGACCGGCGCGGAGGAGGCGCTGCACCTGCCGGGGAACACGGCGCTGTTCTACCAGGAATTCCCGGCGACGCTGCGGAGCACGGCCACCGCGATGCCGCCGCTGTTCATCGCCGTGGGGGCGTACCTGAGCACGGCGTTCGTGGACGTCGTGCGGCGCGCCACGGGGTGGCTGCCCGACGACCTGAACCGGTCGCGGCTGGACAGGGTGTACTGGACGCTGGCCTTGGTCGCCGCCGTCAACTTCGGCTACTTCCTTGTGTGCGCCATCACGTACCGGTACAACAATGTCGCCGACTGCGACGGGAAGGCTAATCAGATACCGGATGACAAGTAAAACACATCGAGCCCTTGTAATTTCGAGCGGATCCTCAAATCGTAGCTGCTGATCAATGTACTATGTACCACGTTAATTTTTACGTATACTGTGCTCTCATAAAATAAAGTAAAATACTAGTCATTTTCACAAGGCTACAACTATAACAAGGGAATTTGTTTGCGAAATTAGTTACCTCTGAAGAGAGAAAAAAAAGAAAAAAAATTGTACAAGCTGGGCAACCAGCGACATGTTGGGCCTAGTGTGGGCCCTGTAGAATCGGCCCAACTACTATCCACAAACGTCTTTCGTGCCGCCCAAGATGAGCCCTAGAAGCTCAAAAAGCCGCACGCCGCACGGCTCACAAGCCAAACTGTACCAACACCAAACCAAGCAAGAAGAGCAACGCGGCCGTCCACCGGAGCCGCCACGAATCAGAGCGAGCCCGTAGCCCTCCGGCGGCGTGCCCTCCCTCCTCGGAGAGCGATTCGCCGCCGTGCGCCCCCCGCGAGCTCCTGCTCCAAGGTCGTGCCTATCCCTTGGGTTCCTTCCCCGCCGCCGCCGCCGCCGCCGTCCTCACAGGAGGAGGAGGAGTGGAATACATCGCCATGGTACGCCGATGTTCTGATTCCTTCATCGATCCGTTTTCGACTAGCGATTCGTCTATGTGATTCTTCCCCTTTCAAGGTTAGTCCCGTATCTGACGCTTCTCATCTTTCAACAGGCGGGTAGGCTCCTCGCGAATCTGATCGTCTGTGGCGGAAGCATTGTGGGCAGGGCCGTGCTCCAGGCCTACCGCCAAGCCATCGTCAGTGAGTGCCCGCTCCTCTTGCCTTTGTCCAAAAAAAAAAATCCGGGCTACTTTGATTGTGCAATGGATTTCATCGTCAAACCACGGCATACCTCTGAGTATGCAGACAGTTGTCGGTGATTAGAATTATCTAACACTCTTTTTGGTTGGTAGTGGCATGTAGCTCACAATGTCAATGCCGAATACGAATTCCGAGTCCTCTTGCCCCTGGTGTCCTGTGTTGCCCCACGTTTCTGATGTGAGGGTACCTGAGCAATAATCAGTCACTATTAAGGTTTAGGGGTATCGTTTGGAGCAGTTCTGCTTGTTAATTTTTTTAGAGATTTACAAATAGGGCCTTGTTCTTTGTTGCAATCTGTGAGTATTTTCATGTACACTCTAAAGCTTATAATATCGGTTCCAAAAAATATATTTGTAGGCATTTGTCCCTGGTAGCCGTGCTGTCATCCTGTCACAGTTTGGGTGGTGGTGATATGATGGTATGCTACGAGGGTAGCCACTAGCCAGCCATGACCAATCCCAAATACGAATTGGTTTGGTTGGTTGGTAGTATCTAGCTGGCAATATCAATCCCAAATACGAATTTTGAGTCCTTGTGCCCCTAGTATCCTGTGTTGTCCCAGGTTTCTGATCTGAGGGTACCTGAGTAATCAGTGACTCTAGATAATACAATTAGAGATTCAAAAAATTTGTCCTTTTTCTTTTAGTGCTATCTGCGAATCTTGTCATGTACATTCTAAAGCTTATAGTATTGGTTCCAAAAAGTATAGTATCAGTGCTGTCAGCCTCTCACAGTTTTGGTGGTGGTGATATGATGGTACGCTACCAGTGTGACCACAAGCGAGCCATTGTGTATTTCTGTTGGTTGGTCCTTTCACTAGGGAGCATCAGCGTATTGCTTGGGGTTCTCTGTTGCTGCATTGCAAATCAAAGATGTGAAAATGAATTATTGTCCGAATAATTCCGCTTTTGTGAACTAATAAGCGATGGTAAGTTCCACGATATGGCTGTTTCTGTCAGTAGGATATGTCCCACTTTAGTGTGGAAGAACATATGAACTGATTGCATACATGTGTACAAAAGTCAATTTCATGCTGTCCCCGTTAGATTAGACCAAACTTTTAACTCAACCTTGTTTTGCCTGCAAAGTGTCATAAGTAGTTTTAGGCTCTGTGCTTGGAACCTTTTTATTCTGAAACAAAATTGTCCATGGGACATATACCTTTTGAAATGCAGTTAATTGTTTCTGATTGTTCTTGTAGATGCGAACAAAACTGGAGCTGCCCAAGAAGCTATAAATGGTATTAGACAGGCTAGCAAGGCCATGACTGAGCAAGAAGCCCGGCAAATACTTGGTATCAGTGAAAAATCGACTTGGGAGGAGATTGTTCAGGTATTATGATGCACAAATATGTCCATGTATCTGTTAGTCTCTGTTAACTTCATACTGTTCGAACCATTGCCTGAGGCAAGCCTAACATCGAATTTCTCGTGTTCGAATACTCTGCAGAAGTATGACACGATGTTTGAGAGGAATACGAAGAACGGGAGCTTCTATCTCCAATCAAAGGTTCATCGTGCAAAAGAATGTCTGGAACCTTTGTATCAAAAGGCTGATGTACCAAACTGATACTGCGTAGACGCCTAGCATCCGTTTGAAGCACTATGCTTGACTGATCAATTTGCCGATGCGGCTAGAGATGATGATTCTGTTTTGAGTTATGTTGGTTGCGTCAGGTTGATTGGTTGTAACGGGACGCAGCTTTGCTGGACTCAGAATAATGTTTAACAAAGATACGAGATTTTGTCTGATTCTCATTGCCAGCGCCTCGTTTATGTGGTTGTACATTTATATGCCCATTGGCTGTGATGGAATATATCTTTTTTTTTTGAAGTAAAGGATTATATCTTCTAGATAACTGGTTTGGCTGCCGCCCTGCATAGAAAGCCACAATTTTGCTGCGACACGATAATACCTGTTGTGTCTAGTCTCTTTTCCCTTTCATTTGGTGTGAATTTCTGTACCAAGATGACGCCGTGATCAGAGCCCCGGAGGAGAGTATACTGTATACCTACGGTAGGCGGCCATTCCATGACCTGAAACTGAAAGTAGCCGAAGAGATCGATCGAGTTCCAAGGGGATAATGCAACCATACCAACCCAAGAAAGAGCCTGGATCTGAATAACAATGCTTAAATTAAACTACTTTAAATTTGTCCTTTGATGGTTAGCAAAAAGGCGCCCGTGGCCTAATGGATAAGGCGTCTGACTTCTAATCAGGCGATTGTGGGTTCGAGTCCCACCGGGCGTGATTTTTTTTATTATTACGTTCTTCAGTTTTTTTATTTCTTGGTTCCAGCTAGAAGCTATTAATTAAATCTGTACAGAAAAAGAAAACCGGGCGTGATTTTTTTTATTATTACGTTCTTCAGTTTTTTTATTTCTTGGTTCCAGCCAGAAGCTATTAATTAAATCTGTACAGAAAAAGAAAAAATTGTGACATGGATAGATCATTGTCGTGCTTGTTTGTGCAAACAACGATTGGACGTCTTGAAGGGATGGATGGAGACGAAAGCGAAATCGATTGATTGACTCATGTGATGCTACAGTAAATATATGCTAATTATAAATTAATTAGACTTATAGATTTATCTCGTGAATAAATTCTAAATTTATGCAGTTTATTTTATAATTAGTTTATGTATTTTTCTAATTGGGATTGAAAATTCGACATGACTAGATTTGAAATAAGTCCCACGAAACCATCGCAGCTCCGTACACACCCGATCCATAATACAGTACAGGCACATGTGAGCTTTTTGCCTGGGTTGCTTGTCTGGCTTCAAGGTCAGGTTCCAGCACCGTCGTCCACGTTACCACTGGCTTGTCTTCGGCCGCAGCATCCTCGAAGCTCCTCCTCTCCACTCTCCACACCTGACCTGACGCTCCAGAATCCGAATCCGCCAGTCAGGCTCCATTGACTTCCTCTGCTCTTCCTGCCGCCCGTCGTGTGTCCCGTCCTCGCTGCTGCTCGGCTCCGCAGCCCCACCGCAACCAGGCCTGCGAGCGCTTCTTCAATCGCCAGGTAACAAACGCAATCCTCTCCGCGCCAGCACCCCTCTAGCATCCCTGCACTGCAAGGGTCGTTGATTCATGGGAGGTGACCCTGGCAACAAGAGCCGCAAGCATCCCTCTATTTTTTAGCACCGATTATTCGATCTGTTCTGGGAATTTTATCCTTCGCGACTTGAGCCACTGATGGGTGGTGATTAGGGGAAAGGAAGACACAAGCTAGTATTCTGGTTTCAGTCGATTTTCGAGGTTAGGCTAGCAACTGGATGGGGACAATTAGTGCTGCAAAACGACTTACCATTGTGCCTCGTTGATTTGCACCTCTTACTAGGCTGCCTGCAGGAACTTTATTCTAGGTTAATTCGATCTTTTTTCTTACGTCGCTACTTGATGTGTCCATCCAGTGTTCTGTTTATGTTTCGTTTGTTTAGCCAGTACATGCGTCATATGATGAGGCAATTTCAATTTTCAACTCAGAAGAACGGTTACTAGATCCCAAACTTCCTGTGCATCTATGTTTTGTCCTTTTTTTTTGTGTAGTACCTCCATCATTTCCTTTGATGAAATCGGTTGTGCACGGTAATCTTAGAATCAACTATCTAATCCACTTTATTAGATCCATCTGTTTGTTAGATCACAAGTTTTGGGTGTGGAATGTCACCTAGCAAAAGATCAGGAATTCCCTGACTCTGCTTATTTGTCTAGTATACTCAAAAAATATTCATTCCACTTCCACCATATGCTCTGTCTGGTTTCTTCCTGTTTTCTTGTGCATAATATCTAAAAATTGTGTATGATATAATTCTCACCCATCATTTATATGCAGCCTCTTTGCTTCAACCACAAAAACGTGACCTCCAAGTCCTTTGGGATTTTAGACGTTTCTGCAGATCATTTATTATAATGTGGGGTGAGAGAACTCATCACAAGCACTGGCATCAAGGGCATGGTCCATCTGGAAGTTCCAAGGACAAAAAACATGACAAATGGCAGCCTAAATTTATACCAGACAATTATAGCTCGGTGGATGAGGTAAGGATCAGTAAAATCTCCTGATGTGATGTATATATCTGTCTGAAGTCTAAACAAATTTGTCAGCTAATCTCTCCTGTCATCCTCCTTTTTCGCCCCTGAGAATCCATGTTGAACATAAGTTATTTTTTTCAGAAACAAATAAGTTCCATTATCTTAGAAGAAAGTTAAACTCAGAAAAGGTCAAATTGAGGCCTTCAAGATGGCCTTTTTTTTTGCCAAAAATTTTTGGGAACTACCCTAAATCTTGCATGCCATTGTCCAAGCTTCGACATCTGGGATTAATAAACATGGAAAACTACAGTTAAGTCCTGGCACTGTCAGAGTTTAAAATGATAATCTAGCATCATTTAGTGTACAAGTCCTTCACCACAACATTTATGTATTTCATATCATTTTTTTGAGGGCATTATATATTTCATATCTTGCTGTGAACACTGCTCATGTCCTTGAACCACCCCATTTTCTTTTCTGTTTTCCAAGAAAAAAGAAAACCCACAGCATTTGTTTGTGCTGCTATATAATTTTTTTTTCATTTCAATTTACGAAGGTCACTACTGCACTGAGAGAAGCTGGTCTTGAATCATCAAATCTAATTCTTGGTATTGACTTCACCAAAAGCAATGAATGGTCAGGTGATGTTACTCCTGTAATCCCGCATATCTTCTGTTTCCTTCTACTTCTTGGCTTAATAGCAGCTTTACTTGAGATCCTCCTTTTGTTATAAAGAAGTGCTCTTTGAATTCTGCAGGTAGGTATTCCTTTGAAAGAAAATCTCTGCATGCCATTAACGACAACCCAAATCCATATGAGCAAGCTATATCTATAATCGGTCGAACAATGTCACCTTTTGATGATGATAACTTAATACCATGTTTTGGATTTGGTGATGGTAGGTATTCACCCTTATTCTATTATTTTCCCATTATGATTTTGCTTTGAGGAAATTGGTTTAGTCGTACATGACTTAACAAAATGTAGTTCATTCTGTAGCTTCTACGCATGATCACTCTGTCTTCAGCTTCTACCAGGATAGCCGTCCCTGTCATGGCTTCGAGGAGGTTCTTGTAAGGTATCGGCAAATTGTTCCACATTTGAATCTTTCAGGTAACAAGGCTTGTTCCCTCCTTTTGTACAGTAGATATCGTGCAAATATAGAAGACTGGATATTTCAGTAACTTCCAGAACCCAGAGTCCAGGATAGATTATGGTTTAGGATAGCAATGCTTTATTTTATAGCTTCAATTTTCTGAAGTGAAACAAGTTTCAAGGTCCTGGAAAACTACAGTACATAGCCTACTTGTGCAGTCTTTAAACTAGTTGCTACTTGTTATGATCCATTACTGGCAGTACTGGTCTATGCTTGTGTGTTGCTTATTCTCTGGTTCAACTGGTGTGCAGGACCAACTTCTTTTGCACCTCTGATTTATGCAGCGATTTCTGTTGTTGAAAATAGTAATTGGCAATACCATGTCCTCGTAATCATAGCTGATGGACAGGTAACATGTTCATAATACCAGCAAAATACTTCACTAGAATCATCAACATATTTGACCTGAGCAAAAGTTGTAGGTGACTACCGCTAATACAAATGATGGGAGATTAAGTCCACAGGAACAAGCAACCATACAGGCGATTGTTGAGGCTAGGTAAATTCACTTCTTCAGTTGTTAGAGTTTGGTTTTGCGGCATTACTGAGACCCGTTTATTTGGTTGTCAGTCACTATCCTCTTTCAATAGTAATGGTTGGGGTGGGTGATGGACCATGGGATGCCATGCAACATTTTGATGATTGTATCCCTGAAAGAGCTTTTGACAATTTCCAGGTGATTATAATACTACAATACGATATTTAAATTCCAAATTTAGTGTTGCTCCACTCGTACAATACCTTGAGTTTATTCTAGCTGTTTTTTTAAACATAATGTTGTGAGTATTGAATATTTCAGTATGAAAAATTATACTGACTTGAATACTTTTTTTTTTCTGCCATTGCCTTCTGAGTAAAGTGGTCTTCATGTTGCAATTTCAATTTCTTTCCTGTTGCTCTTCCGCCTGTGTTGGTTTTCAACATAGCCGGTCCCAAGCCCGGATAAAGGAGGAGGGTTGTGTTAGATTTGGCGAACCAGCGTTAAAAAACAGGATATGAAACCCATAAGAAACTCGTTAGGGCGTAACCCTCTTAGCGACGCGCTACATCGGAACCCGGGTGTGGTGTTAAATGGGCAAGGGCCGGGTCGCCATCCCCCCAAGGGCGGGTCGTATCGTGACCTGGGTACGATGAAAAGTGAGTAAGGGTCGGGTCGTCACAGCCTGAGTGGCGCGCTATATCTGCGGCCGGGTGTAGTGGAAAATGAGCAAGGGTCTTCGCACTTCCCTCGACGGGTGCGAAGGGTAAGGAAGTTAGCCGAGCCAACTAGGATTCGCATAGGTAGCTGGAACGTAGGCCCTAACAGGTAAGTTGCGGGAGCTAGTTGATGCAGCAATTAGGAGGCGTGTAAATATTCTATGCTTTCAGAAGACTAAATGGAAGGGTCAAAAGACGAAGGAGGTTGAGGATACTTGCTTCAAGCTTTGGTACACGGGGGCAACACCGGGTAGGAATGGTGTAGGTATCTTGATCGATAGGAGCCTTAAGGATGGAATCGTAGAGGTTAGGAGGCGAGACGACCGGATTATCCTGGTTCGGATGGTAGTTGGAGACTCAGCCCTGAATGTGATCAGTGCCTATGCCCCTCAGGTAGGTCTTAGTGAGAGCACCAAGAGACAGTTCTGGGAAGACCTAGATAGCATGGCTAGTACCGTTCCTAGCAGCGAGAAACTCTTCATAGGAGGAGATCTCAACGGCCATGTGGGTGCGACTAATGTAGGGTTCGAGCGAGTGCACGGGGGCTTTGGGTATGGTCGCAAGAGTCAAGAGGGGGAGGATATTTTGAACTTCGCGTTGGCCTACGGCTTGTTGATAGCGAATACCCTTTTTATGAAGAGAGAATCCCATCTTTTGACCTTTCATAGTGGACAACACTCGAGTCAGATCGACTTTATCCTTGTTAGGAGGGAGGATAGATGGGATTGCTTAGATTGTAAGGTAATACCTAGGGAGTATGTTGTCCCTCAACACAAGCTTGTGGTGGCGGACTTTCGTTTTCGGGTACGTGTCCATCGAGATAAACGCACTAAGATTGCGAGAACGAAGTGGTGGAAGCTTAGAGGGGAAGCGGCGCAAACGTTTAAGGAGAGAATGCTGGGTGAGGGGCTCTGGGAGGAAGGAGAAGATGCAGAAGACATGTGGTTAAAGATGGCAACATGTGTTCGGAAGGTGGCCTCAGAGGTGTTTGGCGTGAGTAGGGGAGGCAAACAGGAAGGGAAAGACAACTGGTGGTGGAATGACGAGGTGCAAAGGGTTATTAAGGAGAAGAAGGAGTGTTTCAAGCGCCTCCACCTTGATATGAGTGTAGCCAACATCGAGAGCTATAATTTAGCGAAGAGGGTTGCAAAGCGAGCTGTGAGCGTAGCAAAGGGTAAAGCGTATGATGACCTGTATCAGCGGCTAGCCACGAAGGAAGGGGAGAAGGACATCTATAGGATGGCTAGGATCCGCGAGCGGAAGACAAGAGATATCAACCAAATCAAATGCATCAAGGATGGGACAGATCGACTTCTAGTGAAGGATGAGGAGATCAAGGACAGATGGCGAGAGTATTTTGATAAGTTGTTTAATGAGGAGAATGAGAGCCTTACCCTTGAGTTAGATGACTCTTTTGATGACACCAACAGACGTTTTGTGAGGAGAATTCAGGAGGCTAAGATCGGGGAGGCGTTGAAGAGCATGAAGGGGGTAAAGCGATGGGCCTTGATGGTATCCCCATTGAGGTGTGGAGATACCTAGGTGCCAAAGCGATAGTATGGTTAACTAAGCTTTTTAACCTTATTTTTCAGTCCAGCAGGATACCTGAAGAATGGAGGAGAAGTATATTAGTACCAATCTTCAAGAACAAAGGAGATGTTCAAAGTTGTACTAACTACCGTGGGATTAAGCTGATGAGCCATACGATGAAGTTTTGAGAGAGGGTTATCGAGCACCGTCTAAGAAGAGTGACAAGTGTGACCCAAAACCAGTTTGGGTTCATGCCTGGAAGGTCGACCATGGAGGCGATTTTCTTAATCCGACAATTGATGGAGAGATGTAGAGAGCAGAAGAAGGACTTGCATATGGTCTTTATTGATTTTGAGAAGGCGTATGATAAAATACCGAGAAATGTCATGTGGTGGATCTTGGAGAAACACAAAGTCCCAACTAAGTACATTACTCTCGTCAAGGATATGTATAAGGATGTGATGACGTTTGTCCGGACATGTGATGGTGACACCACTGACTTTCCTATTAACATAGGCCTACATCAGGGGTCAGCATTGAGTCCTTATTTATTTGCCTTGGTGATGGATGAGGTCACAAGGGACATACAAGATGATATCCCTTGGTGTATGCTCTTTGCTGATGATGTGGTGCTTGTTGACGAGAGTAGGGAAGGGGTTAATAGGAAGTTAGAGCTGTGGAGACGCACGTTAGAGTCGAAAGGGTTCAGACTCAGTAGGATCAAGATCGAGTACATGATGTGCGATTTCAGCGCGACTAGGCATGAGAATGGAGATGTTAGCCTCGATGGGCAAGTGGTGGCCCAGAAGGATACTTTTCGGTATTTAGGATCGGTGCTTCAAAAGGATGGCGATATTGATGAAGATGTTAGATATAGAATCTCAGCTGCCTGGTTGAAGTGGCGTCAAGCTTCTGGCGTCCTATGTGATAGAAGGGTGCCGTAAAAGTTAAAAGGTAAGTTCTATAGGACAGCGATTCGTCCGACGATGTTATACGGTGCTGAATGTTGGCCTACAAAAAGGCGACATGTCCAACAACTGAGTGTAGTAGAGATGCGGATGTTGCGGTGGTTTTGCGGGCGCACATGAAGGGATAGAGTCCGTAACGAAGTTATTCGGGATAGTGTCGGGGTGGCACCAATTGAGGAGAAACTTAGACAACATCGATTGAGATGGTTTGGACATGTCCATCGGAGATCCCCTGAGGCGCCGGTCGTAGTGGGGTTCTAAAGCAGGCCGAAAATGAAAGAGATGCAGAGGTAGACCTAAACTGACTTGGGACGAGTCGGTTAAGAGAGACCTTAAGGGGTGGAATATCTCCAAAGAGGTAGTTTTGGATAGGAGCGTTTGGAGACTCGCCATCCACGTACCTGAAGATCTATGTTTTTTTTATGGATTTCATCTTTTGCCTACCCCAACTTGCTTGGGACAAAAAAAGGCTATGTTGTTATTGTTGTTGTTGTTGCTCTTCCAAAAATCTTATTGATAAGCCATTGCAGTTTGTGAACTTCACTGATATTATGTCAACAAGTAAGGATATGTCAAAGAAGGAGGCTGCATTTGCCCTTGCAGCTCTTATGGAAATACCTTCTCAGTATAAAGCAACTCAAGGGACCCGATACCAAGAGTACTTGTTCTTACTCAGCTCTTTGCCATCCTCAGTCCTGAATTAGTTTCTTGGCATAATTGCCATTTCATTTCCATCTGCTGATGTTCTATTTGTTGCGTTATCCAAACTAATCTCCCAGAAAGCAAGCACAAAGGATTGGCTCTCCCAGGATTCTTCCTCCTCCAAATAAAGTTCTTGAACATGATAATGCAGCAGCTTCACATCCTCCTCCAACTGCAAGCTCCCGGTCAACTGGCATTGGCAAAACTGCTGCTGATGAGCAGGTACTTTGGACCAGTAACCCTTCCCTATATTAGAGTGATGACACCTTAAACTGTATCTTTGCCACCTACAGGTATGCCCCATCTGTTTAACCAATCCAAAGGACATGGCTTTTCAGTGTGGTCACCTGGTAAGATTTCTATCCATGTGCTATCTCCAAGGGGCAGTATCTAAATGTGAAATGACAAATGATCACTAATAACTAAATACCAATTGGTAATGAACTTTCCCAAATGAAGTAATCTAACTTAAGATCTGAGAAGTATGGGTTAAACATTAACCTTAAGTTGAATACTGAAGGAACATGGATAAAAATTCAGGTAACTTCTTATTTTGGATGACTGATCGATAAACTTTCAATTTTCTTTGCGCAAGACATGCAAGGAATGTGGTCCAATTCTATCAACCTGCCCATTGTGTCGTGCGCCAATTACCATGCGCGTGAGGCTCTACTCTTAAAACGGTGTGGCATTCTGAAGGGAAGGGATCGACAGTTACATCCATGGGATGCCAATCAGTAAGGAGCAAGAACTCGGAAGCACAAGGCTTTGCGCTGCATTCTTGAATGCGAATGCCATGAAAAACCATGTAAAAAAGCTTCTCCGTGCCTATTCAGTAATGATGGTTGATGAATAATTTCATCTATTGCATGTAAAAATGTATGGATATCATGCATCAGCATCAGGGAATTGCGTTCTTGTGTTGAATGGGATAGCAGCAGTCGTTACATATATATGTTCATACCAGAGAATAGATACTTTAGATGGATGGTGTGCGCTGTTATGTTCAGAACGGTTAACTCTTGCTCAAGTTTGGAAAGATTAAAGGCATGCCAAGATTAAACATGAAAGTTCTCAACTTGTTCTGAGAAGTGCCAGTTACAATTCCGTTTGACATTTGTAAGAGTTGCACTGCAACTGCATCATGGCAGATGTTGAGCATATTGGAATACGGCTCTATAAGTGCTTTTAAGTGTTCATTCAAGAAAACATTGCCAAATTTGCTTCCATTTTTTCTCGAAAGGCAGTTTCTTACAATTTGACATGCAAGGGATAACGCGTTTACGGGAAACAAAAATAAGAAACGAGGAAAGAAAAAAAATAAATGGAGAGGAAAAATGCTTTAACTGACAGAAATCCCTAAACTGTATGGGTGTTTTTGCAATTATTCTTCCTTCAAGAGATTTGGGTGCCACACCGCGAGAAGAGAGTACAGATAGCTCAGTCTCCGCCTCTCCCGTCGGCCATCCATGCTACTCCGCCTCCGCCCGCCGCCGCAGCCGGCTACCGCGGCTGCTGCTGCTGCTGCGAGCCTCTCATCTTTTCTTCCTTCCCCTTCCTTCCGCGGCCTGCTCCCCTCGACGTCCTGGCGGTCCCCTCCGCGCCGCCGCCTTTCCACCACCGCCACCGCCTCCTCGAAGGGTAACGCTTTTCTGCTTCTGCCATCGTAACTGTTATTGATTCGACAAATTGAGCTCTGTACGCTGCTGAGAAACGGGTTTCCTTTGATTTTTCAAGCTAACTGAAAACGAGGAGGTGCTTACTGATGAATTTCTCTTGTGGCACTAGATTCTAGAGGCCGATTGGATTCTGAGCGGTATGACGTCATTGTTGTCGGGGGTGGCCATGCTGGATGTGAGGCCGCGCTTGCGTCGGCCCGCCTTGGCGCACGCACCCTTCTTCTTACGCTCAACATTGATCGGATTGCATGGCAGGTCTGCACTGAGTCTTGTTGCAGTTTTCAGTTCTACATTTCCAGTATTCATTCGCAGTTACGTAGTAAGCCTTGGAATCAAAAAATAATTCTTTCTTATTCCTGATGATATTCGTAATGCTCATGTATAAAAAAAAATGTAAACACTGAGTCCTGATGCCACGTAGTAAAAATCAGGCCCCGTATATGAAGAATTGACCCATCTTTCCCTGTGCATAGGAATTAAAGCTATGTGAAATCTCTTCTGTGACAGCAGGTTTATAGGGCACAGATTCTGTTCAAAAGTTTTATGTGGTATTTGAAATTCATGAAAGAATATGATAATGTTGAAGCTCAAACTGTTCAAAGATATGGTAAAAGACGAATTTTGATAAAGTATGCTACATATCTCAGTATGCTATAAGGAAGCATCCTTTGTCAAGGAATTACATGTAAATTGTATGCTGTTTTTCATATCATATATTATAAGTGCGGTTCTGTTTCCTGATTCATTCTCTTCCATATGCAGCCTTGTAACCCTGCTGTGGGTGGGCCTGCAAAGTCTCAACTTGTCCACGAGGTAGATGCCCTTGGTGGTGAAATTGGAAAAATTGCTGATAGGTACAAGTTCAAATGTGTACTTATCTGGAGAATGAATTCTCTCTTTTGTTTTCCCATGTGTTGGTCTGTTGGGCTGAGAGTTCAGACTTCAATTACTAGTGAATCAACAAAGATATATTAGTGTTACTGATTACATCTTCTGATAGGTGCTACCTGCAAAAGCGTGTACTGAACAGCTCAAAAGGCCCTGCTGTTCGTGCACTGCGTGCTCAGACTGATAAGAGAGAGTACGCATTAGAGATGAAGAACATTGTGGAAAGGTTAGTGTATACTAAACCGCTTTAGTCATAAGTTGCTAACTTTGCTTGGATTTGTACTCTTGGCTGGCAGCTCCAAAAGCAGTTAATGCTACATAAATTCTGATCGTTTCATTTTGGCTACCTCATTTAATTATGTTAACTGCCGTTTTAGAGATTATTAGGTTGTACTCACAAAATTGTGATCTTTAATTTGAACTATATCAAACATGACACCTTCACAATTTCGGCTTGTTATTGTTGTTACCGGATTAAGACCGTGGTTCTACTTGACTAGTCTCAAGATAGACTGGTAGAGGTAAATATTTTATTCTGCAAATTATTTCTGACATAAGAGTACGGTATTTTTCTGCCTACCAATAAGTGAATAGAGGTGAGGTATTGTGATGCTATGTTGATGTTTACTGTTATTGATCACATATACTTTATTGTGATATCTTTCACATTGCTTGTTGACTATGCCATTTACTATGCTTCAGCACAGAAAATCTTTTCATTAGAGAGGCAATGGCTACTGAAGTGTTGATTGGGAAAAATGACAGTGTTGAGGGTGTTCGCACTTTCTTTGGCATGGACTTTTATGCACCATCTGTTGTACTTACCACTGGAACATTTATGAGTGGTAAGATTTGGGTTGGTAGGACATCAATGCCTGCTGGGCGAGCTGGAGAATCAGCTTCTCATGGACTTACTGAAAACTTGCAGCATCTGGGTTTTGAAACTGACCGCTTAAAAACTGGTACACCACCACGAATTGATCGCAGGACAGTTGATTTTTCTGGATTGGAACCCCAGCATGGTGATGAAGAGGTATATATAGTACACGCAACAAACTGTATTGTTCAGATGTTCTTGGTTATCTGCATTCGTGGAAGTTCCACCACTTATCAAGAAATGCAGATTCAGTAATTCAATTACTTTTCACTAATGTCCTTTTAATTCCTTTTTTTTGGTGTGTTTTACATTGCATGTTACGGCAAAGAATGAACTCAGTGATTTCAAATTAAATGCTGCATTCCTGTATCATCAGGTAGTTAGACACAGCAAGACTTCATTTGAAATGACCTAGTTAAACTGGTTTCTCCTCAATTAGTCATTAGTATGCATGAGTTTGTAGTTTAGAAGTCTGATAAAGTGATAATAAAGTATTCTGTGAACAGAGTGTTCCTTGCATGTGTAAGATCAAAAGAAGCCTTGGTGTAAGTAAACTGGCAGACTTGCAGACAATAATGTATATGCATCCACAATCTGATTTAGTTGATCCCACCTTTTCCACTGTATGAGGTGTATTCTCCCACAGAAGTTTCACAACATTTCCTGCATCTAGTATATGCTGTTTTCCATGCAGGTTTGCACCCACATGCTCAAGGAAATCAGTTGCATTTTTTAAAATTTAAGGCTTGACAGGATAGGTTAAGCTTGAGGATCAAGTTGCTTTTATGTTACATAAATATTTTTTCATAAAAGGATGGTGCCTCTTGAAACAGGTAGGTTGGTTTAGTTTTGATCCTGAATTTCATGTCGAGAGAGAGCAGATGTGCTGCTATTTAACACGAACCACAAAAGAGACGCACCAAATTGTTAGAGATAACTTAGATGAAACACCAACTTACGGTGGGTGGGTTGAAGCAAAGGGACCAAGATACTGCCCAGCAATTGAAGATAAGGTACTGTACCGTGGACCTTTTGGGTTGGTTACATGGCAATCTTTTTTATTTTGTTTCTTGGATTGGCAACAGAACTTGTAATTTTCTTGCAATAACAAAGTACTATACCTTTAAATACTGATGTACCTACGATTCCAAAGATAACCAAGTTCGTTGTTTCAGATTGTAAGGTTCAAAGATAAAGAGTCTCATCAGATCTTTCTTGAACCTGAGGGTAGAAATGTTCCTGAACTATATCTGCAGGTATCTTCTTTCTGACCTCCCTCCATTCTCTCCTTTCCTTTGGTCAAATTTGTTAATATCAGACATTGGCATATATTGTGCTTTGTTCCTATTTGTCCCCATCTGTGTGTGAAAGTTGTGTCTATCACTGTTGCTTACCCAAGCCCTCCTTTTTTCTAGATGCAAAACCTACTACTTATGACCATCTATACATCTTTATTAGGGCTTTTCCACTGGGCTTCCTGAGAGATTGCAGTTATCACTTGTCCGAACTATACCAGGGCTGGAGAACTGTCTAATGTTAAGGCCTGCTTATGCTGTTGAATATGATTACTTACCTGCATATCAGTGCTCAAGATCACTTATGACAAAGAAGTTTGAGGGATTATTCTTCTCTGGCCAGATAAATGGAACAACAGGATATGAAGAAGCTGCAGCTCAGGTTTATTCGTTGTTCCTTCTCTGTTCTTCATGAGTTAATTGCATTTGATAAGTCGGTTGAACTAGATTTGCTGGATCCTAAGCTTGCTGACTGTTATTTGTAGGGTATGATTTCTGGAATCAATGCAGCTAGGCATTCTGATGGAAAATCATTAATTATTCTTGAGAGGGAAAGCAGTTATATAGGGACTCTTATTGATGATCTTGTTACAAAAGATCTTAGGGAGCCCTATCGCATGCTAACAAGGTACATAATATCTGTAGAAAATATTCTTATTATTGATGCTTAAAGCACTGATGCCAAAAAGTAGTTGTAGGTTCGTATGTAGTAAGTATGAAATGTTTGCATTTAGAGGTTTCCGATAATAGTTGAGCTTATCTTTGAACAGGAAATATCATGCATAAACTCAGTCTCATCCCTCAGATCCATTATGAACGTCCAAGTGAGAGGTGGGAATCCCTCATCACCTTGCGCACCTTTTAATTGGACCAAATTGGCCTAAGTCAGCCCAAAAGGGATCAGAGAGCTGCCACTCTCAACTTTGGGCCACTTGGATCCGAGGGATGGGGTTGAATATGTACATATGTTCACCAATATACTCTTGGGCACCTGATATTTCCTCATCTTTGTTAAGCTCAAAATATGAGTACAGCAATGAACCGTTTTATCATGATCCTCATCATGCAATGTGTATGAGATGGAGCTTTCTTAACAGTGTTAGCTATTGTAAATTATTAACTAGAGGTACACATGGTTTTATTTTGCTACATAAAAATTACAAGCTGAGCGCTTTGAATTTTATGTTGTCCAATTCAATATGACTTTTCTGTTAAACTTCTTAACTTCTTTTTATTGCTGGTGCATCTATGGACATCCAGCCGGTCAGAACACCGTTTATTGCTTCGAGCAGATAATGCTGATAGTCGTTTGACCCCTTTGGGACGAGAGATTGGTTTAATAGATGATAGACGCTGGGAGCTTTATCAGTCAAAGCAAGCCCGCATTAAGCAAGAAAAAGAACGGTTGAAATCTACAAAAGTACCAGGTGGGCATTATATATTTTCGAAGCTAACGAATAACCTCTATGAAATACCACATCTTTCATTTTGTTAGGTGTCCTTGAATGCATGCATTCAACCTTTTAGAATTTGACAACAAATATACATAAAAGTATTTAGATTTTGTCACCCAAAAATTTCATGAGCAGATATGTCATCAAAGCTAAGAGTTCTGCTAGCATATAATTAGGAGGAATGATCAAATACATTTATTGGAGACTGTTGATGTCCTGACTCCTGATGGCGGGAAATGTGTATTTTGACTGGTGTTAGTATACTAAATGCTGTTGTTATCATGTCATTAGAGTTCACATGCTCTAATTCACAATTTTCTGTTATCAGGAGGTGAACTTGCTGCTGAAGTTTCTGCAGTATCCAACCAACCAGTAAAGGATTCATCTACACTTGAAGCTATACTGAAGAAGCCACATGTGCTATATAAACTTCTTGATAAGCATGGATATGGAAACGAAAATTTATCTCGAATTGAGAAGGAATGTGTAGAGATTGATATCAAGTATGAAGGTTTCATTGCACGACAACAGAGTCAATTACACCAGGTAATTTGCTTATGATTATGTGTTTTTGTACTCGAGTAGATTTATGAAGGAAGTTAAAAGTGCTAGAGAAATGGTACATACATCATACAAGATGTCCAACAATAACGTATGCATCCCTGGTATGGTAGTAGTATATTTGCCATTCAATGGATCTATCATTTTTTTTATTGAGTAACTTGTTCAGCTCTTTGGTGTTCTGTTGAGATTATTGGGGCAGTGGCTAGTTCTTTATTTTCGTTGGTGCAATTTTTTTCTTCCTTTCCTTAAGAAAAGGTCCACGTTCATTGATATTGATGAGTTCATTTGTTTTGTTTATTAAATTGAAAAGGCAGCTGACTCTTAATTGTATCTTTTTTTACTCTGTTGAGATTGTTAACCAAGAACACAGGAAACTTCCTGAAGATTTGGATTACCACTCAATGAAAAATCTGTCAATTGAAGCTCGTGAGAAACTTTCAAAGGTAAGTGGCTCACCTGCTGTGGATATGTTAAGTGAAAACCTGCGAACGTTTTTATTATGGACATGTTTCCTTTGGGTTTTTTGTTTTGCCCCACGAAACTAGTTCAATCTTTTGTGATAACCCATGATTGATTTTTTAAGATATCAATTACTATAAAAATTAGGACTACTTGGCCACATCTTGTCTGAAACTTGGTGCCATGTCATGTGCAAGCATAAGCTCAAAATAAGCCTAGACGAAAACATGGACCTGGCATAACTGTGCTTTCATCTTTTAGAATTGTAACAATGCAGATTGGGAGCCATTTTGTGGTCTAATTTTATCTAAATTATATCGTGATTGTTCTTTAGGTACGTCCGCAAACTATAGGTCAGGCTAGCAGAATTGGTGGGGTGAGCCCAGCTGACATGACTGTTCTCCTTATATGGATGGAGAGCAAACGTCGCATGGCTAACCACAGGAGACAACAAGGCCAGCTGAGATCAGCTGCAGTGAAGTTAGATGATTCTTCAGAGGAAGTGGCCCATGCCAGCGCAGCATAGGAGAAGCAACAAGTTTGGTGAGGTACTCAGGAATTCTTGGTGTCTTAGAAGAATTACGCAGGAGTTGCAAATGCATGTGGAGCGGATATGCTGTGGCTATTTTGATTACCTGAAGAAATGTAGCGGTCCTTTGGCCCTTTCTGTTGTGGGTTATTTTCACCCTACATGTGCACATGGCTTTAGAAACTAGAATATATGATCAGCTTGGCAATTACAATTGCAGAGAGTCTCTAATCCTATATGAATCAGAAGGCGGATTGTAAAGAATGGCAACAACGAAAATGTGGCATGATAATGGAGAGCTCCCATCGTTAATCCTTGTAAAGTGTGGAATCCTTTTATTATGCTCATTGTGATAAAGTCATAGTATGAGATGCTTTTGTATATATTTAGTTGTATAATCAAAATTGACAGAAAGTATGGGGCGCATTCCTATTTCTTATCCACGCTTTGGCTGACAAAATCCCTCATGCACTCACTGGGAGATATGGTTGGTGATAAAAAAAAAAAAGACAGAATTTATAGTAGGGTAGTGCATGAGTTAAAATCAACATTGGTTGAAGTACTAATTCGTGCTTCAAATAAGTGGTACATGAAGCCATGAACACAGATACTACTAAGTGACTATTTTGTACCATGTACAGAATAAATAATTAATCGCTAAAACCTCTGAACGATACATGGATAGTTAGTGGTACTACCCTGTACAGAGCATGAGTCAGAGTAACGTAGGACCTAACATTTCTGCACGAATTGTAAGAGCTAAACAGCCTAACCCCAAGTCATATATATATAATTCTATACAAAACGTGCTCTACTATTGATCGCCGCATCAACCGCAAATGTGCCTGTTGGAAACTGAACTCTCGTGTGTTAAATCTTTCACTGGAATCTATTCTACGCAGTCTGAAGGCTCAGGTGCCTTGAATTCTGATTCGCATGTAGACCTGCTGGTTTTTCTGAAAGAAGCTGGTCATCTGTTGCAGCACAGGGACCAAACCAATCGGCAGAGTGGCTGAGGCTGCAACATGAGCATGAGTTAGGATCTTTTCATGGCTGATCCTCTCCTCGTCCCTTCTTTTCCTCAACCTTTCCAGGTCAATTACACGGTCATCATGGCTGTAGCGAGGGTTCTCCATGGTACTCAGCCCAAGTTCTCCCTGCAAAACCTCGCACTTTCTGTTGTAATCTCTGGAAGCATGGTCGGCTTTCCGCTTCTGATGTTGCTCTTCTTCCAGGCTCTTCTTGAATTCATGCACAAGCTTAGAGAAATGGTCGATTGCTCTCAGGGCGTCAGTCTTGGAGACCATCTCAATCGCTTGGAACCAATCATTTGAGATGATGAATACAGGTGTCGCGCCAAGCCTTCCTGGAGAGAAAGGTGGGACTCCATCGGCTGTATCTTCCTCCGGCGCCTCAGGGAGCCATTTCTTGAGCCATCCATTCAGTGCCTCAACACAAGACCTTTGCGAGCTGATCCACTTGTTGAAGCAGCGATACCATTTTGTGAGCTCCCTCTCCAATTCCCTTGAGGCCTCTGAAGCCTCTCCAGATTGGCTTAGGGTCATCGCCTTCAGCTGGTTAATTTTGCTGTCATGTATGGCCAATAGCTGCTTCTCATGGCATTCCAGAACCCCTCTCCACAATCTTCTGAACCTGTACTTTGGAACAAGCAACCATATTGCATTAGAATTGATTTGATCTTTTGAAGACCAGACAATTCAAAGAAGGAATATTCATACCTTTGGATGAGATCAACCAGTTGAGGGTAAAGTTCTTCATCTCGAATCTTCTGTATCTTTGACGAGAAGGCATTGGCGGTTCTAACGTTGATGCTGATCTTGGACCGTAGAAGCCTTACCGTCAGCCGGGTGGAGTCGATTGTACTTGATTCAGCTCCTCGCTCATCCAGAGATTTCAATCTCCTGTAGTTCTTCTCATACTGCATCCGTATCTTCTCTTCATCCTAGAACAACCACCTAACGGCGTTCAACACATATTTGGCAGTAAATCAGATAAATAGCACCTACAGTTTCTCGCCCTATACTAACAACACAGCTACTTCAGTTATAAGTTTTGTCGATGGGAGCGCAGGTGTGTACCTTAATCTCCTGATAGAGCTTCTTTTCCCAGACCCACAGCTTCTCCAGAGTTGATGATAGGTGGCCAATACCATTTCTTCGACCAGCACTTGACGAGGCTGAAGTACTCGCCTTGCTGCTTGATGCTCTTGACTTCCTGCCATGTGGTTTTGGGAGGCAAGACGATGTCGACACGGTAAGACCTATAGGATCAACCACTCTGGAAGAGATGTCTGCCAAAAACAGAAATGAATGGTTTTACATTACTGCACTAGCACATATAACACAACCTGCAAAGGTAAAAGAAATGTCAAGTATGTTTGCACTCAAATAAAGCAATGCATTACCCACATCTAAGAACTCTGGGGGTGCTCCGGGGAGGCATTTTCCCCACCTCCAGCAGCCTTGAGACCTCTGTGCTGCAGTTTACCACCTCGTCGAACAGCTCCTTGACCTCGTCCATTGCCTCCCTGACATCTCTCGTCCCATGATGCAATGGCAAGAATGGCTCGCTGCTCACCACCGACTGCACTGACTTGCCATGGCTATCACCACCTCCTTCTGCTCTGATGGACTGTTCCTCATCGAAGGCCACATCTTTCTTCTTCCCACTGGTGCTGCTGCCATCAATGTCGCCACTAACAGTTCCCCTTAGGCTGGCCGTGTTCTTGCCCCCTTCCTTGCTCTTCGACCTGGCATTGCTTGGCACTGAGTCGATCCTGGAAACCGGTTTCCCTGCCTCAGCATTGGCATCAGGAGCTGTCTCCGATCCCTTCCTCTGTAAATTGCCACCAGGAGCTGTCTCCGGTCCCTTACTCTGTAGCTTGGCACCAGGAGCTGGTTCCGATCCCTTCCTCTGCAGCTTGCCGCCAGAAGGATTGCCGTTTGAGGCGGCATTGTCTGCAATTGGTCCCTTCCCCTTCGCATTTTGGTCAGCAACCCCGGAAGTCGATGGCTTCGATGTCGCCGCCGCCGCCTTGGCCTCCAATTCCGCCTCGTCCTCAAGCTCCGGGATTCCCTCCATCCTCCTCAGCTCGGGGTAGTTGGGGCTGTTGGTTGGCAGATTCCCGCCAGAGTAGTCCTCCACAAACTGGTCGTACTGCGTGAAGGGGTCAAAGAAGTCCCACGGCGAAACCTCCGCGGTCGGCGGCGAAGGTGGCGGCCCGGGCTGCATCGGCGCAGGCTCCGGTCTCTCCCCCGCAACCACCTCGCCGTAGGGCCCGTACGGGTACGCGTACCCGTAGCCGTATCCGTAGCTGGTCTCGGCTTGGGTGTACTGGACCTGGGCGCTGGGGTCCTCGTACACTACGGTGGGCACGGTGGACGACCTCCTCATGTAGTGGTGGTGGTGCCTCGTGGACAACGACGACCCCTTGTCGCTTCCGCCGCCGCGTCCGTGTTTGGCGTCATGGAGAGCCTCCTCGATGTCGTGGTCGTCGTCGGAGAGGGAGTGCGAGAGCGACGAGATGGTGGACGACGAGGACGGGGACGGCGGGAGGCTGGACCATGTGGCCGCGGCGACTTGCTTGGCGGGGGAAGGCGGGAGCCTGAGCACCGGCGAGGAGCCGGGCGCGGGCGTGGCCGGCGCGAGCGCGGCCGCGGCGAAGCGCCGGAGCGCGTCCCCGACGGCGGCGAGCGAGCGGAAGTAGGCGGCGTGCGCGGCGGCGAGCGCGAACAGGCGGTCGGCCGCGGCGCGGATGAGCGCCACGCGCTCGCGGCACAGCGCGGCGGGGTCGGCGCGGCCCCGCGGGCGCGACGAGGAGGAGGAAGAGGAGGCGCGGCACGCCCTGGAGGTGACCGCGGCGGCGAAGGCGTCGTGGGAGGTAGTGCAGCCCATCCGCGCGCGAGAAACCCTAGCGGCGGCTGCGTCTGCGACGTACAGAGAGGGTGCGCTCCGGTGGCTCGCCGCCGTCCATTATAAGGCGACGGCCGCCGCGTGTTTGGTCGGCTGGCGCGCGTTGGTCCGAGTCTCCGAGTCGGCTTCGGGGACGGGGCAGAATATGGCGGCGGCGATGGAGATGGAAGGCGGAGGCGGAATCGAGGCGGCGGAAGGCGCGTGGAGAGAGGCGGCAGGGCAGGCGGGCAGAGGACTCCCTCGTGATGAGATAGATGGAGGTGGTCGAGGATGGAACGAGTAGTTGGGCCTTTTCGCTTCGGTTTCGATGTCCTCTCACTTTTTTTGCTTTTTCGCCCTTTTGGTTCGCCCGTTTTGCTTTTGCTTCACCTTTGGGTGATCAGGGGTGCTATTAAGATTATATGACAGCTGTTAAGTGGGGGGTGCTATGCTTCTTCTCATTTACTACTTCCTATAGTTAGATTTATTTATTTATTTGAGGTTTTTATGTCACCATTGTGAGTGAAAGAAAATACAGTAAGCGTGTAGATCATGGAGTCGATTCTTCCGCCTGATTCCATGGAATAATCAACTCTCACAATTGTTTCCTCTTTTTTTGACCTTTTTATAAGTGATCACAGGTGTATTGCAATTTACTAGATTAGAATAATTGAACGGTATAGTTACAATGCTTCTCAGTAATGTCCTCATGGTTCAAAATTGCGTTGTTTTATCTTCTAATTGACTTGACGATGTTTTGCTTTTCATGATCTTTTTTAGAACAAAGTTGTTTAGAATCGAGAGGAGGTAAACCCTAGCAAATACAACTTAAAATGGTATTCGGGGAACATACTGATTTCATAGTCTTCTTATGAGGAAGATTATAAATAAATTCTATGACTAGAATATACTTAATTGACTGACACATTACTAGAGCTGCGTAGGCATATTAATTAATTATGTACAATCTCAGAAACTAGCACTACCGTAGTTCTTAGTGCAAAGCACCTGCAGCAGGTCAGGTCGACGGAGTCCACCGTCCAGCAGGTCGCAAACGGAACGGAAGGAGCGCATGCAACGCAACGCGGAGTCTGACGGAGACCTCGAAGATTTCCGGCGCGTCCTTGATCGCTGCTTAGCTGTGGCCCACGTGGCAGCCTCCTACTACCGCCGCAATGAAACCTTGTCCTTTTTGGAGTTGTCGAAACCAAAACCCCCTTGGCTTGCATTTTGGTTTGAATTTCGGGGAGTGCAAGTACTCGATCTGCTAGTATACGCACACTAACAAAAAGTGAGGCTCGCTCGCTGTACATAAATAGCTACAACTTTTTCTTTTTTTCAAACATGCACGCATGTACGGTTCCTTTCATTTTGTGACCAACTAACCTGCTTTCCTCCGGCCGGCGTACTAGAGTTTGCATTTGTTGAAGCTGATCTGATGATTCAGCAATCCTGATCAAAACAAACATTGGGCTGTACGTGTACCAATTTCATTCAGAGGTAACTGTCGTGTAGGTGCCTTTTGTTCTTGTCTCAATTACCAAACAAGAAGTCCACAAACCGCGTGGAAAATAAAAGGCGGCCTGATGAAAAAGCACGATGAAGAACGCTGCTAGTGCCAGGTGGTACGGTAGCCATACCGTATTGAAAAACACATGCATATTATGGATGGTGGAGTCTTTTGTTGGTAGAAGCAGAATCTCTGTCTCCTGGGCTTCTTGGCCTGGCATGAGTTTTGCTTTCGCTCTTGGCCCTGTGTGACGGTGTGGCCGCCGCCTGGGGATCATCAGAGGCATTTTTTGCCTTTTTCTTTTAGCAGTTTTAATTTCTCAACCGGGTCGATCATGCCGTTGAATTCAACATCACAGTGCAGATTCACATGCACGCATGGTACGACTACTAGCTAGTAGCTACCTTACCTCCTGCTAGATGCATGTTGAATTGGAAATACTTAACCTCCTGATCGATGAGGCTATCTATCTATCTATAGCTTGACTGATGCATGCATCTACAGTACAACTGTACATAAATACACACAGTATCGTCGATCATCAAGCAACAATCAATCTTGATTATATTTGCCACTTTCACCGATCACTGATATATATATAAGTTCATTGGCTAGTAGCACGGTGACCTAAGCTAACAGTCTCTTCCGATACCCTCCGTCCCAAATTACAATTTATTTTAGCTTTCTTTAAGATACATAGTTTTTGCTATATACTTTAGGTAGGTTCATAGCAAAATATATATATCTAGAAAAGCTAAAACAAATTGTAATTTGGGACGGGGCTAGTAGTAGCAATACGACATAGAATATACTATATGCATGATCTCAACAAATGGAATGAGTAAATATATATCACAAAAGTTTTTCCCCCAAATTTATATACAGCCATCGATATATATATTGATATATGGAGTAGATAATTGGTAGCCAAAAGTTAGAAAGGTTCGATCGGCTAGACCGAGCGACGGACAAGATGAAGCTAGCTAGCGTCTGCGGTATGAAGATGTGCATCATGCATGTAATGATCTATCCAGTGCACGAGCGGCCGGGTATGTATTTTATTTCGTAGACTTCACTTCATCGCCAGCAGATCGATACCTGTAACAAAAATTGATTAATAATCAAAGTGCAAGCACGTACGTACACATCTAGGCTCGTGGTCAAATTATATCTCTACCTCTACTTATTTCTAAAGCAAGCAATAATTTCTTGGTCCGTCAATTAAAATTCTAATCGGAACCTAGACAAATTAATCGAAATCCTAATCAGAATCTGGACAATCAATGCCTCACGCGGGCACACCACACGGCGTGGCCTGTACATGGAATGGAAAGACCACAAATTAAAATCGGTGGTCTCATGTAGGTCCAGATAAAATTTATATTACCCGTAGCAACGCACGGAAATTAATAAATGATCCAACTCGGCAATTTGCACGCCCTATAATCTCTCTTCTTTTTATTTAATCGGAGCGAGCTGTTTGCCCACTACATCTATATATCAACTACAGATCATCATCATCAGGGGATAGATGGAACAAATTGAAACAAAATATATATATATATATATTTATATATCGATTCAGTAGTTGATGATTGCATTGCATTCATAGATAAATATAGTACGGATCGACAGAGATAAGGCTAATAATTAATTTACCTGCTGCATGCCGCAGCTAGTAGATAGTATTAGCCGTGGAGCAGTAGGCGACTCGATCGCTGCGCGCGCTGGGCCACTGCTGCAATCATAGGGCCGGGGTAGCATAGAAAATACACTAGTATATCATCAGTTGGGAAGTTAGATAGGTAGTATATGTGTGTGTGTGTATATATATATATATATATATATATAAACAATAGTGGTTGCAAATTGTTGCTAATAAATATATGCAGCATGTCGAGCTTATACATATAGTAATGCTTAACTAATTACAGTACATTGTTCTGATTATTGGTCCCTAGCTACCTTCCATGATTAACTAACTAACTAACTAACTAACTAATACTTGTGGTTTACTCTTAATTAATAGGGGTTCCTTCCTGCTGTTTTTTTTTCTCTACCCTTAATTAGGGGCATACTAGCTACTAGTGGCGGACAGTATGCAAGACAATGTTGAGATACTGGCTCAAGTGTGTTTGCAGTTTAGTAAGACCAGCTCATGTGAGTATTTTGGAGAGCAATACGTACCGGTGGGCTATTGACTTTGATGACCCGTCCCATTCGTCAGCTGTAACACCGAGTCGTACGTGGATCGAACCACCATTGGTTGACACGACCTGCAGACAGTTATTGACTTTGCCCCGCTGCATCTGACTTTTGGTCCAAAACTTGTTCAAGGGGTTAGGAAATCCAACATCGCAACGAACGTGCGTTGCTAGACCCTGTACCAAGTTTGAATAATCGATCTTTCAAACAAAATTAAGTACCCGGCCACATGACTTGATCGAGCTTCTTCCATTTTGCATCCAATCCAAGCCTCTCTCGATGGCTATATTATCTGTTGCTGCTACGTCATATGGTAGGAATGTTCAAAGGTCAATGTCGGTTGGAAGAAGCTGGAGCGGCCGCGTACGGGGGTCGTCCTCCAAAGTCCGAATGCTACGATATAGAGAAAATTCAACCTTGAAGACACAACGCGGGGATAGCTCAGTTGGGAGAGCGTCAGACTGAAGATCTGAAGGTCGCGTGTTCGATCCACGCTCACCGCATCTTCTTTGTGATTTTGTTCTGCTGGTGCTGGGCCGACGAAATGCAATCTTCTTCTCTCCTTTTTTTATACCTTTTTTTTGTTCTCTTAATCTATCCTAAATGCAATCTCTCTTTTTCACCTTTTTTTTGCTCTCTTATATCTATGCACACGATGGTGACCCCTGGATTTCCATCGTCAGTTACGAAAACCTGGACATACAACAGTTAAACTGATTGCTTTGTAACTATAAGCCAGCAAGCACAAATTCTTTTACCAGGGAATGGGCCAAACACATTTTTTAGGAATCAGGAACCTGCTACTTATAATGAGACTCGGTAGACTAAATCCAAGTGTCAAGATGTAATTAATGTACAGTTAATTCACTGACGTTAGTATACAGTTTCAAAAGAGGGAATACAGATACCTGATTCATTCCAGTTCCAGCAACAATTGGACATATAAAACACAGTGCAACATCATATCCGGATGTCTAGCAATACAAAAACATTATCCATCAGATCTATGGTGACATAACCTCTCCAACACGCATCATCAATCCCTTCTTTCTACAACACAACCCACACTAACCCTTCAGTCTAACCAGTCATTGATACTGGAGTGCAGCAAATAGTACCAAGTCCCACGAAGACGAAACTATCTTCTCCAATCTCCAGAGAAAAGCAAAGTTGGAGTATAGCCAATGAGATGGTTGGAGCCATTGGAAGTTATCCCATGAATCCAGAAAGGCCAAGCTTGTCAGCGACATTGTACATTACTAGATCATTCCACGCTGGTCCAAACAATCGCTCGCCTCCAACAATAAAAGTCGTGGCCCAAGTGATCAGAACAACAGAAAAGATAGTAAAGCCAATCGCTGATCGCACAACATCTGCACAGAATGTTCACATGTGTAAGAAACTGAAAATGACAACGCCACCACAAGATAGAGAGGGTAGCAGTTGACATAGCGATGGGTAACATTCATACTGCAGTTACGCTGGTGAGGATAGAACAACATTTATTTCTGATGATATAAGACAAAAAACTTGGAAAAAGGGTTCCATGTAAACTTAATTAATTTAAACCCAAATAACCTCTAATTGAGATTTTTTCTTTGTACTACAGCTAACAAAGAAAGTCCAATCTTATAATTTGCATATTCAATCAACAAAACAACTAGGGATCAAGATCAACTACACTGTTTAGCTCATGTGAGTATTATGGCTCTATTAAATCAGATGTCTATCTCAAGAGGTGTAAGGAAGTGAAAGCCTTTTCAGATGAAACAGATTGGATCAATCTCTTATCTCCATAGGGATATATCCTAGTGAACCTCGTAACAACCAACAATAAATAACAGTATGCCACCGGAAAACTTCGAATGGTTCAAACAATGGTGCCCTCAATATTGTCATAACAAGAGCGAATATGTTGTCTTCTCCAATAATTAGTTCAACATTCGAATTCATAGATGCCCACACAAAATGCTGCTATCTGAAGTAATACTCAGTTGCAAAGAATGGCAATATGATCACATATAGCCGTCAGCCTAATTACTTTGTACATCTTAGTTTCCAACAGTATGTCACTCAAATTCTTATTCAGGGGATTGCCCAACTCATTGTACGCTTTTGGGTCAACAATACTAAGTACAATGTGCTTCTGCAGACTAAATTGAAGTGTCAAGCTAGAATCAACATTTTCCTGAACTAAAGATAACACATCAACAGTAGCATCCAGTTACATCAACAGTAGGACGAACTGATCTAAGTCCAGAATCATACTAGGTTTCAGTTGATATCTGGAGAACCCTACAAGACTACAACCAAACGGCTGCACAAAGTTAGTGAACAATGGAAACATTTCAGCTTCCAACATCCTAAGAGAATCACTAAAGATGCTACTGTCAATGCAGTACGGGATGATTCGAACCTAAATTGTACGATCCAGAAAGGTAAAGAGCAGATCAAACCCCCTAACGCGTCACATACTACCATAACGACAGACCAGATCTTTCACAGTTTCACACGAGAACGAAGAGATGAGACGAGGAGGGGGACGAGGGGTCGCAGTCTCACAGGGGCGGATGGGGCCGAAGGCGGCGGGCGAGGATGCGGCCGGCGAACGGAGGACGGGCCAGAAGTAGCAGCAGTTGATGGCCCAGAGGAAGGGAAGGCACGCGAAACCCCACAGGAAGAAGCGCCGAGCGTGGCCCTCCGCTTCCTCCAGCGGCAGCCCGAGGGGGCCGTCCACCGTCGCCCAGACCGCCGGTGGAGGCGGGAAGCGGGGGGCGCGGGAGGACGGCCGGCGGCCGGCGGCGGACTGGCGGGGGAGGAGGCCGGACTCCTCGTCTTCGGGCACTCCTGCAACCCTCGCCTCCATTGTTCGCTTCTCCCTTTCCTTTTCCGAGTTTACTTTGCTCCCTTTGTATCGTTGCGTTTGGTTTTTTTTCAACCCTCTAAATCCCCATGTAACTATCATCAAGAGAAACCTTTTAAGACATGAAAAATTAATATTTAACTTTGACAAGATGAAATAGTTTATACGTATTTTCATAAAAAATAATTATTTTTATAGACATAAATCATCTCAAGTTTTATGATTATAGTGTTTGCAAATCTCATCGTATCCCTTCAGAGTCCAAACCATCACTCTGTTTTGTCTGAATGAAAATCTTGATTTCAAATGATGCTTTTATTAGAATTGCATCACAGTATATCAATATTAATTATAAGAATCAAACCTTAGCTAACAAAACAATTGATTGTCTACAACTCTAATTGTCAATCTAGTATTTTCTCTTTTTTTTTCAAAATTTACTTTAAATATTTTTTAGTTGACTTTTACGCATATTTGGACTAATTAAAGCAAATAATCGAACTGTGAGGTGATTCAGTTTTTCAGCTTTGTACAGATTGGGACAAAATTCGCCAAGCAATTGAGACAAAAAAAGGCCCTCTAGTTTTTTTTTGTCTAACCCAACAATTCTGCATAGAGCCTTGATATCGGAACTTGCTGCATGTTTAGCCCATTTTTACAAAGCTATATGTTTACCATTCTTATGACGAGTGACGTGTTACATATATTGTTGCGCACCTCTCAGCCCAAGTCGCCAAATAATGCTGGCTTGTTGTATAACTAGCGTAAAAGAAAAGTAGCTAACCGAATATTTTCTTAGATTTTCTGTGTTGGAACCTGTCCATTCAATTTCAGAGTCTTCAGTATCGGCACAAAAGTAATTTAAAAATGTGAGTTTATAATCACAAGTGCAGTACAACAATCTCGACCGTGTTGGCATTTGCATCTATGTACACCACTGTGTCCTGACGAGACTGAACATCTGGCATGGCGATGGCGTGAATCGTTGAACTGAAGGCCTCCTGCAGGCCGGCCATCATATCCTCTCGTAGTCGAGCTTGTCCGACTGCAAACAATAATGGCAATTCGATCATTTAGGGTAACTTAATTACTGCTGATTTCTATTTATTCAGACAGCGGGCAAATCATCATCAGCTGGATGAGCATAGTATAGTAGTAGTATTTTAAGATACCTTGATGAGCATGTAAGTTGGTAGCCATGCCGGTGGTGTCGGAATCCCCACCCACGCGATCTGTATGCGTCAGGAAATGATCCGATGAGCAAATAAATCATGCATGGTTTGATCTGAGAATGAACGAGATACATACATACATACATACATATATATATATATGTATATGTATGTAATGTGCTCTGCACTGCACTGCACTGCAGGTAGAGCAAGCAGATTGAAGAGCATTCAGGAATGAAGCAGCTAGCTAGCTGGAAATTGACTGACCAGGGCGTATTCTCCGGTTTCAAAGATTCTGATGTCCAAGACCTGCACAAATGTAACAAAGAAAGAAAGGGCTGATGTGTTGATGGCTGATTAGCTCACTCAACTGAGGATATATGAAGCCAGCAGTGAGAAATTCGCTAGTTATTACCTCGCCGCGGTCTTCGTAGATGTAATCCAGGCCTTTGTAGAAGGGCGGATGCCCAACTGACAGGTACTGAATTATTCAAATACGTAAGTACATCATGTATGTGCATCAGTCACCGATTACTTGTATATATATAGAACTATATGAGAGAAATTCAAAGTTGAACTCACGCACATTGATGCTGTTCAAGTACCTCTCCTTGTCCACGCGCACAATCTGCCCTTTCTTCACTGCAGGCAGGCACAAGGTTCAGTTGAGTTCATCGATCTCATCATCAAGGCCACAATACATACAGAGTCGATCAATCACAGCATCTAGTATATCTTACTCGAGTAGACCGGCTTCTTCTTCAGGACCTTCTTGGGCGCTGCCGCCGCCGCGCCATCGTCCCCGGCCGGCTCGGCGGCCGCCGCGGAGGCCCTGACAGGAGCGGCGCAGCGACGCCGGGCCGATGGCGTCCGTCTCGCCGTTGCCATCAATGCCGCTGCCGCAGGGGATGCGCGCGGGAAGAGCGCCCGAGGCGTCGCGGTGAGGGCCTCCATGGCGAGGCGTGAGGAGAGGTTGCTCGGCCTGGTGTGGCTGTGGCCGCCAAGTCGGGATGGATGCGCCACACGAACTGCTTCGTGGCGGATAAGGACGCGACGCGAGCGCGTGCGTTGTGGCGGTGCATCCAATCGGTTGGGCTGCAAATCTCGGCCCATGGAGCAATGAGATCTGCATGGCCCGTGGAGCGTGATAGCCCGCCCGCCGGCCTGAGCAGGTTTGGGTTTCGCAAAAACCATCATGGCACAGCTTCCTTCATTTACGTGCAAATATCTTTTTCCGATCAAAAAGAAAGAAAGAAATTAGGAGCTCTAACTCTGACATGCATCATGCTCGTAGTTTAGCAAATCACACGGACCTGTATTCCTGGGAGAGTAAGGCCAGCATTTGTGGTTGCTTAATCCGCAGGCAAGAATTGAAAGATGGAACCATAAACATGCCGAGGACAATTCTTTCCATTTTGACCATGCGTATATAGCCTGTCAACGAAAATGACGCCCACAACCGGTCTTTGCTTTCTTATTAAAAAAACTGGTCTTTGCGTTTCTCCATTAATTGCAACAAAGTGTGGACAAAGGCAAGTGGTAGGAAAAAGTTTGCCATATTTTACAACTGGGCACCTTTTCTTCTTCTACTTCGTCTTCGCTGCAATCCACATCATCGTCTGCTTCTGCTGCTGTCCTGAGCCTGTGTAGGCGTTCCGCACTGACGAAGAAGCCGCCGGGCAGTGGAGGACCATGGCAGGCCTAGGTGAAAGCTCTTCACTGCTGGCCACCGGGGTCCACCACCTGATATGATAGAAGAAGACAGGCAGGCAGGCAGGTTGCGACTTGACTTGGAAGGGGGAAGAGGGGAAAAGGCAGACGCGGTTCAGTGGAGACGCGCCGTGACTGCCGGCTGGAGCTGGAGATCCCACTGGCACGTGGGCCCGGTACGGACTCCGCGGCCGGCCGACGCGTGCGCGTGGCATTGGCATGGCAGTTGCCCGGATTCAAAAGGCCCTCGGCTTTCCGGCGTCAATTCCAACCTCCCCATCCCCCACCCCACCGCAGCGCCAGCGGTCTCCTCTGTCTGGGGCTCGCTCTGCGCGACGGTTCAGTTCGTCTTCACCAACTCCTCCGCCCGCCTCGCTGACGGATGGGCCACTCGCCGTCGAGGTCCAATGGCGCCGGCGACCCGCTGCCCTCGCGCTTCGCGCGCTTCCGCCGCCGCCTCCGCCTGCACCGCCGCCGCCGCAGCGGCGACGACTCGGCCTCGGCGAGGAACATCGCCGCCGACGAGTTCGCCGGCATCGCGCGCATCCGGATAGTCAAGGTATCATGGTGTGCGCTGCGAGTCTGCTGGTGCTTCGTTGCTTCCCAGGTTCCGCTTTCGGCTGCGCGGGGCGGAATCCGTGGATTTCATTCGCATCTCTGTTTGACTTCCTGGGTTTGATCCGGTTGGTGGGGGCAGGCGGATATGCAGTTCAAGGACAAGTTCTTCGCCTGCCTCTCGCTGGGCGAGCGTACCTACCGCACCGACAAGTCCGACAAGTGCGTTCTCTTTGCTTCCACTACCTTTACTCTTAGTACTATGTTCCCTCTTCCCTCCATGAGATTCGTCAGCAGAACAATTCATGTCTTTGCTGCGCCGCGCTGCGCCCCTCGAATTGGCAAGTCTCACATGTTTCAGCCCTCTAATTTAGTACACATGTGGTTCGTGAAAAACACCACAGCCACTTCATGTTCTGAATTGCCTTTACCTGTACTTGCTTCTAACTTGAAATGAGTTTATTAGCCCATGGTAACTTCAAACGTATCTAATACTTATTTTCGTTTCAAATCTGTGATCATTCAGTACGCATAGGCCTGTATGGGACTCGGTGAGTAAACTTCACTTTTCCTCTGTGACCCTTTCTGGCAATTCACTGCATCTAGTTAAGCATTGTTATGATAATGCTGATAAATTTGCAGGAGAAGAAAGTTATAGTAGAGACAAATGGACCTCATATTGCACGTATCTCTGTTTTTGAGGTATGCTGCCCTTGGACTAACTGAAAATATGTGCATGCCTGGCTGTATAATTCTCTGCTGTAATGTATTCATGTTGTGCATAACAGTTCCACATAAGCAAATTATTGGTGGATAGCTTCAGAAGAACTTGTACTGATGGAAGTATAAGTAAAAACAAAAACTACTATACAGTGTCGTTACATTACATGCTCTGTACATTTTTGCAGACTAATCGATTCTCCAAGAATACCTTAGTTGGTTACTGTGAAGTTGATCTCTTTGAAATGCTTACGAAGGTAACACTATCTCTCTATCTGGGCTGTTTCTTGTTTTGTGTTGAAGAGGCTCATGTTCTCTTCAGTCTAATAGATTGTATATCTTTTAGCAAGACAAGATCATAGGTGATCTTTTGTGTTTATGTAAGCGAGTTACACGGTGTAGAGTATCTAGATTTTCAGTCCTGATATAGCACATTTGCCCCGGTTTTTGGTTAAGGCTACGAGTTTCTTTTTGTTCCTTTGGAATGTAGATCTTATATTCCATAGTAGACAGTTTGGAAATGATCCAAAACCATTTGATGGACCTGAACTTGATTTTCAAGTTATTATAACTGAAATTTGCATATCAGGACTTGGAGGAACATTCTGAGGACCTTCCTCTGTTGGACCCATCATCATCCAATACTACCGTGGGTAGCATAACCATCTCCTGTTACATCGAAGTAATACTCTTGCTTGTTTATTTTATGATGATCAGAACTCAGGGAGCATCATCCAAGTACTGATTTTACTTTTTGTCCATTGGTTCTGTTGCAGGATCCTGTTGAAACAGAACAAAGCTTTGCCCGTCGTGTCTTAGCTATAGTGGTATTCTTCTGATATTGATACCATGTCTTCACATATGATTAGTACTTAAGAATCATTCCAACTCTTCCTTGTTTCTTTTCTAATATACTTTCATTAAATGGATGTGCTACTATGCATCGTTATTTACTGTGCTTGCGCATCTTCTAGTTTTGCTGTTGTTATTGCTATTAGCCTTTACCAAGTGTTTGACTTAAAGACAATATTCTTTCATGTACAGTGCTCATGACATTGCTGCATTCCTTTGAATATGCTGCTTGTCAATTTCACAGTGCTTGTATTGCCTTTATTTCTTCGTATTTCACGCTGCAAGGCATAACACTGCTTGTGCTACAATAGGACTACGACGAAAATGGAACGCTTTCCTTATCTGAATTCTCAGACTTGATGAAAGCTTTTGGTAATAAATTAGCAGTTGCAAAGGTTAGAATGCATTCCATTTCCTTTGAGAGTATGTTCCTTGTACTCGTATTCAGTCCCTACTGCTAAGTTAATTTCTTTCATGCGTTAGATTGAAGAGCTTTTCCATCAAGCAGATACAAATGGTGATGGCATAGTTGATATAGATGAACTGGCAGCCCTACTGGCTGATCAACAAGAGAAGTAATGACTTGCTACTTCTTCATATTTAGTTATGTTTTGAAATTAAGTTATCGATTAGCTCCCAAATGTAGCAGTATCATTGATTATGCTGCCCCCCTTTTTCAGAGAATCACTTATAAGTAACTGCCCTGTCTGCGGTGAAGATCTTGGAAAATATGACAAAATAAATGATATGATACATATGACACTTTGCTTTGACGAGGGAACTGGTAATCAGATAATGACTGGTGGATTTCTAACTGATAAGCAGGCTTCTTACGGGTAAGATGCCTCATTTATTGATGATTCTGAGTGTGATTACTGCCATTTTATTTTATTTTTTGGTATGAAAATATCACACAAACGTGAATAAATTATGCAAGTCATAGTTGTGATGTGCAGTTGGATGTTCAAGCTCAGTGAATGGGCACATTTTTCCACATATGATGTTGGTTTGCACTCTGGCTCTACAGCTTCACATATTCTGGTGTGTTAAGTTACTCCATATGTTATATTAACTTGAAGTATTGAATGAAAGAAGATGTGCCAACTGTATTGCTAGCACCTTTCTTTTAATAAACAATACTGTGATGTAAGGTTTTTGACCGGCGAACAAAGAGGATAGTTGAAGAAGTTATTGATGGAAAAATTGTGTTGTCCATGAGAGCTTTATACCAATCGAAAGTAGGGCTCACTCTCATCAATACAGGTATGTTGGGCATATAATCTTAGCTCTTTTCATATTTCCCATTTATAATTTATTCAGTAACATCTTGAGAAGGTGTACTAGATAGATTCAACGAAAATGATCTCGTAAATTCAACAAAACAGAATCACACTGAAGAATGCTGGTTTTCTTATTGACCGACTGTGATGTATAATAAGTTTTCATTAATCAATATTTAGTTGGTGAATTAGGTTATGAACAAGAAACTATTTGATCACTAACTACAATCTTGAATTTTAAAAGGATGATCTACATTCCTGTAGCTCATCACACCTGTTGACAAGACAAGCCTCAATTATTATGAACTTCTTAAGAAACCAGTACAACCTTGAAGAGGGATCGCCTTCTATATTAGAATTAGGAGATCTGATATAGTGATATGTACACCTATCACAGTGTTTTCCCCTTCTCTAGAGTTGGTCTTGATCGCCATCTAGTATGTGCACCTTTATATGGACTGATACCTTTGATATAATTGCGATTGTTGTCATGCAGGTGTTAAAGACCTCTTGAAGAACCTATCTGAGAAGCAAGGGAAAAAGATGAACTCACCGGAATCTGCAAAAGATATTCCCAAGTTCCTTGAGTTGTTTAAGGTGCAGAGAATAACTAAGCCTTTTCTAAAGAGCATCTGAGCATGCACTTAATTTACAGACCTAAGGAAACCTAGAAAAAGCATATGATGTGGAAATATCCTGGCATCATATATGTATGTTGTAATTGCTTATTGTCAGCTCTGCCTGTGTTTCTCATGCACTTACAAGGTACACATACCACTAATATGCTGGAGAAGCATTAATTTCAGCATTTTGTTGTTTTCACTTTTCATTTTCAATAAATCCATAGAAACCACAAAAGCACGAGAACGCACACCCTTTCCCATTCAGTCAAAGAATATGTGATTCAAGAAATCTATACTGGTTATTGAAGGCCTGCTTTGGGAAACAAGAGTATAGAGACCACAAAAGCAGGAGAACAGCGGATCCCATTTTCCCCATTCAGTTGCTAACATTTAGTTTAGATCAAGTCTTAGGGGAAATGCAAAATTCTTTTTAATTAGATTGAGTTCTTAGAGGTATGCATATTTTTCTGAAACAAGTTTGCTATGCAGACTTCATTTCTGATTTTTTTCCCCAGCTCAATCCTAGCTATTTAGTCTGAATTTGGTTAATAAATTTCTTTCCATGTCAATAATTTGACCATCTCTATTATTTTTTTGGCTAAAGTTCTAATCATTTGTTCTTGTTATTTAACTATCATTCCTTTTTATTGGTTATCTCAAATTGTTGACACCAAACTGCAGGATCAAATTAATATGGATGAGGTCAACGATCCTATCGAGAGTTTTAAGGTACGTAACTATTGCAGTAATCTTGCCTCCATATTCATTGTAGTAATTATCTTATTTGTTAGACTTCCCATAATACTAGGCATTGATTGGACGACACATTTGATTTTTGGAAAACTTTGGGTATGTGCTGAATTACTTCTTGTTTGTAGACTTTTAACGAATTTTTCATAAGAGGACTAAAGCCTGGTGCGAGACCAATTGCATATGGTGATCAAGACGGTATCGCCACCTGTGCTGCTGATAGCCGTTTAATGGCTTTCTGTTCTGTTGATGAGAGCACAAGACTTTGGATCAAGGTAAGGGCATTAATTGACTAATTTTTAACTGAATCAATACATCTCAATTTTAGATTTTGAGTTCTATATAAAAGTCTAAGTACTTGCAATAAATGGAGACCAACATTTCCTTGAACCAATATAATCTCACCAAAAGTGATGTCTGTTGTTCTGATTCTCTTTCATGTGCATGGGGAAGGGTAAACAATCATATCCAGTACAACTCATGCTGTCCATTCCATGCAATGTGTATCTAATGTCATCATATTTGGGAAACCTTGCCACATTAGTAACATGTACCATTACCACACTGTAAGCAGTAATGCATAGCACTCTCTGTCTAGGTGGTCTTCAATGCCTGTCATTTCTATAGGCCAATAATTCACCATATTTAGGAAAACTTACCGCATAAGTAGCACGTACCACTACCTCACTGTAAGCAGTAATGTAGAGTGCTGTCTGTCTAGCTGGTCCTCAATGCTTGTCATTTTCTATTGGCCATTAATTCGAGGGTTTGGTTACAAACATCAGTTGTAGCATATTATGAATCAAAGCATATAGTATGTCATTGAAGTGATGTGATGTCGATGTAAAAATTGACAAGATGCGTTGATTGCTTTGCTTGTACTTTCAGGACACTGTAAATACAACATGATTCTAAAGGTTATTATAAATCTGTATGCGATGGTTACATGGATAGGACCGCAACATTTGATGAAATGATGATTACATTATCATAACCCCAATGTGTAGACAAATAGTTTTTACTATAATATGTGCGTTGAGACATGTTCATGCAAGCACAATATGATCCCTTTTATGGCAGAATGTTTAGTTGAAGTTTTGATTCTAGAATGTTTTCTGTTCCTAGGGCCGCAAATTTTCAATTGAGGGTCTTCTAGGGACCAGTGCGCACTCGAATGCTTTAAGAAATGGATCATTGGTCATTTTCCGTCTTGCACCTCAGGTACAGCTTTAATCTCCTTCAAAAAAAAGAATCCTCACTTGTTAAGACTGGTTTAGATGTGTATATCTATTTGGTTCCTAGATGCTCAATGTTTTCATGGAAATGTACTATGCAATTATGAATCTTACACTTTGTAGTATGCAGGATTACCATAGGTTTCATGTACCAGTCTCAGGGACCGTGGAGAAATTTGTGGAAATTCCTGGGTGCCTGTACACGGTATAGAATACTATATTGCATGCTTTCATGTGTGTGGAAAGGGATCTTTCTGTGTTGTCTCTTTCTACCATTTCTCAGCAATTGACTGACGCTAGTATCTTTCCATTTGATAGGTCAATCCCATTGCTGTGAATAGCAAGTACTGCAATGTATTCACAGAGAATAAAAGAGTTATCTCAATAATATCAACTTCTGAGTTTGGAAAGGTTTGGATTCTTTTATTTTCCTTGTATATTACCAGGCATCCACCTACCAATTGCTGCTGTCAAAATGTTCGATTAATTTAACTCATTCAGTTATCAGTTGTGAGAAAACTTAGTAGAAAATGATGTTCGATGCGCATGTAGCTTGGACTCTTTACCCCATTGTCTAATAAATCTTGGGGATCAGTATGCCTGATGCTACAGAAGAGTTTGCAATATATGTCTGTAGACATTCTTATTTTATCAGGATCTTTCTGCAGATTTATTTTTTGTACCTCAAGAATGACAAAGTATATTGCTCAATTCACTTGTTTACCATAGCCAGTAGCTTGCATTGTTACATACCTGGCTGTTACTCATCATGCAATGCTTTTTCTGATGCATGGTTTCAGGTAGCGTTTGTTGCGATTGGAGCAACCATGGTAGGAAGCATCACGTTCTTGAAAAATGAGGGTGACTACGTCCACAAAGGAGATGAGGTTTGCATTCATGCATTACCCCTTGTTACATTGTAAAGATTTCTTCTGATGTGCGTGTTGTAACATTATCTTTCTTCATCCAGTTTGGCTATTTCTCCTTTGGAGGGAGCACAGTAATATGCGTCTTCGAGAAGGTTTGCTCATCCTCCCTTACAAAAGTTTTTCCCCCCTTTTTAAAAAAAGAAAAATCAATGTCGCCCATACATACAGATTCTGGAACCTGAATCGTTGCTCAAGAAAAAATCACTTTCTATCGCAGGATGCAATCCAATTTGATGCTGATCTTGTGGCCAACAGCGAAAGGTCACTGGAAACCCTTGTTTCCGTAGGCATGACTCTGGGCGTCTCCACAAGGAACAAGGATGTCCGGCATGAATGATGGAGGTGATTAGGATGTCCGGCATGGTACAGAGCTGTAAATTGATCACATACAGGTTAACAGTGGGGTGTATGTGCAACTAGCAACCGCCACTTGATTTGACGATTAGCAAGGAGAGGATCTAGCGCCAGATATTAATTTGAACTACATTCCTTCTCTGTGGTGCTCAAGTAGACAAAGCCTTTTACTGTCTCCAAAGAAAAAGTAAACAAGTTTTGGAAACTTCTAGTCACGAATTTATGGAAATAGCACTTGGAATTCCTAGTCAGAAGTTGGAAGCTGAACATCCTAGAGCAGTCCCGGCCTAGATTGGAAGGGGAAGTAGGGCGTCGTCGAGGCAGCGCCATCAAGATTGCTCCTCCTCTTCTTGCCGTCGTCTTGCTTCTTCTGCTTCTCCTGATGTTGCTTCTGCTTCTCTTGTTTCTTCTTGATGGCATCATCATCATCATCCGACGCCGACGATGAGGGCGGCTTCTTGGGGAACACCTTGGCGAGGGATGGTATGCAGGAGAGACTCATCATGGCTTCTTGAGCTCTTTCCTGTGCCTATGTGTGCTGTCGGTGTTGGGATGGCAGGTTGATGCTCTGGACAAGCACCAATTTGTAGCTGCCACTCTCTGGCTCCAAGCTTCCTGCGGAAGATTGCGCTCCGACTCTTCTTGCTTCTGCTGCCCTCCATTATTTTTTATTTATTTGAACGTAGGTCAGGCCTCAGGCTCAGGGTCAGCACTGAGCTAGTGTAGTAGAGTAGTATTTAGTATTATTATCGTCTCTTGGATGGAGCAGGTAGTATATGCTTATGCTGATGTAGAGACACTTGTACCTGACACGTGGGCTCGGGCCCAGCTGTCATGGACCAAGAGCTCATTGCATGTGAGGTGCCATGTCTGAGACTGACTGTCTTGCTTCGCTCATCAATGACTCTACTGGTGATCCATGCCTTCCATGCTGCTCTGACCGACCACCGAAGCTGATCGAGGTTCCTTGGTAGCCAAGACTGTCAAGTTCAGAGTCCGCTTGTTTCTTCTCTCCCCATCTTCTTCAGAATACCGAACTGCCAGGCTCCAATGCGCATGCTCTGCTCGGTGCTCGGATGGAATGAATGGAACGTGGGTGGAAGCTATCGTCTAATCTGGTCTATTTCTGACTGTTCTTTTTTTTTTTCACTCCCTGATTGAGAGCAACATGCATATGCATGGTAGAAATCGATAGAGAGAACGCGAAAAAAAAAGAAATCATAAATGTGGAGATGCGGGGGATCGAACCCCGTGCCTCTCGCATGCAAAGCGAGCGCTCTACCATTTGAGCTACATCCCCTCATGTGACTTAGATTAACTCAGAAACTACTTAGACCATCACGCACCGTGGAAATCCTGATCGTGGGGTTATCGTGAACCAACTCCTGACAGAAATATTACTCTACCAAGAACTACTTCCACAAGTTTCAGCTGAATGAAGATATCATTCGCCTTTACATAGCACTGTCCAGTAAGCTAACACTGATCATCACCCTCAAGGCTTCACTCGCTACATCAGTTAAGCACAGATTATTGAGACATGGTCAGGGAAGAACTCAAGATTGGAGCACATATCAAATACATCATCACACCTATAACACAGGATAAAGGCTCCTGTGTACGTGTATTCACAGGTGACCAATGCATAAACTGCTGTACGTTAAGATATCTTATGAAATATTTCATCACTGCACAGGTCTTTCCTTTCATGCTATGGCAACTTGTAAATTGTAATGTACAGCAAGTGTCACATCTACCTTCCTGGACTCAAAACCTAGAAAAATGCTATTCTACAGGTCATCACCAGTAATCACCACAAGAACAAGCGCCGCCTCTGAAGTGATGGAAGCGAATTGCATCTCTCAAGATTATTTCTCTGTTCTCACTCCCGGATATCAGTTTCATAGTGGAGTGGCAGTCACGGCAAACTCTCAGGTTCTTCATTACTCGAATTGGTGCTGATTGTGGCAAATGAATCATTCCAAATGCCACAGCTAGTTTCTCACTGTGGCAACCCACCAAATTTTGCTCCCTGCTAGAGATGTCATTTGACTCTGTGCTAGCATTACCAGTGCTTGCCAGCTTTTCTATCTTGGAAAGCATCTCTGACAGTTTTGTATATATTGCATCGCTCTCTGGATGGGACTTGTCACCAGCAACAAAGGAGTGAACTCCAGACTTCAGTTCAATCCAACTAAGACCGGGTTCTTTCTTTACACCTCGCGCTTTCATCAGATCTCTAGTTTTTGAAGCTAAGGAAAGCTCCCCAGCATCCAGGTACATGTTGTAAAGAATAACATATGATGCCGAGGACGTGGGTTCCAGCTCCATTATTCGATATGCAACAAGTTGAGCTCTCTCTATGTCTCCATGAATACGACATGAGGCCAACAGAGACCGCCAAACGACAGGATCATCACGGAAGACTGAATCCCTTATAAAAGCCTCAGCGTCACCTAGCCTCCCAGCTCGTCCAAGGAGATCAACAACACAAGTGCAATGCTTTATGGTTGGGGCCAGTCCATATTCCTTATTCATAATATCATAATACCTGCATGAGACCATCAAATGATATGGACATATGAGATATGTGTAACAAAATAAGTTGCATTGGCAGTTGAATGGATACTCTGATAAAAATGAATGACAAGCTTACCTGAGTCCCTCATCAACCAATCCTCCATGACTACATGCAGTAAGGACACCAAGAAAAGTAATCTCATTAGGAATAACCTTTGCATCCATCATTTCATTGAAAACATGCAAAGCATCCCTTGCACAGCCGTGCTGTGCATGGCTTGATATTACTGCAGACCAAGAGACGACATCACGTGATTCCATTTCCTGAAACCTCAGAGTTGCAGCATCAACATCCCCTGACCTAGCATACATATGTATGCAGGAATTCCCCATGACAGTGAACCGGTTAAAACCTGATTTCGTGGCAAGGCACTGGATCTGCTCACCGGTTCTTGCAACAGCCAAACTCGCACATGCATTCATCACGCTCGATATAGTGAAAAGATCAGGTTTCAATCCATAACATAAGAATTCTTGGAACAATCTCAGTGCCTTCTCGAAAAGCTCATTCTGAACAAACCCTGAAATCATTGATGTCCAGGTGACAATGTCTTGCCTATAAGGAGATCTGAAGCACCTGTATCCATCTTCCATGCAACCGGAGTTGGAGTACAAGTCGATGAGCGCACTGCCGATATAGTCATCGCCTTGGAGACTGTGTTTGATTAGTTGGCCATGTATTTGTTTCCCTAATTCAAATTCACCAGCCAAGTTACATGCCCGTAGAACGCATGAGAATGTGAACTCAGTAGGTTGCATCCCTCGGCTCAGCAGCTCTGAATACAGATTCATAGCTTCTCTCTTGACTTCCTTGCCAACTCCAGCTTCATCCCGACAGAATCCTGCAATCATTGCATTGAAAACAATCACATTTGGGTCTTGCATCGACTTGAAAAGGGCAACAGCATTGCTCAAGGTGCCTTTCTTAGCATACATGTCGATCATTGCGCTTGCAAGAAACACGTCAGTATCCAGCCCAGCCTTCACCACGCATCCATGGACTGCTTCCGCAGTGTGCCCAGCAATATCAACACCAGAAGAAAAGCACTTGATGACGCTCCCAAGCGCGAATGAATTCCAACCCATGCCGTGGCGGCACATCAGAGTGAACACCTTCAGCATCTCCTCGTGCGCACCAGCCCGGACGTATCCGGAGAGCAGCGAGTTCCAGGAGACGTTGTCATGCTCATCGGCGATATCAAACACACGCCTGGCGTGGTCCATCTCGCCGCACCTAGCGTACATGCTGATGAGCGAGTTGGACAAAAACACCCCATTAGCGAGACCTTCCAGAACGGCCAGCGCGTGCACGACCTTTCCAGTCCTCACGTCGCCCGCCCGTGAGCACGCGGCGAGCGCGGCGGCGTACGTGAACCGGTCGGCCTTGACCCCCGCGGCCCGCGCGCGCGCGAAGGTCTCCAGGGAGTGATCCGCGTGGCCGGCGCGGGAGTAGGCGTCGATGAGGAGGTTGAAGGAGACGGAGTTACGGCGGGGCATTTCGTCGAGCAGGCGGGCGGCGGGAAGGGGCCCCCCGAGGCGGCAGTAGGCAGCGAGGAGGGAGTTTCGGAGGAAGAGGGAGGCGGCGGGGTGGGCGCGCGCGATGTGGGCGTGCACGGAGGCGACGTGCGGCAGCGCTGCGCAGGAGCGGAGCAGGTGAAGGTAGAAGGAGTCCATGGAGGCGAACGAAGGCGGCGGCATCTCGGTCTCCGTCTCCTCCAGGGGAGTGAAGGCGGGAGAAGCTTGAACTAGTATTTGAGTGTGATTAGTAGCCGTTCGATCAAAATTTCGCATTGTTTGATTCCAAAATTCACCTTGCCAAAACTAGGGCAGACCAAAACATTGGCAATAATTTTTTACCAAAATTTTGGGAATGCGCTACTTTTTTGGATTCCAACCAAATGGATGCCAAAATTTATAGTTACAAATATGAACCAAACCAAACATGCTCTAACATCGATGCAAGCAACCGGCGGGAGCTCGACACTTGGTCTCGAACAAACAGGGTCTCGACTACCATCAATCGAATTGGCGTCTCCCACATCTCAGGTGTGTTTTTCCCTCGAGAAGATCGTTTGCAACTTGCACGAATGGGAAGAATCCCTTTCACACTACCAGAACCGATCAAGGAGAGAGTTTTTCGGGGGGTTTTTTCCCTGGCATAGTGGTAGTTCACATATATAGACTATAGTCCTAAAAGTGTGTTAACGCTGCCGCTGGTCTGATGTCACTTGGAAAAGTTAACATCTGTCATGACAGCTTTGCAATGGACTGGGGTTTTCTTCCTGGAATTTTAAACCCATTCCACGCCAAGAACTCGTTTCAAACAGGGTCTTTGGAAGCTGGGAGGCAGAGGTGAGGTGCCGCCGACGAGTTGGCCCATTCCACAAGTATCAGTCCCAAACAGGGTCTTTTGAAGCTGGGCAGCAGAGGTGCCGCCGACGAGGTGCAGACCACCTTTGGATCACCACTAACTTATGTCATTGGTCGAGACTTGAGAACGATGCACGAACAGAGTAACATGTGCAAAGCTTGTAAACAGGAATGAATATGGAGCAACTGGCACAACACAAGGCATAGCACAAGTCAAACGGAAGCTCAATAGCACTTGACACACCGCAAGGTTTAATACAGAAACCTTTAGATGCAGACTTCTGAGCGGAAACAAGTTCAGAAATTCAAAATACTTCAGTACATGCATCAAGTACATAAGCAGACATAGCAGATAATTGTCTTGAGTACATATCACAAGCCAGAGAGTCCACCAAGCATGTTAAGCAGATCCATCGAAGTATTGCCGTAGGGTTCTCATCATCTCCTCGAACCAACACTTGAGCTCACAGCAAGTCACAAGCACAAGGAAACGATACAAGATAGAGTGAAGGGATAAATGGTTTTACCTGCCGGAAACACAATGCCACGAGTTCGTTCTACCTGCGTCTAGGGGAAGGTGAGCTGCTGCTTCGGCTGTCACTAGAGATGCTTCTTCCTCTAGGAGGCCTGCATGACAAGACAAGATATTTTCATTAACAGAATATTCTTGACACATGCAGAACACCACAAAAATTGTAAGTTACAAAATATGTTACCTTCTAGGGCTGCGACTCCTTGATACCCTTCTTGGCCCCTATACAAGAAAAGACATTCACATTAACCGCTTATTAGTATTACAATAGCATGACCAGCAACAGAAGCAAGAATTCAGCATTATTTCCTGAGGGTACAAACACCAGAGCAGCTGTAGCACTCACCTTTCTTGGTGGACTAGGTGATCGAGAATATGATGAGTCTGACCTTCCACGCCTCAATGGAGGTCCTCGACCCCTGCATTATATAAACAAAATTTCACAACTGTCAGCATGCAAAAGAGGTACAACCTCCACTGGAAGATTTGGGCTTCAGATCCACTACCTTCTTGGAGAAATCGATCTAGAGCGGGATCGAAGGGGACGGCGAGGAGGAGGAGAACGACTATAACGACGTGGAGGCGGTGGCCTTCTTGGTGGGCTCCTCAACCGCCTTGGAGGTGGTGATCTAGAGAGACAGAAAAAAAAGAAGAATATTTGATACATTTAGCACATCAGGGAGGAAATGCTATCGTATTGCAGGGCACTGCACATAAACGATTATTTGAGACGGGCTCAAAGAGACTCACCGCCTCCTAAGAGGCCCAGGGGAGCGTCTGCGTGGTGATGGGCTACCACGACCCCTCCTAGGTGAAGGTCTGTTTTGTAAAAATAGCGTTAGCACTTCCAGTGACAATACCTTAGATTTATAGAATAAATTTAAGCAATTATTACTGCATCGGTGACCTATGCCTTCGTGGTGGAGAAGGAGACCGCCTCCTAAGTGGAGATAGTGGTCTCCGGCGAGGAGGTGTGTCACCACGCCTGACAGGAGAAGGATCAGGTCGGCGACGAATTGGTGGAGAATCAGGACGACGCCTAGGTGATGGGTCAGGTGGACGCCTAGGTGACTCCACCCTTCGATTTGGAGGAGATCGCTTCCGCGGAGGTGAAGCAGGCTTCTTTCGTGGAGATGCTGCAGGATGTATGTGATTATAGTTACAAAGCTAGGAGCAGAATTAACAACCAAACAATAAGGAATTGTGATTATAGTTACAAAGCTTCAGAAGCTTACATTCCCTAGGACGCTGCTGGGCATCCTTTTCAGCACTACTAGCACCTTTGTCATTTGGAGGAGCATCTCTTTTTGGAGGGGGAGGAACCTTTGTAGGTGATGCAGCCCTTTGGCGTGGTTGAAGAGTGAATCTCAACTTAACAACATTTCCATCAATTTGACCCTGAACAGATTTATAGTAGAACTTGTTGGACATTTACTTGTCAACCAGAAAAAAAAAGACAATAAGCATAGGGTAGAATGCGTACACCATCCATGCAAAGAAGAGCTTTCTCAGCATCAGCTCTCTTCTTGAATTCGACATATCCATACCCACGAGGAAGATTGACCTAAGAAAACAAATAATAGGTGTTAAGAGGAGAGCGCAAGGTACAGATTTCCAGAAGAAGATAGCAACACATCCACTTACCAATCGGTCCATTGATAGCTCCACATTCACCACCTCGCCAAAGTTTCCTAAAAATACAGATAATTAGTCCAATATATTTTAGGGTTCATTTAACAACATTTATATCCAATTTTCGATGTAATAGTTTGTTAAATGCATCTCATGTCAGGCATAACAGTATAATACTACTAGAATCAGCAAAGATTTATTCTGGGCCATTACTATAGCAACAGGAGCACACCCTGGCTACCAGTGGGAAGATCAGTGCGGTTAGCGAACCTAACATGGGTACATCACAAAAAAGCATGGTGGCTGAAGATATAAATATAGGCTCCAAAGCATAACATAGACTTGAATTCGAATACTTAAAAAAATGCACACCATCAACGGAGTCACCTCCACTAAGAGCTCATTCAGGTAACAATAGCACAAGGCAAATTCATACAAATGCAGACATAAATGTAGTTTCACTGTTGAGTCAATAGTTCAATATAACTAAAAATAACACTGAACTTCCAACAGAATAAAGCGCATGTAAGTAAGCTCACCAAAAATCTCTTTCAAGTGAGCCTCATTAACATTCCTTGATAGATGATCAATGCAGAGAACAGCAGACTCAGCAGGAGGAGATGCTTTCCTGAAATTAATAATTACTTTTTCAATAATCTCAGGCGCAAGAGTTGATGTAAAGGTTGAGACAGAAAAAGGGAGCAAAAAACAATGCAAAGTTAACATTGCCTGCGAAATAGGCCAAATCTCTGGACATATAACTCCAAACATGGGAAACAAGCAGTAAACGCCCAAAAGCAGGTTATATACACGACAAGAACTTATGAACAAGTAGCAACATCATAGCTTCAAAAGAAAATGCATCAGACTATACTATTGCATTTGCTACCTAACATGAGTTGAGACGTCCAATATAACAGAAATTTTGAACAAGCTTTGTATTGTTACCCCACTAACAGCAATTTGGAAACTACATTTACTTCGTAAAAAAATAAAAAATGATAATAACAACTAGCAGGTGAAACAAGCTCTTAAATATATAATTATCAGTATAGCAGCAGGGAATTGAAGGAAAAAATATGCAGCTACTATGCAAGCTAATACCTAGGGGGTGAAGCCTTTTTAGGCGGTGGTGATGGCGAACGGACTTTCTTCGAGGGTGAACCTCTTTTAGGAGGTGGTGAAGGTGATCGACCTTTCCGTGCTCCCGGTGAGCTGGGCAGACAAAGGTATCCATAAGTAAATGCACTCCAGTTAGAGAGAATCAGATAAGAAACATTATTTCAAGAGAAAAATATAAAATAACCATGTTCACAAAAGCAGAATGCATGTAGTGTAACCAGGTAAATTTATATGCAAGAAAAACTTTAAATAGCCACAAGCCCATGTCAACAATAAAAAACATGGCAACAGGAAAAACAAAAAGCATGAGGCGGAATGAATTCAATAAACAGATCATCAAGCTGATTTCAGTATCAAATGCACTACGAAACAGCAAAACGCAAAGCTAAACAATAAACCCAGAGCAAGGAATTTGAACAAACAAAAAGGTGTCCGCCTGAATTCTGAATGCAGGGTCCAACATTTAACTTAAGTTTCCAGCCTATCACAAGCATAATTAGAAAATGAATTTGCTAATGATAGGTACAACTATTACCAAACTCTGGTCCTGTTTGATACTGAATGACTGCATCCATACCGTTGAGTATTCAAGAAGCCTCATACCAAAAATCTGAATTCAACACAAAGGAACGCCCTAGAGACAAATATCTGAACCAAGCAGCCTCATACTAAATACTACAGTTGCAGCCACCCCAAGCATTAGGATGTAGTTACGGAAAGCTCTAGGGTTTCACTCTTTTGATGAAGTGACACTCGAATCAATAAATTGGAAAAAAAATCTGAAACAGCATCAGTTCAGAAGGAACGAAGTATATCGCTACCCCCGCCCCAAAAACACTCTGAACAAAACGCAACCAAAATCTAATAGAGTATACATAGCCTAAAACAAGTGGATCCATATCGTGGAGGTGGGGCCTCACCTGCGCTTAGCTGGGGGAGGGGAGCGGCTACGGGACTGGGAGGAGGACGACGAGAAGGAGCGGGAGCGCGACCGGGAGCGGGACGAGACGGAGCGGGACGGCGAGCGGGAGGAGGAGCCCGAGGTGGAGCGCGAGGCGGAGCGGCCGCGCCGAGGCTTCGCCATCGTCCCCTGCGGCGGCGGCCGGGCGCGGGCTTGCGGTGTTGGGCTAGGGTTTTGTGAGCGGGTAGGGAGGAGGAATCCGGCAGGTTGCGGGCTTGGGTGGAGATGAGGTGAGAGAGTTTATGGCTCCGGCCTACCGCCAACGTGGTGGACGGGTGCGACTGCTAGTAGTACTCGTCGGCCCCACCTGCAGAACCGTAGTCTCGGACAACTGGACAAGGCACTTGTGTTCTTATTTTCTTTCTTTCTTTCTTTCTTTTTGATGGGCACTTGTGTTCTCTACGTTCCAAACAGTTCGTCTGGGGAAAAAAAACTGAGCATGTGAATTTCACAGAAAATAAAATAAAATGAAAAGGTGTGTTTCAAATAAGAGCATATGTGCCGACTTGCACCGTATGGAGGGGGAAAAATGAAATATGAACCCAGAAGATATTTTGTTGACACTCAGGCTAACAAACTGGGATACACCATAGAGAAGGCTCTTATCAAGCCCCGATAATTTCAACAAGGTACCAACACATCAGAACGTCAGACAAAATTGAGCCACTCAACAAGAGGATCGTGCAATTGACAGTGGGTGCGATGTTTGCCCATGGAACACTTCCATTTCATAAGTCAATCTGTCCATTACTCAAACATTTACGACACTATTATAAGTACAAAATATATACGGCATAAACATCAGGGCATTGCTTCGCCTTCTTTGTAAGTTGTCACTTCTGCGAGCTAACATCTCTCAAAAATCTTGTAAAGCTTCTCCAGAGAAGCAACCTGCATACAAAGTTTAGAAATAACACAGAAAAATATTAGCAACATTGTTGTTATCATCGGCAAAGGCAAATCATACACAAGTGGTAACACTAAAATTCATTTCAAAGCCTCTGGCTACCTATTGACGGAGAATAAGCTAATCTACTCAAAACAATGTAACCCATAGGTGACCAGGATTAAAAGATTACGCTGTGATATGTCCAAAATAATTTACTGCTATTTGCAATTTCAAGAAAATACATGTGCTGTCTTGACCCTCCAGAATGCCTCAAGATTGTGCCAAGACATTGCAACAGTTAGAAGATGGAATAGTGCTCTCAATTTCAGAAGTATGCATCAATCTGGACTCTGGAGACAGCGATGGTAGCAATAGTACATGTACATTAACTTTTAAATCAGGAGCCCGTATTACCAATTTGTTAAACAATTCAATGCCAAGCTGGTGAGAAATACCAAGGAACTAGGTGCGGCAATTAAACCATCCACAGACAAAAGTTCAGCATCAAGAGTCTGCCCATGTACAATGGTCTCTATATAGTCCCAAAAGCTTGAAACACAAGAACAAACCTGAACAAATGTCCCATCTGTTGCCATTGACTTTGGGGGCTTCAGGAAAAGTCGCATGGATGGAAACAAGACATGCTGAATGGTCCATTCACGTTGGGACCATGCTGTTTCTGCTTCCACAAGTAGTTCTTGATCAATATCTTCATCTGTGGTGCAATTTCTTTTTTAGCATCAATAGCAATTAATATTGATGAAAAGACATGCATATAGTGCTACAATTGAGCCTATGAAAGATGTAGCCTAGCAACATATATCATGGAAATTTTGTGTGGCATTAAATTCCATCTCATGTTATCTGAGTGGTTTCAGAGTTGTCAACTGGGACAAAGTCCAGCATCAATAATCTCGACAATACATATCTACTAGGGTGTAAACCTTGGCAGATCTTGATTATGTCCTAGCACCAATAGCACGTAAATGAGTAATTGTCACAGAGTAACGATATCCAATAGATCACCTGTATTATCAACATGTTCACCACTTGCCATGCAATCTTTATTTTTCTTGTACAACTGAATGCCACTCCCAGATGGATTTGGTAGGATGGGAGGATGGAGAGCATAAAAGTTCCCAATTGCAGCAGCTGCCGTCCTGAAGCACTCTTTCTCATTATCCCAAGTAACCTATTGCAAGATTGTAATTTCTAAAAATCAGGATTGCCAGAACTAGGAGAACTGCAGCGTTAAAAAAAGTAATGAAGCAACACATATTAGGGCTCAAACTGCAAAATAAGTTTTTTATTTTAAGAAAAGTTATGTTCAGATATTTAGCTGCCATATTTACACGAAAAATCATTTAAATTTGAAACGCTCAAACAGCTTTGCGTGTATTACTTGCCATCTCAACAGGTAGTGCATAGTCTGATGCCATGCTTGACTTTAAATTAGCATATATGATGAACTTGATGACTTAATAAGAGAGACCTACATCATTCCCCATAGTCAACACAAATTCTGGGAGACGATCCATATCAGGGGTGTACTGATCAAGTACAACTGGAAGCCTAGTCAGGTTTCCATCTTTATCAATATGGATAGAGAAGTACTCATTAATCATCTCGGCGTTTTCTTTCAGTATCTCGGAGTTTACCTGCAAAGAAATATATTATGTTCATCGGAGCTACGCAACAAGAAGTCAGTGGACTTAACTGCAATAAAAGAATTAAGAAATATCTAGACACCTACCACATTAACAAAGAATTGAGCCATTCAGGAAGCAACTTACTTCTGCAATTTCCAGTTTCTCCTCATCATTTTCATCACCCATTAGTTCATCATCCTTCAGTGCCATCAGTAGCAACTCCCGAAGAGGAGCTGGTTCACTAAGCTGTATAGCATTGAAGTTTCCGAAACGGCAAAGTGCTTGCTGGTACATGAGTTCTTTACTGCACCAAATTGAACAATAACCATACCACATGAAAGCAAATGCCAAAATGTCCCAAGAAATAAATAATATCAATCCAATATTTTGAAGTGGTGGCAGTAGTTGCAAGCTTGCAACTGTTTTTTTTCTGAGAACCTTGCAGATGGACATGCATTGGTGCTTTATGATGGTCTGGCATGGCAGTCTTAAGCCCTGAACAACTTAAAGTAGCCATGCATGCACGTTATCAGCTTATGGGTAGAGTGGAATTGGGTTTCTGGTACCTTCTGTGATTCATTCCAGAAATTGTAAGTTTTTGGCTCGGATAAGACTCTAGTCATACGTGGAAAGGATGAGAGATACAGTAATTCAGTAGAGTTTACCTAACATTTACAACATTGACAAGGTATAAGCGAGTATTGTGCTGTATCAAAGCGAAAACTTCGTCAGCCAGTCCAACATATGTGCAATTCTTAACAACGTCTAACAGACCTGCAGCAATAGATAAAACATCATCCGAGAATAATAGAGGCACGCCTTTCAGTCATCAAAGGCTAAATGAGCTCACCAGGATGGCAGCTGGAATCTACTTCTGTAAGAAGCTCATGACGACTGGATAAATCACAAGCATCTTTTGGGTTTCTTCTTGATCTTACAACATTTCTAGTTGAACCACATAAACATTGAAAAAAATCAATGTAGAAATTAAAAAATCAGATTGTTTGAATTAGCAACCAATGTAGGAATTAAAAAAAAAAGTACTTCCACCGAAACAAGCAACAGCATGTAAACAAAAAATTACTCACATGATGAAAGGAGTAGAATAGGTGCTTTATAAACAAAAAAGTAGCGGTGCATATGAGGGGGACTCAGTGAAACAAATACAATATCAAATTCAAATGTGGCAGAAAACCTAACAAGAATGCTAGATGGTTGCCAGCTTGCTAATTAGGACCATACCTTACAGAAATAAGGTCAGATTTCTTTTCATGATTTGAAGATTGCCCGTGCCAGTAAGTGTGCAACCTTCCTGATGGATCGCGTGGATCAGTTCTGACCATTTGGCTAACAGGAATCTTTTGAGACTTCATTCCTGCAGTACAAGATGGTTACAGTGAGATAATTTGCTGGATGGGGATAAAGGTTTCAGATACTACTAATTTGGTAGCAAATAGTAATAAATAATTAACTAATGCGCCATGGAAGCATAGGGTATCACTGGAATACATCTAAGCTTAAAAGAGACATGATCCAATATAACCGTTCGTCGACATTCTACATACCAGAGGACATTTTGACTTCAGTACCCTTTTCCTTCTGCATGTTAGCTTGAGTAAGTGCTGAGGGGTTTACTGCCTGAAACGTATATGGAACAGGATCATCAATGGGCAGAAAGTTCACGTTAGGGTTCAAATACATCATGCAATGTTTCAAGTATAAGAAAGCCTGTTATAAAAATAACAGAAAATGAACACCATTGAGTCATTGATATCACCAAATCATATGCCATAGAAAACGATATCTCAGATAAAGGGGGAGGCTTGAATCAAGGTCTATACTTGTGTTTATAGGCAAGGGTTACATGGTCGCAAATCATGTTTCCAAGAAAACATCTATGAACAACGGTGCCCAAGTATGGAATCAAAAGCCAGCGAATAGATAATATGGTAACCTCGATGGGCTATCACCCAAAAGCACCACATAATATCAACCTTAACAATAGTATTGAGTTGCATGCACCAACCAATTCAACCCAAAAACTTAAGCTGATGGGGAGAGGTGGGCAATTCACTTATACTTCAACACTCCCCCTCATGTGCAGGCTCCCTCAGGCCTCAAACGTGGAACTTAGGAGTCAACTGCAATTATTTTATTTAATCGCACCCACCAGGATTCGAACTCGAGACCTCTGGCTTTGATACCATATTGAGTTGAATGCACCAACCAATTCAACCCAAAAGCTTAAGCTGATGGGGAGAGGTGGGAAATTCACTTATACTTCAACAAATAGTACAAGTAGGTAAACATCAATGAAGAAATAAGATTGCTAATTAGCCAATTAATCACCTGAGTTTGGAATATCCTTGTGGTATTAGAACTCCTCAGCTTTTCCTCAATAGTATTTTTAATAATTTCAATAAGACGCTCTTGATTCAAGAGGCTAACCTGAAAGCCAAAGATTCCAAAGGTTCACAAAAGTATCCAACCATTTGGTATCTAACAGGAAAAACTGATTGAACATCAGAAGCACAACAAATCTTAGAAGGATGTTTCAAAATGTACCTCTTTCTTGGTTGGGTGTATATTGACATCGACGTGTTCTGGTGGAAGATTGATGGACATGTATATGAAGGGTTTGGATGCTTGAGGTAATGTTGCAGAGTACACAAATTCAATAGCTCTTTTTAGAGAAGTGCAGTCTACAAGCCTATCTGAGGAGTAATATGAAGACACATAAATGATAAAGCAGATGTATCTCCGTCGAAAAAAATCATCAGTGCTATTCTCGCATATTTCTACCATTTATGAAAAGGATCATCGTGATCTTCTTTGCCACATAATTTGCATTCGATATGTAGCCATCCATCTTGAAGACTGCATCTCCAGCATTCTCATCTGAAACCTCTATTTCCATCAGATCACGAACGACAGAAGCCCCATAGACATTCCTTATAGCATCCAGCCTAGAAGGTGTGCTCGCACTATGCACATCTGCCCTATTGGCTCCATGCTGTGACAGTACAAGCAAATGATACCTATTCAATCTGATGATCGATGATATAAAAGGAAAAATATAGGGATATTGTACCTTTCTGCAAGAGAAGTTCACGTTGATGTGATGGACTGCAAACCGACTAATGAAGTCTACAATCTTGGGGTAGTCATCATTGGAGTTCTGCAATGTTTTTCTACGAGCTACCATATTGTAAAATAAATTTTCAACCTGAAGAAAATTATGTTTACCAGAATTACAAAGCATATCTAATAGTATTAAGCAGACAAGAAGTAGTACTTCGTGCGAACTAACCATGACTTGAGTTCCTTTAACCGCAGCACAGGGTTTTGGCTCATTCTCCATTACGCCATCTTTATAAGAAACACTGCCAGGGGAAGGGGGACATGAAAAAACTTATCAGCAACAAATATAGAATGCAGCAGAATCATGAAATTTCAAACTGTTCATGAACTAACCGGTAGCCATGAAGTTGTCCCTCTGTTATCGTTGTCACAGTAACATGGCCGACATAAGTCATACTGGCCAAGGCCTCCCCTCTGAACCCCATAGATTTTATTGTCTGTAAATCCTCATATGCGGATAACTTTGAGGTAGTATGCCTTTCGCACAAAATTGGCAAATCCTCAAACTACAAAAGAAAAATAAGTTAGTTACACAAATACTTCTTCAGTGGACCCATAAGGATAAATTATGTACTGATCTTATAATAGGGAGCAGGCCCCACAAAATGCAACAAACCTAACCTGTGGTTCCCATACAGTACAACATATAGCATCCAAAATTATGTCCTCTAATTTATTAGAATTTGCAGTCGTGAAATGCTTAATAGAGATAAAGCATGCCGTCACATTTCGTTCCCGTGACACTATTTGTGTGCTTATTTCATTGATAGAGAAATGGACTATGGTGAAAACATAAAAAACATTTTTCAACTTATCAAAGCACGGAACCAAAATTTCCTGGTCCTCCCCATTCACATGTTTGGCAAACCGTCGATTCCATCAAATGGTTCTACACAGACTCATGAACACTGTAAGCAACAGTAGCAACGAAATGCAATATCCAGTCCACCAACCATTCGACAGGAGATGAGGGTGGGTTTAGTGGGCATACCCGGATGCCGTGGCCGTCGTCGGAGACCTGTATGAGCTTGAGTCCTCCGTCCTTGACGGTGACGGAGACGGTGGAGGCGCCGGCGTCGAGGCTGTTCTCGATGAGCTCCTTCACCGCCGACGACGGCCTCTGGATCACCTCCCCCGCCGCGATGCGGTTCACCACCGATTCCTCCAGCCGCCGGATGCGGGGAGGGTCCGCACCGCCCCCGCCGACGCGCGGCGACGGGTCATCGACGTCCATGCCCGCGGTTGGGGGCTGAGGGCAGGCTGCTGAGAAAATGGGGACGGCGGAGGGTTTGGTCTTTGGAGTTCGCGCGCAATGTACCGCGATATGGGCGGTTTATCATTTAAGCTAGAGCATAATGGTCTTTGGTATTTTGTTTGTAATTCCAGCATTAATAAACCTTAAATTAGTTACCAAATGTTCAAAGGTGACCTTTGTGGTTTGCATCTGTTCGATAATCCGGTACCTATTTTACTTTGTGTTCTCACACAGCAACACCGCGATGCTCCAAACGCTAGCTATGCTGGATTTCATCGCAAAACTGTTCATTGAAAGCATTGCTGAACTGCAGGCGGTTGAGCCGCTGACAATTTTTACAATGGTCTTAAGCGTCTTAACGTGTATCTACTGAACCTACTACAACAGCAGGGAATGTCGCTAATCTTTCCTTCTATCACCAGCGTGGCGGGCTGCATCACATGAACCTCACAAAACTGATTTTTCTTTCTTTTTTTTCGACCCCACCCTGCTCACAAGGAGCTTACACAATGTGACCTACACGGACCCTGAAACCTTATTTCATCGCACCTGAATACGAACGATCACAAGTCTAGTTTGGATGCTTTCATCAGTGGCTGGTCGCCAGGGCCGTCACCAGCAGGCCTAGTACGAAGAACGGCTGCGCGCTTGCCTGCATTCAGCAAAGTAACATTGTCGTGATAAGCGTCTGAGAGTTCCTATTGTTGCTCACGGATACACAACGGGAAGGGCTGGAGCAAGTAAACAGTGGGACAAGCAGATGAAGCGCACCTGATATTTAACATCATACTTAACAGGGTCCTTCAGGAAGTACTGGAACTGCTCCAACAAAGTAAGGAGGATTAGAAAGCTGTTAATTAAGAAGACTGCCTGCTGCTTTCCGCTCACTATTCGGTGCTGATTGTTCTTTAGTTATGTATCGTGGACTGAAGATGTTTTTGCCATCACTTATTTAGCACAGATAACCAATATAACACAAATGCAGTTTAGCCAGCCTTAAAGATAAAACTATTCCTCCGAGTTAAGCTTCGAACTTAATAACATGCATGGAAAAGAGCAAAAATTGAAACAAGAAAACATCTGGAACGGTCAGCTACCTGGAAGACCACCTGAGGAATTGTTAGTCCAAGCAACGCCAGGGCATAATATAGCTTGCCAGTGCTCAACAGGTAGCCTGGAAAGTGTAACTTCTATGTTAAAACAAACTCTTACAGAAATTCAGCATAGATGATAAATCAAGCTATCTCTTGTGGTGCCTCCTATTTTGTACTGGTAGAATGTGGTAACAAGTGGAAACACTCACTTCATTCGAATACTCAGAGAGAAGCTATAATGTTAAACATAATGTATAGTCTGCTGTCATGTGAAGTTTTCTAAAGTTAAGCAGAACAAAATTTTCACTAAGCACATCTTGTGTCCAAAGCAACAGCCCTCCAAAGTTCCTTTTAAGGCTCCATCAATAAACAGGATACTTAAAATCTGATGCATTATCATGACAAATGCAGAGATTATTATGGTATGCTTAACAGCAGCATGGAGCCATGAACCACATGGCAATCCGAATATGTTAAACAACTGAAGCGAATACAGTAATCCTTGAAGGTAATTTATATGAAAAGAAAAGGAGCGAGCAATAGATAAAATTTCTGCCTAACCTGCAACAGATAATTGAGTGATGTCAATTGCTCCAACGCATATCCATTTTGCAGTTTCCATCCCAAAAGCAACAGGAAGTGACTAAAAAAGAAAAGGTAAATTGGTATGGAGAAGCGCTTCAACAATGAAAACATTTTATTCAGAAAGGAGAATAACCTGAAGCCCCAGAGCTCTATCCCCCTCAATGCTCTTAAAGTCGTTTACAATAGCAATTCCTAGCTGCGTAATCAAGAAAACAGTCAATCATCATGACAGGATGAATGATCAAAACAAAGGTAACAGGAAATGGAGAAGAAATACCCCTGCTATGCTGTACAAAGTTGTCAGAACAACGATATCAGGAGTAAGAGTTCCGAACAACGCCTGACCAGCCCACCTGCAAAAAAAAAAAATTATACCTTTTGTAAAAGATGCTGAAATAATGACTGTAACACCGAAGCCAGCACTTTTGCTCGACATGAAGAGGGCATAGACAGATGTTGATCCTACCAGGGCAAGCTAATGTAACTTGCACCCAGAGCAAAGTTCCCAATCCATCCATTCTGCTTGAGCTGAAAATTTATGATAACGTTTTGTTTCAATCAAAAGGAATATTGAGTCCCAAGAAACTACTTTTCAAAAAGCAGAATCGGTATAAAGAAGAAACACTCAAGTACCTTGAGAGGTGGTGCTGAATATATGTAGGATAGCAAGGAACCACCCACAGCAAGATAAAAAACAATAGGAAAATCATGCCCTGCCTGAAATGAAGCAGACCATGAGAAAATTTGGTGACAGCCAACATGTTAGTGCACAAAAGCAGTTTCTAAGGACTTACCCAAACGTCTAACAAAGCACCCAATCCAAGCCCCGCTAATAGTAGCACCCAGATCTGAGTAATTACCTGAAGAGAATCATTGTCATCAGTAAGACAGCCACAACATGACTACTTGGCCACTCGGAGCTGGCAAAACTCTTGTAAAAGATTTCAAAAGATCATTATCATCATGGTTCAGCTTCATCTCAAATTTTATACAGCAGTAAATGGCAGTACATGCATCACAAGGGAAAATAGATTCACTCAGATATTAACAACAATTTGAAAGAGGAGATTTGCAGATAGCAATAGCGCTTAGTGATAATGGATGTAATGAATCATCGTTCTCTAGACTCTGTTTTATACAAGGAACAAGAGATTGAGTTTCAAAATTGGCATGCTCCTCTTTTAAACAAACATATTAGTTCGCAACAGAAGTATCCGCAAGGGTGGATAAAAAAATTTATGAATCATTACAATATTTTGAGTGGCATCAAATTTTTCCAAAGTTTCAGGATAGGAAGGAAGTAACGAATGGTGCATTCATGCAAAAGATCAAAAGCAATAAGTGGTATCTGAATGGTTTTTGTTTAGTGGATTAATTAGCTAGCATCCCCTAAAATGACAAGTTAGAACACATATACCTACAAACTACTTGACAGTTGATGAAACTAAACATACATGTAATTACATATGCCAAAAAAGAGAGAGAGATCCCTCTCTCTGAAATACAGACATACCTCATTTTCTGATATAGCACCTGATGGAATAGGGCGATAAGGCTCGTTGATTGCATCAATGTCTCGATCATACCAGTCGTTAATTGTCTACAATCAAGAATGTTTGGCTAGCATACTTATTAGTAGAAACAGTCTCCTGTGCAGCAGCATTGAGGTTATAAATAAAAGCCAACACAGATAATCTAGAAGTAAACCTGCGTGTAGCCTGTAAGGCATGGGCCAGACATTATCATGCATACAATAGATTTTGCAACATCTTCAACCGTCCAGTGGAAATTTCCTGAATACAACAGATTAAGGGGGGAAGAACATAAGCATAAAAGTCATACAACAACAGGAACAGTGTTATACGCACAACAAAAAGACACTGTACTCTGGTGCCTCTATCCTAAAATTCAGGCAGTTCAGGGCAAAAGGAGTTCAATGTGTTGTGGAAGTTGCTGCGCTCACTAGTTTAAATTCAACAGAAAGAAGGATGGACCTACAGGACTAAGTTGCTTATCTAAGACAATGGATGTCAGTCGGTATATACTTCATTATAAGGTTGAAGATTGAAGAATACTGCTGTTGATTAGCAAAAGTAACAAGTCATTTGGGAGGTGGGCAATGTAACAATGATGCACCTACACAGGAAAAATGTATTTGCCAAAATTCACTTGATGGATTGTTTTTATGAAGTGAAAGAACATATAAAAACCAATTATAGACGGGCACCAAAGCATACCAGAGGCAGCTGCTCCACAGAGAACTCCCCAGACAAGCGGAGGCCACGTCACTGGTTTAGTAAGTTGAAGACGGATCTTCCAAATGTCCTGTTCACACCATGTGAAAGAAGACACTGATGAATATTAGATTGTTTGCAGTCGTATGTTCCAACTGGCTGAATTGGTGTGCACAATATTAACTTCTAAAGACTATAAGCATTCAAAATTACAAATGTCCAAAAAAGATATACTCAACTTTTTTCTTTTTTAAAATAAAAAGATGTTGTACTAACTACCGTGGGATTAAGCTGATGAGCCATACGATGAAGCTTTGGGAGAGGGTTATCGAGCACCGTCTAAGAAGAGTGACAAGTATGACCCAAAACCAGTTTGGGTTCATGCCTGGAAGGTCGACCATGGAGGCGATTTTCTTAATCCGACAATTGATGGAGAGATATAGAGAGCAGAAGAAGGACTTGCATATGGTCTTTATTGACTTTGAGAAGGCGTATGATAAAATACCGAGAAATGTCATGTGGTGGGCCTTGGAGAAGCACAAAGTCCCAACTAAGTACATTACCCTCATCAAGGATATGTATAAGGATGCGACGACGTTTGTCCGGACATGTGATGGTGACACCACTGACTTTCCTATTAACATAGGCCTACATCAGGGGTCAGCATTGAGTCCTTATTTATTTGCCTTGGTGATGGATGAGGTCACAAGAGACATACAAGATGATATCCCTTGGTGTATGCTCTTTGCCGATGATGTGGTGCTGGTTGACGAGAGTAGAAAAGGGGTTAATAGGAAGTTAGAGCTGTGGAGACGCACGTTAGAGTCGAAAGGGTTCAGACTCAGTAGGACCAAGACCGAGTACATGATGTGCGATTTCAGCGCGACTAGGCAGGAGGATGGAGATGTTAGCCTCGATGGGCAAGTGGTGGCCCAGAAGAATACTTTTCGGTATTTAGGATCGATGCTTCAAAAGGATGGCGACATTGATGAAGATGTTAGATATAGAATCTCAGCTGCCTGGTTGAAGTGGCGTCAAGCTTCTGGCGTCCTATGTGACAGAAGGGTGGCACAAAAGTTAAAAGGTAAGTTCTATAGGACAGCGATTCGTCCGGCGATGTTATACGGTGCTGAATGTTGGCCTACAAAAAGACGACATGTCCAACAACTGAGTGTAGTAGAGATGCGGATGTTGCGGTGGTTTTGCGGGCACACACGAAGGGATAGAGTCCGGAACAAAGTTATTCGGGACAGAGTGGGGGTGGCACCAATTGAGGAGAAACTTACCCAACATCGATTGAGATGGTTTGGACATGTCCAACAGAGATCCCCTGAGGCGCCGGTGCGTAGTGGGGTTCTAAAGCAGGCCGAAAATGTAAAGCGAGGTAGAGGTAGACCTAAACTGACTTGGGACGAGTCGGTGAAGAGAGACCTTAAGGAGTGGAATATCTCCAAAGAGGTAGCTTTGGATAGGAGCATTTGGAGACTCGCCATCCACGTACCTGAAGATCTGTGATCTTTGTTTTTTTTATGGGTTTAATCTCTAGCCTACCCCAACTTGCTTGGGACAAAAGGCTATGTTGTTGTTGTTGTAAAATAAAAAGATGTTGTCATTTAACTCTTCTTTTTTCTTTAATAAAGGTGACATCTGATGAACATTATGTTTACAAGACTCATTATTACTCAACATTCCCACTGCATAGAAGCCTGACTAAGTACAGAACGATACCATTCACCAGGCATAGCGCAGAGCATGTGAAGCAATCAATTCAGCCAAGCAAAAAGTGGCATGTGCATAGACCAGCGTGTTGGGATCATGGGATGGAAAACGCTGTAACATAGCTCTACGCTTTATACTGAGTCCCAATTAGCCACACAAATCCAAGCAAAGGCACCCATTGCAACATATATCCAAATCCAATGAACGGAGAATAACAGGAGGAGGAAGCAAGCGGTTTGGACTCACGGTCTCCTGCTTGGCGCCCTTGATGCCAAGCAGCTGGTTGAAGCTGGAACCGCCCGCCGCCGGCGCCTTCTCTGGGGCCTTGGGCTTCGCTGCGCAACCGAACCCACCAAACCAAGCATAGCACGCATCAGAGGCCAACGGAAAAGGCCTTGAAAAGGATCGAGCAACACGGCCGATTGGACAACAACGGGCGCGCGCAGAAGACAAAAGTGTTCACCGTCTTTGGCGTCGGTCTCGGCCGCGCGGACCACCGGGAACGGGCGCCTCCCTGCGAATGGAGCCGACATGCGTCAGGGGATCGGTCAAACTTTGCTCTACAGTCTTGCGTGAGCGTGGAGAGAGAGAGAGAGAGAGAGAGAGAGAGAGAGAGGGGGGGGGGGGGAGGCGTACCAGTGCGGTTGAGGCGGAGATGAGGAGTGTGCGTCGGAGAGCGGAGGCGGAGAGGGGGGCGGAAGGCGGCGGTGGAGGAGGACGAGGTGGAGGCGGCGAGGAGGTGGGCGGCAGCCATGGGGAGGCCAGCCGGGCTCGCTGGAGGAGTGAAGGGAGGAGGATAGCCGATAACGCCTGCGGCCTGCCCTGCCCTGCCCTGCCCTGCCCAGTCGAGTCGAGCTCACGGGTGCGTGCCCAGTGGACAGGATTCTGAGCAGGGACGATTTGTTTTCGTTTAACGTGCAGTTTGCATGCTCCATCTCTGCCTCTCTCTGTGCTGCGGCCGCCGCGCCGGCCTTAGCCGCTTCCTTTCACCGGACGGCCTGACAATAGGTACGCCCACCATCGTCCCCGTCCCTCCCCTTTCCTTTTGTGCGATGCGACGCCGGGCAACTGAAACCCTTGATCGGCCCATGCTTTTGGGAACGCGGAGTCCCAGTTGTACCGTTTACCTGGTAAGGTTTTCTCATGATAAAAATAATGGAGTCATCAACCATAGATGGGCTGATGCCTTCAATGAGTGGATTGGGAAATGGGCCCTAATAGAGCTTAATCCCAGTAATAGGAAATATACTGGGACCAATAATCAAGAGAATCTGATTATGACCAAGATTGATAGAGTGTTTGTTTCCACTAATTGGGAGCAGGCCTTTCCTCTGGCCAGAGTGAAAGCACTAGATAGAATCCCAAGTGATCACAATCCTATTTTAGTGGACTCAGGGGATAATAGATTCTTTGGTAAAAGAAAGTTTAGATTTGAGAAGTGGTGGCTAGAGAAAGAGTCTTTTAAAGGTTTAGTAGTGAAGGCTTGGAGTGCTGAGAATAGTATCAGCAACAATCTGGATAGATGGCAAGCTAGAGTGAGATTTTTTAGGGAACTAGTTAGAGGTTGGGCAGCCAATGAGGTGGCTGCAATGAACAGAAGGAAAACTGAGCTATCTGCTGAGTATAGTTCTTTAGATAGTGAAGCTGAACAGATAGGTTTATCTAGTCAGAAGTTAAGTAGACTTAAACAGGTTTCTGATGAGCTAGGAGAAATCTGGGCACTTGAGGAAATTAAGGCTAGACAGAGGTCTAGAGAGAGATATATAGTGGAAGAAGATAGGAACACAACCTATTTCCAAGCTGTGGCAAACCAAAGGAGTAGGAAGAAGTTAGTTACCTGCTTAGAGGGACCTAGTGGAATGGTGGATACCCAAGAGGAGATGATTAAGATAGCCACAGATTTCTATAAGGAGTTATTTGCCAAAGAGGAAAGAGCAGAGGTTAGGCTGGCTGAGGATTTCTTTAGTGAGGAAGAGAAATTAAATAGGGAGGAAATAGAGCTTCTTGATGCACCTTTTACGGAGAGTGAAATCAAAGAGGCAGTTTTCAGTAGTTATGCTGAGGGAGCCCCTGGGCCAGATGGGCTATCCTTTATTTTTTATCATAAGTTCTGGGAAGTTGTCAAGGATGACTTCATTAAGTTGTTCGATGACTTTCATAAGGGTGTACTGGATTTGTACAGACTAAATTTTGCTATGCTTACCCTCATTCCAAAAGTAGAAGAGGCGAAGCATATGAAAAACTTTAGACCCATTAGTCTACTGAACTGTAGCTTCAAGATCTTTTCTAAGGTGCTAACTTTAAGGTTAGGGAAGGTAGCTCAAAGATTGGTGGCTGCCAATCAGAGTGCCTTTATAAAGGGGAGGTATATCTTAGAAAGTGTGGTTGTGGCTCATAAAATTGTCCACAGCATTAGTTCTAGTGGAGAGAAGGGAGTGATTTTAAAGCTTGATTATGAAAAGGCCTATGACAAGGTCAGCTGGGATTTTTTGTTTGAGGTCCTAAAAGCTAGAGGTTTCAGCCACACATGGTGTGGTTGGATGGAAAAGATAGTGATGGGAGGTTCTGTGGGTGTTAATCTTAATGGGGAGGGGAGTTCCTTCTTCAAGACAGGGAAGGGGCTGAGACAGGGGGATCCCATCTCACCTCTGCTTTTTAATTTGGTAGGGGATGTCTTCACTAAAATGTTAGAAAAAGCATCTAGGGGTGGTCTGATTAGAGGCTTGCTTAATGATTTTAGAGAAGGTGGAGTGGTGTCTCTGCAATATGCAGATGACACTATTATTTTCTCTGGTGCTGAGGAACAGCATTTGAGAAATTTGAAGTGTTGTTTGATTTGGTTTGAAAGTATTTCTGGCATGAGAATTAATTTTCACAAAAGTGAGATTATTCCAATGAATCTGTCTGAACAGAAGCTGCATAGAATAGTTCATATTTTTGGTTGCCTAGTGGGTTGTTTCCCTATTAAATATTTAGGTATTCCTCTTCACTTTGAAAACCTGAGGAGGGAGGATATTCAACCTCTAGTAGATAAGATGCTGAAAAGAATAGCTAGTTGGAAAGGGAAGCTGTTGTCACAAGCAGGGAAAGTAGTCTTGATTAAAACCTGCTTAACCAGCATCCCAGTCTATCTTTTATCTTTTATAAAGTTCCCTAAATGGGCAATTAAGCTTCTGAACTCCCATTTAGCAAATTGCTAATGGTCTGATATTGAGGGTAGACACAAGTATCACTTAGTTAACTGGGAGTCCATCTCCATGTGTAAGGAGTTTGGAGGGCTTGGAATCCCCAATTTAAGAGATTTGAATATTTGTCTGCTGGCTTCTTGGCTAAGAAGATACCAGTTGGATGGAGACAAGCTCTGGAAAACTTTGTTAGACCACAAGTATGATACAGATAGACCTAATATCCTTTGTACTAGGAGTAATGGGGCTTCTCAGTTCTTTAGAGGTATCATGTGGGCTGCAGAAGCGGCCAGGAGGGGGTTTAGGTGGAAAGTAGGTGATGGAAGGAAGGTAGGATTCTGGGAAGATCATTGGCTGGGTGCCACTAGTAGCTATACAGTACTGGGAGTTGTATGTTTGGGTCAATGAGAAATCAAAAACAGTTGCTGAGCTCTGGGATGGAATAGATCTAAAATGCACCTTCAGAAGAACAGTGAGTGAGAGGTTAGAGAGGCTGTGACTAGAGGTAGTGCAGCTAGCTTCTACCATCTCTTTTAGTACAGAGGAGGATGAGATGCTTTGAAGTTTGCCTCAAATGGGGCTTATAGTTCACAGTCCCTCTATAAGGTGATTAATTTTAGGGGGGTTATCCCTGTTTATGTTCCAGCAGTGTGGGATTTAAAAATTCTACCCAGGGTCCAGTTCTTCTTGTGGTTGCTGTCTAGGAATAGAGTGCTTACTAGAGATAATCTAGCAAAAAGAAGGAAAGTAGAGGATGATACTTGCTTGTTCTGTAGTGAAAAGGAAACCAGTCAACATTTATTTTTTGATTGTGTAGTTGCAAAAAGAATGTGGGGAGAAATCTCTGTAGTGCTGGACAGGAACATTGGAAATAGCTTTGAATCTGTAGGAACCTGCTGGTTAAGTAGTAAACGTTTTGTTGCAACTAATATCTTGGTTGCTGCTGCCATATGGGGTTTGTGGAAACTTCGTAATGATTTGTGCTTTGAACACATTTCTTGGCAGAGTATGAGCAGGCTTACCTTGAAGATAGTGGGGTTGGCGCAGAATTGGATAATTCTGTGCCCCCCGGAAAAGAAGGAGGTGCTGACGAGCTGGATAAACAACCTCAAGCAAAATGCTTGCAAGCCAGAGATGCTGGCGATGTGAACTCGGTGGTCCAAACCCTGACGTTTGGGAGGCTGCTGACTGACTGGAAGTTCGACAACACTCCACCAAGGCCGGATCAATGGATCCCGGTGCGGACGGGAGGATTCAGCTTCTGAAGCAAAAAGAGGGAAAAGGAGTTCTTGACGTTTTGGCCGATGTTGGGTTCAGAGAGTTTACCTTTTGCTTTCTTGTTCCGGTAGTTTGATGTAGCTCTTGTCCTCGGTTGGTTTTTTCTTCCTGTCCACAAAAAGTCTGGTTGTAGTGCATGATGCACTCCTGAGCTGTAAAAACCGCTTGAACGGTCTTCTGCTTTGCTTAAGACGGGGGGCTATGCTCCTATTATTCTAAAAAGAAAATCTAGAAAGATGACAATATTATTTAGTAGTACGAAACAAGCACGAGTTCTAGCAGCACTGATGATGCATTCTCGCAGTTTCAGTCTTTTCGGAAATCCATATTTTTCCACCTTGCTTCAGTGCAGCAAATTAATTTCATTGAACTTTGTTTCGATTAGGATCTGGAACTGCTGCTCAATGCTCATATACTCTGCAAAAGGTTCCATAAAAAACATTTCATGTAAAATGATTTTCATACATGTTTATGTGGCCCTGTGTTATCTTTTGTATCGACAAGAGCAAACACAAAAGGAGAAAGTTGTCGCTCATTGGTGCTGATTGCTGATCCATATATGGCTGTTTCTATGGGTTTTTGTAACTAAGCAGTAGGAGAGAGTGCATTGCATATGATACGATCGAGGAATATAGAATAGACTAGCTAAATAATAAATTTATAAGAAAGATACACCCTGCACAAAAACAGTAATACGCGCCCTTACTGTTTGGACGGGCTAGGCTCCCATGATGCACCTCCTGACTGTTTGGATGCCTGCACCATCGCCTGCGCCAGGCTCCCGAGGTGCAAGCGCACACGGCCAGCCAGGCTCCCGAGGAACGAAAATGAGATTCGTTTCCCTGGGCCAGGCTCGCGCGGTGCATGTTCCGCGGCCACCGCCGCTCGCCCCGGTGTGCGCGAGCTCCAAAATACTGCAACCAAACAGCTTCTCTGCGAATCCATGCGCTACAGACGCAGGCAAGCAAACAGCGGTGTGTTGCATGGTCGGCGCCTGGCCAGCGGCAGCCTAGCTCTCTGATGCGATGCAGGCCGTGGGGAGAAGGAAACCAAACACGCCCAGGTTCAAGTCAGCTCGTTTCTTTCAGTTGTGTTTTAAGTTTGGAGGGAGCATTTTTTTTCCCCTCCGTGGCAGATAATACATATGTAACATTTGAGGTTCTTTGATACAGTTGGACACAACCTGAGGAATAAGATCAGGTGACGAAACTAGCTAGTATTTCAGAATAGTTCTCCATGCCATAGTTGAGCACTTATGTGACCACCTTCTTTGGAGACCTCTACCAAACACCAAAATTGTCAAAATTGGTGAGGAATGTCCTCCTGCATAAGATAGCCCTTGTTCAGTGGAGTCATGAAAAGGATATTAAAAGGAAGCAAATGCTTAGCTTTGATGACACTATAGATTTTGAAGTTTGTATAATTTTTTTATATAGCTGTTTCTAGACCTGCCCATGGAACTGTTTACTGTACCTTGTATGTTTCGTTGTTTACCTTTACCAAAGTTCATTCTGGGGCTCACAGGAAATCTTAAATTAGGTCATGAGCCATCAACATTGATTGTATTTGTAGGTTATTGTGCCCCTGATAGTTTATGATGTCAGTTTATTGATGCTGACCCTCATCTTGCATTTTTTTAGAATATCTGCTTCGAAGATGCTGACCGGTAGCAAGGATGATGATGTTCTCACAAGCTGGAAGAGGAATAAGAGAGTTGCTGATGAACTCCCAAAAAGCTCTAAAAAGAACAAAAGAAATTCCAATTGTGGAGGAGAGACAACTGAGTCATTGATTTCAGGTCTGCTGACCCTTCCTCTTTTATTCACATGTTTCTTACAGCTCAACCTGAGCCACTCACAGCTGTATTGTATCATGTTTCTTTAACTAGGTGAATTGCATCAGGGCTCAAATCAATGTATCTGGAGTGAGCTCAGTAAAGAAGTTGCATCAAATCTGTCTAAAAGTGTTCTCTCACTTTCTTTATCCAATGGTGAGTATATGTGCTGCTATAATCATTTTTCCAAATAAATATGTAAACATTGTTAACTATAGTTGATTTAAATCATAATCTTGTGTAGGGCAAGAATTTGCATGCTCAGGCATAGCTCTAGAACGTGTGGGGAATGTTACAAGGTTTCTGACTTCAGCAAGTTTGGCTAGAGCTTTAATTGATAAGAGATTAGACCATGACAACTTGAAGGTTGGTGCTGCTAATCACCCTCCACTAGTTTTCCTTTTTACATAACATATTTGTGTTCATTGTTTACTCTTTTCTTTCTTTATCGTTATAGGTAGAAGCGCGTCTTGGACGTGATGTTGTCACAGGGTTTCTAGGCGAGTATGATTTAGATCACGAAATTGTTGTTGTCAATGTCATGGCAGCCTTTGATGTTGAAAGGACCTTGATATCGCCTAGAGGGGGGTTGACTAGAGGGGGGTTGAATAGGTATTTCTGCAAATTACAACACTAATTGCAACTGTCAGTCAGCACCACAGACCGGTCAGACCGGTCTAAAGCAGAAAGCACACAAAATTCAGTGAAACTTCCCTCCTTGAGCTCTAACACAAACCAAACTTGGTGAAGTGCTTCCGTAGATGATTTCTAATGTTTTCAACAAATCACTGCACACAGGACAAGCACAACCAAGTAGATCGATACGGAATTAATAAGTAAGTGCTAGAGAGTGAAGATTCAAGACAAACCAAATGTAGACACAAGGATTTGTTTTTCGAAGTTCGGATTCATTGCTGTGAACCCTACGTCTCCGTTGAGGAGCTCGATGGGCTTGAGTCTCTTTCAACTCGGTCCCTTGAGCTTGGTCTATTTCAACCACTCCTCGTTTCCACAATCTTTTTCCTTGCGGAGGTAAGATCCCAACCTTCACAAACTTGCCGCTGCTCACCACAAGCTTGGGAGCTAGCCGGCGACACCTAGCTGTCGGCTTCACCTCCAAGAGTAACAAATGCTTCACGAGTTGCCTTGACGTCAACCACAAGTGCTCAATCTATGGAATGCTCTCTAGTGCTCACACACACAACTCTATTTGCAACCTAGTTAGCACAACTCACAAAGAAAGGTTAGGAAGAGCTTGCTGGTAAGAGAAATGGGTTTGGGAAGCTCAAGAACCAGAATCAACCAGCAACCCACGAAGGAGAGGGACAAAGGGTATAAATATCCAACTTCCCAAAACTAGCCGTTGCTCTGTTAGTGGCCAACTGGTCAGACTGGTGTGACCAACCGGTTAGACCGGATTTCAAACCAAACTAGCCGTTAGCACTCTGACCGGTCAGAGCGGTCCCTCACACCGGTCCGACCAGTGTGAGTCAGAGCAGACACTTCACCCAAACAGAGAGCCTCACCTGGTGGACCAACCTAAAACTTGGTCGACCAGGTTGCTCACAGTTAGTAACTAGGGGTTTCTCTCAAGGATTCTCACTTAGGTAAACCTATAAGCACTTTTGGATATTGTCAATTAACAAATGTTGCATCCCTCTTGATAGTACGGCATACATATACTCAAGATTAAATATGAAATCGAATTCAACCGCTTGAGCTTAAAATACTTTGTTCTTGCCATACTTTATCTTTCTCAATCTTGGGACCAATATTGCTTAAGCACTTCCAACTTGAGCTAGTGACTTAGAAACTTTCATGATCAATGTTTCTTGCCTTGATCTCTAAGCCACTTGACCATATGATTAAGTAATGATTTGATGCTTCACATTGCTTTGCTCTCTAAGGCTTGACTTGATGCTTCAAAATCCTTCAAGTACTAGCTACTTTACCCTAGCAAAGAGACCATGATCCAAGTCGTCACTTGACCATTCTTTGCTTGGTTCCTCGTTGCATAGTCTCTTGCTTGATTCCTTCATCTTACCTTGCCTTAGCTTTGTTTTACCATCAACAATGAATATTCAACTTTAAATTCATATCTTCATATGCTTATCTTTCTTTTGCAATCACATGTTTAGCAACCCATTTTTCATGATGCCAAGTTATAGATAGAAACATCCACATATATTCTTGATCACTTGTTTCTATTTCCCATTGCATATTGCTTGACATTCTTCAATATATTTCCTTTATTTGATTGCATAACACATGAGCCAACATTATAAAATAATTCACAATAAATTCCTACTCAACACTTCTGTAACAAACATGTTAGTCCTTTAATCGTTTTATCATTCAATTCACCAAAACCCATTAAGGGCCTAGATGCACTTTCAGATGTTCATGTCTTACTTTTTAATAATCTGGTGAAATTGGAACCTTATTGTAAGGTAGTAGCTTTAGGGCATGGCTTCTCTAGTGATGTTCATATCATGGCCACTAATGGGATACTGACCGGGGATTCAAGTGTGGAACTTAAGTTGTCCACTTGTAAAATTTCCAAGGTACACTTGCAATATGATATGATTACTTTAATACATTTTTGTCGTTAATCATCTTGGAGGCAACAAAATGATGATTCTCCAATGCAACTTTTGTTTTATTTCACTTTATTTTTCCCATATAATCTGTGTTGGCTGTGTCTCTTTTTTTGCTAGGTTTACAAAGGTGGGGCACTTTTTGATTTTGGTGGGAACTTTCTTGGCATGAACTTTTTTAGGGATACTGAAGGAACCTTTTTCATGCCAGCAAGGAAGGTTCTTCATTGGTTGATGCGTTTACACCCTTGCAATGATTAAACTTCCGCATCCAAATCTTTTTAAGGCAGTTAGGTATGTATTGTATGTTTCCAGTTTACTTATCTATTGCCCTCCTTCTCTTTCACCTAGTCTCTACCCCTCCCATATGTAGATTCATAAGGTTAGCCGTTTTGTGTGCCAAACAGCTTATGTGGCTCTATGGGTTTTGCAATGATATGGATTGTTTAGAGTTGTCCTTTGTAGCCCTTTTGGCATTTGTAATTCCTCTGCAGTTTTCAATCTTTATAAAAAGTTAATTAGTTGCTGTCATTTTGGCATGTGCTACTGCTGCCCTGTAATAGGTTAGTCATTTTTCTTGTTTCAACATTGATTCCAGTATACTTGTCTGATTTAATTAAAAAATAAATAAATTTCTGTCCAGATTAGATGTGCACCCTTGAATGTATGATGTCTCCCAACTTTGGAAATTTTGTATAGAGATTGCTTAATCTTATCTTGTTTTTCTTGCTGTGTTTACATTTATAATATAATACTCCAGATCCACTTTTCTCTTGTTCTTTTCTGGTTTGATTCATTTTACTTTTGGGTGTTCTTCCGTAGGGTTGGACGAAGACTCAGAGGTGAGATATGTAACTCCAATTCCAATCAAGAAGGTGAGCGCACTGACGCCTTGGCTGCTAATTTTTTTTGCATTATATAATTCATCTTCATTTCTAATTATACCTATTTGTAAAGTTGTCACAAATGGTGCAAAACCTTTTAGATTTGTAATTTATGCTAACTACCAACTAGTTTACTTTCACAGTGTTAGTGTTAATCAATTAATTTTATTATGCTATTTTATGGGTAGCATGTCAGTTCCAATACTTGACCTCCTGACCTTGTTGCACTAGAACATGGAGATGTTCACGGTAAGGACCAATTTGAGGATCTAGGTGTTGGATTGATCTCTACCCCTAAGACCCAAAGGCCTTAGCCCTTGATCCGCGCCCTGATCGGGGGCGCCCAACCCAACACCTGTTGGTGGGCCCCCGTCGCCAGCGCCACAATAAATAGAAGGTGGGGGCCGGGGGGCACGCACGTCGAGATTCACCGTGCCCCGACTCCCCACCTACACGCTAACCCTAGACCGATCGAGAGAGGTGGTGCTGCGGCGGCGGGAAGCTCCACCAGCGCTGCACTGCATCGGCCATCGCCGCCTAGTGCGAATCCGCACCAACACGGCACTGCGCGACGCTGCCTAGAGCAGACACCACCGACGAACCCGTGATGGCGTCGTCATCGGATCAAGGTACACTATCCTATCTTCCCCATCGATTTAATCTAGCACACGCACACGCACACCAGTAATTTTTCCTAGAACTAGATTAACACAGAAAACCCGAGTTGATCCCGCTACTAGTGATCCCGGATTAGACCTAACAATGGTATCAGAGCCACCTAGATTAGTGGTTTTAACTCGGAAGAAATAGAAAAGGGCAAAGGAATCGAGCAAATAAAGAAATCAGAAAGCAAATCGAGGAAGAAAACCAACAGAGCTCGAAACCCTAACCCTAACCCTAGATCTACCCGCCCCGACCTACCTGGCCCTTCTTCCTCCTCTGGTCCTTCTTGCTTTCTTTTCTTCTCCTTCTCTTCCCTCCGCCGTATCCCTTCTTTCCCGTACCCAAGAGATCCCCTCGACGGAGCCGCGCGCGAGACGCACGCAACTCCGGCGAGGAGGCCCATAGGGCACAGATCCGCTTCGTGTGGACGCACACCGAGCTGAAATCAAGAGAAAACAAAGAGAAAGGGTACTGGAGAGCAGATCCGGCCATGGCACGGCCGCCGGCGTCGAGGATGAACGCGGCGGCGCAACCTCTGGCCCGAACAGTGAAGAGAGGGAGAGGGCGAGGGAAACCAGATAGAGAGAAGGAGAGGGAGAGGAGGCGAGTTAGATCTGGCTCGCCGGCAGGTGACCGGCGGCCATGCCGTGCGCCGCGCCGGAGCTCAAGCCGGCGACGGCGGCGACAGTCAGAGGCGAGGGAGAGAGCGAGGCGAGAGAGCCAGGCGAGAGAGCGGGCGAGAGAGTGAAAATGATTTAGGGTTTCCGAGTGCGACGCCGGCCGCGAGGTTTTTATACTTCCCGAAACGCACGCTCAGCCGTCGGATCTGGATCGACGGCTGAGATCGACGCGGGCGGGCGGCCGGCGCGCGTGCGCGGGTGTGGGCTGAAATCGTGGCCCAGGCCCAGGTTGCGGCCTGTTAAGCCGCGGCCGCACAGTAGCGGGCCGTTTTCACGAGTGGGCTGGGCCGCGGAGGCGGTTTTGGGCTGCACAGTAACGGGCTGCACGGTGCTAGATTTTCAGCCCGTTTCACAGATGAACAGTAAAATTTAATCTTTTTATTCTGTTTTTGAAGCAAATTTGAATGTTTTTGCACAGAATTTGATCTCTTTTTATTTTGAACCAAAGGGATAAATATTTAGAGAATAGAAATACAGTTTTTTCACAGATCTTGCTTCAAAATAGAATTATTTTATTCATGTTTCCGCTGCACAGATAACTATTTCGTCTTAAATTTAAATTTGAACCAAAGGGATAATTTAAATTTCGAGTTACAGATTATTTCAGATAAATTGTAATGTTGTTATTTTCTGACCAAAGTTGATGATAACAATATTATGATTTCACAGATTAATTTTTCAGATTAAATTGTAATGTTGTTATTTTCTGACCAAAGTTGATGATAACAATATTATGATTTCACAGATTAATTTTTCAGATTAAATTGTAATATTGTTATTTTCTGACCAAAGTTGATGATAACAATATTATGATTTTCATGTATTCGTCATTATTGTTATAATGTTCTCACTTGAGCTAACCTATTTCAGCTGGTTTTCCTACGATGGTTTCCATCAAGGATATTCCAATTTTGAGAGGCGACAACTACAATGAATGGTATAAGAAGTTGGATCTCTTCTTTACCATAGCTGAGCTAGATTGGGTCCTTTCTGCACCGGTTCCAGTAGAGCCTGAGAGGCTGGTCAGAGGGGATGATGTTACAGATGCTTCTTGGAAGCAAACAGAGCTCACCTATAAGGCGAGCAAACAGAGGTATGACGCTGATCATGCAAAATGGCACCCTGCCAACAAGAAATGTTTGGCAGTGGTGAAGAACACTATAGAGCCTGCCATTCTGGGGGCAATCATAGATTTTCCCACTGTCGTTGAGTACCTTGACAAGATAAGAAGTCAGTACACTGGCTCCTCAAAGACTTATGCTACCCAGTTGATCAAACAAGAGAGGTACTTGGGAGGTGGGATAAGAGAGCACATTCATCGCTTGGTGAACATCAACAACAAGCTTAAACCAATGGATATGGAGTTCAAACAAGAACACATAGTTCATTTGGTCTTTGCTTCGCTGCCAAAAGAGTTTGACAACTTTGTTGTCAATTACAACATGAACCCCGAGAAATGGGATATAGAAAATACCATAGCGACGTGTGTTCAAGAAGAAGAGAGAATAAAGACAGCACATGGTGGATCCATAAACTATGTGAATAAGAAAAGAAATAATAAAGACATTCCCTCCTCATCCAAGGGAATGGGACCCCAGATGGCTCAGCAGCACAGGCCCAAGTTTGGGCAAGCTATAGTAGAGAAGGATCAGTGCCTTCATTGCAAACAGAAGGGACACTACAAGTCAAATTGTCCCGACTACCTAAAGATGATCATGGAGAAACAAGGTGAGAATATTATCTCATTTGTAGATGAATCCTTGTATACAAATTATTCGAAATCTACTTGGTGGATTGACTCAGGAGCAACAATTCATGTTGCAAACTCCTTACAGGGATTCCGTTCAACGAGAACTACGGGAAGAGGCGAAAGGAGACTTAAAGTCGCGAATGGAGTCGAGGCAGATGTTGAGGCGGTGGGAGACCTCCTCTTAGAGCTCGACACAGGCTTTAATTTATTACTTAAAGATGTATTTTATGTTCCCGTATACAGAGAAACTTGATAAGTGTGTCTCGTCTAGATGACAATGGATTTGAATGTCGTTTTAGAAACGGCATGTGTGTAATAGAATTTAATGATGCAGTTGCTACTATCGCTTTTAGAAGAAACGATCTTTATTTGTTATCGCTACGTGAAAGTGTGAATTCCGTATGTGATGTGAATGCGACTGTGTCTGCAACCACAGATAATAACAGAAAACGAAAGAGAACTCAAGACACGTCATCGAAATTATGGCACTGTTGTTTAGGCCATATTTCGAGGGGGAGAATAGAAAGGTTGGTTAAGAATGAGATTCTACCTCCACTTGAGTTCTCAGACTCAGATCAATGCATTAATTGCATTAAAGGAAAATATGTAAAGATAACAAAGAAAAATGCTGAGCATAGCGCAGGTATTTTAGAATTAATTCACACAGATATCTGCGGTCCGTTCTCAGTTAAAAGCATAGATGGTTATGACTGCTTCATAACGTTCACAGATGATTGTTCCCGTTATGGATATATTTATCCAATAAAAGAGAAATCAGAAGCGTTGGAGAAATTTAAAGAATTCAAGGCTGAAGTTGAGAATCAGCATAATTTAAAGATAAAAGTTGTCTGTTCTGACCGTGGAGGGGAATACTACGGTCGGCATACCCCATACGGACAGGTTCCAGGACCTTTAGCGAGGTTCCTAACAGAACAAGGAATAGTTGCCCAGTACTCTATGCCGGGCGATCCTCAGCAGAACGGAGTAGCTGAAAGACTGAATCGTACCCTGATGGATATGGTACGAAGCATGATCGGCTATTCTACGCTATCAGCGAGTTTATGAATGGAGGCGTTGAAAACCGCTGTCTATATTCTCAACATAGTACCCAGTAAAGCGGTGCCTAAAACACCGTATGAACTGTGGACAGGAAGGATAACCTCACTGAATCACCTATGGGTGTGGGGGAGTCCTGCTGAGATAAAGATATTTAACCCGAACATTGGGAAATTGGATCCCAAGACAGTGAGTTGCCATTTTATTGGTTATCCAGAGAAATCAAAAGGATATCGTTTCTACTGTTCAGACAGATTTACAAAGTTCGTAGAAACGAGACATGCTACCTTCCTAGAAGAAGAGATTATTCGGGAAAGTACAGCAGTTCGAAAGATTATTCTTGAGGAGAAACGGGTGTGCGCACCTACTCCAATGATTCAGGAACCGTTTTTCTCACTGCCTACTGAGACTGCGCCGGCAGTACGAGTTACTGCGATGCCAGTTCCCGAGTTGATCCCTTCTGTGGCGACATAGAATGAAAATGTGGAACCTGTCCTTCAGGATCCTATAGATAATAACATTGCCACAGATCAGGGGGAGCCATCACAGGCTCCAGTAGAGAATATTCGAATAGAAGAGGCTCCTAGGAGATCTCAAAGAGAAAGAAGATCAGCTATTCCCGCTGATTATGAAGTGTATAACAAAGAAGAGTTTCGAATGGAAGATGATCCCATCTCATTCGAAGAAGCCATGAGAAGCAGATATTCATCTAAATGGTTTGAAGCCATAGAAAATGAAATGAAATCGATGAGTACCAACCCAGTTTGGGACCTAGAAGAAATTTCTGAAGGAGCCAAAACAGTAGGCTGCAAATGGGTCTACAAGACAAAATGTGACTCCAAAGGGAATATAGGAAGATACAAGGCTCATCTTGTAGCAAAAGGATTTACACAGAAGGAAGGAATAGATTACAATGAGACCTTTTCTCCAGTCTCATGTAAAGACTCTTTTAGAATAATTATGGCCTTGGTCGCACATTTCGATCTGGAATTGCACCAAATGAATGTAAAGACGACATTCCTAAATGGGGATCTCGAAGAAAGAGTTTACATGGCACAACCTAAAGGTTTTGTCGTGAAAGAAAAAGAAAATATGGGATGTCACTTAAAGAAATCCATTTATGGGTTAAAGCAAGCTTCAAGACAATGGTATTTGAAGTTTAATGAGACTATAAAGAGGTTTGAGTTTACAGAGAATGTTGAGGATAATTGCATTTATGCAAAGTTCAAGAGAGGGAAATATATTTTCCTGGTACTGTATGTGGATGACATTCTGCTAGCGAGTAGCGATGTCAGTCTACTATTAGAAATAAAAGAATTCTTGTCATCTAATGAGATATGCCCTATACATAAATATGTGATGAGATAAGGAAAATAGAAAAGTAAAAAAAAAGATAATATGAGATCAAGGGGGAGATTGTTGGATTGATCTCTACCCTAAGGCCCAAAGGCCTTAGCCCTTGATCCGCGCCCTGATCGGGGGCGCCCAACCCAACACCTGTTGGTGGGCCCCCGTCGCCAGCGCCACAACAAATAGAAGGTGGGGCCCGGGGGGCACGCACGTCGAGATTCACCGTGCCCCGACTCCCCACCTACACGCTAACCCGAGACCGATCGAGAGGGGTGGTGCTGCGGTGGCGGGAAGCTCCACCAGCGCTGCACTGCACCGGCCATCGCCGCCTAGTGCGGATCCGCACCAACACGGCACTGCGCGACGCTGCCTAGAGCAGACACCACCGACGAACCTGTGATGGCGTCGTCATCGGATCAAGGTACACTATCCTATCTTCCCCATCGATTTGATCTAGCACACGCACACGCACACGCACACTAGTAATTCTTCCTAGAACTAGATTAACACAGAAAACCCGAGTTGATCCCGCTACTAGTGATCCCGGATTAGACCTAACACTAGGCTCTTTGGGTTATCCCAAGCCATCAACATCGATGCTAAATGGTGAGTTAATGTCTGTAAATATTCTCATTTTCCATGTATAGTGCCTTTTTACAGCTTTGCTGTATTCCTAACAACTATCGTGCCTCGTGTCCTCAACCAGATGGCATGATTTTGATTAATACTTTTGAAGAGCCTTGTGGCGATGAATGTGGTAAGTCTGGACTGAGCTATCCGAAACAGCTTCTTCTAACATACATTGTAGTATTGTGCTACTTGCTTCATTCAATGGTAATTTTGTAGTATTGTGCTACTGTTTTATATTTGTATTGTTGCCCCTTTTCGTTTTCATTGGTCATAACTAGCTAATGATAAAAATTATGGTGTTTAGGAGAAATAAGGTTTTCTACATGCACTGGTTTTTTCATTGAATGGAATGCATGTTCGACTGTTCTGACTTCAGCGAGCTTGGTTAGAAAAAATGGTTATGAAAACAAGATCGATGAAACCTTGAGGGTTGTTTCTTGAATTCTTCTGTGATCCTTTTTGTTTTATGTACTCTTGAATCTCATTGTGTCATTTGCAGATTGAAGTGTTGCTTCCAACCAAACAGCGTGTAGAAGGGACATTACAACATTATAATGTGCATTACAACGTTGCTTTAGTCAGTGTCAAGGGTTTCCGTGCTAGTCATCCAGCAAAGATTCGACATTTGTGGAATGATCATTCTTGTGATGTAGTAGCTGTAGGGTTTTGCTTCAAATCAGGCAAATTAATGGCTGCAAGAGGAGAACAGTTTGGCAGGCCAGCCACACTTGATTGCAATAAATATCTCTGTTATTCTACATGTAAAATCACCAAGGTACGGCTGCTATTCTTCTTACGTGCTTTTGTTTAGAGTTTACACTATCGGTCTCTAAACTTGTTTGAGGTGTCACCTAGGTCTCCAAATAATAATTTACAGCTTCATGTGTCTAAACTTGCTAAGTGTATCGCCCGAGGTCCAAAGCTAATCAACATATTAAATCGCTTATGTGGCACACTTACAACATGACATTACACTATTTTACATTACCCGTTGGACCTAAGTTAGTGAATCATCTCTCTCCACTCATGTTTTTCTCCCCTTCCGTCATCTCCAGGCAGTGGTCTCTTCAGAATTTTTATTTGCTTATATACTTTCATATGGAAGTCAGTAGTGATATGAATGACGAGTTGGCAAAATCAGGGTGCATGCCATTGACACGTGAAGCAGGTGGATCAACACTAATTAGGGAGGTTTGGACCTATGGTGAACCACTTAGCAAGTTTACGGTGTAAATTAATAGTTAGGAGTTAGGACCGCCAATAAATCTTGCAAATTGAGATGTCAGAATATGAATTAGCTACCAGATATCTGTTTGGCAATACCAATGATGACCAAATTTCCATGTCACTTGCTTAGGCTGGCATTGGAGGGCCCCTTGATTTTGATGGGAGATTTATTGGCATGAACTTCTATGAAAAGATAGTAGGAACCTCGTTCCTACACTGGAGGGAGATTCTTGTTGTCTTGGAACACTTTAACACAGAAGGGTATGTCTAGAACTCTAGATTGGTTTGAATCTTGTTGAAATAGCCTAGTTGTGTTATTCAATTAAATGTATTCTTTGGTGTGTTTATAATAGGTCTGTTGCTAAAGCTAACCATTCTGGTAAGCCATCTCGTTTGCTTTGCTGGACTATGGTTGAAGATCGCAGTGTTCGGCCAAATAGGTATTCTGATACTCATGATATTATAGTAAATGTTTCACGTAAACTTGTGGATTGTTTTACATTATGGACAAATTTTTGAACTACAGGTGGCCTGTGCCCGAGCCATATTGGTGTCATCCTGACGATCCTAAAATCCGATCTACAGGCTTGCTTGTTGTATACAAGAATGGATGGAAAGAACTGTACTGATAGAAGCCATCACTTCAGACGGTTGAATTGTTTAAGTTATCGTTCTTGGGTCGTGCCTGGTTGTGTTGTATTACGTACCTAGTCCCCAACCATTCAGACCGGTCTTTGTTTTATCTACTAGGTAGGCAGGGGCAGATTCCGTAGTGCCAGACAATCATGAAATGATCCTAACATTTCAATTTCTTTGAATCACTATTATGGCTAAACCGCACATCTGCACTGTCGAGCTGCGGCGTCATTCGCCGATAGTGCAATTAAGTTTATATTGAATTTTTATCCTGTGGCAGTGGCTGATGCCCGATAGAAGTGAAATATCAACTTGGCTGTCAAAATCAATTTTTCTTTTGGATTCCTGGCATTCAGACTTTTCCACAGTAATTATCATTTTTTCTTGATCATTGAGATTCGTGGATAATTTAGACTATTATTTAGAGATAGATCGTACTTTTTTTATCCCCTCGAACAAATCGAACTGCCGGTACCACAATGATGTTTTGGAACCAGTGCGGGGATATGCGCGTTTGGATGCTCGTTCTCGGGAATGGTTTGGGGAATGTGTATATCACCATGCATATATAATTATATAACTGGGTTTAGTTCATGAACGATTGAAAAGGAATGGCCTTGCCACAAAGAAACGGGGCATTTTTTTAGTCCAATTCTTTTGTCTTCACCATTACTCAAATTAACCGAGGTAATTCCTCTCACTATCAGCTATCCAAATTAACCCAAATCAAAAGAATCCTGTTGAAAATAAAAGTGCACGCTTGAGAAGATTCTAAAAGAATTTGAAAATAGCAAGAGAGAGGAGTTGCTACGCTTCATGACAAGATAAGAATTCTTTAGAATTAGAAATTTTGCATAATTGGATGAGGTTGAGGAAAATTCTAGAGTTAGATATTTTGTAAAGAAGAGTGTGGAAGTTGCCTATGAGCACCTATAAATAAAGGTGCTCCCCTCCTCTCTTGCTATACCATGATATAAGAGGTCTCAAGTAGGAGGTGATATGGTAGTTATGTAGTGTATTTGTATCATAATAGGGTAGCCACGTAAAAAATGCAAGAGCCTTGTGTTATACTAAGTTATAATGAATAAAGAGTTGTGTTATCTTGTATAGAGTTGGTCTCCCGTGTTGGTGTCTACGTAAAGATCTCCTCGGTGTAGTGTGGCAGGGTATAAGGTCCATAGAAAAATGGTATCATATTCCGCTTTCTCGGAAGTCAGTGTTAAACTTCGCTTTCTTGATGTTTGATGTCAGTGTTAAGGTTAGGGCACCGATTTCTCAACAAATCCCTCCACTAAGATCCTTTTCTACCAGCAGCAAACACAATAAAAGATAAAACATTTCACCCTCCCTACTCCAGATTACAACTTCCGAGTAGAGTCATCACAGTAGGTAGTTAGAAGGAAAACAAAAATAGAGCTAGCTGACAGTGAGCTGTCACCAACCCTCACCATGCTTGGAGCCTTCCTTGCAGTTTCAACAGTATTCACGCCACCAACACCTATCCCTCACATTGTCCGAGTAGCTTCCAAAGCTGTAGAAAGCCAAGAGCCCTATAAGCTATAACTTTTAAAGATTTCACTAGAATATTAGAAAACACCCAATTATTCATGGTGGTGCTTCGGGTGCCCTGAAAAAGAAGCCATACATTATACTGGATATATTAGTGAAAAATAAGCTTTAAGGACAACGAAACATCACATTGGGTGCGATCAGGAGCCAATGCTTCCATCTCACTGGACCGAGCATGCTCCAGTTGGACAAAACAACAATAAGTAACTCCAATAACTTTATCACTTAGCATCACAGGCGCTCTAGAAACATCATCTTGTCCCGCGCTTGTAAAGACAACATCTTTGATTCCTGGACCACTAACTGCTACCGGTGCACTTGTTTTTCTAGGAGATACCCTAGGGTCCAAAGCAGGAACAGAAAGCTGGGTACTTGCTCCTTGTACCACGAACTCTGATAACTGCAAGGTCAGCTAGATCATCTTCATGCAGTATCGCAGCTTCATACTCCGTAGCTTCCCCGGCGAATCTGATGCATAACGTGTGTTTAGAGGTGACAAAACCTCCTATGATATGCTGGCATGTCATAACAAGGCAACTGGTATTTATTGAACAGATTATGAAACCGGTGCCCATCCCGGGCTCTTCTGGATTAGTAGCTTTCTTATCAACAACCATCACACTCTCGTGGTGTTTATTAATTGTTAATTGAGCTAACTTCTCAATCTCCATAATTGATTTTTGTTTGTAAGTAAATTTCAAATGAGGAATATATGTGGATTCAATCTTGTAAAAATATAAAAAGTAGTAGCATGCAAAGGCAGGAGACCAAAAGAATCAACATACATGCAAACTAAAAATAATAATTCTTCTATTATATACTTAACTGGGTGGATCCTCCAATAGTCAACTGTAACCAATAGATTCTATCTTATATTAATGAGTTGACCTCAAAGTTTATTTCAATCTTTTCAAGGATGTCAAATAAATAAGAGTTGTAAGTATAATGAAAACTTAGATGAGAAAAAGGGACAAATATAGGAAGTTATGTGCATAATATCATCCACGTGGCATGTCACATCCTATAGTGGCAAAATACTTAAATACATAAAATACATTTATGAGAAGCATATGTGAGCATATACTACATTTGACAAGTTTGTATCTTGGTTTACATATTTTACTGGTTATTGGATCAAAGTGATATAATCATTGGTTTACATATTTTGCTGCTTATTGGATCAAAATGATATAATCATTGTACAATGGCTTCAACCATGCAATTCACTCTTTTTTCTTATTATTAGAAGTAGGTAGGTTAAATTAGATTTTATCATAGTTTGCTAAGTTAAATATATGTCTCACTCTGTATTTTTCAGCAATGGAATATCAAGATTTGTGGTCTTAGGTGCAACTTCTTAAATTAATTGATGTAGATCTACTTTATATCAGTGTTCTCTTAAAAGCTAAATGGTAAACAGTCGCCCATCTACCATTTAGCGTATTATTTGGGCAAAACGGGTGTTTAAACGAGCAAAACGGCCATTTAAACGGTTAAAAGGTCAAAACAACCGAGCAAACGCAAACAGTGTACCACTATATAGCGTTTAAACAGTGTATAAACGGGCTACATGACCGTTTAGGCAAACAATGCTTTATATATATTGTTGACGAGGTGATAAATAATGCTGGCATGACTGGAAGCATGACTGGAAGAAAAAAAACATAACACGATATGGTTAATCGAAAACCGCTTAAATAATTTTAAGATGAAAGCTTCAAATTTTAAAAGTAGAGGATGGGGAATATAGTGTTTCTAGGCTAGAGAGATTAAATTTAATTTTGAATCACATGGTGCATGACTTATTTTTCTAGCTTTTGCAACAGTTTTGCATGTCAAATTTACTGTATATGGACAGAACAAATATTTTTGGATCTAATTATGGAATAATGCCACGAATTGTTGTACTACTGTTCAGAGAAGAAACACGATTATCATGGTGCTCTGAGCAAAGAGCAAGTATATTGCTACACATAAGTAGTTTCATAGAAATTAACATATAATTTTTTATGATGTGGAGGAGACAGGGGAAGAAGAGAAAATAAGGTGGTTGTTTTCGCGAAACAACCGTCTTATAAGCTAAAATTAAAAAATATAAAAAATATAAGACCATTTACTCATCATTGTAAGAGTTGTTGTTGTCATATTATTTATAATATTTCTTTTTAATTTTATAAATAAAGAAATATACAAGTTGTTTGTTTAATAATATCTTAAAATAAGATATCATTGCACGAGGACCATGTACTCGCCTCGCCCCATCCTCATCTCACGTGCCTGGTGTTGCCCTCCCGATCTGATTGGAAAGGCAGTTGACACTCCGCCCGCCACTCTCGCCGTCGCGCCGCGTTGGTCTCTCCGCTCACCGGCGCTCTACGCACCCACGGGCATCCCCAGTTCCTCCTCTTCCTCCCCGATCCAATCGCATTGGATGGGTAAGCATATCGACCCCTCGAATCGCCACCAGTCTCTGCCTCCCGTAACCAAATCGCCGCGTGATTTCTGCAGGCTCGCTCCGGTGCGCCGTTGATTTGTGCAGCACTCAGGTTGGTTCGAGCTGATTGCTTCTGTATCCTTCACCGTTTGCAGTGATTTTGTTCGTTCCATGACGTTTTGCTCGCCTGGCTAGCGCTACAGGTTGTTTAGATCGGTGTGCGGCGCGAGGTCAAGCCCAGGCACTGTATCCATGGAGAAAGCGAGGCTCACGCCGTTCCCAAGGGAGCAGGCCGCAACCAGGATATGCATGGTGTCTAGGTACCCGCATTGCATTAACCTTAAGTTCCGGCAACTTACAGGACATTGGTGGTCTTTTAGATAATGACACAACATTGGTGTTGAGTTGAGGAATTACTGAATTTTTTATGCTAATTAGGCGTTCATAGTTCTTACAAGTGTCGCGATTCGTTGCAGCTTTGCTACAGAATTGCTTGAGATAAGGTCCAAGGAGCCGTCCCTCCATGTGCTGGTTATTCCTGGAAATCCAGGTCTGCGAAGCACTGAAAATTTAACAGGATTCTTATGTTGAAATGCTCATGACTGTAACCAGTTTCTGTTTTGTAGGAATTGCTGCATTTTATAAGGACTTTGTCGAAGCTCTCTATGAGAACCTCGGTGGGCAGGCATCTATTACAGGTAATTGCAATGCACTTTTTGCATCGTATGGACTATCTGTGTAGCTTGCTGCTTGCTGCTTGCTGCTTGCTGCTTGCTGATGAACCTTTATCTGCTGTCCAGCTATAGGGCATATTTCGCATAGCCAGAAGGTAACAAACAACTTGGCTGATGTTTGTTTCACTCGCAACTCTGAATGAAAGCCACAAACCTTGTAACACACATATATTAGAAATCGTTGAATGTTTATATTATGGTTTCATTGAATTCCTTATTCACCATATCTCATTATTTTGCCAGCAGAGCTTATTTTTATACTTTTCGTGACAGGATTATGAGCATGGACGATTGTTTTCGCTGCATGAACAAATTGACCATAAGGTGCAGCTTGCATGCTCTATCAATTGAAACTTCTCTATGTATTATTTTTGTCTCTTTTTGTTTCTGCTGCAGCAGCTTTTGGTTTCTGCAACATTGATCACAAAAGAAATAACAAAACAGAGAGAGGAATGCCTCGTATTAAAAGCAAAGCCATTGAGATGGCAAAACACTCTCTGCCTCATAGTTGTTTCATCCACCGTTGTCTTAATATGTTCTGTTTTATATGTTGCTTTACTTTTTAATAAATTTGTTCAGGAGAAGATTTTATTCCTTTATTTGCATGGCCAAGACTATCCTATGATTTTATCCCATATTTTTATCCAGTTTAATTCACATCCATGCCTGCAGGTTGATTTCATTGAACAAGAGCTTCAACATACTGAACAATCAATAGTTTTGGTAAACTTTCGCCTTCACCACTACAAACCTTCATCTAAGTTGTTCAATTCTAACTGAAAACTCTAGGATGTTTTCTTAACATAGTAGTATACAGGCATTTGTAATCTTAAACGAGTATACCGATATCAGAGATCTGGTATTTGTCTTGAAGTGCAAAGCCTCTGATTGAATTTTCCAAATAATATCTGGATACTTATGTGATCTAGAAGAGTTATGCATCTCAAAATTTGACTACTTGGCCATCTGGCCCAAGCTCTCACCTCCCTATTTACTGTGAAATCATATTGTAGATCTATTCGTCACTGTAATATTCCACAGCATTATATGGCATAACGGGTTGTATGGATTAACATGCTATGCGCATGAACTCTAGGACGTTCGGAACTGTTCTTGCTAGAATGTAGTGGCCTGCTCATAGTTCTTACTTAGATTCCCCCTTTTGTTCCCTTTCTGGGAACCTCTGCATCTTAATTCTAGGTCTTTATTGGTCCCAAAAGAGAATTACATTTGTCTGTTTAAATGAAGGTTGGACATTCAATTGGTGCATACATAGGTCTGGAAGTCTTTAAAAGACTTCAGAACAAGGTATCGATTCTTGCCCATGTCTGGCACTCCTTCCCACAACCCGTCCTTACAGTTTACTAACTTTTGTCTCCACTTCTCTTGGACAGATAAAAATGTTTGTAGGACTCTATCCATTTTTGAAGTTGAACAAGAATTCTGTAACACAATCAGCAATTGGGTATATTGCAAGGTACTGAAATGCTCGGATCAAGTTCTTTTTAGTGTAGCATGTTCCTTCTATTACCAAAGTTGTGATAGTCTAGTTAAGGTGGCATGATTGCATCAACACTGAATATTAACACAGTGAGTGGTCTGAAATGAAGGGGAGGAGGATGCGATCTAGATTGTTTTCCCTTTTTAATAAGCACTGCAGCATGGGAGTCTGTATATGACATATAGGCATATAGCTTATTATAACATTAAGTTAGTAATGATATTTTATCTGTTTAGGAATTAATTGGTATCTCACTTTGACTTGGGCTTCAAGTCTGTTCCCGAATCGACTAATCGTTTTGATGAACCGGGCCTTCTCCACTTGGATCAGGTCATCACTCCTTAGTAAAGGGGTTAGTTTATTTGCATCTTTCATCAGTTCACTCCAACCTTCAATTACAAGGGGTATTGTGAAAAGGTTCCTTGGACCTTCATGGTCTGTAGCAGCTGTTGATGTTGCATGCTGCCATCTCTTAAAGGTGAGTTCTGAACTTCTAGTAACTACATGACTACGTGAGTCGCATCACTTTTATATGCTTCCCGTCTGAAGATATTGATGCATTTGCTCCTTTGTTATGAACTTTTGCAGTACCATACGATGCGCAATGTTCTTTTCATGGCAATGACAGAGTTCCAAAAGGTAACTCGCAACTTTGACTACTTGTTGCTGCATGCAGATGAATGAGCTGTTCTAGCAACAGTTCTATTTTGAGTTACTAGAGACCCACCTCTAGCGTAGTGGCTATTGACAACTTTCTTGTTGCGCTCCAGCTTACTGAGGAACCAGACTGGACGTTTGTCAGAGCTAAAGAGGATAAAATTGCCTTTTTGTTTGGTGTAGACGATCATTGGGGTCCACTATCTCACTTAGAAGAGGTGAACATATAATTTGTTATTCTGATAACCGGAGTTGAGGAATTGGCTGCTTGACGCTAACTATCTTGTGTTACTTTGGAGGATCAGATATCAAAGTGCGCACCCGGGGTCACCTTGTCGGTCGAAACAGAAGGTCACACACATGGCTATTGCTGCAATGAGCCTGGATCCTTTTGGGTTGCAGAATACATCGCAAATTTGATCAAAAAACAAAGCCTCATTAGAAACAACTAGGGTGCTTTGAATGTACCCTACTTTCTCCGAAGGGAGGGTGATTAAAAGAAATCCTTGTCCATTGCTGCACATTGTTTGGCTGATTCTACAAGGGTTCTCTTTCAATGCTGTCTCGCCCTGGTTAATGCTACATTTGCCACCTCTTATAGATAACACATCTCCGTATGGAAAGGGAGGGCGTCACACAGACGTGCATAAAGAACAAACAATATAATTCTTGACCCATCTCATATTTACAATAATTTGATCTATCATCTACACTGATAACTATATGTCACACCACAAAGAAATGGTACAACAAATTTTCTCACTCATTCAGGACAGAGAAGTCACTTATGCTATGATGTTGAAAAACCACAGTGTATACCGCTGGAACTTCAAACGGATGCACAAATGCTGTGGAAATATTAGATCCTTCATTTGTATCATCAATGTTAGCTACACAGGTTTCGTTTTGTTGGAGGTGCTAGCATTCATCGTCATCAAGTGAAAACTCGTCATCAGGAATCATAGCTGTCAACAGTGAGTATTTCACTCGCAATGATATCTTACCCCTCTCAAGGTTAAGCTTTGCTCCTGAAACCACCCAATAGCCTGGTGAGTCTTGCGGCCCTCGCATCATCTCTGTTGGATCAACAAACTTGAGCAGCTTTGGGGTCTGCACTGGAACAGGTGGACCACCAGGGAACACTGCTGAGTTGATGTTCACATCAGCTGGCCGCGGTGGGGGCTTTTGAGCCACTGAGGAGAAATGTGTACTGATGAGTGTTGAGATAAGACCTGATTTCTGAGCCAGGTTGGGAGAATTCTCCCATTCTGAGTTCTTGACAAGAGCAGCATTGCAGGCTTTGGAGAAATGCAGGCGAAGGAACAGTATTTTCTTGAACCCATGGTTGACCACTTCTAACTGTGCCCCCGTGACAATGGACAAATCGTCTGACTCCACTGGTGCTGTACAGACATGAGAGAAACGCTTCCACGGTCCAATTGGTTCGTAGTATTTGCGGTCATATTCTTGAGTTTGGTGATTGTACGGGTCGTCTTCTAGCTGAATAATCTGGGGAAGAGAGCAGAGATGCTGGAGATGTATAGCTAATTTGTTGCTCTTCCTTCCTTCAAGGAACAAGCGGAGTCCAGTAACTGGTCTTTTACCCACATCAACCTGCAGCAAGTTTGAGATGCCACTCAAAAGATGAAGGGGAGAAGGCATGAACAAAAATTCAAACCCTCATCTTAGTGGAAAAAAAGGGAACTTAAGAAATGGTAGATCATTTTTTTCCTAAGAAAAAGGATAAAGATTGCTTTAATTACCATGTTGGTACAAACATAAAGCTTTGGACCGATTATATTAACTGGTAAAGATGTACTGCTTTGCCTTCTCCTCTGAGGACCAAGAGCAAGATCACTGTAAACAGGTGCCCACTGCCTTGGAAGCTGGAACTCTAAAAACTGATGCAATTCCTCGATTGGGGGTTTATCTGCACCAAATTTCAATATATCACCTGGCTATTGATACGTTGCAATTGGACTTGCAGCCTAATACTACTTTTGCTAGCTTACGTGTTTCATTATGACTTTATATATTAATTAAACAATGAGAGCATATATAATCATAAGGTTGCAACCATAAGTTAGCACATTTAGGATTTCTTCCCCGTAGAATTTTGCACCGTTTTTTTTCTATTTTCGCATGTCATTAGCTTAGTAGGAGTGCAACGATTGTCTAACTACCATACCCCAGGCATGCATTCTATTCTGGGTCTCCTTAAAGAAAGGTAACTTTTTGTTTCTTCTGAGAAAGAAAATAAATTTAGCTATCTTTCCTAGTCGGCCATTGATGTTTTCAAGCATAGTAGCAATTGAAAACCTTACATCAAAAGCATATTAAAAAACAGTTCTTTTCATATGTTAAACCAGAAATATCCTAGCTATGTCTAGGGCAAAAACAGTAAACAAGTTTCAAAAGTGTCAATGGCGACCTTGTTACTGTGGCTGTATATGCAGATTTCTTCGAGCATCATTCATAACTGACTATGGTTTTCATGTTCACTTAAATTAGGTATAGCTTTGAAATACTGCATCTTGAAAGAGGGTGAAATGTCACTTACGTCGAAGGTACAGATTAATTGCATGGTTCAAAAATCCACTTCCAGGAACTCCATTCAATAGTGAAGTAATTGGTATAAAGGACATTGAGATAACATCAGGCTCTGTTTGGACGGTATTAAGCCACTCGCTATGAGAAATAAAATCTTTATCCTTCCCACCTCTTCGCTTAGGCATCATCACCAGATCCTGAGAAAGGGAGAACAAAAATGTGTGTCATCAAAGACAGCCAGCTAATATAAGTCTGATTCTTTGCACGAACAATGATGAACATTATGAACACAAAGCTCTCTACCTCATTCGACGAGTAAGAATTCAATGGACTGGACTGTACAAATCTCAGTTGTTGCTCTCTGGTATCGCTCTGTACAGAACATAACGATGAAAATCAGAAATTGTGGATGAAGAACATAAGCTGAGAACATATTGTGTCCAACCAGCATCCTTTCACAACAAATATATATGACCATGCCAGAAAAAGTAAGATCTAATGTTAAAATTTAGAATTCAGAGATAATAGGCAGTTAAGACTATGGGCATGATATCTCGGTAAAGTTAATATTGTTGTTAATGTATGTTTCTCTTTGCCATCTAAATATTTCTCTACTGGAACAACTACATCACATGCCCATATATCTGTGTGTATGTACCATATCAGAGAAGACAATATTGGCCATCTGGGGCTCCAAACTTCCTACAACTACAACTTCAATGTAATAAATTAAAGGCAATTTACTATTTTTATGTTTGTTTTCTTAGTAATCAAGATGATGAACACAAATTCCACTGGTCAAAAGCAGCATTCCTTTAGGAGTTGCAGCATGTTGAGGGGTGTTCAACAAAACAATCATAAAATATCAAATAAGATTTCCTGTACAGGGACCACTTCAACAGTAGTCATTGATGTTGAATGGAAGATATCCTGGGACAAGAGGAGGCAACAGAGGGTCGGAAAGCACCTTATTATTCCCATATGCGTCCTTGAAACTCATGTCAGATTGCCCATTTGCATCAAGAAATCTTCTGTCTGACATGTCCTTCAATTGTTTTTGAACATCAGCAGCTTGCAAGCTTGATGAATGATTTTGTTTCAAATAAATTACATCTTTCCCACCCATCTTTAGACCAACAACTATATGAGTGCCAAATTTTTTGATGAACCTGAAGAGTAAAGAGTTGCATTGATGTCATTTTAACTCAGAGAATGTCTTGGTGAAAATGGGAAGCTGATATTATTTACATGTGATTCACGAAATTAGTAAGGATTAGAAATGGCATCAGATGACAGGTTATGAGCTGTGGCACACGGATTTACCACTTAGCCAATGACAGATGAGGCAGATAAAGTCAAGAGAGAAAACCTAATGCGAACTGAAGGAGAAATACAGAGTTTTTATCTTACATTCAATCACCTATTCTTTTTTTGTAATAAGTGTCAAAACTGTAGATTGAGACATGAACCTAACCTTGCCAAGGCGGCAGGTTCCCAGGTTGATGGAACAGCCTGTTTAACATGATCCCGGAGTACAATTTGTCCTTTTGAGAGTGCAACGCTGTACAGTGTGACATACCACCCATCAAATGCAAGTGACTTGGTATTAGAAGCATCTTTCTGCCAGCTGCCAGTAAATTCAAACATAGTATTGAACAAGCCAGATGGAATTTTCCCAGACAAAGATAGCTCCTGGTTGAATTGCTCTGACATCTGCAAAATGCTTCAGAATTTGAGGAAGATGGCCAACTGGCTGTTCTGAACATTATAAACATGATGTAGATGTTACATTGAAGCTTTTATGGATGTATAAATGTACTCTACCATTTAAAGTGGTAACAGTTGAAGAGGAAAAAAAATGCATGATATGACAGTGTAGTTCTTTACGAAATAAAACAATCAAGAATGGACAATGAAGCAAGTGTGAATCATAAAGCATATGAATTGCTAACCATAAAACAATCAACAATGAAGCTTGTGACATTAGTAGCACTAGAAGTATAATTTTTGTAGAGAAGCATCTGCCTCAAGGGACTCGCGTGTCTCTTGAATTAAATGTATGTTGAAGTCTCTGTTTCCAACATTGGAAATGTTGAATGTTTCCGACTGATTCAGTTACTATTTCTATTGACAGATTGCAGGACTATACTAATTAGCTGATACAGTTTGACATATTGAAGTAGCATCAAACTAGCATGGTAGTACATAAGAAGTGAAACGGATATCATATAGTAGAACCAAAACAAAAGGGTAATACCTGCTGGAACGACAGGACATCGGAGCGGAACCTCATCCGTTCCCCCTTGTCACACTTAATCGACTTGGTGACACCGGCAACCGTGAGGCCGCCGGGAAGCACGATATCCTGAACCTCCCCATGGTCGAGCTGGATGAGCCACGGGTCGGGCGAGCTGCGCTGCTTGCAGTACTTGATTCGGATGTCGCTGACGACGTCGAAGCCGAGACCGATGGAGCGTATCGCGGCCTCCGCGGTGCTCTGCAGCATGGCTTTGCGCGACGCCATTCTCAACCATCCAGCATGGTCCCCTCGCTCCTCGCCTTGTTCCGCAGCGAGGAGCTCGATTCAGGCGGCGAGGCGCCCCCGCGCTGAGGAGCCCGCGGGACCTCGATCCCCGGCGCGCGTAGGACGATTCGGGTGAGGCAGAGGCCGATCCGTGTCCGGGAGAAGCAGACGGTGGCGCGGCAACGGGCCTCGCCGGGAACCGGAGGAGCGGGGCCGGCGGGCGGGGCAGCCGGGCAGGTAGAGAAAAGGCGAGGGTGGAAGAAGAGCAGTGGCAAGAGAGGTAAATCTGGCGGCTCCTGTCTCCCCCTTTTGATTTTCTTTCGTGCGGTGGGGCCCACTTAAGTTGGTCAAAGTTGAGGAGGGTAGTTGGCGAGCCAGGCCCACCTAGCAGGTGGAGATCTTTCTCTCCATTGACGGATGCCTTCCCCTCTCTCTCTCTCTCTCTCTCTCTCTCTCTCTCTCTCTCTTTCCATCAGTTGGTTGGGTGATATTTAATTAAAACAATGGTAGATTTGAAAAATGGAAGAGATAAGTAAGATTTTTATGGGACCTGTCACTGTCAAAGGTGTACAGCCAAAAAAAAACAAATTTTCGTCACGTTTTTTTCAATTTGGTTGAAGCTTCCAATGGGTGGTGGGTCTTTGTGTTACAGGTCGTCACATTTCTTCTGGAGACAGCAGCAGTAATCAGACGTACTACGCACACAGCTTTTCAATCTTTCAAAAAAAACACAGCTTTTCTCGGTGTGGAGCTGGTCAACGTCGCCGTGATTAGGCGGGCGCGGGCCAGATCACGACCAGGTAGTTAATAATTCGGGCAGGCCGGGCATCATATCACCCGACCCGGGATCGGCAGGAGGAATCGTCAATTCAGGCAGGAGAGGGCCATCGTCTCTTGGTGGACCTGGCCATCGACCCAAAAAAGTCAAGCAGACAGAGAGAGAGACACGGACACGCGACGTCGTGATCCGCCTGGCTTTGGTTGGTGCTATCACCGCCCCGGCGCCCGGCTTGGCCTGTCGTTCGATGGCGTCGCGACGAGCCAAGCATCCGTCTACACAGAAAAAGGGGAGCAGGCACCGCACCGAACCCCAGGCGCGCGAGATGCCGAGATCGCGGCAGCGATGCAGGGGACGGACCCAACGGGAAACGACGCGGCGGCCTGCATACCAAACTTGCTGCTCCTGCAGCTGTTCGTGTTCGGCGACTCGCTGGTGGACGCCGGCAACGACGACGCGCTCCCCGGCGCTCTCGCCAGGGCCGACTACCACCCCTACGGCCTCGACTTCCCGCCGCGGGGCGCCGCCACCGGCAGGTTCTGCAACGGCAAGACCGTCGTCGACGCCCTGAGTCATCGTCGTCTTTCTTCAGGTGACCTGTTGGGCCTCGAGTACGTGCCGCCGTACACGACCCCCGGCCTCAACGGGACAGCGTTGCTAGGTGGCGTCAACTACGCCTCCGCAGCTGGGGGTATCCTCGACGAGACAGGCCGGCACCTGGTACGCACTCAGCAGTAATATAATCTTCTGCAGATACAATAATCAAGGCCGAATTCCTCGTGCGCAGGCAGGAGCGACACTGACTGACTGACACTGCACTGAGCTACATGTTTGGGGTTCTGCAGGGTGACAGGTTCAGCCTGAGCCAGCAGGTGCTCAACTTGGAGAGCAACCTGGACGCTATCAGGTCCCTGTTCGGTGACGACGACGACCGGAGCGGCTACGAGCGGCACCTCGCGAGGTCGGTGGCCGTCATGGTGCTGGGCGGCAACGACTACATCAACAACTACCTCCTCGCGCCGCTCTACGACTCCGGCGACAGGTACACACCCGACGAGTACGCCGGCCTCCTGCTCGACCACTACGCCCGCCAGATACTGGTCAGTCTGCCGGCCTCACTCACTACTCACTAGCTAGCTGGCCGATTATTGCGTCACTAGCTGCCAATCCACGTCATCAGCTGACCGATTACTACTACTGCAACGACGACGACTTTGCAGGCTCTGTTCAGTGTTGGGCTGAAGAAGTTCCTCCTGGCCGGTGTGGGGCCGCTCGGCTGCGTCCCCAACCTCAGGATGATGATGGCCCCACAAGCTGAAGCAGGTCAGTACTGCGTCGACCAGGTGATCAACCAGATGGTGGGGTTCTTCAACCGAGGGCTCAGATCGCAGCTCAACGCTGGCCACCCCGACGCCGCCTTCGTCTACGCCAACACCTACGCCGCGACGCAGGTCATGATCACCAACCCTACCAAATACGGCCGGTATACATCATATGAACTGTACGAGGCCGGCCGAGCCTGCACGTGATTAAGAGAGATTGATGTACTACTGTCGAAGATGATCGCCGATCGTCAACGGCGCATTCATGGCTGCAGGTTTTACGGTGGTGGACAGCGGGTGCTGCCAAGAGCTGGGGGAGATCATCACCTGCCTGCCGTTGGTGGAGCCGTGCGACGACCGCGACGAGTACGGACGCCTACCATGCATGCACCCGACGCAGGCCGCCAACCTGGTGCTCGCCCAGAGGGCCTTCAACGGCACGCCGGATCACGTCTACCCTGTCAATCTCCAGCAATTAGTTGCTAGGCTATAGACCATGCATGTAAAATCTGACCGACCTGCAGCTTGGTCAAGTACCTATGTACTGTAATCAGACCAAAGGTGATACGTGCCACGGCTGTTGAGAGATGCATGCCTGCCATTACTTTCCCGATCATAAATACTTCCTCCGTTCCAAAATATAGTTTATTTTAACTTTTTTTAGATTCATAATTTTTTACTATGTATCTAGACATACGTTATATCTAGTGCATAGCAAACACTATGAATCTAAAATTACTAAAACGACTACATTTTGGAACAGAGGGAATATTAATTTGTCTAGATTTATCCTAATAAGTTAAAATTTCCAAAATTATTTTCGCGAGAGTTGCAGAGATGAGAACCATGAAAAGCAAGATCCCGAATAAGAAAACAGAAATCGAGGAAACCACAAGAGTGAAGACTAGTAATTTCCATTCTCAACAGATAACTCAAGATGATCAATCCTGAAATGAGAAGGATCGACTCTTCCCCAACAAATAAACTATCAACCTCCAGTTGAATTAATTTAATTAATTCATATATATTTCTGTAACAAAAACAATTAACTATTAACCAAATAAGCTATGTCAATGAAAAGATTGGTAGTTTTGGGGTAGTTATAAAATTCTCACACTTCTTCGACTGTGAAGCAAGTCTCCGTATCTTATTGGTGAAACTGAATACTTGAAATTCAACAGAACCCTGTTTTCTTGTTTTTCTTCCTTAACCATAAATAAAAAAAAATTCTACCTCCTTTCTTTTTCATGTATTTTTCTGCCAGAAATTTCTTTACATGTTCAATTTCTAACGAATCAAGATATGCTCTCGTTCCAGTATAAATGGTAGCTACTTGCTCTTCGACTGGGAGAGGGTTTGATTGGGACTGTTTAAGCAATTCCCGTAATCGTCGACCCCTTGCCAATTGATTCTGACTTGTTTTATCGAGAGCAAAGGCGAATTGTGCAAAGGCTTGTAACTCTGCGAATTGAGCTAATTCCAATAGCTATATAGCTATAAAAAGATATCATCTCTTAAATGAAAAGAGCCATATATTTATCGTGTTAAATATGCATCTTCCCCTAGGTTAACTGCTATACCACACTCAATTAGAAGAAATCAGCAGAGACGCATTCTAGGCAAGGAACACAGGCCAGAAAAGACACACAGCTAGCGCAAATAGTTAAGCTAGGCATAATATGCAGCCAAGTGGTAGCTACATTAGAGTTTGCCATATTATGTAGCTGATAGTTCATGTAATTGTGCTTAAGAGATAGATAAGCATGGTAACACTATTAGTCTCTTAGAAGGAAGCTAAATATATTTCACAGTAGCTATTACATAAATCGCTAGCGAATAGTAACGATAACGTGTGTCTGCCATAAGGGGTGGTTGCAGCAATTGTGTTCATCTGATGGTGGATCAGCAGCTTGACTGGGCCTAACCATGGCTGGCTTTCTTGGTGATGAAGAGGACAGATCAATATAATGTGAAGATGATCGATGCATGGTGACATGGGAGAGGAAGGGACGACCAAAATGGAGAGAAACTAAAATGAGCGTGCTCCTAATTAGTCAGTACATGAAGAGGTGTATATAGTAGGACTAGCACAAATTGTTTGACCGCTAATTCAGTAAACCTTTTGTGTGTGTGTGTCCACAAACTTCTGTGGACCTACACATGGTTCATGGAAAATGCCATCTTGAGGGATGACAGAATTAGATGAGTAACGCTGCACATGAAAAACCAGCAGCGACTCATCAGACTTGATTTGCCCCTGCACTCTTCCATAAGAGTCCAAGGAACACTATATGAGTAAATAATTAAACTTGAAATGCCTAAAAAGTAATGTATGTGAACTACATGCCTAATGACTAAAGAGATCGATGCTAACTGCAGGTGACCTATATATATATGCATGCATAAACTAATTAACTAGCTAATATCTTTTAATTTCGTTCTAGTAGACCGATAGACGAGAGCTAGACATTTGGAGGAAGCAAGATCAGGTAGCAGCTGATTCAGAACAACTTATTGCACAAAGAAAGGAGAAGATGATTGTCAACCTTAGCTGGAGTGCGCCGATGGCGCGATGGAAAATTGGACCTGCCAATCTGGCATGCATGGTCCCTTGTGTTAGTCAGCCGAATGCACTCAACCCCAGAGTGAGCATTGGTGTCAAGTTAGTCAAGTCTCAGCTGTGCAGACAGCATGCATATGGTGTGCATGCAGTGTGCACCATACTGCATTCATCAGTTCACTTTCACTTGAAGCTAAGACTTGTATGCATTGACTGTGTGTGACTACTGACACGTGTATCAAAGGAACCGAAGAAGATGATAGGTGCATGCATGGTTGAAAAGACACGAGAGAGAGAGAGAGAGAGAGAGAGAGAGAGAGAGAGAGAGAGGTGCAGCCATGGTGTTGCTCTAGGCCAAACTGGGCTTCTGATCTGGAGCCGCAGCGAGGTGAGAAGGAATAAGCCTGCTGAACTGGTACTGCGCTGTCGGGGCCGGCAGAGTTGGAGCTGTCAGAGACATTGTCATGCCTGGAAAATCATCTGTCGTCAGTTATGTTGCTGACATACTATATGTATAGTGACAAGAATGCAAGAAAAGTAGGTAGGCCGATCATTGTATCACGCTAAGTGAGTAACTGAGGATGATAGATGGTTGCGTGAAACTACCTGCTTGGCCAATAGAATTGGGAGTGAACGCCACCGCGCCAGCGTACTGCTGGAGGCCGCCGGCAACCGTGGTCAGGGTGGCCGCTGCTGTCGTGGCGCCCACCCCAGCCGCGGCGTACTGGTACAACTGGGGGTACTGAGCCATGCTATACCCAGCTGCGGCCACGCTCGCCGGACCGTATTGGAAGTAGGGGTAGAGCCCGGAGGAGTTCGCCGCTGCCATTGTTAGACCTGCCGCAGCCGCGGTTGCGCCGCCGCCGAAGACAGCATACTGTTGTTGGGCTCCCTGCAGCCCCCCGTAGGCTTGGTAGTAGCTCTGCAAGTTTTTCATGCACAGATGATCAGTACGACATGACACGTATTTTCAGCTTGGACCTCACAGGATGGCAAGAGAAATGGGAATAAGTACCAGCGGATAGCCGTGGTCCGAGAAATATGGGGAATACCTGAAATTAACATTGCCAAGAAAAAGATTGAACACCATTCCTGATGTAAATCTGCTAATATATATTTACAATCAGTGGATCGATTTGGTTATTATTGAACCATACGACACATGAAATTAAATGAGGGCATCTGCTAGCTGCATGGGTCATGCAAAGTCCATTGACCGGACACGCAGATCGATCAAATTAAGCAGGACCGCAGGAAGCGTGCAACGCAAGAGCAAAGGAGCTAGGCAGCTTTTTTCCAAAGCGATTTGCCCCCACATGGCAGTCTCGCTGTACCCGAGGCAGGCGGTATATATATGGAACACAACACTTGCACCTGGTGCACCAGCACGTGCATGAGGCATGCTCAGTCTCATGCATGATGAGAGGTGTGTGTGCTCTCACGCTTAAACCTCTGCTAGCCGCACACAGCTGATGAACAGTACAGTATATGAATGGTGCGTACTAGAAGTAATCGTCTATGAATACCCTGAACCCTGCATTGCATTGTATCACAAGGAGGTAGCCAGCAACCAGCATACACACACACAAAAGGAGCATCCGTCCAACGCAATCTACAGGAGGAGGAGCTAGCTAGCATTGGTCTACTAGAGGCAAGCTATAGGTGGGCACATGCACATGCAGGAAGAAGAGATGCACATGCAAGGATGATGGACGGTGCAGGCGCAGGCCCCTCCTACCATTAACGACCAGCAGAGGCTGGCTGGCCGGCTGCCTTTAACCGAAACCCATGTCTTTACAGCTAGCCGAGCAGTGCACAGATCGGGAGACACACAGAGCTGGCCGCCCCTGGCCTGCCTGCAGAACGAAAGAAGCTGCCCCCCCGGCCGGCCGGCCGGCCATGGCCAAGCAAGTACTCGATCGGATATATGCATGGCTAGCTGTTAGTCGTTACTCACCCGGCATAAAGATTGTAGGTAGTAGGAATCCCTTGCTGGATGCCATGATCGGCCGGCACGAAGCTCATCAAGCTGGCACCACCAGCTGCACCAGCTGTCTGGATGGACTTCATTGCCCGCATGTTGCCTCCCCCGTAAACATGAGCTGCCGCATCATCGTATCCATGAAAGGAACAAAGTTAATGATAACAAGTAAGATTCCAGCGGACGGCTGTTACATTATTCCAGCAGTAAGATTCATGCACGTAGGAATAATGCGGTGCCAACCATGATTTTATGCACTCGAGATCTAATTAGACTGGAAAGTGATGCGGTTAATAACTCATCTGCTACTAGTATTCAATTTGCAATCTCATGCATGCCGCACAACTTATTTTGACTTTTCTAGATACATATATTTTTCTGTGCACCTAGATGTACATTATGTCTAGATGCATAGCAAAAACTATATGTATCTAAAAAAGCTAAAATGAATTGTCATTTGGGATGGAGGAAGGAAACTATTTTTATGCTTGGACAACTGCTCTAAGAAAATTAAGCTAAGAGAAAATATGAATGCATGCATGCATGTTCCATGACATTGGAATTATTACTAGCTAATAAGAAAGTAATCCGATCCTATTGTCAGTCAGTTAGTTAGTTAGACAAGCAAGGGTACGGCAGGAAGATAATTTTGTAGAGGACAAGGACAGCTAGCAAAAGCGCACTACTGATGAACCTGCAGCTGCCGGAATGCAGGATTGGAAGAAGCAAGGCAAGCCTGGAAGGAACAACCCCCAAGAATAACTAACCGCGCTTGCTTTTAGCGCTTTGCAGAAAGCTAGAGACGATGCAGCTTTTTTTCATCTTGGGTGAAATACTGTCGGATACCCGGATACTATGTTCTTTAGTTGACCCTTCTCTCATGATATATATGTAGTCGATTATGTGCTGTGAAGCAAGTGTTAACTGAAAACTACAAGCAAGTGGTTTCTATATAGTGAAAAAAATAAAACTTTAGTTAGCAGTTAGTTATATGTTGATTCTAAAACAAAAAGGCATGCATTTTCTTCTTTAGACAATATTGATTTGATTCTAAAAGTGCAGTGCCTGAAATATTATCTTACTTAATTTAAGGCAGCACTAAGAGGCTAGAAAAAAACTTAGTAGCAAAGTAGTTTATTAATTAGCCGCAAGGCATACGTTAGCATAAAATGATGCAAAGCGATGCAAAGGCAAAAACCTTTGATCTACATGATTCATCACTTCTGTCCTTATTACTGAGCAAGCCAACAGTACATATCTAGCATGCATATGCAGCTCTTGCTTATATATTTACTTAAATTCTTTTGCTGAATATTTAACACACAATTTATTTTCTTTGTCGAAGAAGAAGACATAGTGAATTACCATATGGTTGCAGATATGGCGGCACCGGTGCAGTCTTGGATTTGTTGACCCCGAGATAGGCAAGGTTGCAGTTGGCCCTCCTTCCATCGATTACCGGGTACGGATCGATGCAAGCTCTCAGTGCTGCCTCTGGCTCACGGAACGTTACCTACAAATATCCAAGATCACCATCTCAACTAGATACATACATATCGTATTAAGCTCCTCATCAATTCAATGGTTTATATGCAACTTGTTGCACACTAACTAATTGTTTGGCTAATCAAAGAGGTAGGGTGCAGCAGTTAGATAAGGGTATGCGTCCATACTAAATTATTAGCACAGAGAAAGGATCAGATTATGAGGGGAAATCATATGCTAACAAGGAGGAGATTATGATTCTAAAGGAAAAAAGGTTTAGAACTCACAAATCCGTATCCCTTGGATCTACCGGTGTTCTTGTCAGTGATGACGACGGCCTCAAGGATATCGCCGAACTGCTCGAAGTAGGCCCGCATGCCCTCCTTGTGCGTCTCCCAGGCAAGGCCCCCCACGAACACCTTGGTGAACGTCGTGTCCCCGAACTGCCCTGCGCCGCCGCCGGTGCCGCCCGACATCGCCTGAGACATCTGTACAGGATCCTCGGCCCTCGCTCGCTATGTATGGAGGTGTAATAAATCTAGCTACAAACAAGCAGCTAAGAACTGCCTCTCCTTCCTCCTCTATCTAGAGCTAGCTGATCCCTCTTTCTTTCTGCACCGCCCTCCTCTCCTTGATCTGTCTAGCTCTAGTACCAACCAACGAAGGACTACTAACTTTGTGTGTTTGGGGGGTCAAAAAGGTGGGGTGATCTCAAGGCTTGATATGCAAGGGAGGAAGGGTACCACTCTCTAAGCACCAACCCTAACTAGCCTGCAGCTGCCTGATCGATGTTTAGCTTGCAGAGGGAGGGAGGGAGGGAGGGAGGGAGGAAGAGGAGAGGAGAGAGAGAAAAGCTAAAGTTGGCTGCAGGCAAAGGAGAAAGAAAGAGGAGAGAAGGTAGGACCTGGCAGTTATATAGTCCAGTACTACAATGCCTGAGTATATCTACGCCGCAGTTTCTGCTTGGCCATCAGTTTTCTTGACATATGCAGGCTCCACCAAGTACTACTACCTACATCTTGTGTCATTGCTGCCGCAAGGATTTTTTTTAGAAAAAAACAAGGATTAATATCTAAGCATGCATGGTCAATATAATAAGTGGTATTTTCATACATTATTATACATCCACATATTCAATTCAGAAAGTGTTTTGGCACTACTTAGATAAAAATGGATCCATCAAACAAATTTTGGTAATGAATTCGCAAGTGAAAACATATAGGGCCTTGGCGATTATTCACTGAGATATTGCAGATCCATCGAAGAAAATTGGATGTAGAAAGCTTGGGGTTAAGTATGCTTAAAATTGACCTATCTGCCTTTCCACTGTGTGGATATAAAGTGCTGGCAAGATGCATTGCACGCCAACGCCCCAGTTGCTAGCTAGCTAGGGTTATTGACTATTATTATTGATGGGCAAACCTGTGACACGATGGAAAGACACATCGATGAGGTCTTAATTTTATTAACCATCCAAATTACAGTATATGGTTTATTGCCCGTGTAAACAGTCTGCTGATTTGTGAAACACGGATACGGCTTCACACCTGCGTATCCCGTGTCGGATACGTATCCAACACGGATACGCGCCGGATACGTGCCGGATACGTATCCGGGCCGTATCCGCGTATCCTGTGGTAAATGGGCCGGAAACAAAAGAATAGATACGTATCCGGCCTGATACGGCCCATCCGGCCCAAGAAATCCCGTCCATACTCTGCCTCCCAACGCGCAGACGCACAAACGCGCCGCCGCCTCCATCCTCCGCCTCACGACGCGCCGCCGCCCGCCGTCCGCCGCCTCCCACCTCGACGCCTCCCTCTGGCCGGCCCAGCCGCCAGGGCGAGGGCGCCTCCCGCCGGCGCTGCCTCGCGGGCGAGGGCGCCTCCAGCCGGCCGTCGGCGCCTGGACGCCTCCCGCCGCCTCACAGTGCCCCAGCGCGTGACCGAGGCTTCTCAAGTACTTATTTTCCTTGTTTTACTTTCATGGTTTGATTGAACTTTAGGTGTTGTGCAAATTATTTTATGCAGAATGGCATCTCCAAATTTGAGTAGTGCAGGCAATGGTAGTGGTACTGCTGCTAGTGGTAGTGTGGGATCCAGAGAAACAACTGATATTAAGGCTCCGTTGTGGGATCATGTCACCATTCTAGAGAGGCCTAAAGCTGGTGGAGGAAATGCTCTTTGGAAATGTAACTATTGTCCCATGGAAAAAGCAGTAGCTACACTAGAGTTGAACCTCATTTGCTGCAGAAATCAGGGAAGGGGATTAGCAAGTGTCCGAAGATTTCGTATGAAATGTTGAGTGAGATGAGGAGGGAAGTGGAAAGGTGCAAGGAGATGGAAAGAGCAAAGACACGCACCGTTGCTTTGCCTGTAGCTCCTTCTACAAGCAATTACAACAAGAAGAACAAGAGGGGACCTGCTTCTATGTTGGAAAAATCTTGGGCATTACAAGACCGCAAGCACTTGGATGCTTTAATTGTTAGAGCAATGTATTCTGGAGGGATATCTTTCAACTTTCTGAGAAACCCATATTTTAGAGAAGCTTTTGCATTTGCTTGCAACCGGAATTTGCAAGGTTACACAATCCCTGGGTATAACAGGGCTAGGGAGTCACTCCTGAAGCAAGAAAGAAGGCACATAGAGACTCTATTGGAGAGCACAAAGAGCACATGGCCAGAGAAAGGGGTCACAATCTGCAGTGATGGTTGGTCAGATCCTCAGAGGAGGCCAATCATCAACTTCATTGTTATTTCTGAGAAAGCTCCAATGTTTTTGAGGGCTGACAATTGTGATGGAGAATATAAGTCAAAAGAATATATTGCTGAGAAGTTGAGGGCTATTATTGATGAAGTAGGTCGACAAAATGTGGTACAAATCATCACAGATAATGCTGCAAACTGCAAAGGTGCGGGTCTTTTAATTGAAGCTGAATATGATAACATATTTTGGACACCTTGTGTAGTGCATACTCTCAACCTTGCAATAAAAAATATATGTGAACCTAAATTGCCAAGGACACCTACTGATGAGGATATGCATATTTGGGGACAACTAGAATTTATACACAATGTTAAAGTTGAGGCAACTATGATCAAGAATTTCATAATGAATCATAGCATGCGTCTTTCCATGTTTAATGAGTTTAGCCATTTGAAGTTGCTTTCTATTGCTGAAACAAGATTTGCATCGGTTGTGTGTATGCTAAAACGATTTGTTGAGGTAAAAGTAGCTCTCCAACACATGGTGATTAGTGACAAGTGGAGCATATACAAAGATGATGCTTCAACTGCCCAACATGTGAAGGAAAAAATACTAAGTGATGTCTGGTGGGGGAATGTAGATTACATTCTTAGGATCACTACTCCTATCTATGATATGATACGCATTGCGGACACCGACACCCCCATGTCTTCACTTAGTCTATGAGATGTGAGATTCAATGATTGAGAAAGTGAAGAAAGAGATATATTTGTATGAAGGGAAGGAACCAAATGAGGATTCAGACCTCTACTCTGTTATTTATGATATATTGATTGCTAGGTGGACAAAAGGCAATAATCCACTGCATTGTTTGGCTCATTCACTCAATCCAAGGTAACACTACACACTATAGTAAATTAGTTGCTCATGTTCTTAATTGAAATGCTAATTTGGCAAATGCAGATTTTACAGCAACAAGTGGCTTGAAGAAGGTGTTGGCCGACTACCTCCCCACAAGGATAAGGAGGTATCACAAATGAGGATGACTTGCTTCAAGAAGTTCTTTCGCATGCCGGAAGAGTTGGCTAAAGTAAAGGAAGAATACTCAAGGTTTTCTAGTTGTTCAGAAGAATTCAATGATCCTAATTCTATACATGATAGATGGGCTGTTTCCCCAATGACTTGGTGGACAAATCATGGACAATCTGTGCCTCTATTGATGAGTTTGGCCTTAAAATTGCTGAGCCAACCGGCCTCTTCTTCTTGCTGTGAAAGAAATTGGAGCACATATAGCTTCATCCATAGTGTCAAGAGAAATGCATTAACTCCTGAACGGGCTGAAGATTTGATCTTTGTGCACTCAAATCTGAGGCATTTGTCAAGAAGAACTGATGCATACAAGGCAGGAGAGACAAGGATGTGGGATGTTGGAGGAGATTCTTTTGATTCCCTTAGTGGAGTAGGTCTTCTTGAAGTTGCTGACCTCTCCATTGATGAGCCTGAGTTGCAGGCTGTATCATTTGGATTGGGTGATCTTGAGATTGAAAGTGTGGAGGAGAATGAGGAAAACGAGCAAGAAGCTTGATGCTATCCTATCCTACTATATTACTATATTGCTAGTTTGCTACTACATTTTATTAATTTCCTAAATTAGAACCTGCTATCATATTTTTCTGAGTGTAATAGACCTTAAATGTCTCTATGTTGAACTTGAACATCTATTTTGCAATTTATTATGCATTGTTATGATATTATCTATTTATTAAAAAATAACTAAAACGTATCCACGTATCGGGTTGTTTGAGAAATTGACGTATAGGCGTATCCGTATCCTTCCGATACCGATACGCGTATCCGTATCCATGCTGCTTAGCTGCTGATAATCTTTAAGGTTGGCTGGCTCAATATAATATATATAGTGTGCAAACCAAAAATATTAAGGTTCCTTTAGCAACAATTTTTGCTCCAATTTTTGTTAAAACCCTAGGACTGGATCATTTAACAAGATAAAATTAAAGTATGTTAATGAGCAATTATAGCTGATATTACTGCATTTTCTTGCGCGTGTGTGGAGAGTACTGCTGATCATCTCGAGTTATTTCATTTCCCTATCAAATTGTACTTGACCATTCTTCTCTAGTTAGATGTTGGCATGCAGTACTTATTAGAAATATGCACAATGATATTTGTGGTCCAAACTTATAGCAAAAGCAAGTGACCAGCCATATTTATTTGTTCGTGTGTAATGAGAACACAGAGTGGCCATATCCAGTTATGAAAATGACACTTAGAAAAAGGGGTATGCCGACAGAAAATTCAGCAGCCAAATAACCCCACAAGAGAAAAAAGGAGATCGAATATTTGAATCTTGTCACAGAAAGGTCTCCATGATATTGCTGAGTGGGAGACCAGTACATGAATCTGCTTTGAGATGACAGCTAGACACATTAACAACAACTTATCTAATGTCTAGCATGATGATATGTTTAAGAACTGCTCTACTCTGCAGTTGACCTACCTCGTGAAGTAGTGGAAGAACACATTCTATGCTATGCACTAGGTAGGGTGCTGGATATATATGAGGCTGTATGCTAGTGTCAGCTATGTACAGCTCTGATCACCACACACGTCATACAGCTAAGAATGTTGGATAATTACACTATCTTAATTCTATTTGTTAGAAAGCATCATAATTTGGGAGATACAATATCCAAACACTATTATTGAAAACTGGAAGTATACTGGTTTTGCTATGCTTCAAGCGTCTATAGAGATGGTCAAAACTATGCTGGTTTAATTTTGGTACATGTTTCTGACGAAGTTTTATACATGTGTTGACTTTTGGTTGTTTGATTATGGTATTTGATTCCTTGTAGCGTGTGCAGTATTAACTTTGCATCTATAGAAAAGAGGAATATATGTGCGCTACATCTGTATATGCATGCAAGTTCTTGGCATGTGTTTCGTAGCTCGTACCTGCAAAGGATTCATACGCATGGTCCATACCAACAGAATATTGGTGTTGCAGGCTTCATCTTTGATCTCACCGACTCACAAGTGGCTTTCTGGTGGAATAGTATAGGTTCTCAATTTGCATTTTTGAATGAAGACTTGCGTCACAAGGGAACCGACGCAAATATTCTTCTATGCTTCTCCCAAAAGTCAATTGATTCACCTACTTTTCTCTTGCATTGGAACCCTTCTCAGGACATAAAGTAGAAACCCATAACGGTGGTGACAGAATTATGCAAAAATTCAGTGACAGAACTATTCGAGTAATTAGTTAAAACTCGTAATGAAAGCGACAAATTATGCAAATATTTACAGCTTCCTCTTCTGTCAAGCTACTATTCGTTCACCCATGATGTATCAGAATTATTCAGAAATAGATGCTTCCCAGCAACATCATTGATCGTTGAAAAAAAAAAGAGATGCCAGAAAGTGATGCACAGCCTGTCCAATCCTCCAAGAATTCTGTGATCAAAAGAGGCGGAGTGTCGTGTGAGTTACTCTCTATGACTTGGATTTCAAAGGTTGTTGTTCATCAGAAATCACCTCATAGATTTCAGACGTTGGTGGCCATGTAGTGAGGCCAACTAAGTGGCTACTTTCTTCAGCAGTAGAATATGGTCTCTCTTTATCAGTAGCTGGTATTGTATAACTTTCCACAGCTGTCCCAGCTCCCAAACTAACTTAGCTTTTGACAGCAAGGAGAGAGCACTTTTAGAAGGATATGCAAGATACATCACTGCATCTGGTGACAGGTGACAGATGACAGAGCAAGGTTGAGCCTGTTGTACTAGTATACACATCAAGGCTTTCAAGGAAAAAACACCACAAAATTAAACCTAGCTTTAGCTGACAACAGAAGGGCCAGCCAGCTGTAATGAATAATCGACATAATATGATGATCATTCGGTACACCATAGTCTAACACTGACATCATTCAATCGGAGTGATGAGAAACATCCATGGTATAATGTGTGGCTCAGTCTGAGGCAAATTTATAGACAACAATGTAATTATGTCAGACAAGGTAATCACCCTTCACTCCCTGTTGGCTAACCCACCATGATCAGAAATCGCGTCTTCAGAAATATTGATCATATCCTCAGTGTCATCGTCATTAACATCGTATTCGCTACCAGAAGTATCTTCTTCATCTGATTCAGAAATATCACTGATGTGAAAATCAGAAAAATGATCTGTAGCCACATGGGGAAATTGGTCCTTGCCTTGATCCAATCCCCCCATTTTAAGCAAAGAAGCTTCTCTATCATCACCACAAACAAGATCAGCTTTCTGGGATTGTGGAATTCCATAAAATGCAACATGCCGATAATAAAGTTCAAGCTCCTTTTCAGATACTGCAATGAAACGCCGAACTGTCTCCAGCGACTGTTCATATTTTGATTTTTCAAGTGCCTGATAATTAAATAAAAAAGGGCAGATGTAAGTGCATTTAAAAGATACAGATCTAGAATCAGCCTGATGGCTCGTTATCAAGACAAGAGGATTGCGCAACCTGAGCTGTGCATTAGGTTACATGAGCTGGGAACAGGGGGAGGTATGATGCGGACATGAATTTATAAGAATCAATAGTTTATTTTTTATGTGCATATCTACTGGTTATTAAACATAAAGGACACAGAGAACCTTTGCATGTTGGTCACATACATAAGCATGCATCAATCTATCTTCAGCAACAACAAAACCTTTTAGTCCCAACTCCGAAGCAAGTTGGATTAAGATTATGCTAGAGGGAACCCAGCTAAAGTAAATAAACCATTTTTTTGCGATCAAGTAAATAAAACATTTGCCAGCTTCGAATGAGAATCACCAATGAAGAGAGGTTTGGAGCAATATATCTTTAGAAACAAAATCATGAGGGTGTGCAACATCCCCAAACAAGATTCATTATTTCTATAGAAACAAAATTAAACCAAAAATCCATCCTAATTACCTTTTTCTTTGACAATGTATCAACAGGTGACATAACTTCTGGCTGAACATAGTTCTTTCCTCGGTAGAAGACTATAGTGTCATCTCCAATGATGTTAACAGGGATACCGCCACTCAGTCTAGCTATCTCATTTGCATATTCCTGGATTTGCCCTGGTTTGCAGGGCTTACATATGACCTTCACAGTTTCATGTTTCTTCCAATGCAAATGCATGTTCAGAATTACGCCTCCAAAAACTCCTCGCCTTCCAACAGGGACATAATTTGAATTTTTCTGTGAAACCTTCTTCAAGTAAAACCTTTCCTCACCGCTAAGATCATCTGATTTAGCCATAGGGCCTTGGGCTTTGGCAACCTCATACTTCTTTAGCTTTTCGACCAACATAGCTTCCTTTAATTTGGCCTGAAAGAGAAATAGCTTATTTCAATTTATTTTCTCTTACCATACCAAAGAAATAAAGAAAAAAATTACAGCATGTCCATTAAATAATACAGTTTCTTACTATGGTTCAAATGAATCAACTGAACATTAATACAAAGAAGTTATGAATATCATAGAAACAGTAGCAGGGAAAACAACGGAACAGGCAATGTTCTGTATGAATATTGCTTTTAACAGTAAAACCAGGGTGGCGATTCAGATGCTGCATAATAATTAGGAAGCTTGTTTACTAATATCACAAAGTTGACTAAACATCAAGAAATATGCATGAAGAAATGGTTCAGCAAGACATGAGTCAAGCAAACCAAACAAAGCCACATAATATGTGAGTGCACTACCTTCTCAATCTTATATTTGAGCCTAGCTTCAGCTGTGGGGAATTTTTGTTTTATCTTCTTTCCCTTGGGCCTAATGCGTCGTGGATCATTTTTATTTGCCTCTTTCCTCTTCTTCTTTACCCGCTTTCTCTGAAGCTTCAAGCGCTTCTTTGTCAAATACCTTCTCTTTTTGGAAGGCTCCACCTCCTCAATCTGAAACTTAGGCTTGCCATCATCAGACAAAACTAGATTCACTGATCCATAGGCAGCCCATCTGACAGTCCACGAATTTCCAAACAGGTAAAGGGGGCTGAAACATTTGCTAGGGGAAACAGCAGGAGATCTGTATCAAGTAGAAGGAAAGTATGAGCAAAACTAAATTAAACTGACATAGATGAAAAAAGGGCACTCAAAACCAGTATGATATTCTTGCTAGACACTTCACATGTTAAGCATGCTTCATATATCGAATTGGTTAAAAGTACGAGTGGCTGAGTGGGCAACATTTATCAGTGATCTCTAGTGATATATATGTTCCAGAACCCAGCAGAACAGATTACTTGCAGAATAATAACTTGAACAATAGCTTTGTTGTTTCATGTTGCAAAAATATGTCACTGCCAGTGTGTCTTAAAAGAAGGTGTAAAGGCGCAGAACATTGTGAGCAAGCGATTAGCCACACATTCTAGTCATGTGGCATTTGCCAGTCGGTGTGTATGCATGAAACTGCGGACAAGGACTGAAAAGAGGTAAGATCGACAAAACTGTTCCATTACCTGAGGACTGGAGGGCAAGGTAAAATTAGTTGCCTCTGGGATATGTTCTGGAGTGCGAACGAAGCCAACTTTCTCAGATTTTGACGCGACAGGATACGGGTTGCCATAGCGTAGAACTCCTTTGCCAAAGCATAATGAAATTTTGTTCTCCGCCTACCTACAGCATCGCCTAACGAGAGATCGCACCCTCTAACACAATCCACCAGGAAATTGAGTTAAACACCAACCAATCGAAATGAATCATGGCTACCACAGGTACCAAACGAACTGAAAAGCACAGCAGAAGCTTGATGCCCACCTCGGTGAGCCCTCGTCGGTCGCCACTCGCCACGCCCTTGCCGCTCCCGCTCCGCGTCAGCCGAGCGTCCCGAACCCGCCGCTGCCCCCGCGCCCTAACCGCTCCCGCGCGCCGCCCTCGCTGCAACGCCCCGCTGATGTCCGATGCCTTTGCCGCGCCGCCGCGCCCCCCAACGCTGCTGCTCGTGGTCGCTGGACGACGATGGATAGCCGGCCACTGGGGGGATTTGGGAATCGAAGGCCCAAGGGATAGTTACACTTGGTCACTAATAAATGGGCCGTCCAGTGGGCTTTTTACTGGTTTGTTGCTGTCATGTTATGTGGGCCTGAACATGAAGCAGCAGCGTTCGATGCTCAAAAAGAAAAGAAGCAACAGCGTTCTCAAAAATTCAGATTCGATTGTATTGTTCGTGAACAGTTTCCCTCTTTTTTTTCTCCTTTTTGTCAGATATAATAAATTGTAAAAGAATCTTACAGTTTTCCCTGATGGATTACACCATGCAAGTACAATGCAACAGTTGATGGTCGCTGGACATGGGCGACAGGAAGGCCAGCGTGCCGACGAGCGGCGCGTTGATGTAGGTGGCCGGCTCGGACTGCGCGTAGTTGCCGCGGTCGTCGGCGAACGCGTCGTTCGCGTCGGGGCCCCCGACGACGGCGCCGGTGAGCACGTTCGGGGCGGGCCCCCCGGCGTGGTAGTACTGGAAGCCGGCGCTGCAGGCGGCCGCGCCCGTGCCAAGCGCGTTGGCGGAGCTGGGGATCGACGCGTCCCGGTGGTGCACGTGCCGCGGGAAGCTGCCGCCGTACCCGACCATGTACGACATCCCCTTGGCGTTGCTCCCCAGGATGTAATCCACCTGCCTCTGGGCGAGGCTCTGGAGCGCCGACGGGATCACGGCCACGCCGCCGCCGCACTGGACCGCCGCCGCCTTGTTCGTCTTGGACGCCCTGAGTTACTTGGCGTAGGTCGCCAGCAGGAAGGACGTCGACGTCACGTACTGCAGGTTGCTCCCCTCCGACTTGTACAGCAACCCTCCCGGCGTGTACCTGACGCTCACCGACGGCGAGCTCGGCACGACGCGGCACACGAACCTGTCCGCCTGGTCCCGGAACTCGGACGCCGCCTCGTTCTTCCTCACCAGGTATTCCTGCATGTCATCCATCAGTGTCAGAGAATCCAGCAAGGTGAACTTCTTCGATTCTTTTTAGCAGCCGACTGACGACGGAGCATACCCTGGCAGGTAGCACACGTGCGCCGGGGTACTTGTTGTCCCAGCTGAAGCTGTCGCAGTCACCGGCGGCGAGCCCGAGCGACTTGGCGTAGTCCAGGTACGAGGAGTTGCGAGTGGGCTGGTACAGCCACGCCGACGCCCACAGCAGCTCGTCCTCGTAGCCGGAGTAGGAGCAGTAGAACGGGCACACCACGGACGCGAGGGAGTCGCTGTACTTTCCCCGGTACCTGTCCGCGAAGTCGAACGCCCTCACCGCCGTCGCCCTCAGCCGCCTCGTGTACGCCCTGTCGACGCGCCTGAACACGACGGACGCGGCGGCGAGCGCGGCGGCGGTCTCGCCCGCGACGTCGGACCCCGGGGTGGACGGCGTGACCTTGTACACCGGCTTGGGCGCCGTCTCGTCCTCGGCGCGCTCCCAGGAGCTGTGGTCCTCGTAGGGGTTCCCCACCTGGACGTAGAGCGCCTGCGGCAGATGGGCGGAGGCCTTGAGCAGGTAGTCGGTACCCCAGCGCACGGCCTGCCGGGGCTCGTCGAGCTGCGCGGCGGGCATCCGCTTGCCGAACTCGAGGACGCTCCAGGCGAGCATGGTGGTGGTGAAGGCCATGGGGAGCCCGAACTTGACGTTGTCGCCGGCGTCGTAGTAGCCCCCCGTCAGGTCAACCTGGAAAGCGCGTTGCAATATAATTGATGAGCCTCACAACGACATGCGCACGAAGCAATTAAACAATGATCCGCCACAGTGCGTCCACGTACGTGGTCAGGCGCGCCGTCGTTGAGGCCGGAGTCGCCGCGCCACGGCAAGCGGTGGGCCGGTGGAAGCTTGCCGGATCGCTGCGCCTCGAAGAAGACGAGCGACTTTGCGAGGGCGTCACGGTAATCCGGCGTGCCGGACACGCCGCCGGCGACGGCGGCAAATGCTGCCAACAGCATAAGCGGCAGGCACTTGATCAGCCCCATTTTTTCTGCCTCTCTAGGCACTAGCTTTATTTTCCTCACCGTACCCTATGAGTTATTGCAACGACCTGAAAGTTTCATGTCTGCGATGGAACACATTTATACTACGAAGCGCATGTAACCTGTTTCCAACCGAAACAGATTTGATTGTTAGAGCCGTGCTATTTTTGGAGGTTGTTCATGGCGGTTTCTAACGTCAAACAGGCGAGAGTGGGGCCATAGATGGGCAGGAGCAGAACCCCTTACCAGACTACCTGCAGCAGAGCAGGTAACGGCGACCCGTTGGATATGAATTAGAAATATTAAATACGGACTAATTATAAAATTAATTATATAAATGGAGGAGACGAATTTACTAAATCTAATAGTCCATGATTTGACCCTGTTGTGCTACAATAAACATATGCTAATGATGAATTAATAGACTTAATAAATTCATCTCATAAATTAACCTCCATTTATGTAATTGATTTTGTAATTAACCTATATTTAATACTTATAATTGATGTCTAAATATCCGATATGATGAGATACTTATAATTGGTGCCTAAATATCCGATATGATGAGATTAAATTTTAGTCCGGCGGATCTAAATAGGCTCTAATACTCCGCAATACCCTCCAGTGTATACGTACATATCATTAGGAGATACTAATAATTGGTAAACAAATTAGTTCATTTTCCATCCTAATCCATGTAGTATATCTTTAAGAATGTATTGATGGAAACAAGATCATCTTTTGTGCGGACTGCGGGGTGACGGACATGTGGTGAAATCCGTCTCCCGTAAATTTTTCTTTCCCCTTCCCTCTCGTGCCCTTCCCCCGCAAGCGAAGCGACGGCCCGCGATACCACTGCGGTGGCCCCGCCGCCGTCGGTCGGATCTTTCTCCTGACGGCCGAGACGGTCGAGCATCGATCGGGTGCGTACACCGCCCTCCCCATCCCTCTCCTTCCCTTCTAGGTCTGTGAGGTCTGAGGTCTGAGGTCTGACCATTAAGTTTTGCGGCCTCAAAAAAATTTATGGTAATGAAGGTCGAATAGCGTTTATATACTTCTGGTGTACATCCAGCCTCCAGGATGTTCGTGTTGGTTTATTGGCAAATTAGGTACTAGATACTATGGTGAACCGTTCGACTTCTTTGAACATGAACGCTTGGCTAGGTGTTATAATGTGTATGTATACTGAGTTCGTTCGTTTAGAGATCCGCATAAAGAATCTGGCATGATGTCTGCTGTTAGTATCTGAAACAAGTACTAGTACTAGCAGATTATTCAGAGTTCCAAACTATTTCTTTGGTCTGTATTAACCTTGTTTCGGTGCACTAAATCAACTGCGCCCACCTTGTTTGGATTAGGATCTAAAGCAGCTCGGTGCTCATATACCATGCTGAACCACCATTCATTTTTCGTATAAAGCTTTTCATACATGTTTTCATACTGTTCTAGAATGGACAATGCTGATAATAAATTTACAAGGAATGATAAAGGCTTACGCCAGCTCATATCTTCAGTCATATCGAGTTTTGAGAGAATGTTCTTTTACCATACACATTTAGAAAATTGAAGTTCTTGGTACAATTGGACGCGAATACGCGATGGTAGAAAAATTAAAAGGTCAGGTGAACAGTTAGATTGTCAAATCCTGCATAACATAGTTGATCTAAGAAATGAGCTTATGCGGTCATCTAATTTGGAGACTCCTACCAAAATGATCATGTTTCTGTATGCCTGACCTGTTTGGAGCACTGTCCAACAAAATTATTCTTGGTTAACATTTATCAAAGTTGATGTTTGAACTTACAGGAGAAAAAATGGTCATGAGCCCAGCCTTGACATAAAACCTTTATATGTGATCTTCTGATGAGTAGATCTGTGTTAGTTGTATCACATCATTTTACTGTTGTGGCCCACATTTTGTACTTTTCTTTAAAACACACGCTTCTGCCTCAGTGCTATGAAGATGCGAAAAAGTAGAAGAAGCTTGAAGAGGAATGAAAGTGCCGATGATCTCACAAGAAGTTCAAAGAAGAATAAAATAACTTATCTGACAAGAAGCTCGACAAAGAACAAAATAATTCGCAATGAAGGAGAGACAACTGAGTTACTGATTTCAGGTCTTCTGGCCCTTCCTCTTTTCTGCTCATGTTTCTTACAGCTCTATCTGAACACTCACTGCTGTGTTGTATCATGTTTCTTTAACTAGGCGACTTGCATCTGGAATCAAGTCAAGGTGTCTGGAGTGAGCTCAGTGAACAAGTTGTATCAAAGTTGTCTAAAAGTGTTGTCTCACTTTCTCTGTCCAATGGTGATTATATATGCTGTTTGTACTCCTCTTATCAGATATTTTAAACATCTCTGATTACAATTGGTGAAAAAATACGATTTAGGACGCATGGTGTTATGTACATGCTCAGGCATAGCTGTACAACGCGAGAGGAACGTTACAAAGTTTCTGACTTCAGCAAGCTTGGTTAAAGCTTTATTTAATGAAAGAAAATACCACGATAACTTAAAGGTTGGTGCTAGTAATCATCCTTTACTATTTTTTTTCTTTTTTACATAAGACAATTGTAATCATTGTTTACCGTTCTTTTGCTTTACCATTATAGGTCAAAGTATGCCATGAAGACAATGTCATCATAGGGTTTTTGGGAGAATATGATGTAGATTGCAACTTTCCTGTTGTCAACGCCAAGAACTTCCTGGATCTTGAAACCGTAAATTTCAGCAATCTGTTGGAATTTCCACCTGATGGTAATGTGGTATCTGTAGGCCGTGAAATCTCTGGCAAATTAACCACCACAAGTGGGATACTGAATTGTGATTTAAGCAGATCTGTCCCATCACTTGTGAGAACAACTTGTAAAATCTCTAAGGTACACTTGCATTGCAACATAAGTATTTTAATATGTTTCTATTATTATATTCAGTAAAGTATATCTTTGGGGCAATAGAATGATGCCTTTCCTACGTAATTCTTGTTCGGTTTCACTTTATGTTATTCCAATCATCCAATGTAACATGTATTGCTTGTAATCCTTTTCCTTTATTGCTTGGTACTAGGTTTGTGAAGGTGGGGCGGTTTTTGATTGTGATGGAAACTTTCTTGGCATGAATCTTTTTTTCAGTACGGAAGGAACCTTATTCATGCCAAAGTATAGACTTCTTGAAACGTTGTTTCGTTGCTGTACACCCGTGGAAAACATTAGATTTCCTAAGAAAGTCAGGTATGTCCTGTATATTTCCACTGAGGCACCTACTCCCTCCTATCCCGTTTCCCTCTCTCTATGTGATTTAATGAGGTTGTTTGTAACACCCTAATTTTCAAATTAGGAACCTAAATAAATTTTGCTAGATTCTTTTCAGGATCCATAAGGCTTTTATTGAAATTCTTTTGATTTTAGAACATTTACCGTAAATTAACAATAATTTACTTAGCCACAAAAAGAAATATAAGTAAATATAGGTCTTGTGCATTCCACGCCGTATTGCATTGTTTTATTGCTTGTCTTCCAATTGAATTTAAATTTCAAATTTAAATTCAAATGCAATTGAATGCATTTCTTTCTCTCTCTCTCTCTCTTTTTCTCCTCTTGCCCCGGCCCATCTTCCTCCTCCCCTTTTCTTTTTCTCCCACGCGGCCCAGCCGGCTTTCCCCGCCTCCCTCTCCCGGCCCAACTTGCTCAGCCCGCTCCCTCTTTCCTGGCCCAGCCCGGCGCTCCGGCACCCCCCCCTCTCTCTCCCTCACCGCCAGGTGGGACCCACCTGTCGGGCCTGTCCCCGACCTCGCGCCAGGCTCGGACTCGAGCCCGAGTCCGGCCGTGGAACGCCTCCCCGCGCCTTGGGCCCGCACGTCGAGGCCCCTTGGACGCCCCTTAAAGCCCCGCCCCCGTGCCCTTGACCCCCACCTCAACCCGCAGCCGCCGCCCTTCGCCTTCGCAAAACCCTAGCCCTAGCCGCCGCCGCCCTCGCCGAGCTTCGGAGCACCGCCGCGCCGCCGTAGCACTGCCCCTCCCCGACGGCAAGCCGCTGCTAAAGCTCCGAGTCGTGATAAGGATCACCGCCGGCCTTCTCTCCCTCTCTAGACCACCCCCTCGCGCGCGCAATCGCTCGCCGTAGCCACCGTGCCGCGCCTCGCCGCCGTCCGCCTTCCCCGGTCCCCGGCGCCCTGTCCCAAGCCCCTAAACGCTTTCCTCTCCTCGCTCTCTTTCTCCCAGGCCAAACCCGAGCCAAAATCGTGGCCGGAATCGCGTACGCGATTCCGCGGCGAGCCCGCCGCCGCTGCCGGCGCCCAGCACCGCCGTCGAGCCGCCCCAGCCCCGCGCAGCCGTCGGATCTCGATCTGACGGGTTAGATCTAATCTCACCGAGTCAACAGAACCCGGACCGGTCAAACCTGGGACCTTTTGCACTTTATCCCCTGAGTTCTACCAAAATCAACCCGCGATCTACGGTAGTTCAAATGTAATCACAAACAGATCCTTTTTATTCTGTTTTAGCCCCTGTCTTTTTCTAAAATATAACCCGCCATCCCTAGCCTCTCTGTTTTTCAATCTAGACCCTAGATCTAAGGTTTATTTATGTTTTAGCCTCGGTTTCTTTGTTCAGAGCCCTTGTAGTTTCAAATCTTCTACAAACAGCCCTTAGAATCATGTTTTAGTCATAACTTCTCCGTTTTAACTCCGTTTTCGTCGATTCTCGCGCTCTCGCGACCCTTGCGACGTGTATAGTAGCTTTATAACGTTGTTTTGCTTTGTTTATATTGTTTGGTGTACTATTTCTTATTTATTGTACTTGTTGTTTGTATGTACTTGTGTACTGCGATAGACAGACGGTGCGCAGTTCGAGGGTCCGCAAGAGCAAGGCTTTGAAGACGCTCCTGAGCAGCAGCAGTACTTTTATGAAGGCAAGTGGTCCTTGATCATATTCCGATCCTAATAACTTTCTAAATACACACATTTACTTTATATGCATGCATGTGTCTATATAATGATGGATCCTAAACTAAGGATATGCCTAGTTTTCTGTTGAACTTCCTTGATTAAACCTGAGTTGTTTACTTTATATTGTAGCTACGCTAGTTGCTCCTACTTAGATTTTGGTTGGATAATTTGGAAAACTATGTTATACTTGTTTTACTTCATGTTCTGGAATACCTTTATGGTGATAATTATAATATCATTGCATTAATTGGAATATGGAGAACCACTCAGAAAAACAGTGCAACCATAATACTACATGGCTCTGGTCTTGACTAATTAATTAGAAACTTAATTAGAAACTTTAGCTTGTAATTGTCTTGCCGAAAGGGCAAAAGGGGTGTGTGTTGATGGGGTACAGCCCAGTCCTCTTGGAGGCTTTGTTTATGGTCCTTGGCTAAGGTACCGCCTCATTAGGGAGGGTTATGACCACTGCGGCCTGAAATCTTAGCGGATCGTTGCAAGTTAGGGAATCTTTGTAAAGGTCTCGTAGTGAATCCCTGTCACTCACCTCGGAAGTGTTTAAGGGCCTTGCAAACCCGGGCATTATGGGAAACAAAAGTTGTGGGTAAAGTGTACAACCTCTCCAGAGTGCAAACTGATATATCAGCCGTGTTCACGGTTAAGGGCAGCTTGGACCCTCACATGATAATTGAACTGGAAGATGATCTAAATTGATGTTCTTTATTTATGTTGTTGTTATTTATCTCTATTTTTTATTTAAGGGTCGGTATATACTTACACTTAGTTAATGCTTGCAAAATCAAACTTGGTCAACTAAAAATGCTTATCGCAGTCAAACCATATCAGCTTTTCCTTAATTTTAGCCTTGCATGTCATATAATTTACTCCACTTGCTGAGTACCAACTATAAGTGTACTCACGCTTGCTTTATTAAAACTAATGCTGCTCAGAATAAGATAATTGTCCGGAGTTCCCTGAAGATTTTGAGGAGTTCTAGGCGTATGTCTCCCAGTCATCTGCCTGTGAAGTGGAAGTCCACTGCTAGTTATAAACGTTTATTCATTCGCTTAAGATTAAGACTTTCGGTCGTGTAATAAAGTAATATAATACTCCCTTTCGATATGATATTGTTTCGGATATACACTTGTATCATCTATCATATGTATGTGAACTTAATCCTGGCGCACATATGAGATGCATTCGGTTTCTTTCCAAAACCGGGTGTGACATTTTTTATGCGGTTATGCCAAACAACTTACGTGGCTTGTTGTTGAATCACCTTTTGTAGCTTTTCTGGTATTTTTAGTTCCTTTGCAGTTTTCAATGTATCCCTCAATAACAACTTTTCCACCTGTACCGAGATATTTTCTATCCTATTAGCACATGCCATAGCTGTCATGTACTAGATTAGTCATATTCCTTGTGTCAAAGTTTAAGATAGTGTATTTATCTAATTAATTAAAGGAGTTTTCTATTCACATTTAATGGTCAGTTCTCTCTTGTTTTCTTCTTGAAATATTTATTATCTATATTACTCCAGGTCCTTGATATTGCGCTTTTCTTACAATTATATTCATGTAGGTCTTGCATAGTAATGCGTTGGATCCATTTTACGTTTGGGTATTCATGTTGATGTTCTTCTACAGGGTTGAAGAAAGTTCCAATGGTGAGATGCCTAACTCTCATCAAGAAGGTGAGCATATAGACGCTGTAAAAATCTAGATAATTTGTTATATGCAATTTATCATCATTAGTGATGATATCTATTTGTTAAATCTTCTTAAATGATGCAATCTTATCTTTGACATTTGTATTGGCAAATCATAATTTAGTGCTAATCAGTTAAAATATTTACTATGTTCATTGGTATGTTCAAGAAGAATCACTTATATCATGTTTTTAATCAATTATCATCATGTGCGCTAATTTTATGCACAAAACTGTACGTGAATGTTACTTATATTAGATATATTAGTGCTATCAACGGCCTAACGCCGTCTAAACGGAAATTAAACGGTAAACGAAGGGTATCTGTCTTGTTTAGGCCCTAAACGGTCGGCTAAACGGTGAACGGTCAAAAAAGGGAAAAAAAGTTCAAAAAAGGCATAAACGGGCTACACGGGACGGTCTGAAACGGGTCTGGACGGCCTAAACGGGCTGTTTAGGCATTAGAACATGCATAAACTTGATTTTTTTACATATATGATATATATACTTAATTCGTTACCTGCATAAATATGTATATTTTACATACATTAATATGTATACTTGAATTTTTACATGCATAAATATATATATATATATATTTTATTTGTTACATGCATAAATAAGTATTTTATTAGAATATTTGATTGTTTTACCTACACAAATATGTGATCTTATTTGAGTATTGGATTTTTTAATGCATAAATATGTATATTTTAGCGATACAGTACAAAACCATTTAGACCGTTTAACTCTGTTTAAACGCTGTCTAAACCGTTTAAACGGCAAACAAAGGATGATCGACTGTTTACCATTTAGCGTCTAGGATAAGGTTGAGTGCTATTTACTTGATCTATTGATGTCGTGGCACCAGTTCATCAAGATGTGCTTAATGAGGATCGATTTAGGGATCTAGAATCCTTGGGTTATCCTGAACCACCAAAATCATTGTTAAAATGGTGAGTCAATGCCTGTAAATATTGTGACTTTTCATGCATTTTGTTTTCTACAGCTTTGCTGTCTTCCACTTACAAGTAATGTACCTTTCATCTTCAACCAGATGGCACTATTTTTGCTAATGAAGATGGCACTATTTTGGCTAATGAAGATGCCATTATTTTGGCTAATAATTTTGAAGAACCTTTCGGCGACATATGTGGTAGAGGTGTCTGGATTGAACTAAGTGAAACAGTTGCCTCTAGCATACATGACAATATCGTTGCACTTGCTTCATTCAATGGTGATTTTACATTACTCAGCTTTTTATTACTTCAGATTTGTATCTGATCACAGCTAACTAATGATCAATTGTATGCAGGAGAAAAAAGGTTTTTTGCATGCACAGGTTTTTTAATTGAATGGAATGGGTGTACCACCATTCTGACTGCAGCGGGTTTGATTAGAGATTCTTATCTTAACGAGAAGATTATTCAAAACTTGAGGGTTGGTGCTTCCAGCTATCATGTGATCCCTGTTCTTTTAATGAACCGCTAAAGTCTCAATTGTGTCATTTGCAGATTGAAGTGTTGCTTCCAAACAAAAAGCTTTCAGAAGGGATATTACAACATTATAGTTTACAATACAATATTGCTCTAGTCAGTGTCAATGATTTTTGTGCTGCCCAACCAGTAAAAATTCAAGATCGGTTTCCAGACTATCATGATTTACTAGCTGTAGGGTGTGTCTTCAAATCCAGAAAATTAATGGCTGCAAGGGGAGTACCGTTTTCCACGGTGGTCACACATGATTGCAAATTTCTTCGATACACAACATGTGGAATCACTAAGGTAAGTTTGCTATTTTCGTTTCGTTTCATTACACAGTTGAAGATAATAGTTGCATTGGAATGTGAGTTAATTTTCATATTTATTTCACATTGTCAATGACTAATTCTCTATGCATGTCACCTGGTTAGGCTGGCATTGGAGGGCCCCTTCTTGAGTTTGACGGGACATTTGTTGGCATGAACTTGTACGACAAGTACGGGGAGTCTTGGAACATTTTAAGACACAAAGGTATGCTAGATTTCTTTTCCTTTTTGGGTACTCACGTGCTTATCATGCAATGTATTCTGATGGTTAGAAATTTGCATTGATAGTTTTCTTAAGAAATTATTATGCAACAGATAGATAGGTGTTCCTTAAATATATATATTCCTTGCATTGTGTACAATATATAGGACTGTTGCTGAAGCTGGCCATGATGGTTATGCGTCTCGTATGCTTGGCTGGACTATTCCTGAAGATAACCATCGCAATTTAAATAGGTATTCTGATGCACCAAATTACTTTTGAGTTAAATATATAAATTTGTGGATAACATTCCATTGTGGCCATATTATTGAATGACAGATGGTCTGTTCCCTTGCCATTTTGGACTACTCCTGATAATCTGGAAAGGTATGACTTTGCAATGCGAATGAGAAGACCCCAATTCGTACAATCGGAATTAGATCTTCGATCCGTAGTTTGGGTTGACAAACATGCAGAAGTATGGACTTGAAGTTATCATGTCTATCCATTGTTTAGTCATATAATCTTACTGTGCTTGACTCAAAAACAGTCAGTATGTTTGAGTGTTAGTTGTGTAATTATACTTGGCTGTTCTTTTGTTGCACTACTAATGCCTCAATGCATTATTTAGATGGTTTGTGTCCTTGGGATGAAATCAAGGGCGCCTGTGGTTAATTGTGCTCAATGGTTACTGGATGAGGTTAAGTCACCAGTCCTACTCTTATCCAAAAAAATTAAACGACTTTATTGTAGTGCTGTCTCAAGTCTTTATTGGAACACAATAATCCAGGGCAATAGTAAGTACTAGTCCACTGAATCTGAGCTGATGTCATTTTCGAAGACGCCTGCAGCGCTCAAATAATTCTGGCCGACGTACGCGTGGCCTGCACCTTGAGGTGCATGGTGGAGTTGTAGTGCACCACCTCCGGCAGCGACGTCTCCAGCGAGAACACCTCCGACTGCAGGTAGCAGAAGCCGTCGCCGGCGTCGGCCCCGTAGATGAACTGCGCCGCCATGCACTTGCAGTCGTCCAGGCATGCCTTCTTGCACGCGCCCTCGCTCACCCTCTCCAGCGTCCTCAAGCTGGTGGCGTGGTCGTTGAAGTAGGCGAGGCCGGGCAGCGACACGAGCCGCTGCGTGCGCCGCGGGGTCGCGCACGAGGCCGGCGCCGCCGCCGGGACGCAGCCGCGGTTGGGCCTCCGGAAGTCCACCGGCCGGAAGTTGGCCGCGTCCGGGCAGCTGCACTGCATGTCCGTGCACACGCCGTAGGCGCCGCACACCGTCGGGAACGCGCAGTCGTCCGGGAAGAGGCGCAGGACGTCGAACACCGGCGCCCACCCCGCGGGCCGCCACTCGTACAGCCGGAGGTGGCCGTCGTACTCGAGGCGCATGTACTGCACCGTCCCGGCGCCGACGGCGGGCAGCTGGACGGTGGTCAGCGGCGCGGCGGGCGGGGCGAACACCGTGAGGCTGCCGTTGGCGTACGTGGCGTAGGCGCCGGCGGCCTTGGTGAAGCCGAGGTGGTAGTACCGCTGCGGCGGCTTGGCGTCGACGTATGCGCTCAAGCTGTCGTCGGCGACGGTGAGGTAGAGGCGGCTCTCGGACCAGTTGACGGCGGAGGTGTTGGCGGTGAGGCGCGCGCCCTGGCGCAGGGACTGGCCGACGAGCAGCGTGTCGGTGGGGTGGTCGAACGACTGCCAGACCGTCCGGCTGGTCCCGTCGACCATGACGAGGTTGCCATCGCTGTTGATGCTGATTCCAGCGACGGACTTCCCCGCGGTGCCCGCGGACCACACCAGCGTGCCATCAGCCGCCTTGAGCATCAGGTCGCCCGCGGGCGTGAACTGGACGGTGGCGCCCTCCCCGACGGGGCGGGCGCGGTTGGCTGACCAGACGACCTGCGGTATGCCGGCGACGACGGAGGTCATGAGCGCGCCGCTGTTGCAGTAGACGACGGCGACGGCGAGGAGGAAGTCGTTGCAGGGCCCCGCGCCGGCGGCGGTCCCGTGGTTGGTGCAGAAGAAGCCGAAGGCGTAGGATGGGCCGAAGCCGGCGGGGTTGAGGCGCAGCAGCGCGGCGCGCGCCACGGAGCCGTCCATGAAGGTGACGTGGTGCGTGAGGGAGGCGTCCGTGTTGGCCCAGGACGTGGACGGGCGCGCCGACGGGTAGTCGAACGGCTGGGCGTGGAGGCCGACGGCGAGGACGCCGAGCGCCAGGGCGACGGCGAGCAGGAGCGTGTCGCGCGGCATTGCAGCTGCGAGCAGTGAGTACTGTGGCTTGGTGGGGGGGAGGGGAGCTTGCGCTTGCAAGATGGATGGAGGAGAGCAGACTGAATGTGTGATGCGAGGGAGGCGTGGTGATGGAGCGTTTCTTATAGATAGCGGTGGCGGTGGGGGGTCGGGATCGGCGGCCTCGGCGCACCGCGTGCACGCGAGAGGGGAGGGGGCCACATCGGAAAGGGGCCGGAAGCCGTTGGTCTCGTCGGAGCGTGGAGGTGGACAACGTGGTGAGATGCCGGCATGCCGGTCCTGATGTGTGGCAGCCAGCTCTGAGCGCGTGGCGGCGCCGCTGGTTGGCGACTGCTCGCTCCGGCCTCGGGATGCTGAGAGCAGGCAGAGCATGGGCGCAGGCGGTGCACGTGACGGCAAGCTGCTGGTTTGGTGGCGATGATGATGCATGCAGGGATCCATCCATCCAGATTGGGATCGGGTGCTTCCTTTCCTTGAATTGACCGCCGCCTTGCCTCGTCATCGTCACACGGCGGTGGATGCCAGCAGCGAATAAACTGGCTACCACAACGTTTACACTGTGCTCCGACTCCGAGCCACGCTTGAATACTCACCGCCAGTCACTCTTCATTCACTCTGCAATCCAAATCTGCTGCTGCTGTTTTAAAAACACTTGTTACCCAAATATGTTTCCCTTTACCCCTTACATTGGTTCCACTTGACAGTCCAAAAGGTATACCAAAGTTTTAAGAATTTGGGTGAAAACAACACTTTACAAAATGGTTCTGCCTTTGGAAAAGGCTACCTTTTTCACCGTGAAAATATGCTACCCGCCCTGCATACCCGTGCATTTTTTTCCCGCGCCTCCCATATCCTTCCATAATTTTCCCGTAATTGTCTCATTTACCGTCCATCACGCTATTATTCCCTTCCAAAAAAGACCAAAACTTTCTTAGGCCAGCTTGCCGTTCCTGCCCCCCATCTGACGCCTTCTCAAGCTAAACGAGAATCTCCAAATTTCCATTAGCTGCCCTTCCTGCCATAGCACCTGCACCCACCTGACGCTGATCTCCAATACTTGGAGTCTCGACCATCGGCGGCGCGCTTTGCTAGCCGGCTGAGCACCACGGCCTGACGCTGATCTCCAAGTCTTGGAGTCTCGGCCATCGGCGCGGCGGCCGGACCACAGCGGCCGGCGGCGGCGACACTTCACGTGCGTGGCTCCACGGACTGGTCGACGACGCGGCGCGTACTCCAGCACACGACGAGCAATGTTGCTGCTATCGAGGTAAAAAAGCAGTGATCAAGAAGCCAGCGAGCCAACTACCCAAATCCAGACTCGTAGAAGGTACATCTTTTTTCCTAAGCTCTCGCGGTCACAGCTTCAGATGCATTTGTACTTCATTAACTATTATTTGAATGCAGCATTTGTTTGGTGGATACGAGAGTGCTACTGTTAAATTGGCACGTGTCTAGAAATGAGGAGCCCTAAGTCCTTTGCACGTGGGCGCTCCATGGTTAATGAGATACTGCAACCATATGCATCTGCTGCAAGATCATGCTGAACTACAGTAGTTTATGTTTTATCTATTAATTCAGTTTCCGTATTTTCCATGCAGCTTCTCTACTTCTGATGAGTATAGAATATCTTGGAGTTTATATATGCCACTAATGATGGTTTGGTTTTCCTAATTAGTTTGAGAAGGCTCCACCAAGGTGCTTGAGCGACTGATTTCATGCCTTTTGAGTAGTACTATTATTTCTTCTTTTTCTAAAATTTGTGCGTGGTTATTGATTACAGTTCCTAAACTTTGGGCAACCACATGTATAACTACTGCGCCGGGAGATGACTATTTGAGCGGGCAAGAGCAGGAGCTGCTTTGTTGTTCGGCAGGTAATCCCCAACCGTTGACTTCCATGACGATGGATTGTAATGTAGTGTGTTAGTGTGTTGATGATGTCATCATGATAGATTGTTTAACCATCACCATATATATTAAATAATCTTAAGGTGACAATTGTTTGGTACTGATGGATCGTCGTTATCCACTTGGTGATGTGACAAACATAACAAGCCTCGGATCTGGACATGGTCGTAAGAGGTTAAGAGCAGAATCTAATAGGCCATATTTGGTTGTTGAAGAACAAATTCCTAGCGTGGAGTGTGGTATTTATGTTTTTTGACATCTCATATTACTTGGTTTAAATTAGTTGGTCATCATCTGTTTTAACCATGGTATTTTAAAATCAAAGGTGGTATAAAAAATGAAAAGGATGATCCAGCGGAACTTAAAAGGCAAAAGAGAAGGGATAAATATGCCAGTTTGCCAGAGGAGGAAAAGGAGAAGAGGCGTGCAAAGGCAAGGGAAAATTACCACATCGTAGGAAGGGTGAAGGCAAAACAAACAACACCCCGAAGCAATTAACAGGAGCATCTTTTGCGCCGACATCAATTTGCGAGAGAACCAACAACAATGAATATGGCCCATGTCATGGACCTCAGTTACGAATCGGCCAGACTGTTATCACAGAATCACCACCTTGTTTGTCTGAAAGAGGTATTGTTTCTTTATAGGTGGTAAATTCTAAAATTTCAAAATAATATTTTGAGTCTTTATTTGTATGCACAGTAATATTCAAAGGGCTTGACCCAGACGATGGTGGCGATAGCTGGCTACATAGAAATGATACTTACACAAGGCAGAACATGTTAGAATCTGGACATGTGCTTGATCAATCGTTGACTGGGAATTCTCCTTTCTCATTATCGTTGGGAGGTTACTATTTAAAATGCCTTTTGTTGTGCTCTATTTGGTTTATTTGTTTCACCAAAAAAATATAATTTTTTCCGATCTTCAATCCAACAGTTATTCAAGAGGTGACTCCAGAGGAACGTAAAAGATTTAGAGAAAAATAACGATATGCTAAAATGTCTGCAGCGGCAAAACAAGATAAGATTTTGAAAAAAATGAGGCTCGTACACAGATGAAAATAAGTACACAAGGTGGATTACTTTATCAATTTGCTAATCTGAAAAATTCTATGGAAAAAATATTTATTGCGTACATATGTGCAGCTTTGCCTTCACATGAACCTGTGTTTGGATCCACACAATCTGTTGTAACAAAAGCAGAAACTGGTCGTAAGACTCGAGGGCCTGCCAAAGGTGGGTATTCTCAATGCAAATTTAATTGTAATTCAAGTAGCATATTTGTCAATAAGCCGACACAATATTTTGAAATTTACATTAATTTTGTTGTTTCATACTTTATATATGTGTAGGATAATCTTCACAGACTACGCTGTTTGGATCAGCACAGTCTACGGTAACAGACGTGATGACGGGTCCTATAACTAGAAGCGCTGCCAATGGTAGGGGTTCTCCACAACTAGAATGCAATTATACTTGATATTCAGCTTTGCCACTGACATAGGCTTTTTGCTGCCAACAGGGTTAAATAATGGTTTAGATGATAAGAAAGGACATTTTGACTCTGGTATATGGGAACCAGATGATCCAACACTTGCAATGGACGGTAATTTGATACTACGAAACATTCACACATGTCTAACCCTGTCAACTGGAATATGTTGAACAAAATCTAATATATTGTTGTCCCTCTAGAGGAAGATTTGGATTGTCTGGAGCCCGAAGAGTGTGTAGCAGACATTTATGAAGATGATGAAGCAAGTGTATTTAACGAGATTCCTTGTAAAATTCCTATTCTTTAATACCAATAGTTTGTTACCTGCTATAACGGTAATTTTATTTACTCCCAATTTTATATTCTTTTAGATGTTCAATATGAGATGTGTAGAGATCCTGACATTATTATCACAGAGGACGATCCTTTTGATGGAGTATATAAAAACTTTCCAATTGCAGACCATGTGTTGCGGAAAGTGCTGAATTGTGAGTATTGTGGTGCTATAAAGTTTCCCGGTGAAGGTCCTGGTTTTTGTTGCAGGAAGGGGAAGGTGAATATATATACTCCACATGTTCCTGATCAACTTCGTCGCTTGTTCACAAGTCAGACAGATAGAGATGCGCTGTATTTTAGAAAGAACATTTGATATTTCAACTCACACTTCTCTTTCACCAGTTTTGGTGCCACAGTTGATCGTCGACTTGCCACAACCGCAGGTATTGGTTTCTGTCAGTTTTTATAGTCTTTTTATATTGTATACTTGCTGAAATTATCAATATTTCCCACAAGTCTTTTTAACATGTTCCGTTGCTAAAGTTACCAATATTGTTCGTAGGTACTGGTGTTTATACATTTAAGGTACATGGTCAGATTTATCACAAGTTATGATCAATTGATGCCTGGTGGGAAAGGTCCTCGACACATGCAGTTGTATTTCTATGATACAGATGAAAGTATTGCATATAGAGCAAAGAGATCTCCACATCTTGATGGCAATTTGATCAAAGAAATATTGGATATATTATTAAAGAATAATAACCCATATGTTCATACATTCAAGAGTCTGGGCCAAAAGAAAAATATTGACAACTATATGATTAAACCGAATACGAGTATTTCAGTGGACCAGAGGAGGTACAATGCACCGGTAATGGAACAGGTTGCTGCCATCTGGTTGGATGGAAATGATGAACAACGTAGATTTACTCGGAGTATAATGATTCATGCAAACTCTGGTCATGCATACTTTATAAGAGCATACCATGGCTGTTATGATCCGTCGGCTTATCCTCTTTTTTATCCTGGTGGTGAAACCGGATGGGAGGATAAAAAGATACTATTGGAAGATCCACCGGTCATCCGTTTTCCTAGAAAAAAGAGGAAGTATACAAAACGTAGAAAACCAGATATGTTTGTTGGTTTAGAGTTTATTGTGTCATTCAAGGTACCATATTTTAAATGTACTTCAATGCTTGTAGAGGATGGAAGTGAAATACTGAAAAAGAAGGGAAAATCTCTGAGTCGTAAGGTTACAAATGTGGCTAATGTGGGTACTATTACTGATAATGCCAGAGTCCCTACTCCAAGTGTTGAAGATCTGTGTTTGTATTGATGACGTCTATCCTAATAGATGCATAAAGGTTCTTTTAACATACATTGTGTCGGTTCCGGAAATAGCCGGCAACTAAACCTACTCGAAGTGTATATCGCGCATCATGATCAGATGTGGCCTAGCACACAATGACTCAAGATTTATATTGGTTCAGGCAAAATACCCTACGTCCAGTCGAGGGTCAATCGGTTGTATTGCTTGAGCCAAGGTGCTCGAGAGTGTTTGGGGAGTTACAAGCTTTCGAGTGCATGATTGTGTCTGGTTCAGATCTATCGAGAGATCGGCCATTCTTTTCCTAGACAGATGACCCTCCCTTTTATAGTCCAAGGGGGGCTCCATTACAGAAGATCTAAGGGCGTGAGGATAGAAAGAAAGGACTCCCGACCCCGCCGGTCGGGGTCGTAAGCTTCATCAGTCGGGCCTTCCCATCTTGTCAGTCAGAGCCTTCCGGTGACCACCGTCCAAGTCTCGCGTCGTGGGGCAAGCGTCTTGTCTTGTCCCTGCGCGTCATGCTCCGTCGGTCAGCAGTCATGGGGGCGTCGATAGGTACGGTACGGCTATCACGCCCCATCCCTGGCACCTCACCCGGCCACTTCATCGTGACGAGGGGGCATTCCGGCCGTATCATGATGATGTTTCATCCCGTCCCTTCGGCGAGGACGGGTAGGTAGAATAGTGGCGCCCTGTTGCCACAGCAGAGGGGACTGTAACCCCGTAGAGGGAGTGGTGGACCGTGTACGACATGTTAACCATGAGGCTCATCCTTATCCTCCGTACCTACTCCTGGGACCTGCTGGTAAGCCGGGCTTGGCCCCCCGGCCAGCCTGCCGATCGGGGAGGCGGGCACGTGTAAGGCGGAGCTCGATCGGAGTCCCCAGTCGGCGTCTTGGTACGGACCCAACCTTCGACTGTTCCCACAGTCGAGGATATGCGCCTTGGTCATCCCGACCGAGTTGCCAGTCGGGGTTGTGGGCCGCGACGACCCAGATGGAGTTGTTGCCTTATATGGACGGGTGCTTGTTCCAGGCACGGCCTTGGACTGGTCAATGAGAGGTGGGCCCGCTGGGGAGCCCGGATCCCTGGACCCATCACATTGACTAACACGCACATGTCAGATGCAAATAATTATCCACTCATCGATGGAGAAAATGATGGTGGTGAAGGAGACCATGGTGGTGACGGAGGTATGATTTTTCTTTGGTGCTGTTATGTTTTGCAAATATACTGGATGAGGATAAACATTACGTATTAAATGCCATACAGATAATATGGGGTCACGACTGCATGTTAGTACGCGGGAATACTATTGTTACATTATGCAGATTCGCGATGGGGTGTTTGTCATATTTTTCTATGGCGGCCGGCTCTTTCAATAGTGGATAGTTGATATCTATGTTAAGGTCGGATCCATGCGACTAGATTGGTCCGCAAAGCAAGAAAACCAAGCTATTATTTGTGCACATCTCTACCAATTTAGAGCAGTTAGAGTCTTTTTTCTTATTTTATAGTTGTGTTTCTAAGGATTCACATTTGTTCTTAGTCTAAATCTTATTCTTATTATTTTTCATTTCACCAAGGAATTCTTGACACCCTAGCTGTTGGAGAGGTCCATGCTTCATAGGCTGGAAAAAGAATTATGCTATCTAAAAGCTTCCCTGGATGCGATCGTGATGTCGAGTCAAGGTTTATGGATGGGATGACTTTAGTTGCACGGTATGGGCGGCCAGACTACTTTGTAACCATGACCTGCAACCCTTATTGTTCGGAGATAATGAAACAATTATTGCCGGGATAGACACCACAGGACAAGCCAGACATTGTAGCAAGGGTGTATCATGCGAAGCTTATGGATCTACAAAATTTTTTGATCAATAAGGAGCACTTTGGAAAAGTGGTGGCTAGGGCACATGTCACGGAGTTTCAGAAGAGGGGTTTTCTACATGAACACTTTCTGTTGATTATGGAAAAGAGTGCCAAACTGAGCGGGCCAGATGATTTTGATAAGCATATATCAGCAGAGCTTCCTGACAAAAAAGAAATATCCTATACTCCATCAACTTGTCTGCAAACACATGATACATGGTCCATGTGGAATTCTTAATAAAAAATGTGCATTCATGGTGGACGGCAAGTGTCGTTTCAATTATCCTCGTCAGTTTTGTGACACCACACAACAAGGAAGGGATGCACATCCTATATACAGGAGACGTCAGGATGGTCATAAGGTTCGTGACAGAAAAAGGTGGTTGGACAACAGATGGGTTGTTCCCTATAACCCTACGCTTCTAATGCGGTATAACTGTCATATTAATGTTGAGCTTTGTTGCAGTATCAAGTCAGTGAAGTACCTATACAAGTATGTATATAAAGGGCATGATTGTACTTCCTTTGCGGTCAACCAGATGAAAATAGTGACATAGAAATAAATGAGATAAACCAATACAAGAATGCTAGATGTATTACTGCTATAGAAGTAATATATAGGTTATACCGCTTTCCGATGTACTCAATGTCTCTCTCAGTTTTGCAAATGCAGGTGCATCTTCCGGGTATGCACATGGTTCCATTTAAAGAAACAGATAGCCTGGAAGATATTGCGAACTGTGCACAATCACAAAGGTCCATGCTCACAGAGTATTTCAAGATGAACATAGTTGACCCAAATGCATGCAAGTATCTATACAGGGAGTTTCCTGAGAACTACACTTGGAGGAAGTCTGGAAAATATTGGAACCCTCGGGTACAACGGTTCCAAATTGGAAGGCTGGTATATGCAAACCCTACCGAAGGTGAAAGGTATTACTTGCTGATACTCCTAAACCATGTGAGAGGTGCAACATCCTATATTGCTCTTCGAACTGTGCATGGCATACAGTGTCCGACATTGACAAGCATGTGAGATGATGGGCCTTGTGGAGACTGGTAAATCTTTAGATGATGCATTGGCCGAGGCTACATCATTTAAGATGCCTTCTGCTCTTAGAAGGTTGTTTGCGACGATTATTGTATTTTACGAGTGCACTAATATTCGTGGACTTTGGGAAAAGCACTTTGAATCTATGGCGGAAGACTATCGTCATACTCATGGTAGTTCTCCACTGGTTGTGCAGTTGGTGCTCAGGGATATTGCGGATATTGTCAGTTCGACGGGCAAAGACATAAGAAGCTATGGGCTTCCTGAGCTCGATGTGTTGGGTGAAAAATGTTCATTACCATTTCGTTAAGTCAATTATTACATCTCCATTGCTTGGTGAATTCACAACTTGGTTAACATTTGATGTCCTATCTAAAAATTTATAGCATCTTGTTTTTGTAATGCAATCAACCGTGTTGCAACTTTACTATAGCTCAATTTCATTATATGCAATTTCCATCCTCTTTTGTTGATATGCGATTTTCTGATTACCATTTGTTGTGATGTTTTTGCAATAATCAGATGATACATCTAGAGACTATTACAGAGAGCTCACAGAGGAAAAAAAGTTGGTTTTAAAGAGGAGGATTTGGAGATCATAGATACGTTGAATGCAGAGCAAAAGGCCAGTTTTGATGAAATTTTAAGCCATGTGGTCAATGGGACAGGACAGGTATTCTTTGTGGATGGTCCCGGAGGCACTGGTAAGACCTATCTTTATAGGGCGTTTCTTGCTAAGGTTCGCTCTATGGATCTTATTGCAATTGCTACCGCCACTTCTGGTATTGCAGCTTCTATAATGCCTGGTGGTCGTACTGCACACTCTAGGTTCAAGATCCCCATCAAGCTTTCTGATAATTCCATTTGCAACTTTATAAAGCAACGTGGGATGGCTGCCTTGTTTCGCACGACATCATTGATAATATGGGATGAAGTAGCCATGACACGGAGACAAGCAGTCGAGACACTTGATAGATCAATATAATGGAATGTTCAGAGCCTTTTGGTGGTAAAGTTATAGTTTTTGGTGGTGATTTTAGGCAGGTTCTTCCTGTCGTGTCGTGCGGGATGAGAGCTCAAATCACTGATGCAACGCTACAACGTTCTTATATATGGCATTGTATGGAAGATACAACTCAAACAAAATATGAGAGCATAGAGTGACACTTGGTACTCAGATTTCTTGCTAAGGATTGGCAATGGGACTGAAGAAACATGCACAAATGACTATGTGCAACTTCCTGATGATATTGTTATTGAGTAAAGTTCTAAGAAGTCACTTGACACGCTTATTGATTCAGTGTTTCCCAATCTGAAAGATAATTGTACCAATGCAAGCTATATGAGTGAGCAGGCAATTCTATCTACAAGAAATGAACATGTTGATGGGCTTAATGTACGAATGAGTGGAATGTTCCCAGGTAAAGAGAAGGTGTACTATAGCCATGACTCGGTTGATGATGACTCACACAACAACTACCCCCTGATTGATTTTCTAAACTCAATTACACCAAATGGGTTACCTCCTCATGAGCTTAGGGTCAAGAAGAATTGTCCTATTATACTCCTTAGGAATCTTGATCCTCATAATGGTCTTTGCAATGCACTCGGTTGGTGGTAAGGGGATTCGACGATAACACAATTGACGCAGAGATTGTCAGTGGCCAGCATGCTGGGAACAAGGTTTTTATACCTAGAATACCTATATCCCCTTCAGAAGATATTACACTTCCGTTCAAGTTCAAAAGAAAGCAGTTCCCAATCAGGTTGAGCTTTGCAACGACTATTAACAAAGCTCAGGGACAAACTATACTGAATGTTGGCATATACCTCCCGGAACCTGTATTCTCACACGGCCAATTATATGTTGCGTTGTCTAGAGGAGTGTCCCGAAATACCACATGGGTCTTGGCTAAGCCTAATGAAGATGTTGACATGACAAGAAAAGAACTAAAAATATTGTTTATAGGGATGTCTTGGAGGCATGAAAAAAGGTTAGTTTACTTCACTATACATGCATATATGGTGTAGAGAAATTGAATCAATTTAATTCCAGTGAGTTCTTTCTGTATTTTCATAAAATATTGTTTAATGTTGTTGTTGTGGGTTTATTGGTTGGCAAAATTCAGTTTCTGATTGTGAAAGGAAATTGGTGTTACTTGTAGTCTATACTACTCCTTTTGGGCATTGGGATAGATTCGAGTTACACTCATACTTTGATTTGCCACGAAACCTTATAAATTATGTGATCTTTGTCCATTTTTGTGTCTATTTAAAAAAGGACCAACCTAATATGAATTTATTATCTAGATAACGCTACTGATACAACCTATCTCTGATTCCGTATAACATACTAATGGTAAGTTTTCTTTTGTTTTTAACAGATGGAGTCGGCATCTGCTTGCTGCTAACAATCCTCGGCTATATGTCTCTGTTGCTCAAGTCGTTTCCCCCTGCATAAGAGGAAATACCATAGCCTTGTTTACCCCTATTTGGTTTAGTCATGCCTTAGGTATTACAATGCACAATTAAGCTGAGTCAGTATTTCAATGTGGATTATCTGACATGGTAGATAGGCAACCAATTGTGTCTTTCTTACCAAACCTATGATCTCTTGACTCTATTTTTTATTTGGCTAATTACTTATATAACAGGGTTTTCCAAGTGACTTGGTCTGGCGCTATATCTATTCTATAGTTTATAAATTTATTGTCATATATTACAAAATATTTTTTTGAATATTTCTGGATTTTAAACAGACGTTTACTGAATTTTTGATAGCTATGTGTAGTCCAACTAACCAAGTGTTTTGATTATTTTTATTTACGTGAAGTTATATTTATATTGGGGAAAAATTAATCGGCTCTACAAGTCCTGACCTGGGCTGCGGTTTGTTTAGTGTCGTGTCTTGGGCCTCCATTACTTCCATTCCGCGAATGCGCGCGACGTGTCTTGGGGCCTCCATTATCTCCATTCGGCGAATGCGCGCGACGGCTCCTGCAGGCCCACCCCGCCGCTTGCGAATAGATGTAGGGCCAGCCCACACCGCGTCCTACCCAGGCCGCTGCTGCTGTTCCCACGACTTCTATTCCCGTGTGCTGTCGTCGTCGATGAGCCCGCCGGAGCCAGCCCAGCCAGAGAGGGTAGCGCGTGGTCCAGCAGCTAGCTTAGCCCATCAGCGAGGGATCGAGTATGGTTCGGTGATTCACGTTGTTTATTTCTTGTCTGCATCCATATGTCACCGCACTACACACTTGGCTTTTCGCTTTCTCTATATGTTTGGCACTTTCATATATTTTCCAGTAATTGAGCCCATGCACGAGTTGTTCCAAAATTAGTAAAAAGAAAAAAGAGGCAAGGGGAACAAACATCAGTGTCCGACTTGTGTGGCCTGCGACCTAATCGATCAGACTTTTTCTGGCCAGTTCTCTTGATGTCCGACTTGTGTGGCCTGCGAATCATCGATATGATTGATCTCACCCGACGAACAGGAGCTCATCACTCCCCAGATCTCTCTCCCTCCCCCTCTCCCTCCCTCCCTCCCTCCCTCTCTCTCTCATGAAACACGCTGGACATCTCACGCGCTCCATTCGGTTACCCTCCTTGAGAACACGCAAGACCCCCACCAGATATTCCTACAGATAGCAGCTCACCGTGTGCATATATGCCAGTTCTACCCCCAGCACACCAAGCAAGCTTAAACCTAGTCATTAGCTACTAGCTAGGGAGCAAAGCTGCAAGCTTCACAAACCCTCACCGCAATTATCAATAGCATACTGATCAATTTGCTGCACACGAGCCTTCGATCGAAACCCGCGTCATTGATAATCTATCCATGGCCACCATCTCTGCTACCTGCACGAAGAACCTCCTCCCCGTCGACCTCCGCCGGCCGCCGCCGCTCTTCCAGCAGCGGTCCCCGGCGGGGCGCCGGTGGCTCGTTAGCGCGCCACCGAACGGCGGTGCTTCGACTTTGAGGTGCGAGCGGCAGCAGCAGCGCCGTGGCGCTCGCCACGGCGTCGTCCCCGCCGCGGCGACGACCGAGACGCAGACCTCCGTGGTCTGGGACATGGAACGCGGCTCCCTGGCGGAGTCGTCCGGGCGTTCCGATGGGCAGCTGACCGCGCGGTGGCGGGAGATCCACGGCAGCAACGACTGGGAGGGCCTGCTGGACCCCATCGACACCGTGCTGCGCGGGGAGCTCATCCGCGACGGCGAGTTCGCGCAGGCATGCTACGAAGCCTTCGACTACGACCGCTTCTCCCGCTACTGCGGCACCAGCAGGTACCCGCCGAGCAGCTTCTTCCGGGACGTCGGCCTCGACGGCGTCGGCTACGAGGTCACCCGCTACCTCTACGCCACCTCCACCGCCAGGCTCCCCAACTTCAACGACCAGAAGCACAAGTCCGACGACCCCGACGCGAGGCTGTGGAGCGAGATCGCCTCCTTCATCGGCTTCGTGGCCGTGTCCAGCGAACGGGAGACGGCGCGCATCGGCCGCCGGGACATCGCCTTCGCGTGGCGCGGCACCGTCACCCGCCTCGAGTAGCTGGCCGACCTGACGGCGATCCCCAAGCCGGTGACCGAATTCGGGATCCCGTGCCCGGACCCCGGCGTGAAGGTGGAGTCGGGGTTCGCGGAGCTGTACACGGGCAAGGACCCGGAGTGCCGGTACTCGGCGCGGGAGCAGGTGCTCGCCGAGGTGCGGAAGCTGGTGGAGCTCTACCACTCCCGTGGCGAGGAGGTGAGCGTCACAATCACCGGCCACAGCCTGGGCAGCGCGCTCGCCATGCTCAGCGCCTTCGACGTCGCGGAGACGGGCGCGAACGTGTCGCCGGACGGCAGGACGGCGCCCGTGTGCGTCTTCTCCTACTCCGGGCCGCGCGTGGGGAACACGAGGTTCAAGGACCGGTTCGAGCGGGGCCGGGGCGTGAAGGCCCTGCGCATCGTGAACGTGCACGACAAGGTGCCGACGCTGCCCGGCGTGCTCTTCTACCTCCTGGACGAGAAGGCGTTCCCGGAGCTGGCGCTGCGGGTGATCGACACGCTGGGGCCGGGCATCGTGTTCGTGCACCTGGGCGTGGAGCTGGTGCTGGACCACAGGGTGTCGCCGTTCCTCAAGGACACCATGACCCCCGCGTGCTACCACAACCTGGAGGCACACCTGCACCTGCTGGACGGCTACCAGGGCCGCGGCCGGCCGTTCCAGCTCTGCGGCAGGGACCCGGCGCTGGTAAACAAGGCCGCCGACTTCCTCCGCGACGAGCACATGGTGCCGCCGGAGTGGCGGCAGCAGGACGAGAACAAGGGCATGGTCAGGGCGGACGACGGACGGTGGGTGCTGCCGCCGCGCCAAAGGGAGGTCCACGACCACCCGGAGGACATCGACCACCACCTCCAGCAGCTCGGGCTCACCGCCACCAACTGATGTAATTATATGCGTTTGCTGTTGTTCTTGTATAGTTGTATGTGCGTGCATGTACTGTTCTGACTTCTGAGTGGTCTACAGTAGTGCATTGCGCAAATGAATGGGCTGCTGCCCAAATAAGGCCTCCTCCAAAGGAAGGCGAAATCGCGTGCCGAGCTGGAAGAGTGAGAAGCATCGGAAACAGTTTCTCTAGCGACTAAACCTGTCGCTAGCTGGTAGCACGGTGCTCAAATAAAAAAAAAATATACTATACAATACCGAGGCGGAGCTCCTCCAAACCGTGAGAAAGGAGATTGGTAAATAATCAATGTAGCTTGATCCCACATATGCTAATAAAAGATAAGTTGCTGGGTGAAAATTTCTCTCGCTGCTTAAGCTAGTACTGGCTTCTACCTTTGGAGGAGGCCTTACGTGGATTGTCTCTTGAGCTGACGGGTCCTAGCTGGGACTTTTGGAGAAGGCCTAATCGACAGGCATGCCATGCACGTGTCTACTAGGCCGACAAATATGTAACACTGTATGCCATGTGAGGTAGGACCATGAATGCATTCATCGTGATTCTAAGATCAGTCTCGGTGTGCGGTTTTATTATACTACCATCAAGATTGCATTGCATGCTTGGTAACCGTGCCCGCCGAATATCTTAGGGATATAGCTTCTAAATCTAAAGTCAGCAAAATTGCTGATGTGATATAAAATTGAATGCCTATAATTTCTTTTATAAAATTCCATTAAAGATGGTCTAACAACTGCTAAATCATTAGAGAAAAAAGATAGGATACTCGTCATGCTGGGAAATATCGAGATCGGAAAAGAAGAAAAGATTTGTTGGCGGCTTCGTGGACTGTACATCCAAAATGAGGCCCGCTAACCTCGTTTCGTTCGTTTTGGGCCCCCAAGCCCACTGGATAACGCTGAGAAGAAACCTGCAGTCGTTTTGCTCGGGCCAGCGCTATCCACCCATCACCGGAAGTCCGGAGCTCCGTATCCGCGACGCCGCGCAGCGCCCGGAAATGGCGGCACCCTCCCACGTCCTCCCCTTCCTCTCCCCCACCGGCACCGCCTCCTGCGTCCGCGCCAGCCCCGGCCGCCGCGCCGGCCTCCTGCGCTGCGCCGCCGCGGCCGGGCAGGCGGGCTTCTTCACCCGCCTCGGCCGCCTCATCAAGGAGAAGGCCAAGAGCGACGTCGAGAAGCTCTTCTCCGGCTTCTCCAAGACCCGCGAGAACCTCTCCGTCGTTGACGAGCTCCTCACCTACTGGAACCTCGCCGACACCGACCGTGTCCTCGACGAGCTCGAGGAGGTGCCTGCCGGCTCTCCTTGTTGCTTCGACGACTCTGCTCCTTCATTTTGATTCTGATGTTCCTGCTGATTCATTCCCTCCACGCAGGCACTGCTCGTGTCGGACTTCGGGCCCAAAATCTCGTTCAGGATCGTCGACACGCTCCGCGAGGAAATCCGCGACGGCAAGCTCAAGTCCGGGGCCGAGATAAAGGTCAATTTGATCTCTCGAATGGGCTTCTATTTTCAATTTTACGCAACACTTCATTGGTTTAGCCGTTTAGAGATTTATAGTGTTGGTTTGTCGATGGTGGCGTAGGCGACCCTGAAGAGGTGCATTCTCGAACTGCTGACAAGCAAGGGCGGCAACTCCGAGCTGAACCTCGGCTTCAGGTTCTGCTCTCTCCTGCCTACGACAATCATTTGTTGTTTGGGATTCGCGAGGTCATGTTGCGCTACGCCATTATGACAGGAAGCCGTCGGTCATCATGATTGTGGGAGTGAATGGTGGTGGAAAGACAACCTCCCTAGGTAATTCCCTAGCATACTTACTGCTTCACCGATTGCGTGATATTCAGATAGTTAAATCTGGCAAAGTAGCTATCCACTTGTAGATGATCAGTCTTTCGTTTGATCTATTTGCAGGAAAGCTTGCTCACAGATTTAAGAATGAAGGAGTGAAGGTGAGCCTATTTTCTTGAAGTCTCCTGTTTTATAGGGTAGGTATGTGGGAAAAGGTCCGGATATATGTACTGCTTTACTGTGTTACTGCTAGAGCGAAAAAATCTATAGCCAGCTGGTCCCTTGGATTTGTGCACTATTGTATTTGATGTGTTATAAACTATAAAGTGCTGCTTGCCTTGTATTTGCAACTCTGGATAAAACCATGAATTCCTGTCAAATAAATTAACTGGTTTACATCACTGGTTTGAACCACAATAGGTATTGATGGCAGCAGGTGATACCTTTAGAGCAGCAGCTCGTGACCAGCTAGAAGTTTGGGCTGAGAGAACAGGTTCAGAGATCGTCATCGACAATGATAAGAAGGCACAGCCTCCAGCAGGTATGGCGCTGTGATCTGACAAGCATTATGAAAGTACTTTGCTGGCTAATAAGGAGCTCCACTCATATGTTTTATCTAATTTGACTTATTTCGTAGTTCTATCGCAGGCAGTAAAACGTGGGAAGCGTGAAGGGTTTGATGTGGTTCTATGTGATACATCAGGAAGTACGCCTGTTGTTAGAGATTTCTAGCAGCGTATCTTTAGCTATTTACTTGTTGAGGGACTGAAAATAACTTTATTTCAGCATCTTTTTGCAGGACTTCATACAAACTATGGTTTGATGGAAGAGTTGGTTTCCTGCAAAAAAGTCATAGCTAAAGCCCTTCCTGGCGCTCCTAATGTATGTTGCATTCAATATCAAAATGTTTTTTACATTCAAAAAAAATGAAAAAGTTTTAATTTGATCATGCTTTTTAAGGCGTTGCAGGTTTATTGGTGCACAGATCTTATAAACATGCTGATACTTTATTCTTTGGTCATTTTACAGTTGATAACTATCATGTTATCCATGTTCTGCAGGAGATTTTGCTTGTTCTCGATGGCACCACAGGCTTAAACATGTTGCAGCAAGCGAGGGAGTTCAATGATGTGATCATACACCCGATATACAATTCAGTACTGAATTCATAATATTTGTTTTAAGAGGATTAGTGGTGATGTTGTGCTGCCTTTGCTCGTTACCAGGTTGTTGGAGTCACAGGATTCATCCTGACTAAGCTAGATGGCACTGCGCGGGGTGGCTGTGTGGTATGCACATTTTCTTGCAGTCTGCAACTTAAATAGATGCCTTATCTATCCAGCCTGAATTTTCTTGCTTGATTGGTTGCAGGTTAGTGTTGTAGATGAACTTGGAATTCCAGTGAAGTTTATTGGGGTTGGTGAAGGGATGGAAGATCTTCAACCTTTTGACGCTGAGGCATTTGTGGAGGCCATTTTCCCATGAATTCTGATTGATGCTCCTACTGTAAAGTTTTTTTTTTTACGCTGCCACTACTTCAGCTCTTCATGTAAGAGATAGTTGCCGTTTATTACGCTGAGGCATGGCTATGAAGCAGTAAAAAGCAAAACTAGGGAATTGAAGCACACGGCATGAGTTGAAGAGCTAGATGGGAGAGTGGTAGCCGGGCCAGACATTTAGTTCGACTGCTTTGTGCATTGCCAGTGAAAGGGTTTATTAGTGGAGTCTAGACCTGCAGGTCCCTTATATAAGAGACTTGCGAACTGTACCTAAAAGATTCAGAGAAGGAAATGGTGGAGGATATTTGATTATTATCTGTTCGTCTCCTCTCTGTCCCCAATCCTTTCCTACCACAGTTATAACTGATTCTCGGATCATCTATCTCGCCAGCTATAATATTTCTAACATAGTAGTAGTAAGTTGAAGAAAATTGTCTAGCTGTGACAGTTTAGAGCTACTCCTTTTGGCATTGACTATAGCAGCATGAAAATGGACAAATGGTGTTTATAGCATAGACTATAGCAAAATGGAAATGGTGTTAATAGCAAACTCTGCTGTCTTTGCAGCATCCTTCCAGTGGCATAGTACAACAGCTTGAGTCCAACAGCGTACTTACGAGATGTCTGGATCCAATTACAGTATCAATTATAAGATGCATCTCGCAAAAATGCCTCAACAGCAGAGGTCTGGCAAATACATTACATGTTACAACTGGAAGGACATTTCAGTGGCATGATGCTGCCAATACATGGTACAACTGGAGGGATATTTCAGTGGCATGATACTGCCAATACATGGTACAACTGGAAGGACAATTCAGTGGCATGATACTGTCATCTTATTGCCAGTTCCCATACTGCTGCTGATTGCGGGAGCCACCTTGAGAATAGTTTCCTCGGCCTGGACCGGATGCACCATATGGGCCACCTTGTGGGTAGCCTGGTCCGCCAGCTCCATAGCCACTGCCACCAGCGCCCCGCGGGCCAGCTGCTCCAGGGTACGGAGGAGGTCCTCGTCCTTGCTGAGGATAAGGGCCACTCCCATAGCCTCCGCCCTGCCCTCCGCGGTTCGGATTATAGCCTCCCCCTTGATTCCCACCCTGAGGGTACCGGTTAGGGCCTCCTGGTCCTCGGGGCTTTGCATAGTGATGGCTTGGGCCAGCTGCCACAGGAGGTACATTGTGCATACCCTGGCCAGGTCTGATTTGAGGGTGTGCTTGGCCAGGCTGTTGGATTGGAGGCAAACGAGAATGTGGTGGAGGATGATTAAGTTTTTGACGCTTCGCAGCTTCTTCTGCTTGCCTCTGTTGCTGTCGCTTTTTCTTAGTCTGGAACTCATGTGATGCCTCGTACTTGGGCAAGCTGTATTAGCAAATGCTTAAAAGTCTATCCGGGGAAAGTAGAAAGGAGCTATGTGCCAATGTAACAAAATAATCATCTGATTGTACCTTTTCGGATCACATGGTAATGGATCAGTCCAGAAATATTCCGCATCAAGTGCATCTTTTGCTGATATCCTCTGAATAATTAAAAAAATTGAACATATGTTGACGCATGAAAAGCAGATCCAAATATAGGTGCAGATAACAAATATAGTACCCAAAAAGGGTAGGGACTAATCACAAAAATGAATAACCAGGTAGCACTTTTTGTAAAATTGACAACTGTATGAATGTAGCATACCTGTGATGGATCTAAAGTCAACATCTTCTCTAACAGATCCAGTGCGTGTCGATCAAAACTGCAAGAATATATAAGAGTGAGCAACAATGGCAAGGCTTGAAGTCATATTATTGGAAACATGTCAAATATCACTCACTGTTTAAAGAACTCTTTAACTCGTCTCTTTAATGGTCGGGGAGGCTTGAAGTTGTTGTACCATGGCATTTTTGTAACACCAGGCCAGATTATGTCATCAGGAGTACCACAAAGTTCGAAGATCTTCGTCAGCTGCTCAGGCTGCAGGAATAGCATAACATCACAAGAGGATAGTTGTAACTAGGAGCATAAACAATGATGGAAAACTACTACAGGAAGATAACTAATGAACTGAAGCAAAGGGTTACAAAACAGGGAATAACTTAGCACATGCTGACCTGCAGCGTGTGTCCATGATCAATGCATGAATACAACAGCATAATAGCCGGCAGTTTATTTGCCCAAGATGTAAGGAAATGGATGGGATAAAGTAAACATGTGTATCCACAAATTTGCTCATGGGCAATATTGATGAAGGCATGAAGCCAAAAGCTAACACATGAAGGCCCAAAAAATATACCTCATTCTTTCCAGGCAATATTGGCTTCCCATTGAGAAGCTCGGCAAAAATACAGCCCACTGACCACATGTCAACGGCTGGACCATATTTCGTGCTTCCAAGCAGCAACTCTGGAGGTCTGCAGCCACAATCCAGTAATACAATGAGAAGCTTGCTCAACAACTGTAATATGATAACAAATCTGTGAGAAGAAACAATACCTATACCACAAAGTGATCACACGGTTAGTAAGGTGTCCATTATGATCACTCGAGAATGATCTTGCAAGGCCAAAATCAGCTAGCTTCAAGTTACCCTCATTGTCTATCAAAAGGTTAGATCCTACAAAGGAAGTATTAAGTACAACATCAACAAGACGCGAATAGAAGGGATAAGGAAAACAAGAACCCCAGCAGAGATGTGCACAGCTAATACCTTTAATATCTCGATGCAGCACTTGATTGACATGGCAATAGTGCAGGCCCGTAAGCAGCTGCCTCATGTAACACTAGAACAAGACAAGACCACACATCACACGATCATTCCATCAAGGATAAAACCATAACATATCCAAGGAAAAGCACAGGAGTTACTTGGATAGGTTGTTATACCTTAATCTGTGGCACAGTGAACCGCATTCCTGGCCTATCGGCAAGACCGGTGAGGTCATGATCCATATACTCGAAAACCATGTAAATGCTCCCCTTATACTTGTTACCATCGACTAATTCAAAAACACAACAATTTGTGTTAGTTGTCAATGCTACTCTAGCTTAACAAAAAACCAGTGGAACTGAACCCCAAGAATAGAACGAGCCATACTTGGCTTCCCTTGCTCATCTCGCTCTGGGCCTGCAACAATTTCCCCAATCCAATCATCAGCCCAGAGGATTAAACTCAGTAGGCATACATCTAATTCATTCAATTTGCAGTTCTCAGTGTTAAACCACCTGGGGAGGTGACAATCTCCTTGAGCTTGATGACGTTCTGGTGGTGAAGCTTCTTCAGGATCTTGATCTCGCGTATGGCAGTGATAGGGAACTGCGCCGAGGCAACCATACTCTAATCATCGGAGGCGAAACAAAACGAGAAGAAAACGAAGGAGCTAGAGAAGTCGAAGCAAAACAAGCTTACGCCTTCCCGCTCGTTGTCCATGCGGATCTTCTTGAGCGCAACGATCTCGTTGGTTCCCGTCTCCTTCGCCATGTACACTTGCCTGCCGGCGGCGGCCGCGGATTAAGCGAATCGGGGGGATTAGGCGACTAGGGTAATTACCGAATCGACTAGCGCGGATAAGGTAGGGGAGGTGGGGTTACCCATAGGTGCCCTCGCCGATCTGCTCGAGCTTCTCAAAGCAGTCGACGCTGCGGGAGCCCCATGACGGAGCCTCGTCGAGGTTGAGCTGCCCGGGAGCCGCCACCGCCATGGCCACGGGAGGGGACAGGCCGACAGCAACAGGGGAGGCGACGCGCTGGTAGCTCGGCGTTGCTTTGCTCAGGTCAGTTCGGGTCGGGCTGCGCTCTCGAGCCTGGCTGGTGTGGAGACTTTGTTTGCATTTCAATATTTTTTTTCCTGTAACATGGGCCAAACGGGCCATAACCTGGCCTCTTGTGGATAATATGGGCTAGACAGGCCTCTTCTTCTGTTATCATTCGTTTGTATTTCAGAAAAAAAAATTGTATGTGTTCATAACCTGGTTGTTGAACATAAAATTGTCTAGTGAAATTAGTAGAAATTAGTACAATTAGAAGGGACCTTTTTGCGCCAATACAAATCTCTTGAAGACTGAAAGTGAAACAAGCATGGTGATAATATGTATTCATTCAGAAATAAACTGCAGTGGTGATGCAACGAGTCGAAGTTCAGTAACTCAAGACATGAACATGACTCGGAAATTATTGCTATGCTTGCATACATCTTATGCTGAACAACTAAACAGACCAAGTCGTGCTAAAACTTAAGGATTCTGATGAGAAGGAACTGATCTTGAACGCGATTCGATCCTGCAATGCATCGAAGTGGTGCTGCCTACCTAGGTTTGGAAGAAGAGTCTCGGGTAGACCCATGTCTGCGACGGCCACGCGCGGGAGATGGTGACGTCCTTATTTTCGCCGGCGCCGGCAGTGGAATGCTCCCACTTCCACCACGGCGTGAGCGACCTCCAGTAGCGCTGCGAATCGCCGCGGTAGAACGTCATCTCGGCGAAGTAGATGCAGTTGCCGGCGATTTCGCCGTAGGCTGCCGCGTCGGCGCAAGCGATGGCGCTCCTCCCGGCGCAGTCCACGAACACGCTGTACCCCCCGAGGGTGTCCACCTCCTCCCACCTCATCGTCCCATCCGGCATCTCATGGAGCGCGCGCACGCTCACCTTCTGCACCTTCGCCCTCTGGCCCGTCGCGCCGCGATGAGCCGGGTCCGTCATGAGCAGCAGCAGAAGCAGCCGCTCCCCGGCGACCACCAGGCGGGGCCCGAAGTGCCAGCTCTCGAACGTGGAGGCCTCGGGGAGGCCGGTGGCGGTCAGCATCTGGACTGCCTCCTGGTCCGGGGGCGCGGCAGCGTCGAGGCAGCGGAACTCCAGCAGCTGCGCGCGGTCGGTGACGCCGAGGACGCGGCCGCGGAAGTCGACGACGGACGCGACTAAGGAGGCCGCGCGGGGGAGGCGGTGGTGCATCCACTCCGCGGCGACGGGGTTCGCGGGCGGGAAAGGGAGGGAGGCGAACGCGTGCTTGGAGACGAAGAGGACGAGGTGGTTCGGGGTGAGGGTGGCGTAGTGGTGTGGGGCATGAGGCGACGGGAGCGAGAGGGAAAGGCGCTCGGCGCCGGTAAGGGCGTCGACGAGCACGAGGAGGCCTCTGGGGCGGACGAGGAGGATGAGGTGGCCGCGGGCAGAGGAAAGGAGGGTGGGGGAGGGGGAGGCGGCGGCGGCGAGCGGGGAGGTGACGGTCCCCCGGATCACCAGGGGCGACCATGCGTGCAGGTGCAGCAGGAAGTAATAATTGGCGCACCTGCCCCCATAGCCTGGATGAAGGAGGGTGGAGACGGAGGCGAGGAGGAAGCGGCGCCACGGGCGGCAGGTGGCGGCGAAGAAGGAGAGCGAGCGGAGGCACGGCACGAGGCGCTGGAGAACTTCGCCGAGAAGCAGGTCCGGGAGGTGGCCCCAGTCACGGATCTCCGACGGGTGCGGCTGCGGCGATGCCGGCTCCAAGAAAAGCTGCGGCGATGGATTCGGGGCGACGAGGTTGATTCGACGACTGGTGATGGCGGTGTAGGTTAGCGTGCAAGAAGAGATCAAACGGTTGATTGGTATGGGCTTTTGGGCTAGGCCCCGAGTCGCGATACGATCCAATACGTACGGGCTTTTCACGGAAACGCCAAGAGGCCAAGAGGCTTACAGTATGAATTGGACTTGGACTCCAGGCTACGTCGAGATTATCGATGGGCTCGATCTCAGGCCCGGGCCTCCCCCTGAAAACGTCAAAAGGTTGGTCACATACACATACATACGCAAGCGTGTACATGAACGCGTCTGTACTATGTTTCTAAAAAAACATACGCAAGCGTGTCGAAGGACATGATCAACAAAAGATGCCAAAAGATTGCCATTTCTTTCTCTTTTTTCTTTTTAAGAATTCACAAAAGCCCAGTTCATGCGCATTGCAACAGGATGTGTAGGTTCAGTTCAAAAATCACCACCGAAACGAGCACTACCAGACTGATGCCGTCTATCGAACCAAACTGATATCTCCACTATTGAGAAAAGACAGAAATCAACACGTTCATCAAAATACATGAATTGCAACGGTATTCAATCCACCTACAAGCCAAAATTTTACTTTACAAAACGGTGGATTCACAACAGATTCATACGACCGTTGTTTCACATAAGATATTCAAAATGGAAGCATCTTGTTGGGACAGTGCTGGCCTTGATGCAGCAATCTCCGAGCCACATCTTCAAGCTATGCCGGGCCACTGCCTGGATGGTGCAAGTGAAACCTCATGCTGTCCTTTTACGCTTCTTGAAACTAGGAGAGTGCCCAGGTGCTCTAATCCCACTATTTTGCGTCTTGCTGAAGGCACCGCCCCTAGTTTTTTTGTTGCTGCCAGGCGACTTATCGCCTCTGTTTCCTGGTTGCCATTTGGACTTGGACTTGAAATTAGTTCTATCGCCTCTGTCGCCTGAAGCTTTATCTTGATGGTTTTTTGCAGCATGAGGGTTACCTCTTCCTGCCCCTTTCTTGAAATGAAAATCCTTTGCTTGCTTCTTCCCAGCCGACCAACTCTTTGATGGTGGTCGACGACCAGGTGTTCCTTCTTGTCCAGTTTCAGCATTAGAATCAAACCGTTTTCTCCTGTACAATACTAAATATATGTAAGTAATTGTTAAGGATAGGAAAAGAAATGACTCGGGCTAACCTTTTGGGGTCATGTTGTTCATGTTCTTTTGGCTCAGACTCCGCACCATCAGCTACATTATGATTTCCTCTGCGACCCTGAAAATTGTGAGTACACACTACTGTGATGATACGTAAAAAATCAGTTTAATGAATATAGTACAAACTATAAAAACCGACAGGATGTTTCTACCACCAAGTATACATTAATGGGCCAACTGGTTCATACCACTGGCTAGCATGCACTTTGTCATCGACTGTCAAAAAATTGTGGGACCAGGCCCTCACTTGACATTGATGCGGCCTGGTGGTATTTCGGTTATACAAGGTTTCGCTGATATAATTTGGCATTATCCCTATCATTTATTGTATGACTAACTAGGCATGCCATTTATGATTATCTAGACAGGCCTATAAAAATATAAAAATATTGGTCACTCACGCAATCAGTTTTGGTCAACATGTGAGCTAGTTTGATAATGTTAGCTCTTCCATTTGATAAATTAAACCGCGCAACAAAATTAGGATCAACTATGGTCTAAACATTCCTTAACCAACTCATTACAGGTATAAAGTTCATAAAAAGAACAAAGGGACAAGAAGCTTAGTACGGGAATCTCACCTCCTCAACACTCTTAACAAAGTCTTCATATTTATCAGGTGTAACTAAGTTGATAGCATCAAACCCGCATTTCCTGATCAATATTTCCACTATAAGTACAACCTGCAAATATACCACAGCATGTCATATTATAGGTACCCTGTACAGAACACAATGAATATGGAAATTGAACCCTGGAATAATTCTACTAACCTTCCATTTGAAATGATGCTTTGTAAACGATGACAATGGTAGTATCCCACTCATGATATCTGCTCGCAAATTCAATAGTTTTTCTGGTTGCAAAGAGGTTACCAGTACCTTAACAAAGCCCAAGGCTGCCTAAAAACGTAAATCATATATAATAGAACATCAGACCCACAACAATACGAAAGAACTTTAGGATGGACATACAGAGTCACAGAACTCACTTTAATAACTTCAATGGCTTTATGTTGCAGCAAAACTAAAACTGATTGTATCAGATTCGGAACTTCCATGCAAAAATTAGCATCACTGTATATAAGCAATGACAATGCAGCAATTGCTCCACTCACTATGTGAGGAGATGGAGTTGAAAGATATCCCATTACCTGAAAAACAAGAAGATAGTCAATAAGTTCCAATGGAACTTTATGTGCATCTTATGCACTGACATAAAGAATCACATCGATTATTTATCCCATATTCACACAAAATAAGATATAGTCAATAAGTTCCAATAATGGAACTTCTATGTGCATCTTATGCACTTACATACAGAATTGCAGTGATTATTTATGCCATATTCACACAAAATAAGGCAAATGTGATGTGACTTTATAGACATGACAAGTCTGCAGAAAGTTCTGAATCGGAAAGGAAAAGGCTAGCTCAGTCGATTAACTGCTGTAGAAGCTCCATTGTGATATTCTTCGAGTTTCACGTTTGCTCTTGTCACATAATTTATAGGGTGTATGTAAGCTCCATGTCCGGGTTCTGCTTATTCATGACTCCACATAGTTCTGAATATTCCATGAGAGTTATTCTTATACACTTAATGCACTAAGCATCGATGGCTAAAACTCATTAAAGGTATTAATAGACATGTCATTTCATATCAGTAACAAAAGTAAAATGGTCAAAACAAGAAATGGAGAGAACATGCCCCTATGTTTATTCCAAATATAGATATTGGGCAGAAGTAATTAGCAGCAGGAAACAAAAAAGTAACTGCCAGCATCAGATAGGCGGCATTAAATTTCAAAACTAAATGAAACGAAGGAAAATATCTTAAGAGCCGAGTATTTTTTTTAGCTAACCATTGTAAACAATCGTTGAAGATCTGAATCTGCACTACTTGACTCTGAGCTCCTTAAGTTTGTACTAACTGCCAGGAGCACATCGTATGCTAATTTTCTACTCTCCTTCTTAGACTGCACCATAAAAAGAAGGCAAATTTGAATAAATAATGCATAATGGCATCAGAGAAAGAAAATATTTCATGTTACAACATTTTCCATACACCATCCCTGTCCTGATTTCCATACAGGAATGGTGTACTTTTGGCAGGATAGTATTTAAAACACATTTGATAATTGTTCGACGTGTGAAGGAAAAAGGCAAACCTTTAGTGCCACTATTAGCTCATTTAGAATCAAGAATGCCTTCTTGTTGGTGTTCTCGTCATCAACCTTGAAATAGTAAAAGTGTAGGTCAGAGAAAGACAGCAAACATTTCGTTCAGAAAAAAAGATAGAAATACAATGACATAATAAAACTAGGCTAATGTAATTCATGAACACAAGCACAAGGTAAGAAATGCGGTCATTTCAATAACTATTCATGGCTCATTTCTTGGTAGCAGGGGCATCCATTTTCAAAACTACATCATGATGTTATTCTAATGAAACAAATCTGATCAGATAAACACATAAAAGATGAAGAACACAGTCGTTATTGAGTATTTTAACAAGTCATGTTATTGCACTAACATTTGGTTAACGTGCTGCCAACCTAAGAATCTAGCGTAAAAGGATGTGTAGCTTAGGAAATAAACTTGAGCATTCTGTCCTGCAATTTAGATGTGTGAAGTTAAATTATCAACAAGTTGAATGTAATCAACATATTTAGTTGTTTTCTTGCTGAGCACAAATTTATTAAATAAAAAAATGTGAAACAAAGCACCTCAAGTACTGTAAGCCACCTGCTTTGGTTCTAATTTGATGTAAACTATCACTGCGATATACCAATATAAGCATAGTCTGCAGGCCCTCTAAAAAGCAATGCTCCAGATATTAATCACATTATGACCATTGGGGTAAAAACCAACTGTCGACCTACCTTAATCATGTGAACCAACAAATGCTGGTAGCATAATAGTTGGCTTTCTAAAACTGTGTTATCCAAAGCTTGTTTAATTCCATGAAGTAATAGCATTATTTCATCCAAATGAGCCATAGAATATTCATTATGTTCCTGAAAGAAAAGGATGAGATATTAAGACCATGTCAAACAAGAAGAAGAAACATTAAGGTGTCCAGAACTCCAAATTGGGTATATAAAACTACCACTGACCTTCACGATCATGCTTAATGCTAAAAGAGCTTTGCTGTGACAAGGCATGCTGCTGTTCTGCGAAGGAAAAGACAAAGTACATGAAAACTTAAAGTTTACTATGAGATGGGATCTTCAGGGTAGCAGGAGCAGAAACAAATAAAGAGTACCAGCAAACAAGACTTAATAAATCCAAAGAGTTTATCCAGAAGATCTTCATCAGCAACTTCAGCAAATGTGGAGATGAGATCTAATAGAAGAGACCTGCACAAGCAAAACTATAATCATATAGTGTATAAAGCCTAGAGTAAAAAGATGGGATTATGAGTACCACTTTACGAGACATGCACAAGCAAAACTACTCATCAAGCAGTTTGTGTCTCTTTTTTCAACAGCAACCAACTGATAGCATGAAAACTAATCATGCAGATGAGCGAAAAGTAGCAAACCTCCTACAGTTTAGCTCATCTGTTGTATCAGTACTTTCTTCGTCCTTGCTATCTACTTCATCAGTTTTGCATTCTTGACTGTCTGACTCCAACTGGGTATCTTCTAAATCAAACCTTTTGACTAGTGAAACAAAAAGTTCACATATGTTCGTGCTACCAGAGAGTTGAGCCAGGCATCTCAAAGCAACCTGGAAAAAGATAGAGATGACCAGATCAAAGGTCACAGAATGTATAGTCCAAAAAGATTGCCAATAAGCACAGCATATTAACACAGGAACTGTTCGAGCTTACAAAAGATACTAATGTTTGAAATCACATAAGCCAATAAATGGTTGCCAACAAAATTATTATAAGTTCGAACCGATCCTGGAAGAAAGAGGGAAACTGGATTTTCAATTTTCAAATGTTCCGTTATGCATACACCAAAAATGCATAGTTTACAGATTTTGCTGGAAATTTTGGAAAATCCAACTTTATTCAGTTGGAACTTAGCATTCAGCATTTAGGATGTTCCAAACAATTTTTTTCGGTTCCTTCTTGAGCTTTATCCATAACAGGTAGAGCTGTTTACTATTTATTATAGTACAGGGAACATTTCAGAATGGAAAAAATGTGAAAGTTTGATCTCCAATCATGTTCTGATAAAAAATTGAGGCAAAAATAGGATTATGTATATATGATAAGATATTTCAGATTATTTTAAAGACATAACCGGATTATGTACATATGATAAGATATTTTCTTAACATGTACATGACAGACTTTGTAGTTTAAAGATTCAAATAATCACAGCATGACCAATTAACAAATAGAAAGAAATGAGCAGGTGATGCACCTTTAAATGAGCACATTTTTCTGGTGAGGACTCAAGGAAATAGTCTGCAAAAGTGCAGAGAAGATTGGCAGAATGTGATGTTAGAACTTTCAAATCCTTGCGGGCTTCTTTTTTGGAGCACCTCTCTAGACGTGGACATTTGAAACTAATAGGTTTTGAGGTGAACAAGGCTGAAAGTTCCATATAGATTTCAACATCTTGATTGTTGCTACTCAATCTTCTGGTACCATCTACAAGTTGCTGAGAAGCAATAAAAAGAAATATATCATATAAGTCATGGACCATCTTTATAGTTCCGACGGTAGAATATAAAAGGGATTTAACAAAAAAACAACTGCATTATATGACAACTGAATGTCTAAACCTGCAGGGCTTTAACAGCAGATTTGTACAGGCACTCATCACACTTCAAAATTTCAACCAGCAACTTGGACAGGGAACCAAAACTATGATGTACATCAACCGGATAGCGGCAGAAGGAAGGAAGCAAGTTCCATAGTTGATCAATCCAAGATTGCAAGTTCTTACGTTTCCGTCCTTTCTTGACTGAAAATGAAAGGAAAAAGATATGAAATTGGGTTGTGTGTGCAGTTGAACGAGTTATTTGCATCTAGTTACTTACCCCTGTCAGATGCATTTTGTACAGATTTTGCTAGAGGTACAATATGCTCTAGAAAAAGTTGCAGCGGGGCTCCATATGTATACTTATCCAAAATAGGTAGAAGCCAAGAATTTGAGCATGTCAACCGGTCTCCATCGAAAGCTACTGGAATTAATGAAAGGACTTTATCTGGTCCCATAGCAACCACTGCTGCTCCAATGCATTCTTGAACCTGCAGGTGACATGTTCAATGAAAACTACAATCTAAGAAGCACTTAAATATAATTCTGTCATGAAAGAAGTTGAGATATGCCTTATATTGAGGAGCATAACAACAATAAATGAACTTACGTTCTTTAGTTGCGATTCTTTGTCCATTTTCATTGCAAACTGTGCCAAGGTAAGTAGGATATCTTTCATAAAGACAAAGGAACTCTCCCCTGGAATAATTAATGCAAACAGAACAGTTAAAGAATCAATCAAGTGATTAAGTGAATCACACAAAGAGCAGGACATTAGCATATATGCAAAAAGAATTAGCGGCAGCTCCGAAAGGTGTTGGGAGAGTCCTTTTCAAACTTTGATCTGTCTCCAAAATGACGAAAGGGCTCCCAACGCCACTGTTTACAGATTTCAGAACCAGCCTGTGCGTCCGCAAGCCTCCCGCTTCGGCTGCGGGCGGGTATTAGGCAATAGGAGATTGTATATTGTATATTCAGGCAAGGCGGTCAATTAGGATCAGACCTGCCATGTTTAGAGATAGAGATATATTCCTGTCCTTGTATTTGTAAACTGCCATATATGGCGGCAGCCGCTGCCCTATAAATACAGGCGCCCCTCTCCTATTGAGAGCGTGGCTAATTGCCCCCAACTTCATCTTTCTACATAGGTGTTTCTACTAATTTTGCAGCTAATACATTCATTTTATGGTGAATATCTACCCCTTTGTAGTGTGCCAAGTGCTTGTTCATAATCAACATGCACATTTTGCTTTGATATACAAGAAAGGGTGCGGTTTTATGAGAAGGTAAATCACATTCAAATATCAAAAAAAATGCACCTGATGGTGAGGTTAACTATTCCGTTCAGAATATCCCTGGTATAATCCAACTGAAGATAAGAGATGTTACTGCTGAAAAAACTGAAGACATACCGAGTTTGAGAAATAAAACCAAGACTACGGTTAAGATACTATCTGGAGGATAAGCACACGTGTGAAGTCTTCTATTGATTGTTAAACAGATTGATTTCATGGCAGCTTGGTCACTCAAATCCTCAACATCACATTCACTTAGCTGTGATCCATTAGTGACAAAAACATTGTGGTCAATATGAGAATCAATACAGTCTTGCAACACTTTTGCTACATCATCAGAACATTTTCTGCCCAGAATTAAGTATCCTGCCAAATTGGGTGTTACACAATAGGTTAGGTTGGTAAGCATCATACTGCATATAAAGAATAATTAAAAAAAAGAAAAGGTGTGACACAGTGACATTAAGAGGGTGCATAAGCATGAATCACAATCAATTATGGACGAATGTATAGATCCTAAAGGATGCAATATTCGCAAGAAGCCTAACTACCTAAGTAGTTAAGTACAAACCAAAATGAAGGCTACACATGCTCTAGAAAAAGAAACTCCAAAAAAACAAGATGGCAACTTTGAACTATCAGGACAGAGAAAAGGAATGATTCCTTCCAATTGAAACACTGAAGACATTGGAGGAAGCATGCTGTAGCACTCGTTCAATGCCCACAACTCCACATATCATAACAAAAGAGATCACTATTTCCAACGATGTTGGATAATTATGCCAATAAGAAATGATAATATTTTCTTACTGGGTATGTGTACATCATATTAGGAGATAGACGAGGCTGATGCATGAAACATGTAAACATACGCACCTGAAACTGCCTCAAAGGCAGTTGGAAGAACCTCCACCCACAATTTTGAGCAGCCAACAAGTTTATCCAAGCAACTTTTCATTAGGTGCAATGCTGAGACAATGGTATCATCAGGCTTCTTCTCATCGTACGACAGGTAAGCAACCACCAAGGATACAGGACTCTCCACCTCGGATTCAACAGTTTCAGCCTTCAGATGACCCAACAAGGTCGTCAAAAGCCTAAGAACGTGCCTTGTAAGTGGTGTAAAGCAAGGGCTCAATAACTGATAAGCATCCGAGAACACCTTCTTCCTTGCCTTCTTCGATAGATATGGAACTAAAGTTACCATTGCACCTAGCATATGGGCTGAATCTGTCTCTTTACCCTCAGAAATATCTGAATTCGAATTGATAAGACTTCGCGCTAAAGAAATGTGCTTCTCAAACATGCCAACTGCAGCATTGCTAGCTTTCTTCGCACAACCGCACTGTTCCAAGTAAGCAAACAGTTTTTCGACACTCTCCTGCGCACATTTTCGAACCTAGAAGGTAGCAATTGATGTCCACATGAGCAAGGTTGCTAAATGTCAGTTGCTAATTCAATAATCCCTGCTAGTTTTCTCACCTTGGCCCGCTGGTCCACAGAAGCCGCGAGGAGAGCTTCCAAAGGAGCTGATACAGCATCCCAATCGGCTGCAGCATCGAGATGGAGGGTCAAGTGTCCGAGCGATTTGACCACCGAGCGCACGGTGCCTGTCGGGAGCTGGGAGGCATCGGGGGACGAGAGGAAGGCGGCAAGTGCGGAGGCAGATTCGGAGGCAGCTTCCGGCGGGAGGGATGAAGGGGAGGATGGGATGTGGGGCAGGAGGATTGCAAGCAGAGAGGCGAGGGCAGAGGCGGCGGCGGGGTCTGCAGGCCCTGCGGCACGAAGGGCGGCGACGGCCGCGGGGAGGTAGGACGCCGGGTTAAGGGGCAGGCCGTCGTCGAGGAGGATGGAGCGGATGGCGGCGGCTGAGGCGAGGAGGTGGCGGTGCTGCGGGGCGGTTGAGCGGCCGTACCGCGCGGTGAGGGCCGCGCAGGCGTCTCCCGAGAAGGACTCGAGGGGGAGCGGGGTCTGGGAGGGCTCCTCGCCGTCGGAGTCGGGTTCGGCGTTGGCGGCAGCCACCGGGGCTCTCTGCTTCCGCTTCATGGCCGCGGTGGTCCGACGCCGCCGGGAAGGGCTTTGGGGGGTTTTGAGTTGGGGAGTGTCCGGCTGATGTTGCTGCCTAGGGTTAAGGTTTGAATCATATACCCTCCTTTTAAAATGACCGCATATACAATTCTTTTGCAAATTTTTCTTGTTATTTCCGCTCTGCAGATTTTGTGATAATAACAAGAACATCGTATTATCTTGCATCAGGTACATAAATATGGTACAGATTTGCAATTTAAAACAATGTCTCATAAAACCATGCTATATAGGAAAAATGTAGTAACGATAGATTCAAAATGGACATGATCTTGTATATCAATAAAGATACTCAATCCTAAAAATAATTTCATTGGTCTATTGAAATGAATGGAGTAGCTTCCAACAAGAGTTCAGTTTTTCGGCGTGCCGTGATGCCATATGCTTCGGTCATATCTAGATCACAGGGACTTGCTCCGTTAGGTAACTTCCAATTAAAATGGTAAAGGAGACTTGCAAGGGCTATCTCAATATTGACGAACCCAAACGTCAAACCAGGACACATACTTCTACCGCCGCCTCCAGGGAGGAACTTAAAGTCCGCACCTGAAATCGATCACGCCATCTTCGAATCTTTCTGGCTTGAACTCGTTTGCATTGGGCCATGACTCGTCGTCCCTACCAATCGCCCATGCATTTACAAACACCGTTGTACCCTTAGGTATGTCGTGATCCATGATCTTAATCGGCTCAGCACAAGACCTCGGAAGAATCAGCGGTAAGGGAGGATGCATCCTTAGTGTCTCCTTGATCACCATTCGGAGGTAGGGGAGCTTCCCTTGGATGTCTGCTTCCGCCACCTTTGTTTTGCCCTGGAGAACTTGCCGGACTTCTGACTGCGCTCGCTGCATCACGACCGGGTTCCTCACAAGCTCCGACATGACCCATATGGTCGTCGTTGCTGTCGTCTCCGAGCCCGCAGCGAAAACATCCTGATGAACAATTGCAAATATATTGCGTGTGTTAGTGTGTAAGTTTTTTCAGTTACCAGAGGACTGAAACGCATGCGACTTACGAACAACACCGCGCAGACAACTTCTGTCGTGAGGAGGGTCTCCAGCCCACCGTCTCGCTGAAGCCGTAGGAGGACGTCGAGTATGTCGTCCCGGCGACCACCTCCCTCGCCGCCGTCGTTGGCCACCTTGCTTTCATGGTCCTGGATGATGGCTTGCACGATGCCATGGATCCTGTCGTGCACCTCCCTTGCAGCTCGCAGGGACCCGGCGCCGAGCGTCCTGGCGAGCCGCGACGTCGGGAACAGGTCGACGAGGTTGAACCCGGCCAGGAGCTTGAGCACCTCGTCCAGCCCCGCCATGTACTCGTTCCTCATCGGGCACGTGTCGCCGATGGCGCACCTCATCAGGATGTCGTTCATCAGGACCTTGATCCTCTCGCTGAGGTTCGCGACCGGCGACGCCGCGACGGACCGGACCAGGCTCGCCGCGTCCTCCTCCCGGATGGGGCGGAAGGACAGCACGCGCTTGGGGCTCAGCAGCTCCGTGGCGCAGAGCCGCCGGAGCTCCTTCCAGTGCCGGCTGCCGGACGGCGCGAAGGCGATGTTCTGGCCGCCGTACGAGAGGATGTTCGCGGTGACGTACAGGGGCCGGTCGGAGACGACGGCGTCGTGGGTCCTCATGACCTCCCGCGCTGCCTCGGGGGAGGAGACCACCACCGTGGGGACGTGCCCCAGGCGGAGGAGCATGACGGCGCCGTACCTCCGCGCCAGCCCCCGCATCGCGTGGTGCGGCAGCGCGCCGAGCAGACAGTGCATGTTCCCGATGACCGGCAGCGGCCATGGGCCAGGAGGCAGGTTCAAGCCGGCGCCGCGCCGGGAGAAGACGGCCTTCGTCAGCTTGAGGAGCACGATGACGCCGGCGGCGAGGCAGAGCAGGGTGTAGAACGCAGCCGGTGTTGTGTCTGCCATGACAAGGTAGTTCATTCTTAGGTAAGCACTGATCCAAATCATGCGTGCGGCCGATTTTATAGGCCAAAAATGGAAAGGGCGACTGACGGGTTCCTCCGACCAACCAATATGAACTGGCTATTAGAAATGTCAAAGTTTACGGGATTTACAAATCGATCATATCGTCACAAAGGAGATGGATTAAGCAAGAGATAATCCAAAGCCGGTGGAGTACAAGAAATGGCAATTATTATCATGATCCAGAATTACTATCACTATCCAGCATGTGACTTGCTCAATGGATGTTGTTTAGTTAAAATGATGGGTCAAGATCGAGGCCGGTTCTGGAATTCATTTGTCCAAGACTGCAGGAAATTCAACACCGAAAAGGACAAAACTGATCTCAGACAGCAACATCGTCTACTACTAGCATTGTTTAATTAGTGGCGAATTCATGCAAGGATTAACTTGGAAGTGACATCCTCCATTCCTCTCTGGACTTTTGTATTGCTCATGTGGAACTCGAGCTAACACTAGTTAATTCGACATGTTTGACATTAACGTACTGTCGAGGACATCTGGAGCAGTGCGGCATTATTGAGTTACGATCATGTCCCTTTCGTTGTGGCCACGCTGCCAGAGTGACAGCTCTATACATAGCAATTACTATTTGGTATAGTCAACGCCCCAAAGAAGATAAATGGATAAACAAGAAATTTCCAGGGTCAAAGCTCAGATCAGCCCAAGCATCCCATCTTCTTGTTCACCACCGCATCACATCTTCTTATTATAAAACTAGCAAGATAACCCACCCAAATGACGTGGCTAGACTTGGTTATATACTATATCCGATTATGGATGGATGGCTAAACTTCTTGTTCACCACCGCATCATATCTTCTTAATTATCTCACTAGTCACTACTCTTTAATAGGATATGGATGGCTAAAGTTCCAATTCACAAGCTATGGACGAATTTTGATACTCATACAATTCAAACAAAATAAAGCATAATAAGATTGAGGGGGTGACTTCTTTTGTTTACAATGATTATTAGAATATTATACATATATTTGACAATATAAATCGTCTCTTTGCAAACCATGCTACTCCCTCCGTCATGTAATGTAAGGTATTCTAGCAATTCTAAGACATATTAAGGTAGAGAACAAAATATGCATGTACCCTCTGAAAGCTCTTTGTTCTTCCATAATTAAAGTTGTTCCTAAAATTAATCAAGGAAGCAATAGAAAAGGTAAGTATGCAACTAAGAGCTAAGGAAAATTAAACGATTTCCTGTAATACTTATTCAAAAGTTCTAAAATGCCTTACATTTGGGTACAATTTTTGAACCCTCTAATCGTGTTGGGAGCAAATCCCAGCATTGTAAAATGCATGTAAAATTTTTCGCGTTTTGCTCTTGCTGGGTCACGTAATTTCTCCGGGTAGGTAGCCTATTACGTTTAGGCACCTGATCTCTGATAGCCGTAGACCATAGCGCAGGGAGCATGGCCGCATGCACGCGTAGGAGCATAGGCGTACAAAAGAGTTGAGGTTTCACGGATTAAAGCGTGTGCTACCCGGTATTGTAGCAACCGTTAAGAGAAAACTAGAGCAGTCGGCACTGCGCGAAAAAAGAGAACGCTCGTGGAGTGCATTTATAGGGTGTAACCCGACCGCCCGTGTTGCAGGGCGGACCGTGCAGGCAATCGGGGACAGGCATGACATGGCCTGTGAAGACAATGCGCGTTACGCAAAAAGGTATAAGTGACTTAGCTTGATTCATGGACGATTGTCGACGAAGCCGCAGCGGTCGTCGATGGAGCCGCAACGGTTTGTTGATGAAGCCGACTAGTCGGAGTCAATTACGACTAGTTGTTGACTGTGTGAAACCCACTCCCGACTAGTTTTCTTGTCGAGACAAGTAGTCGGAGTAGTCGTTGGCCGGTTGGCGTTGCCGATTTGTCGAAATAGTCGTAGCTTCGCTTCTTTTGTGGAGATCGAGAAATTGGCTTGACTCCTGATTGTAGCTGCCGCTTCACAATTTCCTTTTTGGACTCGAACTCGGGCAATCAGCCTTGCGCAGAAACAACACGGAATTCCGCCGGATCTTGGGCCAATAACAGATGAATACTTCATTGCTTCGGATTGTGACTTGAACGCATCGCGTTGTGCAAAAATCCAAATTGCCTTGGACTCAACAGAGGACCGTGTTGGGATGCCGTTCGATTTTGATAATCACATTGCGCCGAGTAGATTGATTTTGATGACGAGGTCCTTCAAGCTCACCAGTGGATCTTCGTTGATCACCTCTACCTGGCGGCGCGCCAATTGTTGGTATTTTACCGCCACGTCCACCAAGAGATACCCCCGAGGTGGTGAGTTTGTAGGTAGGGTGTCACCGAGATCAGGAACTCGAAGGTGCAAGGAACGCAAAGTTTAGACAGGTTGGGGCCGCCGAGAGCGTAATACCCTACGTCATGTGTAGTTTGTATTACCTTAGGTGGTGATCGGGTGATTTGATGCATAAGTCACGAGTTGTCCCTCATGGTCCTGTTCGAGGAGGGTTCCTATCCGTCCTTATATAGTCTAGGGGGACAGGGTTACATGGAAATCCTAGCCAGATACGAGCTTATGAGTCCTACCCGAGTACCACTCGGGTAGTTTCCTTCTATTCTGACTAGTTCTACTACTCCTCAAGTAGTTTACGAGTCACCCGAGTACCACTCAGGTAGTTTCCTTCTATTCTGACTAGTTCTACTACTCCTCAAGTAGTTTACGAGTAGTTATGACTGGTGTAGGATGTGGGCCATGTCCTACCCCTTGTTGTGACTAAGCAGATATGTCTATTGTGCCCGGCAAAAACGGATTTGCAAGGAGTTTGCCAAAGGCTTTCTCATTCGGAGAAACAATTAAAAGTATATTTCCCTTCTCCATTCTCTGCTCGGATGATTGCCGCTTGTGTGAATTTCATTGCTGCGGGTCCCGCGTGTGCTCGAATAAGATTGTTTTAGGATTCTATTTAGTTGAATTTATTGACTCCGCGGTGCTGGTTATCGAGTTTATGGCGCCGCCGACCATCCAATAAAACGCCATGTGCACAGTCCTGTGGACCCGGCTCTTACAGGGAGTATATGGGAAAGTTACATGTGTGTGCCGAACCAAAACCAATCACATATTCAAAATGGACATGATATACATAATGGAAACCAACTGAATCATGATGAATATTAAGATTCTAATCCATGGGGAACATATGGAGTAGCTTCCAACAAAAGATCAGTTTTCCGCCGCGCCGTGATCCCATATGATTCAGACATATCAAGTTCATAGGGGCTTGCTCCACCGGGCAACTTCCAATCGAAGTGGTAGAGGAGGCTTGCAAGTGTTATCTCAATATTGGCTACTCCAAAAGTCAAGCCCGGGCACATCCTTCGACCAGCATCACCAGGAAGGAACCTGAAGTCTGTACCACTGAAATCAGTCGTGTCATCCTCGAACCTTTCAGGCTTGAACTCATCTGCATCGGCCCATAATATTTTGTCTCTACCAAGCGCCCATACATTGACAAACACCGTGGTACCCTCAGGTACGTCGAAGCCTAAGACCTTAGTCGATTCACCACACAACCTTGGGAGAATCAATGGCGCCGGAGGGTGCAACCTCAGCGTCTCCTTGATCACCGTCTGCAGGTAGGGGAGCCGGCCTTGGATGTCTGCCTCTGGCACCCTTGTTTTGCCATGAAGAAGTTGCCGGACTTCTGACTGTGCTCGCTCCATCACGCGCGGGCTCCTGACGAGCTCGGACATAGCCCAGATGGTCGTCGTTCCCGTGGTCTCTGAGCCGGCAGCGAAAACATCCTGACGAAATAGAAATGTGTCCATGACCATCAAATAGAGGACTGCATGCAACTATTGTGTCACAAGTATATCCCGGTGATCGAGTGAGAAACTGAGAACTTACAAACATGACACCGCTGAGAACTTGTGTGGTGAGGGTGATCCCTAGCCCACCATCTTTCTGGAACCGAAGCAGCAGGTCAAGAATGTCCTCCCGACGGCTGCTTCCCTCGACATCACCGGTAGTGGCGGCGGCCCCCTTACTTTCATGGTAATCGATGATGGCTTGCGTGATGCGGTGGATCCTGTCGTGCAGCTCCCTTGCAGCCCGCAGGGAGCCGGCGCCGAGCGTCCTGGCCAGCCACGATCCCGGGAAGAGGTCGATGAGGTTGAACCCGGCCATGAGCTCGAGCGCCTTGTCCATGTCCGCGATGTACTCGTCCCTCATCGGGCACCTGTCGCCGATGGCGCACCTCATGAGTAGGTCGGTCATCAGGACCTTGATCCTCTCGCTGACGTTCACGAGAGCCGGCTGTTGGAATTGATCTTGGCTTAGTCAAAATGGACCTAATCCTAAAGGGGCTAATTGCCCATGAGAATAGGATCACGTTGGACTAAGCATTATCTATGATCAGTGGGCCCATCCAATTGCTAAGAGGCCAGATCTCAGGCCACCACGAGCTATAATAAGGGGGCAGCCACTCCTTTTCTGTGAGAGGAAAAATTAAATAATGCCTAAACAAAACCTCTGATCAGGTTAGCTCGCGAAATGGCACTGAAGACCTCGTTTTCCGTCTATGTTTCGTCACGCCTGCATCGAGCAGGCGCGGATCGTCAGCACCTCTAAAAGGATCTACAGATCGAATAGTAACAGATCGAATAGTAAGTAATTAAGTTCTAATTAATTGAATTTTATTAGGTGTTTATGTAATTAGACTATAAGAATCTACTGATAAATGAGTGATTTATCCAACACCGGTGACGCCGCGATGCCCCGGACCAGGCTCGCCGCCTCCTCCTCCCGGATCGGCCTGAAGGACAGCACGCGCTTAGGGCCCAGCAGCTCCGTGGCGCAGAGCCGCCGGACCTCCTTCCAGTGCCGGCTCTGGTAGGGCGCGAACGTGATGTTCCGGCCGCTGTAGGTGAAGATGTCCATGGTCACGTAGAGCGGACGGTTGGCGAAGATGGCGTCGTGGGTCTTCATGACCTCCCTCGCCGCCTCCGGGGAGGAGACCACTACAGCGCGGACATGGCCAAGGCGGAGGAGCATGACGGGGCCGTACCTCTGCGCAAGCCTGCGCATCGCGTGGTGCGGCAGGGCGCCCAGCAGGCAGTGCATGTTCCCGATGACCGGCAGCGGCCATGGGCCAGGAGGCAGGTTCAGGCCGGCGGCGTGGCTGGTAAACAAGGATCTCAGCTTGAGGATCACGGTGACGAGGAGGATACTGAGCAAGGCTAGCACACAGCGGGCGAGAATGTGATTTCTGCCATGAGAGCGTCACCTTGGTGACCGGTGAGTGAGCACGATGATCAAGTGCAGTAGAATAGCTGGTTCTTAGGTGAAAAAGGACCAAAATGCATGCCTTATATAGAGCGAAATGGATGGGTGGTTGATTAGTTATAGCCTTCCAGGTATTAATACGATGAACAGGTGGTTAGACATGTCAGAGTTTATGTGGCGTGGTTATTTATTTATTATTGCCAGGAATAATGATCGCCAACAAAAGAAGCAAAAGATAATCCAAAGCCGGTGGAGTACACGCAATGCAATTCAATACTAAAACTTTGTACTGGCATTGCGATTTAGGATTACTAGCATTATCGTCCACATTGTTTACTTGACTCGCCGGATCGATTTTGTTTACAGTCATGAAGAATTCCAGTGGCCGGCCCCGGCTCTAAAAATCATTCATCATAGCATGCAGGGAAATTGGCTCCGAAAAGAAGAAAACAAACTTCAGATGGCAACAGCATCTTCTAGCATTGTTTGTTGGCAGATGCTTTGCAAGGATTACTTGTAAGTTGAAGGCTCTCTTTTTTTTTTAAGATTCGGAGCATTGGCAGCATATATTAATGAGAAGAGCGAGTTACATGAGACGTGCAAAAATGCAGCCCCCGAATTATGAACTCGTGAAGTGCCGGATCTAATGCTAGCTAATTCAACATAATTCACATTTTCGAGAACTGTGTCAAGAGCTGATCATGTCCCTCTCATTGAGGCCACATATTGGCACACGCTGTGGTGCCAACATGACAGCCTCCAAGCAATTATTTGGTGCAGTCAATGCCTCCAAAGGAAGATAATTTTTTTAAGCGAGAACAGTGGAAGACAAATGAAAAAACAAGACAATCCCAAGGTCAAAGCACTACTGTAGAAACCATCTTTGGTTTTTATCATTTGTCTCAGCCTACATTGGGCCCGGGACTGATGAAACCATCAGTTCCGGGTGCAATATCTAGGAGCCGGACATGATGAGGAGGGTTTGGAGCCACCAATCGAGACTAAACTAGTGGCTCACGGACCAATTAGTCCCGATTAATAGCACCCACCGAGACTAAAGGACAGATTTTAGCCCCGGTGGAAACAACCACCCGGGACAAAAAAGATAGCCGGCCTCTCTCTCCTCGATATTTCTAAGTTCTTGGCCAGCTCCTCTCTCTTATCTCTCTATAGTCTACCCCTCTCATTTCTCTACCTCTTATCTCTCTCTCTACCTTATCCTCTCTCATCTCGGGAGCGTGCCGGCCGCCGCCGGCCGCCGCCGCCGCGGAGCGCGCGGGCAGCTGGCCGCCGCTGCGAGAGCCGGTCATAGGAGCCAGCCGTGGTGATTTTTTCTTTTTTCATACTTTTCTGAAATAGAGATGCATGTGGGATTGTATAGATTGTATCTATCTTGTGATGGATTTTTTGAATGATTTGCGTGATTTATTGATCTTGTATCGATCGATTTAAATTTCGTGATTGATTCTTCGAATGACTGTCGACACTACTGGTGGGGGATGCGAGGGAACGAAAGGGCGAGCGGCGGGGATGGACTGGCCAGACCCCGGCGGGCGGCGCGGCCAGACTCGAGCGGCGGTGTGGACGGCCTGGCCATTCCCCGGCGGACGGCGGCTGATTTTTTTTCCGAAAAATTACATTAGTTTCGGTTGAATAGCTGACGGGACAAAAAAAATTAGCACATTCGCCTCGGATTGACAGTTCTAGTTAGGAAACTGGGACTAAAGCCGGTTCCTAACCAGGACTAATGAAGGATTCTGTAGTAGCGAAGGCCCAATCAAAAAATAGGAGTCCGGAACATGCCTCTTTAGATGGGTAATGAGATTTAGGAGTGTTCGAGTTGCTTGATTCTCTGGCATTTGACTTTCTGTTTATGTTTAGAATAAGCTATCTTTTGTCAGGATCCGGGAAGTATATGATTTCAAGGGATCAGAAATCATCATCTAGTCTAGCGACGAAATGCAGCACAAAAAATAACATCGGAGTTGGTTCCAGGCTTCCAGCAAAGATTGTTCAGGGATTCGCAATCAGCCCAGCCGGATGAGTTCCCTGCACGGGCCGGCTTCAAGTTCTTGGGCGGGCCTCCACTAACTATTGGGCCAGATGGTTGGAATAAACCACGAAGGCCTTCGAGGAGCGAGCCAGCTGAAACAGTTCTGGGCCAGCAACGCCTTCCCGTTTTTCTTTTTTCATCTGTGCAATTCAATCAAATGCCTGCCAAATTAAGCCAAAACATACGAAATCGTCCTTCTGTGTGAAAACGTAAGATAAGCGGTTCACACGTTTCACCATGAGCAGGAGGTTTTCAAAAAATTCCTAAAGTTGTGGCGCAGGCCATTTTCGGATACACTTGAAAGTAGAATGACGTTGAGCAGCTAGCTTCTCTGTTTCCTGGCGGGCAGTACAGCTCAACAATGCGGCGCCACGAAACACAAACGCTGGCGGCCATTTCGAAATCACCTGCTATGCTAGAAATAAACCTAATGCTCCTAGCTGCTTATATAAATATCATAGCTAGCCACCTATACTCGCTATACAAAATCCATCGCTAATATAATCCCGCTCTGCCATGATCATGGTGTCTCCGGGTAAGAGAACCTGTCGTCCCGATTGGCCGGAGCGGGACTGGAGGTTGCTCCCCAACGACGTCATCGCCCTCATAGGCGGCCGTCTCCTCGCCGACAACGACCTCGACTACTACATGGACTTCCGCGCCGCCTGCGGGAGTTGGCGCCGCGCCACCGACGACCCCAAGAAGAAGCACGGCGCCGACGATCCGCGGTTCCAGCCCAGGATGTGGGCTGTGCAGAAGCATTCCGGCAGGCCCCGTCGCAACCGCGTCGTCTCCATGGTGAACCTCAAGACCTGCCGCTTGCTCTCTAAGGAGATCCCCATGCTCAGGAACTACCGCTACATCAACGCCACCGACGGAGGCCTCCTCGTCCTGTGGGACGGAGGCATGCCGCCGTGGCAGCCGTGCCGGGCTCTCGTGCTCAACCCTTTCACGGGCCCCATGGCCTGTTTCACGGTGCCCATATTTGCTGAAGGGATCCGGGCCGTGCCGTGAACACGTCGGCGTTGCTGCTCTTTGCCTCTAACCTGTTCAACTTTGCGGGGTGGGCGGATCTCAACAGCCAAGACTTTGAAGAGCACAGGGTCCAGTACCCTGACCTCCTTGCCGACATGAAGCTCTTCGGCGGCGACATCTACGTCGTCAATTGGCATGGATCCATCATCTCCACTGCAGATACGGCCATTGCTGAGGAAGGAATAACCCACCAACTACCACGCTCTGCGAGGATGATCACAATGAAGCCCACTACCACCATACATGCTGCAGCTTCTTCGTCTATACAGGACGAAGATTGTCCTTCTTCTTACCACCTCGTAGAGTCTGCAGGTGAGCTGCTACTTGTGACCAGGCCTACCGCTGCAGGTCAAGCTCTACTTGTTCATAAGGTAGACACTGTCAATAAGGTCCTTGAGCCCTTGGTGAGCATTGGCAACCATGCAATCTTCATCAGCCAAGTCAGATCCTTCTCAGTGGATACCACCATGTTCCCTACCATCAAAGGTGGCTGCATCTACTTTGTGGAAACCCTAGCTAGCTTGAGCAAGCATGGTATCATTGCCTCCTCGCTTCGACTCTCGGACCAAAGGCAACAAGACGCCAAGGACTTCATTTCGGCCCTCCCACCCTCGTTGAAGTCCTTGCAGATCACTGCAGGTACACTCCAGTACATGAACTGGAATTTTATTATGGATTGGGATGATGATGATGTCTCTGATGAAGATTACCAAGAATTATTATTGGATGAAACCGCCGAATCAGATAATGGCTCCGTCCAATAACTGAAAGGCTACTGCTACTACTTACTAGTTTGTCTTGTCTCCCATTTTTAATGTACTCCGATCCTGCATGCCATATTATATATATATATATATATATGAAAAATTTATTCTACACGCGCTTGTAGCTACTCCTACATGTGTATCTCATGATGTAGGGCGTATCTGACCTTCTACAATAGTACGTGATATGTATCCTGGAGGATCGGAGCAGGCTAGGACTTTACATGTATGTGTGTTCAAGGTTTTATTTGTCATCAATACATTGATTATGAGTTTCAAGTCACCAAGATGAGTTCGTTCGTCGAAAAAAAAAGTTACCAAGATGTCGAAATGAATTCGAATTGCTATCAACTATAGGATCGTAGCTCAAGTAACTAACTATCGTGATATGAATTCTGAGGTGCCCAGGAGCTGCTTATTACAAGCTGCAAGCAGCTGTTTGCGAGGCCAGCTTACATGATCATGAAGAGATATATAATGTAGCTACTCGATTTAGCCGCAAGCCAGCCTGCTAGCGAGCAACATTCAATTCGGATCGAAGGGGCTAGATAGCACGAAAATAAACTAGAATATAATGACCGTATGTATGCATATACTGAGAGTCAAATGAATTGAAAATTATAGCAACTCACATCTCTATACATAGTAGTAGAAATGAAAAATAACAGATGATACCTGTTGGTTATATTAGTTGTGTATAACAATTAAACAAGCATTATGTTCTAGTTTGATAGGATAATATATGGGATGTTAGTTTCTCAAGTGATCACGTGGTTTGATTGTATGTGATTCAGAAATAAACATCATAAACGATTGTACACAGCGTATTATTAACGATTGTATATGTGTGCATCTAGTACGGATATGATTATTAACATCTCTCACATATGTATAACACCACGCCCAATGATTCAAAACGACATTTTTGCACGCTACAACAACCATACATATAGTTGAAGAAAATTATTACAAGACAGAATGTTGAATGACTGAAATTAAGAAATCGAATTAAGATCTGAAAGCAGCACACCATCACTACGAAGGGTAAACATGAAGACTCGGCAACCATCCAGGTCTGGTACACAGACAAAAGCGAATACATAACCACATTTTTTTTAGAGTTTTAGGGAACTAGCCCCAGCCTGAATACATAACCACATTAATCGACGAAAGGGTAATATCCGTCGTCGTCAACCTCCAGCTCCTGCAGACCACCCGCCATCTGCACTATCTCCATCTCCATCCTCATCAACGCTGCCGGTAAGGAGTCGTCCAAAAATTTTAAGCGTTGAAGCCAATTCTTGGCTGAACTGATCCCATGCGGGCTCATAACACGGAGAACACATGGTGTACTCGACAAATAGCTGGAGGATTGAGGCCGGGTAGATATTAGTATTATTAACTTGAGCAATCTTCTCTTCCTTAGCATGAGCTAGGTCGTACTCGTAAGTGTAGGTGCGTCTGCTGCTCCCATCCTCTTCTTCTTCAACTTTCTTGTAGTAGATGCAGTTAGCGTTAACTGAGGGGAAGACGTCAGCATGGATGGACATGGACCTGAAGGTGCCGAGGAACAGAGCATGGCTGCCGATGCTGTGGACTCGCTCCATAGCCCTCCCCTCAGAGTTCATCCTGAAAAGACGTACGCCTTGCTCCGGGAACCTGTCGACACGCAACATCTCGCCACCAGGGCCGCCGAGATCCACGGCGACACCACACAGAACCAGAAGAGCAGACGCCACCGGATACAGGGACTCGGGCAAGGCGTCGTCGGTGCGAGATACCGCCGCCGACGAACCGAGTCCAACGTCGAAAAAACGCTCGCTGCCCGGATCAGCGAGGAAGAATTACAAGTTATCAGCTGACATGGTGCCCCAGGTGCTGAGCACGACAAGCGTGGGCGAAGGGCCCACCACATCGGCAGCCATATGCATCTCGGAAGGCATGGGGGCCTTGAAACGAATCAGGGAGCCCGTGAAGGCGTTGAGGACCCGCGCGGCGTGCAGGGGTTCCCTGTCCGCCAGGACGAGGAAGTCGCCGGTGGTGGAGGTGACGAAGTGGTAGTCACGGAGGAGCGGCAGCCTCCTGCGGAGGAAGCGGCCGGAGGTGGCGTTGACGAAGAGGCGGGGGTCGCTCTCGCCGGAGAGCTCGTCGAGCACGATCCACCGGGTGGGGTGGAAGTGCACGTCGTGGCTGGTCTTGGAGTCGGCGGTGGAGGAGCGCCAGCCGTGGCAGACGGCGCGCAGGTCCATGTAGTAGTCGAGGTCGTTGGTGACGAGGAGGCAGTCGGCGACACGGTTGACGAGATCCGCCGGGAGAGAGGACCAGCAGCCCTGCGCCATGGCCTCCGTCTGCGTAGCCATCACAGGAAAGGATGGAGGATCACTGGAGGTTGGGGTTGGGTGTGGCAGTGGAATTAAAAGAGCGATAATGCAATGAGCGGTGGCAACTTATGGCATGGGCTTAAATAGAGCGAGGCGGCCAGGCAGAGGATTTGAATCGTTTGGAAGTTGGAGCGTTTGACGGAAGCGATTTACTGCTGCAGTTAAGTTCATCGGAAATCACCCCGCCGGCCGCTTCGGCTTCGATCGTTTGGTTCCCAAGGACGTGAGTTACTGCTACCTCCACAGTGCGACGACATTCAAATTTCAAACTACAAATATTCAAACTAGAAAAAATACAGACGCCCTGGTCCCTAGTTAGGAGAGTCGTTTCATTTTTTTTCTTTTTGTTGCGCTCTTTAATGAAGGTTATCCAGCGGTCCGGCTACAAGAGCCTTCGTAGCATCTCAGATTCTGGATTCGACTCCTCGTTCCGCTCAATTAAATTCAAGTGCCATCTATCCATTCCTCAAAAGACATTTTATTATTTTTATGAGCAAAATAAATAGTTAATTGTCAAAAGTGAGCATATCTCATGTGATGGATATTTGCCAATAGGCTGCTCTTTCTTTTTTTTGCTAATTACTCTTTTTTGCTGATTACTCTTTCAGTAGTAGATGACGTGCTTGTTAAGAACGAGGCGCTTACGAGACTTCATCAATCTCACAAGTCACAACTTATACCAGGCTAGTTTCTTGGAGATGTTCATACTAGGTGTGATTTTTTTTAACCAGAACCATTTCCTGCTTTTATAGAAAATGATAAACCAGATTCGATACAGATTCAGATGGGATTGCCAGCTTACTAGAGCAGCAAAGAATACACAAAAGAAAGATAGAAAGACCTCTCAGCACACGGCTACCACTAAAAAACAAAAGAACTCTCAAGCGACTCTTAACGACGAGTGTTTGCGACGAAGAGCTTTATCCATCCTTCTAGATTGCTTCTAGTCTTATCCAGCTTCTCCCTATCTTTAGCCTGTAGCAGAATCCCACACTTCTGAAGAAGGAATGAAATCTTCTGTAAGACAGCAATCGGTGAGTGTCAGGGGGAAAAATAAACCATCGTCTAATGACTATCATGGCAGCGATCATGGAGACCCGGACCGACCCGCAGCAACAGCGACCATCGTCGGCCCAACACAGGAGGGGAACACTCCACTTCGCCCGACCCCGTCCTTCGGAGTCGGACACTCCCGATCCCCCGGCAAGCGGGCTCCGCTTCGCCCGACCCCTCGCCACGAGGGTCCGCCTCGCCTGACCCCTTGCCACAAGGGTCCGCCTCGCCCGACCCAGGGGCATAGGGTCGGACTCGCATGGGCCCGCCGGACGGGAACCAGCCTCGGGCGCAGCTTTGCCATAAATGCTCCACGGCTCGGGCGTGCAGAAAGGCGTCCACGCCGCTGACGTGACCCGTCACACCTACCCGCCCACGACCGCGCCGCGCACAGTACAGCGGCTCAGTCCTCTCTGATTCGCTGTCAGGCCATCATGACCCGCGTCGCCTGGCACAGGAGCACGCCTGACCGTCCTCGCTCCACCTACCAGTCCTCACGCCCCGCGAATCCAGCGACAGGGACGGGACGCCCTCGCCGCTCAGGCCGCCTGCAGCGTAACAGGGACAGTCGTGGCGGCCGTCAGCCCCGACGGGACGGAGGCCACAGCCATCATCACGCACGCCCGCCGTCACCGGTCCCCGAGGAGGACGGCGACAAGATCGGAGGAAGCTGCCCGACGAAGCCGGCCGTGGCGCCCGGGAAAACCGAATCTTTCCCTCGTACCCCGCTCTCTCTCTCTCTCTCTCCCCCCTCGCACGTCTCGCATGTAACCTGGTGGCTCCTCTGGAACTATAAAGGGGAGGCCAGGACCTAAGAGACGGGAGGAATATTTTTTAGACTCTCACACGCTCACACTCACACTTCCTCACACGGGCTTCTTTTTCCCCGGGAAGGAGAATTCGCCCCCACCATTAGAGCTTCTGTGCACTCTTTAGAGACTTGGGACCGGTTCCCTCTCTCGCCCTTCTGTAACCCCTACTACAGAATCCGCGTGGGCAACACGAGCAGCTCCCCATACTGGACGTAGCGCTTCTTCATGCCCGAACCAGTCTAAATCCCGTGTCACCCGCGCAACCATCCGGAGCCATACGCGCATAAAAGAAATTTACTAGTCTAAGTCTTGATCACCAATCTTGACAACGACAGTGAGGATGAAAAATTGTGTTCTATCAACATTTTATTTCTGTTAGTACATAGGGCCCAAACAGAAAACAACTTTTAATCAAAATCCTGACAGCTCATCGGTAGCCAACCCCCCAAGAAATCCCCCAAACTGAGAGGTATTCTATCCCACCCATTGATTTCTTTAAAACAGCTCCACACAAATTTTGCAATCAGGCAATCAAAGAAGATATGGTCCACATTTTCTAGTTTGCCACAAACCACACACCTACTGTCCCCCTTCTATTTCATTTTTTTAAGCGCCACCTCCGTTTGTAGTCTACCCTCTAAAGCCTGCCATAAAAAGATTTTCAATTAACAATTCAACCTCCCAAGAGAGACACCTCCATCGGAGAGGACTCTATACATTGATTTGGTAGAATAGTTTTTAGATTTCTCAAGCTTCCAATGTACCTCATCCCCCTCGTATCTATACTAAGAGCATCTCCAAGAGAGTAGCCAAATGGCTCACCTAGCCAAATTTTGGCTACTCAGTAGCAAAATCGGCCTCCAACAGCCTCTCCATCCTCATCTCCATCCCATCCGGCTCTCCAAATTGGGCCTCCGGCTAGCCAACCTTGGCGAGCCAGTGGCGCTAGCCAAACTGGCTTGCCAAGTGTGGGCCCCACTAGCCAACGGGCACAGGAACAGCCGGCGGGGAGGGAGAGTGGGGAGGGAGAGTGGGGAGGGAGGTGTACCTGGAGCTCCTCGTGCCGGTCCGCCGATGGATGCTGCCGCCTCGCTTCCCCCCTCCCCCTCCCACTCTCCTCACCACAAGCACGAGGTGAGGGGCGAGCGGAGGGGGGAGGAGAGAAAGGAGGCCGAGGAGGGAGAGAAGGGAGGTCGGAATGCGAAGGGGAGGGAGGGGCCAACCGCCGTCGCCGAGGGGCGGAGAGGAGAGGGAGAGGGAGAGCGTGAGGCCGGGCGGAGGGGCCGGGGCGGAGAGGAGAGGGTGAGGCCGGGGAGGATAAAGAAGGGGAAAGGAAGGGGATGACGCGTGGGACCTGCGCGTCAGTGTGTGGAGGGGGAAAGTTGAAAGAGCCGTTGGGATTTGGAGAGTGAAAAATGAAGAATCCGTTGGAGTAAGCAACTCAGTAAGGAGAGAATTCTTTTTAGAGAGTCAAATAGAGAGCTAAAAATAGCTACTCTCTTGGAGATGCTCTAACCTCACTTAACTTCTCCATCAACAAATCCCATTCAACAACCTCTTCACTACCAAAGGCTCTTCTGAACTCCCAATTCCACTCCCCCTCTTGGAGACAATCACATACCCTGATGCCTTTATCTCCGCAGAAATTATAGAGTTTAGGGAAAGATAATTTTAGAGGGTTCTCATTCAGCCAAACATCTTCCCAGAACCTAGTTTTCTCCCCATTATGGACTTCAAAAGTGGCCCCCAAACTGAACATATTTTTATCTTGTTTACCCCTCTCCAGAACTGGGAACCAGAATTGCCACTGTGTTGGGCAAAATTTTTCCTCTGTAGATATTTAACTTTTAGGATCTCACACACAACATCATCCTCTTTATCTCTATAGAGTCTCCACACCCATTTCATCAGTAAAGCTTCATTCATTCTTCTAGTGTTTATTATCCCCAGGCCCCCATAGTCTTTAGGCAGACACACATTATCCCACTTCACCATGTGGTATTTGAATTTCTCCACATCCCCTCTCCAGAAGAATTTAGCTTTGATGGTGTCCATCTGGTGGTGATTACCCACATACAGGAGGAACACGTCCATCATGTAAATGGGAATGCTGCTCAGGGATGAATTAGTGAGGGTGTACTAGATGTGATTATGCTCTAACTATTTTGCGTGCTATACTTTTAGGTTGCTTGTAATTTAGGAAAAAACTAAAAATTAATGCACATAAAAAAATATACACCATCAGATAAAGCATATTATTGTATATGCATTGAATTGTCAAAATTAGGCGGTAATTATTCAAATATCAAAGTATGATGCTTCGAAAAGGCATAACATGATCTTAATTAGCATTTCAGGTTTAATTTAATCCTAGATAAATCCACAACGCAAAGCCAATAGTCCATGTAACAAGAGCAATGACAATGAGCCATTGCTGTTGCTGGCCTGACGATTGCCGCTCAGTATATGCACCGGAACTATCATAAGTTTTTATTTTTCTTAATTGTCACTGGAGGGGAGAGCATCCCCACTTGAATTATATTGATAAGGTGTGGCAGATCACAGATCAAAGACCTTATTTTTTAGGAAAAATAAGGTAAAACCCTACATCGCTCGGTTAATTCAAGAAAACCGGGCTAAAACCTCAACAACCTAGCTAAACTAAACTAGATTTTAACCAACACCAAACCCAAGCACAAGGGCAAATTTATGGCATAACCACGAATAAGACAACACCACACCCTAACATAAGGGTGGAATTGTGGCACAACCAAATATAACAACAACACTCTCTAGCACAAGAGCGAAACTATGGCATAACCACATATTACAACGATATGCTAGCATAACAGATGAATCACCTGAAGTTTGCTAGCTGCAGTTCATATGCTGAGCGAGGGTGGACAGTGGGCACCTCCCTACGCACCGGGCGTGATGCTTTGCTGCACAGCGTTTGTGCTTTCGCTGCAAACTCCAGACGGCGATGTGGGAGTGACAATGACAACGCCTCCATCTAGAAAATCGGCACCCGCAGGCGTCGACGTTGTCTGCTCGTTGCCACAGACGTCAGGTGTCTGCACCATCTCAACCTCCAGCCTGAATCTCATCTTGCACGGAAGAGATGCTTGCAATCAACCAGGCACCGCACACCCACTGCTTGAACAAGCAGTTAGGCGCAACGCCTTTTGCTTTTTTTGCTGGAACGTCGAGGGGCAGCACGACCACAAGCCATGCCGCTTGCGGTTGACATGAGCGCGACCATTACTGTCCCGCTGCTTGGGCCCTTAGCAGCTCGCGCGAGCAGCAAGAGATAGCACACCAGGCCGCACCCGTACCCGCCTCAATGCCTCCAATGGCAGCCGAGCAGTCTGTCCCCGGGCCCCCACTCCTTGCGGTAGGAGGTGAGGTCCGCACCCCTGCAAGGCTCAAATCCGTCCCACCGGACGCCGGATCTGCGCAACCCAAGCGAGGAGGAAGCACCACCGGGTTCCCGTCGCCGGAATTTCAGAAGCCATGCAAGCTTTAGTGGAGAGGGGAGAGAGCAGAAAGAAGAGAGAGGAGAGGCGCTGCGGCTAGGGCTGGCTTCAGCACCACCACTGGCCGCCGCCGCACCGGGCTGCGGTGGCGGCCGGAGAGGTAGGCCGGTGGGAGCTTTATGGGTTGGGGCGCGGTGGTCGCCCCTCCTGTCGCCTGGGAAGGACGCGGAGGGGTACGCTCGGTCTTTTCTCGACCTAGCTTTTCTTGTTTCTTTTCGACATGCTTCAGTAACTATCACGAGTTCAAACCGAGAATTATTCAAATATCAGAAGTACTGCAGATGCTGCCAGACTGCACAATATGATCCTAGCTAGCAGCTCATATAACCAAGATCAGATGGTAATGTCCTCGAGCAGCTCATCAAGCTCCTTCTCGTCGGACGGATTCAGGTCAATGCATCCAATCCCCATGGCAATCTCTTCCATGTCAACGCCGTCTCGCTCACTGCCGTCCTGCGGCTTACCTGCGCTCTTCTTGTAGCTCTTCTTGGCAAGCACCGCATCAGGTATCTCGTGGCTCTGCCCATATCTCTCCAAGTCGTCGTTGTTGGAGTTGACGCCGTAGAGGTCGTACCCCAGCGCATAGTCCCCGGGCTTCAGTTGGTATCCGAGGTGCGTCTTCACGATGAATACGGTGTCGTTCTTGCCCAAGTCCGACGCGCGGGCGACATGCGCCCATGACATCTTGTACGGGAGGAACATCGTGCCGCCGGACAGCGCGGGCGGCTGCGGCGACGGGAGCATCGAGGTCGGTTGTTGCGATCGGGAAGAGGCGACGATGGTTGGTGTTGTTAACTAGGGTTTCGGCTCTTGTTAGTGTGGTTACTGGACTTTGTTGGGTTGGACGACCCATGTAAAGTAGAGGCTCATGGGCTTTCGGTGAGGTGTAAGGCCCGTTTGTGCTTGCTTACGGGCCACGTTGTACATTGAATCGAGCCTGGCACAATCCTTTTGCTCTTTGACCACGGTCCAACGTACGAATGAACAATTCACGTTCCATCATGTTACCCGACAAGTATCACCATACCATATTACTTACCATATGTCAGGCAGCGCCTGAATATACTCTGAAGGAATATGCAACAGTAGTCAAATGTGGAATGTAAACTGGAAGAAAATAGAAAAATGAATATCCGAGATATCCGAATTCGTTTGCATACGTATCCAATCCGCTTCCATCCTAGGGGATAGAAATTGAAAGAAAACAGGAAGATGGATATCCGAGATATCTGAATCCATTTCTATGCGTATCCGATCTGAATCCGAATCCGTTTTCATGCGTATCCGATCCGGTGACAGCACTCAACTGACGAAACAACCAAAGACTTCTCTTTGAGCAGGAAACACAAAACACGGCAAAAATACAAACAGATGGAACAGGACGAGTGAAAGTTCCTAAGGTCAAACTGATTGGCGGTATCATGGAAGTACAGTATTATATATTTCCCCAAATGACAGCCCTTGCAAGTTGCAGATTTGGAATTAAAAACAAGGTACAACGACGTTGTTTACAAGAATTCGACAGATCTCTCTACTTCTGGCTTTCCAAACAAAATTGAAATTTATCCTATTGGCTTCCAATGAAGGGAACAGCATACTGGAGGGATCTAAGGTGTTTCGAATGTTCCTAGCGACAGAAGAACATGCAAACAAGATGCTGCAACTTTAGGCCTCTTCTTGAACCTTTTGGACGCCCACCCATCTGGCATAGTCAACCCAGCTGTTCACAAAGTTCAACGATTAAGTGATACCACAGTAATAGGATACAACGAGCGAGGTGAACGGTACTCACAGCAAAGAGCCAAGGAATGTGTTGCCTGTACGAACGGCAAAGCACATTGCACTCAGTAGTAGCTTGTGGTTATGCAGCAGTGGCTCCAGCATCCTCTGTTCGATCACACCAGCCAGAATCTGATACCTGATGAAGTATACATATTTCTGATGTTAAAAGGGAGCGGAACTGTGAATAGCAAACCTAATACGAGCATCGTCTGCGGCTGTTTGCCAAATGTTTTACAGTGGCTGTCTGTCTCAAGGGGGAAAAGAATCAAGACTGCAAATTCGATTGAAGGGCTAAACCACTCCGTCTCTCATTGCAAAGCCCGAGGACAAAATTAATCAGATATTTAAAGAGCTTAAGCATGTATTGTATGTTAAACTATTTTGGGACTCTGTTTACCTGAGGTTACTAGAAACTGCCATGTATACACCATAAGCAACACTAGTTGATACAACTGGAATATCCTCGACTTCGTCCTCAAGGTCCTTATCAACAGCCTTCCTTGCTTTGATCGAAGCATTGGTGACACCAGTGCCAATCTGGGAAAGATGACAAGTTCATAGACATTGCGACCTTACAAAACTATCTCATGGGACATGATGAAATTACTTGTTCCACAAATAATTTTTGCACATAAAAGTAACATATTTCTAGCATAAACTCCCCCTTTTCTAGAAATGTTACTTCATAATAGGATCACATCCAACTGTATATCCCTCAGAAAAGAAAATAACGGTAGTTTTACAGCAAAAGCTCAAAAGAGACTGCTAATGAAGTTCATCACAGTATAGCTATGAAATAAACAAACTTACCAGAGAAGCACTAGTTCCCACTGCGAAAAGCTTTGCACCATTCCTCTGCAAAGAAGGCACTGCTGTTAGTTGATCAACATAGCTTGCAAATAAATCAAGGTAACTGATCATCACAGTAGTTAACTATTGATGCCAATGAATCTACTTTACCAGAATAGCTCCTAGCCTCTGCAGAAGTGAGAATGACCTTCCAGCCAATGCAATCTGCAAAAGAGTGGCATAACATGTTTTCGAGTACATGGGGACGAAATAGGAAGTCTATGACTCTATTCAATTCTAGGAAAAGAAACAGTTACTTTACTTGGAAAGCATTATCTGGGCAGTTATGGAAAAAGTTGGCAATAGCTCCAGCATTCCTTGCAAGTGGCGGCTGCAAAGATACAGTTGGAGCAGGAAGATAGACGAGCATGAAATCTGCAACAATTGCCATGACCTGGGTAGTATCAGAAGGAACAACTGAATTAGATTTGATATCAGAGGAGTTCGAAGTACAATAATCAGGTAAAAATCATGTGGTATCAGATGGTGGTACTCTTAATTGGTAAAGTGAAACCACTGAAAACTTGAGGTCACAAAAACTGACAAATATATTTCCATTTTTTCAGTAATAATTAAAAGAACGAGAAAAGAACAGGAGGCTTCCATCGTAAAGCCAGAGTTCTAACATATTTGGAGTGTTGCAATTGTTTTGCTTCTAGACATGATTATTCAACAAGATAACAAGCCTCATCCTCATTAAATGAACCAGATCCTACATCCAAATTTCACTAGTAGCGTATATATGTCCTAACCATAACCAGCCATTTGAACAAAGAGTGCTACTACTACACACATGTAGTTAATATCATAGAGCCCTCTGGTAAAGCTAGTTTAACCAACAGCAGAAACCAGCTATTATTCAGAAATTTTGAGAGAGAGAGAAAACTTCCTTGTTTTTTTATGACAACATTTCTAAGTTCGTGTTACTTGATGCTAATAAATCCACAATTTTACTAAAGAGTTTCTGAAGTTTAAGATACTTTTTACCTAGCCAATTTTGATGGTTCCAAGGATATGTTTGGGTCAAACTTCAGAAAGTTCAATGGCAAAGATTTTAGGACGTAAAGTGAAGAAGATTGGATGGAGCACCGGATTATAAGATTAGAGATTGCCTGTTTTCAGTTCCAAACTTAGTGTACTGCTGCAAAGGTCACACTTGAGAATTTGTTCAACTTCAAGCTTAGTATGATATTATAGTTGAGAGTTCATAAAACAAAGAACAATGACAAAAAATGAAGTTGGAGGATATGAGATGAGAACAGTTAGGCGTACCACATCAGCTATGACAATATCAATCTCTTTGACAAAATTCTCTCTCCTCTTCTCATACTCTGCTGCAGTCTGAAGAAACGACGAATTCAAAAGGCGTTAAATTGGCGGTAGTATTTTTTACAGTTGGACGCAATGTAGTCGTACCAGCATAAGGCAATTGGGCGTTATTTACAAAATAAAAAAAAGGTGGAGAAGCTTGGGAGAGAAATAAGAAAAAAAGAAACCTTGGCGATGACACCGACGCCACACTCCATGGCGAGCTTTGCGAGGAAGAGGTCGTCGGCGAGGAGGCGCTCCCTGAAGCCCCGGAACTGGAGCAGCCAGCGGAAGAGCGCGGAGGCCTCGAGTTCGTTGAAGCGTCGCACGATCTCCCCCGTGACGCGGCCGCCCTCGACGGCGGCGGCGAGATCGGACGGCAGGCTCTCGAGCTTCCTCCCCAGCTGCGCGAGCACGAACAGCGCCTCGCCGCGGTTGTCTTCGGGCGCGCCGCCGTCGCCGTGGCCGGCATCCCCTTCTCCATCCCCGCCGCCGTCGCCGCTGTTGTTGTTATTGTGGCCGTGGTCGTCGCCGCCGCCGGTGGAGGAAGAGAGCGCGTGGGGGAGCGCGGGGAGGATGGGGCGCGTAATGCGGAGGCGTAGCGGGAGCGGGAGGGCACGCGAGAAGGGGAGCAGGGGAAGGCGGGGCGGCTGGCCAGGGAGGTGGATGCGGGGCTGGAGCGGGGCAGGCTGGGTGGACGGGATGGAGAGCGAAATGGAGGGCGGGAGGGAGGAGGCCATGGCGGGGCGAGCGAGGTGGCTCGGCGCGGTGGCGGACGGAAGGGGAGTGACCAGCGCGCGAGCGGGAGCGGCAGGGCCCGGTGGCGCGTGGCGGTGGGTTATGTATGCACAGCAGCAGGGAGAGGGAGAGGTCAGAGGAGGGCTTTGGGCGGAGGCAACGAAGCAGCAGCAGGCGGCGGGGGAAATGTTGGCGGCCGTCAATTTCAACCAACGAGGTTGCCTGCCGGGCGGCTGTCACCAACCAAACCAACGGGGGATCCCGTTTGATTCGAGGGCTTCCTCAAGGAAGAAATGATGCGCAAGCCGGTGGGGCACGCGTTCCTGCTCGCGTCTCCATCTCCTCCCTTGGTACGGCGGGGGGCGGGGATTCTGATTCGGTGCGGTATCCATCTCCGCGGGCTGGCCGGTCTTCCGTGGGCGGCGGCGCATCGCAGACTCCGTCGGCGGCAGGGCCGTGTGAGTCCGCGCTGTTGATTGTCTGATGGGCCATGTTTCCTGGGGCACCAGTTGGGCTTTAAGCTTAGCCCATATTTGGGGGCGTGGTTTACACCCAGGTATAAAAAGGAACCACGTCTAATCAAATTCCTTCTGCTGGCGTCTGTACTACATACAGTTCATACCATGTTCAAATCACCTTGTTGTCTGCTCACGTTCAAAATCCAAACCAAGGTTAAAAATTGCTCATCGCCGCCCTACGCTTACAGCCAGCATACGGACGTGCAACAAGAAGGAACAAGACTGTGGTATGGCGTTGCCCCGTTGTCTGCACTTCAGTCAGAAATCCTGTGAGACCCCGTGTTCCGAGATGTTATACTATTATTATACTATAGTAGTATGATGAAATCACATTAAAAGTACTACTAGCTTTGAATAATCTCCGATCCCCAACCTCAGTCCTCAGTCCTCAGGGAAGTGACACTGCTGGTTCCGAGAAGACAAGAACTAATGCCTGCCTGCCAGTGCCAGACACTCTGCCTGTTTCTGCTGTTGGTTTCTGCCTTGTTGCGACGCAAACCAACCAAACAATTTATCTTGGACTCACTCGCGCACCTCTGCCTGTGCCCCACCTCGGAAGGAAGAATTACCCTGGCCTTCAGCATCTCGCGCGCTTCCGGAGTAGTTTCAAATTCTGAAAGAAGAATGGCATGTGCTCCGCTCCGGAGATCGACCAGCAGACAGACGGTGGTCAAATTAAAGAGACAGATTTGAGCACTTGTTCGCAGATTAAAAGCTCTAATAAGATTACTATATATGATGATTGGGATAGATATCCTAATAAGAGCAAACGGCAGTATGGGACAGGATTACTGTTTCCTACCTCGACTAGAATAGAACTAGAAAAATGCACGCCATGCATGGACATGAAGCAGTGCAGATGCAGATGCAGATGAGGCGCTTTGAAGAGTTGCACGCTAGCGGTTGCAGATATATCGTAGGGCGAAGCTGAGCATGGACACTGTTTGCTGCTGCTAATCGCACCCACAGGCAAGGCACGGGGTCAATCATAAGATACTATCGTCCGTAATGCACCAGTGGCCTGGCATGCATGTCGAAAAGGGTAAAAATAGCTGACAGGTCAAAAAAAGGCAAACTAAAGTGGGATGGGGCCAAATAGGCAAATAGTACTACTAGTGATCTGAATATGCAGTGCGCCCACTAGACGTGCCACGCAGGTCCACCGCTGCCTAAAACGGAGTAAGCCCGGTAAAAACATGAGGATTAGCTAACTGATACAAAGAGTGAAGGAAAAGCTACGCCCAAACAAACAAGTACAACAGCCGTGTGTACTCGTGGCGGATCCAAGAGTTAACTTAGGGGTAGGGGCCCCATGCCCCCACGCTGGATTCGCCGTGTGTCCAAACATATTAATGCAATTGTTTTTATGATTAATCTATATTTGATATTCATAATTGGTGTCTAAATATCTGATGTGATGGAACTAAATTTAATTTTAGTCATCCGGGTGCAAACGGGTGCTTACCTTACGGGGGCTCCGTCCCAATGCAAGACGGAAGTGGAACAAGGCAACAAGGAACAGTACGGGAGCTAGGGCAACAACGCCCGCAAGCTGCCAACCCTGCTACAACTCACCCACCGGCAGCCGGCAGGCAGATTCATCGATCGAGACGTGTCAAACTGTAAGAGAGAAGGGTTAAGAGAGAACAACGGGACAGAGCACTGGGTGCCAATGGATCATCTCTTCTCTTCACTCTTGACTTCACTTGCATGCAGTTGGAAAGAAGAAAAAAAAGGCAGGGTAAGTGCATTTGCATGTGGTGGTGGTACTGGTACAGCACAGCGCAGTGGAAAGAAGAAGAAGAAGGCGTGACGATTTGACATCCAAAAGCGAAACAAAAATTGGCACGGTACAGTACAGTAGTTGAGTAGAGGTGAGCATGGCAAAGGAGCGCTACTGACTGAGCTAGCTACCAATCTACTAGTAGGATGAATGCACATGAGTAGCAGTACTTGTTGCAGCCTGCCGTGCCACTGCCGGCGACCGACCCAGATGGCCAGCCAGATGCCGTTGCCAATGAACTGAAGAAGAAGAATGAAGGGACGAGACGACGACGTACGGTGTCAGAATCGAATCCAATCGATCAGAATTCAGAAGCCGCCGCCGCCGGCTTCCATTCTGCCTCCCACGGGGGCCTTGATGACCTGCAGGATCTGGACAACCTCCGCCATGGACGGCCGGTTCGAGGGGATCTGCGACGTGCACACCATGCCCAGCTTCAGCACCGGCAGCACCTCCTCCTCCGGGAAGTCGCCGCCCATCCCGGGGTCCACGCACTCCAGCGCGTTCCCGTGCTCCAGCAGCACCCGCACCTGGTCCTGCAGCACCACCACGTCGTCTTCCCCGTACTCCACCGCCTTCCGCCCCGTCACCAGCTCCAGGATCAGCACGCCCAGCCCGTAGATGTCGCACTTCTCGTTCACCCGCAGGCTCTGGCACGCCAGCTCCGGCGCCACGTACCCCGCGCCGCCGCCGCCCTGGAACCGCCCGCCCATCATCACCGCGTGCCGGTGCTCCGCCTTGGGCAGCAGACGCGCCAGCCCGAAGTCGCCCACCATCGGGTTGCACCGCTCGTCCAGGAAGATGTTGCTCGGCTTCACGTTGTAGTGGATCAGCGGCGGCCGGAACGCCTGGTGCAGGTGCGCCAGCCCGCGGGCCGTGCCGGACACCACCCGGAACCGCTCCTCCCACGTCAGCGGCGCGCGGTCGCCGTGGAGCCGCGCCTCCAGGCTGCCGTGCGGCGCGTAGTCCGTGATCAGCAGCTGCAGCTGCGGCGTCCAGTAGTAGCCCTTGAGCGGCAGCAGGTTCGGGTGCTTCGCCTTGCCCAGGACGCGCACCTCGCGGTCGAAGTCATCGCGGGACTTGACGATGTTCGCCGTTGCCAGCTTCTTGATCGCCACCACCCGGCCTTCGCCGACCGACGCGCGGTACACCGTCCCGAACACGCCGCGCCCGATCTCCGTCGCCTTGCTCAGCAGCGCGTCGGCGCCGGCGACCAGGTCCTCGGAGCGAAGGCTGCTTCCTGGCCCGAACGTCACCACCTTGCCGGCGGCGAGCTTGCCGGACGACGACTTGGTCGAGCTGGTGACGATGCTCTCCAGCTCCTTCTGCTGCTCGGGGACCCCGCCGGCCGCCTCGGCCCTCCGCCGGGCCGACATGTTGAGCAAGGTGATCACGATGACGCCGAGGATGATCACGAGCGCCGCGCAGATGGCCACCATGGCGGACACGCTCAGGAACCGCCGTTTCCTCGGCAGCCCCGCGCCGGCGCCGTTCGTCTCGAGGTTGTTGTCGCCGCCGCCGTGCGTGTACTCATTGGGGTCCAGCACCAGCGGCTTGGGCACGTTCATCCTGCACGGCTCCGTCACCAGCGGGCTGCAGAGGCCCAGGTTGCCCTCCAGCGCGCTCGCGTCCAGGCTCTGGAACACGCCCGACGCCGGCAGCCGCCCCACGAGGCGGTTGTGCGAGATGTTCACGGCCAGGAGGTTCTCCAGCCCGCCCAGCTGCTGCGGTATCTCGCCGCTCAGGTTGTTGTACTCCAGCCGCAAGATCTCCAGCTTCTTCAGCTCCGAAATGCCCGCCGGGACCGGCCCCGTCAAGCCGTTGTGCCCCAAGCTCCTGCACGATCAGTTCAGTTGTTGTTCATCATTTGCAAAACCCAACCAACCGTCATCAGTCGGTCGTCAGACGCGACACAACATGCAACACCAACGCAAACTCAACACACGACTTACAGTAGGTACAGTGAAGAACAATTCCCGATGCTGTCGGGGATGGGGCCAGCGAGGGAGTTGCCGTCGAGCTGGAGCACGGCGAGGCTCCCGGACTCGCAGAGGTCGGCGGGCACCGCCCCGTACAAGCCGGTGCTACGCAGGTCGAGCACCGTCAGGTTGCGGAGCAGGCCGAGCTCCGGCGGCAGCTGCGTGCGGAGGTCGTTGCGGGACAGGTTCAGGTACCGGAGCTTGAAGAAGAGCAGCATCTCCGTGGGGATGCCGCCTGTCAGCTGGTTTCCGGAGAGGTCCAGCCACTGCAGGGTCTCCGCCATCCTCGTCGAGCCGGACGGCAGGACGCCCGACAGCGCGTTGGACGACATGTCGAGCGTCTCGAGCCCGACGTCGAACAGCGCATCGGGGATGCTGCCGCTGAGGTTGTTGCCCCTCAGGTGCAGCTCGGCGAGCTTGCTGCACCCTGACAACGAGGCCGGGACGGAGCCGGAGAGCTGGTTCCTGGACAGGCTCAGGTACTTGAGTGCCTTGAGGTCGCCGAGTGAGTCCGGCAACGTTCCGGTGAGCGTGTTGTCGGACAAATCCAGGTGCTGCACCGCGGCCAGCTTGCCAAGCCAAGTGGGGACGTCGCCGGAGAGCCGGTTGCCGGACGCGGCGAGGTAGACCAGCGAGCCGAGCTGGGCGATGGAGTCCGGGAGGTGGCCGTCGAACGCGTTGGAGCTCAGATCAAGGGTGCTGAGGTGCGGGCACAGGCCGAGGTCCTGCGGGACGGCGCCGAAGAACCTGTTCCCGCTGAGGCTGACGGTCTTGAGGTTGTGGAGCCTGGCAATGCCGTCGGTGACGGAGCCAGAGAACTGGTTGCGGGACAGGTCGAGCGTGCGCAGCCGCTCGAGCGGCCAGAGAGCGCCCGCGAAGTCCGGCGAGCCGGAGAGCTGGTTGCCGGACATGTTGAGGTGGAGCAGCAGCGGGCTCTTGGGCAGCCCCTCCGGTATCGGGCCGGAGAACTGGTTGTCAGACAGCATGAGGAACCGGACGGTCGGAGGGAATGCGGCCGGGAGCGGGCCGGAGAAGGCGTTGCCGGTGAGGTCGAGGTAGCGCAGGGAGCCGAGCAGCGCGACGTCGTCGGGGAGCGGGCCGGAGAAGGCGTTGTAGGAGAGGTCGAGCGAGCGGAGCGACTTGAGCAGGGAGAGGCCCGGCGGGAGCGGGCCGGAGAGGTTGTTGCGGGCGAGGGTGAGCTCCTGGAGCGCGGGGAGGCGGTCGAGGCCCCGCGGCATGGGGCCGGAGAGCGCGAGGCCGGAGAGCGAGAGGCGGAGCACCCGGGAGGTGGCCGGGTCGCACTCGACGCAGCGCCAGCCGCAGGGCGTGGCGTCGGACTCGGCCCACGTGGCCAGCGCGCCGGACGGGTCGGAGAGCGCCGACTTGAAGACCACCAGCCCTAGCACCTCCTCGTTGACCGGCATCGGCATGTCGGCGGCGCGCGCCGTCGCTGGCGCACCGCCAATGGACAGCAGCAGCGTTAACGGGAACAGCAGGAGGGCAGGAGGGGAAGTAGCCATTTCTGCAGCTGCTAGCTGCCGCGTGCAGAATGTTTCCGGGACGGGATAGATATGGTGGCGGTGGCGGTGGCAGGGCGAGGTGGTAGATCTAGTGGCATGGAGGAGGAGGTGGTACAGTGGGGCGGAGCTGCGTTTTGGGTGTGTGCATGGTGGTGGAAGGGGCGCGGCGATGGAGGGCGTCGTTGGATTGGCGTGCGTGGAGTGGAGGGAAGCGTTGCGGCCCGTGACTCGCCGGAGGGGGTAGTAGGTTTGGACAGATAGAAAGCAACAAAAGACTTCACGTTCTCCGGTCCTCGGGTTGGCCTTGGCCATGGCCGATGGCCCTTCTCCCATCTATCTCTCCCTCCCGCTGGTCGGTGGGGTCGCCGGAGGAATCCGGCTCGCCGGAACACGACACCGCACGGCGATTGAGGCGACGGTGCGCGCACTCGCTAGGTAGTGGTGGTAGCAGGCGGCAGCTGCCTGTGGAATGATTAAAGAAGAGGATCATCGCGCCGGTCGTTTTTAGTTTACGCGCCGCGGCCGAAGCAGCCGAGAGAATCACATCGAAAGCTACTCGGCTTTTGTTAATCCTTTTTTTAGGGCAGGCTTTTGTCAATCCTGGTCACGGGTTCAAATGCGTGACGGAGCTCCCATCTCCCCAAGTGGACAGGCACCCATCTGGCCGTCACAGGAAGAGCAGGGGGAGCATGCAGTGTCCATGACTCCATTCATCAGTTCAGTTCTCAGTATGGAAGCTGGAAAAGGATGAGCCTTCCCCATCACAACTTCTGCCAGATCGCATTACTACAAAGCCGTAACAGAAGCTGACATTTCAGATATGGCTCACACAAATTATTTCATTTCCATCGTGGGGGCATACCACATGTATACATACATACATTGGGGGCGTACTCTACATTTTTGAGTGGCTGCCATCCCCATACTTTATCCAGATCAGTGTATTTGGTATCATCCACCACATGTGCCGTTATCAAGTTCAAATGCCTCTACACACACTCATGTGGCCAGTAGTATATTTGGATTCTGCACTATACTCTCTACATGTATGCAACCTTCTATATTTTGTATGTAATGGTAAAGGAGAACACACTCGCGTCGCGTAGGTACAATTATCCTCTCGCCTCGCTGTTAGCTGCACTTGGAGGAAATGCTTCTGTTCTGAGAGAACACACCCATCAGTGCCTTACCCAGCTTAGAATTCTGGCACTGGACTGATATAACTGCAAAAACTGTTGCATCAATCACGCGGGCCATCAAATGACTGGGATTTCCTCAAGTTCCAGTGGAGGCCCTCATGGATGCTGCGGAGGAAATCGGTCGTCGAGTCCACCAGGCAGGCTGTGGGCACAGGCCAAGGAGATATGCTGCAGATCAGAGCGTCTCCAGGTGATAGCTGCTTTCGATCTTTGCCGTCGAAAGATGCCCAGGCAGACCCCCTGCTATTGTAAGGCACTTGAACGCGCAGAGTCACGTATTCAGGCAGTATCAAAGGTCTGAATGACAAGGAATGCGGGCAGATTGGGGTGAAAAGGATTCCTGGGACCTGCATACTCACAAGCTAACATTAGACACCACGGCGAAATAACAAGACTTGTGTAGCAATCCAAAAATTAAGACTACAATTTATCAAGAAATGCTACAGTTTACAGACATGAATTAGGGAATACCTGCGGATGGACCATGGATCCTCCAGCTGCTAGTGAATATGCTGTGCTTCCAGATGTAGTTGATATGATTAGTCCATCTCCTTGTACGCAAGTAACAAAAGAACTGTCACAGTAGCATTCCAGGTAGGTAAGGTAAGATGATATTCCTCGGTCGATTGTAACTTCGTTTAACACTAAGATTGGCTCCTCAGTCACGAGTTCATCCTTTGCTGCATCACGGATTACATGACACTGCAGACGGTTTCTCAGTGTGATGCTAAATGGTCCGTTCAGCACATTGTCCAAGCAATCACGGTATTGCTCGCTCGCTGAAAGGACATGTCAAGGACAATGCAATAGATAAAAATGGGACTGTCAATTAGAGAGAAGAATGCTTCACGTGCCATTTATTTTCCAACAGAAATTAGTTTTCTAAGATCAAGCAGAATCCAGCCATTCTAGCTATTACTGGATAGAGCATGCCAGCACTGATGATAAAGGATACGGAAAGGCGTCATGAAGCCCAGTGATCCAAGGGAGAATGCAACAACTGGAGGAACTGGTCCTTTGAACAATGATGCAGCCTGTTAAGAAGGACCGAGTCAATTTCTAGTTTCAGTAGCAGAGCATTGAGTAAACTAAAATTAAATGAAAGTACAAATCCAAATCAGAATATGAGAAGCAACAAGTTCCTATTATCAAAATAAACATTGTTCGATCAGAAGACTCCAGCAGTTGAGGAAGGCAGCCAGCATGCAAAAGATTAATAAAACATACAAAAAATGTAACAGGTAAGCTGCTAAGGTGGTTCTCATAGTGAATTGTATTAGTACTCTACACTTTGATACTGAAAAGTCAGCGGATGATTAAGAATTTTGTAGTAATAGTATGAATTACCATCTTTCATTTACAAAAAGAAGAGACCATCTTTCAATAAAAATAAGACTACCATAAATACTGGCTCGGAACAGTACAATAACTGTCATGAAAACTTGCAGTGGAGATATCTACAGGCCTTTCTTTTCAGATGTAATGGTACCACTTAAACCATGTGCATTGACAAAAAAAAATGTGAGTTCACATGAAATGGTTGATCACCCAGATGTTCTGAACAGATCAAATTTTAGCTGGTTGAGACAAAGACAGTCAGTCAACCAATTGCTAGATACTTGCGATTCTCCTAAAGCTCCACATTTTCAAAAAGCTCATCACAGGAGTAATAATTTATTTTCTGAAAGTTAAAAGTATGTAGGATGAAGCTCCACACTACCATGACCAGGGAGTGAATAGCAACCTCAGAAATAAATGCTGGCTGGTTGCATCACCTAGAAGCTTAAGTGTCTGGAAGCTAAGTTGCTTGCTGTCAGCATCAGTTGTAATTGAACGCACTAGTCTCCCATAGCCAACTTAAGCCATGGACCAAAAGGACTTAGCTAAGCTAACAAACTGATATGATGCCAGGGTCCAAGTAGTTTTGAATGATTGGTGCACAGAACATGTAACAGATTATTTTGCATAATTTTTATATCTAGGAAAAGTAAAAAGAAAGAGGATATTGCAGATAATGTTGTATGAATCTAGTTATTTTCTTGCCAATCTGGCCCAACAACCACAAAACTGAAGGTGCCACTACATCAAGAAGGATAAAGAAAAAAAAGTTTTGGACTCCGTATAACATTTTGTAAGGATGTATCACAAGAAAATGGATGCGTACCCACAGAACAGTTCCATCACCTCCAAGAGTTACAATGAGATCAACCTTCGTGTGCAGCAGCTTTATCTCCTCGTCTATAAGAATTTTCTAATTAGTTGGGCAGAACACGGGAAATACTAGGTCAATAAACAAACTGTAGGAATTACATAGTAGATCTCAAACATGACCATAAGAAAGTGCAAGATGAATAGTGTTGATAAATAAAATACTACAGCAGAGAAGTATGTTTTACACTAAATGTACTAAGTAATCATAATAAGGTGTAGCAATTGTAAGAGAGCTGTAGCACATGTAGCATGCATGACTCAAAACATTTTCTGCATTGTTCATTATGATACAAACACAGCTGAATACTATACTCAGTTGCCAATACGGGGTCATCTCCTCCATGATAAAGATGTTAAAGGAGACACTTTTTTTTTGCTGTGCTCAGTGTAGGCCAAAGAATATTTTAGCCTAAAATATAGTGGCATAGTATGACTTTGTCAAGATGCGATAAGGCTGACTTTGAGCAACATAATGACAATACCAAGCATCAGAAATTACAGGGGTAAATAGGATAATACAACATCTACATATAAAGTCTAGCAAAAACATGTATACACTTATCAATTCGCATCACAAAAATGAAGAACATCTTGAGTAATCTATGTTTTGAACTGCAAGATCTGGAGCACATGGAAGAAGTACATCGCATGAGTTAAACCTCTTACCATTATCCCATGTTTGGATGAAATTGTAGGAGGAATCCTCTGTTAGAAGCTCCTTGCTAACACGTGGCTCAACAAAGACATTTATATTTTTATGCTCCTTAAGCCATCTGTGGAAAAATAATTGAAACCTTTCAGTTACTTGAGTCAATACAGAGGTTATGTGCAATGGCATATAACCATATAAGTTCTGATCGCATTAGTCAAAACAAGATATTAAGGGTATTGGTTCCTAAAAATGTTAAATTAATTATTTAAGACAAGTGATTGCTTCTCATATAGTACAGGGTGAAAACATAAACTTGTAATCCTCATTTCAGAAATATGGAAAAATTCATAAGCATGCTCATGGATAATTAATGGTGGTGCAAACTGCAAAGCAGGGAAGAGAACACACCTGACCATTTCTGCACAAAGAACACGCACAGAGTTGGAATTAGGTTTAGTTATAAAAAGCACTGTTTGTGGTTGTGATTCCCATTTCAGTAAGATCTGAAAGCAAAGTATTTGTCATCAGTGAAAGAGAGAAGAGCAAAAGTTGTTTGGTCAAGAATTTTTGACCTTCACTTCCATTCCAAAATGAATTGAACAAAACTAAAGAACCAACCTGCTTATTGCTCCGTTCTGCTGTTGTTATATCACCTTTTTCAAAGGACACAAAATCATGCTTATGCTGGCCATTTTTATCCCCATTACATCCCCATGAAAGTTTAAATGATGCCTTTCTCCCAACCATCTTGTGATTAGGTCTTGGGATAGGTCCAGGAACTTCATCCTGGAGAACCTCATGTGAACATATACCATGTTTTCCACAACATCCTAATTGATCAGATGCAGCTGTGTCCAGGGTTAGTTGACTGGCCAGTTTGTCTAAGTCATTACTGATACAACTGCCACAGCCTGCATAAGATAGCATTCCAGTTATATAAGAGGAACAAACAGTATAGATATGCAAAGTTCAATTATCTAGCATCCTGCAATGCAATATTTGTATTGACAATTTTGAGATCCATTCAATGACACGAAGATAACCCCCATCCCCTCCAGTCACAAAAGGCAAATCTTATGTGAAGCATGTTGAACATCCCAGGGGCCAGAGCCCAAAATTTGCTAAACCTGCCCTTTGTTGGACGGGCCTATGCATGTGTAGTAACTCGCTTGGACCACACCAATGGGTAACCTGGAGTTGCTGTGTATAAACCTACAAGCACTATGATGTTATTACTTTAAACTTCAAACATGGTATTTGGCACTCCAGGTTTCACTGACATGTGGTCCCAGAACCCATATGTGAGACATGGAGTTTAAAATCCTGAATTAACACTCTACTGTGTGGCATATTTGAATTATTCCCTCAACTTGTGCCTGGGAGTTCAGTGTGCTTTCAATCATCTAAGTTTGACCAGAAATATCTTTTTAATCTAGATTAACAAAATAATATACAAAAATTGGATATGGTATGGATGCATCCAAAATGTAAATTCTACAGCCTTCCAGATATATGGCAGTAAAGATTGAAGACCAATGGAATGTACGGAACAATTTACAGGAGATGTCATCTTTATTCATTCATCACTATGGATAGTTTAGGAGACAAATGACCTATAACAAACATAACTCTAATGGGGGAAGATGGTCATCTTGAGCTATTTTCATAGTTTGTATATGTCTAAACATCAAATAAAAAGCAAAGATAGCAGCTTGTAGCAATAGTCATCAAAATCAAATGCATAAATCTCACCTTTGATTTTATTCTGTTGCTTGTGCGCCATCTCTAATTCATACTTGCGTTTCCACTCTGCCGCCTCTGCTTGAGCAGCAGCCTTGCCTTCAGCCACTCGTCGTAAGGCTTTCGCAACAGCTTCAAATTCGCATAATTATACCAATTATTATTTGATAGTAAGTGGAAAGCTCTACATCTGCTTTACATTTAGGCTTCATGCAAAGAACAAAGTATGTCTATCCTTACTTCTCATAGCCTCTGAAAACTCAACAAGGTGTGCATCAGTTGACTTGATAGGAGTTTGAGCAAGGAATTCATAGGCAGCTTTCTCTGATTCTAGTGAACTAACAGTAGAACTAGCTGTAGAGATGGATCCATTTTCACTTTGATGTGAGGCCATGACATCTAATCTCTCGTCAGAAACCTGAAATACAAGCAGGTTTGTCAGTGTGAGTGTAACTGTGTAAGACAATTGGGCGTCTGATAGCTATAGAAAACCACATTTCTCTTTTTCATTATGAATGAATCAACTGCCACCAGAATTAAATGTATCAGGACTTGTGTAAGTCTGTAATGACATGTTTAGCTTAGTTTATCCTCACAGATCAAGCCTTGAGATTTTGAGAGGAGAACAACTCAGATTTAGACCCATCAAAACTTTTGAGCTATGTAACTAAGGCATTCAAGTTTTATTTGAAAGGATTAAAGTTTAACCCGATAAAAATGCTGATCAGGTTATCTAGCAATTCAGAGATTAAATAAGTTCAGACTGCAAAATAGTCCAATATTAAAATTTGAAGATATTAGCTTTTCTGCAGGCAACCAAGTGGTTTAGCTCATTCATTCATGGGCATGACTGGAGCTTGCAACAGTGACTTTCAAGCTGAAATCAAGTTTCACATGTTGTGAAATGTTTGTACTAAATACAATTAGAAAACACTAAAAACATTAAAGTCAATGTTTTGCCACAGAATGGGGAAAGCTCTCTTCTCCATTTGGTATTTTTGGCACCGAAAATCTCTGAACTTACACGATAAGTAAGTTACTGAAAAAGGTTGTTCGAGAAGACATTTCACTGAGTCCTAAAAACAGAAGACGTTAAACTCAAGGACACTCCAGTCAGTTACTAAGCTACCCTTACATATTACGCAATCACGCGAAGCTAAGAGACGGCATCGAAATGGTCACACATTTTGGCTATCTGCTAGTCCGCACGTACCGAGTCGACCAATGATCCGATGCTCGGAGCAGCTGGGATCGGAATCGGCGGCGGGCTGAAGCTCCGGAACTTGGCATCCGACTGCACAAGCTGAATTTCCTCGGGGGATGACGCCTCCTGGCACACAGAAACCACGCATTCATCAGAACCAGCAAAACCAAACACTTCGCCAAGCTCGAAATTCAAACTAGATTGCGCAACTCGAAGCAAATTGGGCAGAATTGGGGCGCCCAGCCGCCAAAACCCCACAAGGAGTCGCCCCAACTAGCGCGGGTAGATCAGGGGGGCGCGCATACCTTGTCGGCGACCTCGTCGAGCGACATGGCGCCGCGATCCAGTCCTCCTCTCCGTCGCAGAAACTTGTTCCGCTCTTAGCTTTCGCTTGCCCGGGGACGGGCGGGGTAGTGTACGTGGTCTCCGATTCGCGAGGGGGGCAAAGAGGTGGGTGGCGGACGGGTGGGTGGGTGAGAGGCGACGACGCCGAGGCCGGTGAGGAGCACCACCTCCCCCCGCCGCGGCTATTTATCAGCTCCAGGTTTGACGCCGACGGGGGCTGACCGGTGGGGCCCGCTTGCAGGGGGACGCTTCGCCTTCCGGTTGACGCGTGCCGGGAAGGGAGGGGCATGGCGTGTGGAGCCTTCGTGGCTACTGCCGGGGAACGAAACGGTCGGTGGGTCCACCCGGCTTCGCACTTTCCCCCCTGCTTTTGGGAATTGATAATTAATATAATCAATTTACCCCAACATTTGGGGAGACAATGGGAGAATCCGTTGAAAGAAAACTTTATTTGGTTGGTTGCACGAGCACCTCGATGGAATTCTAGGTTTATACACTATCTAGTCTAAAATACTAGTACACTTTCAAAGAAATTAGGGATTTTTGTCTAGATCAATTATATTTCCGTGATTCTGTTTGTAGGAAATTAAAAGATTCTTTTGTCTTTGTATAGGACACTGAAATTCGAGGTTTATGCAATTTTCCAAAATAGCACTACAGTATAGTTTCAACAATAATATTTGTCAATTCATATGGAAACTATAAATTATTTTGTCTCTGCTGAAAAAAAAGGTTCAATGTGAAATTCGTACAAAACATAGCCGTCGAAAAAACAGCCTGTAGAGCTCTAGATATTTTGGTAGGTGGTGTGTTTTGTTTTGGCTCGGACTTCAGAGCTGGTGTTGGATAAGTCGTGCAGAGTTTCAGTCTCGTAGAAACATCCGCACCTTGTATCTTCGGATAGAGGAAGTAGCAACTAGAAGTCAAGTTGGATGGCATGTATGGTCTCAAATGGTGAGTCGGTGACACAAATTTAGATGAAACATGAGTTTTACTACATTGTATATACATATTTTATAAAAAGAAAATGACAATAGCTTTACCAATTAAATAAGGAATATTTTTCTACATCTTATATTGAATCCTATTTGGATGGCTAGGTGTTCCTCCCAATCCATGATATCTGGGAAATTAGCCAAGCAAGCTCTTAATTGTTGTTGTTTTGGTGAAAGGAAAAAAAAAGGTCCAATTGGTGTGCAATTTCCCCTGTACATTTTTGTCAGTTAAGAAAGTTACACACATTGTTGCCGTTTTCTCAAGAGGATTGAATGAGTAAAGGAAAATAGGTCAATCCAGGCACAGATTTGAAAAGGTTTATGGATGCTGGAGACAACAACCAGGAAAAGACGTTTCTTGAGATAATTATTTGCAAGACTTGGACTGACTAGTTGTAGTCTTTTGCTAACTACATTTCGGCTAAACGTATTCCTACTCCAGTGATGTGTATTCATCCACAGAAAAACGATGCTTGCTTTTACCAGGTACCACCAAAAATAATCGAAGTCTCATGTTCCTGAACAGTTGCGGCGAAACAGTCAGTGCAAAGCATTGTCAAAAGTCTTGGTCAGCGGCTGGGAAAACCTAAAGGTTGGTGAGAACAAAATCTCTTGCGATTACAATACAGTGGGGGTGGTTGGCACCAATCCAATCCAAGAGCATGTAGATGCAGAGGTGACAAAGTCTTGGCGAGCTCCGGCGGAACGAAAGAGAATGACGATTTGCTACTTGGACTCGCTGAAAAGTAGCGGACTGAATCGCCTGGGCACGAAAAGGGTTTCAGACTTTCAGGTGGGATTGTTCTGTTCTCGCCACACGGCTTTGGCTTCGGCTTTCACTTTCAGCATCCTCCTCCAAAAGTTGAGTCCTGAAGCCACCACTTTGCAAGCACAAGACTACTATTTGGCTGCTATGTCTATCTTTTCCTTGCCAACGGATATGCTCATCTGTCATCAGCTTACATGTCTCATCGGAATGCATCGTTTTCTGAGGGGACTTTGGAATGCATTTTACTCTTCTTCTTCTTGCTTGATCATTTCTGGGTAGAAAAGTTGCTCCGTAGTATAATTTAATTTTTAGCTAAAAAAAAAGTAAAAAAGAAGAAGAAGAAATTACTAGGCTGGTACAGGTTTGACAAAGTAGCTCCCTGAACTGTGAAACATGAGGAGGAAGCCCCTGATGGATATGAGCCCCAACCACCGCGCATCAATGACTTTTACTCGGGAAGGGAAGGCAAGGGAAGCTAGCATCATCAGCGACTAGATGAGTGAGATGTGTCCGTCCGGATTTTGGCTTGGACGACGGCAAGGTGTGTGATGCGTGAAACGGCCGGGACGGAGGATCGTGCAGGCACGGCTATCGGCTACCTCCTCAGCTCCTCTGACTTTTGTGTTTGGCCGCAACCGCAGCTGCCACCTGACCTGACCTGTGCGGCCGGCGTCATTCTTTGGCGGCGGAAGCGCGTTAAAGCGATCGTCAAAGTCAGCGGCAGCAGCTCGGACGAGGACCAGGACCAGGATGCGATAGATCGATGGGAGGAGCTAGGAAGAGGAAGAAGAAAGGGCGCACGCGGAAGGATCGACGATGCGTTGCGATGGATGTGGGGTTGGTCGTTGAAACTTAACGGGGGTAGGTTGTGGGTGGACTCACACCCACTGCTCACTTGCAGTTCGATCGTTCCCTTCCCTTCCCTTCCCAGCGGCTGCGCAAAGGGAGAAGGAAGATGAAATCATGTGACGCAGATTGTGAAGCCACGGGATAAACGGGGACGATTTTTAGAATTTAGAGGCATAGATACATGGAATCTGGAGACAAGTCAAGGAACATTTGGCTCTCCGTTTTCCCCCTTTCTGATTTTCTGAGAGGATTGATGGGCTTCATGGGCCAAATTCTAGTTCATTCCTTTTGAGCCCACACTTGAATGGGCTGGTATTATGTCTATCAGGCCCAATTCGAGTTGGCGGACGGCACACGATTCTACTTGTTTTCGCCCTGGCCGCCGCCCTCGTGCGAAAGCCCTCGCCGTGTCCCTCCTCCGTGAAGCGACGAGGGGCGTGCGCGACGCCTTTGGTCGGATCCATCACCGGACGGACGGCAAACAGGTAGACTCCCACCGCCTCCATCTTCCCTACCTGCTGTACAACGTCGGCCACCTGAAACCTAGGTCTCACCGAGAATTTTGCGGGGCCGAGGGGAACACCGGCATCGCACTTCTGTACTTCAATTGTTTGTTATTGGAGGTGGAATCATGTTTCTTGATTGAACCAGCAGTATATATGTGTTGATTTATTGGAAGACTGTGTAGTGTATAGCTGGTTAATAGTTTGATTTATTCGCACAGAAGAGTTTGATTATTGTGTTCGGGTATATTTTGCTTGTTTGTAATTTTAATGATCTGGCACAATGTCAAGATCAGAATTTGAAACAAGTACTTGCCGACAACTCTCTATCCTTGTGCAGTTTCAGTTCCACATCATTCTTTTGGTTCGTACAGATCCTATTGTAGAGTGCCAAGTTTTTCTTTGAGGGCGCAGTGCGCCAACTGAAATGCACTGACCTTGTTCTGATTAGAATCTAAAACTGCTCATATACTGCTGAAAACATCGTCTTTTTGTTTCAAGATCCCCGTACATGTTTGCATCGCCTTAAGTCATTCCAGATGGACAATGAATATTTGAGAACGCATTAGACATGGTCCAGTGGAGAAAAGGGATAACCTAGAATTGACAATTATGGAAAGAATGATATAGCCTGCACATAATTAAAAAATGAGCCTTAAGTCAGCTCCTTCCTTGCAGTTGTGTCAAGTTTTGAGGAAATGCTCTCCATGATAGTCTCTCTATATATACACATGTAGAAATATGCTGTTGAATGCTGTTTGAAACCTAAGGAACAGACTAGCTTGTACAAACCTTCATAGATCAGTTGAAAAACAGTTAGCAGGTATTTCATAGTAGTCCTCCATGCTGTAGTTGAGATAAGAACTGATCTTTTTCTGCAACTACCTTTTAGATATCTTTACCAAACTAATCAAAAGGTATTTTGCTTATTTCTTGGTTTGGCATTATCAAAGTTGATTTTGGGTTTACACTGCAGCTAATGTTAGGTCAAGGCCCATCAGCCTTGTCAAAAACGCATCTTAGTGACCCTTTTGTTAGTGATTTGTGATGGTTTTACGGCGTTGCTTTACTGGTATTAACCCACAGTTTCCTTTTAAAAAAACAACAGTATTGGAAAAATGTTGGTGATTAAAGCGGGTGGTGGCGAACTGGTGATCGCACAAGAAGGTCAAAGAAGAATAAAAGAACTTGCACTGATGGCAGAGAGACAACCGAATCATTGAAGTTAGGTCTGCTTCTTCCTCATTTTTGCACATGTTTTTATAAGCTTTATGTGAGCATTTAAAGTCGTGCCATTTCATGTTTTTTTAAGCAGGTGACATGGTCAGGACTCAAAACAAGGTGTCTGGAGTGAGCTCCGTAAAGATGTTGCATCAAGTTTGTCTAAAAGTGTTGTCTCGGTTGTTGTGTACGATGGTGATTGCATATGTTGCTCTTAGTTTTCTGAATATATATATATATATATATATATATATATATATACATTGTCGTATCAACGATTTAAATTACGATATTACGTAGGAAGTTCTGTGTTACTAGAAAGAAGTTCTGTGTTACTAGAAAGTCGCGCCGCTTTGCCGCGCAGGTATCTATTTCGTGTCGTCGGATTGTAGTTGATACAGACTTTAATTCATGCACGGAGTAGTAATTATTGTATATGTAGGTGTTATGGTCTGCAGCCCGTTATTGTACTTAGTATATATTTTGGACTCTCTATTATCGTGACGCTACTATTTAAGTAGGATATTATTTTTTGTATGAGATGGAACTATATTTTTATATTTAGTTTTTTGTTATAGTATTTTTGGTTATTATTCATTTTAAAAGTTTGTTGTGTAGCAAAGTTTTAAATTTTTAGCAATTTTTTTATTAATTTTTTATTTGATGTAAAGACGTTTCGGTGTCTGAATCGTAGGTAGAATGGATCCTACGTAAATATTTATGAAGATGAATTTTAAAAACGCTTTGAATTTGAAATTGTACTATATAATAAAGTTGTAGATTTTTAAATTTCGAACAACTTTTGTATTGAACACTTTTTAATTTGAAGATATTTTGGTGTCCATATTGTAGGTATGACAGATCGCATGCAAGCATCTGTGTAAACGAATTGCGAAAGCGTTTTGAATTTTAAAATTTGCTCTATGATGAAATTGTAGTTTTTGAATTTTTGATCAAATTTTATATTGAACAAATTTTGATTTCAACGTGTTTTGGTGTTTAAATTGTACGTATAATGTTGCTCGTGTAGAAGTAACGGATGGAACGGTTTCTGGTTTGATTTAATTAAAATCTGAGAGTTTTTTATGAAGAAATTTCTGAGAGAGGGTCAGGACGGCGGGTTGATTTTATCATAACTTAAGGTTTTCTTTGCAAATTTACCTGAACCGGGAAGGTTGGATTGCATATTGATTCTAAAACAATTTATGGGCTTTTTCGCAAAATTACCTGAGAGAGGATGCCGGACCGCGGGTTGATTTGTTTAAAGTCCGGGAGTTTTTTTCAAAATGACCGGGACACGCACGTTCTAGGCCGTCTATCTGGCCGATCCGATGGCCGGAAATTGCCCGTGACGTGACCACTTTCTCCGGCCACCTTTTAAAAATCGTATATAGAGATTTGCATGCTCGGGAGTAGCTATAGACTGCCAGGGATGTGTTATAAGATTTCTGACTTCAGCAAGTTTGGTTAGATCTTTATACGATAAAACAAGAGACAACAAGAACTTGAAGGTCCGTGCTACTATTCATTCTTTACCAATTTTTCTTGTTTATAGTTAATATAATTGTGATCATTGATTGTGTACTATTTTCTTATTTTATGGATATAGGTTGAAGTGCGCCATGAAGGTAATGTTGTCATAGGGTTTTTGGAAAAATACGATTTAGATCACGGCTTTGCCTGCCTTAATGTTCAAGCTGTACGTCTCAATTATGAGATGGAGGTAGAATTTCTACCAGGTAGTAAGGTAGTAGCTACAGGACGTGGTATCTCTAGCAAATTGATGGCCACAAGTGGGGGTACTGACCCATGATTCAAGCAGAACTGAAGATAGTGAAGAGCTTAGGTTGTCCACTTGTAAAATCTGTGAGGTGCACTTGCATTATGGTACAATTGCTTTAGTGTGTTTCTGTTCCTATATGCAGTCTACGAGGTACACTCGAATTATGACATGATTATTTAATGTTTTCTATTCCTATATGCAGTAAAGTATGGCGATAGAAATGATGTTTTTTATTTAACTCTTGATCCATAATCCATGCAGATTCATAATTTTGCTCCAGTGCGACCTGTAACCTTTTTTGTGTGCAAGGATTGGGAAGGTGGGCCACTTTTTAACATAGAACGGAACTTTGTTGGCATGAATCTTCTTTTTTTTTAAGGAAAGAATTGTGTTCCTGCCAACGAGTATAATCCTTGAACGGTTGAAGCATTTTTGGATGTTGCTGAGATGGAGTAAATTTCTTGAACGGTTACAGAAGTTGAAGGCAGATAGGTATACCTTCTATACCTCAAACTTACATATTTATGTTTACCCATTGCTGGTTCACCCTGTCTTTCCTCTGGGTTGGGTTGGGGTGTGTGTGTGTGGTGGTGGGGGGGCTTCTTTACCTTTTTTTGCATTTATGATTGCTTTGTATTATTCAATGTTTTACCTCAATAACATGCTGATCATTTTCTACCTTTACCAAGGTATTTGTTGTCCTCTTGGCCATGTGTTATAATTGGCCTATGTTTGTCTAATTTAAAGAGAATATCTTTTTTCTTCTAGTCTAAAATTTGCACGCTAGAATGGATTATCCCTCTTGACTCTGAAGATTTTCTATTTTATTGAGATACATACCCATACCAGCTCTAGTGTCGATTAATGGATAAGAGAGAATGCATTGCTCCACATGTAAAATCACTATAGGTATGTCTGTTGATTATTAGTATTAGTCTTTTACGCGGTTGAAGTTAATTTTCACATCTGTTTGGCATTGCAAATGGCAATGTCCATGTCACCTGGTTAGGTATGGATTGGGGGCTCCCTTGTTGACTTCGACGGGAAATTTGTTGGCATGAGCTTATATGATATACAAAGAACTAGAACCCCTCCCCCCTACCATGGGATGTGATTCTCGATGTCTTGGCATATTTGAAGACAAAGCGGTATGTTAGAGTTCTTTTTTGATAGTTATGTGCTTGTCATTTAATGTTTTCATGCCTAGAGCATGCACTTGGCCACGAGGCTTGTTGAAGCTGCTTGAATCAACTATAATTTTCAATTAAATCCATTCTTCAATGTGTTGGACAGAACTGTTCTGAAGTTGGCCATGATAGGTATCAGTCTAGTGTGCTTGACTGCACTGTTATTGGAGATAAGAGTGTTTGCCCAAACATGTATTCTGATTTATGATATATCACATTAGTACCATGAAGTTTTATTGTTGTGCATGCTTAAACTTTGCATCAGATATTGAGTGTGCGAATTGTTGAACTATAGGTGACTTGTGCCTAAGGCATTTTGGTGTCCTGTTGATTCTGTTGAGATAGTGGGTAAGCCTTGTGTTGAAAAGCGAGGACGACGCTGCCCCCAAGAGTGAAAATGGAAAGAAGTATCGGTTTGCGTAGAGGCCATCATATCCTTCTTTACTCTTTGAATTGCTACCACCACATATATACTCTTTTCGTTGCAAATTAGTAGTCGTTTTGGCGATACATAAATTTTGCTATACACCTAGAGCTGGCAGGTTGAGGTTTGTTTTCTTTTCTTTTTCTTCGAGAGGGTTGTTATTGGACTGGGCCATCAGTGGGCTCTGCTGCACGAACGAACCATGAGGCCGCCGAGAAGCGGTCTTAGCCCACTGGACCAATCCTTTGGGGACATAAATGAGTTTCCTTTGATTTATGTTTGGGTGCGTGGGTTAACTAAATCTGGCAGTGTTCATTTACTATTAGGCTAATTGGGCTTGTCGCATGTCCATCGAATCAGGCTCAATTCGGCCGGCTAAAACGCTGCTTTTGGCTCCTTCCGACATGTTAAATCATGAAATGAGCCCACTCTAACATCATAATAATTCATAAAGCATCTATCTGTTGTGACGTTTTTTTTTCATTTATTTACTACATACATCTGTGTGTCTACTCACCGATGGATGATGCTGAGGAGATGCGTGCAATATCTACAGAAGCTCCTTAAAAAGTGGTGGTGGAAGTGTGGAACAAATCCGCCGACTAGACTACTTCTGTATTGCATTGGGTCGATTTGTGCCGAGCCTCCTCTTTCAGCCAAGATTGGTTTGGCCATCATTGTCCTCGCATCCGAGGCTCACGTAAGTATTTCATGGCCACGTGTCAGTACGGAGATAAGTCAGCGAATGGGGTCAGTAGGTTGACAGCCGGAACTGTATCATTGAAAGTGCATTTGGCCTTTGGCATCTAAGTGAGTTTTGGTGTTAATAATATGCATAATTAAGGAGCTACTGTGTTTATCGAGCTATGGTCTGATTAAAATTTAATGAAATGAAATATTTACGTGAAAAGACGTCAATTTACTTGATAGACGGTGATGGAGCTCAAAAAAAGATCCTCATTTATTTTCTATTGAATTTGAGTATAGAAAATACCGTACTATTAAGAGGGATGCGAATGAATAGCTTGAAGATGTTAAAGTGCTTAATTGAGATGCTAACTACCCAAGAGAGATATAAAATCACACACTTGCGCACTTAGTTTTCTCATTGACTCAGTGTGTGTCGGAAGTTGCTTGATAGTTCCGACAGCGGCCGGCTGTTTTTAACAGGACTTCCGACAATCACTTAACCAGCACAGGCTAGTTTTTGGGGCTCGGGTATTTATACTCCCTCAGCCCCTCCTTCATTTGCTGCTGACCTAACACGAAGAACACACCTCTTTAAGCTTCCAAAACACCTCCCCAATCCCTCCAAGAGCTAATCCTTGAGTTGATTTGAACTAGAGCTTTGGTGAGAGCAAGATTGAGGTGTGAGGCTTGAGCACTTGAGTAAGAAGGCAGCCAAGTTCATCTCAAGAGCACTTGAAGCATCTTCATCCATCGATTCGCGTTTTTTACTCTTGAAGCTTGCTTCTAGACGGTTAGGCGTCGCCCGGTTGAGCGTCCTCTCGTGTGTGCGTGCCCCGATAAGTTTGTATTACTCATCCTTTATATGGATTTTATAGTAAGTGACTCAATCCTCCTTTGTGGTTGATTGAGTGAGGTAAAGGGTTAGTAGAAAATCCGGCTCTTTGTGAGTTCCTCAACGGAGATGTAGCTTCCTTAGTGGGAGTGAACTTCGGGAAACAAATCTCTTGTTCACTGTGCTTATTGCTTTTATCTAGTTTTTGTTGATCTAGAATTTATTTTGTCCCGATCTACGTTCTCGAGTTGGTGTACTTGCAAAGAATACTTGCAGAGGTCTTCTAGCATCAGTAGTGAACTTTTGATTCGGTCAGGTTCTGCAATTTCGAGTTTAATTTTGAATTTCACATAGAACTTCATTTCGTCGAAAGTTCCGATAAAGTGTCAGAAGTTCCGATATATTTAATTGTTGCAAAGAATTTTTCAAAAATTTCAATACACCTATTCACCCTCATCTAGGCATCACTAAGATTTTTCAGTTTTCAGTAGGTGGGAAGGTGGTAGGTATCCTAATGCGAGACAACGTACAGTGTCTGGGTAGACAAGTCGTATCCGGAAGAAGAACGGCTAGCAGTGAGTGGACGAGGGATTCCAATTCAAAATATGCATGTCCGCCTGCTAATTTCAGAATATCTTATGGTCTATGTTAGGTGAGTATGACTTGAGGAAGGGAATGAAGAGAGCCAAGAATGAAAGGAAGAAGCAGGCAGCTGAGGTGGGGTAACGAACAAGGTCAAGGTGGCAAATAAGAATGCGAGATGAGGAGATCGCCCTAAAGATTATCATTATTCCTTTTGCAACTCTACCTCAGATTTGCAAGTAAACCTATTATCATATACTATGTACTCTTTCTTGTAGTTACATTTAGGTTTCGATAAGTATATCGCCTCTGCTTTACTTGTCATAGCTCCTAAAAATTCTAGCAAGTTGTGCACCTGTTTAAGACTTTGAGGAAGGAATTCATATGCTGCATTCTTTCATTATATATATTGAACTAATGCCAGAATTTTTCTCTAGCTAGTTACATACCGATCTGTTTAAGACTCTGTCACTCTTTATGTGGCTATTCTACCATAACACAACTACACTGCATGGCTATTATGCTACCTTCTACCTGAGACCTCTTAGCCATGGTATGACAAGAGGGAAGGGGAGCACCTTTATTTAAGTGCTTATGGGTGTTGTGGTGTTGCCATGTGGCAACTTCCACATTCTTTTTTTACAAAATATCTAACTCTAAAATTTTCTCCATCCTTATCCAACTATGCAAAATATCTAATTCAAGATAATTTTGTCTTGTCACGAAGCATGGCAACTCCTTTCTCTTGACATTTCCAAATTATTATAGAACCTTTTCAAGTATGCATTATTATTTTCAATATTCATCTTTTAGAACAGAAATTTATTTGTCCATCTTGCTGCGTTGCAGCGAGCATGAGCAAATTAAAAACGAGCCGTGAAGGAGAGACGACCTTTAATGTGTGGCTAGTGGCTACTACGACTACGACCTCAAAGTAGTAGACGACAGCAACTTTTGCATTGCTTGGACGTATAACAGTCTCTTTCACTTTGAACCTGATATACTGCACTGTTGAGAGAGACACACGGACTTTGCATTGCAGCGTCGATCGGTTTCCGCTCTGCTGGTCTCTGTTTTGTCATCTGACTTTGCCAAATTTGAGCGCCGATCGCGTCTGAATTATTAGATGGACCCGTACGTCGTGCCAAGTTTAGAGCAATGCATGGGCCCTTCAATTAATTTGCGGCTGGTGCAACGTCGCCAGCAGAGCAAATGCAGCAAAGGGAATGAGGGATCGATTAACACGGCACCCAAATCATAGACGTGCATGATTTATGGTCGGCAGATGGCCTTTATATTATATTATATTTGCAACAATCTAATTTGTACCCTCTGATTGCCAGCCGGCCGTCTGGTGATGCAGGCCGATGCTCGTCAGACCTTGGATGTGGATCGCTCTCTCCTGTTACCTCATTCGTACACGCACTAGCTAGCCATCGTTCCCAAGCAAGGTGTGGCCTCATTCACCATTGCGCGTGGTGCCTTCAATTCTGTCTTGTTATTAGCTGGCCTGATGCATGGTTAAGAGCTTACTACTAATTAGACCTGCTAGTCAAGTTTCAGACAGACCGAGTACTATTCAGCAAACCAAACCCCCAACCCAAGCACCGGAAAGAATCGAATAATCCGAGCGTCAGGGCGTCTCGCCGGCTAAGCAAGGAGGGATGGAACCAAGGCGCGGCCGGTTTTCAGAGCCACCACCCCACCTAGGTCAACGTCAACCCCTGTACCGACCGATCGAGGCAGCGTTCGCCGTTCGGCGGCAACCTGAACGAACCTGCAGTGGTAGATCACCACCATCTGAGACCTAGCTAGTATTTTCACGGGCAGCTGTCTAGTTTGTTCGCCTAACTCAGTGTTGGAAACCTAGCCAGCTTAGAACAATTTTCGACACCCTGCATGCTTTGGCAAAATGCTGCCAAACTGGTTTAGTTTGATACCACCACTAAATAAACTTACCCTCCCTCCGGTTGCCATCACGTCCATCCACGTCGCTTATGTTTGGCCAGTAAGCTACAGTAAACTTCAATTCTGTCTTGTTATTAGCTGGCCTGATGCATGGTTAAGTGATGAGCTTAATTACTACTACTAATTAAACCTGATCAACTTCACTGATATGCATACATACGCTTTGATCCGTTCCAGCTCCATGACATTTAACTGGGGGCCACACACGGAACATCAATGCTAGCTCTACAACGAACCCAGATTACTTCTTAGTAATTTGAGCTGCTGCTGTAAACCAACTTATTTATTGACCACTTCCGGCTGCATCGGGCGGTTTGGCTCACGCTGCAGGATGCATTTGCAGTTGCGTTGTTAGTCGTGGAGATCGACAGATCGATCCAAGGGATGAGATGAGCTAGCAGCTCCACAGATCGAGAGGGACGAAGCACCAACCGCAGCACTTGTAGCTCTACTTCACACTACTATTAATATATTGTGCACTCGGTCGTTTGTCTCTTGTATTCTTTGGCACTCTCAGGTACAGCATGCATTCATCACCTTTCCATTTCTTGCATGTCATTTGAGTATATATAGGCCACAAATTAATTGCAACCTCTTTTTCTTATTTTTCAGTTGTCACCACACCTAGTTTAGCAAACATTTATAGCGGCTTACGCTGGAGTTGTTACTGCTGAAAATGATCATTGGTACTAGATAATGAGTGACTTATGGACAAGCATATATTCTATAAACATCTGTCATATTGACCAATAAATCTCACACAATTAATTGGCGTACGCCGGTGGAAGACAACGACGCAAATCTATCCATCCACAACAATTAATTAAACTGGAACAATATTATTACTAGTATTTTTCTACATGCTGCATATACTTCAATTTTTCTGAACTTGGTAGACGTCAATCAGTCTGCTAGCTATATGGTCCATCGATCTCGACGTGTCAAATAAATCTTCTTGGAAGATGGCTAGCTCCAGGTTCCAAAATGCCACACGTACGTCTGCCAGCACAGGCGGAAATCGTCGTACGCCTGACCCTGGCTATCTAGCGTGTCTCTTTTGGTCACGGCGTCGTGCTCACGCGCATCATAGCTAGACTGCGCCGCCCGGTGCGACTCGGCTCGCCGCAGCTCCATAAAACCCCCGCGCGCGCGCGAGAGACGCCGGCCACGCACAATCTAGGCTCGCTAGCTCGTTCACGATCCCGTTCCACACCGACCGACCGAGCGCCATGGCGGCCTCGAAACTGGCCGTGCCCAAGGGACTCGGCGCCGTGGAAGACGCCGCGGCCGCCAAGAACAAGCCCAGGTGGGGTTTCGTCCAGTTCTTCTTCGTGCTCTCCGTCGTCCTCTGCGTGCTCCTCTACGCACCGCGCGTCTTCGTCCTCGCCCCGCGCGGCATCGACGTCGTCGGCTTCTTCACGCCGAATTCTTCCAAGGGGACGTCGTCGTCGTCGTCGAGCGGATCGTCCGTGCTAAGCAGCCAGAGCGTTGGCGGCACTGCGGGAGACGACGGTGGTCGTCTGGTCCTTGACAACCAGGTGCACTCCCCGTGCTCGTCCATGCGCGACCACACCATCTGCTGCGACCGCTCCAGCGTCCACACCGACGTCTGCTTCATGGCCGGCGACGTGCGCACGGGCGCCGCATCCCTGTCGCTGCTGCTGTTCCCGCCGCACGACCACCACCAGCACCAGGCGCCGCCGAACGGTACATCATCAACGGAGGAGGAGGAGAGGGTGCGGCCCTACCCGCGCAAGTGGGAGCGCCTGATCATGGCGAAGGTCCCGGAGGTGCGGCTCCGGGTGGCGCGGCCAGAGGAGGAGGCGGCGGCGGAGCACCGGTGCGACGTCCGTCACGATGCGCCGCTCCTCGTCATGTCCGCGGGTGGCTACACCGGCAACCTGTTCCACGCGTTCAACGACGGGTTCCTGCCGTCGTGGCTGACGGTGCAGCACCTCCGGCGGCGCGTCGTGCTGGGCGTGCTGTCGTACAACCCGTGGTGGGCCGGCACGTTCAGCGAGATCATCTCCGGGCTCTCGGACTACCACGTGGTGGACCTGGTCCACGACAAGCGGACGCATTGCTTCCCCGGCGCCATCGTGGGGACCCGCTTCCACGGCGTGCTCGTCGTCGACCCCGCCCGGCTCCGGGACAACAAAACCATCGTGGACTTCCACCAGCTCCTGGCCGACGCGTACGAGACGAAGCCCAAGGCCGAGCAGCAGGTCCGGAGCACCAGCCGACCAAGGCTCGGGATCGTGTCGCGCAAGGGGACGCGCGTGATCGAGAACCAGGCGGCGGTGGCGCGGCTGGCGTCGTCGATCGGGTTCGACGTGGACGTGCTGGAGACGGCGACCGGGCTGCCGCTGTCTGCGTGGTACGCGTCGGTGAGCGCGTGCGACGCGCTGGTGGGCGTGCACGGCGCGGACCTGACCAAGTTCCTGTTCCTCCGTCCCGGGCGCGCGTCGCTGACCCAGATCGCGCCGCTGGGCGTGTCCGCGATCGCGCGGGACTGCTTCGGCGGGCCGGCGGCGAGGATGGGGGTGGCGTACGAGCAGTACGAGGTGGGCGGGGAGGAGAGCTCGCTGGCGCGCAGGTACGCGGCGGACGACGTGGTGGTGGCGGACCCGGAGCGGGCGAAGCGGGAGAAGGGGGGGTGGGGCCTGGTGGCGCGCGTGTACCTGGGCGGGCAGAACGTGAGCCTGGACCTGGGCAGGTTCGGCGAGACGCTGGCCAGGCTGCACGCGCACGCCCTGCTGCAGCGGCGGCAGGAGAGCAGCAGGCGGTAGCGGTGATGACATGGCATTGCTGTTCCGGCGGGGCTGGAGCGCCGGCCGGCCGGCGAGCAGGAGCAGTAGCGGAGGTTGGGGATCAGCAGTGTCGTCTCGTTCAGCAACGACGCCTTGGAAGAACAACGTGACAATTAGTCTCACCGTGCATTGCGGACGATTCTTGTGACAGTACCAGCAAGAGTCGAGGTTGAATTATATGTGGAGTACTGTACTATGCTGACTAGCGTGCATGCGCGCAAGCAACACTTGTGAAACTTGGCAGGATCTATCATCTATGCATGCATGGGATTTTTCTGGATTTCACCGGCCCGAGCAGTCATGGCAGCAGATTGTATGGGAATGTCCCCGGGAACTTGAGAGTAGCATGGGGAGACTTTTCTTCCTCGGAGTCCGAGGGCATGGCTGCCTCCCTGGAGGGAGGTGCCAGCCAACCGACGATGAATCGGACTCCGAGATTGATTGATTGATTCAGTGCTAGCTTGAGGCCCATATAGTTGGAAGATCGGGCCGAGAGTATCGCTACCAAGGCCCGCCCGATCCAGCAACCTGCAACGCGCAAGGAAGAGCCTCTGAATCAACAGTTGAAAGCAACGTCTTCTGAAAACGGGTTTAATGGTGTGTTTGCTTGGGATGTTATTTTTGAAAAAGCTGCTGTAAGTTGTGCGCTATGGAAAAGCTGCTGTGAAAAAATTGATGTGGAAAAAGTAGAAGACTGTTTGGTTAGAGCAGCTGTGAGCTGTGGGAAACTGTGTGCTATGGGTGAAATACCTGTAATACCCCTGAAAGTTTGTGGGACTGTCTATATACAAAATACTCGTACAAACCTAATATGTTCACTATTTCGCATGTAAATGTATTTTTTTGGAAGGGAAACATTAAATTTTCTAAGTTTTTCATCCATATGATCCACATAAATAGAACTTTAGCAATTACACAAGATAAAGGGCTCATAAAATTATGATATATCTCAACATAACTATCCTTCGCTCGCACTAACCAAACCCTGTCCGATTTGATGTTTTGCAACATTTTCAAAGCTCAACTCGTTTATCGCATATTTACAATCAATCAAGAAGCTCCTTTTAACCTCCATCATCTCAAATTTGCTAACTAAGCTCGCCACTTCAGTTACTATCTCCATCATCAGTTGCGTCACTTTTATCTCACGAACCTCTCGAGGTCAACGACCATGACGGTGACATTGTCCCTGCTCCCCCTGCACCGCGCCATGTCCACGAGCTCCGCGCAAGAACGCGCCACGGACGACGTCGCTGCCGCATTCCGGCTCCTCGAGACGACGTTGAAGGCCTCCTGGTTGCTCACCTTATCCCAGAGCCCGTCGGACGCGACGACGAGAAACTCGCAAAAGCAAAAGCAGATTGGAAAGCCCAACCAAACACACCCTAAATATCACGTCGATATAGGAGAGTAGATACCATGATTAGCACACATAATACTACTATACTAGCGTATCACGGATCCTACTATACTATACTATACTATACTATACTATACTATCTATGCCTCGCTACTTCGATTCGGATCGGAAGTCACATGCGGTCACATCAGAGTCAGCCCCAAAGGTCAAAGTAGGCCCCGGCCGTCCCAACCAAAATCTCGACGTGCAGGCAGAACAGTCGAAGCAAACCCACAGTGTCAACTCTGGCTCAATAGCGTACGTACCCCCATCAACAGTTGAAATCCATCGTGCTGTCTCTCTTTCAGCACTGCACAGCACAGCACAGGGACAATAATAAGGACAGCAAGTGCAACGATGTGTACGAGAAGAGTGACAGTTTCCTTGTCACGATTAGGCGGCCCAACTACCCCTCGGCTCTCCGTTTGCGGCTAGCACCTTCCTTCTTCATTTCCCAACCACCCCGCCATCAAAATCACCCGAAATTCAAAAGCAAATACTACTACGGAATAGGAGTATCTCTCAAAATATCCAGCCACCGTTTGCTGCTCACATGCATATGCATATTCATGCGAAAATCAGGAGGTCGAGATCCATTGCTGCCTACTAGCATGCATTTCCAAAAAGGAATTGGTAGAAAGAAGAAAGAGGTTTGAAAGAAAGATGGAGGTGCGCTCGGAAAGGTAGAGAGAAACGTCCAACACCTCATTCCACTACTACTAGGAATAGGAAGGAAGAACATTCAAAAACACGCGCCCAGATTGCGTGCCGCTCCATCCGATCCGATCGCCGCCTTCCTTCCTCCCTCCCTCTCCCTCTCCAGTCTCCACCTGACCTGCCGCTTTCCGCCCAATGAATATGAATTCCTACCCGCCACCATCGGATCGCGATCGACAAACCAAGCAACCAGCAGCAAAAGGAAAACGAACCCACCAGGTTTCGCAGACAACTCCAAAACCGCATCCGCGGCTCGCCCGATCCCCCCGAGCGGCGACAGCGATGGAAGTCAAGCCGCACACGGCACGGGCCCTCGTCGGCCGCCTGCGCGCCGCCGCCGCCGCCTGCGACGCGGCCGCGGCCGTGGCCGCCATCCGCCTCGCCTCCAAGGACGACCCGGAGATCCGCGCGCCGCTGGCGGACGCCGGCGCCGTGCCCCTGCTCGCCGCGCAGCTCGCGGGCCCCTCCGCGGCCGCGGGCGTGGACGCCGCCGCCGCGCTCCTCAACATCTCCATCTCCGCGCGGGAGCAGCTGGCGTCCGCGCCGGGCCTCCTCGACGCGCTCACCGCCGCGCTCCGCACCGACGCCGCGCACCACGCCGCCGCCACCGTGCACAGCCTCCTCTGCGCCGAGGCCCACCGCGCCGCCATCGGCGCGAGGCGGCCGCTCCTCGCCGCGCTCGTCGCGCTCCTCCGCGCGCGCCCCAGCACCCGCGCCGCCAAGGACGCGCTCAAGGCGCTCTTCGGCGTCGCGCTCTACCCGCCCAACCGCGCCACGCTCGTCTCGCTCGGCGCCGTGCAGGCGCTCTTCGCGCTCGTCATGACGGACGGACGCCACGGGATCGTCGAGGACGCCACCGCGGTCGTCGCGCAGGTGGCCGGGTGCGCCGAGTGCCTGGAGGCCTTCAGGTGGGTGTCCGGGGTGCGGATCCTCCTGGACCTCGTCGAGCCGGGGGGCGCCGAGACGGAGAGGGTCAGGGAGAACGCGGCCGCCGCGCTGCTCAACCTCGTCGTGGCCGGGGGCGAGCCGGCGGTGGCCGAGGTGCTCGCGGTCGGCGGAGCCGAGGAGACCGTGCGGGAGCTGGCGGAGGACAGCGCGGCCAGCCCGAGAGGGAAGGCGAAGGCGGAGGCGCTGCTGAGGGCGCTGGAGGGCGCCGCAAGGAGGCGCGAGCACCGGCTCGCCGATTTCCTCAACGGGCTAGTGCAGTCGGACCCGTACATCTCGTCGCCGGCGTCGGCGTCGACGCACGGCTAGTCGAAGGCTGACGCGTAGCGGTTGACCGGCCACACCTCCTGTACAAAAACTACTCCAGCGGCGTATAGTATGTAGCTTTGGCTAAAAATACATACATGCATTTGTTGATTCATGTGAATATATACTTGTAGAACTAAATATAGACTAGAGGATTTCCGCGTGCTTTTGTTGATTCATCACTAATATTTCTTGTGTGCAGATCATGTGAACACTATAGCACTAAATGTTAGTGATGGTTTTGATGTTGACCCCAGCTTCAATCTGCATCCATCCAAAATTTCAAAAGGAACAAATTCTTTGCTCTTCTATTTTGTTATTGTACAAGATTCTGGATTGTCATGGAGCATCCATCTTGTCACAAACGTTTCATGTTGTCGTTGATTTTCATTGCGTGTATGCGTTGATAACTTAGAAGTTCTACTAGAAATTGTTTGGATACTCTCATTTTGAAGGGGTTGAAATCTATTTAATAAATTAGGCAGTTTGGCTTAGAATTTGATATCCCATCACTTTCCAACCACTTTCTAAAATTTAGATATTTCTAAAATTTAGATATAAGCATATCCTAAATTCATAGGATGAAAGATGTAAATGGATTCTATACACCACTAAGCTATATTCCTATTCCGTAACTTATAGCGTGGCTCACTCCTCTATAGGAGAAATATATTCCGTAACTTATAGCGTGGCTCACTCCTTTATAGGAGAAATATAGCACATAAGTATCTTCTTCATATAACCAACAATAGCATACAAATATATTTCATATATAATCATATTAGCTTAATAAGTTTGTATCTAAATTATAATTATTAGAATGAAAACTTATCGGGAATGAGCGGTCTTTGATGTGCACATGAAAATAGATTATATGGCCCGTATTAAATAATACATTAAATTCTTGTTCTAATTAAGCAAGCTAGGATCCTAGTATTTTATTTGGATGGGGAATCTAGGATTGACCTTGATCCTCGTAGTCGTCCGTGAAGGGATCGGTTTCAACTTTCAACCGCAGCGACCAATGGCGTGCTGTGCCGTCATCCCGCGGTGGCATGGCGTCGGCAGCCTCTGTTCATTTTTTCTTCAGAGTATACGCTATGCTAGCTAGGCCGGGAAGGCATCTCCTCCATAATGCAGCCCAGTTTGAGAGCCTCTATGCTGGGCTGGGCCAGCTCAGCAGGTCGTCGGTTTCTTTCTCAGTCTGCACTAAGTGGGCTTTTGCATCAGCGTCCGAACAGTTCTCGTCGTCTCCGTAGCTTTTTTTTTTTCATTTTCGAAACTCAAACGCACACTTCTCCGTCTGAGCACACGTACGGAGTACACTCTAAGTCCATGGACGTCTCTAATAGACTATGCCAACGGATCTTGAGACCTCATGGATATGCGCATAATACGTTGTGAGAGAAACTGGTAGCCAAAGCATAATCCAGACTCTTTGAAATCTTAGTACTCGATCGACATGGAAATGTAGAGATAGATCACCCTTGCTACTAGAAATTATAAATAAATAAAAAAAACAGATCACCCTTGCTACTATAGCTAGCTACTTGCGGCGTACCTGTATGATGAATCACGAACTTGCAGTATTAGTTTAAGCGTACCACTTGTTGTAGCTGCCTCTAACGATACGATGCGTGCATGGTTCATTGCATCCGGGCGCGCGGATGGTCCAAATGCCAAAACACCTTTGGTGAATGCTCGCTAGGTCCTACTTGACATGCATAAAGATCGTACTAATCCGTCTCGGAACATGCACGTGTACTGCCATAGACCATCACGGCGGTAAGGCAGTGCAGGATCAACCCGGCCCTATCTACTGTCTTCTCATTAGATTACATATACGGATCAACCCTATATACTACCTGCACCTGAAGATCCATCATGCATACACACACACACACACACACACACGATTACTATGATTTCCTGTCAAAATTACCGCAGGCAGAGAGAGAGAGAGAGAGAGAGAGAGAGAGAGAGAGAGAGAGAGAGAGAGAGAGAGAGAGAGGCAGAGGCAGGTGGAGTGAAGCTGGCTCATGCACCCACATTTTTATATTGGCCGGATTTTACTGCTAGTCTTTGACAAGGTTTCCGCGCGCGACCGGTCTGCACGTACCTGAGCCGATGGGCATGGCCAGCTGCTAATTAACCTTAATTAGCTAGCCCATTTCCGATCCAGTTGACCCATCCTCTTTCTCCTAGCTACTTGCATTGTATGCCAATCTCGATCGATTTATTATTTGTACCCAACAACAACTGCCCCAGTATATATAACGGCGGATATATATATATATATATATATATATATATATATATATATATATATATATATATATATATATATATATATATATATATATATCCACGTACGATCCTAGCTACCCCTCCCCTCTCTCTCTCTCTCTCTCTCTCGACATGCACACAACGCAGCTTTGTAGTAGTGTTGTATACCTTCTGTATGCAGCCGGTCAGTTAGCTAGCTAGGTTACTACTCTTCTAACCTGCCAGTGCCAGCCATGGAAGGAAGAAGGGTGATGCTTCCTCCCCTGCCGCCGCCACCGTCGCTGCTGCTGATCGCCCCCGTCCTCCTGCTTCTCTCGCTGCTTTCCCTTGCTTTCCTCCCCAGCCACGACGCCTATGGATCGTCGTCTGACCATTTCATGCAGTGCTAGCTGAATGGATTATTAGCTCATCAATGCATGGTTAATACAATCAACTCGGCAGATCTAGTAGGCATCGAGGGTACGCCTCTACGGCAGGCCAGCAAGCCGGCCGCCAAGCTGCTTGGAGCCAGCAATGCAACTTGCAGCGCTACAATGATCGAAGCATAAGAGGCTGTAGTGATGCAGCATCCTGGCCTGATTGGACTTTCAGTATCATATATTGGTTTCTCTTCCATGTGTTCTAGAGATTGTAGAAGAAAACTTAATGTGCATATGGATTAAAGAGGTGAGACTTAGGTGATTTAATATTTTTGATGTAGCTAGCCAGCACTGTGCATGAACAACTTTCTTCTTCTCTTCACTATTATTACTATTTTGTTGTTGAAGCTTGGATATCAAGCTAACCATGTGAAGAGTTCAAAGAGATGGAAAATTCAAGGCCACGGCTGCATACCAATCAGTGAGCAATACTAGACCGAACTTGTTGTTATGTTATGTGCAGTTTTTTTCCATAATGTTTTTAACCAGCAGTAATTGTTGTAGTATATACCTACTCTAAATCTCTAATTAAGGTACTTGATGCCCAACTTCTCTGTATATCGATCTGGAAGCAGAAACATTTGATTTTGACAGAAGTAGTTAGGATAATCCAGGTTCTAGTTCACGGATAAGCCCCGCACGTTCTCCTCGTCGATTAAGATTTTTTAGTTTTCTAGCTACCTATAGTTATGTATGAGTGACAGTCAAATTTAATACTAAGTGTACTGCTCTTTATGTTTTTCTCAAGCGTCTGATAGTTTTCATTCCTAGCGTCCGATATTCCTATCAAGTGTACTAACCTGTAGTTTTTATATATCTTTAATTTCCCAGTGATACTAATAAAACACCATTGCCCACAAATTAACTCACTTCCCATAATATCTTTGGCTAGTATGTACGTAGTTCATTGAGCACATGACACGTTTTCTTCATCAGTATGCTATTATGTCTAAACTTTCTAGAAACGGACTTATTTTGGGAAGGAGTAGATAGCAGTAGTGTTTCTGACCGATCAGCCAGTTGTTCAATTGTCACACCCGATTCTAGAAAGAACCAGATACATCTCATGTGTGCGCCAGGATCATGTTCACACACACATGATAGACGGACAAGTGTAATATATCAAAGACAATGCTCGAAAAGTTACTAAATAAAGTATTTAACAATATTACACTCCGAATAAAAGAGGCATAAAGGTCTTTAGACGTTACACCGATATACTCTAAACGAAGTCTGCAACAACTCCGTCTTCCACAGACGATGACTGGTGAACGCAAGCCTACAACTCCTAGAAGTCGTCGAAGTCCTCCTCTTCAAAGTTCTCTTCTGAACAGCAGTTGGGCAAGGATGAGTACTCTTATGGTTGGTACTCAGCAAGTGGCGGAGAATATGCAAGGCCATCAAGGATAGGCTAAGGTTTACAGCAGCGAGCACTTTTAGTTGGTCAAGTTTTTATTAGCAAGCACCTATTAACTAGATTTAAGTTTATACCATCCCTCAAATACAAACATCAAGGTATCAACAACATAAACATAAACCACGAACCACAAGTTAATTAATCTTCAAGTTTCATTATCATGTGAGGGTCCAAGCCACTCTTAACCGTGAGCACGACTGTTATAACAGTTTGACACTCTGCAGAGGTTGTATACTTTCCCCACAAATCGTGTTCCCCTGAGTCGCCCGGGTTTGCAAGGCCCTTAAACACTTCCGAGGTGAGTGGCGAGGGTACACTACGAAGCCTTTACAAAGACATGTCGAGAGGTAGGCAGCCCGCTAGAGTTTCAGTAGCCGTGTGGTCCATAAACTTCCCTAATGGTCAGCTCTTTAGCAAAGGCAGCTACCCCAAAAGGACTGGGCTATGACCCCTATCACTGACCCCCTCCTTGCCCTTTCGGTAAGGGCAAGGAGGGGGTTTAGGGTTTAGGGTACACTTTCCCCACTTTTATCCTCCTTGAATTAACGAGGTATAACAACATTATGAAACGTGATCAACATTGTCATAAGAGTAAACCAACACCATTCCCAAAGTTTGCAACTAAGCGTGACTACCCAACATGATAGTAAACCCCGGTGATTCAAGGCTTTGGGTAAAAGACTAGGTATGTCTTTAGCATAGGTGACCCATCAAGTTTATGCAAAGCAACATTAAGATAAAGTGAATTATCATGCTATTGTCGGATAAAATAGAATATGCAGGGGAGGGAAGTCCACTTGCCTTCTTCAAATAACTGCTGGTTCTCTTCCTCGTAAGCTTGCTCTTGGTTTTGCTCGAACGTCACGTCGTCTACACGATCACACAAACAAGCATACATAAATAAATAAGAAATAGTACAAACAGAGAATTTAAAGATGATAAAGTTGTAGTTCATGATGCAAGGATCGCGTGAGTGCAAGAATCATTGAAATCGGAGTTGAAACGATGAAGATGTGGCTAAAACAATGATCCAGCGACCTAATTGCAAGAGTTTTAAACTTCCAGGCGCTACATCTGAAGAAACCAGGGGCTAAAACATAATTAAACCTTAAACAGAGGGCCCTGGGTGCAAAACTGGAGGTCCTGGACGGCGGGTTCTAATTCTAGAAAAGTCAGGGGCCTAAACAGAAAAGAAAGGACCTGATTCTGATTACTTTTAAACAGGATTGGACCGCGGGTGGATTTCTGGATAGCCTAAGGGCTTTTCTGCAAAAGAGTTGGCGACGGCTAGGGTTTGGCTCGGGTCAGGTGGATCTGATCCGTTGGATCATGATCCGACGGTTGTGGCTGTGCGGCTTGCCTCAGGCTTGGCTCGGCAGCTCGGGCGCGGCTTAGATCCGATCTGGCGCTTGGATCTAGATCAGGCAGCAGGGGGTAGTTGGGGCGGCTCGGGTCGGCTGCAGGCGGCGCTGGGCGCTGGCGGCGAGCGAGGGCGGCGGCGGACGGCCGGAGCTCACCGAATCCGGTGCTCCGGGGCTCGGTTCAGGCTGGGATTAGGCCGGGGAGGGAGAGGGCGGCACGGCGAAGGTAGTGGGGGTCACGGGATGGCCGTGCGGCGGCCATAGACTGGCGGCCACGGCGGCGGGCGGAGCCAGGGCTCCGGCGAGCAATTGGGGCCACGACAGAGCGAGAGAGAGGGGGAAACGGGGGCGGCTTGGTGCTCACCACTTCGCGGAACTCCGGCGAGGGTTGTAGGCATTGGAGAGACAGCAGGACGGCGGGTCGACGGAGGGGTGCGGCTCGGGGCGGCGGCGTTCCTCCGGTGAGCGATTTCCAGCGGTGTGCAACGGTGCGGAGTGGAAGAAGAGGTTGACGACGGCTCTGGGTCCAAGGCGGGGCTCCAGCGATGGTCGCAGTCGATGGAGGGGCGGCGGGACAGCGGGTCAACGGCGCGGCGGCGACGGAGAGCTCGACTCGGGTGTAACGCAGGTGCTGAGCAGCGGGGCTCGAGCGTGCGGTGAAGCAGGCGTGGAAGGAGAGGAGCTGGGGTTCGGGCGCGGGTTTTAAAGGGGAGGAGAGGAGGCGGAGCGGCCGGGGAAAGGAAGGTGGCGGCTCACGCGGCGGCCGGGATTGACGCGGGCGGAATTGCAGCGGTCGCCCACGAAGGAAAGGGGCGGGTCACCCGGGGCGCGTACCGCGGCCATTATGGCAGGCCAGCGTCGCGGGGAAGGAAAAGAGGAGGCGCGGGCGACGGGCGCGGGGGCGAACTGGATTCGGGGTGAGGAAGAAAAGGAAAGGGGAGGGAGGGGCGGGAGGAGGAAAAAAGGAAGGTAAGAGAGGGCGCCGACAGGTGGGTCCAGCGCGTCAGTGAGAGAGAGGTGAGGGAGAGTGAGGCGGGTTGGGCCGGCTGGGTTGGGCCGCGGGGAGAGGAAAAAAAATAGAAGAGGAGGAGAGAAGGATTTGGGCCGGGCTGGAAGAGGGGAGGAGAGAAAGAGAGAAGAGAGGTGTTTGTTGTTTTCATTTTCTTTATTTCAAATCATTTTCAAAATTTGTTTTCTTTTTTTTTCTACATTTTGGGTGTTACATCAATGCACAGTTAGTTCACACTCACCAATTAAGACAAAAACTAATTTAAGAGAGGACGCCAAGGGACCGAGCTAGAAATAAAGGGGGACGCCAAGTTGGGTACGATCGAGAGCTCAAAGCAAGGCAGACAGCTGCTCTTCTTGTTGTTGCTTCTTGGGTGCACCCCTGACCTAGCTAGATCAGTGAGTACTGCATGCCGAGACACACCTAGTAGGGCGCAACTTGTGTTCGTTGCTTTATATATTGAGCGTTAGAGGGTGCAAGTGCAACGAACCTGGCTAAGATGAAAGAAAGCAGGTCCTGCGGAACCAACGGGTAGCCAAAGCCATCGCACACGCATGACTAACTTTTCTGCCCGTTGGTCTTCTTGGTCCTCGAATGGGCGCACTCGATCGACATCTTGCAACTTGCAAGCTGCTATTATCCTGAAATAATCTCTTACTCCAACTTGGGCGTCGATCAGTTGTTCGATCGATTTTATTTCTGAAACCAAACAGCCGTACTGTTCGTCCATGCACAGTGATGGAATCATGCATGCATGTACTCACTACTCCTTTGGCCCTGTATGACTGTATGAAAGAAAGGATAAAATATGGTAGATGCAGAATCTGCCGACCTCTTTTCTAGTTGATTCTGCAATCATTTTGTGAGTTGTTGAATTATTTGATCCAGTGGTCCGGTTCGGAGTCAAGTAGATAGTCCTGCAGAAAACCAGAACAAGCAACTTGCATTCCAAACGGAGAGATAGAGACGGACGGATTTGCAGCTTTGGTGCAGTGAACCTCTCTTGAATGATACTGCCACAGCGAATTTGGCCGAGCGTCCGGCGGCGGGAACCATCTCTCTCTGCGGTGGTGGTGGTCGTCGCCGGCGCTGATTTTTCGCCGGCCCGCCGCCGCGAGCTGGGTGGGGCTCCTTTCCATTTCGTCATCGGTGCGGCTCAGCGCCGCTCGTCGTCGTGGGCGGAAGCGGTCGAACTGGGCCGCTGGATGGGCATGAGCTTAATTAGGGCCCTCTGGGGCTGTGAGACGGTGGGCCACAAGGAGACGACGCGATGCATGCGCATTCTGTTTGTTTGGTCAGATCAGAAGATCCAAAAAAAAAAAAGCTATGATCCATGCTCTTCCTCTGAAACTCTGAAAGCATCATTTCGTCCTAGATTGCTTATAGATCTTGTCCATGTGGAGCCAGCTATCTCCAATCAGGGGCTATATACAGTATAAATTACGCAAACAAACCACAAGGGGAATAAGGCTGTACCGTCGCAAGGGACACATGCTGGGATGGGCTAACCCTAACCCTAACCCTAGCCAGAGATCGAAAAGCTGTAAGTAGGAAGGAGATAAGACAGTTTAGTGGCGCCTTAACCCCGGGCGGCGGCAGCAGGTACATCGCACCCGGCCGGCCAGCCCAGAGGTTAAACTAAAGCACATTACGAGTTGCCTTCCATGCATGACACCAGGCCACCAGAGGACGACACACATTTCCAGCGTTTCTCTGTTGCTTTATGCCGCCGCATGGATCGATGCCTAGCTACTTTAACCAAGCAACTTGCACTGCGCGCCCCCGGGCGATCTATCCGCAGTGTAATCAGCTGGCACTGGAGGCTAGCTAAAGTAAAACACATCAGGTGACTTGAATCTGGTTACAGATCCAAACCAACCAGAACTTATACATAAATTAAGCTCCGCGCATGCATGATGCAGCTAGCCACTACTCCCTCCGTCCCAAATCATAATTTATTTTGGCCTTTTTACATACATAATTTTTGCTATGTGTCTGAACATAGTGTACGCCTAAATGCATAGCAAAATATATGCATCTAGAAAAGTCAAAATGAATTGTAATTTGGAACGGAGGTAGTACTTGTATCTTCTACAGGTAGGTGTAATGTGGAGTATGGCAGCTACCAGACGATAGATGGGCAAACCATGTTTATTATAGCCAAAGTCGTTACCGATTAAATAGCAAACATGATGGTGGCTAGTTGAACCACGCACATACTCCCTCTATAGTCGTTTTGGCTTTTCTACATGCATACTTTTTCTATGCATATATATCATGTCTAGATGCATAGCAAAATTGATGTATCTAGAAAATCCAAAACGACCTGATAATTTGGAACTGAGGGAGTATCATAGAATTATCTTTTTGTTGCCTCGTAATAATAACATATTCCTTAATTTGTAAACGGAATGAAAAAAAATACAAGTTTTATGGCAACAAGCAACTCGTATGCTACGGTAGTCTCATAATCCAATTTAGCTCATGGACGCATTTATTTTGCAACATAATCATATCTTCCTCTTTTCCCTCACTTTACTCCACATCATTGAGATGTTAAGTTGCATTTCATAAGATGATTTTGAGACAGCTAGCTTATATGTACCAATGTAGGTCGTACCTGCCATGCATGATAGCTGTACGACAAATCGAGAAGGTCGACGACAACTTGTTTTTTTTTTGCCTGCATTTAAATTTTGAACAAGCAGGCCTCGTTCTGTTTGATTACTCCCATCTGATCGTCAGTATTGTATACGGTGTGCGTCACTGCCTGCAAAAGATTCTGCGCGTGCAAAGCTAGATAGCTACGGCCAACAAGAGGCCAGGCGCAAATAACTGTGCATGCATGCTAGCTAGACAACACACGCAAGATAATTAAAAATCCACTATTAAGATAATTCATGAATCAGATGTCAAATGATTTTCATATACTGGTATGTACATCAGTATAGCTAGCTGATTCCATTAATATACATACATATATATGTATGTATGTATGTATGTATATTCCGATCCCAAATTTGACATGGTGGGTGGCCTAGCTAGTTGTATATATGCACCATGCATGATCCTAGCAAAATATCTTGGCCTTTTCCACATGATATATATATCCTGCTGCAAACTCGATCGCTAGCCTGCAGGTGTGCTCGCCCTTCAGTTCGGTGTGGAGTTGTGGACTTCTGCTCGCCGAGAGTTGCCGGCCGATCGACCACACAGCTAGCCATTCAATTCTTCAGCAGACAGAGAGAGATGGACAGGGCGGCGGTGCTGCTGCTGCTTGCGCTGGTCGCCGTCCTCCTTTGGTACCCTCTTCTTCTGCCAGCGCTGCCGCCTTCTCCGCCGGCACTCTTCATCTGGATCCCGGTGCTCATGCTGCTTCTCCTCTTCGCCCTTGCTTTCTTCCCAGCTGCTCGTCGGTAACCCAACGCTACTATAGCTCAAGCAGGTTATTGATTTCTAGACTCCGATCGATCGATCCTAGCTGATGAGAGACCTATCTGGCTAGACATTCTTCTTAATTTGTCTTCTCCACCATCAAATATGCATGCATAGAGGCATGGAGTTGTGTCTGACGATCTATATATGCAGCTCATGAGTTCTTCGATCTCCACTTTTCCTCTGTATGTAGGTCGTCTTTGCGTTGACCCTAGCTAAAGTGAAACCATGGGCCATGGCTTGGAGGGGGCGCAGTGAAGAATTCAGGGGAAATAATGTGTGATGCGATCTAGATGAGCATGCCATCTATCTTTACATAAGCATATGTGTGCTTTCTTATCAAGTCCTGTCTTGAATAAAGAGTTTCCACATATATATTAATTTATGCTAGTGAAAGTACACAGCTAGCATTGGTTGCCTGTTTTTAATAGAGGTATAAGACGACACCCATGGATTACGCACATAATCAAGGGGGTAAGTGGCGGATTTAGGATTTTAGCAGAGGGTATGCCGCTATATTTTTTTTTCATGTACCATCCGATATATATCGTATAATTCGGTAAATAGTTCCAAAATTTGCCAATAATTTCAGTATACTAAAATAAAAAAAACGCAAGTCTCATTCAATCAATAAGTAAGTGTGAAACTTGCATAAGTTACAATGCAAATATCTCAATCATATTAAGTCTAAAACATGCATAAAAGAAGCTTATGCACCTATAATGGTTCAAAGATGATTACTCTTTTCTGTTGTCTGGGTTACGCTTTCTAAATGCCATAAGAGAGTCAGTTTTCCCTTCAGAGTTTAATAACTCTACAAACAAAAGGTTTAGCATTAGCAATGATAGGCACTACTACAAAAATGATTTGTAGCAACACCTCACATTTTTTTAGGGACGGACCAAAATGTCACCGTTCTTACAAATGGGGCACGGTACTATAGCAATCGAGCCGCCCTTGTAAATCCATTTGTAGGGGCGGCTGGGGGGTGAGCCGCCCCTACAAATGGGCGCCATTTTCAGGGGCGGCTGGGGGGATGAGCCGCCCCTACTAATGGATTTTGATATTTTTCTTATGTTCCGTATATCAAAATATGCTTATAGTAAAAATTTTAAGTTTTTTTTATGTGTTTTGCCTAGAAATCGGAGCCCGCGGGGGGAGGGGGGGGGGGGACTTTGTAGGGGCGAGTGAGGCCCCAGCCCACCCCTACAAATTCTTCACCAATTTCAACCGAAAACTCATTTAATTCAAAAGAAATAGCAAAACATACGAAAAAAACTTAAATTTGCACTAGAAATATATTGTGTAGTATAGAACTAGTAAAAAAATATATTGTGTAGTATAGAACTAGTAAAAAATATGACAAACATGTTTCAGTACATATAATGATTGTGTTCAAAATACAAAGAGAGTCTTGAGTGCAATGAGATAGTACATTGTTGAGGTGCACATTATGGTCTCGACATTTTAAACCATTATATATAATAAAATAGTTATTTGATATTTCTATTAAGTTGTACATGTCACATAATGCTTATGGTAAAAATTTTAAGTTTTTTCGATGTGTTTTGCTATGACTTTTGAATTAAATAAATTTTTAGTGGAAATTAGAAAAGAATTTGTAGGGGTGGGTGGGGCCGTTACCCGGCCCTATAAATAGGTTTTTAGGGGCGGGCCGGGGCGCCACCCGCCCCTAGAAATCGGCGCCCGCGAGGGGATCGAGCCGATTCCTAGCCAATCCAAGCAGGGGCGCGCGAGGAGGGAGTGAAATCAGCGCCCGCACGGGGATATCGAGCCGATTCCTAGCCAATCCAAGGAGGGGCGCGCGAGGAGGGAGTGAAATCGGCGCCCGCCGGCGGACGCCGATTTGTAGGGGCGGGTGAGGCCCCAGCCCGCCCCTACAAATCCTTCACCAATTTCAAGCCAACGATCAGCGACACCTGCCTCTCCACCGATCAGCGCTCACCTCCCCCCTCCTTCTATAATAAATAAACTAACCCACCGCCCCCCACCTCCCCAGCGCCAACAGCAAAAACATCCTCGGCTCGCCCAGATCCCCTCTCCTCCACCGCAAATCCGAGCAGCCGCGACCCATGGCGCCCAAGGCGGAGAAGAAGCCGCGGCGAAGAAGCCGGCGGAGGAGGAGCCTGCGGCCGAGAAGGCCCCCACCGGGAAGAAGCCCAAGGCAGAGAAGTGCCTCCCCGCGGGCAAGTCCAAGGAGGGCGGCGGCTAGGGGAAGAAGGGCAAGAAGAAGGCGAAGAAGAGCGTGGAGACATACAAGATCTACATCTTCAAGGTGCTGAAGCAGGTGCACCCGGACATCGGCATCTCCTCCAAGGCCATGTCCATCATGAATTCGTTCATCAACGACATTTTCGAGAAGCTGGTGGCCGAGGCGGCCAAGCTCGCGCGGTACAACAAGAAGCCCACCATCACCTCCCGCGAGATGCAGACCTCTGTGCGCCTCATCCTCCCCGGGGAGCTTGCCAAACACGTCGTTTACCTCCCCCTAGGCGACTTAGGCTAGGCGGTCTGTAGCTGTAGGCTTCACACTTTTATTCATATGTGAGCGACGTGATTTAGCTGCTGCGGATGGTGTAGTTAGAATTTGCAGGGGCGGCTCGGGGGGAATGCAAATCGCAATCACGATCGCGAAAAATTGGCAGGAAATGCAAATCGCAAAAAAGAAACCCATTTCCAGGGGTGGGTGGGGGGTGACCCGCTCCTGAAAATGGATTTGCAGGGGCGGGTAACGCACCCGTCCCTGCAAACAACTATTTTTAGCTGCGAAAACTAGCAATGGGTGCGCTACTCACCTTTAAAAATATATTTTTATCCATCTCTAAAAATGCTTTTTGTAGTAGTGAGTACGAAAGCGAATCACCAGACAAAGAGCAGTTAAGGCACGAAGTAGGTTTACACGAACTAGCATTGGCAACTTGGCGTGGAGGCCGGAGTCCTAGTGGCACCGTCCCTGGACGGGCACGGGCAGGCGCGTGATGTGCGTCAGGCGGGCGGCCGGCGAGCTGAGGCTGGCGACGCTATGTCACATGAGTACATGATCGAAAAAATGAATCGATAATCGACGAGAAGAGGGCATCAGACGATAGTTCCGCTCGGTGCCCTGGGGCGGCGGGGCGGCGACGGATCAGTACTTGTGCTGTGACGTAGTCGCGCCCTCTCGCGGAGAGAATTTCACACGGCGGATTAGCGGAACTTCAGAATTTTTTTTAGCCTATACACGTAGGGCTGGGCCACAGCCGGGCCCACCCGGCATACCCTGTGGCTCCGCCCCTGATGTATATGACAACAGATCCTGCCGATATCCCATTTTCTATTAGGAATATCTGCGACTAAAAACTATTTATTGTATGCCAATAATAAACATATTTCTGAATAAGCACCTACTTGTAAAAAAGCAAACCTCATTCTTATTTAAGAATATTTTTTGGACAAACATATATATATATATATATATATATATATATATATATATATATATATATATATATATATATATATATAACGCCACAAGATTCTCCATTCTTCCTTTAGTTTATTTGTGAGTGGCTTACAGTTTAAATGTTCTTTAGTAATTTGATTGAGTGTGGTCCACAACTTTTAGCTTATCATACTAAAGGTTTTTTCAAACCACGGACGACATAATTTGCTACTTGAAGAAATTATAGGAAATATTGTTAATCTTGTTGTTATAAAATGTTGAAGTGTCCGATTTTACGTGACTGAAAATCTATCACTTTTCAGTCGTGAATCTTTCATTTTCCTGGATATAAGGTATACATAATTATTCAATTTTAGGTGGTTGAAAGGAAAGAGTTTTCATTCTAGGCGATTGAAAGTTAGCAATGCTCATAACTTGTATGCATTAATGGGCACGCACGCAAGAGGCGTACACAACTGAGCTGCATTTCCGCAAGAATTGGATTATTGTGTCACTGAAATTTGCAGTGTGAAGGACATGATTAGGGTGCGGGTAATGAAAGTAAGGGAGACCTGGAGATTTCCATATCTTTTGTAAGGCAAAGAATATATATAGGAGCAGAGATCCGTCATTGCTTTTGCGACAACAAATTAATTAGAAGAGGAGACCAGCTCTAGTGCAAATCTTTCACTTCACCCACTCGTGTGTCGTGTACAATCGTATCTCGGAGTGGTTGATCACACGGATCATCGATTTCCTTGCTTTTGCGCATGCATCTTTCCATCCGTATAAAATCATGTGTGGTTGCGACATCGAAATCAAGCCTGATTTGCGAGGCCTACCGCATATTACGTGTAGCTAGAGCTAACGTAGAATTAGTAAAGCTAAGAATACTTTATTAGGCCTGCATTTTAGGTGCACACGCCAAATTTTTTTAAAAAAAAATCGCGCATGGTGGAAATTGTGAGGGGATCGACCTCCTGTGTCATGAAATCCAGTCCACGACCCCCTGCACGTCCTCGTGTTGAGCGAGGGCCTTTTTGTTTGAGCTTTGGATTATCATAAAATCCTCCAAAGCGGAAACAAACGGGCAACTTTTTTTCCTGATACTATAATCCAAGCCCTTAACTTTTCAATGCACATCCCATTAGTTTTTCTCCATCAGATTGTGAGACAAATATTTATCACCATACAATTACAAACATGACATCCTAATGATTTGCTCCGACGGGCCCTCGCCTCTGAACATCGCCGCCCGAACAAGACGTGGGAAGAAGTCTACGTAACCCCCAACAATTGGGGTCGGACTACATCACACCCTAAACTAAAAAATCGGACATCTAACACCTTTAATTTTGCGAAACCATCCACTTAACCCCCTCACCTGGTTTTGCCGAGTGGTTTCGCATACGTGACGTGCTGAAATATTGAGTTGGACCATCTGATTACGTGGGGCCCGCTTGTAAGTGGCACCTCTTCTCCACTCTCTGCTTCTCCCACCTCTCTCGGTCTTCTCCCCTCTCTTCTTCTCCGACACCCTTCTCCCTCATCGTGCCTACGAGCAGAACCCGCCGCCGCCTGGAGCCGCGCTCGTGCCTCGCGCGACGCCTTTGCCTTGGTGCGCCCGAGCGCCTCCCGCGCCGCCGCGAGGCAGACTCCTAACGCCGCACGCTCTTCCTCTGCGTCCCGGAGCGGCGCCGCGAGCAGCACCCCGCGCTCCCCGACGGCGAGCGCGGCGGCGTCAGCCTCAAGCTCGCCGAGACGCATCTCGAGCGCCGACGCCCGCTTCTTATCCTCGGCAGTCCTGCTCAGGAGCATGTTGTGGAGGCGCCTGAGCCGGTCCGCCTCCCCGCCGTCCCGCACTGGCGACGAGTCATGCCATGCCCCGCCACATCACCTGCCCCCGCCCTCGCCCTTCCCGTTGGGCACGGCCAGAGCCGAAGAATCGTCCCTGTTGGCCGCGGGCTCCGTGGGTTCCGGCGGCGGACCATGCTCCCGCGCGGAGACCCCACCGCCGCCGCATCGACCTCCACGGCAAGCCCGAGATTCCACTTCGCCGCCGCGCTCGCCGTCCCAAGGACGGGAGTGGAGCCTCCCTGCCACGACAGGCGGGGCGCGTTCCGCGGCTACATGGGCGCACCTGCGCCGCGTCCTCGTCATCCTCGTCGCCGTCGGTCTGCACAGACTTGACGCGGGGGAGAAAGGAGAGGGGAAGAAGAAGAAAAAGAAGAGAGGAGTGAAAAAATATCCACTTACAGGCGGGCTCCATATGTCGGTCGGTCCAGCTCAGCATGCCACGTATGTGAAACCGCTATGCAAAACTACTTTTCCGCTAGGCGCGTGTGGCGTCTTGGCACGACGCATGCCGGGCTGGTCCGAGACGGCAGCGGCAGAGCCCGGGGCCTCATCATCAATCAGACTCAGCCCATCCGATGATGCGCCCGCCCCGTCTTTTTGCCTCCCGAGCACGGAGGGATGATGGCCCATGACCGGGTGGGCGGGAACTGACGGGCCTGCCGCCAGTGACCACATCCTCTTGCCAAGTTGCCTTTGGCTGCGCCGGCGTCCTTCCTCGTTAGAGTTAGCTGTAGCTGTTTACCGGCTGGACGCTCGACGCAGTGCGCGTACATCTGTGCTGTGCCTGTCCACCGGCTCTGATCGGACCCAGAGAGATTAATAATTGCATAAATCGACGTAACACTAGCAGACCCTTGGGTGAGTTTGATCGGAGGCCACGGTAGTTTATTACTGTACCATGCATGCTCCTCTCCGAGGTGGACAGGAGGGGCCTGGACGGTGCGGCGCCATTGGTGCCGCGCTGGCGCAGCCCATGTGTAGTGCAGAGAAATTGGGTGCACGCTCCCACTCTCTCTGTCCCTTTGGCGGTGTCGCGCTCGCGCAGGGTTGGATTGCATGTGGCCCTCTGCCTCCTCATTCCTCAAATGGAGGAGCGCTGCAGCAAAAGGAATTAAACGCAGCTCTACTTCCAGTAATCTCTACTTCTCCGCTCTCGGCAGTCAACATATTAAGGTCCTGTTTGGATCCCAGCTCCTAAAGCAAAGTGACTAAAAGCAGTGACTAGATTCTCATGGACAAGATATTAAGCCCCCATTTCTAGTTTCAACATAATCTGGTGAATGGTAACACATCATACATAGTAAAAGAGAAAACACAAGTCAAGTGTTGCCCAGAATCCCGGAACCAGACTACCGCTGGTTTTGCAAATCCGCCGGCAGCAGGTAGCCCCGCCCCCTGCTCCCCCATCGCAGCGCCAGCCCAGGAGGACCACGCAATTCCTCGACATCTCAGAAACAAGGGGTCCCCCAACCAGTGAGTGCAGTCCTTGCACTGGAACTGGAAGCACAAATGAATCAAATATGCCGACTCCCACAGACACATACCAAAACACCCCATCTGGCCTGCTGCTTCAAGCTGGCCATATACATTATATATAGCTTGCCAACTCCCCAGTTCCATCGGATAAGTTAGTACAACATTTTCTAACACGCACAACAGCTTCCTCAATCCTCACAACAAACATGAGATCCTAAAGAAAATCTGGAGCCGGCTGCTGGCCATTGGAGTTGGCAGAAGTTTCATCACAACACAGGACGGGGGCAGCGATGAACAAGGGAGTGCTGATGATGTTGCTGGCGGCGACAGTCATCCTCCTGTGGCTACCATTGGTGCTGCCACCGCTTTCGCCCCCACCGCTGATCCTTCTCTTCGTCCCTGTGGTGATGATGCTCCTGCTCTTCTCCCTGGTTCTCTTCCCGTCTCACCGCTGTGCATACCCATCTCCGACCTTCACTCAGTAATAACAATGTCCGGCGGCCAGGTACTTACAGCTCTCAAGCTTTATTCATTATATCCGTATGCCGTTTCCTTGCTTTTATTGGTGGGTATATATATGATATGTACCATACAACATATAACACTCAGGAGGCCCTCAGGAGAACTGTTCTTCCCTTCAAGCCCAGGTGATGCACCATCTTGGAGTAAAGGGTGGTGAATCAATCAAGAAATGAATGCTAACTAGTCATTCTTGTTGTGGAAACAATTTCCGAAGTGTTGTGCCTGTGGGAGGCTGTACAGTAGTAAGCCAGCGGTGAGTACTGCTGCACCCGCAACAAAGCCGGGTGGCAGAGTTGATGCCAGTCCGATATACGGCAATGGTAGGGTGAATGCGTAGATGGACAGCGGAACTGCATGAGAAAACCACCATTCCTGATCAATTCATATGCCATGCTATAACTTACTTGGGCGTCTTCTTTGTACATGGTAGCAGCAAGCACAATTATAAAAGGAATGTTGGGTCAGCTTGTGAATTTTCAGAGGCTCAAAAGTTTTTCACTTCGTTCCTAGATGATATAATTAAACCACGACTGCTGGCAGCATGGACAGGAAACACCCAGCAATGACGGAGACTCTAAACTATTTGCTGGTATCCAATTGATAGGAATAAAAAACAGGCCCAAATTTTGTTGGCAAGGTTAGTCTGTATGGTAGTCATCTGCTAAATGAGCACAAAGAAAAAGAAAAGGCTAACACATGCGCAAATTCAGCATTCCTCTTGTACACCTGAAGCTGCTTATGAGCCTTCTATACATGCTTGTATGTTCTCCTAAACTCATATTTTGGCAAAGGGTATGTGGTGATGCCGTTTGCACCATCCCCATGGTGGGCCTCCAACCAACCTACCTATATTGCAAAAGCTAGGGAGATGCAAAACAGTGGCGCAGAAAAAAAATGAGATATGAAATCCTAACATCCATATCACTGTCCTTTCTAGTTATAATTGATAAGAGTGGACCAGAATAGCACTAGGAAATAAGTCAGCATGACTCTGCCTTATAACAACCAGTATAATTTATTAAGTTGCAGCTAAGTTGCTTATTTATCTTATTTAAAATTCTGATGCTTCGATCATACACTGACAATTGTTGCGTTGAGATAGTGATTTATGTTCCATCTTGCTATCTATAGAAGATTCCAAATAGCAATTACCCACCATTTCTTGCAAAAGCACATAAGCACTGCGCCCAGTTTTTCTTTTCCCACAAAAGGAAGGCAAGTAACTTAATGTTTAATCTCATCAAAGCAATGATTTTTCAGTTGGCAAGTATCGGCTTGGGTATGGTTGAAACAAAGGTTTCACAACATAAAGGTTTGACAGTATTCGGAGAACATTTTAAATCAGTCCAACACTCCAACTATGATGGATATACTGATGCTGTACTGTGTGATCGGTGTTTGAAACTTAACCCACATCTCACATGTCAATGACATGCTCAGTGGTATTTTAGTTATAAAATTGAGACATGTCAAATGAAACCGAAACTTTAAAACTTAGATGTGCTATCCACCGGTGCAAGTAAATCAGATGGTGTGCACAAGAAAGTATGAAAACCTGAGAATGTAGAAGCCAAGGAAGATACAACTGCTGAGGAGATCTTTAGTAGGTGTAGTAATGATATATTGAATCCCATGTTAACCAACACAAACAGTAGCGGTAGTAGTGGCGCCCCTTCACAACCTGCACAGTTCAGAGGTTTAACAAGAAGTAAGAAGTAAGATGCCTGCTCAGCATGCTCCTCTTACAAAAAAGAACACCAATTCAATGGTAATGTGGATATTCAAAATGTGTCAGAATTGCTAAGTACAACATGGTAGTAATAAGTATCTTACTAAACATTGCTACTGCAAATCCATTCTTCAAGCCAGTGTGACAACAACTATGAATTCAAACCATGCTTAAAAGGTTCAACTCAAAAAAGCAGGAGGGACTAGTTTAGCACTAATAGAATGGGTGAAAAACTGAGAAACTGAATGTAAATGGTAGCAATCATCAGTGGTTAATTCAGTTTTCAGAAATATCACGATCTGTGTTTAGCTTACTAACACAAATATTAAGAAACAAAAAGAAATAGTAAAATTAGCAATACCAGATATTGATCCCATATTTAAGAAGCAGGCTGCGCCATCTTTAATGTATGTTGGTAGCAGATGGAATGGAACTCCCCATAACTTTGACAGAAAAGGCAGCAAGAGACACATAAAAAGAGCCTGAAATGACAATTTTACTAAATATTATGGATGACTGCTATATACTGCATCAAAAGTATTACTCGATAGGATTGTGTTCTTACTTGATAAGCAGAGCCATACGAATTGACAACAAAAAGATCAACTGAGCCACACTAAAAACAAAAGAAGGGTATTGGAATAAGAAAAGACTGCAACAGAGAAGAATGCTTATGAAGCTTTGACCTATGAAAGCTCTACATATCATGGTAAATAATGGGAGGAAATCATTACCTTCAATTTCTTAGAAGCATCTCTAAATATTGTTTCCTGCAACAATAGACTTTAGTTGTATCAGGTGAAACTGGTAGTTAGAGCGCATTAATTAGGTAACTGATTGATTAAAATAGACTCGCTACCTTCAATACTGAATCGGCAGCTTGGAGAAAGAATGATAGTATCATTAGCAGTGGCCATACGATTCCAGTACTTTTAAGTGAAGCGCCAGTACCAGATCCACTGCACATACCAAAGTAATGTTCACGTTAAATCTTATTCACATCAAAGCAACAGATATCTGATTCAAAAGCAAGACTTCCAGTTTGACATTATAACTTGAAACAGTTTGCTCATACAGCTGCTAAATAGTTTCTTAATTCCAAATGCTATTCTGTCACGTTATTGCCATTATTGCAGTGACAAACAAATTAAGGTTGAATATTCCAAAATGATCCTGCGCTGGAACATTGTAAGCCATATGACAGTTCCTTAAGCCCAAATGATATCGTCTATATCCCTATTACGATGAATAGCAAAGAAGTGTTATGCCAAAGATGATACTGTGGTGAAACATAGCATCAGATCCTCCATGCTCAGGAGATATGGGTGAAGCATTTTCTTAATATCATGTGCAATTCTTGTAATGAAATATTTTGTACTGTAGTAAACATGCCCCAGGATGGCTGTACATGATACCCGCTGCATTGTTTGTGATACATCGAGGATTTCTGGAACATAAAAACAATATCGAAAAATTCCCAAGTAAAGAAAAAAAATCCATTTACTCAAGTTTCTTATCTTCTGGATTTAACATATATAAGATCTTTTCAGGTGTCCTTTAAGATATGGATCGCCAGAAAGAACACAACTTCACGGAATATAACTGTGAAAATATACTCAGCAGCTTCACCGGATGCTTAGAGACCAATATGAGCTCATCAATAGATTACTTACCTTGCTACAGTTATTACGACACCAACAGCCACTAGAAAGCATCCAGTTATCTGGTTAATTCTATAGCGTCTCTTCAAGAAAATTGCAGATAGAAGAAGCTGCCAAACAAGATATGTCTACAGAAAGCAATAAAGAAATTATAGACATGTGCTTAGATTTGATTAAACCAATATAGCAATATAACACTGATAGTGCTCATAACCTGTGAGAGTATTGGTATTGAAGCCCCAGAAAGAACAGCTACTCCAAGAAAAAAAAAGACACATATATAACTGTGAGACAAGCTTTGTAATAAATGTCAAGTACACTTCATTTATGAATGAACTAGTAAACCAAACTCATAAGCTTTAGTAATGAAGTACACCTGAAGGTGTGAAAGTGTCAACCTAAAAGTGACTACAACAACTTTCCTAGTCATATGTGCTCATGAGTACCATATGTTTTTAGAAAATCTATAGCAGCATTAAGTTAATTTAAACTAATGGGTAGATGGGTGTTGCTTCAGTCATTACTTGACCACAAAAGGAAGCTGAATCCGGCTTGAGAAAATTACCTCCAGCCGCCATCCCTGATGCAGCACCAAAAGCCTCTAAGATTCCCACAGCTAGAAAAGGTTTCTGCGGTAGAGACAGCATCTCATCGTTGACAATGCCCGCTTGATACCGAAGATACAGGATCGAGAAATAGATGACTACATATCTGTCAAAATTAGAAGATTTAAAGCATGCTATGAGAGACCAAGAAATGGTTCAAACATAGTTTCACGGAAAGGATCAGTTCAAGCTAATTTCTGTGGTGTATTGCCTTGCTAAAAAAGGTACAAGTAAAATGTATGATGGTGACCTATCCACTAAAGCAAGACAATAATTGATCTGATGTTTTGTCTGATATCATAGTGCCTTTGTTCCAATAGAATCCAATTGCAGAGAGGAGCAACCTCAAAACCATGAAGTACCGGTATGCACTATGATGGACAAGGTTAAACATGTTAGATACAGTAAGGGATTAGACACGAAATAGGATTATAGTTGCATGATTGTATATTGTATATCGTGGCCAATAAAAATAATGTCATGTAGATGCAGACTATAAAACTTGAGAAATGTCAAATGACATTGCAAAAGTTCACTGACGCGGTCAAGTGTGCTAAAACTTGATAAATAAAAGCATAAGCAAAAATCTCTGCATATCATAAATTATTAAAGCCATTGCCCAGTTTATATTCATCGAAGTGATGTGCTCTCTGCTAGCGTGACACTGTATCCGTTACTGATGCATGTCATACTCACTGATGTATCACTTTTTTTCCGGAGTATAGGAACACGAGCACGGTGGTAGTTTGAGTTGCTATTTATCTAGGCCACCTTTTTTTAACGCGCTGCTTACCCCAATCCCAATTGACATGATAAAAACAGCACAGGAGGCCAGCCCATGAGCTCAGTTGAGTTGACTTGAGTCAGGCACCAAAAAAGAAAAAAAAACACGGCAGTTTGCACGGCATCCAGATATAGCAAGAACCAAAATATCTCGCCAGTTATTTATTCCACGAGACACGTGGGACCCCAAACCGAAACGATTCACGAATCACGACAGCGCACGGCTTGATGGAGACGAATCTCTACTGTTGAAACTTGATGCTAGTCCAAGTCCAAGCGACTCTGGTCGAATCCGATCGGGCACAGCAACACGGAGCAATCTACCTATGGCGGATCAATGCGGGGAGCAAATCGAGCGAGAAGAGAAGTACGCACGCACCCGACCGTGGCGAACTGCGCCAGGAAGAAGGGGTACTCCCGCAGCGGCACGAGCGCGAGCTTGTAGAGGACGCGGTTCCCCGTGCCCATGGCGACGACCGCGGCGCTGGCGAGGGCCACCTCCATCCCGGCACCCCTCCCGACGCCAGCGCTCCCCGCCACCTGCCCCGCCGCCGCGCACCGCGCCGCCTCCTCCCTCCCGCTCCTGTTCGGCCACACCCGCGCCGCCGACCACGGCTCCGCCGCCGCCACGATCCCCCGCACGTGCGCCCGCGTCGCGACCAGCGGCTCCCTCGTCGGCGGCAGCGCCCGCCCCAGCCCGAGCACCGGTCCATCAACGCGCGGCGTGGGGGCGCGGAGCAGCAGCGGGTGCCGCGCCGCCGAGGGGCGGCACGTGATGGGGGACGGCGGCGCCATCGACGAGAGATTTGGGGGGAGCGGCCGCCTGCTCGCTCGGCGGAGTGGGCCGATCGCTGCTGGTTTTTTAATATGTGCTGGTGGCGCAATGGCGAGGGAGGGAGGAAGAAGATTCCCGGTCGGGCTGTTGTGCTTCGCCTCTGCTTGCGTTCCGGCTGCTGCTCGTTTACTTTTTCGGTTTCGGTGGTTCGAGCTTATTGGAGGGGGAAGTTTCTTCTATTTCAATTTTGACAGGCGGATTTCGATATTTGCGCGCAGGTCCTTGTATTCTTGTAATTTCCACACGTGGCCACGTGAGACGGTGAAGCCGTGAAGGTGATGACTGACAAACTATGCTTATAGGTGTGTGTACATATATATTGTACTACGCTGCCGTCAAACTATGATTTAATAAATCATAATGAGCTGAGTCCTGCTTTCACCGAGCAAAATGGTATACGTCCACCGTGTATGATGACTAGCTCACGCTATGGTATTAAGTATTATCCTGCTGGTTAACATCCTCCAACGTAGTCCCCTAGTCTGCGAGGGTTATCTTTTATCCAACACACTTTATTGCTTAATTTATTCACCTCAGCTCTAACTAGAAATCGAGTAGGCTTAGGCGCCGTTTGGATCCCTTTATTTTGAAAAATTAGAATCTACTTAATGGTAATGGAGTAGACTATTTGTCTTGGAATATGGCATTTCACAACTCTCCAAAGTATATATATATATATATATATATATATATATATATATATATATATATATATAAGTTTATCTCAAATTCATTCTATAGATCCTCATGTTATGTTTTTAACGTACAGTTTATAACACACTCTTCGATTCGCTTCCCTATAGCAAAAATGCAGTGCAGAAGTACCTCTCCCATATAACTAACAATAATATATAAATATATTGCACATACAATTATATTAACTTAATTAATTTATATCTAAATTATAATTATTAAAATGGAATTCAATTCCAAGCATGCAAAGCCCTAGCGCTTTTCTCCTCCGTCACCCGTCGGAACAGCTCAAACTCGTTAGCTTCGTTATGAAAAGTTGACCCCTTTTTTTCATGCGAGACTTTGTACTCTGTAAGTAGACATAGTGCAATGGGCTAGCTCATCATTGATCCCCACTCGCCGCAAGTGTACCCCAGAAACGAATCTCTCTCTCGCCCGTCGCGTACCAGCAAAATCAGGGGATGAATTGAGACAGGTCTCCAGAGCAGGGAGGTTCCACTCACTGTTGCAGAGGGCCAAGCCAAGCCGGAAGGTCCACCACCATGCGTGCGTGTCGCCGGGGCCCGCAGAATATAACGCACCAAGGCCGGGCCCGACGGCCCAGAGACGTTGGTTGACCTGAAGAGAGGAGGAGGCGTGTGATATTCTGGCGCGGCGGGCGGGGCGGCGAGTGGAGGCCGCCGGGAGGAGAGCGGACGGAGGTCACGTCACGGCTGCGGGTGGACTACTCTGTAGGGTAGGGTAGGGTAGGGTAGGGGACGGCCGCCGCGACGTGTTGTCGCGAGAGGCGTGCGTGCCCGTTTCCGGAGGAGGAGCGCGTCGACGCGGCCACACGGCTGTCCGCGCGCGGGTCCCCTGCTCCCTGCGTATCCTCCCTTTGTCCTGCCTGCTCCGGCTTTTGTTTCCTCCTTGCGATTCCCTCCTCCTTCCTAGTAATTCGGCTCTTTCTTTTCTAAGAAGAAGAGAACAAAGGTAGCGTTGATTAATGGCATCTTCTTCCAGTTATTGATTGATCTAACAATGCCCTTCTGACATTTTCATCTACTTTTAGTCTTTTACACTTGCGTCGCCAACCAAGCCAGCTGATGCGGAGCAGCAAGGGCATGCAGCAGAAAGCAGCCCGGTTCTTCTTCTTCAGAGCCTCTTGGACTTGATGAGGTAGGCGACGGACCCGGAGGTGGCCAGAGGGATGACGACGTCGTCCGACAGCCAGCCCAGCCCCGGCAGGATCCGCTTCGCCAGGAACGCGCACGCCGGCGCACCGAACAGGAACATGGCAAATTCGACCGTCGCCTTGCCGAAGGTGAAGCTCTCCACCTTGATGACCTCCTTGCTCATCGCCACGAACTCCTCCTTCTTTACCTCGCCCTCCGACGTGTGATGCTTCTGCATTATAGTATTGTTAATTTGTTATTGGGGGGGATCGGATAAAACAGGGCAGCCAGGTGCCGTGATTGGACAAGGTCTTCGGACAGAACAGAGACTTCTGATTGAACAAGCTAGGCACCTTTAAAATGTAAGAAAGTTTTTCTACTCACGTTATATGCTTCCTCAAGAATCCTTTTCTCCGGTATTCTGTACTGCAGCTGCCCACGTTCCTCGCAAAACATTCTGAAGAGGCACAACCTTGATGTAAGACATCAGCAATAAAAGTCACGGCATCCATCAGGTTGAATACTAGGCTGCTTGATTGAAGAGCAAGCAAGCTGAAATGCTGAGTTTCTTGGGATCGAAATAGAAAGCTCAGTTCTGCATCGAGAAACCGTTGCAGGTTACAAAAACTTACTCGATGAGTTCATAAATGGCGTGGTAGAATTCATCAAAGGATTGCACGCGGGCGACAAATTCATCGTAGTGACTTTCCATGAACTCGATAAGCTTTTTTGTGTCGCTAAGCTTTGGGATTCCTGGTTCACCCTTTTCACCCTTTCGGGAGCTCTGCCTCTGATCTCCAACTATCAAAACACAAGCTCAGAAACATCGTTCATAATTTACTGTCGCGGTCACAGTCCTCTGAACGCAAAGACCATACAACGCAGAAATTCTCTTTTCCACAGCAGCTATTTTGTCTTGTGGTTCAAGAGAGTATAAACAAATTGAAAGCACACAAGTTGTTCCAATGCAAGCAGGAATGAACATGATCGAAATGCATGGTTCAGCATACCTTGCTTCGCCTCGGCATTATCTTGTTCCATCCCAGAAACGCAGGAAGCTGCCTGGTCTCCTTGTGATCCATGGGGCTTAGGTTACATATATACGTCAGGCTGGCAGCCATGTTCCTTGAGTAGGACATTGACAATGGCATTTCCTCGACAGTAAGCAAGGCCAGAAGCCCGGAAGGCAGCAAAGAGCCATACATACAAGAACAGGAATCAGGTAACCTTTGTTAGAACCCACCTGATAATAACTCCGATCCACTGCAAGAATTTGGGCAGAAACTGCACGCAAGGTCCCCAATAAGGCCTAGAAATTTCTTTGGTCGCTTCAGAGAAAAGTAAATACTTTCTTCAGAAAATAAGTCACCAATTACGATTACCTGTAGATCGTACCTTGCCATTCACCAACATGCTAGTGCAACCCCGGCTTGGTCTGGTTCCACCGGCAACATCCCAAACAGCACTATTGTTCGTTTACACGCCATCCCACCTTCATCCACCTTTCCTGCCTGTCCCATCGTCACAAACTGCTTCTTCTCAAATGCCAATCAGCTCGGTGGCGTCCATGGTCGCCAACGTCGACATGAGGTCCTCATCAGTATCCTTGGCAAAGTGCATTTTCCATCCGTGCTGCAGCTTGGCTTATGAGATATCAACAGTAGCTATCGGACGAAGAAATACTCGTCTTTTCTCCATGTCCATGCCATCAGAACAGATAATGCCCCGCCCCCCATGAGGCCATGACACCGCCCACACGCAGCACAGCTGCACACAGGCAAGGTCACCGCTCATAACACTGCAGGACGGGAGGGGGCGTCCGTTGCTCGATCACCATCCAATCAACTTTCACATGTCAACCGTACGTTGAACTAGCCAAGGTTGCGGAGCGCTGAAAGCCTGAAACGATCGCGTCATTCCGTCGAGCATGTCGCGTGCATCGCGTCGACAGGTTGGCTTCGGGCACAGCTCCCCGGTCAGCAGCTGCTCCCGCCGTCCCGCGTCGCCGTTTACAACATACTCCCAGAAAACTTTGCATGAATCTTAATTCTTAACCCAACTTGAATAGTACTATTCATTCATTCGGAAATGCTTATTCATACTGGGAATGGAACGAGTGGTACGCGGTCACGTACTACTCTACCAGCGTACCACTTACTGCTACTCATCATCGCACACACGACGGATGGACAAAGACACCTCGACTCCTACAGACACAATAAGTCCATGGGAAACTGAAAACAGCAGCAGGTCACAGTATTTGAGCATCACAAAAACTCGCCCCAAACATAGGCCGCTGATGTCGCCTGGTCGATCGGTCACTCACTGCATGACGCAGCAGCCGTTGGGGTTGTCGTCTTTGAAGCGCGCCGGCGCCTCGTTCGCCACGTACTGCCGGCACGCCTCGTACTGGAACGCGTGCGGCGCGGGCACCCATGCGCCGCCGACGTACCCGTACCCCTGCGGCGGCGGCGGCGGCCCCAGGTGCACCATCTGGCCGTTGTCCGGCGGCGCCTCCTCCACCGTGCCGTCGCTCACCACGGCGACGGGCTTCCCCGTCCTGGACTGGATCCGCCACTTGAGCTGCGACGCGTCGAGGCTGCTCCCGGCGACGACCACGAACCCCGTCTCCAGCGACACCCACAAGTCCTCCACCCCTGCATGCATCCATGTCAGACTGAGACCGGAGCGAGAACTCGCCGCATCGCATCCACACACGAGATGTCGTACAACACACGCAGCGCGGCTTACCGTACAGGCTCTTGATGACCTTGCGGATCCTGCGGGCGCAACGGAGGCAGTGCACGTCCATCTCGAGGACGACGACGGGCGCCATCGCTCAGCTCTGTTGCCCCTGGCTACCTTTCAGATACGTGGGCGTGCTGATCGTTGGCTTATATAGAGGAAGAGGAAGGAGGAGCAGATGATCAGGTCGGTGCATGGGAGGCGAAATAATGGGGATTATGCGCAGACTCGAAATCGTGAATTACTCGCGCCGATTTGATCCTGCCGCCGTCAGTGTCGGCCATTCATCTTACCATGCATCGATCTTGCGGTAAATGCAGACCAGACATCGTCAAAAGCTTCCCATGTACAGTAGTATCTTTCAGATTTACCATTGCGATACGCTCCGATCTTACTTGATCGAGATCCCCGCCTTCCTTCCCAAAGCGTGACCGCTACTCCGATCCTCAGCCGCGCCCATCTTCGATCGCCATCGACAAACGACCATGCATGATAAGCCAATGATACCCAAAGACAATCATAATCTCGTAGCAATGCCATGCACATATATAAATGATTAAATACAAATTAAAATATATTCCCTGGCATACATGATTTTACACGAACAACTAATTAACATTTTGCAATGGACAAGTAATCAACAGTTCTATTAGCACACTGAACAAATTAAACATGCTACCGCTCCCTATCGTACTGCTACGCATCCATCATGATCTTGAATTCCTCGAAGCTGAGCACTCCGTCTCCGTCGAGATCGAACCTGCAGATCATGGCCTTGCACTCGTCAGTCTCCTGGTGCGAGCCGAGCTTGCTGAGCATCCGTTTCAGGCTCAGCGGCGTGATGCACCCCTCGCCCTTCATCGCGTACATCCCGAACGCCTCCTTCAGCCCCCGGCACCTCTCCTCCTCTTCCGCTTCCAGCTGCGCCAGCTTCAGGAACTCCTCCTGGCTCAACAGCCCGTCGCCGTCGGTGTCCGCGGACGCCACGAGGTCGTCGGCGTCCTCGGCGGACACGTCCTCGCCGAGCGCGGCCCTCATGCAGAGCCGCAGCTCGGCTGCCGAGATCTTGCCGTCGTCGTCGCGGTCGAACGCTGAGAACACGCGGCTGAACTCGGATGTCACGACCGCCATGGTCTTCAACTATCTTGCACAAGGTTCGGAGATTGATTGTTTTGCAGGCAGCTAAGCTAATGATCCCTGTCGTCCGCAACTGCAATGGCAGGTTCCGGTGCTCAATTCTATCTGTGGCTATAAATACAGCAACCATGCATGCGTACGGTGAAGTTCGTGTTGATGATTTCAAGGCGCAACCGCATGCCTGAGGAACGAGTCAGTACAGCTAGTGTCAAGACGAATTCCTAGCTCTAGCAGACTAGCACTATGGGTGCGGGTTGGCTCTTTCTTTGCAATAATTATTAATTAATCAATTGCTAAGTTTAGAAGACGAGGTGCAGCCGGCTCCAAGAGAAAGGGGCCTCGTCAGCTGCTCCTCATGATACTCTTATAATTATTTGCAGAGTACTGGTATATAGCAAGAGCCTGACATATCTGGAAGGAGTGGCGCGTATAAATAACTCGTCGCGCAGCCGGCGATGCATGACGAAGTCCTTGTTTCGGCAGTTTCGGTCATTCTGTTTGGTCTTATCTTGCTTTTGAAATAAAATGTCCTCTATGATCCAACTGACCAGCTTCATGAAACAAGCAGGTGGAGTGGAATACTCAACTCGGTTCATCAGAAATTTGTGCTGTTACAGTAGATCATTCCGTCAGAATTTTTCCTCTCTTTTTTTTCCCTGAAACAGGAGGACTGCAATCTTACAGACAAGTAGCAGGTGAGCAGTATTACTGATGCAACTAGAACAACATTCTTTTTTTCTTCACTGCGGTTACTGCACACCAGGGAGGAGAGGAGAAGGCAGAACGAACGCCACATCACAATAAACTTGAGGCGCCAGTCACATACGGCATGCAAGAAGTTCAGTCAGTTTGTTGTTGGACCAAATACAAAGACAACGGACTCCAGTCTGTTCAACACACCCGTGCAATTGAAAACCGCCACCCACTTTTCCAGTCAAAAATTGTTACTTCTTCCTTATGTTATTATTCCCTTAGAAAGGTACGTGATGCTAATTGCCGAACATAATCTAAGCAGCCCCAGTTAGCTGATTACCTCAACTATAAATACTGATGCAAATGGTCTCTCAGCTACAGACATTCAACAAGTCAGAGTGTCAACCAAGCAACCAAGGACAGGTCCACTGTCTGTCTACCCGCTCCAAAGTCCAAACGAACCTTCGTTCGCGGCTTATTAGGAGGTGAACGGCATCAGCATGGTTGCGGCGTCAGGTGAGTTGAGGCGCGTGTTCGCGTCCTTCGACCAGGACGGCGACGGCAAGATCTCCGCCGCGGAGCTGCGGCTCTGCATGAAGGCGGCGACCGGCGAGGACATGCCGGCCGAGGACGTGAGGGCGGTGATGGCGTCGGCGGACGCGGACGGCGACGGGCTGCTGGACGAGGAGGAGTTCGTGAGGCTGGCGGGGGAGGTGGTGGAGGCCGAGGACCACGAGCACGAGGAGGAGGACAGGCGCGGCAGGTGGCTCAGGGAGGCGTTCGGGATGTACGAGATGGAGGGCAGCGGGTGCATCACGGCGCTGAGCCTGAAGCTGATGCTGGCCAAGCTTGGCGCGCACCAGGACATCGCCGAGTGCCAGGCGATGATCTGCAGGTTCGACCTGGACGGGGACGGCGTGCTCAGCTTCGACGAGTTCAAGACCATGATGATGGGCTGAGGCGGAGCAGACGATGCTACTAGCTTGTTCAAATGGCTTCTGGTTTAGCACTGAATTCCTGGTTGTTCGAGTACTCGGCCGTTGAAGCTGTAATTCCTGTGTTGTTTGAATGTGAGTGGTCACTGTGAATTCATTCTGAGATGGAATGATCGAATGGATAGTGCACTTGTTGTCTGTTTAATTTGCCAAGGCGAACGTCGTAGTCAGCAGCAGCAACGTTCCAGTGTGGCTACCATCATCCTCATGCGTCCACAGCTTTATCCGGACCGCCAGATTCCGAACGTACGACTGAGATCATCATGTGCTGTGTTGCTTACGAAGTTGCCATGACAAGGCATACTCACATCGTTAGCTGGTTGCAAAGGCAACCAGTTGCCCAGCTGTGCATTCGGCAGGTGACGTCACCACCGACGTGGGCATGAGAGCTGCCGACTCCTACCTACTTTTGTGGTAATCCAGGTTGCCGAGTTTTACAAGTGAAATGTCTGCCAATCCATGACGAAACGTTGAACGGAAATTACAAACTAAATTGCAAGCGTTAAACTACAAGTAGTGCTCAAATTTTCAAACGCTCGCGCGCGTGCGGGAGTTCCCGTCTGCCATTTCCACCGAAAGCCGTGTAAATTGTTTGTTAAAAGATCGCCATGGAGAGTTGGAGACCATAAAAAGGAGACGCACGGACACAGTACGACGACGACGGTGACATGAGCAAGAGAGAAAGGACGCGCAGCGCCGTCGCTGCCTATCAATGGGATACCTGCGTGGAGATGGCCAAGTCGGACCGGAGAACACGGCGGCAACGTCCGGTCCGAGTCGGAAGATCCCCGGCTTCTTCCGCCTGCGCGGAATCCACTAATCCAGAAGCAGGCCGAAACCGCCCGCCCGCCACGCTGAAACATCGTCCCATACGCCACGGAATTTCCAAAGTTCCCATTCGAGTTTATCGCGACCTGCCCTGCTAATTTTTTTTCTCAGTCCACTAGTAGTCTAGTATTGAAGAAGGTGGTTGGTCCAAGCTGCCACGCGGCACGGCAGCGACGACGACCTGACCTGCCTCCTCCCTCCATCGCAGTACTCCCCGCCATGCCGTGAAGCTTCCAAAATGCGCGTCTTATCGATGGCCACTCCCATCTAGTACAGGAGGCAGGCGGCGTCCAGTACTATATAACCACCCGGACACGCCCGCCATGCCTTGGCACCCACCCAGCAAGGCAGCAAACGTAGCACCAATCCAAATCCAAGCAACAAGACATCATCGGACATCTCTGCTAGCTACCTAGCTCAACCTCACCGCCGGCGATCATATCGATTAGCAACCGCGCGCGCGAAGCAGACCGATCGAGGATGGTTGTCGCGTCGTCGTCTTCTGCCAGCACCAGCACCAGCAGCGAGCTGGGGTCCCTGTTCGCCGCCTTCGACAAGGACGCCGACGGCCGGATCTCCGCGGCCGAGCTGCGGCTCTGCATGAAGGCGACGCTGGGCGAGGACGTGTCGGCGGAGGACGCGGAGGCGCTGGTGGCCTCGGTGGACGCGGACGGCGACGGGCTGCTGGACGGGGACGAGTTCGCGCGCCTGGTGCACGCCGAGGTCGGGGAGGAGGAGCGCCACCGGGGGCTCCGCCAGGCCTTCGGCATGTACGAGATGGAGGGCCAGGGCTGCATCACCCCCACCAGCCTCAAGCGGATGCTCAGCAGGCTCGGCGCGCACCAGGAGATCGACGACTGCCGCGCCATGATCTGCAGGTTCGACCTCGACGGCGACGGCGTGCTCAGCTTCGACGAGTTCAAGATCATGATGAACGCATGAATTAAAGGACCTTGCTAGCTGTTGATTGGTGTAGGATGTTCATATACATTAGTAACATTACATAGTCCGATCCGATTCATTCATTGATTCATTTGTTACGGTTAATAAATTTGGGGAATTGAATTGTTCGTTACTTGAATCACAAAGGAAATGTCCATTATTTGTATCCTTGAAAGATCAAACTTGGAATCACGTGTAGGATCATCAGGTCAAACTTGAATTGTCCATTTGAACCCTTCTTGTCTTGTTTAATCTGCTTCTCGATCTGGTCAACAGTCCGAGAAAAGAAAAACGATAGTATGTATTATCATCAGCTGCGAACTGGGCAAGATTTTTCTGGCAGTGGGCCCAAATGGAAAATAGGCCGAAACCCTTTGTGCACGGCCTGTATCGCCGCTATCTCTGGAGGAATTTTATTGATGGGCTTCGTCGAACGGCCAATGGCCCAATCTAGGATGTAGCCCAATTGGTCGCATCTGTGATACCAATGTGATCTCGTCCCGGATCTTTTTTTTTTTCTTCTTTTTGCTGCTTGGCGGCGGCCAGGAGGCTACAGCGTGGTGTGGGCCGTGACACGTAGAGACGTGGCCAAGTCAGTCCAGTAGGTGGTGGTAAGGGAACACGGGGCGCAGGCAGAGTCTCTCGTATTGCTGGGTGGCCGGGTGAGGTTGACGCGCCACCAACATCAATCGATGATCTATCGTCGCGCATGCAGATGCAGTGCCCCCGCACCATGGCCGAATATCATCTTTATGCAAAACAAAGATCCCGATAACGATCGTCGGCACACAGTGCCAACAAAGGAAAAGAAAAGGCAAAGGTGTTCACTGGTGATTGATCGAGATATCCAGATCCATGCATGATCCATCACATGGCATCTCGCAGTACGTACGTGGCTTTTTTATTTATTTTTGGTTGGGGTGGGATATCTTTTTTGCATATACTTTTGCTGTTGCTTCAAAGTAGGACCATCTATGTTGGATCGTGAGTGGGAACAAAATTATTTAAACACTTATGTAGCTACGTGCATTACATTCTTCGCACTTCAACTGGATGAAGGTTAGACATTCAGACAGGCTTGCACGACGGCGTCGTCAGAAAGGGCCAAGCCAAATCAAATCACATGGGCAACCGTTGCATATCCACCGACTCAAGTAAACAAAGCAACGATGTGATGTGATGTGATTGATGGGTGCTGCGCATCGCCTGCACGTGCCATTTCTGCTGATAGTTACGCACCCGCTTGCATGATTACACATTACAATGCAAGGGAAGAAAAATAAAGTCAGAAAAGGATACGAGATCGTCGCCAGCAAGCTCAGCATCAATTCCGTCAGCGAGCGGCTGATCGACGCACACGGAACGGAAGGTATCCCATGGATTTCGGGAGCATCTTTTACCGCTCTCATTCGATCGGTCACTCTCTAGGTATATATGCTGCCCTGATCTTGACCTCTGCAATCATTTGACATGGACAGGATGTGGAAACCTGGCAGGATACACAACGTCTAGGAGCCTGCTAACCATCCCATCTTCTTCTTCTTCTTCTTCTTTTTTTACAAGCAATCATCACGCATCACGAGAATCAGCAACAACTGCGTCACCTAAGCACCATCTACTCCAAATCACTGCTGCTGCGCCATTGCCACTCCCACTCACTGCTTGGTAGAAATAGGCTTCAATTCAAGCTGAACGTTTTTCTTCTTTTTGCACGGCCGGACGGTGCTCTCGGATGTATTCCAACGAACCGGACCAACAAGTGCGGCATCGGCAGGGGCACACACGCATGCACGGCAGCATTTGCATGGCTGCTCTTCTGTCTGGCTGCACCACATGGCGAGAGCGGCGCCGGCGAACATGTTCCCACCAGTCCCACGGACCAGACCTGAGCGCTCCACCGTGCACATGGTTCATGCGCCGCTCCAGCCTCAGTACCGTCATTCCCCAACCACGGAACGGATACGGGAGGAATTTATAAGAACAGCTTCATACAGATTGGACGATCTCTGATTCGTTCTGCCAGAATTAATCGCCACAACAATTATCATGAGCTGTTTCTGGTACCCAGCTCACAAATAGTTAATGCTTTGACTAAAATCTAGTCATATTTCATTTTACGAAACATCAGCTACTCACAAATAGTTAAGAGTATTTGGTTTGGAAACATAGAATTCATACTTGTACATTTGCCTTAAAATATTGTAGAGTCTCGTACCCTCGGTCGGTGTGACACCATAGATAGCTGTGGCCCCTGTCCATGGCTGTCTGCCGCCCGTCCACAACAGGACAACCGTCACCACCCCACTTCACACCCAATAAAACGCCACGCCGCCACCACCACCGCAGGGGTCCATCACGGGCGAGCTACCCCCCGGCCCGGCCCGGGCCACACCACACCCACACTCCCTCTCCACCCAATCCTCCTCCTCCTCCCTCCCCACTGCGCACAGTCGCGAGGGCAGGGGACAACCAAGGAAAGGAATAATGGCGGCCCGCCGCACGTGCAGCGCGCGCCCGCCGAGCCGCCTCCTGGCCCGCATGGCCGTGCTCCTCGCCCTCCTCCTCGCCGCGCCGCCGTGCCTGCAGGCGGGGGGGCCGATCAAGACGGTGGTGGTGGTGGTGATGGAGAACCGTTCCTTCGACCACATGCTGGGGTGGATGAAGCGCCTGAACCCGGAGATCGACGGCGTGACGGGCGCGGAGTGGAACCCGGCCAACACGACGGACCCGGCGGCGGGGCGCGTCTACTTCGGCGAGGGCGCGCAGTACGTGGACCCGGACCCGGGGCACTCGTTCCAGGAGATCCGGCAGCAGATCTTCGGCTCCGACGACGCGTCCGGCCCCGCCCGGATGGACGGCTTCGTGCAGCAGGCGCGCTCGCTGGGGGGCAACATGACCGACGCCGTCATGCACGGCTTCGCGCCCGACAGCGTCGCCGTCTACCGCGAGCTCGTCGCCCAGTTCGCCGTCTGCGACCGGTGGTTCGCCTCCGTGCCGTCGTCCACCCAGCCCAACCGCCTGTTCGTCCACTCCGGCACCTCCGGCGGCGCAACCAGCAACAACCCGCAGTACGTTACATCATCCATCCCGTGCCTTATTCTCTTATTATCTCCATTCGTGGATCATGGATCGCCTTTACTTCCGCGCATACTATACAGTTCATCATCATCATCCCCCGATCGATGATCGAGCAATTGCAGTCCACGCATCGATTTCATTATTCTTGATAGCATGCATCTGTGTCCATGGACGATATCCCTTTAATTTTTGAGCTGGCTGCATTATTCTGGTTATTCGTTGCGTGCGTGAACCTGAGCGATCCGTTCCATCCAGACATCCAGTGCAGCCACAGGCCCACAGGGGTTGGTTGCCAACCTTGGCTTGACTTATTGATGGATACTGGTTGCTTGGTAGGGAGTGTCAAAGCTGTTGCTCACTGGATAATCACATTAACATTAATGGCCTCGTATTAGTTACTACTTGGTAGGGCGGAGTGCCAAAGCTAGCTGTTGCAATGCCAATGTACTAGGAGGAGGAGTAGAGCAAAGGGCGGTCAATCGGAACAGTTACACTGCTCCTCATTGCTACCTAGAAGCACAGAAGACGTTAGAATCTTTCATCAGTTGAACTCTACTACTACACATGCATGGAGAGCCAGTCAGCTCAAAATTGGGCCAGCGTGCAGGCAAAGGCAAGCAAATGAAGGCTATATATATCCTTGTAGTGTACACCAGATCACGGTTGCTTTATTTGTCCGCACGTATCTAGATATATATGTATTCCTGCCTGATCGATGAGTGACGACTTGCTTCATCCGTTGGCTTTGTCGCCGGCCAATCAACTTTTGGGCCGGGGCGTTGCTTTTTTTTGCCCCCCCAACTCAGATCCATCGAATGAGATTAGCTAGTGCCCTGGGAATGATTGCCGGTTATGTATTCAGAGGCGATTCAGGCTGTCCCGATCCACCGTCCATGCCATGTGAAAGCAAGGGGGGCAAGCCAAAGGTGATTCAGAGATGACTGCAGTAAAAAATAGTGATGACACTGTCACACTGTACTAGGAGCACTACGTACCGCCATAGTCTTTGCTGCTTTGAATATCGTGATGGCCGTATCTCTGTTGGCTTTATATATCCGGCTAGGTGCAGAGATACCGCTGAACATTAGATTACGGCCTATAAATCTTTTTTTTTCTAAAAAATATGAATCAGCAGGATGTACTATCATCATCTAGATTCTAGGCTGCTTCTTCGGTCAAAAAAGGAAAAAAAAATGGACCGCTGCCTTTTCAGGCTCCATTCGACAAAAGAAAATAGGTTCCATTCAACCAAAAGGCAGTTGGGTGCGTGAAACACGGAAGCGAAGCTTAACAGCTAAGCAAGCATTTGGTCACTGTGCCTAACTGGATAGTTGGGCCTTAATTACGCCATCCAGCTGAAAATCGCAAACAGGCCAGCCATCATACCTTCTCTACTAGCGGCCCATAGCACCAGCAGATTCGGCCCAATCTTTCTATGTACATGCTGAACTGTTTGTCAAGCTCTGAAGCTCGTAACCCTGACTGATGATGATGGTCATCAATGATGATGCAGGCTGCTGGCCAAGGGTTACCCTCAGCGTACCATCTTCGACAACCTCCACGACGCGGGGCTGTCGTTCGGCGTCTACTTCCAGGACGTGCCGGCGGTGCTCTTCTACCGCAACCTGCGCAAGCTCAAGTACCTGCTCGACTTCCACCCCTTCCACCCCACCTTCCGCGGCCACGCCCGCCGGGGGTCCCTCCCCAACTACGCCGTCATCGAGCAGCACTACCTCGACTCCAAGCTCGACCCCGCCAACGACGACCACCCCTCCCACGACGTCTACCAGGGCCAGATGCTCGTCAAGGAGATCTACGAGACGCTGCGCGCGAGCCCGCAGTGGAACCAGACGCTCATGGTCCTCACCTACGACGAGCACGGGGGGTTCTTCGACCACGTCCCCACGCCCGTCCACGGCGTGCCCAGCCCCGACGGGATCGTCGGCCCGCCGCCGTACAACTTCACATTCGACCGGCTGGGAGTGCGCGTCCCGGCCATCCTCATCTCCCCCTGGATCGAAAAGGGAACAGGTACTGTAAGCTGGCAGCACTGGTGATTTGATTCAGCAATACGATCGACCAGCTAGCTGGCTAGTGCATACAGTACTTGATTGACGATGTATCACTAACTACTAGTTTCTTCTTTCCAGTTGTCCATGGGCCAAATGGACCGACGCCAACGTCGCAGTACGAGCACTCGTCGATCCCTGCCACGGTGAAGAAGCTCTTCGACCTGCCGCAGGATTTCCTGACGAAAAGAGACGCGTGGGCAGGCACCTTCGAGAGCGTCGTGCAGGCAAGAACCGAGCCCAGGACGGACTGCCCGGAGCAACTCCCGATGCCGACGAGGATCAGGCAGAGCGAGGCGAACGAGGAGGCCAAGCTGAGCGAGTTCCAGCAGGAGATCATCCAGCTCGCGTCGGTGCTCAACGGGGACCATGAGCTCAGCAGCCTGCAGGACAGGATCCGGGACAGGATGAACGTCAGGGAAGGCATCGCCTACATGAGGGGCGCCGTGAAGCGCTTCTTCGAGGCCGGCATGTCGGCCAAGCGGATGGGCGTCGACGACGAGCAGATCGTCAAGATGAGGCCATCCCTCACCACCAGGATTGAACAACGTCCATAGACAGACACAGTGACAAGAAATTAATTAAAGCACACTACTGTAGAGATCAAATTGACTATATATGTCAAAGATTGAATTAAATATATATCAAAGAACCAGCATAATTAGTTAGGATCGATGTGCTCGTGCTATATATCAAATCATTGTTCATTGAAAAAAATAATCTAGAAGATCCCTAAATCACCTCTTTTTACCTCTTATTAGGAGGTAAGGGCTAAAGCAAATCTTGACCCTTGATTTGCATAAAAGAAAATATAGTTCAAATAAAAATCCCAGCTATCTCTCTCCCTAAATCACGCAACTAACAGCGCTTCTATCGGCTGCCTTACACTTCCGTGGCCTCCGAGATTCTTTCTTTATTCCTAGTTGCCTCTCCGGCCGCTAGACTAGATGGATGCGAGAGGTGGAAAGGATCACTCTGGTGGACCATGTACATCATCGAGTCAAGTGAAGGATCAGGTGACTAGTACATGTATAAATGATTCGGAAGGAAAAGATTATATAATTTCTTTTGTTTTTTGTTACTTACCTGTTAAGTCTGGCATTCAAAACTTTTCAAGTTCTAAGAAATCAAATGCGGCTGGAATCAAACCAATAAAAGGAAAATCATCAGCCATGCCCAAGGACAGAGAAGCTATATGGAAAATTGTTCTCCAAAGTGCACATTCAGCAGATAGTTGCTTGTGCTTTTTCGGATGGACATGACTTCACAATTACAAGCATCAGGGCAGGACTAGTATCAACTAACAATGAGAGTAGAACGTACACGTTGAGATCCATCTAGCACGTTCCATTCAAAAGAAAAAAATTGTTACACATTTGGATCATACCTGCACGGCGCATGCATCTTAAAAGAAAAGGAAAACCATACACGTTGAGATCCATTTTGCACGTTCCAGCACTTAAAAGGTTGTTACACATTTTGGACCCATCTTGCATGTAGCATACTTGTTAGATCTAATTAAAAAATATTTTGCCTATTTTCACTCTTCTAAAAATAATAAATAAATAAAATATTTTCATTTCTCCTGTTACCTCCTATAAGAGGTAATATGGGATAAAAGTCATCTAGATCAACGGTCCACAATTACTTGGGAGTACCTTAGCAAAACCCATCGTTGTCAGTTGTCACCGTCAGCGATGATGAGATGAGCATAAAAACTGTGGGGGTTGACGTTTGGACGCGTAGAGGGGCTGGTTCAACACACTGGATAGGTCACACATGCATGTGCCGCTCTCCTGCCCTGCCGGAGCAAAGCGCGGCAGCCATAGCTAGCAAGCACATACATGCGGAGCGGGGTGGCTCTCGTCTACCTTTCAACTCTTCATCGTATCGCAGCACTACCTCCTGCCTCCCGCAAACCCGCAGACTTGCCGCGGACTCACAATGCCAGCAGCTCGAGACGATCACCATCGCCTTCCACCCCAACCACCAACAGCATGGACCATCTCCCTCCATGGAGCACAGTTTCTGTGGTGCGCCCTCGTCAGCCACCGACGCGGCTAGTGATCACTGAAAAAGGGTGCAGAGAACAGCAGAAACCACATGACCGGCGGTGATCTGCGTCAAGATCGGAGACGCCCAACCTGATACGTCCCGCGATGCTGTCCGATAAAACTGCATCACAACTAGACCTCACGCGGCAATGTAATGATTTTCCTTTGAAACATTTCCTCTGCTGGAAATGCATCCTCTCTGTCATTCAACTCTGCCATGAAATGCATCCGCCACTTATGTTGCATCTCCATAGCTGTGATGCACAGGCAAATTCTCCATCAAACATCACTCCTTGTCCATGTTGTTGACAGCTCCCATAAATACACCGCGCCATGTAAGTATGTAACATCGTCCAACCCTTCCATGTCCCATCTAATCTCTCCCTTGTTGTGATCCTTCTTCAGACTATCTGGGAGCACTGACCAACAATGTCACCGCCGAGACTACCCGTCCTCGTCCTCGTACTCCTGTCCACCTTCTGGGCCCCTTCCACTGCCGTGCGCAGCGCGACGCTGCACCTTGCACGCTCCCACTCCATCTCGCCCGACGCCGGGGCACCGATCACCGCATGGGCGGCCTCCCTGGCTGCCCAGTCCGCGGCGGACGCAGCACGCGTGGCCACGCTCGCGGCGGGCTCCGGCAAGACCAAGAAAGGCGGCCGCCGGTCGTTCGTGCCGATCGCGCCGGGAAGGCAGATCCTAAGCATCCCCAACTACGTCGCCCGCGCGCGCCTCGGCACGCCGGCGCAGACGCTGCTCGTGGCCATCGACCCCAGCAACGACGCCGCGTGGGTGCCGTGCGGCGGCTGCACGGGCTGCGCCGCCTCGGCGCCGTCGTTCGCCCCGACGCAGTCGTCCACGTTCCGCCCCGTGCGCTGCGGCTCGCCGGAGTGCGCGCAGGTGCCGAGCCCGTCGTGCCCCGGAGGTGCGGGCGCGTCGTGCGCGTTTAACCTCACGTACGCGGCGTCCACGTTCCAGGCACTACTGGGGCAGGACTCGCTCGCACTCGAGAACGGCGCCCCCGCGTCGTACACGTTCGGGTGTCTCCACGTCGTCACTGGAAGCTCCGTGCCGCCGCAGGGGCTCGTCGGCTTCGGGCGTGGGCCGCTGTCGTTCCTGTCACAGACCAAGGACGTGTACGGTTCCGTCTTCTCCTACTGCCTCCCGAGCTACAAGTCGTCCAATTTCTCGGGCACGCTCAGGCTCGGCCCCATCGGGCAGCCGAAGAGGATCAAGACGACGCCGTTGCTATCCAACCCCCATCGCCCTTCCCTCTACTACGTGAACATGATCGGGATCCGCGTGGGCAGCAAGCCCGTGCCGGTCCCGGCGTCCGCTCTGGCGTTCGACCCGGCCAGCGGCAGGGGCACCATCATCGACGCCGGGACGATGTTCACGCGGCTGTCGGCGCCGGTGTACGCCGCCGTGCGCGACGCGTTCCGGCGCAGGGTGCGGGCGCCGGTGGCGGGGCCGCTCGGCGGGTTCGACACGTGCTACAACGTGACGGTCGCGGTGCCGAGCATCAGCTTCACGTTCGCGGGGCCGGTGACGGTGACGCTGCCCGAGGAGAACGTGGTGATCCGCAGCTCGTCGGGCGGCGTCGCGTGCCTGGCGATGGCGGCGGGGCCGGCGGACGGCGTGAACGCGGCGCTCAACGTGCTGGCCAGCATGCAGCAGCAGAACCACCGCGTGCTGTTCGACGTCGCCAACGGCCGCGTCGGCTTCTCCCGCGAGCTGTGCACGGTCTGAATCAACCGGAACGTATTTGAAATGTATGCTGCGTACTAGTACCCTAGAAGCGCTCATTCCAGGCACCGTGGATGTCGTGTCGTGTTTTCTTGACCGGAAGAGCTGCTACTGAAGCCTGCATTGGTGTTCAAGCTGTGAGAATTTGGACATGGCAAGCTGCCCGTCTAGCTCAGTCGGTAGAGCGCAAGGCTCTTAACCTTGTGGTCGTGGGTTCGAGCCCCACGGTGGGCGAATTTCTTTTTGGTTTTTGTACATAGCAAATTCTCCGAGGAACCCAAAAGTGCGTGCGTGGGCCGTCCCGTCCCTTCGAGCGAGTTCTTGCCTGCTGCGCTGGTTTGGCACTCGAGGTGTGTAAGTTGCAAGTAGAAGCCCAACCATACATGTAGGGCTTCTTTGTTATCAGCGTCGTAGACGCTTTGGAGTAAACCAAGGAGTGCTAGAAAGAAAGCTCTTTGTTATTATCGTACATACTACGCATAATGCAGCAGCGTAGCGCGGTACCACCCACCCACCGTCGGTGAGTAGCAAGGTCCCTGGCAGGTGGCAGGGCCGAGGCCATGCCGTGGTCACGTGACAGCGGAGTGGACAGGCACTGAGGCAGGTTATCGTGGCGCAGAGATCGCATCCGTACTGTACGTGCGGTGGGGGCAAGTCGCTGCCACCAGCCCAGCGGCAGCGAGCGAGACAGAAATACTAGTCGGCGCGAAACAGGCCGGAAAGAAGTAAAGACAAGCGGGCGGCCCAGCGCATGCATACATAGGCTCTGCGCCTCCGCGTGCACTAGCCTGAGGCCCATTCCCCCGCAGGGACCAGGCCAGAGGCATCTCAAGCAGGCCGCCGCTGGCTACTAGCCTGCTGGCTCGATCCGTGCACACATGCGTCGGGCCTCGGTCCATCGCCGCCCAAGACGTGCCGGCGGTGGCGTCGGATCGGGCGCGAGCGAGCAGGATCCCTTGCCATCCTGGCTGCGCGGCGCAGGCTTTCATTGAATAATCGGGGAGGCCTGCGGGCTGCGGCGGTGGGCCCTGGCCGTGCCAGGGGTTTAGTTATTGTGGTCGCCGATAAAACAAAGCAAAAGAAAGCATGCCATGGCAGGTGGCGTGTGGATGGATGCGGCCGGTCCCCTCCCCCGCCTGCCCGCGCGGGGCTCGAGGCGGGCATCCGCCGCTGCCATTGCTGCTCCTCGGAAACCGCGGCGCCAAAGACGAGACGCGTCTGGCCTCTGCCATCGCCGCGGCGCAGGCACACCGCCCGCACCTCCTGCCCCTGCGTGTCCCGTCCGGTGGCGTGGCATCTGGAGGAGCTGGAGCGAGCTGTGGAGTGCGCCGAAAGTTTCTTTCCCCGTGCCGCGCGTGGGGGCCCATGCGTGCGTGCCTCCCGCTTTGCTTCCTCCTCTTGCGCGGCGCAATGCAAGCCCGGCCCCGGGCCACGCACGAAATGCGCTTGTTTTTCCACTTCACTACTGTCGTAGAAAGCGCGGTACATGTACTAATGTTGCACTCCTCTTTAAGAAGAGAAGAAATTGGGTTGCATGAAATAGTGGGGAATTTCGGCGAGCCATACCAGCAACACGAGCCAGTGTTTACCTCGTGCCAAAGACTAGTTTCACCAGGGTACCAAAAGGAATAACGGGTCATCAGGAAATTAGTACCATTTCATGTTCAGGGTACGACGTGTTTTCCACCATGCGATCACACAATACGCCACCAGCGGCAGAAGAATTGGCAGCTGGGGTACCGTCCAGGCGAGAAGAAAATACTGGGACAGCTAGTAGTAGGAAGAAGGAAGCAAGTTGCTATTTTCACTCTGCACTGATCCTGTCGTCCCTTGGAAGCGCACGTTGTACAGCAAAAGCCGACCGGCCTCATAATTCCCGTGAGCACATCATCCGCCTGCACCACGGCAAGCAAGCAAGCAGTTGGTGTACTGCGCTGCTTCCAGTGCACTCGAAGCAAAGGATCCGATGCCATGGCAGAAGAAGCTTCAACGGAGGAGGAGGAGACGCACGCGTGAATGATGCACCCAATAATTGGCGCTCCATCCCCCCCGCTCTCTCTCTCTCTCTCTCTCTCTCTCTCTCTCTCTCTCTCGTCTCTACTTCTAACAGGCCGGCCTCGCCTCTCTATTGCCAGCAGTGTCCTACACGGCTTCGGTTAACAGTAGTGACGAGTGACCTTTGGATGTGCCGTGGTTTGGTGGCGAACCACTAGAGCAGATATGGAAAAAAGCGACCTAAGTTTACCCTTTTCCCGGCTCAGCTCACTCTCAGAGTGTGTGTTCTCCCCTTTTGACTTGTCACCACTCCACTTGGCTTAACACTTTACGGCACCTACAGCTGCTGCTCGTTCTATGCAATCATTTCTAAACCGCAATCTATGCGATCCACGGTGCTGGAGGTAGCCGTACTGTTTCAACCGCATGCACTGTCCGAGCTTGTTTTGTCTTTGCGAATGATGCAGGATGTTGCCTGCGACGCAGCTCATTGTCGTCGCCCGCCGATTTGATGCAGATGATCCATCATCCTGGAGGTACGCGTCCGCAGCCATTGTCAACGATGCCATGGCAGCCGCGGAGAAGATGAATGCGCCTCGGGGGTCGAAACGGGCGAGTCACATGCACGAAAGCGATGACCTCGAGCGCGACGCCTTCCCAGGGACACGACACAGCAAGCTTGCCCCCATCTCAAAGAACTTTCCCCCCCCGGCCGGCGATCGGCGACACATGGAAGCGGTCGTCGCTCGCGCGCAGGCGACCTCGGCCCCGCAAGAGAGAAAAGGCTCGCCGAGGGGCGGGCGGCGGCTGCACGCCGCCAGCCGGAAAGAACGGAGGGACACAGGAAAGACACGCTCCGTCGACGCGGCGCGGCGGGCTCATGGAGGAGAATTGACAACGGAGGGGGCGCGACGCAGGCGCAACAAGTGGGCGATTAATAATTAACCACCGGGCACCACCATCTGGGGACCGTTCCAATTTTTTTTTCTTTTTACCGCGGGTAGCAGCTTCGCGGGCTTGGACTCTGAACCCGACACCGATCGATCAGCTGTCTTTACCGGCTCGGATTGTTAGGGACCAATGAGGCGAGCAGTAGAACGATGATGGGATTAACCGGGCAGAAAGGCTCGTGATCTGCGTTGGCACGATGATGGGTGAGAAAGATACTACTACAGGTTGGGTGCTAGTACTGGAGTAGTAATATACATTAGTAGTGGAAATAGTATGAAACATGACCCTGGTATAACCTCTTCTTTAACTAGCAATTCATAGGTCAAGCCTACCAAATTCTTAGAAGATACAGTAATAGCCGATCTAATACGCCCCTAGAAGTAAAAAAAGATCCTGGGCTCTGCCTGGCCAATCTTGCAGCTTTGCACGGCAGCATGGACACGACGACCACTCCATACAAAAGCACATGAAACCCGTGGGTGCTGGGCATCATCACCCGTCCTGCAGGCCGAACAACACCGACATGATGCCCAAATCACAGGACGCAATCCGGAAAGGCGCGGCCGCCGCTGTTCCCGCCGCCGACTTCTCCCAAAAGCAACCCTCCCCGGACGCACCACCAGACGTCCACACCGAAGCGAGGGGATCGCCTTTTCCGACCGCAGGTGGCGCACGCCGACGCGTCCATGCACCGCGCCCTGGGCTCTCTTGTCCGGCTCCGGCCTCGTCTTGGCCCTTCCCTTGCGCGAGCAACGTCGAGACTGCGCGTGCAGGGGGAGGTGCCCAGGCTAGGGCTCAATTTGGATCCTCTCCAACTAAAGTTTAACTTGCTAACATTTGGAGCTAAAGCTTAGATGGTTAAACTTTATCGGAGTTGTTTGGATCCTTAGGCAAAATCTTTTTAAATAACCATGCTACCTTTCATTTATTACTGTTAACTCTCCAGCGGCGTGAGTTTTAGCAAATATGATGGTATTTTAAACTTTGCTCACCTTTAGCAAGTTTTAGCAACTCTTGGCTGGCTAATGACTAAAGCTCCTTTTGGGGTCCAACTAAAGTTTAGCAACATTTCAGCTGGACCCGTTTGGATCCAAATTTGCTAAATTTAGCCCCTAAACTTTAGCAAGGAGATCCAAATAGGGCCATCCACCGGTGCAAGGACGCTGTACTTATTGTATCCATCCCTTGTTGGTGTGCACCACATTCTTGTGTCCCAAACACCACCACATTCCGCGTTTGTCACAGTTAGTAGGCCGTATATATATCATGTAGTATGCGCTAGCAGTGCCATTGGCGCAAGCATATCCAGATATTGTTCGGTTATCAATAAGTGAGTAAAATGCACCGGCGGTCTTTTAAACTTGTGAGGGTGTGTCACTTAGCTCCCTCAACTTCGAAAATGCATTTATAAATTCACAAACTCGTTGATTTGTTCACTACAGGTCTATACATATTCGTGTGTGCATGTAATGCTGACATAGCATGCTGACTGTACGTCTCCCGTCTCATTTATCTTCCTCTTCTCTAAATATCTCCGGTCCAACCCTGCTCGATCTGTCGGGCGGCCCCAGCAAGTGCCGGGATTGACAAGCGACATGCTAGCCAAGAGGAAGACCAGAGGAGGGGGATGGCATGGTGGAGAAGGAAGCTAAAGGTAAATGTGTCATTTCTCGTCATAATCGATATTGGTAGCCTGGGGAAGTACTATTAGTGTGTCATGTCAGCATTACGTGCATACATATAAATCTACGGTGAACAAATTAAAAAGTTTATGTACTAAAAATACATTTTCGGAGTTGATGAACCTAAGTGACATACCTTCACAAGTTTAGGTAGCGGCGGTGTATGTTACTCTTAATAAGTCTTAATAAGTTAGAGCCAAATATTGATGGACAGTTGTGGGGGGCGATACTAAATTCTCAAGGGTAGGGTTCTCGGTACTTGACCGTTACGTCGAATGGCCAATGCCGGTATGCTGAATTTTCAGTTGGTCTTTTCAGAATATTTTTTCCAGCTTTGCACCAGATGCCAGCCTCTTTGTATTGGTGATCTGCTGCATGGCTGCGGGAATGAGATCTTGTGCGAGCTGAGGGAAAATGAAAACTAAGTCTAGTTTAGGAAAGCGAAGCATCGACTGGGAAGAACTTTATGCAATAGATTGCGGGTGGAGTTTTGGGAGAGTTGAAAAGGGGCCGGAGAAGCTGCGAAAGGAGAGGCCCGGGGGAGTGGAAGCATGAGAGAAAACACAAAGATCGCTGGCACGGAGCTCTCCGATCGAACAGGACGAGCCTAGCTCAATGCAGCCAGCAGAGATGTGAATCAACTAGTTATATTTCGTCTCGGCAACGGATCGAATCGATGGAGCACACATGTGAAGGAGAAGGACTCACGGCCGGCGGGGGAGCAGAGCAAATGCAGTCGGCGACAAGCCGGGCAAAATACCTGCCTGCATTGGCGAGGCGTACGGACATCAATAATTGACCCTCCTCCGTTCTCCTGCCCAAATCGTCCCCCCTCCCTCTCCTTCTGGCCGGGGACGCAAACGGAAAGGAGGCGCTCGCCACGGACTTTGGCGTGGCATCGCGTGCACGGCAAGGACGCGGCCAACGACGGTGCGCGCGCGCGGGAACGCCGTGCACGCGGACTACCCGCCGAAAAGCAACCGCGCCGGCCGGCCGTGCCCGTGCGTCGACGCCCATGCACCGTACATTACTGATCAGTGTTGGGTCTACGTACGCGTTGAATCGATCACGAGCCCGTCGTCCAGTCGCAACCTCCAGTACGAACGTACACGTAGTACGGCTGCCAGGTTGGCCCCAGAATATACCCCTAACCTAACCCCTACGCGTATACAGTATACACCGTCCTTGCCAGATTTGACGTGCAATAGCCAGATGACACTCGATCAATACCATAGATAGGCTCGATCGATCCGGACCGTATTAGAGCTCGGGCTCGTCGTCTTGCTGTATTGCGCTTCCATGCCGAACCTTATCGTTTGCTCGATCCTGTACGTATAGAATCACCAGGCGACGTACGCCACCGACTGTCCTCGGCGGGCACCACGGTACACCGCCATCAGTCCATCTTCCAATACTATAAGAAGGGAACTAATTTTTAATCCGGATCCCATAGAATATTTAGATGCCAATTAGGGGACTAAACATGAGTTAACTGCAAAACCAATTGCATAAATGGAGCCTAATTCACGAAATGAATATATTAAGTTTAATTAATTCATCATTTGCAAATGTTTACTATATCACAATATTATCAAATCATGAACTAATTAGGCTTGATGGATTCGTCTCTCGAATTAGCCTCTATTTATACAATAGATTTTATAACTGATCTATATTTAATATTTTTAATTGGTGCCAAACATTCGATGATACGAATCATGCCGATTTCGACCATATGGCCACCGGCACACCACCAAGGGTTTTCCATAGCTTGTTCCTCCTGCGCACGAGCCATTCATCCGGTGGCAGTGGCACCACCAACGCCACGCTCTTGTACTACAAGCACAGCTACTGCATCGTCGCGAGACCGTCCCTACCAGGCAGCCGGTGACTCGTGAGGGTGGATCCGGTGGTCAGTCTTGGCTTTCTTCTCCGGGTAAGCTGCCCCTGCGTGTGGAGGCCGTTAGGCGCGCAGCAGCGGTCGCAGTTAATGCTCACGCCACTAGCGTCCAAAAATCCAACGGTCCCCCTGCCGCTCTGTGGAGTGCAGCGAGCCTCGCCTTCCTGGAAGGCTGCTCTCCTGCTTTGCTCCCTACTTCGCCACCAATAATGCCCCCCCTTCTCCTTTCAATAACAACAACAACAACAACAATAATAACAATACCCCCCTTCTATTCTAGTATACACGGTTTTACACCCTTCTATTCTAGTATACACGGTTTTACAAATATTCCGTTGTTTCACACGTCAATTCTGATCGCTCCGTTCAAACTTTTTTTTTTAAAAAAAAGGGGCTGAATGTTCAGAAAATGTCATGAGAATGAAAGTTTGAAGAGAAAGATTATGTGGCCATATCCGCCATACCACCGCGGGATAGCACCAAGTTGTTGTTATAAGCGCTGAGGTACGGATAATTATTGCACCGGTTTAATAACTTAAGATATTGATTTGCACCACAATTGAAATGTAAGAGATCAAAACCATACTTTTTGCGACAATTTTAAAGAGTGAAAAATACATATTTTTCTTTTAGTAAAGCATAATAGGTGGTAATTGTCCCCCACTCTAACGAAATCAAATAAGAATCTAGATTAAAAAAAACAAAAGAGTGGCTCCGGCCTATTGCTACCCGCCACTTATCCTCAGTTACCAGCAGCAAGGCTGGGCAAGGACGTGCAGTCACATGAATGCCCAAGTCCTGTCACTGTCCATACTTTGGTGTGAATTCATGCAGTGTGCGCTTGTTAGTTGTTAGGGAATTAATTTGCAATATTCCAATCACCTGTTCTGTCCTTATGCTATTGACGTCGTCCAAGTACAAGAGACCAATCAATGTAAAACCTCTGATCGAAACGTTTGGATATGTTTAGCGCTCGAGGGGTTATATTACTTCCAATTCCTTTTATTGGCCACCTTAATCCTAAACATCCAGTAAAGTAACAAAACGATCCGCTGGTCATTAAACCAGATAAGATGTCACTGGAGGAAAGCTTTATTTGCGTCACGCTTGGGGCTCTCGGGCCGGCCCCGGCGAGACGACGACCCCAGCGCATTTCGTCACATCCGACGGCATGCAGGCAGCTCTCTCTGATCTTGATCAGCTGCTGCCTACTTTGGCGACTTGCCGCGGTTGGTTGGCATGCGTGCGTGCTCATTCCTACCTGGTGGCTTGAGCGTGTGAAACACTGCACGGCGTGCCGCGGCAGCAGTTGCCGCTCGCTTGACCTTTTGTGCGGATGCCGTGTACCAGATCTACTTGATGCTTGGTCCCGTTCCCCTGGCCGCCATGTTCGATGGCATTGAAGCGATCGAGTGGGCGCACCGACGCGTCGCTTTGCGGCTTGCATGCTCGTTGTTGTGGTGATGAGCATGAGGTTAGCTAGGTAGCCGCCCTGGCCTGCTGCTGCTGCTGCTTCGAAAAGGGAGGCTGCTGCTGGAGTCGTTTGGCCGGTTAGGTTAGGTCGCCTTCTTCATATATCTGTTCCAGCCGGCCGCAACTTCAGACGGCCACGCACGTTTCAATTCTTTTGGCTTTGATTTTGGCCCCTGGCCTGGGCTGGGGGACCCTGATCGATCGATGCATGCATCAAGTGTTAGCTGCTATCACTTTCGTTCGTTGGGTGTGCACCTGCCGATCAAGTGAAAACGTGCACAATAGTGCTCCCCACTACGCACTGCTAACGACGATTACCATCAACTTAACCGGCCGTGTGGTGATAGTAGCTCGCTGTGGATACTATGCTTTGGTGCAACGGTGGGTTCGCTTAGCTTCTTCCTGAATTCTGTGGGACGCATGATGGCGATCGGGTGGAGCAGGTAAGGCTGGCCCCACTGGCAGTGAAAAGGGGTAATTTCTTTCTTCTCGCCCAATCGTCGTCAATCAAACCATGCCATGCCGCTGTTGAAACGCAGGTAAATTGCCGCCCGCCGCCCCTATGCCCCTTCAAAAAAAAGGAAAGAGAAAAAACGACGCGGCGCTGACGATAGATGATGCCCTGGACCGGCGCGCCCTGCGGCCGCCTCTCTCTCATTTTGGTGTGGACTCCCTTCCGCCGCTGCGCCACGTGACCTCGCCGGATAAGCACCAGCCCTGGCTCTCGGCACTTGCGGCCATGCGGGCCGGGGTGGAAGAGACGACGAACAGGAGTAGTACTCTCTACCAGACATACAACAGTGGTGCAGTACGAAGGGAATCGGAAATGCTATACCCCCACGTTCTCCTATTCTTAGTTTCTTACTATGTTTACAACATCATTTGATGAACTAATTAATTAGCTTATTCTATCAATTTTATTGTTCATAAAAATCCGCTTACTAAAAAGATCACCATTGCCAATAAATTATCTTGGCACCTTTTGAAGCCTCCACGTGAAGCCACCTAGGATCTTAGGTAGACACTTAAAAAAACAGAGAAATACAAGAATTTATCATAAAAAACAGAAACATCCGGCAATCAATCCCACAACTCCAATCATAATAGTCATTAAATCTGTTATTTTTTCTAACAAATTACCCACCTCCGCCAATATAAAAATAGGTTAAAGTAACCCCTAAACATGCATCTAAATTACCCACCTGTGCCATTAGAAAAAATAATGTCAAATAATCCCCTGAGTTTATATATAAATTATCTAATTATGTCATTATCAAAAGTTAAAGTAACTCCTAAATCTGAATCTAAGTTATATAATTATAATTAAATCTTAAAGTGCACCAATATAAAATTCTAAATTACTATATCTATCATTATTAATATATTATTTATGTTATTGCTTATATAAAAATACTACCTATGGTGCGTGTCATGTGTGGGGGAAGATATAAGAATACCAATTTTTGTATTGTTCACACAGCTATAAGTCTTATTTTTATATTAATTCTAATTAGCCCACGCTGGAGCACGGGTAGATAGGCTAGTTAAGCTATAATTAGGTTAAATGGGGCATTCATATATTAATCTTTTAAACATAGAATTACAATATTAATGAAAGAAAAATGAGGGCAACATATAAATTACAGTTCACTGCCATTACCAAAAAAATACCCTAAACCCTAGACGCTCTACGCCAACCAAAACACAAAATATTATGTGAATCCTTGAGCTGATAGTAGAGCAGCAACCTTTGGAGCGCATCAACATAGACATTAGTTTGCATAGGAATTGACACGAGTGAACAGTAAATGATGATATGAGGCCAGTCCGAATGGAAGTTTTATGCAAAGTTTTATAGCATTAAATTTTATGTTATATCATCAATTTTGCTGACATGGCGATGAGAGAGAAGGAGGGAGTTTCGTAAGATGAGAGAGAAATTTCATCTCCATGAAACTCAACCGGCACGGTTACATAGTTCTCAGTCTTAATAACTATATTTTGAAACTGTGCATTGGGACTGGCTTGAGCTTTCTACTTAACGTAGCCATTAGTTTGCAGAGGAATTGACATGAGTGAACGGTAATAAATGATGATATGAGCTACTTCAGGCGGCACCAAAGCATAGACCGTTTAGCTCGAGGTCGTGGTGTGAGACAAATTGAAAAGCAGGACATATATAGCTCGCAGATCATTGATGGTGTACTTGTAGCAACAAGCCATGCTGAAAAATCAATTGGTTTGATAGCAGACACAAGAGTAAAAACGTTTCAAGGGCCACATAAGGATTGACATCAAACTAACTGCACCATTGTGGGGGCCACCTCCTAGTTTTTATCTTCCATCTGGAAATTGCATTTCGTGCATTCAAACATATTTACGCCGTTTGATTTACATATCTGTCAAATATGAGGCACCCACCGAAGATACCGCCTTCTGTCACGGATAAAATTAATTCTTTTTAGTCGTCACTGGCAGAAAACAAAATCTGTTTCTGAGTAGTAAGTAGTGACAGTAGAAGCTTGCATGCATGACACAATGTGCAATCTTAGCATGTGTAGTATAATTAGGTATGCTAGTCTGATTGCATGTTTAATCTCAGGGGCAAACCTAATGCTTGTAGGCTTGAAGATACGGCTACGTCCGTCCTAGGATAACGACAACCCAATCTATTCCGAACAGGATGATGGACCTACGTACAAAGGTGTATATATAAGTTGACAAACTAATTTTCCCTCCTTTTAATAAATAAAAGGAGATGTGCTCCTGCCCACGTTATTTCAAAATAAAAATATTAAATTTGGTTGGTAGGAGTTTTTTCTTTTCGTAACAGAAGAACAATCGTAGGAGTATTTTGGTTGAGCCAAATGGCAGGAGTGGCGACGGAAATGTGCTACAGTGGTTTTCTGACTCTGGGTGTGTGGATGTGTGGGATGGCAATGCCGGTAGTCGTAGGCAGCGGCAGGCTAGATCCCTCTGCTGAGCGCTTAGCTTTTAACGCAGCTGCAGGATCGGCAGGCGGCAGAAGCAGCGGCAGAAGAAGCTCGTCAGTGGTGTGCAGCGCAGGCAAGGCAGCAGCCAGCAGCTCAGCTGTGATGAGCGGCAGGGCTCAGGCTGGGCCTGGGCGGGCAGAGCAGCAAGACAAGCGGCCGAGATAGATAGGGAGTGATCGAGAAGATCTCACAGAGGAATTTCAGTGTCCCCACACACCCACTTAAATCGCACCCGCTTTCTCCCTCTCCCTCTCCCTCTCTCTCTTTTCTTTCTTGCTTTCTTTCTCCCTCTTCTCCTCGCTTCGCTGCTGCAGTGCTTCCTCTCTCTACCACTTTGCTGTATTGCTTCTCTTCCTTCGCCTTCCTGCTCCTCTCTCTCTCTCTTGTAGATGTAGCCATCCATCCATGTCACTCTCCTAGCTAGCCGCAAGAAATCGCAATAAAAAATCACATCCGGGCGAAAGGGGAGAGAGAGAGAAAGGAGGAGAGCTCGTCTCCTCCCCACTAGATCGATCATAGGCCCAGGTATATAGAGGAGGCCAGTAATTAAGGGGGAGATAGAGACTGGGCGCTCTAGGGCACTACCGCTAGCAGTTGCAGAAGCTGAGACCTCAGCTCAGCTCAGCTCAGCAAGGAGGAGTGGAGACGAGAGGAGGGGACGGGAGATTTTTATTCGCAGAAGAGCGCGGCGTCTCCTCTCCTTTTTATCTGCTGCGGGTGGGCGGCGGCGACTGCTGCTGCTGCTGCTGCGGCCGTAACGAAATCTAGGCTCTATCTACAGCGGCGCAATTTTAAATCGAAATCTGGGCTCCTCTCCTCTCCTCTCCTCTCCGCAGCGCAGCTACTAGCTCTGCGAAATCCATTCCGGGCCTATAAGTGTGGCTTCGGGACGGCGCTTCCCATCCGACACCGGCGCCTTCGCGGACTGGGTCGCCTCCTCGGCCGCCGCCGGCCGCGGGGACGACCTCTCCCTCGGCTTCAATGCCGGCGCGGCCGCCGCGGCCGCGGCCGCCTCCGGCGCCTCGCTGGGCGCGGGCCTCTGGGGCCCGGCCTCCTCCGCGGCCTCCATGCGCCAGGCGGCCGCGCTGAACTACGGGATGGCCGACGTGGGGATGGTCGTCGTCGCGCCCGCCGCGTCCTTCCACCACACGCACCACCACCACCACCACCACGAGGCCGCGGCGGCAGCGGCGGCGGCGGCGGCCGCGGACCCCATCTTCCCGCTGCTCTCCGGGGGGCCCTGCGTGCTTGATCCGGACGCCGCCAAGTCGGGCTCCGGGGCGCCGCCCGGCAGCGCCATCCAATTCTGGCAGCCGCAGCCGCCGCCGCAGTCGCCGTCGTCGGCAGCGGGCGCTAACCCTAACCCTAGCGCCAGCCCCTTCGCCTACCTCAAGAAGCCCCTCCCGATGCTGGACACCGGCGCCGGCTCCTCCGGCTCCGGCGCCACCACGTGCCAGGACTGCGGCAACCAAGCGAAGAAGGACTGCGGCCACAACCGGTGCCGCACCTGCTGCAAGAGCCGCGGCTTCGACTGCTCCACCCACGTCAAGAGCACCTGGGTGCCCGCCGCCCGCCGACGGGAGCGCCAGCAGCTCGCCGCATCCGGCTCCGCCTCCTCCTCCCTCGCCACGGCCTCCGCGGCGGCGGTCGCGTCCGCCTCCGCGTCGAAGAAGCCCCGCCTCTTGTCGTCGCAGACCACCACATCGCACACATCAACCTCCAACGCCACCACGCCGCGAAGCTTCGACACCACCTCCAGCCACCAAGGTACTAGCAACACTACCAGTATACATGGTCGGACCCATCATGCTCACCGAACAAGTAAGTACTAAGTAAACATGTGTTGCTCGCTTCAGACGCGTCGTTCAGGGACAGCCTTCCGCGGCAGGTGCGCGCGCCGGCGGTGTTCAAGTGCGTGCGCGTGACGTCCATCGAAGACGGCGAGGACGAGTACGCGTACCAGGCCATGGTGACCATCAACGGCCACCTGTTCAAGGGGTTCCTCTACGACCAGGGCCCGGACGACGGCCGTCACGCGGCCACCAGCAACGAGGACTCCACGGCGGGGGTGCCCAACATCTCGGAGCTCCACCTCGGAGCGGCGTCCGCTTCCGGTGCCGGTGGGAGCGGCGTCAGGGAAGGCGGCTCCTCGATGGTGCCCACGGAGCTATACGGCGGTGGAGGACAGCATCACATTCTCGGCGGGTCAGGCTACGGCAACACCATGAACTGAGCACGTACGTAGTTCTACACCGTGAGAGTATGGTTACATCGATCGTATTGCCATTCTTTGTTCCTCTTCGTTGCTGTTGCTGGTGGGGATTAATTTTCCCTTGTTTCTTGCCCGTGCCGCCATTAGAGAGGCCATCAATGCATGGTGCCTGTCCAACTTCATCCCGTCGCGTTGTGAGGTTATTAGTGATTCGTTGGTGTACAATAACATCGATGAAGAATTGTTTTAGTCGTACTAGTGCTCTGCTGGCACCAGTTCCTTTTTTTTCTACTAGTTGGGTAGAGAGGATGGAGAATAATTGTTAGGAATTGGAAAGAAGATAGTGCAAGATTAAATCAATCTTTATGCATAAGATATTGCCTGCTGGTTTTTGGCCTCTGGTTCATGCTCTCTCATGTTCTCAATGCCTGTCGTTCCATTTCCATATTTGGGGATGTGTTCAGTGTTCTCCCCGTGGGTGTCACCTCGACCTCGAGCACCTTGAGCCGTGCGCTGTTGTGCCTCGTGATTGATAAGAGCATCCTGAGCTAGCTGCAATGTTTGACTCCTCCCTCATTTGATTGGCCGCCAGCTCTGCTCTTTGCGTGCCTAATTTGGCCAGCGTGAGCTTGCTCTGAGCTTCACTTGTTTTCGCTGCACTCTTCCTTTGGTTTCTTATCTTTTTTCTATGGGTAGGTGTGGAAGGCATGGATTCTTTGTTGTGCCGTGTGGAGCATCTTCTACTACGTGCATTGGGACTTGCATCCTGGAGGCCAATGTGTAATGCATGTGATGAGATAATCCCTGGGCTTAGGATATTGCATCTCACCACGCATGTTAATCCCGTCCTTTGTTATAGCCTGCCTTGCCGCCGGTGATGCCGCTGCCGCTTCTTCCCTCTTTCGACACGTTCAGAGGAGGATGCTGGATCATGGTGGCTTCCTGCTCCCCTTCTCCTTATTTTTTGTGCAAGCCCCCAAATTTATTCCTTGTGCCGGATCCCGTCGTGGTTGACAAGATGTGAAACGAAAGAAAGGTAGTGATGGTAAAAGCAATGGCATGCCCTGCCTGCGCCTTTTTGGGGTCGGGTGTTTGATTTGGTTCGTTGTATTTGATTGCAGTACTCCATTTTTACTATTGGGAGCACTGCTTTGCTTTTCGTGAGCATTTTTGCATAGGCAAGGCCTATGTAACAAGTTTGGACTAACTCTGTAACAACTCAAGCTCACAGCACATGAGTGCTATGGGCAGTCATGAGCTGTGGGGAACTTTTTAAAATTGGAGATTGCTGTTGTTGCGCAATCTTGTCATCATCAAAGCTGCTATTATCTCATGTACGTGTGATGATGGCATTGGTCCATATCGTCTTGTCGACTGTTGTCAACCGTCGGGAGGCACGGTCACTGTTCACTTTGCTTCTTTATTCGGTACTGTAGATAGCTGTGGCGAATGCGTACAACTCGGCACCGTGAATTGTGGTAGTACTGTCTTGCAAACTGAATATTTCAATAGCTCTTACTGTTCCAGGTCTTCTGTGGTAGGCTACTTTTGCAACTCAAAAGACTTACTTCAATGGCTTTTCCTGAGTTTACCAATTCAAGTATTCTGCCTACCAGTATCGTACAATAATCAGAATTTGTGATTGCGATTGTTTGCACTTCGTTCTTTGTTTTAGCTGTACAGAAACGCAACTAGGCAAGAGAGGTTATTTGGGTTTACTGATGAAGAAACGTGTGGCTCTTGACAGACGTGGGCAACGACTGGTTCTGCTGGGTCATATGATTGGTGCAATCGTTTTGCATGCTCTGGATGCATCTGCAATTTGCACATTTGTCACATGCATATATTTGCTTGTTAGCAACTTGTGAATTCTGATACGTCTCTTTTCTGAACAATAAATACGATGCGTCTAGAAATGTGGACGTCTGTTTGCTGTCTTTTGTTATCGTGCCAATCCAAGCTGTCTCTTTGTATTTGCCTATCCAATTGACTGGTCCAACTTTCAGTTGGCTACATTAGTTGCTTTAAATAAAATAAAATTGCTTCCAAAAAAGTTGGCTATTTTAGTTACTTACAGCAGTTGCAGTTATGTATGACTTTTAGGTAACCAGCTATTGTTATTCCAATATACTTGTACATGTGTATATGGACGAATTCAAGCCATGTTTCTTTTGTTTGATATTTATAATTATTCTTTAGCATTGAATCTTCTTCCAGCCACATGTTAGTTTCAATTTCTATACTTGTATAGGCAAATAATAGAGGACAGCACATTCCATTTGTATACAGGCTGAGGCTTAATAATAAGGACAATAGTTTCTTGTTTTATACTTGCTGAGGATTAATAATAGAGGGCAATAGTTTTGATTTTTATACGGGTTCAGTTGACGTGTTCCAATTCGTATAAGTACTTTCTCCCCTTTATACGTAAGTAATTTTCCTAGTTGCATTGAGAGATAATCGCTCTCCCAAGGTATACTATATCACCATAATGGTGACTAATCTGTTTATCATTTTGACCACGAACCAAGGTTAATATTTAGCGCCATCCTGTGAAATACTAGGGATCTTTATGATTTTAGTTGGGAAGACAATTTATTTCAATGATCATGATCACTGAGTTATTGTGGGGCCTGTGGTGTTTGAGCGGCTTCATTTTTTTGCTTAACTCAAGCTCGAACTGACAATTGCTATTGCTGAAATTTGACCTAAAAATGTCACCATGTTTGTAATGATACCAGAATAAGCCTTATTTGCAATTCTGTTGAACTGACAGCAAGATTGAATTAAAACGATGCTGCCTACTTGGCTGTGTCTAATTGCATCATGTGCAGTTTTCACTGTTTGATGGTTTGATGCAAATGCATAGCTAATGAGGGGAGTTTAGGTTCCAAGAATTTGTTGCACATGCATATCTGAAGAAGGAATTAGTAATTATGGGATAATTTCTTGTAACGTTTTATTGCTTGTGCTATAGTTGTTAAAGATGATTAATTTAATCATTTGTGTGTTGATGTATGGTGCATGATTGGTTTTATTTGTCGAGACGAAAATAATTATTAGTGGTTGCCTGAATGGGTTTCTTGTGAACATGGGGCAATTTCACATCGGTCCATCATTTATGCCATTTTTGTCCTGTATGGATTTATTGGTTATTGTTATCGTTTTGCCTGTTTGTGAATATTGCTGCATTGAAATGCCGTACGCCCGTACCATTGTTATGAACGATATACCCCAGGGCACTAACTTAGCTTCTACTAGTTTCTAATACTCTTGCACCAGTCAATGTATCTCTTGGAATTCAAATCCATAAAAAGCATGACGAGGTGTTTGTTCTGTGGGGTCATACAGAGTAGAGACAATTGCATCTGAGCCTGGTTTTTGTTCACTTCTCGGCCTGTTATTCTGCCTGTTTGCAAAGGAATTACTTCTTCTGGAAACCAAAGTTTCTGTAAATATGAATTCAATTTTAGTGCAATTGCTCTACAGGGCATTATGTGCTTCTGAGTTACAGCTTGTTCGCAATCTATTACATACTTTTGCGTCCGCGTGTTTTTTTTTTTGCCTTTTTCAATCTATCAGAAAAATAATGGCAAGTGTTTCTGGATATTATTTGCTCTATCTAGTATCAGTTCGAAATAATGCAGGTGAGTTTCTAATCTTGAAATGCAAGAACTGAATAAAGTTCTGCTGATATTCATAAAATATAAGGTTAGGAAGCATTGACGGAGATTTCATAGGTTTGTCTCTGCCGCATTTTGTTTTAAAAGTTTTGGTATCATTGTGTTAGCTTTGCTTGCAGTTTACTGCACTTTGTTGTGAATATGAATTCGGCATTTATGTGGCATGCCTCCGCCTTTGGGTTCCCCTTTTGGCGTTGTTGTCTAGCTTTTGTAGTTGCTGAGAGAACTGTCCGGCCCTGTCTGACGAGTGTTGTGGAGAACTAAAAGCAGTGGAGATGATCAAACGATGGTAGCATGATGAAAAGGTAAAGAGGTGTTAGAATTTTAACCGCTCGAGTGTGACCTACCAAGGTGACTTCCTGTGCAGACACGCATGCATGCTCTTCACCTGTTTCAGGCAAATCTAGACATTGTAGCGTGAAGCCCGTGCTAGAAGCCAGGCGAAATCAGTTTTTTTCTTTATCGGCTTTGGCTTCACCAGTGAAACCGTTTTGGTATTAAACTATGGCAAACAGGGCTGCAGTTGTCGTGAAATGTTGGATGGCCACACGAGCATTCTAACGTGCAACGGGTCATCAACTTGTGAATTATTTCCTCATCTTGACCCGTGAATCAACAGAGAACCAAAATTCCCCATGCGCACCACAGCTAGCAAAGGTGAGGTGCTGCATGGAAAGGTAGCATGCCGTGGCATGGCCATCCGTTCGAGTGTCCTTGCTGGGTAGGGAGGCCTAGCTAGCTAGGGGTCATGGAAACCCTAGGGCGTAGGGACATAGCTTTCGCGAGATGGAGATGTGCTCCGCCGTGGTACAGGGCACAGGTCCCGTCACGACTGTTCCCTTTTTAATTTGTCACCCCATGTTCCGTCGCCGCAGGCGCGCAGTAGCACTCGTCTCGTCTGTGCAAAATGCAAGAGAGTCCCGCCGGCGGGCTCTCGTGACCCAGCGGCCGGCGGCCACACGTCTCGCCGGCCGCTCGGTCGCCGTCGTTGAGATAGGTCTGGTAGTAGCTAGTACCTTCCTTTGGACCCAGCGTTCGGCCGGGTGAGAAGTCGCAGGGCATGCCGATACGTGCCGCAGTGCTGGAGCGAACGTGAGCGTGCAGTGCAGGTGCCGGACGATCCAGGCCTCGGCTAGCTGTCGAGGACTGAACCATGGCGAGGAGGGAGCGAGGCACTGTTGTTGCGTGCCGCGGCTAGTGTTGTTGACGTAACATGTGTTGGTCCACCGTGGTCGGAGGTGATGGGCGTCCCCCGTTGTTGTGCTCAGGACCAGCAGCATGTCTCTTCACCCGTCGCGCGCGACGCGTCCGACCGAACGGGCAACGCAAGCGCACCCGGCATTCCTGTGCCAGCGCGACTAGTCCGGCGACCGCGAGCCTGTGTAGTCAGGCGAGCCAAAACACAATCAAATTTACATAATCGAGTTCACCAATAACAGCTCGTAAACTCGAAGTAATTTGAAGGGATCAAGGCACTAACCGAGCCGGCCGGACTCCGCAATCGAATGAAATGGGCCGTCAAAGAAAAATATAACGGGCCTGGTTGTCGTCAAAACCTTTTTTCGCCCCGATGAATACTGCAAGCCGGCCCACCTGAGGACCGGGAGAGAATATGCCCAGCCAGAGGACACCGCGGGGGGGCGGGGGTTTGGCTGCGACAACGTACCGTCATCCTTGATTCAGAACAAGCATCTACAGAGTCCATCGAAGAATAGCATCAACTGCTAACAGACACAGTAACACAGTATGGTTCATTTACAAGGCAATGAGATCATTCTTGTAATGAGACAATATTGTCCTGCCACGTCGCCGCATTATATAGCAAAGCATCATTCTGAGTATCTAAACGAGGCGCCAGAACAGAAAATGTAGAACATGCATGCGCAAAGCAAACAGACTTGTGAAGACACCGACTACATCAATAACATGTCACCAGACAGTGTTTACACAGTTCGCAGTTGCAATTGGTTAATCACCTGATTTGCAACATCCTATCTAGATGCCCATATTAAATCAGCACAGCTAGCAATTTAATCCCCTAATATAACCGAATCTAAAAAGATTCTGAGTGAGATAATACCGCACAGCTGCAACTGTGGTGCAGACAGCAGTCCATTTTGTGTGCTGGATCTAAGGGAGTGTTGAGAAACTAAAACAACTGTACAATGCGGCCAAGTTGCCATGATACAAGGCCACCGCTCCATTTCTTCACAAAGGAAGATTATTTGGTGGCCCAAGGGCTGCAGTTTGCCTAACAGCACCATTATATACAGCAGCTGGTGGTGGATCACTCGTTCACCTGAGGGCCGACCTCCGCGGGCACTTTAGGTGCAGGTGCTTTCACGAGTCCCAACCTCTGCAGGTGCTTCAGGTGCTTCTCTGCAGCTGCCTTGTCTGCAGCTTCCCGCTTCTGAGCCCTTTTTGCCCGCCTTCCAGAGACATCCTTGGATACTGACCCCGATCCTGAACCCGACGTCGATGCCGCCTTCTCTTTCTTCTTTGGGGTCATGGATGGACCAGCGGCATCAGCATTCACTGGCCTCGCCTCTCTCCTGCCTCCTCTGATGTACCCATTGTCACCCCACCTCCTGTTACCAATGCGAATACTTGGGGACCTGCTCATGTAATAAGTTTCCTCGTCAAGATCATCTTCATCGTCATCATATTGGTACTGGTGGTAAATCTCGTCTTCTTCCAGAGCCTCTTCATGAGCCTCTACGATCAGAGGTTCAAACCAAGCGGCCCTCAGGAGAAGGCAAATGCTCTCCTCAAACAGGTAGTCATGTAGGCTGAAGAAAAAAAAAACAAGCATCATGTCCACAGTCTACCTGAAACAACTAAGCCCCCCACATTACGGATGAACAAGGGGTTACCAGCCATCAAGAGAACGGTGCACGCTGAGGAATTCAAATGGGTGCTTGCACTGTGGGCATTGAGGGGCCTGCTTGTAGGATGCCCACCTCAAAATGCATGTTACGCTGCATACAGAAAAAAAAAACATTATGAAGAAATCACCCTTTAGGAAATGAATCATTGTCTTGGGATGAAAGAGAGGTTTCTGTAGCAGAAAACAGAAAGTAAGTGCAAGCAGAAGAATAACAGTGGAAGTTATTTGTTTAGCATTGAAATGGATACATCTGAGCAAGTCGCTACCTCACAGGATGAATAAACTATAATTCAATCTAGTGAGTGAAACCATAAGGGTTGTTGAAACAACCATCGAATGCAAAATATATGTTTAGTTGGCAAGGAGCGAGCAAATGCACATGGCAACTACGGAGAATAGACTTAAACAACCAAACATAGCCCCATTCGGAATACGCTACAAGTCGCAAAGACTTTCTATGTCAATATAATAGTGGCATTGATACCGCATATATTCTATCTATAGGCCTAAGATGCTAGAATCAAAGCAAATTGTGCAAACAGTTGAATTAGTAATCAGCTTCTGAATCGCATGCTAATAGACAAGCCAACCACCACCAATGTTCCAAGTTAGTAGAAGGGTCTGGTCGAAATGTCCCAAATCTACGAATTCGATTGCTAGACGAGAGACACAAATCTGCCGAGACAACGAACACACTAAACAACCTAGAAAGGAATCGCAAGCCCGAAGCGAAACGAAGTACTAGTATTTTTTTTTTCTGTGGGTGTGGGTGGGGGGGGGGGGGGGGGGGGCGCGGGCGATTGGGGATTTCGAACGGGATACCAGTAGGCGTGGTCGCATCCCTTGACAAGGGCCGTCTCCTGGAGCGCGATCTTATCGAGGCAAATCGCGCACACCCCGCAATCCACCACCCGGTCGCCGCCGCCGCTCCCGGAGCCCGAAGCCGCCGCCTAGCACGACGAAAAGCAAGCAAAATCAAATCAGGGCACCGAGCGAACAACAGATCGGACCGATCCGCCGCAGATCCAGGGGGGAGCAGCCACCTTGTCGAGGGGGAGGGCGGCGGGCGCGCCGACGAATCCCTCGGAGGAGGACGAGGCGGCAGCGGCGGCCATGTCGGTGGGGAAAGGGGGTCGGTGGAGGAGAGAACAGAGAAGGACGGGAGCGGAGCGGATGTGAGGAGGGGGGGGGGGGGGGGGGGGGGCGCTTCGCGAACCAGCTCGTCCGGAGAAAAGAGAGACCGGCGGATCTCCGACGTGAGATGCCGCCCGTTTATTCGCCGTCGCCTCGACTGCGCCCCACGCGTGCCGCGGCCGCCCACCCAACACACACCCACGGGCTGGACGGGGGATGGGGCGCGGGGCCTGTGGCCCAACGGCTCGGATTCCTTTGGGCTGCTCCTGCGCGGGTTCCGTGTTGGTTTTGTTTGGCCAGCTCTGCTCGGTGCGTGGACCGTGCGATGCCATGCCGTGATCTACACGCTGACGACGAGGAAATGCTTCTTTCTTCTCATTAGTTTAATTAAGTAATGTTCATTCAAGCGACAAGTCGACTTTCTTCGCTTGACAAATTCGTACGCCGCGGAAATCAGCAGCGAATGTGAAGGGGATACTGTTTCTATGGATCTGAAAAGATGACCAGCCTACTATGTGCTGTTCATTTTGGGCTCACGCGGCCCATAAAGCGGCGAAAGAAAAATGAAAAACTGGGCCTACCTGCAATTTCATTCCGGGCCTTACATTCAGCTGAGCTGATTCGTTCGTTTCAGTTAGCAGCCTTGCAGACAGAAGCAGAGGTCGACACCATGTGGTGCCCCTCCCTGCCCACCTGGCCACCACCGCGCGCGACGTGTCACACCCAAGCAATAATTCATCACGCCATGGATGGAGACGGAGACGAGAGGTCGAGGAGAAGGCTGCATTGCATTGCACGTGCTCGTCACGATCAGGCGGCAGGCGGCGATGCGCTCTGTCCGCTAGCTGCTACCTCTGTGTTGTTGCTGATGCCGCCGATGGGTTACGTTACGTCCCCTGCGCCTTCTTGGCGGCAGAGGCGGATGAGTCCGGAGATATCTATACGCATGGTTGGTTGCATTCGTCGCAGCTCTCTTGCCGACGGTCTTGGATTGGCACGACATCTCTTTGGAGCCTGCTTGTTGCTCGCGGGGAATCGGAATCTCTCCAAGTATGGGTGTACAAAACTATAATATTTTATTTCTGTTTCTGTTTGCACGCACGCCGCCTAGTAGTAGGCTTTGCTTTGGTGAACGTTTTACACGGGTGGGATCATTCTGTCCGGTTCGGTTTAGTACTTGGTAGTAGCTCGATTCAGTCTGCGCTCAGGTCCGTCACTGCTCAGCATATCTGCATGCGGCCTGAATGATTGAACGAACCTCGCGTGTTCGTCCGGCAGTGACCATGCGTGCCGTAGCCGTACACTGACTGACAACTCGTCTCCCTTCTCTATATATTCCCTCCTCCAAAACAATCTTCACCACGAATCTCCAGCTGAGCAGAGCGGCTATCCCTTCACTCACCAGCACCCCCACACCATGCTCCAGCAAACAACTTAGCTCTGCATATTATTGCACTACTACTGGTGCCACCTACATTACTATAGCATCTTCTTCTGCGACATTAGTTGCCCAGTCCACCTTGCAAGTGCTGTACAAGCTAAGGTTCTAACGAAACGACGACGTGCGTCAGGCGGCCGGCCATGTCTCGCCATCGGCGGCAGCCGTCTCGCGCGCTCCCTCTCGACTTCAACGTCGACGACGAGGAGGGGCCAGCAGGAGCGGCCAAGGGCTCCACCTCGCTCGACGGGAGCCAGAAACCCGGCGCTGGCAGTGGTGGCGCCCGAGGAGATGCCGGCAAAGGGCAGGAAGGGCACACTAGTAAGAAGCCGCCGCCGGCCACCGGCAGCAGGTCTTCGGCGGAGGGAGCTGGCAAGAAGTCGCAAGAAGATGCTACCGGTGGCCGTTAGAGCCCAAGTCCGACGCGGCAACGCTCTGCACGGTTCCATGCTTCCATCCATTCCTGTGTAACGTGCATCCATCCGGTTGTAATTTAATTATCCTCATCGATCTGCATGTGTGTTCATTTGGGATGCAAATTGTATATGTTTTGGATCATTAGATCAACTCAAAAAGCTGATAAAATGAACTAGAATAATATTCTACGTAAATAATTTAGGAGGAGAAATGAATTAGAGTGACATGCCATCGTAATTAATTGCCTGACTCAAAAAACACTATTGGAAACGCTATTAGATACTCACTTGCATCCTTAGTATTCATAGTTCGTTTTGTTACAACGCGAGCAACATTTCAAGACATGTCCACGTGGATGCAAGGTCTATCCATGGTATCCCCTGCAATATTGATCCCCTGAAGTAGAATCTCAAAGTTCTTTTATATATGGAATATGGAATCCTGCTAAAAGAGTAGCAGAATATCAGCTATATATGCTGTCTTGATCAGTTTTATCTATCTGCCGCGAGACGACTTTTGTTCAGAGAGCCATTTTGTGTCGTCTTTTATGACGTTACGTTATTTTGTATTTTTACAGCAAAATATTTTTTTCCTTCCTCAAATCGTTCAGTCTTTTATCTTGGAAACAGAAGACGAAGCACCTTGAATCCTCTGGAGAAGTGGAGACCTATGACACTTTCACGACGACCAGTACCAAAAAAAAGAGAGAGAGAGAGGTGTGAGAACATATCGTTTTTTGACTAGTGCCTACAGCTCCCATAGAGACAGACCGCCTCATCGCTTCACAGTTGAGCAGAAAAACACGGCAGGGAGGGCTCGCCGCCGGCCGACCACGGCAGCAGTGACAGACCAGCAGAATGTAAAACCTGACGGACTCGATGCTATCAGCTCGCATAAAAAACTTGAGGGCACTCTGATTCCCTGAATTCCAAGCTCTGTAGAATTGGGCTCTTCCGATTTCAGTCCGCTAGGCATCCTATATAGGCTTTGTCAGAGTCCACAAGTTGCAACTGCAAAAACATGTCATGATTTAGGCACCTTTAATCGGCATAGACAGCTCCATCTATCCAGTTAGGCAGTTATCACTGTAGGATCCTGAAAACATTTGTTTGAACGTTATCTACAACTATCATTCGGGGTATGCTCCTGCATGATGCTAACATCGTACAGTGAAGAAACAAAGGGCATGCGGTTTAACTTGTTCGCTGTTTCTTGCCCACCAGTTTCTCTATCTGCTCTGCCTCCTGTCCAAGCCCAATTCACTCGTTCGCGTTCGCGTTCCGGAGCGTCTCCTCGCCACCGCCGCCTGCTTCTCCTGCAACTCTGCAAGCGAGCGGAGTCCAGCTGCAACGCTCGCCTGCGCGGAGTCACCACCGGGTGAAATGTGGAGCCGCAGGACCCTAGACATGGCTTCGCTGTCCATGTTTGCATGCGACGGCGGCTACAACCACTACAACTTCGTTTGGCGCAACCACGCCGCGCCGCCTAAGCGTAATGTGCGCTTCTCTTCTTTGGATTCGACTATGAGCTGCAGTTTTAACCTGTCTCTTATACGCGCAGTGAGCAGAAAAACACGGCAGGGAGGCCTCGCCGCCGGCCGACCACGGCAGCAGTGGCAAACCAGCAGCAGGTCTTGACAATGTTGACACTGCTGATTCATTTCAGAATGAATCGGCCTTCAGGTTCAGGCTTTGTGTCTTTCTGTGTTTGGCTTGTTGGCACTAGAACATAATGAAACTTTCAGCAGAGCTGATCACTGCCTACCTCAGGCCAGCCTGAGAACTCTGTTGTTCATCAGTTCTGTAATTCAACGTCATCTCAAATTCCTGATGTGATCTATGCAAGAAAAGCACTCGTGAAACATTTCAGATGTGAAGTCCATGCACTATGTCAGGGGAAGAATTCGCAGAACAATATCAAGCGAGGTCACAGTTCCAATATGCATTACCACGCTGGAGCCTGCCGAGCTGCAGCCCTGCAGAAGAGCTACCTAACCCGCGCGCCGAGATCGCATGGACCTTGGTCGACGCTGGACGGGCGGCTGCGAGACCTCCGCGAGAAATGAGAAGGACGCGCGGCGCGGAAAGTCAGACCGGATTCCGGCGGCGATTTTGGGAGCGAGGCGGAGAGGGGCCTCCCTTGTCGTGCGCGGCGCCCAAGCGTTGGTCGACTGGTCGCCGTTCAGATACCGAACACCCCTTGGAGATCTAGTCATCTATGGTCCAGGCAATATGGGGCGGCGGGATAACGAGGGAGATGGGAAGACGGAGCTTCCTGGGTGCGGCGGAGCTCCGGCAAGGCACGGCCTGAAGCGGAGGCGCGCTCCTCGCGATTCAGGGGGTGGACGGCGTTTCAAATACCGACCGGGTGGAAATACCGTCCACCCCCTGGGTACACACCATCCGTCCGATCGGTCTTCTACGGTCTGGATTCAGCGCATAAGGGAGTCGTCTTCCTCAAGCTCGGACACCTCGAGCCGTGGTGGTCCGCCGGCTCAGGAGAAGCAGAGGGGATTCCCCTTTGCCGGCGAAGACGGCCGGCGACGGAGCGACCGGAGACGCGTCTGGGGAAGTTCCTCGCCCCCGCTCCACCGTCAGCGGGGGCGGGGCAGGTGTCCGTGCCGCGCCTGGCAGGTACCTACCTGCGTCTGCGTGGTTGCCACGGTAGGTGTCTGTTCAGGTTCAGCATGGATTCTGCGAGTTTTGGATTTCTTTGCTTGACCAAATCGTGGCCATTGGCATCTACGGATCGAGCTTGAGCATGGAAAGGCAAAGCAAAACACAAAGGGTTACTTGAGCTTGAGCGAACTGAAAGTTGGACAGAGGTCTCTGCTTCCGTGGCCTCGGTCCCTCGGATTCCAGCGGGTCAGAGCAGCTTAGTGGAAGTTTTGTTCTTCTTCACAAAACTAATCAAGAATAAATAGTGCAGCCGAATCTAAAAAAATGCTGAGAAGGAGCTCATTAGGATGGGAGAAAGCATCCTGAAAAATCAGGATTCTGACTAATCTGCAGCGAATGTAAGGAACAGTGGAAACAAGAACAAATGGAGCTCAAGGTAAATTTTTTACCGGACGTACCCTGTAATCACTAGGACGTTTAATTACTGTTGCATTCCCATGAGCAGAATTGTTAACGGCAAGATGATAGATGTGGTTCTGCATTATTGCCACCGAAATGTTCAGTCGCACATAATTATTCAAGACATCAATTCGAGCGTACGCTAGCACAGATCACTCTGGCATTTGGAGTGCAATGATCTGCTCAGACAATCTAATGAGTACTAGTAAGTACTATTCATCTCAAGATGAGAAACAAATGAGGAGCCATCAATTCCCCTGTTCAGAGCTTGCAGTCTTGCCCTGGAGCCTCAGCGCGAAAGCTTGTAGCGACAGGAGCATCTTCCTGAGCTGCTCCTTGGTCTCTGGATCGATCAGGTTGCCATCATCGTCGAACTTATTCGGGGGCTGGTGTGCTTTGGTGAAGATCTCTGGCTTGTTGATGAAATGGATGTCAAGAAACACCCCGACCTGCCGGATGTGGTACTGCGACCGGCTGCCGCCGGACCCGCCCGACGCGCTCAGGATCGCCGCGGCTCTGTCTGCAAAGCAGTTCGGCGGCCGTGATCCCCAGTCTAGCGCGTTCTTCAGAGGGCCTGCAAGGGAGAAGCGTCCAGAGCATGCAGTTAGAGACGCAGAATTCAGAAGGAAATATTGTTGTTTTGAGTTCAGACTTCAGAGTCGGGTACCTACCTGAAATGGAGTAGTTGTACTCGGGCGAGGCGAAGAGGAAGCAGTCGGCCGCGCGGACCTTGGCGCGGAACGCCTCGACGGCCGGCGGGAAGCCGCCGCCGACCTCGAGGTCGGTGTTGAGCAGCGGCAGCTCGGAGATGTCGACGTGGTCGACCTGCAACCCCGGGATGGACTCCTTGCAGATCTCCACGGCTTTACACGTGCGCAGCAGTCAGCAGCCACACAGCACTGAGGCTAAATTCAGATAAGAAGAGAGCGAGTCAGGGGTAATGATCGAGTGGAACTTACCGGCGCGGATGAGGCCGGTGTTGGCCGACGCCCTGCGGAGCGAGCCGGAGATCGCCGCCACCCTCAGGACGGTCTTCGCCGGCGGCTGTGCCGTCGAGGTTTCCATGAGTGACGTGTCGGAGTCGGGTTGGGTGGTAACCTCCTCCTACCTGGCAGGCTGGCAAGTGGCAACCTTGCAGTGTGGATCTGCAGTGGTGTGTGTATATATAGCGAAGCAGTAGAGGCAGCACAATTGCACAAAGCGATGTGGAATCTGACGTCGTCGTCGTTGACCAGATGAGGTGGAGCACTAGTACCTGGCAACTTGGTGCTTACGAAAGCCATGGCGTGGCCGGTTGCCATCTTCTTGGTGGTTGCTGTTAGCATGGAAGCTTCCGTCCGAGCGAGTGGCTAGGCTGCCGATCGACGAACACCAGCCACTCGGCATGCAAGGCATGGTGCTCCGCATCCCTTTCGACGAATTATACACTGCGTTTGGTTGGTTGTTGGGTGGAGCCTGGCTCGCACCTAGCAGCCATGCTAAATTGGGACAGGAATAAGACATGCAAGGACTCGATGTTTGGTTAACCGAATTGATTTTCACGGAGCGAGTGCAACAGATGTTTGGTTAGCTACACTAGTACATATAGTTCCAAATTGAGATAAAAAAAAACGTAATGAGATTATATTTATTTTTGTTTAAACTGACTATATAACACCTATTTTAACGTATTAAGTCTTAATCTATCATAAAATGTACCAATATACCTTTAAATATGCTAATAATTTGCTAATCCCATCATTAGCGTGCTAATATGTTGCACCCCACAAGCCTGGCTCTGGAGAAACGGATTCCATTTTCGTTCCCCGAGAGCTAGGCTCGCTGGCTCCATTTGCATGCCGAGAGACAGGCTTGTACCTTCAACCGGCAACCAAACGTCATGCTGTTGCACCTGTGGAGTCGGGGCAGGACTTCTGCTGGAAACCAAACACGCCCTTGGTGACGGATTGCCGGTCATTGTTTTTTTAAAAATATTCTATAATGCCTTATTTCATAATAACCCTCGATACTTGAATTTTTTAAGAACACTGCAGAGATTTCTATTGATGAAAATCAATTCTCGCCGTTTCAAAGAATGAGAACTACCGGTACACACTTTTAAAAATTCGAAAAACTAAATCAGGTCGTTTGAAAGTATGAAATTATAGTTGCACAACAAAGAGGCAATAATAACAATTTCTCTCAAATTGTGGTATGGAATATCTAATTTCTTTCAAACTGTGGTATGGCAAGGCCACTTCGTTTTCGTTTAAGGATTCCACTGATGAACTGTTGTTTGCCCTACAATGGAAATTGGGAATTTTTGTTGTTTACTGATAAGAGGAGTGTAAGTACATCCATGATCATATCTCTTACTACGAAAGCTACACCAAAAGAAGGTAGGCCAGCGTGGCCATATCGCCTGCTGTTCCCGGCCATCGGATCGGCCGGGCGGACGGGCCAGATCGTATGAGTCTCGGTCATTTTGTAAAAAAATCCCAACCTTTTGTACAATGAACCCGCAATTCGGCCTCCTTTCTTAGGTAAGTTTGCGGAAAAGTGCATAATTTCTTAAAATCAACCCGTAGTCCAACCTTCCTGGTTCAGAAAAATCTGCAAAGAAAACCTTGAGTTTTTATAAAATCAACCCGCAATCCTGGTCCTCTCTCAGAATTTTTTAGGAAAACCCTCGGATTTTAATTAAATCAAATCACAACCTGTTCCATTCGTTACTTCTACACGAGCAACATTATACGTACAATTCAACACCAAAACGTGTTGAAATTAAAAGTTGTTCGATATAAAATTTGATCAAAAAATTCAAAAACTACAACTTTATTATAGAGAAAATTTTAAAATTCAAAACACTTTCACAATTCATTTGCACCTGCCCCCTTCTATTTGCTTAAAATCAACTTGCAGTCTAGAAAATTATTCTTAAAAAAAGAATCTTCGTATCTTACACAACTAACCGCCATAATCTGAGATCCTATTTTTTCAATGAAAAAAACGTACGAAGCCTATAGAAATACATCATTTCTAATACTGACACTACTTAGTACTTACATGAATAAAGTAACAGCAACATAAGATCCTATTTTGCTAAAAACATAACATCGTACCACCATTCTTCTATGGCTTGTCATGCTACCTCCACAATAACGCACCATATTTTAATATAGCCCTTACTTCTTTAAAGAAAATACCATCACCTCTAGTAATTGCTAAATCTCATAATTTAAAGTCCAACTCCCCTCATTTCACAAATTACATTAAGCTTCAGGCTAATTATACTCCGCATCCCCAATAAATAATTTTACCCCTCCTTTCACCACAACAAATATAAAAAAATATTATAGTTCCATTTCTGGATACCCAAAATAATATATTACTTAAACAATAGCATCACGATAATAGAGTGTCCAAAATATATATCAAATGCAATAACAAGCTTAGAGCATGATAATTATGCGAAAATAACAAAGCCGAAGATTTGCGTTACCTGCGTTGATTAAAAAATATATATTTGCCTACATACAATAATTACTATATATATGAACTAAAGGTTATATCAACTGCAATACTAGACCACGAAATACTCGCCTTTCTAGCATGAATATGATAGATGCAAGTCTAGCAATCTAATGTCCTCGCGCCCGGCGACCTGCTCCGGCGCCGCCACGTGCTCCGGCGCCAGCGCCACCTCCACCTCGAATCTGCCGCCGCCCTCCCGCCCGGGAAACAGCCACACATTACCGTCGAACTTGTTGGCACTGCCGATCCGCACCGCCAGCGGCTTCTCCCATCCAAAGTCGCAGCCGTACACGTCGAACCGTGGTGAGTGTGCCGTCACCATGCTGTTGGCGTCAGCCAGCCTCAGCAGTGACACCGTCGGCTTCGCTTCCCACGCCGCCACGCGCGCCCGGATGGCCGCGTCCGTGTGCGCGGCCACCGCGCGCCCACCGCGGCCACCGCCCACCCGTGGCCGCGCGCCAGCAGCGCCGGCGCGTCCACCGTCTCCGTCGAGAGGGCGTACACGCTGTGGCCGAAGTACTCAGTTGGTAGTGGCGGCCGGAGACGGTGGCGGTTGTTACTGGCGAAGCCGCACATGGTCACCTGCTGCCACCGGGCGCGGGTGACGCAACGCCACAAGAGCGAGGTCAGCGTCTGGAACCTGGTCACCGTCGCCGCGCCATCCTTGTCCCCAGCCTCCAGGAGCTCCCGTCGCGCCCGCTCCTTGAGCGCCATGAGGGACTCGGAGGAGAAATGTAGCATCCTCTCGTGCAAATCCGGTGCCGGCTGCCTCTGGACGAGCACCGCCAGATCAGCGTAAGGGAGCAGGACCGGAGCCGTGGCGCCGCCGTCGGGTGACCAGCGCTCAAGCAGTGGAGGCTTGAGCGCGCGGGGGGCTCCCGGAGGGGCGAGCTTGAGAAGAGCAATCTCGGCCCACGCGTTGAGGAAGTTCCAGCAGGCCATGCTGTCGGAGAGCGCGTGGCTGTAGGCGAACCCGATGAAGACGCCGTCGGCGAGGAGGGGAAGCTCGTGTCCGTCGTAGTTAGCTGCACCGTCGAGTGGGGAGAAGGAGTGGACCATGCGCGGGACGTCGGCATCGGGAGGGACGACATCGGCGATGGCGACGCCGTGCACGACAGCGTGGAGGATCTCGGCGCCCTGCCCGGCAGATTCGATGGAGACCGAGCAGCCGATGACGCTGCCCTTGCCGTCGCGTTTCTGGTTGGTAGAGAAGCGGCCAGCGACGGGATAGTAAGCGACCAGCGCGTCGGCAAGGGAGGCGTGGAGGTGGTCCACGAGGTGGGCAGGGAAGAAGGGCGGCGGCGCAAAGAGTAGGCCCTTCTTGATGTAGTCGCCGTCGAGCATGGACAAGTCCCAGGAGGTTAATGGGATGCGCTAGCGAGCCGTGGCGGCGGCTTCACCGTGCGTCGAGACACCAAGCGCACCGGCGAGGGCGACGCCATACTCGTACGGTGTTGTTGTCTCTGTGTTGCGGAAAACTTCGGATCGTTCCCTCTGTCTCTCTCGATCCCTTGTTTTATCTCGTGAGCAAGTACACCAGCGGTTCTCAAACTTGTCACGTTGTGTCATCCCGGTTCCTAAACTCGTAAAATGCATATTTGACTTCTAAACTTAGCTTCAGGTGTCATTCTGGTCCTCAAACTCGCAAATTGCATATTTGACTCCCTAAACTTATCGTCAAGTGTCGTCCCGATCCCCGAACCTATAAATTACACATTTAAATCCTTAAACTTACATATGTGCACCTTCTTTCTTCCCATAGGCATGGCTCTCGCCGCTGTTCACAACACAATCTTCGAGCTCCTTCCCTATAATATCTTCCGTTGTAAGCATTGGTGAGGTCTTGGTCCCACCTCATCATCTGACAACAAGTATTGCTAATTGCTTTGACGTTGCCAGTAAACAATAATGGTAAACAACAGTGGTGATGGACACCTCATACTAGGTTGATGTGGCCAACATGGTGATAGTTTGATAAATAATTTGTATGAAGGAATAATTATGAATGTCTTTTCATGAAAATCTAATAAACTCAACTTGTATTGTTAATTTTTAGATATTGATGGTTAAATGAAATTATGGACCCAGATGATATGCATTCGAACTCAAATTTAGAGGGTCAAATATACAATTTTTTATTTAGGGACCTGGATGACGCCTGAAACTAAGTTTAGGGAGTTAAATACGCCAGAAACTAAGTTTAGAGAGTTAAATATGCAATTTATGAGTTCAGGGACCTGAATGACACCCAAAGCTAGGTTTAGGGAGCTAAGGCTATATTTGGCATAGCTTCAGCTTCTCCTAACACAGCTTCTGAAGCAACTTCTCTAGTGAAGATGAAACTGTTTTCAAAGTCGTTTGGCGAAACGTGGGCCTGCGAGAGAAGCTAGGCGAAATTACGATTTCCGGTTTCTTCTCCCCAGTGTAATCTGAAAACAGCTTCACTGGGTGCTTCATGGATGAAGCTGCTGGAAAAATACCTCTTTCGCACAACTTCTTGTGAAGCTCTTTTTGAAGCTCTTCAAGAAGCTGTGCCAAAGGGCTCTAAATCTGCATTTTACGAGTTCGCAAACGGGGATAATATGGCCTGATAAGTTTGAGGACCGCTAGTGTATTTGCTCTTATCTTATCATACACTAGTGCGTTAGGTGGAACTAGAGATGGGTGGTTGGGTGAAACTGAGAGCGGGGAAATATGAGTGAATTTTGGTTGAATGGGAGTGAATGCGAGTGGGGATGTGGGTTTTTTTCTCAGTGGGAGTGAAGGCTCGACGGCAAACCGCTGCATATAAAATTCTGTAAACTTAAGTTTTAGATTCATACAAAAGATGTACGTGCGACTCATGTAATCATATCCATGCCATTGAGTTGCATATATACGAAACCGAAAGGAGCATCAAACAGTTTGTGTTCAGTTTTACGAACCCAACATGTTGAGGATGAGACATAATCATATGACAAAATAAAAATAAATCATATTATGGATAAAACTTACATCAGTTGTGGTGCAACCTTATCGAAATGAACTAGAATCGCAGCAGCACTATTTAAAACTATTGATTACAATAACTCTTTGTAGGGACCAATTCTTATCCCGGAACCAGGAAGGATGATTGGTGATGACAAATGCTACAAAGACGAGGACCATGTGATGATCATATTTACGTTTTGTAATTAATTCAGGGAAGGTACGTGTGATGATCATAGCTAATTTTGTTTTTATGCCCCCGCTGCTTTGCCACTGGTTAATTTAGAGATTGGATAATATTGGGCGTTTTGTTTGATCTTACGATGAGCAAATCCCTGTCATGCGACCACGTAGATCTTGCAAAAAAAGGTATGAGCATGGTTCAAGCTCCTCAAATTGGGAGTGATGTTAGCCAAATGTAATGGGCCGTTTACGCTGCACAAAATGGGAGTAGCTGGCAACCTGGTCTGGTGCTTACGGAAGCCACCATGGTGTGGCCGTGCGGCCGGGCTGCCGACCCATTCCCAGTCAGGATGGCAATGGTGCCGTGGGGGCGGATCCCCGCTCCGTTACCGGCGGGGATGGGGGAGGTTTTCCACGTGGGGAGGCCGGGGCGGGGCCCCGAAATGGAGCCAGGGCGGGTTCGGGTTTGGAATTTGCCCCGTAGAAATTCATAGGAACAACAACAAGGGTTCTGGTCCCGCTCAGTCTCAACCTCTTCCTCTTAGCCTCGGCTCCTCCGCCCCATCCCCATCCGCCGCAACCGCATCTGCCCGGGCCCCGGAGCCCACTCGGACGCTCCGCGCTCGCCGCTCGCTCCGCAAGCAGCCGAGCAAGGGATGCTCCGACTGACACTGGCGCCGGCACGGGATTAGAGCCCTCTCCACCCTCTCCATTGGACCCTTTCGGACCGCCGCCGCCCACCCGCACGGGAGCAAAGTCGCTCGCCGGGTGCCGTTGCTCCAATCTCCGCCCTTTCTCAGGTCGCTGCTCGCTCCAGCCACCGGCAGTGGCGCCGCCCGCCGCGGTTCGAAGCTCCATGCAGATCTGGAAGTCGCAGCTCGGCCACCCGCCGCCACCCTCCTCCGACCGTTGCTGGAGTCATCGCAGGGCCCATCGGGGATCCGGGACCCGCGGGATCGGTGACAGGGAACGAAATCGTCCCGTCTAGCGAATCGGGGCCGGGGCGGGGACTACGTTTTGAGGGACGGGGTCACCTCCTGGACCCACCCCGCCCGGTTGCCATTATGAATTCCCAGGAAGACCAGCCATTGAGCGCGCTAAGCGTGGTGCTCGGCATCCCTTATTCCCTTTCCACACATTCATTGCACGTTCCCCTTAAGTCTTTATCAGCATCAATTATTTTTCCAACTCGAAAGAGCTGGCTACTGGCGTAACTGCCACGGAATTCAAGCTAGCCTGAAAATTCAGCAGAATGTAACAGTTGATTTGTGAGTTTGACGTCAGAAAGAGGTTGCATGTCTGAAACTTGGCATCGTTGTTTTATGGAGCACGTGCCTTGACCTATGCATCAACGAAGTATCAGTTCTTTTATCTATGACCTTTTTTTTTAAAAAAAAATCGGGAGTAGTAGTTCAGATGCGTGGCTGCAGAAGACAAGTTGCTTCTTTCGGTAACTCAGACAGAGAGAGCCAGTGCGTCAATGGAATAGAACTGGGCTTATTGGTTAACAGGTCAAAAGCTACTGTACCGAGTCTGACTCTGACTTGGTGGGACGGCCCAGTCAGCCCAAACGGCAGGCAGGCGGTGGGCTGGAAAGAATCTCCGTCCGACGCCCACTGCGACCGTGCAAGCAGCATGCGTGCTCGGTCCGGTCGCTCCCTTTGTGCCTGCCTCGCCTCGCCTCTTGCATCGCCTGCCCGCATCATACCAGAGGCCGTGCAGTGCTCTCCCTCTCCTAGTACATCAGAGGCGGCCGTGCAGGGTCATGGCCTGCTCGTTTCGTTTGAAAGCTCGATTTCATGGAGCTTGTGCTTTCGTTGGCGCACGATCGAGTCTGTCCGTGCAAACCACACTGCACACCGTAGGCGTACGCAAAAGTATGCATCCAGTGTGCAATGCCCAATCGTATCCACGGGGCCGTACGTGGAGTTTGCTTGCAAGGCGCCAAGGTGGTGTGGTGCCTGTCTCTGGCTGGCGGCTGCTTGCTCTCCCGTTCCCGGCCTCTGGCCTGGAGCACCTCTAGGCTCTAGCACAGCTAGCTTTACGCCTTGCATGGGACGCATCGGAACCCGCACAAATTTTCGCGCCTTTCCGAGAAAATACTGTGCCGCGCACACCAGACACCACACATCACATGCAGTTAGTATCTTCTCTTTATCGTCGTGCTTCGCAGCTACTCCTTCCTTCCACTACGTGCCTGTGCCTGTGTGTATAGGCCTGTCGTATATAGCTTCGCAACCATGGGCACTAGTAGACGCTAGACCAACAAATAAAGCCGGACCTGACCAGGATTCCATCAGGTTACACTGCGACCACACAGTGCCATCGACAACAACGTACAACGGAGAACACCTCAAGACCTCAAGTGTGGATCGGTCAAGCAGAGCTAGTGTCATTGCGTCTCCCGGTCGCAAAATCCTACAGTGGTGACGACTGATGAGCTTTCCGATTGCATTAATTAATTAGCAATTACCAGGACCCATGCCAACGACGGCAAGGATGCCAATGCCCCATGCGTGCGTGCCTACGGCCTAGAACTGGGGCAAAGGGTGGGCCGGGCCGCGACTGGACGCAGGCTGGGCCCACAACGCCATCTCAGGCACATGCGCGTGCCTCCCCACATGGCCGCCGCCGCTCCCAGTCCCAGCACCACCGCCGTAGCCACCCAGCCACTCCACGTCGCCCGCTGCGCTCCCTGCCGCCGGCGCCACCTGCTGCTGCTGCAGCAGCAGCTGGGAATGCGGGTGCCTCCCCTCCTCACCGCCCCTGGCGCCGTCCTCGTCCTCCGCGCCAGCGGCCGCGGGCAGCCGGTGCACCTCGGCGCTCTCGAACGTGGCGGCCACCACCACCACCCCGTCCGCGGCCGTCATCTCCCCGGCCAGCGTCCCGCCGATCACCTGCCCGCCCGCCCCCGCCAGCGACACCGAGAACGGCGCCGGCGCCGAGGCCGCCCCCTCGGACGGCAGCAAGGTCCCGGACAGGGACAGGACCTCGAACCGCCCGTGCAGCGTCACCGTGGACGCCGTCGTCGGGGAGGTCGCGAGGCGCAGCCGGACGGCGGCCACGGCTCCGCGCCCGCAGAGCACGGACACGCCCACCCGGCGGCGGCGCGCGAACGCGGCCACCGCGGCGACCACGTCGCAGCCCGCCGCGAGCTCCAGCACAACGGGGCGCATCGCGCCCTCGCTCTCCCGCGTCACCACCACCGGCGGCTTGGGCTTGTTCTTGGACCCCGGAGGACGCCCCCGAGGCTTCCTCGCGGTCACAGGCTCCGCCGGCAGCGCCGGGGCCGGGACCGGGACCGGGGCCGGCTCGATCAGCTCCGCGCGGGACGCACCGTCGTCGGCCATCGGATCGATCAAACGGCGCACGAGCTTATATACGTGCGCACCAAACTTTTAGCTGGTACAGTAGTGTCAATAGTAAAATAGCTCCAAACTCTTGGCTCTAGCAGCAGCAGCAGCAGCAGCAGCCAGTGCGAGCTTGCTTAAAATATGCGAGCGCTATGGCAAGGTGAGAGTGAGGTTTACTATTTGTATATTTGTAGAGGGAAGCGGGAATGAAGAAGACGAGAAGACGAGTAGACGACGCGCCGCTCGGGGGGAGCGGTGATCGGCACCGTCGGTTCCCGCCCGTGCTCACGACTCTCGGTGTACCATCGGTCGCCGCGATCGATGCGTGCCGAGACGTCCAATCGGGACGACGCGTTGGGCTAGCAACCGCCGCTTGCTCTGCCTCGTTTCGCCGTGGGGTCTCGGGTCAAGTCAGGCGACAGTTGCCGCGGTGGCCCGTGCAGCTATGCTATGCAGGCAGAGGCAGCAGGCTGAGCAACGGGGCCTCCCGAATTGGTGCGGTCAAACGCGGTTGAAGGTTCTGCAGCTCTGCTTGCTATGGCGAAAAAGGGTCGCCGCGGGAATAATCATGGCATGGCTCGGCCTGCGTAGCATTGCTGCGGTTTCTGTTTCTCCCCGGAGATGGCTCCGCTTTCGCTTTTCTCCGGCGAGGAGCCGCGAGCACAACCGGCAACCGTGTCCAGGATTTGCGGCCTGGAGACCGGGGATCAACTGCACTCTACTCACTGCATTTCTCTGAACTTTGAGGTAATGTTACAGAGTGCTCCCTTCAGTTTCGAAATTCCTATCCTTTTGAACATGATTTCACATAACATGAAATCAAAACGATTCTTATGCCTACTAGTAGGACGCAACAGCAGACCTGAAGGTGTGGCATTTGTTCCACGCGCGGCCATGGTCTGCAGCTGGAATACCGTTGTCGGATGCGGCTGCCGCGCACAGTCCCCTTCGCCTGGACGCGCAGTCGCCCCAACCCGTTGGTGGCAACTGCAGGGTCAAAAGGCTGAAACATGGCGCCGCCCCGACCCCGTGTACTAGACACAGAGCAGAGCTGCTGAAACTGACAAAAGGCTGAGGCGGCCTGCAGCATGGGAGTCTCGCGTGCTCCGTTTTCTGCAATGCACAAGACAAGAGTCCTGCATTACTGTAGGAGTACTGGCACCTTATTAGAGCAGCTACAATAGCGAACGGGCTTATAGCTAAGCCGGTCAATATTTTTATGATGCTGAGGAGAGAAGGAAGGAGAGAAATGATAGTTTGGCTCTCGTGTGAGTAACAAACTTAGCATGAGCTCCTAAGCAGAGATGGATTCAAATAGAAGTAGATGTGAGAGCGAATAAAAAAAAGAATGTAAGGTATGTATTAAATAATATCTTGTAGATAAAAACAAGACTATTACTATATAGCTTGGCTCTTATATCGTGGCATATAGCCAAGCACTTAGCTCTATTATTAACCACAACCACGCCCTTACCAGCATCAGTAACTACCACCTGCCGCCGTTATTCCTCGTCGAGCTGTAGCTCAGGCGTGGTGAAGACGGAGGCCGCTAATTTGTTTCGTAGGAGAGAGGAGATTAGCTTTCTCTGAAGACCTTAGCTAGCAGTGGCCCAAATCCGCCTTCCAGCCCAAGCGGGAAGACATTGCTCTGCTATCAGAATACTCTCTCTCTGTTGTACGCGCAGGGGCTTCTGGCCCATATAGGAAGAGAAAAAGGCCGTCCGTGGGCTGCAGGCTGGGCCACCCAGCCGCCGGCCCATAATATCATCATGCTCTTCTCATCAGGTCCTCCCCGCCCAGACCTGAGACTCGGCAGCCGCCTGCCCCCTCCGCACTTTTGATCATCGCGTGACCCTCTTTTTTTTTTTCCTAAGAAAAAGAAAAAACAGCAGGGTACTGACTAGCAATTCCCCTCTGATGAATACAAAAGGAAAATCGTGCAATGATTCGGCACTCCTCCTGCTCCATGACCGAGCTGGCAGCCGGCGGCTTGCCTGAGCTCTCCAGCTGAGTGGCTCGCTGACCCCGTATTTATTGGGACGGTTTCCCTTCCGTCCCCGCAGCCACCCGCCTCCAGTCAGTCCGAGCATGGAAGCCGCGGCGGTCAAGCCCGTCCTCCGCGTCGCCGCCATCTGCGGCTCCCTCCGCAAGGCCTCCTTCAACCGCGGCCTCCTCCGCGCCGGTACGCATCCCTTCCGTCTCCCCTCCGCCCTGCCTGCTGCTCTTCGCTTCACTCCTCGTGCCAATCATTCCCACACATGTTCCAATTATCCCGGCAGCCGCGGAGGTGTGCGAGGACTCCGTCCCGGGGCTGCGCGTCGACCACCTCGACATCTCTGACCTGCCCATCATCAACACCGACCTCGAGACCGACGGCGGCTTCCCGCCCGCCGTCGAGGCCTTCCGCGCCAAGGTCTCCCAGGCCGACGGCTTCCTCTTCGGCGCGCCCGAGTACAACTACTCCATCGCAAGTACGTTTCTAGCCCTGTCCTCGTCTCAGGTTCAGATCTCGCGGGCGCTTCCGCCGCTCCGATCGAATTCCACTTCATTTCAATTGGGGGATTTTATTTTGGTTTCATTGAGCATCGATGTCGTCGCTAAGATCAATTAAGCAGCGTGATAATTAGGTTTTCAATTCCCAGTTGAAATACAGGTTCTCAGAGGTTCAGGTCGTCATGTGCATTGCATTAGTGCAAAATTAGGTTCCCATCTGGCTGTCATAGTGCACAATGGGTGGGGCTGATTTGATTCCCAGTTCTCATGGTGTGCAATTATTGGAATGGGTTGGTTCACGACATTAGAGGACGTTGTAGGTACACTGTGTCAGTGATAATGAAGTTTCCTACACTAATTGGGGGAAAATAATACGGACCATTATCTGTTACCCTTTAGCAAAAGCATGTCTCCAGTATGTGTTGGCTTTTCCTTTTATTCCTTTCTTACAAAGTCTTGTCTAGAAAAAGGAACACTTCAATATTCTTTCCTTCAGATTTTCTGCTGAATTTAATGCCAGTTTAGTTTAGTTCACAGATTAGTGTAATACTACCAAGAAACGCTCCTTTGTAATCCTCTCAGTATCTTTATTGGCACCCTCTGTGCCCCTGAGCAGAAGAAAAACTCATTACCCAAATCATGGCTGTTCCATTTCACTTCTTGCGAATACAGCCATTTACAGTTGTTTAGTGTTCAAGATGCTTATTACAGCATCTAAACTAATGCAGCATAATTTTTGCACATTTATCTTTGCTGTTCTGGAATGAATAATTGCACTCTGTCTCCGCATTCTGTGACACCGAATACTAATTCCTACACTGTTCAACTTCACTGATATAATAACTCTATTTTAATTGAAACATCACTTGCATTGTTCAACATCATTTGCACCCCATCTTTCCCATTGTGTGATGCTGAATAATATTTCTTCTACCATGCAGTCAAGAGTGATTCTAGGACACTATAGTTTTATATGCTTGTTTGGTTATTCATCTTATGTAATTGTCCTCTTGGATATATAATCATTTGACAGTCTTCAGTTGGACTGTGGCAGACCATGTATACAGGATTTTGTGCACCAATGTCCTTCTCTATAAATCAGAAACATAAAGCTCTTGCATGTTTGAAAAATTCTGTAGTATTGTCTGTATTAATGTATTTGTGCCTGTGACACAAAAGGAGTTAGTTTTTATAAATGTTCTTACAACTTCATTCGCTAGGTAATATGCAATGTACGCAATGTTGACCATGCAGTAGATTGATAGGGATTCCACATTGTCATGTCTTTGTATATGAGACTCGTCATTGTCTGATGATGAGTACAATTTTTTTGACATTTTTCATAAATTGCATGGGTGAACTGGTTTAAAAATGATATGAGTAGTCCATTGCAGAAATCATGCCTAGGTAATACAGTGTGTAAGACAATGTTATTGCATAATATCATGGTGAAAAACTTCTCAAACTGATTTATCTTTTATACATGTCTTATGCTTGCTTTACATGGTTTTTGTTACAATTGCAGCCCCCCTGAAGAATGCACTTGACTGGGCATCTAGAGGAAAGAACTGTTGGGCAGACAAACCTGCTGCGATTGTCAGTGCAGGAGGTGGCTTTGGAGGAGGGAGATCACAGTACCATCTCCGTCAGGTTGGGGTATTCTTGGATCTTCATTTCATCAACAAGCCAGAACTGTTCGTCCAAGCATTTCAGCAGCCACCAAAGTTTGACAGTGATGGAAATCTGATTGACGATCAAATCAGAGAGAGGCTGAAGCAAGTGCTCTTATCCCTTCAGGCCTTCACGCTCAGGCTCCAGAAGGACTGAATCAACTCAGGACCATTGCAGTTCCGTGCTTCCCTGAAGAAGTGTTTATAATTCCTGTATATCACATACCATGCTTGGGATTGGCACCTGTAATGCATTGCGGACAGCCTGAGAGTTGTAATAAATCCCTGGAGAAATATTCTCCTGTTTGCAGATTATTTAAGATTTGATCATATCTATGCATTCTAAATATTGTGGTTTACCTTTCCCAGTAATGAGACTTGACATCTTCCCTTTTGCACAGCAAATTTTTATTGCTTACCATATTGTTCATCAGATGCACCCTTCTATGTTACTTCTGTCATTCTGTGTTATGGGCAGTCGGCTGGGGTGACCGAGCCTTTTGCACAGCAATTTTCACAATGCCTTAGCTGGTTATGTTCCTATTGTGTGGTGGCCTGCCATATTACCATGAAGTGGTAAGTAGTATTTTTGACAAAAGCCAAACATGTTCCTTTTGGTTTCGATTAAACTGTTTATATTGCTTGTGCAGGTGCATACTGCAGCATGAATATGACATACAAGGCAACTCCCATGGTGGTGTTGATATATGGAAATTCCTTGCGCCAAAACAAGAAGAACACGAAGAATTTATATGGGTTTTGCAGAAGTACAATACTACATGGAAGAACTGGTTGAAGAAACTGTGAAGATTTGACGGTGTGATGGCAAGAGGCTACAGTATTCCAGGAAGGGCATCTTGTCTACAAGCTGTACATGATTGTGATTTGTATTCACGTTGGGAGGTTGCTGATTATGCCTTTGTGAAAGACTGACTGCAGAAAGTTGCCTTGATTTATACTGTCGTCATGTGGCAAGAGTTAGGTGAGAGTAGTTAGGCCTGGATCCTGTACCCTTTTCTTCTGGCTTATTGCAAAAGGACAGCATTTCGGAAGCTGAAATTGCCAATGAATCGCTTGTTGATTCTTATGCAGGGTTCGATGCAAAGAGTCCCTGAATTCCACAACTGCAAAGTGACAACGAGGAGAGCCACCGGTATCCAGCTCCATTTGGAGCTTCTGATATGGCACTTCGCAAAAAGGTGATAGTCCAGTGTGGACTTCTGGAAGCACTCGTCGCTGCAAAAGAAATGACCGACACGGGACCCCCTTGAGCTCTCAAATCATGGGAGACCAAGGTGGCTTGGGACCTAATCCAACCGAACCCCCTCTGGTTCTTTGTGAAGGCGACCCTTCACTTTTCAACTCTGCTGGACTTGCAGGACACGGCGTGGTGTGAACAAGCGTGACAGGCACGCACCGACCGACCGACTGACCGAGGACCAACCGTTGCTCATTGCTGCGGCACAACATATGGAGGCACCACCTGCCACTTTGCCACTGCTCTCTGCCCATGCATTAGCTTGCTCTTGTTTGTAATTGGGTTGCCTGTTGATGACAGTTGCTGGAGTAGTGACTAAGCTCATCATCACTGGACCCATGTGGACAGGGGAATGGATGTTCTAATAGTTTGTTTGGCGTATGTCATGGTCTGTAACTCTGCACCACGATCTCCTCCACTTCTCTTATAAATGGGAGACCACGGAGCGTGGAAAATAGTTGCATGGTTCACCACTTGGTCTGTTCTGATCACTAGTCAATATTGGACGCCGGAGTGCTGTTTCCCTGCATTGAGAAACAACCTGAAATTTGATACTTTTTCCATGCATAGCTGACCTCTTAAATCGATACTATGTAGTAGTTAAGTAGCACGTGTTGATCACAATTGCTAGTATCTGATTATATGCCAATTAAGCTAGCTACTAGCATGACGGCCGTTTCAGTTGATGCCAAGCCTCTAAAGGACTAACGAACGAACCACCCCAACCACTGCAATATAGAGATGCTAATTAAAAGAATCAGTGCGGTTCAAATATAAATCTCAAAAAGGTAGAGTGTGACTGTGATGAGTTCAACGGAGGCCTAATTTTTGGCTTTACTCCCTTGTTTTGAGCGTGTCGTATGCAGAACTTTCAGGCTTTCAGCCACTTAACATGCTATCCTCTGCAAAAGAATAACAAGATCTTTTACTCGTGTTTCATGACGAGTTGGCGTCACAGGCGATCTTGCTTGCCACCTTTACCTGATCACAAGGGATGGATGATGGTTGGTGGTAGTTCAATCAAGAAACACAAGGTCGGGTCGTTCGTTCTCTGCAAAAGGAGTAGAGCGAAAGCATTGTAGCGTCATCAGATTTTAGCACCACGAATTTGGTGACGGCAGCGTGCATGCATGCATGTGCCACATCTATCTGTTTTTTTTTATGTGTGACCAGTCAGTCAGTAAAATAAAAAATAAACAAAAATCACCTCCATGGTGACGGTGACGGTGATGGTGTGTGGACGACAGATCGATGCTGCTCCTGAGAGAGGCTCGTCGGCGGTTGGTGGTGGGTTGGGTGCCCTTCACTTTCGATGTTTAATCAGCAAGAAGTGTGCTCCAGCTGCCAATCGGGTTGACAAAGGACGCGACCGGCCGGTCTCTACGCCACTCGATCGCCTCTCCCTGCTTTGCCTCAAGAAAATCTGCACGTCCTTGTGTTCCTGTCTCCCTTCCTTCCTTTCAACGCACTAGCTAGTATTTCGATCGCCGAAGTTGATACAATATCATATAGGATGTTACTTCCAGCAGCAGCAATCTTATTTTTCAGCTGTTGCTGAACGATTACTGAATTCTCCAAGATCTTGATCGAGTCGTCTTAATAAACGTTGCTGTCGACGCTCTCATCAACGGAGACGCTAGCTACTAAACTAATTATATAAGAATTTAATTATTGTTTATTATGCAGCCATCGATGGAGTATCTCTTGTAGATAAACACATATGCAGCTAGCATAGTCACCGGAACGTGGTACGGTGCTACGTTCCTTGTTCCGGCCGTACCGAGAACGTGGGTACATTTTTCGTTCCAATAATATTAAAATCACTCTTAAATAAATCATGTTTCACGTTCCTTGATCCATCGATCCAGAAACTTTTGTCACCGTGGCAGCTAGCTAGCTTGGCGCAGCTACCGCATGACAGTGAAGCCGACGCGCGCGAGCGTGTGGACAAGGATCGGAGCCAGGAAAAAAGAGCTCCTCTCCTCCAAGTCGAGCGATGGTGGTGTGCGAGCTACGTGATGCATGCAGCAGCGTGCACTAGCTGGGTGGTGGCTGGTTGGGCGCCTCTCTTCTTCTCATGTAGGCCAACACATACATACAGAGAGAGCATCCCCGGTTTTCTTAGTCACCTACTCCTCCCCTAACTTTTGGAAGGGCGCAGCAGCAGCTGTTGCAATTGCAAGAACACAACAAGAAGCAAAGCTAGCAACAAGGGAACAAGCCCCTGTGTCCTGTGCTGCTTGCTTCTACAAGTTACGATCGATCCAGGCTTTTGGAGTCTGCTGCCTGCCTCTGTCTATGTAGATAAAGACATGCTTGTACAGACACATCCATACACCTGGATCGGACTGGACCTGGTGTGGAAGCAAGGCATCGCCCTTTAATTTGGAAAAACCAGACGCGCAAGGGTTTCCTCTTGCGCGCAACTACTACCGGTCACTCCACCACCATGCCCTCGCGTGCAAACCACACCCCGTCTCTGCTTCTACCACTACTCTTGCAAGCTAAAAACCTTTGTGTCTAGCTTGCATCTCTCTCCACTCTCCTCAAGGCACCAACCCAACATTTGGCTCTTCTTCTTCCAACCTCAGAACCTCTCTCCATCTCTCTAACTGGTGAGTACAACATTCTTGCTGCCCTGTTCATATGGTTCATGTCTGCTACAGCTGTAATCCTTTGAACTTTGATGTGATCCATTCTGTCTGTCTCCAATTACCAGGCCAGGATCATCCGAAACGGCAAAGGAATCAGTTTGATTCCTGTGATGGAGTCGGCGGCGAGGTTGCGGTACGGCCGGCCGGACGAAGGCGGAGGAGCAGAGGCGGAGAGCAGCAGCCAGGCCGAGCAGGAGCTGGAGCTGGAGGTGCCCTGCCTGCTGGACATCTACGTGCACCACGCGCGGGGCATCCACAACATCTGCATCTACGCCGACCAGGACGTGTACGCCAAGTTCGCGCTCACCTCCGCGCCCGACCACGCCCCGGCGCTCTCCACGCGCGTCGCGGCGGGGGGCGGCGCCAGCCCGCGCTTCGACGAGCGCCTCCCGCTGCTGCGCGTCCGGGCCGGGAGGGTCGCCGTCGACGTGCTCAAGTGCGAGGTCTGGATGCGCAGCTGCGCCAAGCGGATGCTCGAGGACCAGCTCCTCGGCTTCGCGCTCGTACCGCTCGCCGCCGTCGCGGCTGCCGACGGCGCGCGTCTCGACCGGGACTTCGAGCTCTCGTCCACCGACCTCTTCCACTCGCCCGCGGGGACCATACGGCTGTCTCTCGCCCTCCACTCGGGGATCCCCGGCGACGCGTGCCCGCTGCCGGAGCGCGGCGCCGAGTCGTCGATCGCGTCGGAGGTGGTTATCCTCGAGCCCGCGCCACCCGTTGACTACTCGAGGATCGAGTTCGATGACCTTAAGGTGGACCAAGAAAACCAAGCCATGGCCGTGCAGTACCTGCTGTTCTTGCATCTCGGGGAGACGCCGCGGCCGCCGGAGGCCACGGAGGACGCCGAGATGAGCACGAGCCCGCGCGGGGAGAAGGCAGCGTTCTCGGACGACGGCAGCAAGAACGCCTCGACGACCAGCACGGTCAGCGACGACAGGGTGATCTCTGCTTCCGCCGGGGCAGTAGAGAAGCCGGTCGCCGACGTTGACAAGGCCACCTCGGTCCGCATGTCCTGCCGCTCGCCGGACACGCCGACGTCCTGCAGCGGAGAGAAGGCCGACGACGTGTTCAAGTCGCCGCTGGGGGACATCGACATGGAGGCCGAGCAGAGCGCGATGCAGCGTCAGATCATGGAGATGTACGTGAAGAGCATGCAGCAGTTCAGCGAGTCGCTGGCCAAGGTGCAGCTGCCGTTGGAGCTTGACGGCGTCGTCGTCCAGAAGGAGGAGAAGCCTGGCAACAAGGTGATCCACATGCAGCAGCAGCCGCAGCAGCAGCAGGTGAAGAAGGATGGGACGAGGGTGTTCTACGGAAGCAGAGCTTTCTTCTGAACAAAATTTACAGTTGAGAAATCTATACCCCTAACCTTAACATCAACTTCCGAGAAGCGGTACCAAAGTAGTATGATACCACTTCTTCTGTGGACCTTATACCCACACACCAAGAAGACCTTCACCTTAACACCAATACGGAAGACTAACTCTCTACAAGATAACTCAACTCTTTATTCACTACTATAACTTGATACAACACAAGACTCCTATACTCTTTATGTGGCTACTCTACCATGACACAACTACACTATATGTTTATCATGCCACACTCCTATTTGACATCCTTATACCATCCAATGGCATGTCACTCAATTATCCATAGTGGCTAACTATGTCATCTTCAAATGGCTTCTACTTGACATGGCTTGGGGGAGGGGAGTGACCCCATATATACAGGACTCCATGGCTCATATGGTGTTGTCATGTGTCCACTTTCTACACTCTTCTACAATTCTAGACTTTTCTCCATCTTTATCCTATCATACAAATATCTCTTCTCTAGAACATTTCACATTTCACCATGAAGCATGACAACTATGAATCATAGATGTCCTCCACTCTTCTAGAACCTTCTTACCTTATCGTGATATTATTCTTATCCTTATGGATTGCAAAGGTAGTTTCTTGTGACAATCTCCTAGAATATTCCAAGTATGCATTGCATATTTCAACATTTGCATAAAGCTAAAATGCAAGCAAAGTAAATTCGGGACAGCAATCGTCTTCCGTTTGACAATTATTAGGTTTTTCCTGTCAATTGATGTTGTTAACTTGGTTCATTCGATCATCTAAAGTACGAATTCACATGCTGTAATGAGTTGAGAGTTGAGAAGTTTGAGAGTGGAATAGAATTTTGCGTGACCAGTCAGTGTAGTAGGCTTTGTTCAATCTTCAGAAACTCAACTCTGTGAAGCCAGATGAGAGTGTGAAGTTTGTGCATTGGCAGTAGAGTGTAAGATGGCAAGAGTTTAAGTGAAAGCTACTTCCTAGAGTGCTAACCCCAACTGTTCGTCTGTACAAATTACAAAATGAATGAAACGATTAGAGATATCTGAAAATCGTGATCCTGAAGACACCAGGCATTTCTCTTCAGCTTACAGCGCTTCCAATTTTCAAACAAAGTGACGCTGCATCATTCTCTTCAGGTCTGGCTTTGTTTCAGAAGCAAGCAACCGGTTGAATGGTTGATGATAAAATTAGCCTCTTTCTTGAATAATGACAATGCAAAGGCAATCACGCCAACCAATGGATCCGATCGAGTATAAACACTTGGTACGTACGGGAACTTGCTTTGTAACATGATGAATCAAACTGAAAATAAGTAAAACCGCAGCTGTTGTTTTTTTCTTTTTCTTATGGTCGACTTGAACGCGATTGACAATATCTGCATTTTGTTTCTCCTCACCAGAAATGCCAGCCAGAGTCGCATAATGAAAAGGTCCAAGGCCTACGGTCCTGCAAGGCTGCAAACGCATGTCGACACAATCGTCGTCATGAGCACGACGACTACGTACAGGCCAGGCCCATTTAGCATCAAGCGGCAAGCGGGTTTTTTCAGGTTTCAACCTACCTTTCGGGGGCCCGGAGCTAATTAGCGGCCTATTTTTTCTAGCCCACATTCAACACGGCCTATTTTTTCAGGTAGAATATCACTAGTTCTCCAAAAAAAAATGGTAGACTATCACTTGTATGAAACATAAATCAGGTAGAAGTCCCCATCAGGGTAGGTAGAAAACTTTTTATTCTTTATATATTTACTAACATAGTTTTAAAATACTTAGTTCACATAGTACATTTAGTTTAGAGTTTATTCCCTATTTGACACTAGAAAAATAGTCCGTTCCTTTCTTGGCCCTCAAAATTTTTTTCTTCCCTATTTGACACTGTTATTTAACACTATGTTGGTTTTGCCCCTATGGGCCCCACCACCCTTCTCCCTCCTCTCCTCCCCTTCTCCCTCCTCCCCTGGCATTTCTCTCACCAAAGACCGAGCCATGGCCTGGGCACCGGGCGCCGCCGGCACCTGGCTGCGGTGGGCGGCCGACCAACAAGAGGCCCCGGCGATGGCCTGAAAGTGCATTTGGCCTCCTAAGTGGGTTTTGGTGTTAATGATATACAAAATTAAGGAACTAATGAGTTTATCGAGTTTTGGACAGGTTAAAATTCAATGAAATGAAAAAGAGCAAAAAAAGACGCCAAATTTGCTTAAAGGATGGTGTTGGTCTTAAAAGAAGATCCTTACTTATTTTATATTTTGAATTTGAGTTTAGGAAACACCGTACTATTAAGAGGGATGTGAATGGATAGCATAAAGGTGTCAAAGTGCTTATTTGAGATGCTAACCATCAAGGAGAGATACAAAATCACACACTTGTGCACCTAGTTTTGTGTCTGTTTCGGTGTGTGTCGGAAGTTCTGACACTTGTCGGAAGAATCCCGACAAGGGGTCATCGGCCAACTGTTTTAAAAGCGTCGGTTCCGACAATCACTTAACCAGTGCACTAACGGCTAGTTTTTGGGGCTTGGGTATTTATACCCCCTCAGCCCCCCCTCCTTTGCTGCTGACCTAACCCGAGACAAACACCTCCAAAAGCATTTACTACTCCTCCCTAATCCCTCATTGAGCTATTCCTTTAGTTGATTTGAGTTAGGGCTTGGGTGAGAGCAAAATTGAGGTGTGAGACTTAACCATTTGAGTGTGAGGGCAGCCAAGTTCATCTCAAGAGCACTTGAAGCATCTTCATCCATTGATTCACATTTGTTACTCTTGAAGCTTGCTTCTAGACGGTTTGGTGTCGCCCGTGGAGCGTCCTCTCGTGTGTGTGCGTCCCGGGAAGTTTGTATTACCCCATCCTTTGTGGATTTCATAGTAAGTGACTCAATCCTCCTTTGTGGTTGATTGAGTGAGGTAAAATGTTAGTGGAAGACCCGACTCTTTGTGAGCTCCTCAACGGAGACGTAGCTTCCTTTGTGGAAGTGAACTTCGGGAACAAATCTCTTGTGTCTTGTGGTTATAGCATTTATTTAGTTCTCATTGACCTAGAGTTTGTTTTGTGCCGATCTACGTACTCGAGTTATTGTGCTTGCAAAGATCACCTGCATAAGTCTTCTAGCATCATTGTGCAACTTTTGATTCAGCCAGATTCTGCAGTTTTAAGTTTAATTTTGAATTTCGTACAAGAACTTTAGTTTTGTCGGGAGTTCCGGTCCAGTGTCGGAAGTTCCGACATATTTAATTCCTTCAAAGAATTTTTCAGGTTTTTCAAGTACGCCTATTCACCCCCCTCTAGGCATCACCAAGATCCTTTCATGGCCTCGCGACCGCCTGTATGTGGCGTGACAGCGCCGGCGCCCTGCGGCAGTGCGGCCCGGGGGAGGAGGCGGCGAGCTGTGGCCCAGCCTCCGGCCCCGAGGCGCAAAGCATGGGCGGCAGCGGTGGCGGCCCGCTAGCATGAACTGAGGCCGGGGCGCGAGGGCCTCCGGCAAGATGGCCGGCCGGGGTGGGGCTTGCTGCCGTCGGATCCACCGTGGCACGGCAAGGCATCGGGATGACAACGTTTCGCGCAGTGCGAAAGGCGGCCCGGGCTGCAGCGCGGCCGACCGGGGTCTGGCGCGCCGCGAGAAGCTGACGAGGCTGCGTCAGCGGCGATAGGCGAATCGACAGGAAGGCGGCGAGCGGCGTCAGGCCTCCACGCCGCGGCCGGCCTCCTTCTCCTTGCTGGCCTGGAGCCACGGCGGGCCGCGTCTTTGTCCGTGCTGGCTGGACGCTGCGGTGGGCGTGGAGCAACGGGGGAGGTGCGGCCGGGGGAGACGCGCCCAGGCCCCCACGGCGTGGAGCATTGGAGGGAGAAAGGGGATGAGAGGAGGGAGAAGGGTGGTGGGGCCCACAGGGGCAAAACCTTCTTTTCACAAGGCCGCTTAACGGTTTTTAGATGGAAAATCCAACAGAATGTCAAATAGGGAATGAAAGCTTAGCTCGGTATCAAATAGGGAATGGAAATTTTTTGAGAGCGAAGAAAGGAATGCGTAGTTTTTCTGGTGTCAAATAGGGAATTGCCTCTTTAGTTTAGTTAAAGAGAATATTATTGGGTTTGTACTATGTTTTGTTGATACATTACCACATGAAATTCCTTTATCAAATAATAAATTAAATGTATCCATAAATAAAATTATAAAAAATCTCAAATTACTTCCTCAAGTATTACGAAAGTTTAATAACCTCTAAGCTATTTTTTATTCGATTTACTCCCTAACCATATCAATTGCTCTAGTATGCGCTTTTAATAATTTTGTAAGGCAATACCCGACATCATAATATATATTAAAAGATGCATAACAATCATTTTTTACTATTTCCGTACAATTATGTATTGCTTGTGTTGATTTATTAGTAGACGTCCTAATTGTCAAAATAATAATGAAACATTTACAATACAATTCTTTAACATATGTTATGGTTGCTCAGTACTCTATTCGTTTCCACGTACGTGGCTTGCTCATCAGCTCGAGGAGAAGTACTGTAGCGCAGATGGGAGTGGCGCTCTGCCTTGGTGCCACGTGTCGTGCCGAGACGCGCCTCGCACGAGAAGCGGGGCTCCCGGGCACGAGCCGGCACGCGCTATCCCCGTTCCTTCACGCTCGCCGCGCGTGTCACCTGCATGTCGACACCCTCTCGCTACGTGGTTCACGTTCCCCGTCACCGATGCGGCATCCACGATTAGACTAATCACGCCGGGCCATTAAGATAAAGCCATAGGCTGAGCCTAGATCCCCCTGCCCTCCCCATACCGTATGCATGTGTACAAGCTAATAGGGCTGGGATCTCGGATAGAGATGATGATGATTGCATTGAGGTAGCTTCAGCCTACCAAAAACTCTTTCCTTGACCAATTGCGGCATTGATTGGGTCCATTTCATTTCATTTGTCAGCAAAATAGTAATGACCATGACCTGAAACAAATTAACTTTAAGTACATGATGCAGGCATGGAAGCACGCATCCATCTTGTTTGTCACCCTATACGCATACACTGATCGAGGATGCATGAGATTAATAATAAGCTGTTTTTGGTTTCAGAATTCAGATGATCACTTTACATATAGGTTTGCTTTTGCTCCGACCAATCACTTGCTATATACCGAGCAATCTAATACGACCAAAGCAGTCTATATTTCTTTTATTCAATTGACCAGTTAATAAACAGTACACCAACAAATACTAATTATATTTGCATTGGGTGCGATAGATATGATGGCTCTTTCTTTTTGTCCACACCCACCTAAACATATATATGGCATCTCTTCAGGGAGGGAAATAAATTAAAGGGGAAATCCCTAGACATGTGCCTTCTAGAAACACGCGTCCACAGATCATATATAGGTTCGTAAAAGAAAACAATAGAAGCACTTAGTATCTTTTACGGAAGAAAATTAAACCTAGCTCTTCGCAAAAAAAAAAAAGCGGCCGGTCACTAATAGCAATTGCACTTTATAACAGCCAGAGGCCCAGTTCACTCATCATTACTGTACTACGACAGCATGACACGCCGCTAACATTACATTGGTAATAATGCATATTAAGGGAGTAATCTATCTTTGTTGCTGTATCTACTTTTCTTGTCGCATTTTGCTTTATTATTCGTGTGCCACTTATTTAATTTCAGCTATCCTTGTATCACATGTGTAACATACACGACCACCGTTTAGGCAAACACGGAATATACTAAATTTGCATGTGCAATGAGTAACTGTACTGCAATGCACAGCCCGCATAGTACAACCACATAGCTAGTACAATGAGCAAATTAAAAGCACACAGTACATAGTCAATCAAAGGGCAATAATGCCCAAAAGTATGCTCTAAAAAACATACATAACTAAAATAAAATTGGCAATATAACTTATATGCGCTTTATTCTGAATGGAACCATAAAGGAGTTTTTTTGCTAACGTCATTTCTTGCTTCAATTATATATCACAAAATTAAAGCATTTGTTTTTTGGAACGAGGAGGGACGGCTAAGTGGACTAAAGCGATGGATTTTCTAACCCTCTATACAATTCCTTTTTACCGAGAATTATTCAAATACCTATCTTCTTTCCGCCCCTTAATTAGTTTGGGATTTTTTTTCAATTGTAAGGAAATTTGATCTTTTTTCATAAAAATGTACAAAAAAATAAATCTAATCTGTAAAAAGTTCTTAAATAGATTGGACATAACATAAGCTCCTTACACTATTAGAATAGGGCCCAATTGGGAACCAAGTTTTTCTTTACCATTTCACGTTCAAGCAAGCATAACATATATATCTTTTGCTTAGAAAAATATAGCTCCTTTTTTCGCAAAAAGATATTTTTTTACTGCATACAATAATATGGCTCATCTCCGGATTCGGTATGGACCGTTTCACTAAATTCGTTTCTCTTTATGAAGTCATATGTACTATACGTGTGTGACACTGACAGCCACCATCTCGCCTGCGGCTATATAAATAGGGAAGTCATCTCTCTGAAACTGCCTAAGCTAATCAAGCTACTCAATCAACAAGAGTTAATATTGCTCGCTAATCAGCCCTCAAAAAAATTCGAATAGGCTAGCTTTAGCTAGGTTCCGTCCCCCTTTCTCTACTGCGGCTACTCATGGTGCTAGCTGGTGCGCAAAGAATAATCTCATAGGCTTCCTGTTTCATCCCTCCTGAGATCTCTCCACGAACAGCAGCATCAGCAGCTAGCAGGCTGGCAACACGCGGCATGGACCACCAGCTGTTCGATGACCCCTTCTCGAGCAGCATCTCGTCGCTGGAGGCGGACATCTTCTCCGCCGGCGGCCAGCTGCCGTCGCCGCCGTGGCCGGACCTCGACCTCGACGACGACGACATCCACGACCTCTCCGCGCCGGCCGCCAACGCCACCTCCTCAGGAGGCTATGGCTCGGGCGGAGGCTCCGGCGGCTCCCACAGGAAGCTCAGCCACAACGCGTACGAACGCGACCGCCGGAAGCAGCTCAACGAGCTCTACTCCTCGCTCCGCTCCCTCCTCCCCGACGCTGACCACACTGTAATAACCCTGCACACACGTCCTCGCTCTCTCCCGCATGGAAAGTAACCAACAAGGGCATGAGATTTTGACGGCGTTCTCGGTCGTGCTGCAGAAGAAGCTGAGCATCCCCACCACGGTGTCCCGAGTTCTCAAGTACATCCCCGAGCTGCAGAAGCAGGTGGACAACCTGGAGAGGAGGAAGAAGGAGCTGACGAACGCCAACTGCAAACCAGGAGTTCTGAACACGAGCGAGATTGTAACTCCCGTTGTTTCTGCTACTTGCCTCAACGATACCGAGATCATGGTTCAGGTCAGCCTGCAGAGCAATGTGGCTGCCACAAGTCTTCCTCTGTCCAAATGCATTAAAGTGCTGGAGAACGAAGGCCTTCACCTGATTAGTTCATCAACTTACTCCACCTTCGACAACAAGACATTCTATAGCCTCCATCTTCAGGTACATGCATGACTACTTGTCAAGATGGTCCTCTTTCATTGATGTTGATTTGATCTTGATTCTCTAATTAGTTGATAAAGGTATATACTTGGCTTGCTAGATGCAACAATCTAACACTTCTACTCATATATAATTAATACGCTTAATTTATTTCATCAGTCGCATACGTGTACTTACTTTTTAGTTCCATTGCTTTCATCTAGGCCTCATATAAATCTAAATTTTAGTGGATTATTCATTTTCATGTATACACTAAACTAACAATATGTTGATTCATAAAGTCTTAGAAAGGTGCAGCCCTTTAATTTATGGTTAAAACCAGGATCACAGGAGCCACTCTTAAAAATAAAGAAAATATAAGAACCACTAGACATCATTTCAAAAGCAACATCTAGGGGGCCACTCGCTCTGGTGGTCCATAACTTCTGATTAACACGGAGAATGGAAACAACTGAATACTATTAGTAATAGGTTATTCTGGATCAATATTAAGTGAACTTGCTATAAAATGCACACCAAACAAAAAATAAATCACAATGAAATAATTAAGGCAAATGTTTCACATGAAGAAGCAATTTTTTTTGTGTGTGGGGTGGGGGTGGGGGGGGGGGGGGGGGGGGTTTAAAAAGACACAAACACAGATCGAGGCAACAAAATCCATTGTACTTGGTATATATGATGACATACGGTAAATAAATAAATTTTACGATCGCATTCATAATATCCAATCTAGTGTACGTGGCTAAAGGTACATAGGGTACAAAATAGCACACATTTGATAAAGAGTGACAAGCTCACAAGCCATCTCCACCAGAAAGATTCAACTAGGATCAAAGATAATTTAGATTTGGAGATTTATACATACTAAACCAGTACTTTATGATATAATCCAATACTTAAACCAGTTGATTTATGAACTGGTCCTCCCAACCAATCCAAAAGATCCCACTATGTCTGATGGAAGCTTGAAAGATCTTGAAGAAACCCTAAAATTTTGAATATTAGAGTCAAGTACGCAGCGCCAAGAAAAGTGAATTAACTATGGCTTTCATATGAGTACTCAAGCATGATGTAGTTAATTGTTACCGTACACCTTATGTAAGTTTGGAGATAACATTAATTTATATAAATTAGGATACACTCTAGGCTTTGGAATGAAATTGATAAGCCATCCAATGTAGTACTTTTACCCTTGCAAGAAAATGCAATATGTCAGAGCCATAAAATGTCATAGTGTAACTAGTTAGAAACTATTCGAAGTAATTAATGGATTCAAGAAATTAGAATTGTGACAAGCTAAAACTATGCTAAATAATTTGTAAGTAGGACCGTACCTCATCGTTGTAAAATCCCCAGGCATGCGTCGACGAATCCTACCTTCTACAGAGGCCATTCGATTTGAATGACACGCCAATATATATGTAGTTACCAAATGCTGGTTCTTGTGGAAGTTTACAACTAAGCATGTGATTATGAGAAACAAGATAGTGATATAGTTCTCAAACAAAATATGAAATCAGGAGTACGACGACCCATCAGTCCATCAGTCCATCACCATTTTACTCCTCAAACCAAACACCATATATATTATATATGTACTCCCTCCATCCCAGATTATTAGTCGTTTTGGCATTTCTAGATTCATAGACTTTACTATATGCACATAGATATAATATATAGTAAAGTATAAATCTAGAAAAATTAAAACGACTAATAATTTGAAAAGGAGGGAGTATTGTCTTTAAATATCTATGATACTAGACCAATGGCAGGAAGGCTGCCGTTCATTTCACAAAGAATTATCTTGAATAATTAAGGTCGAACCTATTTCAGTGTACTTTTTTTGGCAGAATATATATATATATATATATATATATATATATATATATATAAATATGTCAATAATAAGTTAACATGGACTGTACTTTGAGATGACTAACAGTATTCATCCTATGAATGAAATGCACTGACAGAGAAGTCAAAGAACGATGAAGGAGGAGTGCCCAGCATTCTGCGATGAACTGGAGAGGATTATCAGGAAGAAAGCAGGGGCGTAGCTGCAGCGCGCGGTAGCACCGTCGCGTGTATTATATTGGATCCTATATATATGCTAATTAATTAAGAGGCTAAGGTGTGCAGTCTAGTCTGTAAATGGTGGATTAATATTTTGTCGTGTGTAGTTGATCGTACGTTACTAGATCAATGGACCAAATTAAGCATAGATAGAGAGATATATGGTACTAGCACTAATGCATGCACTCATCCGTGATATAGTGTAGTGTGTCCATATGTGTTTTCTGTCGACACATCGGGAACAATAAATGTCCAAGTTGAAGTAAGGTCATCAGATCACTACAAGTACCAACGGACAGTACATGTACATGATACGGGGTGTTCAGTATATCCATCAGTCATTACGCGGTGCGCGCGCGCGCGCGCGCGCACACACACACATGTATGTATATGTATATGTATATGTATATGTATATGTATATGTATATGTATATGTACATATGACTGGTATATTTAGCTCACTACGAGCTGAATAGTATTCAACGTTTCGGCGGCGCTACTAGCCTGAGGTCCGGCGAGCTTTTGAACCGTAAAAATCTAACTATTACGTGTTGCAACCGTAAAAAGTTCGTGGTGACCGTAAAAATTGCTGGTGACTGTAAAAATTGTGGGTCGGGTCTTTCCCGCATCCATTTTTGACCTTCATTAACAATCGTGGGTAGGGTCTTTCCCTCATCAAAATTATTTTGTTTAATAATATTATGTTCTACAAGGTTACTCCATTTGTATCGAAAGATTATTACTTGTTCAAAAGAAGTAATTTTAAACATAAAGAAGTAATATCTACAATAACTTTAAGTGAATTTTAAAATTTATTTTAATGATGACTTGATAGTAATAATCTTTTGAACTTTACGATGGTGCCACCAAACAACAAGCAATATCTGTTATATGCAATCACATATTAAAAGATCAAAAGCTGATTACACAGAATTTAGTTCAACAAAATTTAAGTGACGTACAAGTTGATCACACAAACACAATAGAATTGCTCACTTTTTCCTAGAGTGAGCACAAAATGTTGTGCATACTATAACAGACTAAATCTAACTGTATTTTGTTGCATGGAAGGCTGGGAATTGATGATGATGCCAGCGGTACAGCGGTAGCAGATGGCAGATGAACCCTGTTACACTAGCTTCCTAGCTTTCGTTCTGTTCTCCACCATGACCAGATTGCAGCCTCGCTTACTTTTCTTCCATGGCTGGCCGAGTTGCATGAGAACCATAATGAACCATAAATATGCAGGTTCAAAATACTAGATAACCTTGTCAAAGAAATAAAAATACAAGATACGTGAATATTGTTAGTTCAAAGAAGTAATTTTCATACATAAAGAAGTTAGTTTCGCAATAACTTTGAAGAAAGTATTTTCCAAAATTGAGAGCCGTATTTTTATGATGATTTGAGAGTAGTACTATAATTGTAGCTCATTCACCTTGACCTTATTCAGTTATTCTGAGAGATATAGCTTATGACTAGCACTGCGGGCATTTATGTTTATCACGGGTTGGCATTATCACTGTTCAAAGAAACAATATTCAAACCGAAACAAGTAAATTCATTATGATACAGGAAATAACACACTAGAAGATTTGTATGTCAATGGCATCACATATTGATGTGCATGGACTAATCTGATCAGCATGACAAATGGTATAATCGAGTACCTTACAAGATATTTAAAATTACTTCTGCAAATGGTATTCATGGACACTCTAAGTTGTGAGTTACTCATAAGAAAATTTAAAATTACTCATGCTTTGCATATGCTGATGGAACAGATCCAATTGTAATCAAAATTACTTCTCTGAACATTTAAATTTACTTGTGGAGATGCTAAGGTACGAATTACTTCTCTAAACATTTAAAATTACTCTTGGTCACACTACGGCAATTGAATGGATCCAATTGGATTGAATATTACTTCTCTAATTTGTGTATTACTCCTGGACATGTTAAGATGCCGTTTCTTGTCTGAAAATTTGAAATTCCTATTGGTCAAATTATGGTAATGAAATGGATCCAATTAGATTGAAAATTGTTTCTTTGAATGCTTAAAATTACTCCTAGTAGGGTACTGCAATTCATCTAACTAAAAAACAAGTAAACAAATTGGATTCAGACTTCGTATGTGCAGAGGTGCCAAGTTCCAGGCTATCGCGCGTGTAGAAGTAAAATTGTATTGGTGGAGTGATAAAAAAAAGGAATGGACATCCAACCTCGTCTTCTTGAACTGTTGGTGGTAATTGGCGCTTCGAAGGGGACTGGCGGGGTGCGATGGGCCATCACCTTGTACCTGAGTCGTGGCTTGACAAGTACAAATAAAGTCCTGTACCGAGAGTGTGCTTGCTCATTGGTGCTCTGTTATTTCGATCCGATGCGATGCTCTGTGATTTCGATATGAAGCTGGAGTAAAAATTGTAACTGGATGCACATCAGCAAATGTAAAAGATGCTGTCAAAAAATTCTGATGGCAATGAACTCAGTTGCCTGCTGCAAGAACACATAGGGACACTCAGAACTCATGCATGTGGCTCGCATCTAGGCACCACCAATCGAACGCATTTGGGGAGCAGATAAACTAACGGCTGCCATCGCTGATGGGCGCTCCGTGTTGCCGCCGAATTTCGGCGCGCTGCGGCCAACAGGCGGTAGGCGGCGGGCGGTTGGCGACGAGATTGGTGCCCGCCCCGAAGAGGGGTTTAGCCCCACGATGCGGCAAAGGAGGTGGCCGCGACGCAGGCGGGCGCGTTGTGGGGGAGCGTCGTCTGGGGGCTGACGAGGCCGAGTCTGGCGCCGCGCGGGGGTTGGGGGGGGGGGGGGGGGGGGGGGGGGGGGGATCGCACCCGCCCCAGAGGGTGAGTTCCGACCCCGATGCGCCGGTGGTGGCGGCCGCGACACAAGCTGGCGAGCTGTTGGGTGCCGACGACGCAGGGGGCGGTGCGCGGAGGGGGGATGGGTGCTCGCCCCGGAGAGGGAGTTCCGCCTCCCGATGCGCCGGTGGAGGCGGCCGCAACATAGTCAGGCATGCTGTGGGGGCGCGCCGCTTGGGGCAGACGATGCAGAGTCCGGCGGGTCCGCCAAGGGGGAGTGGCGGAGCACAAATCCAATTTGGCACGCGAGCGTCGCAACGCTCGATTTCCCGCCGACCGTCCGAATATTAACTGCTTTTTACTCGTTTCGTCTGTTTTCTACCCTATTTTTTCCCCTCTTTTATACTTCACATCGGCGGAGCTGCTGCGCCACTGAGTTGCTGCGAGGCACGCGGCACGGGCACGGCGTGCTCGCTTTTTTTTCCTTTCTTTTTTTCTCTTCTCTTTTCCGTCCCAAAAAGTTGCTGCAACAGATACATAATACATAACTTTATTATTGGAGAAGTTATATATATGTCACTTTTCTTTTCTATATTAGTTTTGGCTTCTTTTCTGCACAAGTTATATACATAACTTTTTATATAATTATTTTGCTTCTTTTGCATAAGTTATATCAATATTTCTTCCTTCTTAGAATTATCTTTTTGCACAACTTTTTTTCTCTTCAAATTTGTTTTGCAACAAAGTTTGATGAAAATGTGTAATTATATGATTTTTCCCATAAAAATTATATATATAAATTTATCATATAAACATGTTTTTTCATACTTTAGGTACATAAGTTTGTTGTATAAATATTTTGCTTCTTTTGTGATATACATCTGAGTGCACTTATTTTTTGCTTTATATAACTTTATGTATACCAATTTATGCATATAAATTATACATATGACGGTGAATTTGAGGAAAAATCAAAAGGGAATGGGGATGTTGGGCCCACCACCACCCGGGCGCATGCAGAATCTCACCAGGGTGGGGGTGTGTTTGGTTCCGGAAAGTTAAACTTTAGCCGTGTCATATCAAAAAAAATGTTGTTATTTGAAGTATTAAATAAAGTCTAATTACAAAACTAATTGCATAATATTAATATTTGAGCTAATTTAAGAGACGAATCTAATGAGGTATATTAATCCATAATTAGCGGATAGTTAGTGTAGCATCACTGTTGTAAATCATGGATTAATTAGCATGAATTAGCACACATCTGTGTAAAAAATTTAATAAATAAATTTTATTTAATGATACTATATAATAATTTTTTTTAATATGACTGGGCTAAAGTTTAGCCCTCCGGAACCGAACGAGCCTACCACCGCGGAGTATTAAGACCTGCGAAAGAAAAATTGGGGCAGCCGCGAGCGTCGTTTCCAGGAAAGGAAAAAAACATAATGTCGGAAATCGATTGTTGACGCGCGCTCGCGGATTAGCTAGCGCCGTGGCGGAGGGGGATGGGTGCCCGCACCTGAGAGGGAGATCCGCCCCCTGATGCGCCGGTGGAGCCGGCCGGCGATGCAGGCGGGCACGCAGCGAGGCAACCGCGGATGGGGCTCGACGGTGGTCGGGGGGAATTTCTCCGGCAGATTGGGTGCGGGTGCGAGGACGAGGGCTCCTGGTTTCCTCTCGGTGTGAGAAAAATCAGTGGCGTGATTCTCGGTGGTTTCAAAAACGGTCCAGGTCCCAATCCAGAAGCGCTGACCGGGAATTTTTAGACCATACAAAATCAGTTGTTGTTTTTACGCGTACGTGAATTGGTATTTACGGCTCCGTGCATGTTTGGTTCGTTTGCTAAAGGATGGCCATGTGATTACACATTAAGGTGAAAGTTTTACTACACCGTACATGTTGTGGGTGTTATTCACATTGATTGCGGTGGCTACCTTTAGTGCGAATTTAAAGGAGCGGTGTTTTTATAACTTTTTCTAGCTCGCCGGAGTGGTAGCGTCACCGCCGGTGCGCTGAATAATATTGAGCTCACTGGGTACCAAATAGACAATATATATATGTATATATTGTCCATGCATTATGCGCCGTCACCTAAGTAATGAACCATGACATACATACTAGTCTTGCTGTGATTGTCGTATGTAATTATATGCTCAGCTACATATACTTAAACTAGCAGAAGCCCATGCGCGGCACGCACATGTTTAAAAAAATTCAGAAAACAATAATTTTACATTTATATTTATAGTAATGGGTTGCATTTTACATGTGGCAATGATATATTTTTAAAAAAGAACTTAGTAAGAAAAGATATTTTAATTAAGTAACCAACAAAATATAATAAATCAAAATAATATAATTAAAAAGGTAAACCAAAAAGATGTTATTGGTCCCTATAGCAAAAGAACCATAATATAATCAAAACCAGAAATTAACATGCATATTGCGATGGAGAACCACGCCGGCAAACGTTGTGTTGCCATGATGCCAGCGCGCATGTCTGGCGCGATCGCTTGGCACGGCCGGCACTACCGGCGGCGTGCTATTAAGAGAGCGTGGTCGTCGATCCCGGCACTGCTAGTGGCAAACGAGACCGGAGAGCCACCTTCAGCTTGGATCCCTAGTGGTTTCCTTGCTAGCACTTTTTCTTAATGGGCAAGGAACACGTCCAGGAAGAGAGGACAATGGAACTTTTGCAAGTGAGGAGGTAATTGGCAAGCGCTGATAAGGGAATCAATTACGGAAAATTAGGCTGCTAGGATTAGGCGGTCAGGATAGGACCCTGGAAGGAAAGAAAATTAAATAAAAGGACTACGTCTAGGTTTTTGGAAAGTTTGAGACACTCAAGGCCTTCAATTCTGGAAAGAGAATATGGGGTCTGGGCGCGATAATTGGAATTTCCTTTGGTACATGCGGGCGGGTAAGCTGAACAAGCTGGTGAAAAAAGTAAGGATAAAAAAGCAGAAACATTTTAGAAAACGCTGTTTTTTCAACATTCTAAAACTTTTGCATATTCCGACCTATCAAGCGGGTCCTTCTGTGAGGGGTAGCCGGGAATTTTTCAGGTGGGGAAGGTTTTTAATTGTTTTGAATCCTTATGGTATAGGTTTGCACGTGTATTGGCTCGATGAAACAGACCAAGCTTATTGATTGTTTCATTTTTGGACAATGAATCGAAGCAATTAAATCCCCAGCTCAAAAGGGATAAAGATTTTTTTTCTTTTGAAAAGGGGATACTCGGATTTTATTACTCTGCTTGTGCGGACGACTCAATTTCAGCAGCAACGCACGCTGCTGGTACATTAATTCTCTTGTCCTAATACATCCACTCGGCAAAGCAGTCACACCACCAACTCAGCTAGGTGATTTTCAAGGCCCAATAATGACTCGTTCACGGCCCGCTTAGTGGTGGTGGTGGTCGTCTCAGCCCAACTTACTTTGCTTCCTTCCGCGGAGCTTCTTCCTTCCCGCCCGAGGCCCGACCGAACTAGACGGGGCACGCGGACACGGCCTGGTTAGATTCCTCAGTATATGAATCCGATGATGTTTTCAAGCCAGGTCGTTCATCGTTTACAAAGTGGTTCGACGTACTGCACAAGACGGCAATAAAAATCTGTGTTGCTTCGCCGGAGAGGAGATCAGCTTCAAGCAGTGTGTTCCGGCCGCCGTTGATGAGGAAGGCCAGAAGTTTAAAAGGACCTAGTTGTAATTTCCTTTTATTTCGAGGGTGTTCTTGTAACTTTTAGGTTGTAACCACCAAAAACTTTATGTGAAATATAAGCCCGGTTTCTAAAAAAAAAAGATAGATGATGGGGCGTTGAGGCGCCGAGCTCCACGCGTCCGTCTCCAACCATTTGCCATTCATGGAGATCCGAAGGTGCTCATATCATATGGGTCAGCCTCCATTAGTAAGAGGATCAACAATGCCAGTCTCATTAGTAAGCAATCTCGAGAGGCCACCAAATGTGGTCTCGAACAAAAATGTGCGATCGACCAACTGTACATTTTGCTGCTAGCTCGTCGCGTCCTAAAAGAAATCTTTGTCAGTTGTGGGCGTCTATCGGGAAGACAGCATCCTCGCCGTCGCCCTCAGCCACCTGCTCCTATCGCCCTCCGCTATGGTCTCCAGCCTCGGCGCCCACGGCCGGCTCCTCGGCCCCACCAGCTGCGCGTAATGCCGCTTCAGCTCCGGCGTGCTGCACAGCTCCGCCGCCGTCGCAGGTGATCACCTTCTCGATGAACTCGGGCAGGACCCTGATGAGCGGCGCGCCGCCGTCGCCCTTGACGTACTCGAACGGGCACTGCCCCGCCAATAAGGGGAGCGCCGCCGGCGCCGCCGCCTTGCTCCTTCCCCTGCTCGCCGGCGCGGGCGCGGCCGACAGCGCGGTGAGCGTGGCGGCGGTGAGCACCTTGACGGACGGGAACCGCGCGGCGGGGAGCACGAAGTAGGTCCGCCCCGGCAGGAGCTCCTCGCCGGGGGACATGACGGGGATCGCGAGGCCCACGAAGAAGGCGTCCGCGGGGCAGACCGCGTGGTCCGTGGCCGGCGCTGGGAGCTCCGCCGCGACGTCCCCGGCCGTGAGGCGGGCGTCGGCGGCAACCAGCCTCGCCCGCCCGCCCCAGTACACCAGCCTCACCGCCGCCGGCAGGTGCAGGCACGGGGGCAGGGAGAGTCCATTGCCCATGTATGTAAGGCTGTAAGCTTGTAATAACAATAAAGATCGGCGGCGCTCGTGGACTCGAAGTGAGCTTGCTTGCAGATGGATGGATGGTCTGCTGACTGCTGGGAGGGAGAAAGAGAGGAGATCGAGCTTGGAAGACCGGGGGAGCCCTGCGGGTTGTGGCGGACGATGGCTCCGAGAGAGAGAGAGAGAGAGAGAGGGTATATATGTGAGGGACAGAGGGAGCGTGGAAGGAGGTTGACCTCACCTTGGAAGCCGCCTTCAACGAGAAGAGAGGTGTTTGTTTCATGTGCGCGTCGTCGCATGCTGGGCTGGCCGGGTCAGCGGTCAAAGGTGACGGCCATTTCCGAGACCTGGTATTTCTCTTTCTTTTTTTTATTGAGGAGCTAGCTAGCTTTGTGGTTGGACGACCTACGTGTCGACTAACGACTGGGCGACAGGTGGAAGAAGTGAATTGTTCTCGTGGTGGGTGATGCGCGTGCAGCTCGTTCGTGTCCTGCCCCGTTGGATCCGCTCCGATGTCTTGGTCGCCTCGATCGAGTCCATCCATCCATGTTAAGCTAGCAGTAGCATCCAGCAGCTGAATGGTTAAAACGATCCCCACGCCGACATCTACAAATAATAGGGCCTGCAGAAGAAATGCGTGCGTCAGCACCGGAGGGTCGAGGATGAGATCACGTGTGACTTTAATTTAGGCCTCGTTCAATAGGAATCAGAAATCCAATCCGAGTGATGGGATGTGGCCTCGTTGGCACTATGGGCACTGCTCACGGAGAAGTTGTAGTTTTTCTTTAAGCAAATTCCAGTGATCCTTTGCATTTCGATGGTGGGCACATTATTATAGTAGTATGATTACTGAATCAGCGTAAAATTCGTGTGCATTGCGTGGCTTGTTTTGAACTTTGAAAATTGAAATGCACAGGTAAGCCCGAGACCCAAAGTTCAGTAGTCATGTTGCACATGTCATTTGACGACTAATCTTCATCTGAACACTGCTCCCAGCCGAAATACAAACACTGCCAGAGACTAGCCTGACACTCATGTCGGTGTTGGTGAGACTTGGCTGCTGCTGCTCCTGCTGACTGTTCCTCTGCTTGGAATTGGAAGCAAGCTGACTGTTCTCCTCCACCTTGCACTGAACATATCCATATTTCCTACGTCAATAATGCCACTAAACTGTGGGCTTGCAGTCTTGTATTTTGATTCCCGCTGTATATATATATATATATATATATTATCTTGTTATAATGCATCTGGTATAGAGAATGCACCTTGTACAGAGAATTTTGTATAGAGAATGCACCCACCCTCTTAGTGGCAACTGTGACGTGACAGCTCTAGTTGCAACTAGGTTGGTCTGAGTTGCAACCGGTTTGCGTTCAGTTGCAACCGGTTTGCATCCAGTTGCAGCCGGATCGGTCTAAGTTGCAACTGGTTCGCGTCCAGTTGCAACCGGGTCAGTCTGAGTTGCAACTCGTTCGCGTCCAGTTGCAACTGGTTCGCACCCAGTTGCAATCAGTTCCGTCCAGTTGCAATTGATCTATTCTTCCAGTTGCAATCGACGTAGTCTCTCGGTTGCAACTGCAGGGTGGGTGCATTTTGTACAGAGAATGCACCTTGTTGCATTTTAGCCTCATCGTCTATACGTATATATATATGTATATATATATATATATATATATATATATATATATATATATATATATATATATATATATATATATATATACACACAAAATCTATTCTACACGCGCTTGTAGCTACTTCTACATGTGTAGCTCATGATGTAGGACGTATCTGACCTAATGAAAGGTATGTACGAGGTGTATGTGATCATACTAAACCATCTGTGATGGTATATACGTTGGGTATGTGACCATACATAGAGTATATGGACATACTCAATTTTATATACCAGTACTAAGGTACAACAATATATATTTAAAAAATAGGGATGCTTTTAAAATTTTCGTATATATCCTTTGAAGTATCTTAGAATAAGTATATAAATATACTTAAAGTGATAAATGAGTATATGAACATACGCACGATGGTATACTGATGGTGAGAGTAGCTGCACGCGAGTGTAGATAGCCTCTCTCTGTATATATATAGGGCGATGTCAGTGGAAGTTTCAAAACTATAAACGTCTAGGTACACGCATTCGGCAGCTCTGTTTTATCTTTATTATTTTTGAAAAGAAAGGAGTGCTGCTGCAATCAGCCGCCGGCGTTTTAGAAAGCCAAAGGAGAGAAGCAGTCCGTTTGTGGGGTCGGCTGGTAGCTAGCGTCATTTGGTTCAACTCCTTGGTCCTCATATATTATTGCACGTGCCGCTCCAACAACCAGTCAACGGTATGCAATCAACCTGTGTTTACTACTGCAGACGTTTGAAAGTTACTCCTGCCACTAGCTCTTCTCTTTAGGCCAGGTCGCAACAAAAGTTGCTGGTTCAAGTTGAGCCTACCAACAACATTTCAAAAAAAAAAAGAAGAAGAACCAGGGACAAGATTCGGCAAAGAACAGAAAACACCCCATGCTGCTATATGCTGACTCTACACACCGTACACATACTGGGCATGCTTTCACGGGTAGGCCAGCTTGCCGCTCACGTACGTGGCCAGGACGTGCGCCGGCAGATCGCCGGCGAAGTCGTCCCACGAAGTGGAAGGCAGGACCACGAAATCGGCGTATTTCCCTTCAGAGAGGCTGCCCACGGCGTGGTCCAGGAAGCAGGCGTAGGCAGCAGATATGGTATGCCTGTTCTCGTTCGTCAGAGTTAGAGACATCCAATGGCGATTTGCAGCAAGATGTATGTCAAAGAACGTTAAACTGAAGAGAGACTTACGCTTTCAGCGATTCATCGAGCGACAAACGTTCTGCAGGGATCCAGGGAACCTCCCATCCAGGAGGCTTACGGGAGATTGCGGTTTGAATCGCTTGTAAGGGGTTGATATCTGAAACCTGCAAAACAGGAACAATGTACCTGGTAACTGAAAAAAACAGATTTCGCATAACTCATAACTCATACCACCTCGAATGCTGGGGGTAATGGCTATTTCTAACAGCATTAATATTATTTTGCCTCATCAAAATCAGATCCTGTCACAAATAGATAGATTGTAAAGACCTGAAGCTGGGCAGATGATTAAATTAAACCAGAGAGATGATGTGATAAAATGCTCTCCAATATGACTGAGGAGGATATCAACCTTGATCATGCATGCTTCTATATTTGTCTTCCCAAGGCGTGGATGGTGCTCATGTCTGTTGACACCTCTTAGTACAACAGGACATCCATTGACAAGCATTTGCTTGTGTGCCAGGACCACATTACGAATGCCCACTTGGCATGATTCACACTCAATAAGCTTCCCCATGGCATCTTTAAGGAGAACAACAAGTGTGTATAAGTTGGGCTGTTAGAAGAGGAAGAATAGTTAAAGACATGGCTTTATACAGTTGAATTGTAATAGTATTCTTTGGCAGTAGAATTTCCTTGGATTAAGTTTCTTACATGTTCACTAGACCAGAGTTTTGGATTCTCTATTTTTCCACCAAGAACGTAACCATGAAAACCAAGACAAGGGCTTCGAGTTGGTTTTGGCTTCGGTTTCAAATTGACCACATTAGCAGATGAAAGATCAGCATCTAAACTGTTAGATAGTCCAGAATTATCATAGAGTGCTGCTTCAATAGACAAAGTTGAGACATGCTCCCAGTCTTGCTTGTGTGAATCAATTTCCACCTCAACCTGAGACACAAAACAACTTTAGAAGTGAACTAAATTACATGGTAATATCAGAATAAATATTTCCTTGACAAATGCAAAAGCAGCAACTACAACACCTGGATTTTGGCACATGAGAAAACAACAATAGGAAATGAAAAATGAGTTGCCCTAGAAAATGTGTTGCTTGTTGTTTGATGTTGAAAGGGTGGGGCATACAAATCTAAAGAAAGCTAAGCAAGCACCAAACTTCATAAGAATATAACGTTTGACCAGTAGCAAACATAAGACTCTAAATACTTGTCAATTTACAAGACCTTTGATGGTTTAATAATTGATTTGATAATTTGGTTGTGAATAATCATACATATAATTTAAAACTGCAATAAATCTTTGAGGTTCCATTAGCATTCCTACCCAAAAGAAAAGGGGTAAGAATGGTGCATCAAGAATCAAATCAATGAATTCCTACACAATTTGCATAACCTGGTAACCCTGCCAAGATGGGGACCAGAATTACCTCAATATCAGCTAAACTGAAATTCTCATCCATGGTTGCTTTGAAGAAGTAATCTGTAATAAAAATCTGCACAGAAAATTTTAGCACTTATTAACCAAATTTCGGTGGAACATGAATAATATCTTTAAGTGAAATAGATAAAACAAATAGAAAATGTCAATGCAAAGTACATCAAGAGTTGATGGCTAACTCGCAGTTATTGGCTCAGAGAAAAGTTCAATCTTAGTATGACCTACTATCAGTATGATGCCAGTGGAATAATGAGCGACAAACTCAGGTGATATCTACCTTAGTTTTACAGACATAGCTGATATTGTGTGCGTTGCTAGCCAGAAATGGCTTACAGGACTAACGGATGAGTTAATGTGCCATAGCCATACTTTGATAAACTCATGACATGGGCACCTATTCAAGTTTAAACAAGGTCATATTAAAACAAAGTGAAGCTTAATATCCCATATATTTTTAAAAAGTTGCAAAAATAACAGCAACAAATTCATTTAATACCATTTAAGTAAGATTCAAGGAGTAACCTGTGGCTTTGAAAGTAGTAGAACGTCCCTGTGAATACCAGATAACCGCCAGTGGTCCTGATCTTCAAGATAAGAGCCATCACTCCACCTCATAACTTGAACAGCAAGAACATTTTCCTTGTCTGAATCACAAGGATGGCAGCAATCTGTAACTTCAAACTCAGCAGGAAGCCTGCTGTCCTGGCTGCATTGACACATCAAGCCAACACTCAAACAAAAAAATTCATTACAGATCTATAATATCTATAATAACAAAAATAGGTCAGCTCAGTTAGGAGCATTATAATAACACATTCTGCACAATTAAAAAACTTCAAGGATCATCTGCTCTCAAAAGCATCCGTAGCCAAATATTTCTATCATCTAGACTAGCACTCCATAGTCAAAAATACAAACAGCTGGTAGCCGGCAGCCTAATACACACCTAAATCACTGGCAAAATACACTCATCATAACAAACTTTGGCACTTCTTAACCCAAAATTTCGACGGAACATGAATAGTTTCTTTTAGAAGGGAAATAGTTTAACAAAATAGAAAAATGCCAGTGCAACATACATGTCAAGAATTGGATGTCTAACTTGTGGTACTATTGTTAATGCTATGTTCATAAAGAAAACAGAATTTCATACATCTAAGCATTCAGAGAACACAACAGGAAAACATAATTATAAGGTTGGGAAGAATCTTCACTTGTACAAATAGAATATGAAAGATGTTATTTTGAACTAAATTGCTGAAAAGACCTATATGTATAACATGAAACATAAATTTGTTGGATCCCACAAAATAAACAGTTTGTGCTGCCAGATTATCTTGTATTTAGAAACTTTTAAGGAGAGAATGCAAAATATGAGTCAGATTCAAACAGTAATAAAAATAAAATGGCTTCACAGGATCCATTAGCGGTAAATAAGTGAACAAGGAGTTCGTTTTGCCAATGGTGTTTAGCTTCATAAATCATTTATACTGTAGATTACAGATTAAGATGGAGTACAAGGAAAACAATTCAATGAATTTCGTTTTTCCATACCTGTATCCAATTGGCACCCCATTTACCCAAGCAAAAAACGCGGAATCAACAGCTTCAAAGTGCAGCAAGATCCTCCGACCTATCAGAATTCATAATCAACTCAGAAATAAATATCAGAAAGAACAGTGTTATGTGTTAGATGTATATGCATCTTATGTACTTAGTCAATAGTATAGGGTGCTCCCTGCATATTGTACATGTTGTTATCAGCCCCATTGGGCATGGCAATAGATCTTGAGTTGCTCATTCCCAACATGGTACCACAGCCTAGGGTTAGGGTCCTTGGACCTCCCGTCGCCGGCAAGCCTCCGGCGAGACGCCGGTGAGCCACCACCACCGGTCGGCGAAGGCAGCTCCATCTCTTCTTCTCCCTCCCTCCACTCCCTTCCTCTGCCCATGCCCACCCGTGCCTCTACGGCTCGCGTGCGCCGCCGGCCGCGCCTTCCACCGCCGGCCCGCGCCTCCTGCGGCCCCGTGCCGCCGGATCCGCCGTGACCCGGCCTTGCACCGTTGTGCTGCGCCTGCACGTGCCCGCGGCGCAGCGCCGCCTCCGCTGGCCCGCGGCCTCGGCGCCTCTGCCCCGCCGGCCCGCGGCCTCACGCGCCGCCGCCGGCCCGCGGTCGCCGGCGTCTGCAGCGGCCTCCTACGCCCCTGCGCGGCTCCTCTGCTCTGCTCTGCTCTGTCTCTCCATAAAAATATAATAGAGAGACAGAGTGTGCTGCTGTCATGGCCTCCCTTGGTCGCCCGGGTGCTATACCCGTTCCTCGGTGTCCTGTTCTGTTCAATGGCACAAATTGGAGCGAGTTTGCATTCCACATGGAGGTGCACATGGGCGGGCAGCAGCTATGGCCCTATCTCACGGGTGAGCGGCCTTGCCCGCCTACTCCCCGCCTTCCTACTCCGCCCACCTACGCACCTGATGCCACTGATGAGGTCAAGAAGCCTCTCCCGGAGGCGTTTGAGGCCGAGATGGACACCTACCAGTCCAATCTTGATGCTCAGCGATCTGGCTGTGTGAGGAGGCCTGTGCCAAGGCAATCCTCCTTGCGAGCATGGAGGTCGACATCTCATTGTCCCTCCGTGGTCTCTCCACTTCTCACTTGATGTGGGCTCACCTCCGCCGGAGCTACGAGATTCGCAACGAGGCCTTGTACCCGTCAATGCCGGTCGTCCCTGCCCTTTCCCCACTAAACGAAGCTCCCAGAGCCGCGGCCCCGTGCGGCCGCGCCCTTCAATCTCGTCGTCGCCGCAGCCGTCTCTCCCCCAAGGAATCCAACTTCAAAACCTCCCGTCCTTCCCCCAATCGAGTTGAAGAGGGTGATTGGACGAACGGATCGTAGATCGATCCTTAATCCAACAGCAAACCGATAAAAGTAGAAGCCAGAGGTGGGGAGGTTCGAGATGAGGATTGGTGTCGTACCTGCAGCGATGGAAGAAGGCAGGAAGCGATCGGCGAGTACTAGAGGAAGGAAGCGGGGTCCGATGCTGAGGATTGATTAGGATTACTAGTTCCACTCACTGATGCGACAAGCGCTTGCTGCGTCAGACAAGACTCGCTATCACATTATTTTCCCCCAAAGAAGGACGCTCCTCGTGGACTCATCGTTTTTAATTAGAAAAAATAAACGATAGTATAAAATCAAAGAAAAGGCACGCTTGCTTTGCTTGTGGCCGGAAACTAAACTGAAAAGTATAGAACAACTGGATACACGATGCCCGAAACAATGAGTTCGTGCGAGAATAACTGGACGAAGTGATTGAGATGGATCCTTGATCCCAACGATCCAAGACACGGCGGAGGTGGAGCCCGGGACGGAGCGATGTGAAGCGAGGATACGTACCCGGAGCGACAGGCAGGAGACGGCGGCGCAGCAGGAAGGAAGCGATCGACGGGTGAGCTGGCTGTGAATCCTCTCCGACGGGATTGGGGGTGGCGGAGTGGATCAGGATTACAACTGACGAGTGTCTGTTCCTCGTGAGAGGACAGACACAATCTGCCTGCTGTCGCATCACGCGAGCGCGAGAGTCCAGGTCTCCAGGACGCTACAGCTGTTCGGACGGAGATGGGCCTGAACCAACGCGGCCCAAGGATCAAACGAGGCCTGGTTTTCATCAGTAGGCCCGGTAGGACAGGGTGTGTGGGCCGCCGTCAGTCATATACGAGCATAGGCCTTCCGTTGTGCGGACAGGTACAGCCCAAGGGTGCGGTTGACACAAAAAAAAAAGTCCTAGCACATAAGACAGGTGGGCCAGCACTAGGTTATAGCCAAAGGCCCAATACTAAGGGGCTGTTTGGATCCGGGTGACTAAACTTTAAACTTTAGTCCCCGTCACATCGAATATTTGAACACCAATTACATAAATGGAGGCTAATTCACGGGATGAATCTATTAAACCTAATTAATCCATCATTAGCATATATTTACTGTAGCACACAACATGGTCAAATCATGAACTAATTAGGGCTAATGGATTCATCTCGTGAATTAGATTCTATTTATGCAGTTGGTTTTGTAATTAGACTATATATAATACTTCTAATTGGTGTTAAACATCCGATATGACCGGATTAAAGTTTAGTCGCTGGATCCGCATCCAAACAGGCCTAATTGCAATTTATTTTTCTTACGGAAAGCAACAACGGTTAGAGAAAAAGAAATCAGTTTAACTATTTTTCTGACTCGTTGCACTTTATACGGCCAGGAAAAAAAAGTGCAACATTAAAATAAAAAAACTGCAAAAATGAGAGCCCCAAACAGTTGTAAAGGTCCGAATACTATTGGCAGAGAAGCATGGCTGGCACAAATTACTTGTTGGCCCAGAATCCATTGTCCGGTCGCCGCGGCCGTGCCCTACCCAACCCCCAAAGGAGGTAGTCGTCGCAGCAGAAAAGCGCGGAAACGACAAGGGTGGTACGCCAAATCTCGGAAGCAGTTGCCTGCCTCCTGACCTCCTCGTCTCCTCCCGCGGCAAAGCAAGGCTGTCATGGCGAGCCATAGCAAAGCGAGGGAGCGGACCACATGCCCAGCAATTTGCAGCGCAGCTTGGGCACCGGCGCACGCAGACGCGGATGCCCCCCAAATGCACATCCTGACCATGCGTGCGCGCATGGGCTTCGACTAGAGCTGAATTCAATTCAACTACGAGGAGCTCCTGTCTTTTTTTTCCCTATTTCGGCCGGTGCGGTGCGATCAGAGAGATCTCCGGATATTAGTAGCTTATTCGATCCGTGGTGATCCTGCCGGATCCTGCCCTATTCCCGGCCAACCACCAGTAGTTGCTTCGATGCTGCGAATACACCCCCCCCCCCCCCCCCCCCCCCCCGCCGCCCCCCATAATCTAATCTAATGCCGATGCCATGCCATGCCAGTATGGCACATATATTCTCATCTTATCAAAATCCAATCAATCATCTACTGTAAATCAGCATTTCTTACTGTTAGGTTTCAGTCCTATATGGTCATTTTCCAGGTCTAGTTCATGTCTGAACGGAGATCTGTCCGTCACAGACACATGTCAGATCGGCGTGGACCACTACTCGTAGATTGTTTGCCTCCACCGTCACGCTGAATGGATGGGTCATCTCGTACCACCCACGCTGGGTGGCCCCTAGGCGGCTAGGCCAGTGCTTCTCTTCCTTTCATCAGTTCAGCTGTCAGCAGCGGCAGCAGCAAAGATGTACAGTCGATGTCACAGAGCAGTTTTTAATCAGTAAAAGGAAGAAACGAGCCAAATTCACCGATTGATCCATCGACCTGTGCAAAACACATCACAGGCCGCACAGCCTTTGAGCCGGTCAGTGGCATAATAAGCCATCATCAAATTAAAATTAGCCTAAACAAGAGCAACCAAAGGCGCTGCCTTTATCTACAACTTCCTTCCTTTCCCCCCATCCCCTTCATCTTTCTAACGAACACACAAGGGTGTCCCTGAGCACAACAAAATTTGCAGGCCGAAGCAGCTACTATATAAGTATGCCGTAATTGTTTTTTCACTTCGAGCTGAAACCCCCTCCCATGGAGCTAATGATCCATCCATCCCCATGATTAGCCCCCTCCAAAAAAACAGCAAAAGAAAGAAAGAAGAAATTTCTTAGTAGGGGGTTCTGGCTGATCAATTCGGTTGCCTTTTCAGGTCTCCACTGCCAGGCTGCTATTGGACAGCCTTGGCTTGGTGCTCTCCGGTGGCGTCAGCCCCTCCTGCTGCTCCATGGCAGCCGCCTTCCTCTTGTTGCTGCTGCCGTTGCAGTCGCTGACGGCTGTCGTTGCTCCGTCCGCGGTCCCTTCTGCCAAGGCCTCCTCCGGCCTGTGCGCCGGCTGTGTTGGCAATGCCTCCAGCCGCTGCTCGGGCTCTGGCTGTATCTGCGGCTGACACTTCCTGGGCTGCTTCTTCAGGAGATGAGACTTGAGCTTCTTCATGTCGGCGAGCTTGACGGGTTTCAAGAAGAACTCCTCTGCGCCATCTTCCAAGCACCTGAAATTTTTGGCCAGGCACTCCAAATCGTTAGCGCGAAATGGGAGGGAAACAAAACAGATTGCGTGGAAGGGCAAAACAAAAATCCTCTTCTTGCCCCCCTTTGGTTTCTCCGCTCAGAGACGAGTGATCATATCACTCCAAGGACAGAGCAGACATGTCAGAGATCTTTGCTACCACAAGGAAAAGATCCGGTCTCTTGAATTTCAGAGCCCTTTTGACTCATGATCGTGCTTCTATACTGAATGCCCTCCCATCCCCCTATTTGCCCAGAAATTTTGACCACCGGACAGTGACCACAAAAATATGAATACTAGAACTCGAAAAAAGAAGGAATTATAGAGTATAATAACTTTTTTGCAATAAGTCCGTCCGGGGTGCGTGTGTCCGAAAGATTTCGTGAGATCTTGGCCCACCACAGCAAGGCACTGAGAGGAACCTTTCCTATGTTTTACATCGCTGTCACCAAGATATGCGATCTATGCATGAAAACACATTCATTGCCCCTCCAATCCCACCCTTCCATGGCACAGCAACGTCAAGGGAGCTGTTCTGGGGAATTCCTGGACTTTTCCCTCCCTTTGTCCCATCAAATCACACTACTATACCCCTCTTTTGTTCTTATCTGAAAAAGATCAAATCTTCTACATTTGGCTGCTATCTATCAGCTTTGTTTGAATCGTTCTCCTTGGAATTTCGCGGAAATTCGCATTTTTAGGTAGGCTATCTTACAGCCAACAGAGGGATGAGCTGTAGGACTAATAGAAAACGAGAAGCAGACTTTTGCAGAAATATTTATTTGTTTGCAAGCTTTAGACCAACTAACAGACTAGCCCATACGCGGCACAAAATTCAGAGGCGAAAGTTGCAAATCTTTTGAGTGCTCCAACTAGTTAAGAAATCAATCCCAACGCCTGAAGAAGCCTTTTTGCTAGCACTAGATTAAATAACCCTCAGCCTCAGGCATTCGTCCATTCTACTATTCTTTTAAGCAGAACTGGTAATCTGGCATGATGGCATTATATTCCTTCTGCTCCCTAGATTACCCCCACCCTTTGGTTCACCATGATATGTACCATGTACTACACTGCTAATCAGTTCAGAACCAGGCAGGAGGCCAGAACAGCAAAGAAGACAATCATTTTCATCTGGTATTTGTACATACTGATTCTATGAACTAGATCAATCAATCTTAGCTGTGACCTACAGTGGTAGTTCAATTCTCCTGTCTAGCGGACCATCATGATAAATGCTGGATGAAAACAGGACGGGTTAAGGGAGAGAAGGTTTAAATTCAGTCACCTGTTGATCCGGGCAGGCACGTTCTCAGACGACATGATCACCACAGGAATGTCCTTCAGTGAGGAGGACCCCTGGATTCCAAAGCAAAGAACATAATTTTACTCGGCTGTGGACCATGATTATTTATGAAGGCCCGAACACGGGAAAGGAATTTAAAGGCCGTCGGCGAATCTCACCTTCACCCTCTTCAGCAGATCATACCCTGTCATGCCCGGCATGCAGTAGTCAGTGATGATCAGATTCACATCAATCTCCTGCAGCAAGAGTGAGGCAGACACGTGATTGATTGGTCACAGCACGGGACCAGAACAGAGACCAATCCACCGAGCAGGAAACGGGGGTGAGTAGGTACCTGGTGGTCAGGGGAGGAGGAAGAAGGCGGTGATGACTCGGCAGCTTCGTCCCTCAGTCCCAGCAGCTTCAAGGCCTTGCTCCCGGAATCGACTGTGGTCACTGAACAAGGACGCAATTCAAAAGAGATGAGAAAAAATCGGCCACAACAAAGAACATAGACATTTCCTCCATCGCATTCGGTTGAAGAAAGCTCCAAGGGAAGGAACACACGCACACTCTGAGCTCTTCAGGAGCCAGGTTTTTGCCTGTGCCGCTCACCTTGGTAGGACGAGTTCTTGAGCAGCATCTCGATGAGCTTCCTGTCGATGATGCTGTCATCCACCGCGAGGACGTGGAACCGCGACTCGGCATCGACTACCGTCATGGCCGCGGAACGGCAAGAACCAGACACGGATGAAATGAAAGAATCAACTCGAGTTGCTCAGGGAAGAGAAGCCTGGGTCAGTGTCTTCCTTGCGGCCGCGGCCGGGGAACGGGGCGCTCGGTGGGAGGCGTTGCTTAGTGGTGGCTAATGCGGCATCTCGGGGGCAGCAGCGCGGAGGAGGATATAGGAGGCGACCACCATGGCAGGCAGGGGCAGGGCACGGCAGCACCGTCGCCCCCCAGGAAAGCAAGATCCGACCGGATCACGCGGCCGAATCTCCACAGCAAATCGGCTCCATGATTTCTCCTCCCCCCTCGTCGCCTTTTCCCTGCCTGTGGTCTCTGCCTCCGATGAGTTGGTTCTTGGCTTTGGTGTGGATGGCAAGCAAGAGGGAGGAGAGAGGGAAGGGATGGATGGGCTGTCTCTCCACTCGCTGCCTGCCTGCCTGCCTGCCTGCCCCTCCCACGGTTGCTCGCTTCCGGTTGCTTTCTTGCTCCAGTCATTTCTCTTGTTGCAATTTATGCATGCCGTCCGTGGCTTCCGGTAGCTTGCTGATCGTTGAGATTCGTGTCGTGCGATGGCCGATGGGTTGTCAGGTCATTTGCCCAAGGACCAAGCCAAGAGAGTCCAGTCCTGGCGATGCTCCAAAATAGCAAAGGCATTGTTCGGTAGTAGGACAGGATCTGTGACAGCGTATCGAGGTCGCAGCAAACCATGTTTTGTTCATACGAGGCCCACAGGAGAGGATACAGCGCCTTGTCTGCCACGGGCACAATTGCTACTAGCGCTCAAGAGTGAGGACTGAAAACCCCGGTCTCTCCCACAGTCAAATTGGTTTCTGCTCCCGGTCAACTCTTTCACCGCAGGGGACGCAAAGCGAGGCCGCCTTGGTCTTCCAAGCAAAGGGGAGGGGAGGGGCAGCCTCTCGCCCGGTCGCCGTCACCTCATGGGCGGGCGGGGCCCGCGAGGATCCCGGGGCGAGATCCGCTGACGTCACCCCCGCGCCATCCGTTCCTACCGATGCGAGGGGAGAGAGGAAGCACACGTCGTATACAGCGCAGCGTACTTTCTCACGTGCTGGCGCCTCGCTCGTCTCTCTCCCTCGCTCTCTCTCTCTGCATGTCTACATGGCAGGTGGGGCCCTAGGAGAAGTAATGTATTTGTGTCTCTCGCTCCTCCAGGTGGGCCCCGCACGGCAGCGGAGGCGAGGGGAGGTCCATGTGCCCCGCCCCGCGCGAGATCTGCCCCCCACCGTCGACTCCGCCGACGCGGCGAGCCTTGCGTTGCGTCGCGAAGCAAGCACGTCGTCGTCATGACCTTGCTTCTCGCCTCAGCCAGCAGCTGCCCAGGGGGCCCTGCTGTCCTCCACCGTACGCGGAGGTAGACGGACGAGATCGCTCCAGTTCACGCTGATCCTAGGAGCAACAGCTGGAGGAGCATCGTATCATTAGCACGACGGAGGAGGTGAGCTTGTTTGTCTTCCTCAGTTGTTCCTCGGGCCCTAGGATTATCAATCGAATTGAACCAAGATAATTAACATACCGTCGTTGACTCTACCTATTAGTATTATTCTTCAATCAAAGGCTGGCTGCCCACAAACAAATTTATTCGTCAAAGGGGACTTTTTCCACCCGGCAAATGAAATGATTTGCTTTCTTCGAAGACGATGGCGGAGAGAATGTGCGTGCGTGCGTGTTATCAAGAACCTTAAAAAGTCGGGTGGGGGTCAGCACTAATCCTCGTCTCATTTCCGTGGACTAATAAGATTCTCCGGCCTGCACTCATTTCCTCCTCCCCACGTTATTTAATTGTTGCGCACATCGGTGTCAGGGTCCACGGGGGAAAGGGGGAGCAAAAAGACAAGGTGAAATCTGAAGCATGCGTGGTGCAGTCAGAGATTAGATACAGTAAACCGTAAACATCATCCGGATCGCCTGATGACTTTGGTGTTTCTTTTAGTATCATATAGGAGTACTGTTCAATAAAATGGATGGAGTTTTCTGTTGAAACTTCGGAGCCTCAAGTTAACAAAACAAAATTTTGAGGAAGAAAATGTTCGTTTTACCACTCATGTTGGTTTGACTTTTGAGGGTTGGACTAGTCTAAAACCGTTCCTTGATGCTGACGTTGTCAAACTTCCTCCAACAGTGACAGTAGTACTACTCAATTTTAATATATCCCGCCCGTGGACGTTAGTTTACGAGAGATCTTGTTGACACCGGCCCTTAGTTTTCAAAAAGGGGCGCGTAATTAGAAGTTACGGATAATCTTATACCGGTGGCACTGGCCTTTCTTTCTGCTCCGCTTATCTCCTACACCACCAGCTCTGCGTGCGGAGGCTTTCTTTAGCTTACGCAGATGCAAGATACGGACGGATACGTACACGCGCCTAATCGTAGCACGAACCTCGACCGGCAGCATTTAAAAACTGGCAAAGATCTGGCGACGTGACCATCCAAGAACCGAGGCCGGATTCGGCCGATGCGCAAGCCCGAGGCCGATCGAGACGGGACACTGTGGGGGAGATCATCATCAGAAGAAAAGAGTTGCGACGATACGATCCGGTCGACGCATCCATTCCATCCATCCGTCCGCCGATCTTATCTCGCCTGACAACGATGCGTAAATTTCACCGGCGACCAAGCAAGCAAGCAAAGAGATGGTTCTGACGACGGACGGGGCCTGCTGCAGCGACGGGACCATCAGCAGGCCCCCTCTCTCTTGTGGCTTTGTTTTCTTCTCTCTTTTTTCCCGCGGAAAGCGAAACAGCTATCGCTGTAGCTCAGGACGACGTGATTTTCCCACAGTATTTTATTATTTATTTGAGCAGCGCATGATGCAACTTCTACTCCAGGGAAGCCTTCTTTTATTTCACCTCCTCTGTTTTCTTTTTGTTAATGGTGAGCTGATGTCAACTTGCTCAACCACGGATTTCCATAGATATGAACTCCGTACTTTTACCAGCACGTGATCTGCAGTATATTCACAAGTTGGAGTATCTTGACGATCCATCCATGCAGTCGGATTAGTACTAACTAGGTAGGCTTGATCCAATCCGACCCGAAAAGCCCCCCCGGCCCATCGGACGATCCTGTCCTGCGCTTAGCTAGGCCCGGCCCTGATCCATCACCGCCACCAGCAGACAGGAACGGATGCTCCGTCCGTCCGTGACGCTGAAAATTCCACGGCGTCCACTGCAGCAGCAAGAGGTAGCGAAGGATGTGTCCCGATCCCAGCGGATGAAGAATTCGGCAGCAGAATTATCAGGCTAGTACGTTAAGTGCAGTAGACCAAATCACCAGGGTCACCAACTGAATCTCGTACGGCGGATTTGATAAAGATTTGGCGACTGTAAAGGGGAAGGATGCACTGTACCTCGCCGCGCGCCGATGGAATGGAACAAGGACAAGCATGCCTGCGGCTGCCGGCCTCTGCCTGTGCTGTGCTGCTGCAGATTCCTCCTAGTTGGACCTTTTCAGCCACGCAGGTCTTGACCTACGGTAATATCTCCATTTTGACAACCAATATCTATAAAAATACATTACCATAATGTGATATATTTTGGGAGTATATTTTCGTAATGAACCTAGCAATTGTGTTATCGATCTATATAAACTTCTAGGATTTTTATTGTGAAGGCTATGTTTTCGATGGATAATGGAGTATTTCAGATACTATATATTGGTAGATCAACAGTTTCTTTTTCTTGTGCGACTACCGGGTGGGTTAAACAAATGATGGAAGGATTCGTGGTTACCGACAAGGATAGTTTCGCTGCGCCTACTTCCACTGAAAATCCAAATGCTTAATTTATTGCGCACGTGGATGTATGACTCCAGATTCGGAGGATATTTATCACACGGCTAGGCAGGGGTGGAGCCGCGTGCAGCTACCAGGGTCGCCGGTAAAATTTGGTAAAATCAATAGAAAATCACTATTTAACATTGTTCATCCGCATGGCCGATCCCAGCGTATAATGCATCTGATCCTGACGGCTTTCTTATCTTGGCTAGGGCGGAGGTTTAGGACCAGAGACTTGTGCTATCGTCAAACTCAACTGAAACGCATCAGTGGAAGTAAAAGACAGAGTTGTGAAAAATTCTTCCCACAGCCACAAACTGAAACTGAAACGCATTAGTTGACACCGAGGGCGTGAGCATCTGAGCATTCGGCAGCGGGGCGCGCGGAACCACCGGCACCGGGTAGTTGAGTGAGTGCCGCGCGCGGCGGGCAGGCGTCGTTGGGCGCACGCCAAGCGCTCGCGGGGCACGGCTCTGACGGCGGCCCGTGGACGCCTCGCTCTCTTTTTGGTGCGCTACTAGTGTGCGGTGTGCCACGCGCCGCCGGGCGCTGTCGCCGAGCGGCGCGCGCTACGGCGTGCGAGTACTGCGATGAGACGCCACCGTGGTGGAGTGGAGCGGATCGCCCTCGCCGCGCGCGTACGCAAAAGATCTCTCACTTTCCGCGTGGCGTTCGACGCGCGGCCGCTCTTTTTCCGGCGTCCGGTGCGGTGAGCGACGCGCGCAAATGCACCGCACCGCACCGCACCCCTCCTCGCCTTGCGCATTGCGACTGGCCAAGAGGCTCATCGATCGTCCCCATCGAGCTGTAAAAAAAAGGCGCGTGCCGGCGTGCGTGGATGGGAGGAAGGTAAAAAAAGGGACGGGAAAGCTGCCCGGGGGATGCCGATACCAATCGAGGAGGTCAGAGGTGTAGGGCGCGCGGGAGACCACGGGATCGTCGGGGGCACACATGGGCGCGGCGCGGGGATGGCAGCCAGGAACCGGAAAGCGGCAGCACCGCGGCGTGCGGCGTGCCCTCCCGGTGCATGATAGCGTGAGCGAGCGGCCTCGGCGCCACGGTGCTGGTGGAGTACATGCCTGATGCCTCCTCCCGCGCATGATTGCTCGTGACCTCGCCTCCCGCGGAAGACGGGAAGAGAGAGAGAGAGAGAGAGAGAGAGAGAGAGAGAGAGAGAGAGAGAGAGAGAGAGAGAGAGAGAGAGGAAAGGGAATCATCCATGCTGCGCGGTGTTCTCGGTTCATGGTGTCGCGCGTCCGATCGAGCGGGTTTGCTTTTGCTGCTCGTGTCCGCCGCTCCTCCTCGCAGGGGGGGAATCGCTCATCAACTGCTGGCGCCTGGGTTATTATATTCTCGGCATGTATGGGGCTGGTCTGGCTCCTTGCTGCCTCCTCCGTGTTTCGACAGACAGATTTGCCTTTCTTCACATGTCCCAAACTGATGCATAGGCAGCAAGTACTACCAAACGTACGTGCACTACAGAGGATGACGATCGATAAGCATGGATTAACTCGTGCTTTATCCACATGCTCTCGTAGCAGCTCTCTCTAGTCTTTTCATCATCGGAAAAAAAAAAGAAAGGGCTTCGCTTTCGTTCGTCTTTCCCTTCTTTTTGGGTGTGTGGCGGCGTGGCCTCTCCTACTCCTACGTTGCCACGTATAAAGACATGTAATCACCGGGGCCAAAAAAAAAAAAGAGCAATATAAAGGAAGGACACCCGAGCAGCCGAGCTGCTGAGCGTGAAAAAGAAAAGATGTCATGCGCTGTGCCAGCCTGCCAGGTAGGCAATGGATGGATGAAGGGGCATCGAGCATGGTCCTGACCGCCACAAGGGCTGGCACTACTTTTGCGGAGAGCAAGAACTCTGGCTGGAAAGCAAGGTTTGGTCTGGGCCGCCTCCAGCCTTATCCAACACCAAGTGGGCCGCTAATAGTTCCCGGCCATAACAAAATGGCCCACATCTTGCAAGTTCGTCGAACGACGACGGCACGAGCCGGGCTGCGGCCATAAAGGTGGGCCGCAAACGGCGAGTATTTTAGCGGTCCACATCATCATCTACGGACGCTGCATCCGTCCTTTGGCAAGAGAATTTTCGTTTTCGTTCCCTCAAAAAAGAGAGAGAGAATTTTCGTTTCCAGAGGGATAGTATAGGAGTAATATCGATCCTCTCCCATGAGGAGACAGAAGCAAGTCATTTCATTGACGCGGTCCTAGGCGGATTCGAGAGCTGTAAAATCATTGGCCACAAGATTTTCCATTGCAGGCCTCAGACTCAGAGCCAGAGGCGATATGATGATAAACGCCATGATGGAGCCTGCCTGCCTGCCTGGCCTCCTATCCAATCCAACGCCATGGTGGTACTGCTAGAGGCTATAATGGCCGCCTCATCTCGGCCGTCCATCGATTTTACTCCACCACCGGCCCACCCTCTTGTCAAGAAACAAGAAGGATTGGATCCGGCAAAAGAAGGGATCCGTCGATGGCGACAGGGTTGGACGCGAGATCCGATCCTTCAGTTTCGTCGGTGTCCTCGCGGTGGAGCCTCTCTGCTTGATCGAGTAGCTCCCGTGCGTGCATGCTCTGCGAGCGACCGGAGGGAGAGGAGTATCATGTGCGATCGCGTCCGCGCAGATGGGCCTCGTTTCCTTTGGAAGGCGATTGAATTGAATAGGGTTAGGTGGATTTGGTTGGGCGCCCTGACTGAGCTGACGACCAAGGCGGCGTGGCGCCTGTCTTGTTTGGCTTCGCCGCGGGCGTACGCTGTCCTGTCCTGTCCTGCCTGCTTGTACGCATGCCGCCGTGTGTGTATACGGAGGGCCTCGTCGTCGTCGTTCAGCTTTGTCATCTTTGGCTGGGATCGCGGCATCATTAATTGGCGTGTCGTGCGCGCCCCCGTGGACGCGGTATTGATGCTTCCTTCTTCTGCGGCGAGGCCGGCGAACATGCCATGATGCCGGCGAGTGGCGCGGTCAGGGCCCGGATCAGGTGCTGCTGCCATGCCTGAATCCGCGATCGCTGGCCGAACTGCCTTGCGCATCGCATCGAATGACGAGGGATCACCCTCATGTGCGAGGTGCCGGCCAATTATGGAATAGGATATTCCGGACGAATTACTTTTGAAATAATATTCTGAATAATTGCTCCTCCTGATATCCTTGGGGAAAGCGGCGGCCAAATCTTTGCTTCCTCCCTGACGCCGGCCACATGGGTAGGTAGGGTTTCTATCTCTCCGCGGCGCCGTTCCCGACGCGAGGAGTCTGGATAACCCGGCTTTCTTATGCTAAGCTGATCATCATAGGATGAGAGTGGTAGGGAACCAGTGCCAGAACCCTACTAGTACCGGTACTCTTTTTTTTTTTTGCATCGTTAAGCGCAAAAAAAAAAAAGAAATAAAGACGGCCGGTCTGGTCTCGCTCGGTGATGAGCCGCTCGAAGCGACAAACCCACCCCGGGCGAGGTTCACCACTCAGCGACATTAACGACCCTAGCTAGCCAAAGGGCATCACTCGTGGATTAGCTCGATCGGCATGCCTGGCTGGCTGCCCGGGCGATGGATATGATATGCTGATGCAACTACGTTAGTACGTACAACTAACTAACGAACCAACCAAACTGATGGACTGGCAGTCCAATGCGTACTGACAGCGATTAAAGCGATGGGTGTCCTGCAAAAGCAGCGCAACAGCGCCGCGCACGGCCTCCCAATCGCCTCTCCTTCCCTTTCCCGGTGGCCACTTTCCGCAGTGCGCGTGGAGGCACTTGTGCCGGATCCTGACCGGGCGGGCCAATGCTTGCATCGTTGGATCTGTGTTCTGTGTACCCTGACACGCAGCCGCCCATGACTATTTGGCGCTCCGCGGAGATGAGAGCTCAGGTCTGTGTCACTGTGTGGCTGGCGCTGGCAGAAAGGTCCGGGGCACATGGACAACCACCATGTCAACCGTCGCTTCGGACACGGACGCAGCAGTACACAGCCAGCGGCTGGCCGGGGCCGGGGCTCTCTCTTCTCTTGCTTGCAAAGGTGGTAAGGTAAATCATGGATGCCATGGCCGCGATTGGTTGGTTGGCTCGGCTGGCCCGCTGGTAGGGGACGGCCCCCCCGCTCGTCGGTCACCGGGGAGGGGATTCGGCCTGTGGCCTCAGCCTCAGTCTGTACATTGCCAATAGTACTCGAGGATAACATGGCAGCACCACGTCCCTTTCGCCGTCTCGCGGGAGAGATGCACGCACATTCGCAGCTCGCTGCACGCGTGGCGATTATTTTTTGCGACCCCTGTCGATGAGCTGAACGAAACCGAGCTGGTGGTCTCTCCTAGTGATGAATATTTCTACGCGGATCGGGCCCGGGGAGGGTGGCGATCGCGTCACGTCTGACAAGGCACGTGATGCCCCCCGGAAATTAGGCAGCCTGCACGCACTACGTACAGGAGCAGAAAACGAACAGAAAGGGCACGCGCCTAGCGGATTAGTTAGCTCGTTGTACTAAAGAAAAAAAGAAGGCTGCAAAAGCTGATAGCGATGTGATCCTTATTGCTAATACTACGTACTCCACTTTGTAGCTGATGAATACGACGCTTGCAGTTGCAGCAGTTAGCGTTAGCCGGCCAACCGGGCAGAATTATACCGTACTGGCACAGCAGAACCGGCGCCCTGTAGTACTGCAGTAACAGTATTTGCTTGCCTACAGGATGGAGTAGCACGAGCACCTGCCGCGTGTTCTCCAGCGACTGGCGCGATGCACAGCCACTAGTACGAGTAACCGCCCTGCGGCCCCGATCCGTGCATTCGACTAGTGGCCGAGAGCCGAGCCGAGCCGAGGCGCCCAAAAAGTTACGCAGGCCAGAGCCGAACCAAATCATGAAGCTCAACCAGAACCGAGACCCTCTCGCGAAACAAAATCAATTAAAAAAAGAAAAATAATAAAAACAGGAAAAAGCTTCATTCCCCTCCCTCCCCTCTCCTCCCCGTTCCTCCTCTCTCCTGACTCCTCCGCGTCGCGATCTCTCCCCCCCCCCCCCCTCCCTCCCTGCACTACCAAACCCCTCGTCCCCCGCCCCCGCCACCGCCGCCGCCGCGGCGCTCCGATCCGGAGCCCCCGAGGAGCCGCGGCGCGCCCCGAGCTCGTCGCCGCCCGCGAGGCCGCCGCGCCGCAGGTCGCGGCGAGCGAGCCCCCCCATTGCGGCGCGCCGTGCCCCGCCGCCCGTGGCGGTAGAGCGTGGGTGTCGAGGCCGACGGTCCGCCCGCGCGGGGCCGCGGGGTTTTGGGGGGCCCGGGCGCGCGGCGGTGATGGGGCGCTGCCGGCGGCGGGGTTGATGCGGAGGCCGCCATGTCGGACGCCTCGTCGGATCTCGGCGGCATCCGGGCGGGGCCCGTGGAGCGCGACATCGAGCAGGTGCTTCCCGCTAATCCCGTCCCCGCGTACACGCCCCCGGGAGGATCAATTTCCCCCGCCCTTTTGCTTTTACCGTGGTGCAACTGAGATGAGATGCGGATGGGCGGTAGATACCGCGCTAACACGCTTTCCGCCTTGCGTGCCACCAAATTCCGGGCTACCTCGTGCTCTCTGCGCGACTAGGTGAAATGGTGCCTAATTCCGCCGGAATTCGTGGCCACACGTGTCGTAGCTTGCTGTTTTTTCTTTCCTGTGCGACAATAGAGCTCAGACCCGAGATTTCGGTTTGCCAGTGCTCGCTGCTCCTCTTCATCTGCTGAAATTCCGTGAGGTAGGAAGACGGTTGACTTGTTTGGTGTCTACTGGCTGTTTATCTGGTGTCTAGTTTCTGAGGCAGGGTTGGTACTAGTATACTTAAACATTCCCCAGGTTCTGGTGTTGGGCGTGGTTGAGTAGGGTGCTTTGGCGAACAGAGGATTCGGTGTGGGAGGACCATGACCTGGTGTAGTTCTTCAGCTCTAGTACATGCTTGCTTTTTCCTCTTGCTGTGCTGACCTTGGTGCAATGCTTTGCTCATTCAGCTGCCGCCACCACATGGTGTTGAATTTGATGGATGTCGTGTTGGGTTTCCATGGTTTCGTGAAGAATGTTTGGGGATGGATGTCGTGGCTTTGTGTATTTCACAACTCCTGTGTATTATGAGAGAGATGGCTGACCACATGCCACGCATATGGACAGTTTAAGCTGATTCTGCTACTGTAGTCCTATTTTTGGCACCAAGGAGGGTCATGCAGTGTAGGAGGTTTGGAATCAACTAATGATTGATTTGTTTTTTTATATATATGTTATGTCCAACATTCTGTTTGGGGCAAACTCATTAGGCATAGAGTGGAGATAAGGCTAGATCAGGTTGCTCAAAACATAACCAGTGTGCTACAACTGATTATGCGGACAAAATGACATTTCATTCTTTTCTTACTAATAATGCATTTCATGTTTTATGCTAATTAAGGGGCCACATTTGTCAAGTAGATACTGTGTAACAACTACTGAATGCACTGATCAACCCTGTTTAAACAACGAAATGCTTCATAAGCTCTCTTCCAAGCGCATCTGCCAAGATACCAATAATACAAACAAGTCGAAACAAAAGCAATACAGGAAAAGGGTCATGCATGACTGAAAAATACCACAATCACTGATATATACATATTAAATCAGCAAGCTCAGTGGTTGCAGCTACACTCGTCACTACAGCACAACTAGCGTGATAGGGATTATTTGGGTTTTATTCTAAAGGAAATCAATAAAGAAAGGAACACACATCAGTCCTTCTTAGTGAAAAAGGTCAATCTGAAGAATAAACTGCATGACATTAGCTAATAGCAAAGGAAAAATAGTAGAATGCATTGGTTCTATTAAACAGTTAGCATGTTGGTTCTTACCTTTGTATGTGTCTCGTATTTTGTTTACCATTATTTCATTCATGGTATAGAACCAGTGATTTACCTCAGGTGAACATCAAGCCCCAAACTTTTGTTATTCAGTTCATACAAGACATGGCATTTGTTCCCTTTAGTGTCTTAAATTATTTGGAAGATAGGTTTATACAAACATACTTGGTCATGTAGAACATCTTAATGATTATCATTATTGTTTATACTTTTAAAATTTGAAATATGGAAGTTGCATGCTCCTGGTTACTTATTTATTGTCCATATATTATTGACATGATATTTGAGGTTTGACAGCACCACTGTTTGCAGGCTATCACCGCTCTCAAGAAAGGTGCTTACTTATTGAAGTATGGACGTAGAGGAAAGCCGAAGTTTTGTCCATTTAGGCTATCCAATGTGAGCCTTCTTTGCACTCTCCAACTTAACAGTGTTTTTGTTCCTGCACAATCCTCTGACATATATGGTGTATTTTATGCTTTTTTGGCTCCTTCAGGATGAATCTGTATTGATATGGTTCTCAGGGAAAGAAGAGAAACATTTGAGATTGAGTCATGTATCTAGGATAATTCCTGGACAGCGGACTGTAAGTTAACATTCCTAAGAGGCTAGATTAATACTTTCTAGCAGATGATTCTGTCTAGCTATTTCTTCCTAATATAAATTGCTTTTGTCACAGGCTTCATAGTAAAAAATATCTTGATTTTCCATTGATGTTTGCTCGCCAACTCTTATGAATGCATATGTTTTTTAAACTTCTTAATTTTTCAAGTTGGTATGGAACTGTGGATAAATAACTTTGTGCAATGAAAAATGACTAGAACACCAAACTATAAACCAACACACATGGTCTAAAATTTCCTTGTGCATGCATATATGTTTTGCTACTTTTGACCCCTATAATGAAGGAGTTTACCTGCTGTAATCATGAATTCTCATGTCATGATGCGATTGAATTACATTTTTAATAAAAAAAATATATTGGTCAGAAGTATTCCCTTTTTACATTGTGATGTTTTTTGGTGTCTAACTAACTGGATCTTTTTTCCTGGATAATTCAGGCAATTTTTCAGAGGTATCCACGGCCTGAGAAGGAATGCCAATCTTTTTCTCTAATTTCACATGATAGGTCATTGGATATAGTAAGTTCTCCCTGGTTAATATTTTATGTTTCGTCTTTATTGTTCTATTGCTAAGTGCTAACATTGGTGTGTCGCTGTTCGTTTTTTCCCTCTTTTTCTTTCTTGTTTAGTTTTTAGTGAAGTTTCATATTCATAATTCACATGGTGACATGCTTTGTTTTATTCAATAATATCAGATATGCAAAGATAAAGATGAAGCTGAAGTATGGTTTGCTGGGTTGAAAACATTGATTTCCCGTAGTCACCAAAGAAAATGGAGAACTGAATCTAGAAGTGATATCCTTTCCTCTGGTGCAACTAGTCCAAGGACTTACACACGGCGGAGTTCTCCTTTGAGTTCACCTTTCAGCAGCAACGACAGCATCCACAAGGTATTAATGTCTCTATTATCTGAAAATCCTATCTAGAAGACTAGGATAACATCAGAGTTTCACCCCTTAATTTTGCTGGCCAACCTCTTCATTGATAGAATAGAATCAATGCTGTTTTCATGCATGTTCAATTCAGCATTTACTCCAGTCAAATCATTGTGAAAGCACCCTGCTTTCACTCATGTGTCAGTTATAGCAGGAAAAGTTGAGGACAGAAATTTCTCGGCACTATGGTGCAAAGCTAGAAAGGAGCGTTATTTTGTTGATGCATCAAATTACTAGTGTACTTAATTACTTTTAATGATCTCTCCTTCCCTTCAAATTACTTTGCATAATATATTATTTTTATGATATCGCCATTTGTTTTAGAAAATGATCTTTGCCAGTTGTCTCACATCAGGATGGCAGTGACAATTACCGACTCCGTACTCCATATGGGAGCCCACCGAAGAATGGATTGGAAAAGGCCTTTTCTGATGTCATGTTGTATGCAGTTCCTCCCAGGGGCTTTTTTCCATCAGATTCTAATGCCGGATCAGTCCATTCTATGTCTTCTGGACACTCGGATAACACAAATGGGCACCCTAGAAGCGTTCCAATGGATGCTTTCCGAGTCAGTTATTCAAGTGCTGTTAGTTCATCTAGTCATGGTTCTGGTCATGATGATGGAGATGCTTTAGGCGATGTGTTCATATGGGGAGAAGGAACCGGGGAAGGAATTCTTGGTGGTGGTAGTTCGAGAGTTGGAAGCTCCTCAGGTGCAAAAATGGATTGCCTTGTACCAAAACCATTAGAATTTGCTGTGCGACTTGATGTACAGAACATATCTTGTGGAGGAAGACATGCTGCACTTGTCACTAAACAAGGAGAGATTTACTCATGGGGTGAGGAATCAGGGGGACGGCTTGGTCATGGTGTCGATTGCGATGTATCGCAGCCAAAACTCATTGATGCTCTTTCTCATATGAACATTGAGCTGGTAGCATGTGGTGAGTACCACACTTGTGCTGTTACACTATCCGGAGATCTTTACACATGGGGGGATGGCACCTTCAAATTTGGACTTTTGGGTCATGGGAATGATGTAAGTCACTGGGTTCCAAAGCGCGTGAATGGACCACTAGAGGGTATACATGTCTCATCAATTTCATGTGGACCTTGGCATACAGCACTAGTAACTTCTGCTGGACAGCTTTTCACATTTGGAGATGGATCTTTTGGGGTTCTGGGTCATGGAGATCGTGAAAGTATCTCAGTCCCCAGGGAAGTTGAATCCCTCAGAGGGCTACGCACGGTGAGGGCGGCTTGTGGTGTTTGGCACACTGCTGCAGTTGTGGAAGTTATGGCTGGGAATTCAAGTTCTAGCAATTGTTCTTCTGGTAAGATATTTACATGGGGTGATGGTGATAAAGGTCGCCTAGGTCATGGTGACAAGGAACCACGACTTGTCCCAACTTGTGTGGCTGCTTTGGTGGAGCCCAACTTTTGTCAGGTTGCTTGTGGGCATTGCTTGACAGTAGCCCTTACAACTTCTGGGCATGTGTATACAATGGGCAGTGCTGTCTATGGTCAACTTGGGAATGCACAAACTGATGGTATGCTTCCTGTACGTGTTGAAGGGAAGCTGCACAAAAACTTCGTGGAGGAGATCTCATGTGGTGCTTATCATGTGGCTGTCTTAACATCTAGGACAGAGGTGTACACATGGGGCAAAGGTGCAAATGGCCGGTTAGGTCATGGTGATACTGATGATAGGAATACTCCCACATTGGTTGAAGCACTGAAAGATAAGCAAGTCAGAAGTGTTGTTTGTGGAATTAACTTCACTGCAGCAATATGCATTCACAAATGGGTATCTGGAGTTGACCAATCAATGTGCTCAGGCTGCCGTCAGCCATTCAACTTGAGGAGAAAACGTCATAATTGCTACAACTGTGCTCTAGTATTTTGCCATTCCTGCAGCAGTAAAAAATCTCTGAAGGCTTCATTAGCGCCAAATCCAAACAAGCCTTACCGTGTCTGCGATAGCTGCTACAGCAAACTGACAAAGGGACTTGAGACAGACATGCATTCTTCAGCAAAGCGGGCTGCTAGTGTACCAGGATTCAGTGATACAATTGAGGAGGATCTGGAAACAAGGTCAAATGCTCAACTATCAAGATTGTCTTCAATGGAATCTTTTAAGCATGTGGATAGCAGATATTCCAAGAAAAATAAGAAATTTGAATTTAATAGCACCCGTGTTTCCCCTGTGCCCAATGGAAGTTCACATTGGAGTGGGCTTAACATTTCAAGATCTTTCAATCCTGTATTTGGATCTTCAAAGAAGTTTTTCTCAGCATCAGTTCCTGGATCTAGAATTGTTTCTAGGGCAACATCACCTATTTCGAGAAGAGCAAGCCCTCCGCGATCCACAACACCGACACCTACTCTGGGTGGTCTAACGTCTCCAAGAGTTGTTGCCAATGATGGAAAGCCAATAAATGATGCACTGAGCCAAGAGGTTCTGAATTTGAGGTCCCAGGTACACATTATGCTCCACTTTTTTAATGCTATTTGATAAATATTATTAATATTTATATTTTTCTTTAAGTGGTTAGCAATTTAAATGTAGCAGAGTCGTAGCTAACATTGTGCTCGATTTCCAGCCTGATAAGACAGTAATCTTGTGTCGACTCACTGAACTTTCGATTTTGTGTTCTAAAAGATAGCTTAGTACGTTTTCTTTTTGTGCTTACCTCTGCAACCTTATGCTGTAGATACATGTACCTTTTTCTTCTGTAACAGTAACAAAGTATGGACATCCATTACTGCCCGATAGTAAATACTAGCATGGTCACAGTTCTAAACTCTATATGGATGGGCAAGCTAATGCCCTTATTGAGTTTCAATATTTCAGCCTCCTCCTCTTTAAACCTAATTAACATCGGAAAGAGAGGATTTGCTGCACAATTGCTCATGTAGTTTGCTCTTGACTTACAGGTGGAGAGTCTTACCAGGAAGTCTCAACTCCTTGAAGTGGAGCTGGAGAGAACTACCAAACAATTGAAGGAAGCTATTTCCATTGCTGGGGAGGAAACTGCAAAATGCAAGGCGGCAAAGGAAGTAATCAAGTCACTCACTGCACAGGTGATTTCAGTATTAGCATTTAGAGTAAATGCTTTTGAGCTGTGTTGTATATCCCATATTAACTAGCCCCTTATGTTAGTATGTTACAATCAGGATATGAAACTTGAATGAAGCTGTTTTGTTTAATTGAAAATCTGAATGTTTGAATAATTTTGCATCAATTAAAGGCTACATGGCTACATCTAAGGGCCATTCCATTCTTTTTGCAACAGTTGAAGGGAATGGCGGAGAGATTACCTGGAGGAGCAGCCAAGAACAACAAACTGCCACCTCTTCCTGGAATTTCCATTCCAAATGACATTTCTTCTATGGGTACAGAGAGTTTGGGCAGCCCAAGTAGTTCCGGAGAACAAATCACAAATGGTCATAATGGATTGCTTGCTTCTAATGGACCAAGTTCTGTTAGGAATAAGGCGAGTCATGCAGAAGTTACCAAGAATGGAAGTAGGCTACCTGATGCTGAATCTTGCCACGATGCTGAATGGGTGGAGCAAGATGAACCAGGTGTATACATTACTCTCACCGCCTTACCTGGAGGTGCCAGAGATCTCAAGCGGGTTCGGTTCAGGTAGATGCATTTGAATCCTGCTAAGCTGGCAACTTCTATATCTAGTACTCTACTTATTCAGCTTTACATCGTGTTCCTGTTGAATTCTCATTTGGGTCAGCTTGTAACTCGTCATTTCGTTTTGTTTGTAAATATAGTCGGAAGAGATTCAGTGAGACACAAGCAGAACAATGGTGGCAGGAGAATCGGGCAAGGGTGTACCAGCAGTACAATGTCCGCGTGGTTGACAAATCAACCGCCAGTGTCGACAATGACATTGCATCTAACTGACATTAGATTGACCTGGAGAAACATACTTGATTACAGGCGGAGCTGAGGCCATGTACCCTACCTATGTGAAGTCTCTTGTCAGTCAAGCTCGGTTGCTAACGTGGCTACCATTTTACCTAGCCCCTTGTGACTCCTTGAGAAGAGGAGGTTTCCACACCCAGGAAAACAGGATGGAGGATTTTTTTTCTTCAGTTTTACATAATTCTTTACTCTTACCCCTTCTCTCTCTCTCTCTCTTTTTCTTTTTTCTTTTGTTGTGTGAAAAGTAGAGTGCTTGAGCAGAAGTAATGTAAATGCTTAGTAGCAGCAGGCTAATCTATCTTGTAAATGCATAAGCAAGCATCCATTTAGAATGTCTTGGAAATTTTCCGATATGATTGCAAAATGCAAGTGCAAATCTGAGCTAAGTGGCCGTGATTTGGGAGTAGCTACGTTTGGTTTGAGATACTGCAGCTCAGATATTCTTCCTCTAATGTGTATCGGACGTTTTGATGGTTGCTCACGTACATTTGGGCTCGTAGGCAACAGGGGCGGATCCAGGACCCGGGCTGGGGGTGCTGCAGTCCGGGTACAGCTCACAAAACTCCATTAACCTCCATGTGGTATATAGTGAAAATTAGTCTATGTATCTTTAAGTATATCCATGTAACTCAATCTCCATTGGTGCAGCCCGGGCCCAACTCGATTTCTGGCTCCGCCCATGCAGGCAAGGGTCCACTCGACGGGGACAGTACTTTTCTACCGTGACCATCTTCTGTAGTTGCATTCACGGTTGCAGATATCGATTTTGTACGGAACGCCTGCAGGGTAAGAAGCGTGGTTGACGGAAAAGGGAGTGGACCCTTGCCACAAGCTTGCAAAAAAACAAGATGGCTGTTGAACCCCAACTAATTATATCCGTTAGCTTCAACTTGTCCAAAAGGCATGTGTGATTAGCATTCCTCCACTGGACGAAAGCTCAACAATAGGCTCTTATACAGTTCAAAGACTCACGTGCCCGCAATACATGACTGTCTGAAGCGTAAGACATTACTGCTTGACGACAACCTTAAGGCATGCTCAAAATGTTTGGCCGGCCTGACGCAATTGATGCAGATTTGATCACAGATCACGTCCAGTATTGTGCTGAGGCTTCCTGAATTGGAAACAGTGTTTTAAAAGGGAAAGATCGTTATTTACAAGCCAAGCAAGTGATTCATAACAAAACTTGTTTGGAATCCAAGAATTCACTTGCAAGCAGTTATTATTTCTAGTGCAAGGGAATGATCAAAAGGAAGAAATAGAAAATCAAGAATTTAGTTAGTCCTATCGCCAATCGATATGGGCGGCTGCTTTAGATCCTATCTACACAAAGCTGAGTTGCGCCAGATAGCTGCATTCAGCAAAATCATGGAGGCTCCGATGAGGCCGGCCTCCTTCATTCTCAGTGCTGCTAGTTCCTTTATTCACCATTTTTCTGCAGGCACTAGAATCCTGCAGACAAAGAAAATACTCAAACATATGTAGGATTTGACAATAATTTAGCATCAAAATGTCATAAACATGTGATGCTCACAAACCTGCAGAAGTTTAAGCATTTGCTCTTCAATGGTACCACTCATTGCCAGAGTTTCGACCTGTATGGGACGTGTTGCCCCCATTCGATGCGCTCGACTAATAACTTGTTCCTCCATACTGATTACAACAGAAAATAAAGTGTAATCATCAGTTATACATGACGATGACTGTGGCAGCGACAAGAAATATCCTCGTCAAAAGTGTTGACTGCCAACTGCCAATACAAATGCAAAAATACAGAGTCTAAAATAGACGCAAGGCAACAAGACAAAAGTGCACAGAATCGACAGACAAATTTGCAGTTAGCGTTTCATCAAGACCCAAAAGAATTTACCCTATGGAAACATCATGATTGGTAAATATTGTGAAACTGATGTTAGCCACATCTCAAGTTATTTGAAGAAGTATCCGAACAATTAGATTACCTCCTGTCCCATATTGGTTCCATGAGAAAAACATGGGTCACAAAACTCAAATCAAGCCCCAGTGCAGCAGTTCCATCCATGACTAAAGCCATACATGTTGGATCCTCTTGAAACTTCGTTAGTGCACTTCTCTGCATAGAATTGCAGCAACATTTAGATAACCCTCAAAATGTTCCAGATATTTACCAAGGACAGTGGGACTTATTTTTTGCCAATGCAGCTATATTTTAACATGCAAAAGAGCGAGAGTAGTGGGAACTAGGAAGCGAGATACTAGAGTGGTTGTAGAAATCAGAAATTTAGCAGGAAGTAAAGGAAGGTGGTTACGTAAACTGGAAGGGACATAAGGAGCAAGATGAGAAATGTAAGATCTAGTTAACAAAAAAAAAGTTGAAAACAAGGGAAAGGGCAAGTAGTTGCTTCACTTCTGCAAACACTAGACAGCGTGGAGTCAACAGGGATCACCAGGCTTGTCTCAGAAAAATACTTATACTTAGGTATAATCTACTGATTTAACAGCACAAATTAGAAACCATACCTTACTCCCTAAAGGCATTGGACTATACATTCCCGCATATGTTATTCCAGCAATAGTCAGCTGAACAGAAAGGAGATCAACGGTCAACTAATTTAACAAAATTGTTAACGAAAAGCTGGAGTATAAGCATTTCAATCTAACCTGCTGCTCAATCACATGAATATGCTCTAGAAACTGGGAAAATATTATAACTTTGTCCAGCATTGCCTGTGGTTGACAAGATAGTGCATTAGCATGATCAACGCTATTGGTTATGTTATTCCCATGATTCATGTTTGTTTCTTGCAGACTTCTCAGCTTCTCAATCAAATAAGCAACTTTGCTGCTAGATGTTGATTGCCAGTCAGGATCCCAATCATCCTACAGAAAATTAACAAAATTACAAAAAACTTCTTTTCAAGACCACACAAAATAGATGAAAATGAATAAGATAGAACAAGTATAGACCTGCTTATATGAAGGTTGCAACTCAATTAGATCCTTGGGCACTGGCCATTTTGGGTTCGGATTTTCTGCCCTTGCAAGAGTCTTGGGAGACTCCATCTCATAATGATTGCCACAACCAGGTAATGTGCATTTTTCACTATCAAGAGCTACACAATCAAGGCACAAAAGATGTTGACAGGGTGTGATAACAGGCAATCGGCACCAAACTTTACACCTGAAAGCAATGTGATATTAGAATGAGGAAAATAATATGATATGCATGCAAATGATCTTATTTTACCAAAAGCTTCCATACCTGAAACAACTGGCACCATTTAAAAGAGCATATCTAATAAATTGATATTCATCTGAAGAAGGATCAAGGCCCTTCTGCACCAATGCATCCATCGTTTCCTGTATATCCTCACCTGCCTCGGCTACTTTGATATGCCCGGCAACACAGCAAGATAAACGGACATTCTTTATAGTAGCAGCACGGAATTTCCACTGCTTGGGGTTCAGAAGGGATTCTACATGAGAAGGGTCATTCCAATCAGCCATCAGTATATTTCGGCGAATAGTAACCACCAGTTCATTGTAACTTTTTGCGTGCCCCTCATTGAAGTCTAGGAAGGTTATCTTCTTCATGCAAGGAGGAATATTTTTCAGGTCTGCTTTTCTTGCACTAATCATCGTCCTCTGAAGCAGCTGCACAAGACGAACACGCCCCTCTTCCATTTGTGCCTCAAAAGGCCTATGGATTCCAGAGTCCCATGACTGGTAATTTTGACCGTAAACTTCATCATGAAGAAACTTAAGCATGGGGTGAAGATGAGCAACCTGACTAGTTGGTGTATTTGGTGTAGGTGTACCAGTTAATATCCACCTATTTGATGCAACCAAAGCGACAGCCATCTGTAATTTGTTTGTCAGGGCAAGGCTCGAACCTAATGTGTGCCCTTCATCCAGTACAACCCTGAACCAGTGGATCTGCTTTAGTGCACTTCTCTTCTGTGGACTCCATTCTGCACTTAGCCTGCTGAATGTGGTTATGACAATGTCATAGTCCCAAGCAAGGTTGTGAGCAGATGGCTTCTTGTGGCCTCCCCACACAAAAACATTAAGGGTGTCCGAGGACACATGACGCTGTATCTGTGTTGTCCAGTGGTCAATTAAGTTAGCAGGTACCACTATCAAGGTGGCCCTAGATAAATAGAACCTAGTTGAATCCAGTGGTTTTTCAAGAGCAACTCCAAGTGCTGCTGAATCAAAAGCTAAATCATCAAGCATAGAGGGATAGTACCACCGAGTTACACCTTTCTCAATCTTCCTGACAAGGCCAAATGCTTGAAATATCTTGTAGTATGGACGAGCACCCTTGCCTGTGGTTGCACGTGTATCTAGAACTGGGCGAGTCAAACCAACCAATTCCATCTCCAGAAGTTTCGAGGGAGAAAGTTTTGCTAACCATAACAAAGCCTTCTTGGCTTCTGAATTGATCATAGCAACATTATCTTTCAATATGTTTGTAAAAAATGACACATTTTCTTCATTTCCAGGCAAAGAGTTTTTCTTGTAAAATCCTGGCAAATAGGTAATGTTATTCTCAAAATCCCAGGCTTCCTCTGGGGCAGTGCATTTCTGTCGTGTAGGATCAGTGTTCATAGTGCAAAACCATGCTGTGGTAGAATCAAGATCTGTTTCATCCAATAACCTTCGCCACTTTCTGCAAGCATCACACTGAACCCAGGTCTCACTTAACTCAGAGGCGGTGCCTCTCTTCCTTTTATTGCCAACTGATCCATTACTGTATGCATCCATGAGGTTTTTCCTAACTTGTCTTGACTTTCTAGTGAACTTCAATACATGAGTAGCTGGTGTTGGATACACTTTGCTGTGCGATGACGATGGGGACTTCTCATTCGTAGCATGCAACTTGGTCTTAGTTGGATCAGGGCTCAATAACATGCCTCTCCTTCTTGAAGATCTGGTACTGCAGACAGGATCATCATTACGCGACAGTCCACTTGAACATGGATCATCTGTTATTCCATCCTCTGCCAAAAGCTTTTTCGACACAGACGAAGAGCTGTTTCTATTAGAGGAGCAGCTGGGGCTTAATTCATAGTATCCATATTTTTTATCTGGCTTGTGCATGCACCAACTCACATCCACACCTTCTGGAGGGTACGCCAGTGTTCCACGCGTTTTCAGAATCAGAGAGAGTGTTGTTACTGTCTTCCCTAACCCAGGTTCATCACAAAACATACCTCCACGAAAATCATTTATGGTTGGAGCATTTCCGGTAAATACTTCACCGGAGATAACATTTATGTAGAAAGGAAAACCATCCTCAGTGCAGAAATCCTTGTACAGAGGATGTGCTAGAACTTGCGTGTTCTGCTCTCGCTTCAACATCCATTCGACAGCCACCTCTTGATGAGGAAAAAGCTTAAGCTTCATGCAAGGCATGATGGAGGCAGCAAGACTCCTTAGATGATGACAAGTTGCTGCCACTCTTATCAAATCCCTGGGTTTAAGTAGAAACAGTACTTTATGCAATACATCATCAGGGACAGACCAAATACCCAGTCCCAGAGCTTCTGCATCTGGTATTACTCTTGTTGTCTGCATGCCCTTCTCCATCCTAACACCAGGTAGGGTTTTGAAGATTTCGTGCAGGTCAAATGACTTCTCGTTATTTGATATAGATGCTATCTGATGGTCCTCGCAACCAAGTACGTGACAATCAGTGCAGCTCCAAATGCAACGGTCATCACAGTGTGGACCCTCACGAGAAGTCCAGTCGAAAGCTAGAAAAGCTTTCCTAGCATCCCAGTTGCAACTGCCAGAAAAAAAGTAGATTAGTCTAGGAGGAAGGTGGCAACAACACACTGGCATAATGGATAGTTGTAGCATTGCGCAACTCTTAGGCTTGACAATAGGTCTTCTGAAGCAGAATAAATTACACTTTGGAAATAGCAAATGAAAAATCCATAAACTTTATAATTGTAGTGAATTTCACTCAAATTTACAGATGCATGGTTACCTACATAGAGGACAAAATCAAAATATTGAATAGGGACTTAATATTGAAAAATAAGCATTTCTATTAATGGCAGAGGCACTGACAGTAGTCATGCCGGGAGTGAAAATGCAACAAATTTGAAACCTATTACAAAGTTCCATCACATAGTCAGAAGGGAAGTTGAACAAATAGCCTTTTATAAAACCTGAAGGATCAGGGGCATTCTTGTAACTGACAGATCATTCTGTTTCACAATTGTTCCTGCCCTCCAAAAATTCCATCTGATTATATATACAAAATTATAAAGATAATAAATTCTGCACACTAGCTGGCTTAATCCATTCCGAGCCCATGCCCTCCTCTCAATTGCTATTGTCCCTAATACTCCCTAGTCCATGGAACATTCATCCCTCGCCTGCGCAACACCTTCTGCTGGCGCCTCCATAGCGTTGCGTAGCTGGAAAGGTTGTGGAGCCTACTGTACCACCTGTCTAACTATGTGTGCAACATTAAAACATGCTCAAAGTCCTCTGGTGCTCAATATAATCATCATGTGGCTTATGGCAGCAGATTAATCTAGGAAGCATCCACCACTAGTATTCAATTGTTACTTCAGGTACTCATGCATTGTCATCTTCGTTCATATTTTGGAGGCAAGCATTTAATTCATGATTAAATCCCCTCTGCACTTTTTTATTCTTATTCCTAGCCTCCTAGGAACAGGTCTCCAAATTTCAACCATTAGTTGTTGAGAAAACATAGGTCCAGAACTCTTGATCAGGAAACCTGTAGTGATGTATATGCACTTGGCTAGCAATTGCGGCTTACAGAAAGTCCCAGAAAGGAAAGAGAGAAGAAGATGGAGCAGGATTTAAAATTATTTTCCTAAGAAAAAGGGATCGCAACTCTAATATCTTCAGACTAAATAGTACATCAAATTTGCACATCAGAGTGTAACGTCCACAAAGCCCCATCCAAATGACAATAGTATTATTAAACCCTTACGCCCTCAAAGCTCCAAACTTCGTCGCAGGAGCCTGGCGCAGACACATGCCGCCCTGTACCCAGAGACTGCAATATCGGGGCGACAAAATTCCACCGCTACAAAAGGACGAGGCGCTAATAACCGATACGCACCTGACATGCTTGAAGAGCGCGGCGGCAGCGGTGCGGGAGCGCGGAAACTGCCACCCGGACCATGCGGCGACGGGCAGGTAGACGTCAATTAGCACCACCGCCCTCGCCTCCACCGTCGCGTCGTCCCCTTCCCCCGCCCTCCTCGTCACGAAGCGCAGCAGCGTCCCCTCTACCTCCACGCACCGGCTCTCCACGAGCGTCCTGAGCAGGCGCACGACGCTGACGCCGCCGGCGGACGCCCTCCACTTCGACCGCGGCGGGGGCCCGTCGTCGGGGAGCGGCGCGAGGTAAATAGCCCCGCAGGCGGAGAGGGTGCACGGGGAGAGCGGCGGGATGGACGCGGCCCCTGCCCCGTCCACGGACAGGACGGCGCGGAGGTAGCCGCCGAGCTTGCGGCGCGCGGCCGCGGCGGCGTCGGCCATTGCGAGCGGGCTAGGGTTACGGCTCGCCCTCCACCATGGAGATAGAGAGGTGCAGGCCTCGCTGCGCTGCCGCCTCAGTGACCGCGGGATTCGTTGGGAGTGCTCGGAATTGGAGCGGAGATTGGGGGCGTGATGGAGGCGACGAGGACGAGGAGGAGAGGAAGGGGGAGGACGGCCGTGATGCGATGCGATTGGCGGAGGCGGGTGTATGGTGGCTGGGTCCGCGGTTAACGGATCGGATCTGCGCATGTATGGTAGCTGGGCCCGCTGTATTTCCAGTGGGACCCACTGGAGATATTGTGGGCTGATTTTTCCTTTGTTGGCGATCTATGGGCTTTCGATTGAATCGGTGGGAGCTTTTGGCTGGGCCGACTTCTGCACAACTGTGGGCCTTGTCGCATTACATGGGCCGCGCACGATGGTTTTACGACGGGTAGGTACAACAACAAACAAACAAGTTCGTCACGTCACAAAATCCACACGGCGGGTATCAAGGACAAAGTCATCGTTATTGATCGCCGATAAGTCGGTTAACCGATGCATAATCTTCAATGAACAATTCGTGTGGTACAATGAACAAACGAGAGAGTATACAAAGTTACATATATGGAGAGTACTGTACCAAACACCAACTAAAGTGAGTAGTAGGAGTATAAAGCAAATGGAAAGCGTCAGATTTATTAGGGCGCCGTTATCGCACGATCACGTACTATGCCCTACTTGGGCGTGAACTTGGACTTGATGCTCTCCACCACCCCGGCGTCGGTCCGGAGCGCCCGCGCCAGCACGTCCGTCGGCACCGCCGGCGCGGCGCCGAACAGCGCCGCGGCGGCCGCCTGCGTGCCGGGCAGCTGGCTGTCGAACGCCGAGACGGCCACGGCGGGCGCCGGCCCGACGCTGCGCTGGAAGTGCACGAGGCCGCGCGGGAACACGAACACCTCGCCGCGGGAGACAGTGCGGGTGAGGAGCCGGCTCGGCGCCGCCGCGGTGACGAAGCCCACCTCCAGGGTGCCCTCCACGACGAAGAGGATCTCGGTGGCGCGCGGGTGCGCGTGCGGCGGGTTCACGCCACCCCACGGCGCGTAGTCGGTCCGCGCCATGGACACGCCCAGGGTGTTGAGCCCCGGGAGCGTCTCCACGTCCGCCGCCGTCACCGCCGACCCCGCCGCGTTGCCGGTGTACACGTCGGCGGCCTTGGCCAGCCCGCCGAAGAAGAAGTCGTCCGCCGTCACGTTCGCCTCGCGCTTGCACGGGAACCCGTTCACCCGCAGCGCTGCATGCATTGCACGCGCGTGTGATCAGTTTGCATCGATCAGCATATATAGTTGTTACGGTGTTCGTTAATTTGCATGCTGCACTGGTGAGCAGAAGTTAATTATATTACTGCTGCACCTGCACGAAAGAAATACAACATGGTATACGTGTAATAATAATATGGTGATGGATCACTCACGGCCCTGAAGGGATTTGTAGTCGGCGACGCAGTTGTCCTGGAGCATGTCGGGGTCGCCGGCGACGACGACCAGCGGTGGTGCGGCGAGCGCCAGGAGGACGGCGCAGGCGGCGAGGAGAACGGTGGTGAGGTTGTTGGGTGCCATGGTTCTCGTGATGGTTGGTTGGTCCTAGCTGATCGGAGCTGTGTAGTACTCCGTACGAGTGAGCTGTAGGTAGTTAAGCACTTAAGGATGGAGCTAGCTTTCGGTTTGACACAAATAAAAGATGGCTGGGGGCTAGTGTATTTATAGAGATAGCCTCGACTTAACAGAGACGTGACCGATGTATGTGTACGTGCCTAAGTGATGTGAGAGTTGGGAGAGCGAGCGAATAGTGTTACTTCTCACGTCAAGCATCAATTTAATCCAAATATCGAGTTAAGCAATGGATTGATACTTAATAATTGATCCCCGGTTCGTACCTGGCATGCATTTTTCTAATAACTTGTACGCTTTCTTTTCAATTCTTTGCACGTCCACATATTTCGCTGTGCAGACATTTGCGTGACTCAAGGTACGTGAAATAGACATATATACACATAAGTGGTTTATGAAATCAACCATAAAAGTAGAGGAATCCATCAAAAAAAAATTGCGGGTAGAATCCATCAAACATTGCTTCATCAGTTTTATATTAATTTTTCAAGTGTTTGATTGAATCCAAATTATTTTTCAGTAAGCGTCCTTAGGGGCAAATAATTGTTTTATTGCAAACACGGTTTCAAAAACTCTTTTGGAGAAATTTCTTTTGTTTTCTTGGTAAATTCCCCCCACGATAACTATTTTAGACCTACAACACATATCGAGGAGTTTGTACCTGCACGTTTGAGAATAAACTTGACGAAAGCTGTACAAGCAGTGAAGCACAAATCGGAAAAAAATGATTAGCAAGGTAGGAGGAGTCCGGCTGGCTCAAAATTTTGACAATGCCCAATTCTGACGTATGCATGATGACTGATCATCGTTGAAAGTGTATTATCGTACCTTTTCTTCTATATTTATACAAAGATGTATTCGTCAACTAATATATAGTATCGTAGGCTAATTTTACAAGAACTTGCAAACAAATTGTGAAGTATTATTATTAGGGAACCGTTTACCGTTTTATCAGATGAATATTATGAAAAAAAACCCCAACAATAATATTGAGAAATCGGCGCCCCCAACCTTGACACCGTCTTCCGAGAAGCGATACCAAAGTAGTGTGATACCACTTTTCCGTGGATCCTATACCCACACTATAACGATGAGATCTTCACCTGGACACCAATATGAGAGACCAACTCTCTACAAGAAACTTAACTTCTCTATTAACAACCCAACAACCCTTACACTTTTTATGTGGCTAACCTACCACACTCTACTCATGCCATCCAATGGCATGTCACTCAATTATCCATAGTGGCTATCTATGCCATCTTCAAATGGCTTGTACTTGACATGGCTTGGGGGAGGGGAGTGACTCATATATATAGAACTCCATGGCTCATATGGTGTTGCCATGTGTCCACCTTCTACATTCTTCTACAATTCTAGTCTTTTCTCCATCTTTATTCTATCATACTAATATCTCTTCTCTAGAACATTTCACACTTTACCGTGAAGCATGACAACTATGAATCATACACGTCCTCCACTCTTCTAGAACCTTCTTACCTTGTCATGATCTTATTCTTATCCTTATGGATTGCAAAGTTAGTTTCTTGTGATTTCCACAATCTTTTAGAATGTTTCAAGTATGCATTGCATATTTCAACACTCCCCCTCAATGCATACTTGTCTCTGGCGGCCAGACCATTCTGTGTCGCAGCCCTTAGATATTTTGCGCTCTACCGTTACGAACCTTCTTCTTCACTTGCCCTCGTGACATGATTTTCTTCTCCTTCAACTCATATGCCTTTATCTTCCGTCGGAGGTTCTGCGCAAACTTGATGCATCCATGCATCTTTTCTTTCTTCTTCACTCTTCTAGTTGTCTTTCCTCGAGATAGTTCCTTGTACGAAGGCAAAATACCAGCAAGTGAAGCATTTTCATACCTGAGATTTTCACAATTGCATCCTTCCAGAATTTTCTTCATCTTATCATGCTCTTCCAGATCTTCATGGACCACCAATGCTCCATCTTTGTCTTTCTCATACTCTTATAACTCCGCATCTTTATGAAGACTAGGCTCTATCTTCTCATCTCTATTATCTTCCTCCTCCTCATCGCTTAGAGTCTCCCAATCTTCATCATCATCACATTCAAATATTATAAATCCAGTAGAAATATCTGGATCTCTTACCTCCATCGAGAGACCAGCTTCTGCATCTTCTCTTCTTCTTCTTCTTCTTCTTCTTCTTCTTCTTCTTCTTCTTCTTCAGCAACTCTGGTTGATAGAGCTTTACCCTCTGTCAAGTCTTCCACAAAGTAAGCTTCATCATCTTTAGTTGTGATGCATGCCTCTGCATCACACTCTTCTTCACTAAGCCACCCACTATGGATGACTTCTTTCATAGTAGCCACATTTCCTTCTGTGTGCTTCCTTGCACTTGGACAATCCATAGCAAAATGTCCCTTCTTACCACAGTTGAAGCACTCATCTCTTCTTCTTCTCTCATTCTTGACCAACTCCTGGTCATCTTCATCATCGTTATCTTCTTGAGCTCCCCTTGAATAGTTGTTTTTCTTTAGGCAATACCTATCACCTCTTGTCCACTCCTTCGCCTTTCCTCGGTCTTTCGGTGTACCCTTCTTCCTGATGAAGAGTGCCTCCTCCTCATTCTTCTTCTCCAAGGTGATGCTGCCCATCCTCTTTGCTAATGCCTTCTGATTAGCCAATAGATTCTCCAACTCCACCAAGGAAGGCTGTATTGGTCATCCGCTCACCGCAGCCATAAACCCACTATACTCGGGTCTTAGGCCATTGATGATGATCCTTCTCATCCGAACTTCGCTGACCTTCTCATCCGGGTCAAGCTGGGATATCTCTCGGTAAATATTCTTTACCTTAGGAAAATATTGATTGATGCTTAGTGTGCCTTGTGAGATATCTGCAAGCTTGTGCCTTGTGAGATACCTGCAAGCTCTTTCTCTAGGAGTTGGAGTCGCGCCTCATTCTTCTTCGAGAACAACTTCACGAATGTCTCTCAGGCCTCATTCGGTGTCACTGCATCTCTGATGTGCTCCACCAAATCTTCCTCGATCGTTGTCTTCAACACTAACATAGCCTTGCCTGCCTTGATTCGCCACTTCCGCAAGGCTTTCGCGTTCTCCTTCGATGGAGAAGTAGTCTCGGTGACTGCCGCGATTTCCCATAGGTCCTGACCCATCAAGTATGACTTCATGCAGGTTTTCCAATAGCCATAGTTGTGGCTATTGAGCCTCCTCATGCCACCTGCGCTCAAGAGATCTGTCATGTCAACTGACGCCCAGCGTCACCTACGCTTGGTCTCAGACCAGCGTTCCTTCACAGTCCCGGACTATGATCTCTGGCAGAGTCTCCCCTTAGCGCCTCTCGGTGCCACACTGAGCAATGTAAGCACCCTGCGCCTACCAATCAATCCACCGACCACTATAAGTGCCCTGCACTCACCACAAACTTCTCCTAATGACGGTCCCTGACCGACCTGCTCTGATACCAATTGTTGAGAAATCGACGCCCCTAACCTTAACACCGACTTCCGAGAAGCGATACCAAAGTAGTGTGATACCACTTTTTCGTGGACCCTATACCCACACTATAACGATGACATCTTCACCTGGACACCAATATGGGAGACCAACTCTCTACAAGGAACTCAACTTCTCTATTCACAACCCAACAACTCTTACACTTATCTTCATCTGGACACCAATATGGGAGACCAACTCTCTACAAGTAACTCAACTTCTCTATTCACAACCCAACAACCCTTACACTTTTTATGTGGCTACCCTACCACACTCTACTCATACCATCCAATGGCATGTCACTCAATTATCCATGGTGGCTACCTATGCCATCTTCAAATGGCTTCTACTTGACATGGATTGGGGGAGGGGAGTGACCCCATATATATAGGACTCCATGGCTCATATGGTGTTGCCATGTATCCACCTTCTACACTCATATTTATCCTATCATACTAATATCTCTTCTCTAGAACATTTCACACTTCACCGTGAAGCATGACAACTATGAATCATACACGTCTTCCACTCTTCTAAAACCTTCTTACCTTATCATGATCTTATTCTTATCCTTATGGATTGCAAAGATAGTTTCTTGTGATTTTTATAATATTCTAAAATATTCCAAGTATGTATTGCATATTTCAGACAATCGGGGCATTCATTTACTTGAGTTGATGGGTAGTATATACCACACCTTACACAAATGGTTCACGCCGAAATAGAAAAGCAACAACAGTGAAGTGTCGAGGCCCCCATGAGAGCCAGGCCATGCATGCATGACCACACACGAAACAATCCAACCAATTATATTTTAACTTTATTAAATTCCACAACTTGTCGGAACGAAATCACCATCTCTGCTTGGCAGCATGCGCGTGCCTACATGGGCGGGAACTTGGACTTGATGGCCTCCACGAGGCCGGCGTCGATCTGGAACGCCCTGGCCAGCACGTCGGTGGGCACCGCCGGCGAGGCGCCGAAGAGGGTCTGGGCGACGGCCTGCGTGCCCGGCAGCTGGCTGTCGAAGGCCGAGATGACCGCGGCGGGGGTGCCGCCGTTGTTCCTCTGGTAGTGGACGAGGCCGCGCGGGAAGACGAAGACCTCGCCCCTGCATACGGTGCGGGCGAAGAGCCTGTTGGCGGTGGTGACGAACCCCACGTCGAGGGAGCCCTGGAGGACGAAGATGATCTCGGTGGCGCGGGGGTGGGTGTGCGGCGGGTTCACGCCCCACGGCGCGAAGTCGATCCGCGCCATGGACACGCCCAGGGTGTTGAGCCCCGGGAGCCTCTCCACGGTCGCCGCCGTCACCGCCGACCCCACCGCGTTGCCCGTGTTTCCGGGCTTCGCCAGCAGGACGGAGATGAAGTCGTTCGCCGTCACGTTCTCGTGCCTCTTGCACGGGAATCCGTTCAGCCTCAGTGCTGCCGATCGACACATGCATGCAGATCAGAATACATGATGAGCACATCCGTTCACCTTTATCGACCATACATTGCGTGCAACGCATGACATGTTAAAATATTATTCGCCCCAAGTATTAGTCGTTGCAAGTGTGAATTGCACAGTAGTAGTGAATGCAGAGGTGACTTACGGCCCTTGAGGGAATGGTAGTCAGCGACGCAGACGTCCTGGAGCATGTCGGGGTCGCCGGCGACGACCACCAGCGGTGCGGCGAGCGCCAGGAGGACGGCGAGGAGAATGGCGGCCGGGAGCTTGTGCGCCATGGTTTTCTCTTGATGATTGCTTGGTCCTAGCAAGGCTCCTAGCTACTAGCAGCTAGCTAGTTAGCTGCGTGTACTACTACGAGTGAGCTGATCGATGAGTGTGAACTGTTGGGCTGTTGGCTGCTAAGCATGTAAGGATGGCCGGTATTTATAGATGGCCACGGCGTTGGTTTCGCGATCAGCTTAACAGACGATAGACACCTACCGGTCACCATGACCACTCATGCGCTCTTATTAACTACCTTCAGGTAGTTAGAGCGGGGCCGTAAATACTCTTCTAGAACATTCTAGAAATTTGCCGTTCTCTGATACCTGAGGGTTATCGATCTTATATCGTCACTGATCAATGGTCCTAACATTTTGGACGGGCTCGTGTTGAACAGCTGGTGTCATCAGAGTTCTGACGCACGATTATTAGCACCATTACTGTCGCTTTAATTTGTGCGCTCGATATGTATAGGCATCGTCGTACTAGTTGGTCAGCTACTACACGGTCTAAACTTACACGCATGCAGATCGAATTGAATGATATATACCCATGCCTTGCTATATATTAGTGCTTTGATCTTGGCATCTTCTACCGGCCGTGTTAATTAGACAGAGGGTACCAGAATCTGCATTTTTGCCGAGGGTACAATCCATGTGGCCGACGGTACTAGCTTTCTTTATTACTTTTCTACTCCAATGGCTGACGGTGTTTAGGTGTAGCACATCAATTTACTGAGCGTAATGATGATTTCCCCACCAGCTAGCTATTGCCTACCAACCTTTCCTGACAACAGAGGACAAAAAGACTATCCTACCTTCGGCCACTTCACAGTAACCACTCAGCAATGCCTTTAACTCGTGTAGCATAAAAAACATATTGCCGCGGCAGAAATTGCTAAAATACCATTTTTTTAATAAGTGTTTGAAACCAACATATATATATATTTCAATAAGCATCTGAAACAACTCATTTTTCAAGAAGCGTCCATAGCGACTAATTTCTTTGTTTTAGACCAGCTTAACTGTCATCAATCAGAGACTGCTCTTCTCCCCCGTCTTTCGTCTATCAGTCACGTGATTCAAACTCTGCTAAGTAGTAGTAACAGACTAGCTTAAAGTTTACATCAATAATATATATCCGTGCCACCATCCAAACTCCAAACATTATTGAGGTTGCCTAATGGTTAGGACGCTTAGCCAATGCAATCATGTGCTCAACTATACTACTAAATGCAAGAACGTCGTCGGTTCATAATTTATGCACGGGTCCTATAGATAGGCACTGACGACTCATGCAGCCTGCAGGTAAGGACAGCTAATACTAATGGAAGAGAGCGGGAAATGCATTTTTGCGATGAAAAAGAAAAGCTTCTACCCATCTTTTTCTAGGACTTCTCTTACCATTGGATTAATTAAACTCCCGATAGTTTAGATTCCTAAAGCATATACAAATATGACAAAACAGAAGGTGTGTAACCGCTTGGGGTATAATATATAGACCAAACTGCATGCCCAAATCACCATAATATAGTTTTGGAAGAACCAAATCGCCGTATATAGTAGCAAAAGGCCATGACTTGTCTGATGAAAAGTAAGAAATATTACAGATGATATACTGCATGAAACCAGACCCTCCCTACCAACCAGGCAAAAGATAGAAAATTGCATGAAGAAACATACTGCGGACGAAAGATATGAGCTAGTTCCCTCAAAAAAAGATATGTTACACTCCATGTTGAGCAAACAGAGTTACAGCAAGAGCAGATTCAGATTTTTGAATTGCTATGCCATACTAGTGATGATATTTATTATCAGTCACATAACCATGCCTAGTTTTACTGCTGCTTGGGTCCATCCATGACTAGATTTCCGATGATTCGAACAGCCAGTACATGAATGCACTGAACGACATAAACTAGTATTCAGCTGTCTGAACATGTTGGAATGGGCGATGAGCTCTCGTCGCGCCTAGAAATTGCAGCAAATGCACAATCGATCATCGATGTCGTTGCAGATGGGTTTCTCAAAAAAAGAAAAAAAAGATGTCTGTGGTTTAGTGAATGTGCTGAATTTCATTCTCCTTGTTACTCCTTAGTTTTCTGGATCTGCTGGTTTTCCTGACGAGTACTACATGAGTTCTATGTCTGAAAGTTTACGTCTCCGTCGCCCAGCACCCACTCTGCTCTGCTCGCTCCGCCGTCAGACATCCCCAGTCCAGCCCAGGCTACAACGCAAGAGCAAGAGCTCGCCCAGGTTAGCTGACTCGCTGACCTGTATATAGAGGATCCGTCACCGTCTCAGGGCACCTAGCTCCGATCCCGACGCGCCGGCGCCGGCACCACCGCACCGGCATCTCTGTTGGATCTTGGACCGTAAGCGGCGCTGGCGGGCAGCCGGAGGAATTGAGGAACGGCTGAAGCTAGCTTGGGACGTAAGCCGTCGACGGAGGCTCGCGCTGGAGGCGGGGCCTAGCAGAGGCCGGCGGCGGCAGCGCGGGCTGCTCTGCCAGCTCCGCAGGAGCTTGGACCAGCGGCGCGCGTGGGGAGACGGAGGAACGGCTAGGGCGTAGGAGAGCGAATATCGATGGGGATTGCGCGGAGCGCACGACGACACGGTGCCGTCGGCGCCGGCGCGTGTAGGGGTCGCCGGCGCCCGGCGGTAGCCAGTGCGGCCTCGTCGGCTCCTTCGCCGCCGTCCCGCAACATTAGCAAAGCACCCCCTGATTTGGATCTCCAAACTAGGGGTCCTTTTGTAAATTCGGAATCTAGTATTTGCAAATTACCCCCTAATTTGGACCGCGATCCCATATAGGAGTATTTTTGTAAAATACCGGATGACATATTTTCAAAGAAAACCTAGTTTGGATCGCGATTGCTAATCGCGATCCAATTTAGGGGTACTTTTGTAAATTTCCGGATCAAACATTTTTAAAAGGGCCCCTGCTTCAGGAGTCTCGATGCCCGCCAGCCCACCGGCGTCCGCCACCGTCGTCCTCCACACCTTCTGTTCTAGCCTGAAGCGCATAGAGTCATCCTTCTGTTGGAACTGATCAAGCCGATCAGCCTACTCACGAGCTCTCTCCTCTCTGAACTCTAATCTCTGAACTGTATGGTGTTTACACAAACACAAGCAGACACTCTTTGCTAGCTTCTCTCGTTGGATGAAAAACACAAGCTAGAAAAGGAACACAGAGAGAAACACACACGAAAATTTTTCAGCACTGCACACCAGCACCTTTTCCTTTCTCTTCTCCACGCTTCCGCTGCGCTGATTACATGAGGCTTAAATAAACATGCACACACGCGCACGTTCAGCCACGTCTGGCCGCACGGCTCGGCCAAACTCACCCGTGGCCACTAATCATCTCCTACATGCAAGGCACGTCTCCCTCTACATGCAGATCACCACCAACGACTGCATGCATAGCTATCTGATCCACTCTTCTCAGGAGGACTCATTCACTTGATGACTTGGCCACAACTCTACGCCAACGTCCGCCCGCATGAGTGGATCGAAACAGCTAACCCATGCATCTGCTGATTTGGTCTAAAGCACCTGTCACCTGGCACACAAACCTGCACGTACTCACATCATGGCTGCTCCTCTTGGCCACTAGCCATGCCACACAATGAGCACGTACACAACTAACACTCTGGACACAAGTAGACTAAACTAACAAACACTAACACGTACAACCAGATTAAGTCTAACACCTTCGATCAGACCTTCCCCTAGCACGAGATCCCCATTCCTGTACACTGCTCCAGCGGCAATACGCGCGCGCAGATCGCAGCGCCACCCGCGCCGATCGACCAGAAGCGCCGCCGGACGCTTGAGCGCACGCCGACGGGCACGCTAGCGCCGTGTCCTCCCGGAGCGCGGCAGCCTACGCGGCCGTCATCTCCATTCATGGGACCCTTCGCCGCAACCGCGCACCTGCCCGGCGCTGCGATCGTGGCTGCTGGCTCCGCCATGGCGCCCATGAGAGGCGGAACGAACAGAGCTTTCCCCGCAAAATGTTTGTTTTTCCATCTCTCCGTCCGCAAAGTGAAGGTGGTACACCATCAACTTGAAATTCAATCATGCTCTGAATATCTACGACTGGATCCTTGGTGGTTTGGGTTGAGCCACTTTCGGCTGTCCGTTAACGTTGTTGCTCTCTGATGGAGGCTCTACAAACTCAATCAGAGAAGCAGAAATCAAAAGGTGACTGACTAAACAAGTAGGAGGAATCTGGCTTGCTCACAATTTTTACGATGCCAAATTCCTGATGAGGGCCAATGGTGTTTGCATTGCATGATGACTGATTCACCCTTAGGTTCCAACGACGAAGACTAATTTACAAGGATTATGACAGGTCTCGGCGACCCATTGACAGGTTTATCGATGAATATGAGCTGTGCCAAAAGAAGCATCATCTATATATAATAGAGAGACAATGACAGATACATACCACCTTACACAAAGAGTGGTTCATGCAGAAGTTGAAAAGCAGCAACAGTGAAGTGTCGAGGCCATGCATGAGCATGACACACGAAACAACCCAACGTAGTAACCAGTTGACTTTATTATTACAGCATACAACGTGATGATGCATGTACTGATGCTAGCCAGCGTGCCGTGTGCCTGCTACATGGGCGGGAACTTGGACTTGATGGCCTCCACGAGGCCGCCGTCGATCTGGAACGCCCTGGCCAGCACGTCGGTGGGCACCGCCGGCGAGGCGCCGAAGAGGGTCTGGGCGACGGCCTGCGTGCCCGGCAGCTGGCTGTTGAAGGCCGAGATGACCGCGGCGGGGGTGCCGCCGTTGTTCCTCTGGTAGTGGACGAGGCCGCGCGGGAAGACGAAGACCTCGCCCCTGCATACGGTGCGGGCGAAGAGCCTGTTGGCGGTGGTGACGAACCCCACGTCGAGGGAGCCCTGGAGGACGAAGATGATCTCTGTGGCGCGCGGGTGCGTGTGCGGCGGGTTCACGCCCCACGGCGCGAAGTCGATCCGCGCCATGGACACGCCCAGGGTGTTGAGCCCCGGGAGCCTCTCCACGTTCGCCGCCGTCACCGCCGACCCCGCCGCGTTGCCGGTGTCGCCGGGGCTCGCCAGCAGGCCGGAGAAGAAGTCGTCGGCCGTCACGTTCTCCGGCCTCTTGCACGGGAACCCGTTCAGCCTCAGAGCTGCGTGCGCCCGGCCGGGCAGATTGATACACGAGCTTATATTAAGCACATTCTTCAATTCATTCATGTCTATGGATCGATCGATCATACGCGCATGCAGGGTATATACACAGTGTCGTTGTTGGGCATATATGTGTACAGCGGTAGCTGTTGGTGAAACAATGAACAGGCCGGGTTTTTCATCATACATGTATACGACATATAGCTAGAAATGGTCGGTCACTTACGGCCGTTGAGGGATTTGTAGTCGGCGACGCAGATGTCCTGGAGCATGTCGGGGTCGCCGGCGAGTGAGGGCGCGGCGAGGGCAAGCAGGACGGCGGCGAGGAGGGGAAGGGCGGGGAACTTGCTGTTGGCCATAACTAACGCTGGCCAAGTAGCTAGCTGTGGGTAGTTACGAGCAAAGCAAGCAAGCAAGAGTGGTGTAGCTGCTGGGTTGGTCTTGGTCTGCTGATTCTGTTCTGAGGAGGGACGGGGAAGGATTGGTATTTATAGCCGTGTCGCGCGGCTAATAAGGCACTAATTAAGTAGCTAGGTACCGTGTGTGCAATGAACACATTACAGTACATGACGGATCATCATCATTGCACTTGCATTACATGGACGCCACACCATGCATGCACGCATGTGTGACTATCAAGTTTAATTAATTGGAAAGATGAATATACAGTGTAAGGTAGGCTCTCGGCACATATCGTACGTTCTTGCATTGTCCCGTCGGTTTTCTATCAGATCCAAGCAATCCAACCGATCTCTCTCGACCGATCACCCTCATGCATATATATAGCTCTCTCTCTGCTGGGGCTCTTTCCCCAGCAGCAGCTGTAGCTCAGCTCGTACGTCATGTAGTCTAGTCTTGCTGGTACCTAGCCGGCCCATACTACGAAAAAATTGATAATCGTACTATTTATATGTATATGCAATGTATAATCCTCTCTTGATTTTGACCATTATATTCGATCGCGTGGCGCAAATTAACAAGGATCGTGCAGTGCGTGTAAGCAATGAACAATGCCGCTCATCTTTTTTATTTGGTTACGCAGTACGTATACTATACAGTACTGTACTAGCAAATATATGCTCATGTGTTGCCATAGAAAGCTATATAAATATATTAATTAGTATATACAAATATATATGTATACATATATATATATATATATTATATTTTATGATAACATAGTACGTGTCGGTCGAGAACTTCAGTTTTTTTAGTTTACTCGCCAAGCGCTAACAATTCTAAATGGTTTCGGATCTTTAACTCAACTTACGGTCCCCTGAATTTCGATTGACGGATTAAAGAATTATTGCTTGTTCAGTAATAGTAGAGATAGAGATAGAAATAGAGATAGAGATAGACCTACATTCCACGCATGCATGTGACCGTCCTTGGCTGCTATAAGATTTAGAGAATCTTCATGCTTAATGCCAACAATAAAGGCCTAATCTTAATTACTAGATCACATATACGTCGATCACTAGAGTATTGACTTTTGGTGCGCGTTCCCAAATTAGAACTAATTGCATGACGCAGACATGGCGCGTGCTAAACCGCGAAAATTGCGTACGTACTCGTTTACTGTCGGTTCGAGGCTCTCCATCATCTATCATAGTTCTTCGATCTCCTTTCGCTACATGTACACTATATTAATTATTAACTACGCTTGCTACGCGTGATCACATCATGCATGCAACGTACCAAACGTCAACATTGATTATTATCGTATATGGTTGTATATGGTTACAAGTTAGAGTCTACTGTACATATACAGTAGTACGATAGATTATCGTTGCGTGCGTCTAGGCATCTAGCTAGCCAGCCTCAACCCTTTCCAGCCACCATTGCCGGCTCCTATTAATCGCTGAGGTGCACGAGTCCTCCATCAACCGCGTGATGCTTATTAATTCGAGTGGTTATTACCTAACTAGAGGCGCACAGTAGTACTGTTTATATGTGGCCAAAAAATAATTTATGCTTTTAACGCTCTGCTACTGTTTGTATAGAACAACTATGATCGATTATTATATTAGAGTATAACCCTTTACGCATCAAAGCACGCTAGCTCCTACCACATATATGTATTTACTAAGATTGTTTCGAGGGATTTTTTTTCTTTCAAAACACAATGGAGATGCTCGCATGCATGTGTCTACATCTGCACTCATGCATCTCTACGAACGCGCACATATCGACACCTGATCTCTATGGGCACCTCCGAAAAACTACCGTTGAAGCATAGGATTTGAAGCCAAGTGAATAAATTCTACCACAAGAAATCAAACCATATATGAGGTATTTAGTTTGCCAAAGGGATTTAATTAGGCAACGACGACTAAGGTTGCGTGCACGGGAACCTTCAAATTATACTTCTGCAACTGAAAGCAAACGAAAGAGTAATAACTATATAAAGGTAGCTCCTAAATATAGTTGCTTGCACGGGATCATGACGTGATGCTGCATTCACATTTTTGCACCGAAAAGTAAGGAACAAAATCGACTACCTATTAATTTCCTGAATACCATGTATGTCCTTCTCCTAATAATTAACGACCTTATGATATGATGACAAGCCAATTGCCAAGATTACACACTTGCTAATTGCTGAGCGAGATTAGACACATACCTACTCACATTAGTCAGGACAATATACATTTTCCAAAGAGAATTGGTACCAAGATGGGCCCAACCTCAAGAGCCCACATTGCTCGATCGATCAGGCTAGGTCCCCAACCGAGAGGAACGAACTGACCGTAGGTATCGCAGATCGGCGATGGCCATGGACGCCAAGATCGGCAGGTTCTTCGATGCCGTGGGCTCCTTCTTCTCCGGCGGCGAGAGCATCCCTTGGTGCGACCGCGACGTCATTGCCGTACGTGCCGAATCGATTCACTCTCAACCGGCCCCCGTCCTCCTCACCCTCTGTCACCTAGTTCTCTCTCAGTTCTGTTGGTTCAAACAAAATGCATCCATGTGCTTGATTACATGCATGAACATCTCGATCGAGGTCTGATAAATGGATCCGTCAATCTGCTCTCCGATCCTCCTAAAATTATCTAGGGATGCGAGAGGGAGGTCGCCGAGGCCGCGACCGAGGAGCACGAGAAGCAGAGCATCATGAGGCTGTCCTGGGCGCTCGTGCACTCGACGAACCAGGACGACGTGCTCCGCGGGATCGGCATGCTCCAAGGTACGCTGCGCCGGCCCTGCTGAATGGAGTTCATGTGTTCGGTTGCATCCGCCTCCGATCTGCCTTTTGGAATGGTCACCACATTTCTCTGCCGCTGTACATCCAGCATCTCTGCTTGGCGCGACCACCAGCCCTTTGCAGGCGAGGGAGAAGCTCTACCTGCTGGCCGTGGGGCACTACAGGAACGGCGACTACCCCAGGAGCCGGCAGTTCCTGGACCAGTGCCTCGAGGTTGTTCGCTTCATCCATAACATCTCCTTTTCTTGCTGTAGGCATAATAATGGAGGGCACTGCTCCGATCCTCATCTAATTCAGCAACAGAGATCCGGGCAACCAGAGTTATTTGATGGAAATTGGTAGTCTTAGCATGGCCGACTAGCCTCATTTCCTGTATGGACGGCCAAGAACTATAACAACTTGCAATTCTTGGAGATTTTTCTCAATATCTGAATTAATTTAATCAGTTTATTTCGTGGTTTGATATAGATCCAACCTGATTGTAGACAGGCCCTGGCTCTGAAGAAGATAGTGGAAGATAAAATTGCTAAAGGTGAGGTAAAAGTTAGACCAATTACCAGCAATGCAAATGTTCTTGTTCCATCAGTCATGTCTCGATGTCCTTTCTTTGGATTTTATGGTTGTTTATATTGAACTGATATACAGTCAAGACTGAAGACAGAGGATCCCAAATTGTTAAAATTCGTAAAGAAATTCAGTTACTAACAAACATTCGTTGATGCAGATGGTGTTATCGGTATCGGAATAGCTACAACTGCCATTGGTGTGCTCATTGGGATCGCAGCTGCTGTTGCTCGAAAAAACTGAGATGGTTCTATTTTCATAACTATTCTAGAATACTATGTTCTCGATCCTCACTCCACCGATCGAGTTTACTGAGTTCATTTTGGTCTTCTTATGTAAAACTCTGCACGCTTCCTTCTTCATCAGTGATATAATTGTGCTCCTGCTTCTTTTCAACAAAAGAAAAGGTAAACCAGCAATCATCCACGAGCTAGCTAGGATTAACAAGGGTTCGGTGACTGAATACGTATGAATACTGTAACTATTTTTCACTACAATTTCCCATAGACTTCTTGTCACAAGTGGCCAATGAGGTTGATTAATTAATCACAAAATTACTGTGGTCAATGAGGTTGTGGGGGATTGTATATGTTGTTGGCAATTTGCCAAAACTGTAGGAAAATTAAAGGTAATAACTATATTTAAAAATCTGTTAACCATTGGAAAAAAATAGTAATACTACAGTATTTTCTCTTCAAATTAATAATCTGTTAAATTGGATCAGGTCCGGCCCAGAGTGTCTCGCCGACTTCGAGTCGGAACTAGTTTCCATCTCCTTTATTTTATTTAAGCAAGTGCGTGCTGCGGAATCGACGAGTCGTATCAAGAACGAATCTCATTCTTGCCTCGGGAGCTCTTACGCATCATCGGCGATCGATTTCACGTGCCGTGCCTCGGAATGATGGCCGGGCGGAAGTGGCAGCGGAACCCCGCGTCGTACCTCAGCGACGACCTCTTGATCGAGATCCTCGTGCGGCTGCCGGCGAGGCCGCTGGGCCGCTTCAAGTGTGTCTCCCGGTCATGGCGCGATCTCATCTCCGGCCCTGTCCACCGCCGGAGGCTTGCGCACACTGACGCCGCGTCGGGCTTCTTCTACCATGTCCACGGCGATGGCTACCGGGCGCCGGTGACGACGGACTTGAACTTCACCGCCCTATGCCCTCCCGATGGAGGCGGAGGCTCGCCGCCTGCGTTCCTTGATCAAGCCTTCCCGTCCCTGCCTTCTTCGAGCACGAGGACCCGGACGGAGCTGCTGGACTCGTGCAACGGGCTCCTCCTCCTACGCTGCCACCGCCCCTCCGGCGACGAGCTGGCTGCTCCGCACTACATCGTCTGCAACCCCGCCACCCAGGGCTGGGCGGTCGAGCTGCCCGTGCCCTTGCCGGAGCCGAGTCGTGCCAGAAACCCGTTTGAGCCGGAGCCGAGTCGTGCCCGAAACCCGTTTGAGCTCGGATCAGAGATTAGTCGGCGTCGCCGGGAACGTCATCTATTGCCGAATGCCGACCTCGATTTTGCTCATCGTCAGCAACGACTTGAGCAACAGAGGAGAGAGAGCACCCGCCCTGCCGCTCTGGCCTTCGACCCGGCCGTCTCCCCGCACTTCCACGTCTTCGAGCTGGTGGAGGACGACGGGCGGCCCAGCTCTCGGTACGGCGCCGCCGTCAAGGCGGTGCGGATCTACTCGTCCGAGACCGGCGAGTGGGTTCTCAGGAACAGCGAGTGGAGCTACCGCATCGCTTACGCCGGCGAGAACGCCTACCTCAACGGCTCCCTGCACCTCACCACCACCGCACCGAGAAAGGCGTGGTGGTGGTCGCGTCGGTGGACACCAAGGGCCAGACGTGGAGGGCCACCCGCGTGTGCCCGGAGCCCCCGGCGTCATCGGCCAGTCGCAGCGCCGCCTGCTCTACGTGGACGCCAGCTCGGCGGCCTACGCTCGTGACCTGTCGGTCTACGCTCTCGAGGACTGCGGCGGCGGCGGCGGCGGCGGCGCCGAGAGGTGGATCCTGAAGCACCGTGCCAGGTCGCTGGATCCGTCTGGGGGGCAGAGCGTGGTTGCGATCCATCCGGATTGCAATGTGATTTTCCTCTTTGATAGCCGACGGCGGAGCCTGATTGCCTACGATATGGATCATGGGACTACACGTGTTGTCCACAGTTTCACGGATGCAACGAGCAACTACCACTTTTTCCCGTACGTACCATTGTACTTGCAATAAGCATTGTCAAGGTTGCCTGCATGCGTGGCATTGTAACGTTGATGAATGTAGAAGATCGAGTGTATGGTTAAGTTGTCCGAAGAATGAGTATGCATGCAGACTGCTTAATTTGAACAACGAACGGATGTTACAACAACATCAATTATATTGATCTGTTCATAATATTTCCCTCTAATTTGGTCACGAATGATGAAACCGTTTCAGAACTCATCTGTCATGGAAAATAATTACATCTATATTTCAGATGCCTGAACAATTTGTTGTTTCAGATGGCATATTATTTGATGTTGCAGATTTGCTTGGATAGATGTAGATGAATGGAGCATGAAATAGCGTAGTTCCCATGTCAATGGTGTATTTCAATTCCATTTGGGAACACATGGAACATTACGTGCAGATCTGCTGTTATTTTTCCGGAAAAAACTGTTTTTTTAGGATCACAATGCATGTCCGTTATTTTGGTTGAACCGAGAGTCCGCGACATGCAAAACTAACGAAATTGAGTTTCCGAGAATCCGTACTACTTTTTCAAAATAAAATTTTAATTTAAAAAATTAACACAAATATTTGATGGATTGGAGGTATACATAAGGGTCACTAATTTAAAGCCTAGTTCATCCCAATCCAACCATCTAATCTACCCAAGCGGCCAAGCCTACCGCTCGACTCGCAAGCAGTTGCCGAATAGCCGATCTGTTTCACGCGTCCTCCGGCCGGGATGGACGACGGCAAGCTTTCGGCGGCGACCAACCTCCCCGACGACCTCGTCGTGGAGATCCTGTCGCGCCTGCCGGTGCGGCCGCTCCGCCGTTGCAAGTGCGTCAGCCGCGCGTGGCGCGACCTCATCTCCCACCCCCACCACCGCCGCAGGCTCGCGCAGACCGTCTCGGGCTTCTTCTACCATCTCCACGTCCACGCCTCCTGCCCGCCCATACTACCCTAACTGGCGCTTCACCGCCTCGTCACCTCCTCCTCATCCGCAGGGCTCGCCGCCTCCGGCCGCCGTCGATCACGCCTTCGCGTTCCTGCCATCGACGAGCTACGCGACGACCGACACGGCGCTGCTGGACTCGTGCAACGGGCTCCTCCTCCTGCGCTGCTGCCGCGCGTCGTCGTCGTCGTCCCTCTCCCTGCAGCCGAAGCCGGCTCCGTCCTCGTACGCCGTGTGCAACCCCGCCACCGGGACGTGGGTCGAGGTGCCGGAGCCGATCTATGCCGAGGGCACCTTCGGCCTCAGCTCCGATTACCTCCAAGGGAAGCGGCAGACCCGCCTGGCCGCGCTGGCCTTCGACCCGGCCGTCTCCTCCACGTGCTCCAGCTGGTGGAGAGGGATTACTTCAGCTTCCCATTGCTGTCCCAGAACCGCTTCGTCGTCGAGGCGGTGGAGATCTACTCGTCGGAAACCAAGAGCTGGGTTGTCCGCGACTGCAGTGAGTGGAGGTTGGGCTTCCAGGTCACATGCACCGGCCAGCAGGCGACCTACCACGACGGCTCCCTGCACTTCGCCCTCGACGACGGCGCGGTCATGTCGGTGGATACCAAGGGCGAGGTGTGTAGGGTCACCCGTGTGGTTCCAGTGATCCAAGAAAGCTCCGCCGGCGCCGGTTTCACCGGCCGGTCACAGGGGCGGCTGCTCTACGTGCACAAGGGCTCGTATGCTGCCTCCGTGTCGGTCTACGCTCTCGAGACCCGCCGGGGCGCCGTGCGATGGACGCTGAGGCACTATACCAGCGCGCTGGATCAGTTCGGGCGGACACTGTTCAAGCACAACTATGGCGTCGTCGCGGTTCATCCGGACGGCAATGTGATCTTCCTCTTCGATGGATGCAGGGGAATGTTGATGGCGTATGATATGGATCGCAGGACCGTGCGCGACATCCACCCCCTCGCGGAAGCGTCACGGCAGCACCCGTTTTTACCATACGTTCCTCTGTACTCGTCAGAGGCATTATCAGGGTAGATAAATTGGCACGAGTTTATATGTTAGAAATATCGTAGTTTATTTGTACCTTTACATTTTTAGTTTCGAAACAAGGATCCAGACTCTGTCCTCTTTTATCATTGTTTGCTGATTTATGAGGAACATGATCGTAATGAGCTTTAGACCTTGTTTGATTGACCTTGTACATTGTGGATTATCTGGAATTAAGGCCTTGCTTGTCTGAGCTTGTTACAATCTGAAACAAATCAGTCCAAGATTACAATCTGAAACAATTCCATTGTGCATTGTGCATGGAGGCACTGCTGCCTCGCCCTTGGTATCCACCGCCGGAGTTCTCAAGATAATAGGTATGCTATAATAGTGTCTTCACAAATCAGGGACAGATGGCCACTACTTATTTGTACGGGCGGACAAATTCAACCAGGCGTTCAATCGTCAACCATCAACAGCAAACAGATAGCACAAATATTTCGTGTGCAATACATCTGAATGACAATACAATGATGACCTACCAGGAAATGCCCATACGTAACAAACCAATGAAAGAAAAAAGATATACACATATGGACAGTCACAAAGCAAGCTAGAGTATATAAGGACCTCGCAAGCAGCACAACTCAGGCCATGTACAAATAAAAGAATTGACCTATAAAATTGGTTGCAAAAAACCAATTGAGCAAAGCCACCAGTAGCCTGTCCTCCGAAATGACCGACAATATATGATAAGACTTACTCCCATGGGACCACCATTCACGATAAGAAGATCAAATTTTATAGCAGACACTAGATATGAAGCTTGTTCTCTTCAGAAGAGATCAGCTTTTCGCTTCTGTAGCTCTTGCTTCCAATTTGGCTGTTGGTAGAATGCATCCTTAGTCATGCCAAAAACAGTTTGAAACTCACTATCTGATAAGTATGCCTGCAAAATCAATAGAGTAGTTCAATTAAAATTGAACTGATGTCCTGACGTTCTTTCCTTTAAATGTAAAGCTCACTTCAAGCAAACTCAAATATTAACAGAATTGGTTGGATGAGCAACAATAGAATATAATAATGTACGTATGAGTATAGAAAGGCGAAAAGGAGTTGTCGAAAGAGAACTAAATGCATCATATAACAGAAGCAAGCAATTTAGCTTCCGCCAAAAGCCAAAGTAAAGTTACTTATTGAAGCATGGAACCAAGAAACAACTCAATATCTATTCAAGGATGAGGACAGAGACAAACCTCTCTGCGTTTGTAATCTATCCCACGAACAGGATCGGTAGACTTCGATATCAAGCGGTCATAGCTAAAGGTTGCTTCACCCACATTCTCTGTTGTTTCTTCCTCTGGGGCCTCAGCCTCTGCTCCATCAGCCTCAGATGGTGCCCCTTCTACAACATCCTTTTCTTGGTGAAACACAGAGGACTCCCCAGCTTCAGACTGAGGAGAAGATGCACCAGATTGAGTTATTACAACCCTGTCGACATCTGCATTGAAAAAGGGTGTCAAACATTGAAGTGATAAATATGCCAGCAAGGAGGTAATGGCCTTCATCTATGATTCATTCCATTCGTCAAGTGTACCAACAAAATCAAATACATATGACTAGTGTTCCAAGGCTACACTTGCAAAACAAAAGAGATGAGCCTTTAAAGGAAACATTTTGAAGAAACGAGGAAGCAAATCAGAGAACTCAAAACGCCTAACAAGTGATTCCTTGAATAATGGTATTGGAAAGGAACATGTAGCTCTACCTGTCTTATCTGCTGTGCTGCTAGCCTTGGCTCGTAGATTTTCTGAAGATCCAGATTGCTCAGCAGTCAGCACAGAGGACAATGCAGCTACAGCAGCTGCTCTTTGAGATCCTTGACCTGAACGAGATGGAGGTGGGGTGGGAGTTTTGGGTTTTGAGGATGGATTAAATGCATTTGATAAGGCAGCAAGTGCAGAGGCACGTTGAGTGGGTCCATCGCCTGTGCTTTTAGGCCTCTCATTAGACTAACAAAAAGATCAAGAAGCTAGTTACATTGATGTTTTCATAAAGAATGTATAATTCTTTTAGCCAAAATGTATACATTTTATGAGGAATCAAATCAACTATTTGAAGTTTACCAGCTTTTGTTGGGATGATGGATTGAATGCAGATGATAGAGCTGCTAATGCAGATGCCCTCTGAGTGGGTCCACCATTACCAGAGCTCCTAGGTGCACCCTACAAAAGAACTATGATGTAAAGATTGTAATTGTTGGATATTTATTTGCATTTCCGAGTATTGGTTCAATGGAACCTTTATACAGTTCAAGAAATGGTTATTCATGCAAATATTAAGTCTATCGCGTAAAAGGAACTTTGAAGCTGAATGGTTAGCATCCAAGAAACTTGTTCAAGAAAACCAAGCTGAATGCAACTTTGTATCTTCAACTTAAAATCTCAGGCTTACCTCAGAACGCAATCCAAAAAGTAGTGCGAGTTTCTTCTGGAATGAATTCCCATGAACCTGTATGAAGTATGAAACTTATTATTTAATATGGTGCAGTTTGTAACAAAACCTTAACCTTTCAGCAGGAATCAATTAATATCTCTTGTATGATTAATATCAGATAGAACAGAAAAGGCAAGATAAAATATAATGTTTCCAAGAGCTTACCACAGATTTTGTGCTGTCCCAAGAGAAGTACGTCTTGAAGAAGCATGGTTCATTCCCTTCCATAACTTTATATAGTGGTACATATGAAGAAAGATCTTCAATAGAATTTGCATGCTCTATGTATTTCTGGGGAAAAAGTAATCATTACATATTGAATAAAGGTACCACAGCAGCAAACTGGAACTGACCAATACTGAATAAGGTCACCGCTTCAGTCGATACCTGGCCAATATCAAATGCCTTCTGCTTCTCTTTTGATTCCACACATTGACCAATCCAAATGAAGACTTCACCATGAGTGTCCAGTATCATCATGTCTTCAGTTAACAAATCATCTTGGGAGAAGTTGAAGATCTCAGTAACCTGAAGAAGCTCATAAAAAATCACATACCCGGAACTGTGCAATATTAAGGAATAGATCTAAGGAGAGCAAGTGCAAGAGGACTAACCTCCAGTCTCCCTGGTCAATGACGAAGATTGTAGTACAAACAAACCCAAGCAACCAAATGATGATTAGGCCAGAAACTTGTATAATGTAGATATTTCAAATGAATGAAAGGAAATAGAAACTTCGTATGGATACAAAACTGGATGAAAGTATGAAATTTACAACTGACCATTCTTGAATGAGAATGCATACAAGTGAGGCTCTCTAGCAATAATATCCTGAGTAGCATTCCTGTTTGTATAACTCTGTTTTCCACCAAGAGCAAACCAGAAAGCAGAACTCTCTGTCCCCTCCTTGCAATGCTTCACTGCAACACCAGGCTGTAAGATTGGAAATATCAAAAAATTAGCAATAGATATTGAATGAGAGAGAAAACAGAGCTTCAGAAAGTTTTGGAAGTTCTCAATTGATTTATAGGACTTAAAAGAGTGATAGAAATTTTAATAGATTGGGTTCAATCTATTCAAAGGTGCTCTCATACCTTCAAAAATTCAGCAACTTTTGCTGCCCACTGTTGTTGCTCATATGTGCTAGAATTGCCAAGCCACGTAAACATAGCATTTCCAGATTGCAATACGAAACACTCCGTTGAGCTTAAAGATGTTGCCACCTATAAAATGATTACTGGTCAGCTAAAAGATAAGCAGCTGAATTTCATTAAAGCTCTTTGTCAAGGTATTTGTCGAGCCAATATTATTCTATAAGACCACACTACACAATTTACACATTATCAAAAAGCTTCCAATAGAAAGATCCATCCTCATCTGGTAGAAAGAGGTAGGTAGTACCGCATCAACTTGAAGAATCTTATTGTTGTGGATCGATGTCCCAGATACTCGAAATAGAGCTATGCCTTCGGAAGAATAAGTCTCACCAGTCACACCCTTTTCTTCGACGAGCTTCTTGTACCCGGATCCAATTCCACCCTACATAATTTATTGATTTGCCAGAAACATATTATCCATATATATTACTTAGATAGGCACAGGGTCAAACTAGACAACCATTACTGAAAAATAACATAAAAGGGACGCAACCAATTATGTTTGGTAGGCTTAACATGTATACCTTCAAGATAACCATGGGCTGGAAAAGAGCAACGAATTGTGGTGGCTCCTTCCCTTGATATATGCGACCCTACAAAAAAAACTATCAATAACTCAAAAGTCGTCTCTTTTGAACAAATAGCTCAGGCATATCTGAAATAAAATGCAGCACCAGAACAGGCCGTCCTTTCAATGAATTCCACATTGTAGTAGCTAATTGAGATGCCATCGCTTGATCATCCTGCGAAGCAAATGACAAAAAGTTAGATCCAGATCACTTGTAAGTCAGATGTTAACTCTGCAAAAGGAAAAGAACAAGTGCAAATGAGCTTCAAAAGAATTTATGCCACCAGCTTTGCAGATGGGCAGAAACTGTTTGGTTATAAGTCTAAAAAAAATGTTTTAACTAAAAACATTAAATTTCATCAGCCAACATTCTACCAGCAAAAAGAAACATTACCGACAATGAAATTCTAAGCACAAAGTAGAAAGGCAGAAAGGATGCAAGAACAGTTTAAGACAACAACGTAAGTCTGGCAGCATGCAAAGTATATTACCGCCAAACTATCCTTCCCAATCCAGTAACTGAGATAGTATTCTTCTTTCTTGTCGCCTGAATTATATGCATAGAGAATGATATAACAGTCTCCACTGTAAAACTTTCCAATGTCCTCTTTCAGCAGGGCAGTCTTAGCATTGCCATCAACACACCATACCTGTTACAATTTGTTATGGTAAGGACATGTCCATTGAATGTCTTTTCAGTTTACTTGTTTTAAACAACACAGCTCATAAAAAGGAATATTGATCAATGCAACCTCGAGCTTTCCACCGCCTTCAAGCAAAGGAGGAACTTCCTCAATTACTGGAGCAGTGTTTTTTGCAGCTCCCTTTACATCAACACCTTTTTGTTTCAATAACGCTGAAAAATAAAAAAAATATTATCAGCGGTAATCTAGGGGGAAATTTCATTATCCTCATAATTGAATGACATACCTGCAACTTTTCCCCTCCCTTCCTCTACACCAGGGCTCCCAGCAGCATTGCCTACTGGCCATGATTCAAACTTGGACTTGAAAGCATGACTCTCGTAACCTTGAATGACTTGTGTAACTCTTGTTGTCTTTGGACGCTTTTGATTAATAAGGAATTCCTGCACAAGACACAACCATGAAAGTGTTACCTACAAGAAATGAAAGTGGTGTGCGTGTGTTGGTGGGGGGGGGGGGGGGGGGGGGGGGGGGGGGCTCTGAGGAAAGGAAAACAGATCGAGAATTTACCTCAACCGCTTTAGTGGCAGATTTTCTATCCTCCATTTGAGTTACCCGGCCAACCCATACATATATTTCAGCCCCACAATCAAGTAAGAAACATTTGGTATTTTCAAGCATAGCTTTTGTAAGAGCTGCCTCTTCCAGCTTCAATTGACCATCATTGATGCTGCATGGAGAACATTTCATAATAAAAACAAAAACCCGACCATTGGAGGAAGAACCGCCCCCTCACGACATTACAATCAAGAAGGGACCGGTAAAATACAGAAGGCACAATTGGGCATAAAGAACTTAAAACATGATAGAATCTCTAAGGGCACACAGAAACATAGTTATGGCACCAACTGAGCCATGGCATGGATTCATCAAACAATTTTTTATATATGATATTGCTTAGATTGGTCGACATTGAAACTTTGCTATTAGATGGAAACCATGAAACTTTGCTATTAGATGAAAACATTTAGTTATTTACATTAAAGTTTCGCTCTTATGGATCCAAAAGATAATACTGCTCTTAAAGTAGGTAATATCTCAAAAGTAGTAAGACAGAAGTGCAGATTAAACCAAAGCAACGCCAAGCTGCCAAGTCAGAATACATCTAGGTACCTTAGATACAATAATCCATCTTAAAGAGCAATAGAAGCCCATTTATATCTAGGAGGTACAATTGCATGGGAAACAACAGAATCATTGATATGATTTACAGAAATTGACCAAGATTTAAAAGAATGTAATTCTTTCATTGCAGTAAACTTTACCTTTACGCTACTAAAAGAGAACCATTAATTCGACTATTTTATGGATCAACCACCAACCGCATGATTTTCAATTTTCATAACAATGATTGACACAGGAAATACCTGTAGAGCTTTGGTGCCGTAGTTTCAAGTACAACATCGTCATCACTCACAAGTTTTTTCCCTATTGGTGCAAAACCTCCAAAAAGGACCCAGAATTCACCAGAGTCCGACTCTGCTTGTAACTTCCCATCATCTGATATAAAAAATAAACTAAACCATAAGTATAGCAAAAGATGGCCAACAAATTTGACAATCTAAAGTTGATATGTCCCTCACCGACGATTGCAACATCACACACACCACCATGGTATTTCTCCTTTAAATATTGGATCACTTCCAATGCTTTGGCCCTTTCTTGGATATTGGAGTTAGCACCATTAAATTGGTATATCTTATTTTCAGTATCTAAGACAAACACGTCATCATGGTTTAACGATGACCGGGCGAAGGGAACCTGAACAAGTAAGGCAGCATCCAGAATTATTGAGCAGAAAATTGAAAAGGACGCGCAGCAAGTGAATCTTCCATACCTCTTTAACTCGTATAGCTCTCTTCCCTCTGCAAATATACAGCCGTGTTTCAAACTTCTCCTCTTCAGGCTTTTTGAACCCAGAGGCGAAACCACCCTCCAAAGGTATAATGCAAGGCTTGAAGTATGACAAGAATTTGTCAGATTCATAACCTTGGAGTTCCCTATGTTGGATTGCACGACCTCCAAGGACGGCATCAAGTTCAACTGTCTTGATGGCCGCAGTCCCAGCTTCATCCTGCAATACAAACAAATAGTCACAAGGAAAGCTAGCAGCAGTACTAATAATGCAGAATTTAAGTTCAAAGTGCATACTTGACTTGAATCTTTCCCAATCCAGAAGTGGATATCATACAGATACGCGCCGCCTTTGGCACAGGACGTCTATAAAAAAATACAGAAATAGTTAATATTTTTTTGTCTTATGGAAAAATAGGAAGACCTTCGTAAGGGATATGAGAATAAAGCACAAGCAGCACCTGCAGAACTATGTATGAATCTCCACAATAGAATTTACCATAATCAGATTTTGGCAACGCAACTGGTTTAAAATCTTCAATCCGCCATATTTCTGTCCCACTGGATGATGCTAAGGGATGCATTAATAAACAAGTTCTAGATTTGCAAGCTTGAATAACAGAAGAAAAAAATCAACCGAAGCCAGTTTCTCAAAATGTAACCAGAATAGACTGACAAACATATGAAAGGATACACTTTTTGGCCAACTCCTTGGAAAGCTGGATCTAGCACTTTTGCAGTTGACATCTGGAAGCAACTTTTCTGGGATTACTTTGAAGAAAACAAGATGATAGCAGATGGTTTCACTGCACAACAAGTGTGCTGAATATTAGAGACACACCATATGCTGAAAATGGAAAAACAATTAACAATAAAAAATATGACAGTGTGTTTAATCAAGACAACAATAAAAAGCAAAAATATTAAAACCAAAATACCCATGACAAACAAGGCAGGTAAAGAAGTTCTGAACCAGATAATATGGATATCAATGCACAAGGTATGGAAAATTATCGTGATTCGAAATTGTAGCTTTAGCTAGATAGAGCTCTAATGTTAACTCTAGTAAAAGTCAGCTGATTAGGCCTGACAATCAGCCAAGAAAGAATGGACAACCTCTCAGTTTACATACAGTATAGGCTGTATAATTGATAAAGAGATGGCGTGCCTGATCGAGTAGCTTTTCAGAACACTGGTTCACTGCCGCAAAACCAAGAGATGGCTGAGGTTTGTCTGCAATGCGCACACCTGAAGTATTATGTTGCTTGAGCTGTACTGCCTTACTGTGTCTTACCCAAGCATATCGGCGCACTGCGCTGCCATTTACTGCGCTTATGTGCATTCATTTCAGGCCACTTGTGTTGCCATAACAGTATAATAAATCATTTCTTAAAGTGGCACTACGCTGACTGTTATGAGAAATTCCTCCGCTTGTCACCTCAGCTACTAATTAAGGTATCCATTTTAATTCCTTCACTTATCTATTCACTAGTTTCCTTTTCATGCCAACTCATTTCTATCTACCTCCATCAGATCCTTTATAGGTACTTATCGCTTGGCTCGATCAAACACTTACCACTTTAGTCAGTTTGGTCTTCAGTCTCAGGTTGTGAGTCCTGGTTTTATCTCCATTGCTCACCCCGTCCCATAACCATGAAGTTGGTATTGCTTTGCTAAAATTCAACGGATTGGGCTGAGAAATATTCATACCAAGCGTACCAACAGTGTAATTGGAGTAGGATATCACATTGAATTAATGAAGGTACAAGCTCATTTTGCATTTAATTGTCTACGTTAAGTGGCTTCTTGATCCTTCCTCAAATATGGGTTCAAGTTATTGCTAATAGACAGAAAATAAAATGGCAAAAGAAACTTTGTGTAAATGGTAATCAGCATTGAATTGTTTTTACTATTGCCCAGGAAAAAGAAGTAGCAAGTGAATAGTGAGTAGTGAGTAGTTGACTGATCCAAATGCATGCTATTGGAATGTAGGCGATGCTTCGTATCCCTTTACCTAAACAGTAAATTTACTATGTATAGCTGCTCATAGTTCAGGTTAGTAAGCACTATGCTATCTTGTAGCTTTGCACTTTCCCTCCAACTCCTGGCAAAATAGGCATTCATCATCCTTGGCATATCTGTGTTGTTCTTGTCCCCGTGTTCATAACTGGTGCGTTATGCTTGACTGGATACCAATACTGGGGCATTTGTCACTTTTCCTTTGGTAGCCTTTCCAGCCTTCAGAAACCGAATATCTCGCTGGGGCAGCAACAAGTCCAGCCGCGCTATATGTGTATGCACTTCATAATTTCTCCAGTCCATGGTAGAAGATAGCAGCCGCAAGCAGCAATGTGTTGGGTCAAATGTTGATGCCGATCATGCTGTTTTGCCTTGCTCACGGGTGCAAGAGGTCGTTGCGGCAGCCAGGTCATGCGAATTGCTTCCAGCAAGACAGCGTGAAGACCGATGGACCGCTTGCAGCAGGTAGGGGTGGTCACTGCTCAGTTGAAGCCCCCAAAATCATGGAAACCGATAGCAGCACTCCGCCATGAAGCACATGAAATCAAATCGCAGCAGAATGCGTGAATCCAGTACGGAATGGATTTCAGGGCTCAAAGCAAGCAGGCGAGGCTACCCCGGAGAAGATGAAAACGAACAATTCGCCCAGGGGAGCTGGGCCATCCTAATTCCTAATGAGCTAGAGGAGAAATTCAACGAGACCCGGGACGGGTGGATCTCCTCCGCTGCGGGACAAGACATAGACGCGCAATTGAGGGGGGGCGAGAGAGAGAGAGAGAGAGAGAGAGAGAGAGAGAGAGAGAGAAGCGTTACCTGGATCTAGATCGGCTCGCGTTCTGCCGGCGCGGGGCGGCGGCGGAGGGCGTGCGTCGTCGCCGGATCTGCGCGCCGGGAGAGGAGGCGCCCCGCCGATCGCCGGATCAGGGAGAGCGGAACGCGGGGAGTGATCAGTGGATCAGAGACGGAAGGGGAGGCCGGAAAGCGAGAGGGGGAGGAGGAGCCACCTGGAACAGAGTGGCGAGCGTAAATAGGGAAGGGGAGCGGCGATGATGATGAACGGGGCGGCAGGCAGGCAGGCACTGCTGGCTCGCTCGGCCTCGGCCGGCTCTCTTCTCTCCTCTTCCTTCTCCCCTCGCCTACGTAACACCACGATACGCCGCCTGCTGACCTGGTGGGTCGCAGCGCCACCGCCCACCGACCAGGAGGAGGCCGGCTTGCTTGCTTGCTTGCTTTTTCAAATTTCACCGACCCACTCCACCTCATCCATGGCCCACGAGCCAGCCAGCCCAAAGCATATTCGCCACATATTTGGTCTACGCTACTCGTTATTATAATTATACAAGCCAAAACACGCGGCAAAAATGGAAAAAAAAAATGTCTCTCGAGCTAGAATTTCACTTTACTTTTGATCTGTCAAGCTTGTGCAGTGCACATGAGTTCTACGTTCAAAACCTCTCTCTGTCTGACTGTCTGTCTTGGTAAGAAATTGAAGAAACAGGGATCATCAAATCAGAGGCGGCCGGACCTCCTCCTTTTCACGCGGGTGAGACTGATTTAGCCATGCCGCTACCACACGGCGCAATAATGGCCGGGCTCGTGCACGCATCCGATCATCGATCTGATTCATCCAGCCCACCAGCTCATTGATCACGCCATCTCATTCCGGCCGGACCCCACGCCCCAGCAATGGGATGGCCGGCGAGCGGCGGGGGCGAGCGAGCGATTGAGGACACACACGCTGCCCCGCCCGCCGCTCGCTCGAAGCCTCGAAGCTTTTAGGAGGGGGCCGGGGCCTGGGCGCCGGCATGCCATGTGCCGCCACGGCTGCGGATCGGGTCGGCAGCAGGAGGGGTACGCCAGGCCAGGGCGCCGGTCCGGGGCACGGCCGCCTGCCCCTGCCGCTGCCCGGCCGCGCGCGTCGCGACACTCTGGCGCCTCGCTCGACTGGCAAAGTGACAGCCTGCGCGGCTGCGCCTGTCTAACCAGAAAAGGGCCTGATGATGGGGGCGCACGGTTCGGGGCCGTTGGTTGGGACTTGGGAGTTATCATTCGTGCGAGCGAGTAGCCGACCGAGTACACTGGTAGACTAGTAGAGAAGAAGAAGTGTCCATGATATGATTGGATTGGAGGAGGGCGTATCATCCATCCATCCCGGCTCACGTGTTCTTGTTTCCTTCAGGATTCGTTTCCACACGATGCTTCTGCTGCCCACGATCAATGTCCAATTCATTCCCATGGTTAGTTACTCCAAAACGAAATTCTCGAATCGCCGGTTCGCCGGTGCAGCGTTTTCTCTGCATAGCTGCCGCGCTGGTCCTCTGAACACTGGTAGGCCTGCTGGCTGCTGCTGCTGTGTGACTGTAAAAGTGCAGTGGTTTGGTACACAGGCTGCAGGGCGACACCAGAATTCAGTGGCTGCCCTGCATTCCAATTCCATGGACGGATGGACCATCAGCCGGCCAGCCGTTCGCAGACAGAGTGGGACAAGGGCCGAGTATGAACACGTCAAGGCACGCCCCGGTGGTCGGCGCCAACCAATGTGGGCATAGATCGGCCGTCATGGCTGCATTAGTTCAGCGTTGTGCACTCAGCACATTTGTGCATTGCAAGGACAATGTGGAAGGGAGGCAATGTTCAGAGCTGAAGTCCGGGCAGCAAAATCAGATCAGAAATCATCGCTAGTTGTAGTAAAGGATTTCAAATCGAGCGACGAGAGAGCTGGAAGGATTTGTATCAACTCGCCTTGCAGAACTTTGTTGGCTTTGCTGTTGAGTGTCTGAACTTGAAGTGTTCTAGCTAGTATAGAAGGATACGGTCATGTATTAATGCTTTGCACATTTCTAGTCGATGGAAAATTGTTTCATCAAGAGAGCATATCCCTTTCCTGAATCGATTTGCCACCACGACTTGCAATTCCATCCTTTGTTTTCTGGAAACAGGCAGTCTATCCAATTACTTCTCAACAGAAACTTGAGGATTTTCTTCATCGCAGCTCCTAGAAATTCTTGTTATTGCCTTATTACCACACTGATGCCTATGAGTTGGAGCTTTTTCAGTAGCCAGTTTATGGACCACCTCCACCTGAATGGACTCAGGCACCTTTCCTCAAGGTTCAGGATTCCTTTTTTCTTTTTGAAGAAAGGATTCCTCCTTTTTCTCACTGTAGTCAATCCCCTTGCCAATGAATCTGGTCTACGTGCATGTTTGCCCACCGATATTCAGAATTATCACTTAGGCATTGCTGGATTACAGCCACATATCCGTTTTCGCTGATAAAGCTGTGCCTTCTGCTTGTCGGAATGCCGATAGTGCAGGCTCCTGCGAGCTGCGGCTTGCTCTCCACAGTTGTTCTGCATCTGAAAGCATATTCGTAACCCCAGTTCCCCTTTCTCATCTCTCCCTCTAGGTCTCTAGCTACAGACCACCTCAGAGCCTGAAACGCTGTAGAATGATTGGCCATGCCGTGCCCCATTCCCATCATTTTCTTTTCTGAAACCTTTTACGCACGCGCCAGCGGCAAATGGGGTTCCGGCGATCGCGGGGTGGTCGTTATCTCATTTGCCGACCACCCCCAGCCAAAAGCTTCTCCTTTTAACCTCTCTCTCTCTCTCTCTCTCTCTCTCTCTCTCTCTCTCTCTCTCTCCAGGACAAATAAGAGTCTGAATTTTTGCTGTATGATTCGTCGATCAACTCCCCGTACGCATAAATTTTCTTTGGATTTTTGCGCGCCTCTACCACTGGCAAATGAGGACTATCCCGTGGCCGGGGGGTGGTCGTTGTTTCATTTACCGACCACCCCGGACTGATTTTTTTCCCGTTCCCCTTTCTCCCTCTACAGATCGCATAAGACATTCGGATTTTGTGGGATCGTAAGGAACTCCATGTCCCCTCTCCCTGATTTTTTTTCTGATTTTTTGTGCGCCTGAGCCACCAGCAAATGGCGATTATTCGGTGACCGGGGGTGGACGGTGTTTCATTTACCGTCCACCCCAAGCAAAACTTTCTCCATTCGTTTCTCTTTCCACAGATCACATGAGAGTCTGAAATTTTGTATGGGGTTTCTGAGATTAGCTCCGCGTCCCGCTGATTTTTCTAGAATTTTTCCGCATCTGTACCGCCGGCGAACAGGGCTCCGCCATGATCGTTGCTCAGTTCACCGATCCGCTCCGCGAAAGCGTTGACCGACGCGGCAGCTTCTTCCTCGGGCACCTTCTCCTCCCCGGAGACACACACAGCTCATGCCCGAGTTAAAGGGGATCGAGGACAAGGAACGAGACGAGATTCCTTCGGGAGCCACGGCGAACGGCGGCGGCCATGGCGTTGGGGCTTGACCGCTTGGCTCGGGGAGGCGGAGTCGCGGCCGGGAGCTGGAGGAAAGGTCGCGAGGGAATTTTATGAATAACCCTCTGTATATAGTTTCGCTTTACGACACCCCTAGATTGGATCCAATCCTAGGCCTTCGTTGACTGTTAGATCGTTTTGTGCGGCCCAGATCGAGGTGGTGGGTGAATTTGGTCGCGGCATTTTTTTTCGTAAGACCCTTAATGACGATACATATAGCGATTTTGATCCCTCGAGCTTCGGTCACGGTCGCGGGGTCCGCATCCGTCTAGGTGGCCCGAGATGGAGACGACGCGTGGTCTCCGGAGCTGCGGCGGTCACCTGCGGCCAAGCCATACCCTCCTAGCTGCTCATCGAGCTCGGCTCATCGACAAAACACCCGTGGCTGCCCGCCACCAACCATGGAGATTCATATCGCAAGTCCGTCTCGATCAAGAAGTCAACATCGGCACGTCACCGTGAACAGCGAATCTTTGCAAATGGATTGACACGACGAGCAGCCAGCAGGCCACCGACGGCCACACAGGACACAACCTCGTGCTCACGCCATGGACGCCGCTGTCGTGCCGCTCCTCCTCCTCGCCGTCGCCGTCCTTCTCCGTCTGCGCCTCCGGCCCCTACCCGTACCCCGTCCTCGGCAACTTTGTGCCCCTCATCCGCAACTTCCACCGCCTCCTCGACTGGGCCACCGACCTCCTCGCCGCCGCCCCAGCATCCACCATCGAGGTGCGCGGCGCGCTCGGCCTCGACAACGGCGTCGCCACCGCGGACCCTGGAGTCGTTGACCACTTCCTGCGCGCCAATTTCCCCAACTACGTCAAGGGCAGACATGAGTGTTACTGCAACTTCCCTTTCAGTTCCATATCATTTATCTGTAAAGGAACATATTGTCTATTTTCTGACAGACATGAAACATATTGTGCAATTTTAGATGTGGAGTATTTAGTAATTAAGTTTCAAATTGCCAAGGCTAAGGAATCATCTCAACTTCCTCACAAAGAGCATTAAACACACGATTTTGGAGGATACATAATATGTTCTAGAACCACACATGTACAACAAATTTAGTAGGACCATTCTTAGATCTTAGTGTCTTGCTGCATCTGGTACCCTTGCACGATGCAAGGAATCATCAAGTTTACAGCAATATTCAGTAGAATATATTTACATCTGTAGTTAACACATGTGCAACAAGCCGGCATCAGATCCTAATTAACCTACAGCAGTTGATGGTGATATATTTACAAAATACACCAAATATAGGATCCTCTGAAGATGGCCATGCTGATAGCCTGATACTTGATGCACCAATTTGTCCTTCAAGTTTTTGGTGTAGAGCAGCACATAGTGATTGCAAAAGCGCCTTGCCCTACAGGGAAACCGGGGGGGGGGGGGGGGGGGGGGGGGGGGGGGGGGTATACAATTCTAGATTATTAGAATGTTTGTCGAGGTAGCTCCAGAAATGCGTATAAAACATAAGTACTGACCATATTCAGAAGGTACAAAATTCACACCACCTAATTGTTTCCAACCTTCTTGGTGCTTCTTGAACTGCAAGAATACAAAAGTGCATTAATTAGTATGGAGCATACCCAAATCTCAAGGTTCTAAGTATCATTGTCAGAACCTCTTTTTCCTTTGGTTGGTTGATGACTGCTCTGAACCCCGCTTAAACCTCCTCCCGTTTCCCTTCGTGTGCACCACTTCAGGTGGGTGAATACTAATTTCTACTGGAAATTGTGTTCCAACAAAGGATTCAAACTCTGAAACCTTACTTTTACTCCTATTTGGGCCCATGTTTGACATATGTTCGACGGCATCACTAATACACTTATGAAGATATTTCATTTTCTCCTCACATTGTTTAGCAGCCTGTATTCCTGATTTAAACTTGGACCATGTCTCGGAACACAACCTCCTCATGTCCGGAGGAAGGGATGTACACGAGCCTTCAATTACATTCCCGTTTGCATCAAAAACAACATTTTGGTGGCTGTTTTAGTCCATCTACGTAGCAAATAATGCTCACGGATTTCATTGTAGCCTGCACCCTTTAGGACAAGAATGATATGACAACAGAGAATGCCAATAGATTCAAACAACTTGCAGGAGCATTGTGCCACCCTTGTGCAGGTATTATAGGTAACCTCTCTAATTTTGGCACCGCCATCCCTAATTCTCGTTATCCGTTCATCACCAACCTGAACCATGCTTTGTATATCCCTAGCACAAATCACCTCATCTTGGAAAATGCTAAATATTGTGTGTGTGTGTGTGTGTGTAGACATCCCTAGCATGGCTCAATGCCCCATGGTATTTCTAGCATGGGCAGTGAATGAAGTGTGGCATTATCATTCAACAGTTTCAACTGTCGTTGTTCCTCCAAAGCAGTCTCAAATCTGATCCAAAACTCAAGCAATCGGAGTCGTCGGTTCAAAAAAATGCCTGAAAAATACATTCTCACTCTCAGACCTTGAAGTGGTCCTAAGTATTCCACCAAGAGACAAATCCATGAAGTAAGCAGGGATCCATGATTGGCGCATCTTATATTTGTCACTCAGCCATGAATTGTTCTCTAGACCATACTTGGAAATTATTGAGAGCCATCTTGCCTCAAATTCATCTGGAGTCTCTGAACCCCACACACATGACATAAACTCAGAGAGGAAATCATCATCTTCAATTAAAGGTCGTCCAACTCTTTCCGGAGGTTTGTTCAGGATATGCCACATGCACAGTCTATGCCTGGTGTCTGGAAAAACATCTTTAATAGCAGCCCTCATGCTAAGATCCTCATCAGTTATAATAAGTTTAGGCGCAACCCCTCCCATTGCCTTTAAGAAAGTTTGGAATACCCATGTATACGACTCAATCTTTTCATTTGGTATAAATGCAGCACCAAAAGTAACGCATGACTTATGATGGTTGACTCCTGTGAAAGGGGTAAATACAAGGTTGTACCTGTTCGAGCGATATGTAAAGTCAAAAGAAACAACCTCACCAAATAATGAATAATTCTTCCTGCAAGTACCATCTGCCCAAAACACATGGGTTAGCCTATTCCTGCTGTCCAATTTGTAATCAAAGAAAAAGGATGGATTGAGCTTTTGTTTGTCTTTCATGATGTCAATCAAAATCTGTCCATCCCCATGACTAAATGCCCTTTTGCAATCTCGATCGTAGTTCTGTGCATCTTTCTTTGTGCATCCTATGTTTTCATGTCCCCCCATCTCCACACTTAAAAGTCGAAATGCTGCAGAGGTTCCAATCATTGCCTTGTGACACGCAAATAGTTTGCTCCTCACCTCATCACTCACTTCTCTATTTGACCTAAGCAGATGGGTCTTTCCTGGAGAAGCAAGTTCATGTGTGTGCGCTTTTACAAACCGAGCAACCACATATTTTCCATCTGGTCTTCTCTTCAATCCAATCATGGCATTGCAACCACATCTGGTAAGCTTGACTTTCCTTTTACGCTTCTTACCTTGCTCATCTACCTTAACTATTCAACATATATAGTTGCAAAATGTTTTGAGGTGCATGGGGACTATCAATTAGACCTACACTGACAAAATGTTAGCCCGCTTCACGCAGCGACGACAGGGTAGTTTGTGCAGCTAATGCCGTCCATTGATGTGACTGCACTACTTACCTTTCATACCCTATAGACACTGTGTGCGGGGTAGTTATTTACTGACTGGCCGCAGATATTTTGATCCCTTCGACCTTCGTGCATGGGTAATGCAAGCATTCAGTATACTGGGGATGTCGCTCCTACTCTTTTATCGCTACACTGCCTTCTGTGTTGTGGTTTTGAATAACTTGGTACATAAATGTCATATACTAACTTGTAGATAAGTACTAAGTAATACATATATGGTCCGATCCTTTGGTAATAACAAGTAGTAGATCTCAAAATTTGTTTAATATCTAGTATAATTTGGAGCAATTTTGATACAAAAGACATGTAAACCTCTAAAAATACAAAAGACATGTAAACTTCTAAAAGTACAAAAGTACATTTTGATTTTGATTATTACTGTGAATCATTTCTGAAAATAGGGGGCTGTTAGGCTGGTGCCCTTGGTGTGCCGAGCCAAAATTTGTCTCTGGCCAAACCAGATCATTGCCAAAATAAGGATAGAAAGAAGACGATTGGTTTGTCACCATGCCAAAACAAGAACTATGATCACTTAAAGATCAGAAATCAAGTGATTGGTGCTTGGAAGCTCATCCGGTATGGTGCTGCCAATTTTCAATTCGTGCGCGGGGTGACTGCATTCCAATGACAGGTTGATTCCCACTGTTGCGTTTCCTGGGGCACTTGGTACAAAGCAGGAAGCAGCGCGCGAGGGTGGAGACGAGTTGACCGGCGCGGATCTTGAGGCATTCACAACCGGACAATTATGTAGGTGGCCGAAAACGGTTGGGAAGATACTGGGTTGGGAGGCGCGACGCGCGACGCGCGACGGCAGAAGCTGCCCAGCTGACCGTGACAGGAAAACTCCATCCAATCAGAGGCACACAAGACTTGCGGCAACTTTGATTGGGCCATCAGGGTCTAGTAGCCTAGAATAACGAGAAACACGTTCCAATGGCCAGTCGAGCCAGAACACAGAAAACCTGATGAACTTCTTCCAGAAATTCCTGTGAATTACACCTTCTCAAGCATCGGCGTGGACAGCATTCCAGGCCGAGTTGATATGTGATATGTTTTTCTTTTTTTGCGAAATATGTGATATGAAATTGATGAACGGAATTCCAATCCACACAAATACCACTGCACGTCGACGAGAGGCATATATATGGAACATTCAGCATGCCCTTATTTCAGATCATGCAAGGTACAGTCAGAAACATCACTGAAAATCAGTCAGAAACATGGCAATGAGGGGCAGATGAAGCATCTGAATGCCCTTTGGTTACATTTGGAGGGTTGCTTACATACATATCCTCAAGATAAGCTGGATTGGTATGCCTGCCACCCTTGGATGCGATACTCCCTCGCGGTCTCTGCAGGATTACTGGCCTTGATAATTCCTCGCCCGACTATGATTATATCACTGCCTCTATCGTTAATGACCTGTATCACACAGTATTTCAAGTCAGGAATGCATGTAGAAAGGTGAATTCCATGAAAAGAAAAGGCCTGAAGCTTTCAGACCCAAGCAAAGATAATCGGAATTCCTTCCAAAGTATTTCCACTTAAATTAACAAGTACCATTACCAGGATTGAAAATGAACAAAAGATTATGATGCAGGCACCAAAGAAAGATCATGCACACATGAGAATGGGCCCCGATGATTCATCTTTCAAGCGCACAATTGCATCATATGGCAAGGCCAAGAGTTTGTGTAGAGGAAAAATAATATGCAAGTGTCCAGATATGCAGTACAGTTTACAGTTAAATGCAGCAAGCTAAGAAATTTACTCTTTATTTTTTATTTTTTTAATAACACCAGTCTCGATCTCAGAGGATCGTATCACTCGATTAACAAGAACAACTAAGCTACTCTTATGAATTACTAATAAAGTCTTTAGCCAGTCTTTTGTAATATGGATAAAGAGGAAACATACTATTTTTCAGGCTGCAAGCTAAAAAGGGATATATACTAGCAAACAATATCTTGATGTTTGTTTACAGTACTGCACAGCTTCCATCCTTAATCTAGCAGTACTCAGCAATTGAAGTATATATTATAATGCATATAGCCAGTATAATATGATGTACTTTCATATGGTCAAACTGATACCGGGATTTGAAGTGGTGCCACTACTTTCTCTAAATTTTCGAAAATTGGTACCACTATATAACTAATCTACTAAGTGAAAATTTGTGAAGGATTAAAGATAGGATGTTTGAAAAAAACACTCCAGCAGTCACACGAACAAATTGCAATGACACAAGCAGACTCACAGAATAAGGAGTGTTGTATTGCTGCTCAAAAGCATCTCCTCCAGATGCCATCTGAACTCCAGGAGTGGCATGGATAAACGCTGGGCTTGATGGTGCCGCTGACCACGATGCAGGATTCACTGAGATAAATCCTATTACAAAGTCGGAATGTTGCTCAGCAATCTTTACAGCTGCAGCAGTGTACTCTCCATAGGCAAGGTTGCCAGCTGAGCTCATTTCAGCAAGCAAAAGTAGTCCCCTTCCTTTAGGCAAACCCTTCAATGCCAGAAACATGTTTATCAAAAAAAAAATGCCAGAAACATTTACTTATTATCTTTAACTCGTTTGTTTCTGTAATTCATTAGTTGCAAGGCCTGTAGTGTGAGAGTCATAAGGTACCTTCAGCTTCAAGCCATCTACAATCCCAGGTCCAGGAACTATATGAGCATTAACAATATCTGCCCAGTCTAATATGCGAAATATTCCTCTGAGCCAAAGTAAGAAATCACTAATTATGTCACACAAATGCTCAAAAGGGAAAGAAAGAAATATTTTACAATCCTTTTTTCTCACCCTTCAGATTGCATAGTTACTGTGTTTCCGATGTCAGCAAACTTGCGGTCTTCAAAGATCAAAAAGCTATGCTTCTCAGCAATCTTCAGTAAAATGTTAAGAATCAATGAAGTAAAGAATAAGCTGCGCTGCGAAACTCTCAGTAATATAACATAAGAGAAGAATAGAAAAGTCTTGTTTTAAGAGAACATACCATGCGAAGCTTGACCCCAAAATCTGGTGTAAAATCAGACAAGATATCAACATGAGTTTTAAGCATACAAATCTCCGGACCAACCTACATAAGAATCGGAGAAACAAAATAAAAATTGAGGTCTAAACAGGAATGAAACATCCAAAAATGAGCAGCAAAAGAAGCATAACATAATCAAAAGCATTGAGCAAGTGAATTTACTGTTAGCATATAGAAAGGCAGTGTAAATGAACAGCACATGATTCTGCAAAGTAATTTTACATTCTAGGCCAGCTCAATGAATCTGCAACACCTCGCAACATGATACATGAAAGGAAATAACTGCAACCAAACACATAAAACATCGTAAGAAAATGGGAAAGCTGTGATGGCAAAAATAATACAGGACTCGACAAACTAGTCTGCAGAAGAAATAACGGTATGGCACTACCAATCTACCACTCACACCAGTTCAATCGGTTCATAAGAAAGAAAGGGTGCCAACTGCCCAGAGGACTAGAGCATATAGAGGTATTCACACAGCCCCCAATTTTGCCTGTTAGACACTCAAGACCGCATGGATTAAGTTTGGAGAAACCACATTCAGGTGCACCTATATTGCAGGATTCTCATCTCTATAGCAGTCAAGGCCTCAAGGGTTGAATCTAATACTAAACTGCAGTGCTAGATTCTTACAAATTCCTCTACCAAGTGCCAACCAACACAAACAAATACAAAATAGTTCCCAGAATGTATACCTTGTCAGCAAGCTCAAGGAGCTCCTTAGCTGTCCCAACATCCGCCGCAACACACAAATTGCTCTGTTTCGCTTCCATCGTCTCGAAGAGCTTCCTCCCCATGGGGTTGATGATGGCTAATCCCGCCCTCTCAGCAAAGGACTTCCTGGCCACCTTGGGCTTGACAGGCACCGCCACCTTCCTGTTGGCGTCGAGGAACCGACTCACCTCCCCCGCCTTCTCCTCGCTCACCTTCCCGTGCCTGAGCAGCACGGCGAGCATCTCCGTGAGGGTCATGAGCGAGTGCAGCGTGACCCCGCTGGCGGCGAGGTTCTCCCTCCCGCCCTGCTCGCGGTCGATGACGACGACGGCGTCGGTGACCACGAGCCCCTCGCCGCGGAGCGGCCCCACGGTCTCGAGCACGGATGCGCCGCTGGTGACGAGGTCCTCGACGATGAGCACCGCCTGGCCGGCGGTGAAGGTGCCTTCGATGGACTTGTCATCGTAGCGGCTGAGGAGCATCGGGACGGAGGCGGCGACGGAGAGGACGGCGGCGAAGGGGAGCGCGGTGTAGGGGACGCCGCAGAGGAGGTCGTAGGGGCGCGTGGGCGGGAGGGTGCGGAGGAGGGAGGCGATGGAGGCGAGGAGGCGCGGGTGGGAGACGAGCACGCGGAGGTCGAGGTAGATGGGGGAGGTGATCCCCGACTTGAGCACGAAGGAGCCCAGCTTGACGGCCTCGACGGCGTGGAGGTCGAGGATCAGGGCCTCCTTGGCGCCGGCGTCCATGGTGGCTTGGTCCTTGGGCAGGAGGGGTCTGTGCATTTGTACTCGGGTGTAGGTGGTTGGTTCCCGAGGGCTGTACTAATCCTATCACATCTATTTAGAATATATTAAATAAAATCTAATTATAAAATTAACTGCAGAATTTTAGATATATTAATTTATAATTAATGAATGATTACTATAGTATTAATATTATAAATTATAAATTAATTAGAATGATTAAATTCATCTCGCGAATTAGCACCCATACGTGAAAAAAAAATTAAACAGATTTTATTTAATATTTCTATAGATTTGACGGACTAAAGTTTAGCGCTTCATGCTGCAGTGGAACATGAGTGGGTGTTTCAGTGCAAGCCGACAAGGAGAGCTGCCGCTGTCCACCGGCGCGATCGCGATGTTTGAGTCGCTCTCTAGTCAAAGCGTCCCGGAGAAGATTGCTGGCCTCAGTTGCATTGCGCTCCCGGCACGTGCAGAAGACGCAGGCAATCGCGGCGGCAGCGCAGTCCGCGGCCACTGCAAGCAGACATGACCATAGCTCCCACCAGATAAGCACGTGGAAGCGAACAAGCATGAAGCGAAGTTAACCAGTTGGATTCATGCAACTTTTCTGCACAGCACAGGTGGCGTGAAATTGCTCAGGAGTCTCAGCTAGAGTGACTGTTTGACCCAGCAAAGGCATCAACAACACCAAACCCAAGCAACAAGAACGGAACGAACATTAAGGAAATTATTATTGTAGCAACTAGCAGAGTAGCAGACAATGTGTGTCCATTTACTGGACACGGAGCGCAGCGACGACGGGACCATGCTCTTATTACACATCGGTTGCATTACACCCTTATACTCGGATGCTTAAACACGCTCACAACAAGCTGGTGCGGTAGGATTGCCACCCCTGGAGGCGATACTCCAATGCCGCCTTAGCAGGATCGCTCGCTTTGATAATCCCACGTCCGACTATAATGATGTCACTGCCTCTGACGTTTATAACCTGGATTGCAAATCCCAAGTTGCAAGTAACATATCAGCTCTTACTCGTGTTACAGGGAAACAGCCTCAATTTTTCATAAACCACTGAAGGAAAGCAAAACTAATGTTTATATAGCTAAGTCCATTCAACGTCATTATCAAGATTATAGTGTATTTCAAGCTACGCAGTGTTGCACAAATAGAACGTATTACTCCAATGGTCTTCTATAACGGTATGTTTTAAAGATTAAAATATTGTGATGCTTTCTCACTCTGAAATGAAGGTTGTAACTCTGAAAAACTTCTTAAAAATTATCAATTCAAGACATGTCAATAGACCAATAGGCACCCAAACTAATTGTATAGGCACAATTGTACTTACAGCTTGAGGAGTGTTGTATTGTTGCCCAAGAGCATCTCCTCCAGCGACCAGCTGAACTCCAGGAGTCGCATGGATAAGTGCTGGGTTTGATGGTGCTACTGACCAAGATGCAGGATTTACTGATATAAACCCAATCACAAAGTCAGGATGCTGCTCCGCAATCTTTACAGCTGCAGCAGTGTAATCTCCCTGAGCAAGGTTGCCAGCAGAGCTCATTTCAGCGAGCAGAAGTAGCCCTCTTCCTTTAGGCAAACCCTTCAATGACAGAACACAGCAGTTACCGTGAGTCTGTGAGCACTACAATTATTCAGCTACTATCACCTGCAACATCAACTTATTCCTTTTTAAGTCAATATTAATAGTTGTCATGCAAGCAGTATATATAAAGCATAAGATACCTTCAGCTTCAAGCCATCTACAATTCCAGGTCCAGGTACTATATGCGCATTAACAATATCAGCCCAGTCCAATATGCGGAATATTCCTCTGAACCAAAGTGAAAAAAAGGTAAAAATTATAATATTGCATAGATATAAAGTGACAGAAGGGTGCCACAAAAGTTAAAAGGTAAGTTCTATAGGACAGCGATTCGTCCGGCGATGTTATACGGTGCTGAATGTTGGTCTACAAAAAGACGACATGTCCAACAACTGAGTGTAGTAGAGATGCGGATGTTGCGGTGGTTTTGCGGGCACACACGAAGGGATAGAGTCCGGAACGAAGTTATTCGGGATAGAGTCGGGGTGGCACCAATTGAGGAGAAACTTACCCAACATCGATTGAGATGGTTTGGACATGTCCATCGGAGATCCCCTGAGGCGCCGGTGCGTAGTGGGGTTCTAGAGCAGGCCGAAAATGTAAAGAGAGGTAGAGGTAGACCTAAACTGACTTGGGACGAGTCGGTGAAGAGAGACCTTAAGGAGTGGAATATCTCCAAAGAGGTAGTTTTGAATAGGAGCGCTTGGAGACTCGCCATCCACGTACTTGAAGATCCGTGATCTTTGTTTTTTTTTATGGGTTTCATCTCTAGCCTACCCCAACTTGCTTGGGATAAAAGGCTATGCTGTTGTTGTTGTTGTTGTTGTTGTATTGCATAGATATAAAAAAAACTGATCTTGTTTTCTTACCCTTCATATTGCATGGTTACTGTATTTCCGATGTCAGCAAACTTGCGGTCTTCGAAGATCAAAAAGTTGTACTTATCAGCAATCTTCAAAACAACGAAGGCATTATCTTTGTTATGGTGGAAAACAACTCTGGTGGTTTATCAACCAAAATCTGGTCTAAGAAACTGTGAGATTATCTTGACATAGGTAGACAGTGAGGGCATTGAATGGGTCAAGGAAACTTCTTATCACTGCCAAAAAAATAAACTTACAACCTAACAGAACAGTATGAATAAAGACAGTCCTGCCGATATTTGCATTTTCATTCCGGCCAGTCAGTGACCTAGGGTGGTGCAGAGACAGATGAGTGCCAACCTAATTCACATAAATAGGGCACATATAACACCCTTAATTGGGCCACTATACCAAAAGCCTAATAGCCCATCTAAGTCATACACTCCCTCTTGTGCCCTAATAACACCAGCCACCAGCACTGCCTTGGCTCCTCATCCTCTCCACCTCCCCCCTATAATGTCTCCACAATGCTCACCACCACCAGATCCTCCTTCAAGATGCATAAATTGCAAATGGGAGTAGGGTGAGGCAAAGCAATCAACATCCAGTAGAAGAAGGTCTGCCACATGTTCCCAATCTAGGGGAAAAGGCATAGTGTCTACTCCTGGATGTGTTTGGATGTGTTGATGACAGATAGGTGACACCATCACAGCTATGATTATGCTAGACATAAAAGACCCTACATATGATCTATAAAAAACACCCGACTTAAGATATGGGTCGGGACTATCATGCACCATATCATAGTAGTAGTAAATAGTAAAACACAAAATGAATGAACAAAACCAAGATTGCATCATAAGAGCACATACCGAGCGAAGCTTGGAGCCAAAATCTGGTGTAAAATCAGATAATATATCCACATGGGTTTTCAACATGCAAATCTGGGAACCAATCTGCATAACAGATAAAATGAGGGACTTGAAAACAGTCATTGTTCCAAAAGAAAATGTGAGAACAGGCAGGACACAAAGATTTTTACTTCTAAAGCTGGTTTTACTATTTTTAGCACATTCAAAAGACATGTAAACCGACAGAACAGAATTCTGTGACATAATGATTGAATTAGAACACTCCATTCACAATGCCAAATGTTAAGGACATATTGTAGCACAGTCACTTCAAGTACTTTCACATACCTAAACCTAATTCAATCAACAGTTCATGATCTGAAATGAGTGCCTATTGCAAAATGATGTGCCCACAAGGCCTCAATTCATGTTTCGCCTAACGAAATTTTATCTCAATTACATGATGAAAAATTAGCCAATTATGTGTTTCCAATAGTATGAGTTGGTTCTGTTCATGTCTTATTCACATTGAAGTGCTTTATTGCGTTCTATGTTCACCAATAAAGTCCAAAACTACTAGGATCACCCAATAAGTATTATTTATACCTGCTCGGCCAGCTCAAGGAGCTCCTTTGCTGTCCCAACATCTGCAGCTACGCACAGGTTGCTCTGCTTGGCCACCATCACCTCAAAGAGCCTCCTCGCCACAGGGTTGGTGGCTGATTTCGCCCTCTCCTCAAATGGCTTCCTAAACACCCTGGGTTTAGCAGGCACCCCCGGCACCGCCACCTTCCTGTTTGCGTCGAGGAACTGCCTCACCTCCTCCGCCTTCTCCTGGGTCACCTTCCCGTGCTTGAGCAGCACGGCGAGCACCTCCGTGAGCGTCATGAGCGAGTGCAGCGTGATCCCGTTGGCGGCGAGATTCTCCCTGCCTCCCTGCTCGCGGTCGACGACAACGACGGCATCCGCGACCACAAGCCCCTCGGCGCGGAGCGGGGCTGCGGTCTCCAGCACGGACGCGCCGCTGGTGACGAGGTCCTCGATGATGAGGACGGTGTCGTCGGCGCGGTACGATCCCTCGATGGACTTGGCGGTGCCGTGCGCCTTGACCTCCTTGCGGCGCATGAGCATGGGGATGTTGCGGTCGACGGAGAGGACGGCGGCGATGGGGAGCGCGGTGTAGGGGACGCCGCAGACGAGGCCGTAGGGGCGCGTAGCGGGGAGGGCGTGCAGGAGCGAGGCGATGGCGGAGAGGAGGCGCGGGTGGGAGACGAGCGCGCGGAGGTCGAGGTAGATGGGCGAGGTGATGCCGGACTTGAGCACGAAGGAGCCCAGCTTGACGGCCTCGATGGCGTGGAGGTCCAGGATGAGGGATTCGAGCGCCGCGGCGTCCATGGCTAGGGTTTTTGCGGCGGCGGGGGTTTGGGGCCTGAGGTGGGGGCGAAAGGAAACCGAGACAGACGGCGGCGGCGGCGGCGGTGAAGCGAGAGGAGGTGGTGGCTTTTATTGCTGCGCCCTGCGCAACGCCAAACGCAAAAGAGGGGAGCAATTGATTGATGCCGTTGCCGGCGGCTAGGGGTGGCCCCGGATCTTTGGATGGACGGACAGGATGAGAGAATAATATGTCCCAGAGACGTTGCAGAGAAAAGAAAAATGTGCCCGTATGAATGCAAACGCGTTTCTCAGTTGTGAAAAATGCAAATGCGTTTCTCTATTGTGAAAAATGCAAATGCGTTTGAACAAACCCCCTTTTATTGCTCATTTGAACAATGTTTTTATGTAAGCAGTGTAAGTTGTTTGCTTTTCCGAAAAAAAAAAGGTTGTTTGCTGATACCCACCTTTGGCATTTCACATCTAGAGGAAAAAAGAAGAATATGCGAATTCGACGATCGAGTTCTGGCGGATCTTTTGCATAGTTTTTTTTCTCGACGAACTTTGCATAGTTTTTTTAACAGGTCCGGTTAAGTAGCATGCAGTTCTATAAATAAGTACTTTGTGAGTTCTTTGTTGGATGAGAGCATCTGGTGGATTACCTTAAGTATGCTCTTGAGAAACAACGTTCAATATGACCGCACGTCAGAAAATGACACACCAGTCAGGCAGTCACTTGCTATGCTGACGCTGAATTGTATAGCTGAAGTCCAACGGGTAGCTACACGTAGCTTGCATTATCAAATGGAAAGCAAAAGCTCCCGCGGATTATTCCGGACATCACGCAGGCAATGCTGTAAAATATAGATGCCTGCTTCTAGGATAGGCACCAAATAATTAATACCGGAGTCGCACTTCAACAGGAATGGAGGTGGTACTCTTTATCTTGTTTTGTTGTCCACACATATACAGCACAGAATCGCCATTCTTCCCCATTTGTTCTAAAGTATTTGCAGCAGTTTTGATGGTTGTTACAAATAAACAGAGGCTCATGAACACAAATCAAGTGAAGCTGGACTTCTGCCAAACAAGCCTGAAACCAAGCAAGGCCGCGCTAAAATGGCCTTTCACTCATTCCCCAGGACAAGTCACAACTTACATCCTATGTTCCTTCCCAACTTTACAGATATAATAATCAATACATGGAAGCCTCGAGCGTATGGTTGAATTCTTGTTCGTGCGCCTATGTATGTTGTGTTGCAGAATGCTGCAACATAAGCTCTGCAGACAGCTATTGAGTGAGAGGGACGCACTCGAGCTCCATCTCAAGGTGGCCGCGCTCAACATTCTGAAGCCGGACAGTGACCACCTGCTTCACCTTGCCGTTGACGATGGAGATGGCGCTGTCCCTCGGGATCCAGATGCCATCTTTTGCCATCCATTTGTTAAGCTGCGCAGTATCTGTGATAGTGGAGGCCTCATAGGCTCTGGCTGCAGCAACCAGCGGCTCGATGTTGATCTCAGCCTCCCCCATCCGGTCGTCGGTGGTGAACGTGTCCTTGTCCAAGACTTGCTGTCAGGAGGTTTCAAGCACGTATTATTCTGGTGACAAAGGTAAAAGCAGCATGCATGCCCCGTTGATGTTCTATCTATGTCCCTGAAGAAACATTACTTACCAGCTTAAGCAGCGGTATTGGGTCAGGTATCGATAGCAAAAGCCTCTCATTCCATACAGGATTCAAGCTGCTCTTTATCACCTTCGTTTTCATGGACTGCAAGGACGAAAAGGAGCTGGGGATCATGGAACAAACAACTCTGCATACTACCTAGCATGCGATCCTGGCGAACGGAGTTCGTTGCTTACCTGGTGTCCTAGGTTAATAATAACATAAGGATCGCTTGACATCACATCACGAATAGCTAGATTTGTGCCTCTGATGACATCGACCTTCATCAACCCAATGAATTCTACCATACCCAACTCCATCTACAAGACAGCAAAGAGTCAGATAGTTCTCAACTAACATTTAAAGTAGACTAGAGTTAACCACGAATAATGGGAGCAATTCGATCGTACTGTTTTCTTTGCTGCTTTCTGCTCGTGTTCTGCTTTTCTCCTCCAGCTGTTCTTGAAAGAATGGCCTAAACCATGTCGACTGGAACCACTATGTTGCTGCTGGTGACTATGTTTGTCGTTGCGTCGTGGAGGGCATGACAGCTGCGGGTTAGACAAAAATTGTTGAACCTCGTATTTTCGCCTGCACGTATGCGGATATGAAGGCGAAAGATCATGTATCCCCGGCAAATGTATATATATGAATAAAGAAATCTGTAATGCAAAGGTGTCGCATAATAAGACATCAAAAGAATGAAAAGTAGTTGATAGGCTAATATAGACCTAATAAAATCGCTGCGCTCCTCTGATGAACAATCTTGCCTTGGCTTCGTGTAGTTTTCAGGCATAAATGCCTCGTATCTCATGTTTACTGCAGCATTCCCACCTGAATCTGCCAGAAGATCAACTTGTTCGTCTGTCCACTCATCTAGCTTCACTGAAACCACCTGAATAGACATATTTCAGGTCAATCCCCATCCCCAGCAATGAATATTCAAATCATTAAGGTAGATTCCAATGTGTTGTTGCTCTCACTGAACTCATGCACTTCATGGTGAAAACTATGCTGGAAATAACTTCTTATAAAAGGAGTATTAGCATCTTCCTGTTGTTGTGCCTAGCCAATATCTACCCTTTTTCCCTTAAAAAAATCATTTATCCACTTGGTTATGTAAAATTATTTGTGCAAAAACATCTCCGTGGTGATTTGGATGTGTTTCTGAAATCATAACTACGATGGCTACCTTAATCAAATTATATAGCCTGAAAAATGGCATCCTCCTCTCGCAATGTATGTGACATTTTGGACATAGAAAAATTATTATTTTCATAATTTTCAAAAACCCGCCAGAATTACAAATTATAAATTATCAAAGTACTTTCTGAGACAAATCTAAAGGTGTTACCTCCATAAGTCAGACAATACACAAGGTGAAGTTACATATGCTCTGCTGTTTGACATTTGCTGATGGGGACTGGAACCACCGCAATGACTGGCAAGACTATAATTCTTACAGGTATCATATTCTTCCTACCCCTCAAAAAAAATATATTCTTCCTGCTTTGAGAGTGCAGATTTCCAAATGCTCTCTCCCCCTTTCTCTGCTATGATATGAAGCGATTTGTTTTCTCTCTCAAGATTAGCATGCAATACATTTAACTTTCCCCGAGTGACAGAGTTAGTCACAACGTTTAGCTTTTTCCTTGAATACATTTAGTGACAAAATCTCAAGGTGATATTACTGGTTTTCAAAATGGAGCTATTGAGCACTTGCACATTGGCAATGCACACCTATCAAAACTCATCAAGAGGCTAAATGCCTGGAAAGTTCATAATCTGTTTAGAGTTAATGCATCCCTATTCATAAGATCATATCTAACGAGAAATGAATCTGAAAAATAGAAGAACAAAACAAATTTCTAGAGTGACATAATAGAATGCTATAAGATCATGGCTTACCTTGGATATGTGTACTCCAAGACTTCTATGAGCTCCTGAACACTTGATGCAAATGAAAACACCAAAAGTCAATGATCTGCAAACATCAAAACCATTTGAGGAGTTAGTAATATGCATTACTCAGGCTGTTCACTGTGGCAATAAGAAAAAAAAGAAATTTCTAGCGCGAAAAGAACAGTAACACAAAGAATTGTCAAATTGTCACATTGGCCTATGTGAATAACAAAATGGCCAGGAGGAGATTGGCACCCAAGCAAGATCTAGGAATTGACCTGGTGGAAGCAGGTTGATACAAGGCTGCTCAACTATGACCTATGGCTCACTTAGATTTTTTGCATTTTTTAGCTTTCCAGCTCAGATTTAGTAAAGCAGAAATAGGAACATTCAATTCAATGCTTCTGTCAAGTGAACCGATATGTGATGTTTTTCAAAATGAAGCATAAATGAAAATAAAATGCTGCAACGAAAAAAAATATTAGTAGAATTGATGGATACTTACACCCATTTTGGATCTGGAGCACCACAGTCAGCACAACATCTGTTTGCTGGCTGGTTGAGAAGGTGATCTAATCTCTCAGCTGGCTTAACCGGACCTGATAACAATCATGAAATCACTCAGTATTACAATTTACAAAAGAAGCAATATAGCAAAGAGGAGGTAGTAACAAACCTTGGTGACTGCCATGGTCATTGGCATCTGGCTTGGCTATCATTCCACAGACTTTGAAGCTTCGGTGATCACCATGGTCGTTAGCATCCGTCTTGGTTGCCGTTCCACACGCTTTCAGGCCTTGTCGAGCGCCATATTCATTAGCATCATCCATCGTGGTTGAAACTCCACAGGCGTTCAAGCCTTGGCGATTACCATGGTCATCAGCATCCATCCTGGTTCCCAATCCACAGGCTTTCAGGGCTTGACCATCGCCATGGTCATTCGCATCAGTCCTGGTTCCCAATCCACAGGCTTTCAAGCCTTGGCAATCGCCATGGTCCTTAGTGTCCTCCCTGGTCCCCAATCCGCAGGCTTTCGAGCCTTGACGATCGCCATAGTCATCAGCATCCATCTTGGCTGCCAATTCACAGGCTTTCAAGCCCTGGCGATCGCCGTGGTCATTAGAATCCATCCTGGCCGGCATTCCGCAGGCTTTCGATCCTTGGCGATGTCCACGGTCATTAGAATCCAGCCTCGTAGGCTTTCCAGACACGTTCCTAGAAGAGGGAAATGGGTGTATCGATCAGATTGTAATCCGAAATTGGGGATGCAGCAAAGAACATGTATACCTTCTGTTACATGGCTTTGGGCTATCAGCAAATCTCTGCGAGGAATTGCGCCCATCCATTTTGTCCCCAACGCCGCCTCCTGCTCTTGTGCTCCTCTACATCGTCCTCGTCCCCAGGGGCGGGCTGAACGTACGTGGGCGTTCAGCGCGCCAATCCGAGACAAACCGGATGAACAAGGGTGTCCATCCGAGGAAGAAAATATTTGGATTTCAGGGCTCACGGCAATGCCGAGATCCTGCAGAACACAAGGAAGAAATCGATAGATGGATCACCAGTCCCTGCCAGAGACGACGAGGACGAAGGAAGAGAGGCGCGGTTGCGATCGACGAAGGATACCTGGACGTGCGCGGAGGGCGGCGGAGGGCCTGCAGGCTAGGCTGGGGGAGGAAGGAGCGGTGGTCGTTGGAATCGGAATTGGGTTGGAATATGGAATCGAATAGAATAGATGGCCTTCTCGTCGATGACGTACTACCGTCTGATGAATTCTGAAGGTCAATTTGCCATCTGGCAGATTAGCACGGGAATGTGGGCATCCATCATCAGGGAATAAGACGGGAACGTGGGGATCATCACCGCAAAAGGGATCGACGTGCAGCTAACCAGGTAGGAATGACCAAAGGAATCACAGAAAAGTTGCAGCGGTAGAGCTTGGGCCTAAATGCAGGATCATGGATTGATGCCAAGAAGCGATGAATTGGGTGCAAGTTAGGCGAGTATTTTCAGAGGAGATTGTTGATGAGCTGCATCTGGATTTGATCCAATTGTAGACATGACACTGGAACTGCCATTCCTAGTGCACTGCAACAAAGCTACATGTACGTCTCTACCTGCAATGTGATGTGATGGGGAAAATTTAACTGCTTTTTGGAACTCTTTTTTGCAAAATGCACTAGCATATATATGTGAAAAGTACTTACTTTGGCGAGTACTTCATCGTATGAAAGGTATAATTCAAATTGGTTGCGAACTGGAGCCCAATACATGTTGTTATTGGGCTTTATTCATCGCAGATGGGCTTGTTCGTTGACTGAAGCCTCGAGCTCGAGAGGCTTGCGAGCCTATGGCAACTCGAGCCGAGCTATAATCGAGCTTAGCCATCACATCACATTGCAGGTAATAAGCCTAACGAAAACGCCGCCAGATCGGCTCGATTTGTTGGCGGACCTCGAGCCTGGGCACGTAGGTTCGCTCGATCCCGGCTCATTGGCAGCCGAACCCGTCGTCTCACTGCGCTCAATCTCCCGGCGCGCCGCCGAGCCCAGAGCCCGACCACTTTCCCGCCGCACGGATCCAAAACCCTAGCTCCGCCTTGGCGCCTATCCCCCTCCGGCCGAGGCGGCGGAGATGATGCAGCAACAGCAGCAGCAGCAGCAGCTGCCACCTCCGCCGCAGCACCAGCCGCCCCAGGGCGGCGGCGGCGGGGAGTTCTACCGCGGACCGCCGATGCGGCAGCTATCGGCGGCGTCCTCGACCAACCTCACCCCTGAGTACGCGGCGCACCCGGGTCCCCCGCCGCCGCAGCAACATCAGCCGCCCTACGATGGTAATTTCTAAGTACCATACTCGTTAGTAGTCACTGTTCCATTTTAGGGTTTGGATAAGAGCAGCTAGATGCCTAGATTAAAATGCAGGTATTGCCTTACTGTTAGTTTGCCTTAAATAGTGCAAGCGAGCTGCAACAAAAACATACCGGGAGTTTCTTGTGATTTGCTGTAGACTCCTAGGTCCTCATTATCACATCATAATTGCACAGATAACATTGTATTTTTTTTACTCTCTGCAGCTTATGGTGACAATTTCGGTGCTAAAAGGATGCGGAAGCCTGTCCAGCGACGAACAGTGGACTACACAAGCAGTGTTGTCCGATATGTTCAAGTAATATGGACTTTTCTTTGGAGATGCACAATGATACAAAGTTTATTTGGAAGGGCTTCGAAAATTTGATTCTGCATTTGCAATGCTTATCATCTGGTACCTACAGCTTTCTTCCCACCAGTATTGCTCACTTCCACTATGTGCATGAATGCAGGCTCGCATGTGGCAGCGGGACGCGAGGGACAGATTCACATTGCAGCCAACTCCAGCTGCTGTCCTAGATGTACTTGCCCTGACTTGCAACAATTATATATTCAAAAGATGGATCGGTAGTTGCGCTAGAAATACTGATTGGTCTAAGCTTTAGAAGATAGTAACTATGCTGTGATAAATAGCTTTATGTGTATGAAGCCATGAACAATCAGATGCCATTTGAAATTCAGTGTTAAATGTGCATCTAGCATACAATAGAATGATAGATACAAGGCTATTCTGAACTATATAGTACTATAAGTTCAATAAAGCAGTTCATATGAGTGATGGTGATGCTCTAGGTTATGCGCAAAATCCAGTTAGTTCTATAACTAATCAAAGATCTTCATAGAATTTGATGACTATTTCTTGTTATATATAATATTCTGAGAACTGTGACTGTTGCAGATGTTACCATCTGTTGCTTATCCGGACAATCCCTCCACAAGTTTTGCTGCCAAATTTGTACATTCTTCAATCAATAAGAACCGGTGCTCTATCAATCGTGTCTTGGTAAGTTTTGGGATACCTATTTAACTGCTTATTTAAATCTTGTCAAGAAACTGTATTTTTCTTATTACTTTTGGCTATTATAATGTGTTGACTTTTGTCAATTATGTGTCATATAATCATCACTTCAATAGACATTTGTTTTCTTATTTTCATCCACTTGGGAGTATAATGTGAATTTATTTGTGGATAAAGTGGACCCCTACAGGCCGTCGGCTTATCACTGGATCACAAAGCGGTGAATTTACGCTATGGAATGGTCAATCTTTTAACTTTGAAATGATACTTCAGGTATTCCACATTACTGACTGTTGGACTTACTAATATGTTGGTACTTTTAACTTACTTTTTGGAGTAACCTGACAATTAGGCTCATGATCAACCTGTGAGATCAATGGTTTGGAGTAACAATGAAAATTGGATGGTTACGGGTGATGATGGTGGCGCAATCAAGTATGCCGTCGTTCATTTTGTACCTTCCACCAAACTGCCATTTTGAACTTTACATTGTTTAACCTGTTAACGGAGTGTTTTGGATTCATTTGCAGATATTGGCAAAGTAACATGAACAACGTCAAAGTGAATAAAACAGCTCACAGAGAATCGGTTCGTGGTTTAAGGTGATGGCTGTCTAATGCACTTCTGTTAGTTTTTCATACCTAGTTCATGTTCATTGTGCGCTGACATGTTCTTCAAACAGCTTTTCTAGAACAGACTTGAAGTTCTGCTCCTGCTCTGATGACAGAACCGTTAAGGTTTGGGATTTTGCGAGATGCCAAGAGGAAAAATCATTAACTGGTAATGTTGCTAAACTTTTCTTATGGATGTTAATCTGATTTTTTTTTTGGAAGAACAGGAGGTGCGAGTCCACTGATTAATATGTATAATAAAAAAGGAGTTTGATGAAAAGAAGAAAAAGAAGAGGGAAAAAGAACAGCAAACATGTTACATAAAGGAACCTAGCCAATTCTCAATCTGATTGATAGTTGATGATGTGAAGTTATTGTGCAATATTACTTTGTTTGCTTTTTTCGTCAAATAACCTGAATTTGCCTTTGACTCAGCCAGGCCACGGTTGGGATGTTAAAAGTGTCGATTGGCATCCTACAAAGTCTTTACTGGTTTCAGGTTAGTATATGTTTGTGCTTGTTTCATTAGTTCATTCGTGCAGTTCTCATTTAAATTCTGTGCTCCATAGGTGGTAAAGACTATCTCGTGAAACTTTGGGATGCAAGAAGTGGTAGAGAGCTAAATTCATTGTCGGTATTCTTTTCACTTCTTTATTTTGTTTTCTCTTGAAGTTCTGTGTTACAATATGGTCTATATCTGCAGCCATGGTCACAAAAATATTGTACATTGTGTAAAGTGGAATCAGAATGGGAACTGGGTACTGACGGCCTCAAAGGATCAGATCATTAAGGTCCGTGACTTGTGCTTTTGTACCTTGTTCTGTTTTTCCATTCATTCTCCAAAGCACACTTTTAAGATAGTAGCATACGCTTTTGTACCCAACATTCTAACACTGGGTATGTAGATGGTTAATCCATCCTGGTAATCAGTAACTTTTTTATGATGCCAGTAAATTAATATTTTTTCGCACATTTGCTCACTCTGTATTGCTAATTCATTCATGCAGCTGTATGATATTAGATCCATGAAAGAGCTTGAATCCTTTCGCGGGCACACCAAGGACGTAACTGGTTAGATTGCTGTTACAATATTGAAATTGTTATGTTCCTTCATGCAATTTAAGATTTGAATACTGACACAAGTTTTAGATCTAGAAGTTCATTTGCTCATTGCATGCACACATTCTATGAATGTTAGAATGTCGGCTTAATGTTTTTAAGGAAAGTACTGTGCCTGCTCTAGTTTTCCGAGGTTGTATTGAATGAGTCAGTTACTCAATTCCAATTCCTTCATCTTTACAGCTTTGGCATGGCATCCATTTCATGAAGAATATTTTGTTAGTGGGAGCTTTGATGGAGCAATATTTCATTGGTTGGTTGGGTAAGATAGCTATAGCATCACTGAAATAATAATCTTTACTATTGCGTGCTAAGTTATTCAGTCCCTTACCCCCTCCTACTCAAATTTGATGGACAACTTTTTGCATCTTTTGTTGCCTGAAAATAATGTCTCAACTTGATGGACGAGCTATTTTATTTATTTGGCAGTCATGAAGCTCCACAGGTCGAAATTAGCAATGCACATGACAATAGTGTGTGGGATCTTGCCTGGCATCCTGTAGGCTACCTACTTTGCAGGTACTTGGCAGTTTACTTTCATTTTTTGCAATTAACACTCTTTCTGATTATTGCTTGCTTTGTTCTCTTTTACATATAGTTTTTTAGTAGATTGTACTTTTATGCAACATGAATCTGAATTGAGTACAATCTTGTCTATTGTATGGCCTTATTCATTTTATGCTATAGTTGTATATGAACTCATTAAAAATTGTTTACTATTCTTTTGGCAGTGGGGGCAATGATCATGCTACAAAATTCTGGTGTAGAAACAGGCCTGGTGATCTTACCCGCGATAGATACAGCAGTGGCCAGACACAAGGTTGAATTTAGCTCATTTTGCTGTTTTGGTCATAAAACTTTAACGAATGCGCTTGAGCTTTCACGTGAGCATACACATGCCTTCCAATGTTACTATTTAGTTTGATAAAAGAATTATGGTTGTCTACTACTCTTGCTTCACCCAGGTGCCTAATGGTGTTTTATGCTGGCTTGTGACCTTTTTGTTTCAGAGAAATTCTTAATGTGAAATTATTACCTTTTTCAGGTTATGGTGACCAACATTCTACTTTTGGTGCTCGTGCTATGGGTGGATTCCAGATGCCTGAACCTCCAACTCCTGGACCGTTTGCTCCTGGATTGTCACGTAATGAAGGCACAATCCCTGGCATTGGGGTTGCAATGACCTTGGATGGATCTGATCAAGGAGAGCAGAGGCCATCTATTCCGGGTCTTCCACCTGGGCAACCTCCGCTGCCACCAGGTCCTCATCCATCACTTCTTGGGCAGCAGCAACAATACCAACAGATGCCTCAGCAGCAACATACCCAGTTTCATCGGCCACCACCTCCAAATATGCCCCAATTGCAGCCACCAGCTCACATGCTTTCACATTCACAAGGATCTCGACCTACACTGCCCCAGCTTCCACCGATGGGTGGACCATCAATGCCATCACCAGTGAATCCACCACTTCCACCAATGCCTCACCCAACGGTACTGTTCACTGATACCTTTATTGACTGAGGCATAACTGTTTACTAAACTTAACAATAACGTAACATATTCTATGTTTTATCTATATTTATCTTTACTTGACTTAACAATAACATAACATATTCTATGTTCTATCTCTATTTATCTTAGCTGCCAGTGAAAAACCAAATGCCGAAACGCAAACCATTGTAAATTTTTCATCAGGAGGATGTTCTAAATGAACTTAATTTTTCTCAAATGAGCTCCCATTAGACCACCTAAATAATTTGCATATCTGCTATAGATAAAAGCACAAATACATCTGAGTTTGACATGAAGCATGAATACATTTGAAAACACTGTATCACCAAGGCAGACTTATTTGCTGCAAGGATTTTAAAACCATGATCAAAACCACAAGCAGACCAATTCCATGGCATCCTCCTGGTTTTGGAAATACCATTTTTCTGGCTCTTGCAAAAGGTTGATTTTGTCCTTCTAGTTTTGGTTATCTGATTCGCTTGCTACATGGCCAATAACGAATAAATAAACTGCATTACCTTGAATCCTTTTCTTAAGAAGCAAAAAGAACAGTAGGGACTGGTTTGGCTGAAAACATGTAGTAACTGGTATGTTAAGTTTTCTAAACCCTGAATCAGTGTTGTGTATGATTCTATGTTCATGTGAATTCACCGGTCAACTTGATGTTACATCAAAGGAACCAGATTAAAATATATTTGGATCCTTTGTGCTCCTTGGTAAATTACTACTATGGTGACAGTGCGGATTTAACAATTCTAATATTTCCAGGCGATGCAAGGTTCACAGAGCCAGATGATGCCCCAAATGCCACAGCACATGATGGGCCTAAATCAGATGCATCCTGGTTCTGTTCCTCCTGGCAATGTACCTCCAATGGGTGGGTTCCCAAGTGGGATGGGAAACATCCAAGGAGCATCAGGTTCGTCTGGCATGCAAAATTTTCCTATGGGTGGCATCTACAACCGGCCTCAGGGACAAATGGCTCCACAAGGACAAATGACATCCATTCCAGGTCTAAGCTCTTATCAGGTAAGACTCAGTGTTGCCTCTTGATTTTGCCATACCTAGAGATACTAGGTCTGGCCAAACATTTCTGCATTATGTAGCTATGTTGCTGTAAATTTGTTATATTAAGTAAAGATGGTGCTGCTGATTGCTGCAGGGAATGGGCAATGTTGGCCTTACACCACCCCCGCCACCACCACAGCACCCGCCGCCTCGAGGTTCGACACCACAGTGACCTGGAGCAAAACAATGCTGATAATGAGCCTAGAGTTTTCCGCGACACCTGAATTTGTAACATCTCGAGCAATATCAGCATGTCTAGCCCCTCCTGCAAATTCAAACGAATTTTGCTCTGGCAGCTAGGATGTTTGCTATTCGTGCTGTGATTTACAGCTTGGTTGCTATTCATGCTGTGATTTACAGCTTGGGAGGCCTTCTGGACATGTTCGCCTAATGACCTGTCTGGTGTCTTGTATTTATACCGTATTTTGTAGTGTGTTATTACTTGTCGGCTGCTTAAATGTGGAACAAAGAGAGAGTTCTGTCATGCAGTTTTGAGGAGAAACATTAACTGTCCTTGTGTCAGCTGAGTCTCCGGAGAAATCTGCCCATGCTTGTGCGTACTTGATAAGTTTACGGGCGATGGCGATACATGCAAACATTCGATATGTGATCTGTTGTATATGTGCTTTCTTTTGTCACAGGATGTTGAACAATTCCATTACGCTCCGTTTGGATCCTTGGAATTGAATTCCATTCTAATAATTATAATTTAGATATAAATTAATTAAGCTAATATAGTTATATTTGGAATATATTTGTATATTATTGTAGTCATATTGGAGAGTACTGCACTTCTATGGGGAAGCGAGTCGAAGAGTATGCAATAAGTTGTATATTAGAAATATAACATGAGGATCTATAGAATCAATTTCCATCTCCCACCCCATGAATTTAAGATAAGCTTGTATATATAATTTGGAAAGTTCTGGAATGCTACATTCCAAGATACATAGCCTATTGTAGATTCCAATTCCTCGAAATGAAGGGATCCAAATAGGGCCTTAGTGTTTATTAAACAGCAAAAGTGACATCAGCACCAGCATGGCTGCTGTTATCATGTGAAACGGATCAAACATTCAAAGGCTGTACAGAACTAGATTCCAGGTTCGTCGGACGCATCCACGGTGGCTTATAAGCGCTTATTGCATCGTCCAAATTGCCTGTTGTTCGTTCAGCCTCATCAAGCTCATCACTCTGCTTGGCAACCTTATGACGATATCCAAAAGAGATCGCAAGGTTAGTTATGACAATCTGTACTTCATGTTTGATAGACGCACCAAACTTAAGAAGGGAAGAACGATGCAAGAACTGTACAAGGCTAATATGCTAGCAGGAGCAAATGTACCTGGACGGGTCGGTGGTGGAACGTTGGGAGAAACCGGACCTTGGAGTATTCATTGAAAAGAATGTTGAACACAAGCAAGGGAATTGTGGCGAAGGAAGCTCCAGGCTCTGACTTCAGCCCAAACAACCCGATCATTGTGATTTGCATAAGTGTGACAGATAGGAATATGTAGTGGTGAATTTTCGGCCAATATTGTCCACAAGTATCATATGTGATCTCATATACATCTTCCATCTGTATAGACATTAGTCACCAATCACTGTTCAAATATACAGTATAAGAGAACATAGGTAAAACTAAAGTTACAGATAAAGATGACTAATCTGAAGTTGCGAAAAGTACTTTTTTTTTCAAAAAATTTTGGAAGAACACACCAAATAAAGAACCCAAAAATGATTTGCAATAGATATGAAGAAAGGGAGATCCGTACAGAAATAGATCTTGTGAGCTGAACAAAGTAAACAAACTACCTGGTTGATGTACACTGCATAACCGAGCAGAAAGTAAATCAAAAGGATCGGAAGAAGAAGGGGTGCAACTACAGCATAGACCACTCCAATCAATATTGCAAGGGAAACGATGGGCACAACTCTGTAGGGAAGCCATAAAGATATGGCTCCTTGCTATGCCCAAGCCAATGCGTAAGAATTGCCATGTTAGCAAACCAAACTGAAGAACTTCCAAAGAAAATCCTGACATGCCATTTGTCAAAATGTATGTGATGAAGAAATCTGACTGCAACATAAACAAGTTGACATAATGTAAAATGCTTCTTGTGTTCTGAACTTTACATTAAATGTTTCTGGCGGAAAGCTTTACAAGCAATGGCACATGTTTTCGCATTACCTGTGCAGAGACAGCACTAGCAAGACGGCTAGGGATGTCCTTTGGATGCGTGAAAGATTCTCCTAGCTGATCGAGTAGAGAACCTGACAGAATGCTAAGGAAGAAAACATTTCCGAGCAAGAAGCAGAACACCATGTTGCAGGCCTTAATTTCCTTTTGGCTGTTGGCAATACAGCCTTCAAATGATGCCATACCAAGCATCGCAAAGGGAACCAAGTATATAAAGCCATTTAAGATCATGCTCGGAAGATACCCAGTTACAATAGAATTCAAACCTGGTCTGCAAGATAACCGAAAAATCACCTGTGGCATTATTGTGATAACCTTTAAGTGCCAACTGAATCATAATATTAATTCGAAGTTTCTGACACTTACATAAGCTGCACAGCTCTCGCTGGTGGAAACCACCTTTTAATCTTCTCAAATTGCACTATCCCCTGCACGGCTGTCACAGGGATGGTGAAGAACACTATTAGCAGAAATGCAGCAACGAAGACTCCGATTTTGTACATAGCCATGCGCCAAAACGGAATGGCCAAATTTTTCCATATCGTATCATTCGGTTCAGGAGCATAAGTTGTAACTAATGAAAGTGGATTGACAAGTTGTTGCATTTCCGCAGCATGGGCAGCATCCAACCGGGATTTGAATGTGACAAAAGCTACAGGTACCTCCTACAGTTGAAACTAACATTAAAATTTATTTGGAAATAGCCGTTGGGCAATACAAACTATTAAGGGATACCCTTGATACAAGTGAGTAAGTAATACACAATTACTACCTTTTGTTTAAGCATATTTTCACACTGTAGGAGGCGGATAGCCTGTTGTACATCTTTCAGTTTTTCTTCTTGTCTTTGAATATTTATTGCTTCTGACGTAAACTTGAACCAAATCCTCTGCCAAATATTACATTTTCTGGTCTCTCTTTTCCTCTTTATCTGTTTATCAATGGAGGATGCCAACTTCTGCAATGATGATTAGATGGTTAGCCAATAAAATCTATTATGCTAAACTTATTTTGGCTGAACAAGGGAAAAGTAAACTGTTGTATAAATGCTGCATTCCAAAATATAGCATTAGTAGAAACCAAATGTCAGCTGCTTCTCTGCAATGCTAGAAAGAATGCAGTCATTAGACATAGACTTGGCTACCTCTACTTTTAGAACAACGAGTAGCTTCAACTCTTTTTTTTTTTGGATCACACACCCTGGGTTTGTTCGGCTAGTATAAGAATAAAGTATATGACAAACAGCAGCACTGTAACAGCGTAACTTCGATGCTTAGAATTTCACTAATGCAGTGTTCAGAAAATATGATCAGATTTTCATGTTTTGATAACCTGCTAGTCGGTCATAAATTAGAATCACTGCACCAATCAGAAATCTACTCACCTGCAGTGCCTCAATGTTGCCTATGTCATGTACAATTTGGTATGATTGGTAAGTCTGATAGTGCTTTGAGAAGAAGTGATCAACATAACACCCATAAGTTCCATGATCTGGGCATGAAGGAATTCCTCGAACCAAAATGGTGTATTGGTCAGGTCTTTTGCAGTGATGCTTTAAGTGTTCAATTCTTCTCCTAGTATTTCTTTGTATTCCTGCTTCAATAAAATTGAAGATTTCAGTGACAATATACCATCTAGGTTATCCATGCTTCAACATTGTAGCTTCAAGAAATTAATTGAAAGGTTTTCACAATCACTCACCTTATGAAGCAAATATACCACATGAAAGGATATAAAGCAAAGGCATGAAAAATGGACCCAAAGCCTGTCATGCAAAAACATAGAACAATATCCATTTCAAGATCAGTACCATTTTCACTTGACAGACAGTAGCTTTCAAACTCTGATTTCACCAGCTTACTCTAACAGTCTCTAACTACATATAAAAACTCGTATACAAGATCAGGATAATGTAAAACATCATTTCACATGATCAGAGAGCAATTTACACTGATGTGCTTAATTTATTTATGAACTGAAACACTACTCGAATTGAATATTATAAGGAATGCCCCGAATGTGAAAGCGAAAAATGCAGACTAGAGCTAACCTATTAGATCCCCGTGTCACATTGGTAACCGTGAATAGTTCCATGGAATTCGATCTTCTGATGCCAGCTCGACCTTCACTAGTATAATTTGTTGGAGCAAGGACCAGTACTCCCACGATTGAGCAAACAGTGAAGCACTTGATCCTACACATTGAACGATAAGATACCAACCAGATCAGCAGTGACATAACAAGAGAAGATCAGTTGGTGAATGCATGTTACCAACTCTTCTATGTTCACGAATTCTGCAAGCATATATTATTACATTCAGGTCACCACGGGTCGCGTACCCAAACTTGAAGAGGCGGATGACGACGAGCGCATCAAGGCCGTGGCGGCGCAGCACGTCTTCTTCAGAGAGCCGGGACGCCGCGCCGATCCACCGGAACGACGGGGTTAGCCGCCCGTGGCCGAGCGGCAGCAAGCCAGCACCACCATCGCCGGCCGCCATCCGCCGGGGCCGGTAAACGGGCGCGTTCCCCGGCTGCTTCTTGAGCATGGAGAAGAGCGAGAGCGCCACCAGAGCCAGCCCCAGGTTGATCGCCGCCGACGCCAGCAACCCCTCCGCGTCCATTCCCATACAGACTATACAGCTGCTCCGACACTACAGCAGCGCTGCGTCAATAGTTGCGCCGCAGGATCAGCTTCCCGCCGGTGGAATGTGATTGGTGTGGTGGCCGGAGGAGCCTCGAGCGAGACGTGGCCTGGCCGGAGCAGGACGCGTTTGCTTCGCGCCGCAAACGCCCATTCCTCTGCAAGACTGCAACCGCATGGGCTGGCCACAGGGACTTTAGTATTCCGGCGGCTTGCCAACTAGGGAGGCCCACTGAGTTTTCTTTAATGGGCCTTCTCATTGTGAGCTGGGCTAGACAACCGGGCCCGGCCCTTCTCATCTTGAGAGATGAGGCGCGGGAGGCGACGTCACGCCGGCCAATTTGTGTGGGGGCAGAGGCGACAACCACCGAGGCAGGAGGAGGAGAAAGGAGAGGTGGTGTGGGGATGGCAGCGCCTGTGGCGGAGGGGGCGGCGGCGTCGGCCGCGGTGGCTCTGCGGGCCGTGCTGGCGCGGGCAGGGAGAGCGGCGGAGCGGTCGGGGCGCGCGGCGGAAGCGGCGCGGGTTGTGGCGGTGGGGAAGACCAAGCCCGTCTCGATGCTGCGGCAGCTCTACGACGCCGGACATCGCTGCTTCGGCGAGAATTACGTGCAGGAGATCGTCACCAAGACCCCCCAGGTTCGCATTTGGTCGGATTGTTCTTCAGCTTTGCAGGTCACAGCCCATCCGTCTTGTATGTAGAAATGAAATGACTGCGTCTGCTGTGTTGCAGCTTCCGGAAGATATCCGGTGGCATTTCATTGGGCACTTGCAGAGCAACAAAGTGAAACCACTGTTAGGTATGCATATATGTTTCCATCACAATTGAGCCACAATACATCCCTCAATTATTCACTAGCTGATTAATTCGTTACAACTTACAAGTTACGAATTCAAGTTTGAATTATTTAAGACTCCTCAGTAATGGCACAATGATAGCTTATTTGCTTTACCCTGTAATGAAAAATTAGTACTGGAAAGTGGAAAATTGTTTCTTGGCGTCGCTGATGTGATTGACAAGTACCACCTTGGCTATTTATTAGTAATTAATAAGCAGTGTACAATATATGAAAATGACATAGTACATAGCAATACAACTGGGTTTGCTTAAAAGATGTAGTACATATAAACATAACTATTACATAGTTTTTTCTCGAGCTCTTTTATCGTGTTACCAGCACATCGTCAACTGAGAAACACATATTTTTTCGCCAGCACTAAACCACTTATAGTTTCAGACACTACAGTGCTTGTTCTTAGTACCTCTTCTCCTTTTTCAGCTGCTGTTCCAAATCTTGACATGGTTGAGGGTGTAGATAATGAAAAGGTAAGCAACAAAAAATAAACACGTGTTCCTTCTATGACCTGAATGCTTCTATGCTGTGTTCCTTCTTATGCAGATCTAATGTCTGCAGAGAAGGAAAAGGCGAAGATAATCTCTTGTGCTTGTTATACAGAATTGGATTCTTATATGGGCTACTTATAATTATGGATATCTGTACTGATACGTAATGTCCACCTTTTTTCAGGTTGCTAATCACCTTGACCGTGCTGTCAATAGCCTGGGAAGGGAGCCTTTGAAAGTACTTGTTCAAGTGAACACTAGTGGAGAAGAATGTGAGTAAAGAAACAATATTCAGAACTCTCATGTCTTTGCCAAATTCCCTTCCTTTAAGGGATTATGCATTTTATTGTCTTGTTTTCCTTGATCTGGTACTTTTCTTTTCATTGCATTTACTATGCAATCTTTAAAACCTTTAATTTTTCCACAGATCATTACTTCAGAAGCATAGCTAAACTTATGTCAAATTCAATGAACTATCTTGCTACACGTTTACATCCATCTTTCATGTGATTATAACCAAATTCCTCTGAAAAACGTTTTGATTAATGAAAAATTTTCATTTATTCAGCAAAATCAGGTATTGATCCCTCCAGATGCGTCGAGCTTGCTAAGCATGTGAAACTAGCATGCCCACACCTGATATTTTCAGGTCTGATGACAATAGGGATGAAAGACTACTCATCAACACCAGAAAATTTTAAGGTGCCTATCCAGTCTCAGATCATCACAAACAAGCAATCTTTGATTCTGTGTTGGCTTTCATTACCTTTTGTTATGTGTGATTTGAAACAGGCACTGGTGGCTTGTAAGCTTGAAGTTTGCAAGGCCCTTGAGATTCCGACAGAACAGTTTGAACTCTCCATGGGAATGTCTGGTGATTTTGAGCAAGCGGTATGCAATGTTAACATTTAATGTTTACATAGGAATATTAAATCAAATCCACAATATTCGGGTTTAAACACTATAGTATTCCTGGAACTCCATTAACTACTGTTAACTTTATGCAGATAGAGATGGGCAGCACGAATGTGAGGATTGGATCGACCATTTTTGGACCAAGGGAGTATCCAAATAAAAAGCAGAAGTAGTGAGATTCAACGCATAATCATCAATTCAATACGCAATCCTCACAAGTCTGGTCCATCTACCTCTTACTGACATTTTGCCTTTGGAAGCATGACGCTTTGTAAATGCACATGTGAATATGTAAATGCAGATGTACAACTCCATATACAACACTGTAAAGTAAATTTTTATGCTCGACTGGTGCTCGCCTGCAGATTCTAGAATTTTTACTATTGCTGCTCATATGCTCGTCTTATTTGTCTAATCTCGCTGGTAGGCCCAGGACTACCCTGGATTTGGCCCAAAAAATATTAATAGTATGGCCCAAACTCAAGAAATGAGCAAATAGCCCACCAATGGCCCAAAATACATCTGTTCCCCTTGACCTGACCGAGAGGCGCATCGCGAGTTCGCGACCTGCCCATCGCGCCTCCTCTTCCCAGGCCCTGAAGCGCCGCCCGCCCGCGCCCAGCGGCCGGCGCCGCCGCCCCGCGCCCGCCCTCCGGCCTCCGCACCTCCGCGGCCCCTTCCTGCTGGCCTGCTGCACCTCCTCCGCCCGCGCCGATCGCTGCTGCCCTGCTCCCTGCTCTCCCTCGCGGCCTTGCCTCGGAGTGCCAAGCAGCCGCCGGACGGGCCGGAGCTAGGGTTTCGGCCAAAAATCGCTGCGGCCAGGGCGCCGGTCGGTTCGCCGTCTTCGTCTCTCTCATCTCATTCAGTTTTGAGCTCTAATTTCACCTCTCTTTTCAAATTTTTCCCAATCCAATTTTTGCATTTTTGCCTGATATGTAAATTGGATGTTATCTGTTACTGCTAGTGTTGGGACTTGAGAGAGCATGAAGAACGGTAAGACCTTATCTTAGAACTATTTATTGTAATGTATGCAAGTTTCTAAAAATAGTTGTGCTATGTGTACCGCGGTTTTAGTTAATTTATGTTTGTATGCATATTTTGTACTTTGTATACCGTATTGTGTACTGGATTATACCGAATTTTGCCCTTTCTCCCCCAAATTTTGCTGCTAATAAGGGGATCAACTCACGCTTCGACTGCAGGTTGAGTTTGCGAATGGCCGGCCCCGGGAATGCAGAGGGCGTGACCGCCTCCATGGGGGAGCTAAGCGTAGAAGCAGCACCTTCATCAAGTGGGACTGAAATTGCCCAGCATGGTGCGTGTCCCTGACAAGGGCAATCACTCAATCAGGGCAACCCATGTTTTGTTAAATCAGTGATAACTAAGGCCCGATTGATAATTCTTCGAACCACTAGTTGTTACTTAAATAGAAGTGCTGCTTGCACTAGTATTATCTCTCGTTATGATTAGTTGATTTCTGCAGAAAAAAAAGAGATAGAGAGAGATAATTTCTTCAATTTTGTCACAGCTAATGGTGGTGATGTTGCTGCTGCCGAAGATGATGACATATGGGATGATGCTTCAGATTCTCCTGGGCATGCTTCTAACTTAGACAGAGAATGGATCCACAGGCAGAACCAGTTTCATAAGGTATACCCTAGAGTTTATACGGGACGCAGTTGTTAATTCTAATTGTTCTTCTGCAGTTTTTGTTGATAGCAGGCATGATTAAAATCCTTTGCTTCTGATTTTACTCTAGATGGGCTATAGGGATGGTATAACAGAAGGGCAGAAAGACTCTACCCAGGAGGGCTTCAATGTTGGGTTTAGGCAATCTGTAAACGTTGGCTACAAGTGGGGCCTTGTTCGTGGTGTTACCAGGTATATCGTGTTAAGAATATATTTCTTGTACTGCCATCCTTTTCTAACATGGTTTTAACTTTCTTGTTCGTTTGTTGTCCTTCAAGCAGCGCAATAGCTAGCCTTCCTGACAACTTGAAGGAAAAACTTGTGCCTGATGCCCAGTGTAGAAGAAAATTTCTGGATGTGCACACATCTGTGCAAGAAATGTCTGCAGATGACGCACTCCAGATGTTCCTTGAGAACATCTGTCAGAGTGATCATCCTTCAGATGACTCGCATGTAACATCAACTGCAGATGGAGCTACAGAATCTAATAGGATCAAAAGCCTATCAAATGATCTTGTGCTATTGTTGCATGAATGCCCCGATATTAAGGTAACTGAAGAGTTGGCATGAGACTAGTGAACAAGTTGGCCTCGAATTGCAACAGCCAGGAGTCAACTAAGTCTGGCAGAAACACCACCACAGAATTCTGAGATTACTGAATGCCTGCCAGCGCTATATGTGAATGAATAGAGCTGATACTCAAAAAGCTTGAACCTCTGATGTGGCACTCAAGAAGTTTTGAAAAGATATGTATACTGTAAATCTTGAGATTTTATATGTCAATCATACGCTCTTTTCCTGCATACTATAACGAGTGTTGTAACTGTAGCCCCTATAAATTATTAGTTTGAATACAGTAGCGTTGTTTTCTTTCTGAATATTTCTAATCACATATACCTGGTGACGTACAGAATCTGTGATACCTGGTGAAGGCAGAAGCCTGAAAGCATCATGGCGTGTCTAAATGTCTCATGGTTTATTCTAAATTCTAAGTAGTAATCGGTAAGGCTGCATAGTTAAGGAAGCAGATGTTGAAGCAACTCATTATCTTGCCCCCTTTCATGAGAAGAATTTACGCACCCTTTTTTCATGTTGTATGTAGCCAAAGCTCACTAGTGAGTATAACTGTATTGACCTTGTAATTTCTACGAAACTTCTCATCCGTGAAGTTTGCTTTACCGAAGCATACTCAATTTTGCCGAACAACGAAACTACTCATCCAATCCGTGAAGTTGCCATGGACTACTATAACGTTTTGCGCTGACACTCTGAATGGTCCATGATAGTTTGACAGCACAGCATGTCAGTGTTGGCCTTCTTCTTTTACAAGTTTCACACAGGATTGGTGGTGGTTGGTCTTCTTTCAAAAAAGATTGGTGGTTAGATCATCAAGATGAGAGACGCTCTTTCAGTTCGTTATGGTTGGTGGGAGCATCAATTCTTGTATCCGATGTGACTTGCGTTTTCCGTACTTGTGCCACTTATCCATGATAATGCAATGCTTGATCTACCATGGTCGTTTATCCGTTGGAAGCACTTCTTGGTACGCTTTTCCACCAATGCCATTCATTCTTGGTGATGAATCTCTCATCTGCTCTATTGATTGGTTTCTCCTGATCTGAAAACACCAGCCGTATGAATTGGTTTGAATAATATTTATTATCATAAGCAACCCGGACAATTGAAGATTTCAGAACTTAGAAGCTGCGTATAATTAAGCATCGAGAAGCATCTTAACAAATGAACAGAACTACAGAAGTGAATTTCCTGTTCACTGGCTGCATCTGTTTGTATCAGCACAAGCAGACTGCTGACACCACAATTTGTGATGCTGTATAGGTATAGACTGTTCTACAGTCTCAGTCCAGAACCAAAGTAGAGTTGTTCTAGTGTGTCGAACAGTAAATAATTAGCTGCAGTTATTCATCTATACTAGTTTTCAGACGCGCCACCTTATCAAAAACCCCAGAAGTATTCAGATATTCATAAAGAGACACTTACTCAAATTGGATTGCAGCTGGTCCATCTTACTGAGATGTTGGAAAAGGGGCATGATAATAGGAGACGCACAAGAAGTTCACAAGAAAATCAGTAGCACACTTACATGAACTAGACTGACATAGTTCGCAGTAAACATCCTTATATGGCCACCGCGCACCATCTGAGTGGAAACAAATGTCAGCCAATAAGAGCTTTATTGATCTGTCTAAGGAATAGTACATCTCAACATTCTTGCCAGTTTGCAAGTCTCCTACACTCATTTCTCATCACTAAACTGAGCATGAGAGACATAAGTATGTACATGCACTAGGTCTTGCACTAACCCAACTCAGTGAGCTTCTAGCAGCTCAACTACCCGATGAGAAAACAGTGACAGTAAGCAGCTCTCTGCTCTCTATTAGTTGAGCAGGTCTCTGGCATTAATATTGCAGTGACCACTGAGAACCTTCAGATAATGATTAGTCCAGCTAACCAACAAACTGCAAGGTCGATAAAATAGCATCAGAAGTTGAACCAACAATTTGATACCAAGGCAATTGTAGTATTCCAGAAGAATTTCCTCTACTGTTCCTTACCTTTAAAACCCTCAGCTGCATGCTTGAGATGGCCTAGTAAGAGTGAAGCTTGCCTTATCACCGTCTTGCTGTAGCTGTTTCTTCTCATTGGCATCTGTGGGTAGAACAGTTTCAAAGGCCTGCACAAGCATCTCCACTTTCCTCTTCTGAGCACGAGCTAATTTCTTCACTGCCTTCCGAAGAGCATAATCAACCATCCACTCCTCAGCGGTCCTCCGATCGTCCACCATATGATGCCTGAGATCAACCTTCTCTGCCTCTGGACCAGTTTCTGCTGGAAGAAAATTTGGGGGCTTGGGTTTGAAAGGACGCATTTGCTCTCCACCCTCTTCAGATGTTTTCCTCCTCCTGGCAATACTCAGCTTGCTCCTCTGAGAGGATGCTGCATCAGCACAATCAGAACTAACATCTTCGAAGCTTATCCCACTGAGCGCGCTGGAAATGCTATCAACTGATGATTCCTTTGGAGTATTGCCGACACTATCTGCAGAATTGGCACATCGTTCATCATGCATCAACAAGCTTCTCGATTCCAAAATGTATATGAGCAATAGGATTGAAGCAAACATTGTCAGAAATTCCACCTTCAGGGATGTTTGTTTCATGTTTGGCATCCAGCTCCTCGGAAATGTCCGACTTGCAGGCACCAAAGTCTCCGTCTTCAAGATCCACCAAAGCAGCCTCCTCTCTGCGGCGGCGATGCTTGGACGCCCCCAACAGCTCGACCGAACCATCTGAAATCACATCACTGGATCCGCAAGAACCGTCCACCAAAGCACCAGAACCTTTTGCCCTGCCCTCCGCATCATCCCCACGACTCAGTTGATCAAACATGACGTACTCCATCCGCCTCACCATCGCGTCCACCTCCTCCGTGGAGAGATCGCTGCAGGTCACGTCCGAGCCAGCCGGCGGCGCGGCAGCCCCGGCGCCGGCGCGAATCTCGACGAAGAAGCCATCGCCCCCGCCGCTGTTGGGCTTGCGGAACGGGGAGGCGCCCTTGAGCTTCATGCTCTGCTGGGTCTTGATCAGCCGCCTCCGCGACGCCACGAAGCTGCTGAGGGGGGCCACGGACGCGTGGACGTGGCCCTTGAGGGAGCAGTAGCCGTACGGGCAGGCGTGCGCCTCGCCGGCGCCGGGTCCCTTCATGGTGGAGGAGCACGTGGCCCGGCCCACGCGCGGCGCCGCCGCCGTGAACACCACCTTCGCTCTCACCGGCTCCCTCTTGGGAGGCGGCGCGGCGGGGGTCGCCGCCCGGTCGCCGGTGCCGGCCTTCGCGTCGGAGCAGCTCGTCGCCCTCATGTAGCCGGGGAGCCGCGCCCGGGCCATGCCGCCTCCCCTGCTCCCGGGATCACCCTTCGGCGGCACGGCGTCCCCCTCGAGAACGGCGCCGGGATCTTTGGGCTTCTTGCGCGCCTGCTTCCTCTGCACCATGGCGGCGGGTTCCTTGGAGCGCTCCGCTTGCTTCTCCGAGGCGAAGGCGGCGAGGGGTAAGGCAAGGGAGGTGACGGGGCGAGAAGGGGAAGGTTTTGCCGGAGCTGGACGGCGGACGGGGGTGGGGTGGGGTAATCGCGAACAGGGAAGGTGGTGATCCTTGCGGGATTTGGATGGGTTCGTTGGGCTTCCTTCCGTTGGATTCGGAGGGCGGCGGCGGCGGCGGCGCGTGGCTTGGCTTCGGGGTGGATCGACGCTTTTGGAATCGTCGAGGAGGGGGCGATCGGATTCGGAGGGGGCGGAATTTTGAATGCTCGCCGTATCTTCTGTGGGCGAGGATCCTGTGCACCCGGTTTTGTGGCTGCCTCTCGCTAGTACTAGTAGTACTCTGTTGGCCTGCTGAATTTTGTTAGCTGTTTTCTGGGGAGCTAATTAAGAGAAATCCGTTTCGTTTTGCTCTACTGTTTTGTTAGCTGTTTTCTGAATTTTGTTAGCATTAGTTATGTACTAGAGGGTTACTTTATAGTTTCATGTATCACACTAATTGTTTGATAAGTGTAGTAAATTGTATATATATAACATTCTTAAACTATTAGATGGGAGTACCTCTTTTAGATTCTCCGCGTATCCTTCAAGATCTATTTGATCGGTAAAGTTGTATTAAGAAGGTTTTCATGCTAGGATTATGAGATCATTCTGCATTTTGAAACAAGGAATGGCACTATTAATCAATAACATGTGCAGAAAAAATGTATTCGAGAACTCTATTAGCGATATATTCCTAACTATTTTAGTAGAAAATGTCGCTTTGTCTACGAGTGTCTTAGCTGATATCAATATGCACCATCCCAATCTTTAACATTAGCTATATCCTTTTGGCTAGCGTTTGCATCGGCACACACATTTTGGCTCGCCCAAGTCCAAACTGCTTAGGATGCCTTTTTCTTTGCCAATGCCAAGTCGTGGTGGCAAAAATATTCACTGTTTTTTTCCCCATGGAGTTAAATATTGGTAGATCAAGCGCAGATGCTGTCTTATAGGCCCTAGCGCTTGCATGGAGCGCAAGAAACTCAAATGAAATGGTGTAAGTTACTTTTACCCGAAAATAAACTTGTGTTTTAACCTATATTTCCAAGGCGAAGCTCATGCACGTTCTTGGTGTTTGGAAAATCATTGTACATGAACTAGAATCATTATATTCTCTTCTGCAGTAAGCTCATGTTTGTTTTGAAATGCAAGTTACCACCACCAATAGCCATTGAGCCACAGGCATGAATGCATTTGTGCCCGGGGTGGGTGCAGCCCACGGAAAGTCACGCATCACACGTGATGACGCAACTCTCGCCGGCTCCAGACTCCGAGACCGTTTCTATCCAAATTGAAAACCGCCGAAACAGACAGATCCATCATCCACGAGACCCCGACTCCTTGTGCAGACGCCGGCGCCAGGAAGGAGGCGCCCCGCGTGTTGGATCGAACCTCGAAGAGAATCTCGTCTAGAAAAGTGGAGCGAGTGCCGCAGCGAGGAGTAGGCGACAGCAAAAGACGGCACAGAGCAGCACCATTACTGTCTGGTCCTTCCATTTGAGCAGCAGTAACACTGAAGCAGCAATCACAGTGGAATTCTCGTACTAGTACAGCAAGAAAAAGCTCATTCGTAACACTAGGGACTGCAGCCAAATGTTGTTTTGCGGATGAAACGAGAACAGAACGCCAGATGTGTAAAATCCCTGATTTTTTTCTGTTTTCTTTCCCCCTTTCCGTTTCTGTACTGTACCGGCTAAATTTTCTTGACACCACCAGTCACCAGACAGGTGGGGGCAGCACGGGAATGGAGACATGAACTGTGTGTCGGTTGCACAGCTGCAGAGAGATCAGGTTTTGTTATGTGACAGTTAGTTGTTGATGCTATGACGGGAGGGAAGGGGGAGAAAAAAAAGAACACTGCACGGTGTTGAGAATTCCCTCTTCCAGGCCATGGAGAAGAAACAGTAGAGCTAGGCCTGCTCGTCGTGGATCCACAACGAGGCAGAAGGCAGTTGGTCAAATGAATCGGGTTGGGTCAAACAAGGTGGTAATAAAAAGTAAAAAAAACATGAGTTAGTCAGCAGCTAGTCTCAGGATATGAAAACAAATTAGCAATAATGCATTGATGCGCCGGCCGCCGTCCTGCACAAGAGAAAGAAAAGGTGGTGAAAGTTCAGCAGAGAAGCATATCGTCCGTGATTCCGCGGGTAAAAATGTAAAATTTGCAGATCGGCGACGGCGAGAAGAAGAACACGAAGCGTGCCGCAGCTGTTTGAGGTCTAGCCATATGGACGACGATGGCCACGAGGGTGGCGTACTCCTCGATGATTCCAATGACCTGTTCCTCTGTTCATCAGTTGTTCGCCGGCAATATATAGCGCCAGAACGTACAATAAATAAATAAATTAGCATCGATCTGTTTGTTAATCGGAGCTATAACCAGCTGTTAGCAAGATCTGCATTCCACCTCAGCACCTGCCAAAACCTGTGTGTGGATCTACGGCGCTGCGTGCATGGACGGTCTCCTCTCCTCTGCGGTGAAAGTGAATGGACGCTTGGAGGCATTGCCGAGACGGCACATGAGCTGAGTGCCCTGTAGCATTAGCATACCGTGCGGCGCGCTTGCAAGTTGCTTCATCCCCTTTGGTGTCGCTGGAGAACAAGCAACCTGATGGTGTTTTACACCTGCCGTGCGCCCGTGCGTTTCTTCTCCACGAAAACACAAAAGAGCGGCAGAGCGGTAGGCAAACAGGGACAGAAAGAAAAAAACAAAGGGACGCCGCGGGCCACGCTTATTTAATTAATTTGGGCATAGGTGGTTACCTCCTCCTGTGGCGTCGCTCCAGCCCAAGTTACATAACCCAGGCCCAACATGGCCTGGACATTAAAGTTCCGAACGGGCCTTTTTGCCCCCGCTGTCGTCGCGCTCAATAAACGTCAATTTGACGTCTATACCAGCAAATCTCGAGATTAATAACATCTCGCTATAACTATCTTGTTCTCGATTACTCCCTCCGTACTGACGAAGAGTGCAATTCTATTCTTTTTCCAGACAGATTAGTGGTGGTGTTATGAAAAGACTCTTATTTATTTGCCACATACGGCTAGTTTTGGTATACAAATCAAATCTGACCATTTAATTGGATAGGTAAATTAGATCCAATTTATAGGATTGCACTCTTTTGTGGAATTTTTTCAAACGCAGGATTGCACTTTTCATAAGATAGAGGGAGTATTATACTTCCTCCGTTCTAAAATATAAGTCGTTTTGATTTTTCTAGGTTCATAGATTTTTACTATATGCCTAGATAAACATCATATCTAGATACATAACAAATACTATAAATTTAAAAAGACCAAAATAACCTACATTTTGAAACGGAGGGAGTACGTCCTAACCACCCAAGCTAATATTCCTTATTTAAAATATTCTTTTAATACCAAGTCAATGCAACCAAACTCATGGGTTCCGCGCAAGACAAATAAAAGGCGGGCGGCTATATTTATTAAAGCAACTCGAACAGAACCCATACTTAACTCCCTACTTCTAAAATAGGAGGTGACGGTAAAAAAGTCACTCCAACAGAATTCCTACTGGAGCTCCAGGGTGGGAATGGAGGCCCCTACTCGGTGGCTGTGGATGTTTTCCCTCGCGCGTGTATGCCCATTGTCGATTCGATCTCGTCTGCCGCTGCCGGTGCTCCATCGTTGCTGCTCCCGCCGCCACGTGCTCGATTCTGCCGCCACCTGCTCGATTTCGCCGCCACCCAAGCTCGGCCATGGAGGCCCGTTGGCCTGCCCCAAGCAGCCTCCAAGCAGCGCGTTTAGCTCGGCCATGGAGCTGCGCGGGCCTACCTCGAGCGCCACCCGAGCTTGGCCATGGAGCCCCACGGGCCTGCCCCAGGCAGCGCGCTGAGCTCGACCATGGAGCCCCGCGGCCCTTCCTCAAGCGTCGGCCGAGCTCGGCCATGGAGCAACCAGCCGCGGGAGAGATGCATCTGGGGGAGACGGAGAGAGACGGAGAGATGCGTTAACGGTGCGAGAGAGGGGGGAGAAATAGATGCATCCGGGGGAGAGGGAGAAAGAGAGAGATGTGTTGATGGACGGGAGAGGGAGGGGGAAAGAGAGATGCGAGACAGATGTGTCGGAGAGGGAGAGATGCGTCGGGAGAAAATAAAAGAAAAGGTAAAAAAGTATGAGACCCTAACATGTGGGTCCCACCTGTCATAGAAGAGTGGGGCTGAAATGTGAGGAGTGTTGCTGGAGTTGAGGATAAAAATTATAGCCCCTGAAGAAAATCCCTACTTTACAAAGTAGAAACTAAAAACTAGAATTATAAGTTGTTGCTGGAGTTGCTCTTATTCCGGCCAACCAGCCAGCACAGTCGCACAGCCATACGTGACCGCTCGTTACAATACGTTATCCATGAACGCAAATTCAACATCCATCGGCCGATTATATTATACTTTTGGTTCAAGCTAGCGTACGCGTGATAGATTACTTGGGCGCCATTGACTTCACCGTGGACACGAAGAAGTCCTTCCTCGCGGTGCAATGGGCGAGCAGCTTCTCCCTGTCCGGCAGGCACCGCTTCACCGCCTCGTGGGAGACGTACTCCTTGGCCCACCGGCATAGGTCCGGGTACTCCTCCTTGGTGACCAGGCTCACGCCAGCGACCTCCTCGAACACGGACAGCCAGTGCGCGAACCCGCTGGCGGCGATGTCGAGGTAGCCCACGGCGTCGCCGCCGAAGAAGCGCTTCCCCTTCACCTGCCCCTCCAGGAGCTTCAGGTTCTCCTTGATCTCCTTCACGAACCCCTTCTGCACCTCGCCCTCCGTCCACAGCGACAGCCAGAACGGCGTAGAGCACTGCTCGGACCAAGGAATGAACATACAGTAAAAACTTCCAAGTGTTCGACCACAACTTGATAGTGTGTGTTACTACCTTGTCGTCGAGGAAGCGGGCCCAGAAGCGGGCGGTGGCGCGCTCGAAGGGGTCGGCGGGCAGGAGCGGCGGGCCCTCGAACGCCTCGTCGACGTACTCGATGATGACGAGCGACTCCGGGACGGCGCGGTCGCCGTGGAGGAGCACGGGCACCTTCTTGTGGATGGGGTTGCTCTTGAGCAGCAGCTCGCTCTTGTTGTGCAGGTCCTCATGCATGAGCTCGTAGGGCACGCCCTTGAGGCGCAGGGCCACCTCGGCGCGGTGGCTGAACGGGCTGCTGAAAGCGCCGATCACCTTCACCGTCGTGCCGCTCATGTTCGCTTGCTTCGTTGATCGTGGAGGTGTCTCAGTCTGATCTCAGGCAGTTCTGCCTGGTTCTTGTCTTGGTATTTGTAGCGCCTGGTTCTTCTCCAGGAAGACTAATTTATTAGTTGAGTCGGTACGTAATGAAACTTCTCCAGGAAGAATCATTTTTTTTCTTTTTGTTCGTCAAACTAGGCGTGTATGTTTATGTGGCCGAAGCTTCTCGACTGTTTCGTTCGTCAGCTTTGACTCTGTTTATGTGTGCCTCCATCTAATCCCGTGTCGTAATTTGGGAGTAGATTATAGTTTGCTACAGCGAGTAGACTGTTTAATTTGGATGGAACTGCTGGTGTTCTGATGGGTTAATGATCAGACGACCATTTTTACAATCCATCAAAAGAAAGGAAATCACACACTTGCATTGTCGAAAGAAATGGACAAGACCCTTGGGACCCTGACATACTGACACGGCAGTCTCAGAGCTTATCGTCCGTGAGAAACCAGGCTCATGACATGAGCCAAGAGCCGTCATGACACACGTATGGTACATATACGATCCTGATCAATTCGGCAGCTTTGCCTTGGCCAGCAGCTTGTACGCCTCCTTGCTCGCCGAGAACATGGAGACGAGCTCGTCCCTGCTCGGCAAGCACTCCTTCACAGAGGCATGGTTCACGTAACGCTCGGCCCACCGGCACAGGGCAGGGTGCTCCTCGCTGCTCAGCACCCTCACCCCGGCGACCTCCTCGAAGACGCCGACCCAGAGGGCGAGTCCGCTGGCGGCAATGTCGACGAGGCCAACAGCGTCGCCCCCGAAGAAGCTCTTCCCCTGGAGCTGCCCCTCCAGGAGGGCCAGGTTCCCCTTGGCTTCCTTCACGAACTCCTGCTTCCGCGGGCCGTCCTCCATCCAGAACGACAGCAGGAACGGCCTCGAGAACTGCAGTGTGTTTAAATTACTCGGATAAACTAATGCAAATTTTAACCAGATTTCGTACAAACTCAAGGAAGGGTCAGTCACCTTGCCATCGATGAAGCTCGCCCAGAAACGCGCCTGGGCCCTGCCGTAGGGATCCGCAGGCAGGAGTGGCGGCCCTTGGAAGGCCTCGTCGATGTACTGGACGATGACGAGGGACTCGCAGACTGCCCGGTCGCCGTGGAGGAGCACGGGGACGAGCTTGTGCACGGGGTTGTGCTTGAGCAGCAGCTCGCTCTTGCTGCGCAGGTCCTCCGGGATGAGCTCGTAGGGCACGCCCTTGAGCCTCAGAGCCGCCTCGGCGCGGTGCGCGAACGGGCTGCCGAATGCGCTGATGAGCTTGACTGCTGCATCAGCTCCGGCAGGTTCAGACATCTTAAAATTGAACTCCTGCTACAGGATCGGACTGCTTCTTTCAAATCTTTTGATTTTGCCTTGAAAGGAAACCATAGGATCATGGAATTTATAGATGGCGATCATGGAGTTGTTGGTGCAGCTCCTCCTCTTTTCTATTCGTTCTTTTCAATCCTCTCATCTGTCCGAGAAAGAGCACAAGGGGGGATTGGTTTAGTCCGAAGAACAGGCTAGGAATAATGATCATCTCTGTCCCTCAATGATCGATCACCTTTGAAAAGCGTCCCAAGAGGACTAGGTCTACAACTATAAAATAATCCACCCAGATAGCCGCCGCTGTCCGTTTCGGAGCGGTATAGAAGGCCGAAAATATTAAATAAAGTTTTGGGCTATTAGATAAGAACATTGGACAATTCGTAGTTCCAATCTATGTTCAGAGCATTGATCAATCGTATGATTACCCCAAGTAATCGATACATTTTGAAAAATTAAAAAACCCTCTAAACTTCATGTGTTATACGAACATAATGGAGTCTCCAAGTAATTGATACATTTTGAAAAATAAAAAATCCTCTAAACTTCATGTTGTATACTAACTGTTTGATGATTATTTTTACTAAAAAATACTATGAGATATGATAAAAGAAGATATATGTGATGTTGGTGACATGTACAAGCCACGGTTGAGCTAATGACTTGTGGGCCACCTGCTAATATTTCTAGAAGCAAGCTGCCCTGGAGTTCACACAGCTCAGTGCAACCAAAATTGTATACACGTAAGTATAGAGTATGATGGTTTGCATGAGGCCAAGTCCCACATGACATAGAACTATCTCTAAACAAAACGTGTGCACTCAGAGCTGCTTACGGGAAACGGATTGCCCTTGAGGAGGTTGGCTTCTTGGAGATAGAGATGAATACGTCGGTATGTTGATTTAAACTCCGGTTGTTTCTTAATTAAGCCGGCCCACATGTCATTGGCTACGTGAGCTCCCAGGAAAAAGGTTGTGTACGCATCGCATACTATCCAGTTAGTTTCTAGAAGGCTGGCTGTTAGTTGAGATTCGACGATTGAACGACGTGGCCCGTTAGAGATAAGGCTACCAGACTTGGAGATAAAATCCAGCGGGTTAGTTTAAACTTGCGAGTGTTTTGCTTGGCCGAGGGTCAAAGGGTTGGACTCGCCTGCCTATGTAAGCCAGCCAAGACCCCTAGCTGAGTGGAGCAGAAACCAAGCGCACGCAGCACAACCACGCCGACGCACGCCCATACGCCGCAGCACAGCCGAGGGGGACGCACGCCAAGGAGCATACGCTGCAGAGACGCCAGACGCACGTCATTTTTTTTCTTTTTGTTCGTCAAACTAGGCGTGTATGTTTATGTGGCCGAAGCTTCTCGACTGTTTCGTTCGTCAGCTTTGACTCTGTTTATGTGTGCCTCCATCTAATCCCGTGTCGTAATTTGGGAGTAGATTATAGTTTGGTACAGCGAGTAGACTGTTTAATTTGGATGGAACTGCTGGTGTTCTCATGGGATAATGATCAGACGACCATTTTTACAATCCATCAAAAGAAAGGAAATCACACACTTGCATTGTCGAAAAAAATGGACAAGACCCTTGGGACCCTGACATACTGACACGGCAGTCTCAGAGCTTATCGTCCGTGAGAAACCAGGCTCATGACATGAGCCAAGAGCCGTCATGACACACGTATGGTACATATACGATCCTGATCAATTCGGCAGCTTTGCCTTGGCCAGCAGCTTGTACGCCTCCTTGCTCGCCGAGAACATGGAGACGAGCTCGTCCCTGCTCGGCAAGCACTCCTTCACAGAGGCATGGTTCACGTAACGCTCGGCCCACCGGCACAGGGCAGGGTGCTCCTCGCTGCTCAGCACCCTCACCCCGGCGACCTCCTCGAAGACGACGACCCAGAGGGCGAGTCCGCTGGCGGCAATGTCGACGAGGCCAACAGCGTCGCCCCCGAAGAAGCTCTTCCCCTGGAGCTGCCCCTCCAGGAGGGCCAGGTTCCCCTTGGCTTCCTTCACGAACTCCTGCTTCCGCGGGCCGTCCTCCATCCAGAACGACAGCAGGAACGGCCTCGAGAACTGCAGTGTGTTTAAATTACTCGGATAGACGATTTGATGACGACCATAAAAGCGCAGCTTAATCAGAGGTTTTTCGTAGACTCGCTCTATAAATGTAATTAATCGGACGCGCCTAATTGGCCCCGGAAATCAGCGAACTACGCAATCTCTACAAGTTAGACCTCCCCTTAATCATCAACGCAGAAGACAGAAGAAGACGAGCTGTCACGAATTATGTATTCATGAGTTTTGTAAACGATCGAAATTAATAAAATATGTGTTCTCGCAATGTGCGCATGTGTTCCTTGTGTACAAGTTTATTATTCCTCGTCCTCGATTTTGTTTTCGTGAACACTAACATTATGGAGTAGTTCTCATCAAAGATAATTTTGCGAAGGATAGTGGAAAGGCAATCTGAAGAGTTGGTTACTAGTTTGCTAAATTTATTTTTAGATCGGTACAAGTTGCCTTTGATCTTAAACCACCAACTTCCTTTCTCAAACGCCACTATATATATGCTTGTCATTTATCAAGTGCTTGTTCTTAAAATTTGGCAGAAACACATGATAAACTCTTTCGGTTTCACTGATCAGTCAGCTAAACTCTTGGTGCTCACCTTCATTGTCAGGTGTTGGCGTCAGTGCAAGTGGAGAAGCTTGTGACATGGATGCTCTGGTGGGCACATTGACATGGTCACATGGAAGAGATCCTTCTCCTTCAGGCCTGTGTAGCCCCAGTTCAGAGAGGACAAGAACATCAAGAGGCTGAACCTGTTGCTGATCACCGGCAACACCCTGCTTTGCAAATGCAAACCCGTAGCCGTGCAGCAGCCTCCGCCAACCCCAACAAGTTACTGAAATTTCACAGAAATTCATCAAAGCGCATCAGTTATCAGTCTCTGAATCTGTGCGTGCGTGCTGCTGACCTGAATCGAACAACGGGAAGTTTGGAGCCATGGCGCAACTACTACGCGGAGCCGGCGACGCGGCGGACCGACGACGAGCTGGCGTTCCTGGGATGGATCCCTTCTGCAGCTTCATCGACCTGCTCGCCGGAAACGTGTCCCTGCACGCACTGCTTTCTGGCAACTCGTCGTCTATTTGCTCCGCATCTCCTGGGAGCAGCAGCGCTACCGCCCGACAGCCACCGGCCGGCGGCTAGCGTTCTTGCGGCTAGGCGACCGCGATGGTGGCTCAGCGACAGATCGTGCAGTTCAAGAGGTGGTGGCGCGCTTAGGGCTCACTTCCGCTTCCGGTGCCGGAGCTGGGCTCGGACCGCAGATGGCGGCGGTCGCCGGTGGTGGCGCGGCCTTCCAGGCCGCATGTCTATATTTGCAAATCCCCCCTAATCGCGACACAACAGCTTACGAAATATCCCCCCAGTTTGGATCGCGATTCGAAATAGGGTGTTTTATGTAAATTATTGGAATCTAGATTTACATAAAAGCCTCTAGTTTGAATCGCGATCCGACTATTTGCAGAACGGATCCTATGGATTACAAATGAACCCTCTCCTTCTAATGGCAGGTCATTTGGCTTCTGTTCTCCCCTCTCCTCTCGACCATCCGCCTCCGCCGCCGGCCGCCGGACGTCCCATCCAGTTCGAGCGCAATTTCCGGTCCAATATCAAACCCTAGAACCATATTATTCTCTTCCGATTCAAAGGAGGTTCGCCGGCTCCAGCGACAAGGGCCGGAAGCGTGCGATGATTTGCCGTCTCCGATGTACGCGCCGCCGCCGCCGATCCGCCGTCCTCCTTCGATCGGTTGATGGGGCCGTGCAGATTGATATAGGGCATTAGGGCCTCCGATTGCGTCGCGCTTCCGGGGAGGTGCTAAGAGTTGAATTACAAATAGCATATATTGTCAGCACAAGAAAAAAAAAGTGTCTGGTAAATTTGGTGAAATCAACTCCTCTGCACCTATCTTTCCTTTAAATCCTGTCTTCAACACAGGGCTCTATCTCTATGTTACCTGATTCTAGATCTGAATTAGGCACCTTTTCATTCCATAGTCATTTAGTTTGTGCTTTTTTTAGTCCACAGAAGCTGAGCAAGAGCTGATTAAGATGGATTCGAACCGCCTAACACGGTGCAAGAGGTGGTGATCTATCAAGGTATGCATTCATAATTGCTTGATCTATGTTGGACGGGGGCTTTCAGCTTCATTTTACAAGTTCAGATTAGCACTCTGTTAGCACGCTGGAATAGAAAGTTGGGGGCAATAAGAAAACACCTACGGGGATGGGCTCGCCATCATCATGGGGTATATAAATCTCAAAAGGAAACCCTTCAAACCGTGGTAACAAACCTTGATACTTTGGCTGAAACCAGACTACTCACTGATGGGGGAAAGGGTGGTGACTTGATAAAGCTCTTACGTGAAGAGGAACTCAAGTTTTATCAACGTGCAAAAACGACTGACGTTCTCTTGAGGGATAATAATACAAGATATTTTCATATGATTGCCAATGGTAAACATTGAAAGAAATGTATTTTTTCCCTAGAGCATGATGGGACTAAAATTTAAGGATAACAAAATTTAAAAGGATACATCACACATTTTTATAAAGAATTATTTGGTCCCTCTGAGGATAATCATTTCACCTTATGTGATAGGATGGATGATATCCCTCAAGTCAGCAATACTGAAAATGAATTCCTGACGGCTCCATTCACCGAAAAGGAGATCCGGAATGCAATTTTCGATATGGAACATAACAAATCTCCGGGCCCAGATGGTTTCCCGGTTGAATTCTATCAGCATTTTTGGGATGTCATTAAAGGAGACCTGATGCTTATGTTTCATGATCTACATAACGGTGACATTCCCCTTTTCAGTTTGAATTTTGGTGTCATAACCTTACTGCCAAAAACACAAGAAGCTAATAAGATTCAGCAATTTAGACCAATTTGCTTGCTTAATGTGAGTTTCAAATTTTTTACAAAAGTGGCGACCATTCGTATCAATTCAGTTGCAGATCAGAACATTCTAGAAGGGGTTGTTATTCTTCGTGAAACGGTACATGAGTTACATCGGAAAAATCTTAGTGGGGTTATAATTAAAATAGATTTTGAGAAGACATATGACAAGGTGAGATGGAATTTCCTACTACAAACGCTTCGGTTGAAAGGATTTTCACTGAAATGGATTCAGTGGATTAGATCCTTCATCTCAGGCGGAAGTATAGCGATTAATATAAATGATGAAATCGGCCCTTATTTCCAAACAAAAGAAGTCTTAGACAAGGTGACCCACTTTCACCGATATTGTTCAATATTTTTGAAGATATGCTCACACTTCTCATCAATAGAGCAAAAGAAGGGCATCAGTTGAGTGGTGTGGTGCCCCATCTGATAAATGGTGGCATTTTCATACTACAATATGCTGACGACACAATACTCTTTTTAGAACATAACCTGGAACAAGCTCATAACATGAAGACAATCCTTTGTGCATTCGAGCAATTATCGGGTTTGAAAATTAATTTTTATAAGAGTGAAATCTTTTGCTTTGGTGATGCAAAAAACTTTGAAAGTCATTACATGCAACTGTTTGGCTGCAACACGGGTGCCTTCCCTATCCGTTATTTAGGAATTCCTATTCATTATAGGAAGTTATCAAATAACAACTGGTTGAGGGTGCAAGAAACATTTGAGAAACGCCTCAGTAGTTGGAAGGGTAAAAATCTTTCAACTGGGGGACGTCTTACACTCATCAACTCTGTTCTTAGTAGTCTACCAATGTACATGATGTCTTTCTTTGAAATTCCAAAAGGAGTTCGCAAAAAGTTGGATTACTTTCGCTCTAGATTTTTTTTGGCATTGTGATGAGCAAAAAAGAAAATACCGGTTAGCAAAATGGGACATCCTGTATCAACCGAAGGACCAAGGGGGACTGGGGATACATAACTTAGAATTAAAGAATATAGCTTTGCTCAGTAAATGGATGTACCGTCTGTTAACGATAGATGGCACTTGGCAACAGATCATACGTAATAAATATCTCTAGACTAAACCTTTGGTACAAGTCCAATGGAAGAGCGGGGACTCTCATTTCTGGGCAAGCCTAATGAAAATAAAAAGAGATTTCCTAAGATTCGGAAATTTTATTATAAAAGATGGGTCACAAGTAAGGTTCTGGGAGGATATTTGACTACGGAATAGGCCGCTTCGAGATCAATATCCCCAACTTTACAACATTGTACGGAAGAAACATGATATAGTGGCTGAGGTACTGAGTACACCAAATCCGAATCTATCCTGGCGTAGAGATCTAATTAGTAGCAAGTTGGTAGTGTGGAATAACATTGTTGCAAGGCTTCAATCTGTGGTTTTATCCCACGAACGAGACAATTTCAAATGGTACCTAGATCAGAATGGTGTCTTTTCGGTAAAATCACATTATCTTGGTCTGATTAATCAAAATACTATTAATTTCAACAAGAGAATTTGGAAACTGAAGGTCCCACCAAAGATTAAAATTTTTCTGTGGTTCCTCAGGCGAGGTGTTACCCTTACTAAAGATAATTTAGCGAAAATGAACTGGCAAGGAAGTCAACAGTGTTGTTTCTGTCACGAAAATGAAACGATACAGCATCTGTTCTTTGATTGCCGACTAGCGTGATCGGCCTAGGCAGCTGTATATGCATCCAGGGGTCTTTCTAAACCTCGCAGTGTACCTAATACGTTTGGGAGCTGGCTAAATGGAATACCAAAATAATTTAAACAGCTGGTCCTTGTAGGTGCGGCAGCCTTGTGTTGGTCTGTCTGGCTCTGCAGAAACGTTGTGGTTTTTTATAACAAAAAATCTTTCTTTTTCAGGTTATCTTCTCGACTACTCACTGGCTCCGTACGTGGGCTATACTTCATCAGCCTACTACGCAGGATATTATTGTAGCGGCGCCTCACTTCTTGGCTCGGGTGGCCAAGGATTTTTTTGCCCGGGCACATAGGTGGCGGTCTAGTCTTAGGATTGGCAATCATTAGTGTGTCGGCTTGTGTCAAAACTCTTGTGTTTCAGGGTGTGTGCTCTTAGGGCAGAGGCCGGGAAAATTTTAAGATGATGTACACCTTGATGTATTTTTATTGAAATTAATAAAGTTTCCTTTTCAAAAAAAAGGCTTGCTCATATGAATGAAGTCCGGATCACATTTCAGTTTTACTCGAGAAAAAAGCCAATTCACAACACCCAGATTATCATGCATGTATGCAAATGTCAGTAACAGGCACCTCTATGGGAAGATGAGGACCAGCAGACACAGGAGGATGGAACTGCTGCGTCTCTGCAAGCAGTGGCTCTGAAGTCTGAACTGCCATCTACAAGAAGACCAGGCACCACTTAAACGACCGACATTTTCTACAGGCATCACCTTTACCAACAGCCAAAACACGACACCGGATTACTGCTGCAGCATCGCCATGGCCACCATTTTTATCTCTTCTCTCTTTGCAGCGAAGTGGCCTTTGAGACGCTCTCTGTCCGGCAAGCACTGCTTCACAGCTTCGTCGGAAGTGTACTCCTTCGCCCAGCGGTGCAGAGCAGGGTACTCGTCCTCCCCCATCAAGCTCACGCCGGCCACCTCCTCACACACGCCCATCCAGTGGGACAATCCACTGAGAGCTATCTTCAGGTAGCCGGCCGAGTCGCCTCCGAAGAACCTCTTGCCATCAAGCTGCGCCTCCAGGAGCTTCAGGTTCTCCTTCGTCTCCTTGATTAGCCCCTTCTGCACCTCGCCCTCCGTCCAGAACGACAGCCACAACGGCCCCCGAAACTGCTCCAGAAGGCAAGTTCAGTAACAAGTTTCAGTGTTGGATCAGAATTCAGAAAGTGCACCCATGGACGATGCAGCGATGAAGTACCTTCTGATCCATGAAATCAGCCCAGAAACGAGGGGCCGCGCGGTCGATGGGATCGCTAGGCAGGAGGGGCGGCCCGTCGAAGGCCTCGTCGACGTACTCCACGATGAGGAGGGACTCGCAGACGCGAGATCGCCGTGGAGGAGCACGGGCACCTTCTTGTGGACGGGGTTGTGCCGGAGCAGCAGCTGGCTCTTGTTTTTCCATGTCCTCTTGGATGATCTCGTAAGGCACGCCCTTGAGCCGCAGGGCCGCCTCGGCGCGGTGCACGAATGGGCTGAGCTTAACCGGCGCAGACATCTTTTCCTTTGCTTTCTGGGTTGTTCTCCCTTGGTTGTTATCTCGGCCAAAAACTGTCTCTCCAAAAAAATCGGCGCTCGTAGACCGAGAGGGAGGGTTGAATTAAACAATTCTAAAATCTTAATCTATACCTCAAGCTAGTTAGTATAAAACATAAGTTAAAATATATTATCTAGACGTACAACTAGGGTTCAACTAATGTAAAAATCTCATCTTAAAAAGTATTGCAACCTATAATTAATCCTAGCAAGATACTGCACTAAGAATATAAAGGCACACAAGATTTCAATAAGAAATGCGGAAGGTTAAAGGAAGGGGGTGACGGAAAGCAAACTCTTGACATGAAGATTTATCCTGTGGTATCGGTAGGTACAAGATCACTCCTAGTCCATGTTGTTGAAGCACTTACTAAAAGTATTACTTTTCGGTCACCGAGTCTCTTCCGGGATCTTTTTGACTCGCCACCAAGGCTTAGCCACCAAAGCACTCGCCAAGTCCCTGGTCACCTCAATACCGTCTCCACTAAGAAGCTTCTCCACGAAGGAAAGGGGTCTCCACGTCCCCGCACAAAGCCGTCGCCGCTCCACACCAAGCCGAAAGCCGAAAGGTCGATGACTTGCCGGCGAGCCACTGATACTCCAAGGAGCCGGCACACTGAGATACAACTTGTAGTTCACTCAAGAACCAGCACACAAGGCAGCAACGTATTGCTCTCTCACTCTCTTTAGAGCTAATCCTAGCACTAACACTAACACTCTCAAAACTTGTGCTAAACCTAAGGTTGTGATCAATGGTCTCTTAGGTGGCTTGGAGAGCTTCTTGAGAGTGTGGGTAGCTTCTCACGAACTCCAGCAGCCTCAACTAGGGGTGAGGTCTTATATAGGCTAGAGATCCACTCTTAGCTTTTACATGCTTTTACCCTGAAAAGCATAAAGCATCGATTAAACCGGTCGCCACCGTCGATTTAACCTGTCACTCAGCCTGCCTACTAGCTGCTGAACTCTAACTGTCATCCTATACCGACGTCATTGCACTTACGCAATGCACCGACAACCGTCGGTTTAACCGGTGCTTAAGACTTTGCTTGGAAATCCTTTTGGAACCAAAACATGCGTACTGAGTAACCACAGCATGCTTGCACTGACATCTTCTTTTGCACCGTCGATTTAACCGGTGCCTCTGTCATTTCTCCACTTGATCGTCATGTCATCTCCTCACTGCACCGACGCCTCCATTCTTGTAGTATCGGTTCAACCGATGCAACTGGGTTCTTCTGTACTTGATCGTTGTTTCAACTACCAATGCACCGATGCGTTATACTCTGGGACCGTTGGTTCAACCGATCGACCGATCGACTATCTCGGCTGGCACTTGTCCAATTCGTCGCTACGATCATTTGGACATCTTAACAGCGAATTGGACCATATTGTATATGGATTGGACTCTATCCATAGAACCTAAAAATCCTACAATCTTAGCTTACAAACTCGTTAGTCCCATTTACTATGTTGTCATATAATCACCAAAATCACAATGATCCAATGGGAGCCATGTCCCTTACATCTCTGTTACATCTCTATATAAGAATAGCCAAAAATTGTCTGCATATATTGCTGAATGTTTTGCTGCTGCTTCTTCTCCAAGAAGAACTGAACTTTATTATCTCATTCAGGCAGTCGTCTTACCTGCCTGAGATCAGCAGCTAGATAGGTTGCTTCAGGCCAAAGATCATAATTTTTTTAAAACAAGATAGTATTGGTTAAGATAAATATTACAGGTTGATTCGCAGAATCAAAATCCATCCTTGTGAGCCACGGGCATATCTCTGGGCCTTTTTCAGGCAAAGGGTGGAGCTTTTATTAATTATAAGTAACAACGTCATTACAATCTGACTTGAGTAACTCACCAGCACAATATAGATGAGTTCAGAATTCTTGTGCTCTTCAAAATAGCACAATGCATCCTTCTAAGCTAAATGCGCTAATTCATGTTATTCTGCCATTCGCCCAATAATCTGATCCATAGCTGATGCTGATCCCATTTGCGCAGAAAAACCCAATCACTGCTGCAGCATTGCTCTGACCCCAGCTCTGTACATCTCCTTGTTCTTCGTGAAGTAGGCGAGGAGCCTGTCTCTGTCCGGAATGCAGGGCCTCAGAGCTTCGTTGGAACTGTAATCCCTGGCCCACTGGCAGAGAGCAGGGTGCTCTTCCTCCTTCGCCACGGTCACTCCGGTCACCTCCTCAACGACGCTGCGCCAGGGACCCAGCAGGGAAGCCGCTATGTCGAGGTAGCCGGGCCTGTCGCCGCCGAAGAACTTGTTCCCCTTGAGCTGCGCCTCCAGAAGCGCCAGCAGCTCCAAGCCCTCTTTCTCGAACCCCTCCCGCGCCTCGCCCTCGACCCAGTGCGCCATGAAGAACGGCTTGGTCAGCTGTTAAATCGTTCAGCAGCGTTCGATTCAGTAAAACCGGTACTACCAAATACTAATATTCAGAGAGCAGAGCTTCTGGACACTGAATTCGGTCAGCATGATACCTTGTTTTCGATGAAGTCCGCCCAGAAACGGGCCACGGCGCGGTCGTAGGGGTCGGTGGGCAGGAGCGGCGGCCCGTCGAAGGCCTCGTCGACTTACTCGGCGATGACGAGGGACTCGCGGACGGTGCGGTCGCCATGGAGGAGTACGGGCACCTTCTTGTGCACGGGGTTGTGCTGGAGCAGCAGGTTGCTCTTGGTTCTCAGCAGGTCTTCCAGGAGGAGCTCGTAAGGCACGCCCTTGAGGCACAGGGCCGCCTCGGCGCGGTGCGCGTACGGGCTGCCGAAGAAGGCGATGAGCTTCACCGGCGGGGATGACGACATCTCCACTTGCTGTTATCTTGGCCGAACAATACTAAACCATTCCTTGCCATTTATAGTACAGTCAAAGGTGTGGATCTGATGCTGCTTCTCTTCTTCCTTGAATCCTTGGTCAACTGTTTCGTCATCCCACTCCAGAGAAGCTGCTGGGCTGCTTCCATTCTATCAGTTCACAAAACGAAACAGAAGAGACTGTCCCAGCAGTCTCCCTTTTCTGATAAACATCACCGGATGGTGGACGCCAACATTACACGTGGTGCAGGTAAGGGACCGATCGATGCAGCTGAAGATCAAAGAAATTACTTGGTTCACCGATTCCGACAACCAATACATGGCACGTGCAGATAATTTAATACGTTCTGTGTAGATAGGGAGAGGAAGTCGGCGTACGGAGGAAGACGATGGCAAAAGGTTTTTTTGACGCCGACGACGGCAGAAGTTGCGGATGCGTCTTGGGTCCTCGTCAGGCAACGTGCATGCCAAGAAATGTCTGAAGCTGCTTTTAGCCACCATTAGAGAGTCTACCAAAAGCGACGGAACGGCGTGCGACCGGGTGGGCAGCTGCTGCCCAAACAGAAAACTTTTTTTTATTGGATCATGAAACTGAAACTGGCTAAATAAAATGGAAGCGAAAAATGCCCTCAGATCTATGCTGAGGTCATTGCTTATGCCAGGCATACAGTGTGCTCTGCTCTGCGACTTCATACACTAAATTATTTTTCAGATCTGCCCATGTGGGCATGTAGTAACTCTACTGGTTTCTAGGTGTAGTGAGCCACATATTATCTGATAGTATCTCTGAATATATCTGATCTTGAGCTGCATGCACTTTATCATGTGTATAGTTGTAGACTGCTGAAGCAATTCACCCAGCATCTTCTCTAGGAAGATGCAGCGTCACGCACCTTTGACTATACTATAAGTAGTAGGAATGGTTAGTATTGTTTGGCCAAGATAAGATAATAGCCGGGAAGCAGAAAGATGTCGTCTCCACCGGTGAAGCTCATCGGCTTCTTCGGCAGCCCGTACGCGTTCCGCGCCCAGGCGGCCCTGTGCCTCAAGGGCGTGCCTTACGAGCTCCTCCTCGAAGACCTGTTCGGGACCAAGAGCGACCTGCTGCTCAAGCTCAACCCCGTGCACAAGAAGGTGCCCGTGCTCCTCCATGGCGGCCGGGCCATCAGCGAGTCCCTCGTCATCGCCGAGTACATCGACGAGGCCTTCGACGGGCCGCCCCTCCTGCCCACCGACCCATACGACCGCGCCATGGCCCGTTTCTGGGCGGACTTCATCGAAAACAAGGTATGCTGACTTGTTGAGTTCACTGACCAGAAGCTCTGCTCTCTGAATATTATGTGCTACCAGCTTCGCTGATCGAACGCTGCTGAACGAATTAACAGCTGACGAAGCCGTTCTTCATGGCGCACTGGGTCGAGGGCGGGGCGCGGGAGAGGTTCGAGAAAGAGGGCTTGGAGCTGCTGTCGCTTCTGGAGGCGCAGCTCAAGGGGAAGAAGTTCTTCGGCGGCGACCGGCCCGGCTACCTCGACATCGCCGCTTCCGCACTAGGTCCCTGGAGCAGCGTGATTCAGGAGGTAATGGGGGTGACCGTGGTGAAGGAGGACGAGCACCCCGCCATCGTCCAGTGGGCCAAGGATTACAGCTCCCACGAAGCTCTCAAGCCGTGCATTCCGGACAGAGAGAAACTCCTCGCCTACTTCACTGAGAACCTGGAGAGGTACAAAACTGCCGTCAACAGAATGTTGCAGCAACAGTGATATAATCAGTCCTTCAAAGAAAACAGTGATGCAATCAAGGGCAAGAAGAACGCGCCTCCCTCTAAAAGAAGAAGAAGAAGAACACGCCTCTGCGCCTGGATCACATATGCCCAGTGAAATATGTGCATGCCTTTTTTTTCTGCGAATAAATATGTGCATGTCTCACATAAATGGATTTTAATTACTTTTTTGCGAGGAGGATTTTAATTAGTTCTGCTAAACTTTATTTTGATGTAGTCCAATGACTACATTACTCTTGTTTCAACAACTTTCTTCCGGTCCTGTTGAGTACAAAAAACATCTGAACATTTAGCCTGAAGCTACCTGTCTATCTGCCGATCTCCAACAGATAAGACAACTATCCAAAGGAAACAATATATGTAATCTGGTCCTTCTCACCTTGGAGAAGCAGTAGCGTTCCGCAGTACTAATAACAATCAACGCTTAGTCATAAATCCTCCCTGTAAAAAGGGACAGTTTATGCGCAAGATTACAGCAAGCAAGCAGGCTAAGAGCTAGCTAGAAAGCAAAACCAACGATGTCTCCGCCGGTCAAGCTCATCGGCGCCTTCGGCAGCCCAGCCGTCCACCGCGCAGAGGCGGCCCTCCGGCTCAAGGGCGTACCGTATGAGTTCATCCATGAAGACCTTGCAAACAAGAGCGAGCTGCTGCTGAAGCGCAACCCCATCCACAAGAAGGTTCCCGTCCTCCTGCACGGTGACGACCGCGCCGTCTGCGAGTCCCTCGTCATCATCGAGTACATCGATGAGTCCTTCGACGGGCCGCCTCTCCTCCCTAGCGACCCCAACGACCGCGCCGCCGCTCGCTTCTGGGCTCACTTCATGGATCAGAAGGTAAAAATCGGCAGTTCGTTCGGCATCCATGCGCGTGCACTTACTGAACATGTCTTGTTGAGCACGCAGTGTTGGAAGCCGCTATGGCTGGCGTTGTGGACAGAGGGCTATCTGCAGAAGGGCTTTGTGAAGGAGACGAAGGAGAACCTGGTGCTCCTGGAGGTGCAGCTCGATGGCAACAAGTTCTTCGGAGGGGACTCCGTTGGCTACCTGGACATAGTCCTCAGTGCGTTGGCCCATTGGGTTGGCTTGTTCGAGGAGGTGGCTGGTGTGAGCCTGCTGGGTGACGAGTACCCTGCTCTGCGCCGCACCCGCAGGGCAAAGGACTACACCTCCGACGAAGCTGTGAAGCTTTGCCTGCCGAACAGAGAGCGTATCGCAGGCTATATCACAGCAAAGAAGGACAGCTTCAAGCTGATGGCCAAGGCAATGGTGCAGCAGCAGTAATACCACTGGGTAAAAGTATATTGCCGGGGTGAGTATGTGACAATATACATGCCAAAGCGTTCATGGTGTTGTGTGAATAAAATGTTATTGTACTGAATAGGAGTTCCAATTTCCAAACTATCCGTGATGAAGTCGTTTGTAATAGTGTGTGACCCTATTGACAGGGTTATGTGTTTCGTGTGTTCTGATCCATACCTCAAAATGATAAGAAAACTGGACAGGTTATGCCGCAGTTGTTTTTTTTTTTCTTCAGCTTGCTCGCCAAGGAATTTTGACTCAGGTTTTCATAACTGCTACTAATGTAGAGAACTGTCATACAAAGTCATTATCCTGACAGTGCATTGAAAAGAAAAGAGTGCTCGATCACGAAGCAACCCATTTGGACCTTGGACTTCGAACTATGACGATAGGTGCCAAGAGCTCTCGGTTCTCTGTATCAGCATCAGCAAAATATGTCTTGCATTTTTAAAGCAGGGAGTACATCGAATCACGCAATAAACATATGAATTCACACAAAATCCATCAGCCTGAGACATGGGCATGTTTATTTAGGCACGCCTATGTTATTCCAGCAAAGGAAATATATCACTGCTGCGCCCATGCATTGGCGTACATTTTGTACTTCTCCTTGTTTTCAGTGAAGTAGGCGACGAGTTGGTCTCTGTCTGCCAAGCACGGCTTCAAAGCTTCATAGGAATTGTACTCCTTTTCCCACTGGCGTAAAGCAGGGTACTCGCTTTCATCTACCACAGTCATTCCAGTCACCTCCTCAATCACACTCAGACAAGGAGCTAACCAACAAAAGACTATGTCGATGTAGCCGACGGTGTCACCCCCAAAGAACCTCTTCCCCCTAAGCTGCACCTCTAGAAGCGCCAGGTTCTCCTTGGCCTCTTTCGCAAATCCCTTCTGCACCTCGCCCTCTGTCCAGTGTGCCAGCCAGAACGGCTTGAGAAGCTGTTGAACAGTGTTAGCACAACTAGCAGATGTTTAGATTTCATATGGACCGGCTTCTAAAGATGAGAGTACCTTATTATCCATGAAGTCAGCCCAGAAGCGGGCCCCGGCACGGTCGTAGGGGTTGATCGGCAGGAGGGGCGGCCCCTCAAAGGCTTCATCGACATACTCAATGATGACGAGGGACTCGCAGATGGCCTGGTCGCCATGGAGGAGCACGGGCACCTTCTTGTGGACGGGGTTGTGCGTGAGCAGCAGCTCACTCTTGTTGTTCAGATCTTCTTGGATCAGCTCGTAAGGCACGCCCTTGAGACACAGAGCGGCCTCGACGCGGTGAGAATGTGCTGCCCAAGGCACCGATGACTTTAACAGGTGTTGACATCTTTCTGCTATCTTTCCGACTCGCTGCTATCTTATTAAACCATTCCCGTTATTTATAGGAGCGATAATCAAGAATGCTGCTTCTTCTCCAAGAAGATCAAGCTCTTCTTGTTTCTTTCCTTTTCTTTTTTTAGACGATCATCTGATCGGGAAGAAGTTGCTTGGTTGCTTCAGTCCACAAAACAACAATAAAAAAATACTCATCTGTCCCTTGGCCCGACAAACATCGTTGAATGCAAACCTACAGGTGGAGCCGTAAGTTAAATGGTCACTAGGATTGATGCAGCTGAAGTCAAAGAGATTTGATTCGCCTAAAATATAGAATCAATACATGAGCAGATCAGGCACATATTGTTAGTATATACAGTCATAGCGCAAGCTGGACAGGGGATGTAATGAACCGTATGGCTGGCATAAGCAGTGACCTCAGCATATAAATAATAAATCTGCGGGCATTTTTCTAGCTAACATAGCTCAGCAAGTTTCAGATAGGACCAGGGGAATTCTTATTTAGAACTTTCACTTTGTACAGTCTGAAGATGGAACGTCACTCTGAACTAGTACCAAAGTTCAGGCTTTGATCTTTCAATTTGGGTTATGAAAACATCCAATTCAGATAATGAGAGTTTGAGACTTGGTTAATTTGTTTGGTCTTCGAACTTTCAATTCGAAATATGACGATGTCTAACAACCGTAAATATGAAGAATGCATTTTAGCTTTGAAAGATTAAAGTTTGGAACTAAAATAAGAAGATTTCTAAGAACCGTAAGTACAAAAGTTCAGGTTTTCATCTTTCACTTTGGGTTACAAAAACATCCAATTCAGATGTTGAGACTTCGTTTTGTTTGGTCTTCGAACTCTCAATTCGAAATATGAAGATGTCTGACAACCATAAATGTGAAGAATGCATTTCAGCTTTGATAGATTGAACTTTGGATTTAAAATAGGGGGCAAAGAGTCGGCATTTGAACTTCCAAATTGTTCTGTTTAGGATGCAAAGGACATAACATGATACCCCAGCTCCAATTTCGATCCAAACTAAGAGCATATCCGTTTCCAGGTCCGTGCATTGCATAGTAATGTGGGGGGTGGGGGCGGGGGGGGGGGGGGGGGGGGGGGGGGTGAACCAGTTTTAACCAACTTGCTCCTACGGAACATTACAGCCATCAGGCGTGCGCGACCATCAGCCTAGAAGTAACGTCTCGACAGTCGACGCCTCGACGGCGGGTGGCGGCGCGGCTAGGGTTTCAATCTGTGGCTAGGGCTATTACGGGCGCGATTCGGCGCCGGCAACAGCAAGGTGGAAGGTAAAGGGCGAGGCAGGCAAGGAAGAATGCGAGAGTGTTATCCATCAGATCGGCGGCGAGATCTGATTCGCATCGACGAGGTGAGGGCGTGAGGCGAGACGGCGACCGCGAGAGAGAGAGAGCGAGTCTGCGATGTGCGAGCGAACGGGGGAGAAGTGAAGAACGCTTTGGCGGGCGCGGTTGACTGGTCAAAGAAAGGAACGGGCATGATTACAGCATAGGAAGATCGGACGGTGTGGAAGAAGCATGCATGGTCAAAACACCAGCGCTGACCGTTCCTAAATTTCATCTCTGTACTGGAGAGAGCAGAGAAGATCCATTGCACAGAGGCAGAGAGCATCTTATTCCAATCCAAGGACAATCGTGATCGACAGATCGTTACTAAACATGTCCACAGCACACCGATTATTTTTGGCACGGAAACATGCCTCACTTTTGCGACGTTGCCTGAAGCATCTCCTTGAACGCAGAGAACAGGGCAACGAGCTCCTTCTTCTTGGGCAGGCACTGCTTGACGGTCTCGTCGGCGACGTAGCGCTTCGCCCACTGACACAGCGCGGGGTACTCCTCGTCCGTGAGCAGGGGCGCCGCCCCGCCGACCTCCTCCACGGCCCCGAGCCAGTGAGCGAGCGCGCTGGCGGCGATGTCGAGGAGGCCGATGGTGTCGCCCCCGAAGAAGCGCCTCCCCTTGAGCTGCGCCTCCAGGAGCGACAGGTTCCGCTTCGCCTCCGTCAGGAAACGCTGCCGCGACTCGCCGTCCGTCGAGAAGAAGGACATCCAGAACGGCCTTGGGAACTGCAGTGTCATGTTCAGCAAGTCGTCTCCTCGGCACGGCCAAATTCTCGAACCAACAAAAAGCTCAGGAAATTAAATCACCTTCTGATCGATGAACTGTGCCCAGAAGCGTGCGACGGCCCTCTCGTACGGGTCGGCCGGCAGGAGGGTCGGCCCGTCGAAGGCCTCGTCGATGTACTCGAGGATGACGAGGGACTCGCAGATTGCTCGGTCGCCGTGGAGGAGCACGGGCACGAGCTTGTGGACGGGGTTGTGCTGCAGCAGCAGCTCGCTCTTGTTGCCCAGGTCTTCCAGGATGAGCTCGTAGGGCACTCCCTTGAGGCGCAGGGCCACCTCGGCGCGGTGGCTGAACCCGCTGCCGAAGGCGCCGATCACCTTCACCGTCTCACCCATCTTTGCTTGATCTATCCTAGGGCTAGGGAAACTGTTGACTGCTAATGGCACGTCCGATGGTAGTACTTGTTCTATATATGGGCAGTCGGTGCACTGTGATTAAGGGTTTAATTTTGTAGGTTTAACTTTTAGGATTTTGTTGCTGCTCGCTGCTTGTCGTGGAAGATTGAGCTTCTCATCACTATATTCAGATGCTCAAATAATTGTTTTTTTTTGTTCTCCAGAGAGGAACATTAAATGATGGTCAACTCTGTTGTCGTTGTGTATGAGTGAGAGAGACACTCATGATCATGACTCGTCAGCTGCTTCCTTTCACGGCAAAGAGATTCGTTTTGCTGTGTGGGACTCTCTGGTATGCTGTATAATTTTCCTCCTACTGATTTTCAACTGTCTGGCATATCAGATGATTGACTAAACGAAGTTAAAGAATAGGAAACAAAAGTAAGAGCTGATCCTTCTTCGATTCTTGGAGAAGAAGCAGCACACCACAATTGACTATCCAAAAATCTAAAAGGGGCACCAAGAAGCTAAGGCAAGAACGTTCTTAATTGTTTATCCCTATAAATACAAACGTTTTTTTTAGTTTCGCCAAGACAGCAGCAAGAGGGGATCAACTGGTAGCTAGGATTGAGCAGAGATGTCGCCACCGGTCAAGCTCATCGGCGCCTTCGGCAGCCCAGCCGTCCACCGTGCCAAGGCGGCCCTGCGGCTCAAGGGCGTGCCTTACGAGCTCATCCTCGAGAACCTGGAGAACAAGAGCGAGCTGCTGCTCACGAGCAACCCCATCCACAAGAAGGTCCCCGTGCTCCTCCACGGCGACCGCACGGTCTGCGAGTCCCTCGTCATCCTCGAGTACGTCGACGAGGCCTTCGACGGGCCGCCGCTCCTGCCGGCCGACCCCTACGACCGCGCCATGGCTCGTTTCTGGGCTCACTTCATGGATCACAAGGTACTGTGGTATTTACAGCCGTTTCTTGCGAATAATCCAAAGTAATATTTCGCTCCGAATTTTTTTTTACTGAACTCTGGCAATCGTACAGTGTGCCAAGCCGTTCATGCTGTCGGTGTGGTCGGAGGGAGAGACGCAGGAGTAGTCCGCGAAGGAGTCGAAGGAGATCCTGGCGCTCCTTGAGGAGCAGCTCAAGGGGAAGAGGTTCTTCGGAGGCGACTCCATCGGCTACCTCGACATCGCCGCGTGCGGGGTAGCTCACTGGCTGAGCGTGCTCGAGGAGTCGGCTGGAGTGAGTCTGATGAGCGAAGACGAGTTCCCTGCTCTGCGCCGGTGGGCCGAAGAGTACGCCTCCGACGAAGCTATCAAGCGGTGCCTGCCGGACAGTGACCGACTTCTCGCCTACTACGTTGCAAACATCGACAAGTACAGACTGATGGTGATGGTGAAGGCAATATGATGCACGTTGCAGGCTTTGCAGCGGCAATTTGGTTCAAGAATTTGTACGGCTTAATTTCTCTTGTGAGTGGGATAATGTATGGATCGGATCATGTACACCATGTGTGGTTTGCTTCAATAAAAATGGACAGATTGTTAGACTTATTGCAAGCAAGAACACACAAACGCCAGCAAGGAAATTAATGGCACTGGGAAGTATGAATCACTTGTACAGAGTAGCCCTGGCTCGTGCCATGTACATCTCCTTCCTCGCCGAGAAATAGGCGACGAGGTCATCTCTGCTCCTCAGGCACTGCTTCACTGTCTCGTCGTTGACATAGCCGTTGGCCCACTCACAGAACGCAGGGAGCTCCTCGTCGTTTACCAAGGTCACCCCGCTGACCTCCTCGATCACTCCGATCCAGTGGGCCAACCCACACGCGGCGATGTCGAGGAAGCCGATGGCGCCGCCTCCGAAGAACCTCCTCCCCTTGAGCTGCGCTTCCAGGAGCGCCAGGTTCTCCTTGGCCTCCTTCACGAAGGCCCCCCTGTGCTCGCCGTCCCCCATCCAGAATGACATCCAGAACGGCCTTGCAAACTGCAGGAGCACAAGAAAGACATCGATCGATGGATCGATCACCAATATATTCTGTGTGTGGAGATGGGGAGCCATGGATTGTTATGTTACCTTTTGGTCAATGAATTGGGCCCAGAAACGCGCCACCGCCCTCTCGTAGGGGTCGGCCGGCAGCAGCGTCGGCCCATCGAAGGCCTCGTCGACGTACTCGACGATGACGAGCGACTCGGCGACGGAGCGGTCGCCGTGGAGGAGCACGGGCGCGAGCTTGTGCACGGGGTTGTGCGTGAGCAGCAGGTCGCTCTTGTTGCTCAGGTCCTCCAGGATGAGCTCGTAGGGCACCCCTTTGAGGCGCAGGGCCACCTCGGCGCGGTGGCTGAACGGGCTGCCGAACCCGCCGATGAGCCTCACCGTCTCCGACGACATCTTGGCCGGCAGCTGCTCTAAACGCGAGACCACTAGCTATGTTAATTGCTCTCATCTGCACTCAGAAGGCCTGCGGGTTTATTTAACTTGATCAATTTGTCTTATTTTGTTAGGACTTTTTGGATGCTTCCTTCAGTCTTAAACATTTGTTTCGTGATTCCCAGAAAAGTAGACATTTCACTTCTTTGTCTTTTTTTTCTTTTCTTTTTTTGCGGTGCGCGTCAGGTCGACCTCGTGTGGGCCCATTTGTGCCGAAGTCACCCTGGGCTTGCGACGCCAAGGCATTTCTCCGGCCCATCTTCCTAAACCATCTCAATTCGTCAATGGGCTCAAAAATCAATCAGTCGATGCGAACCACAAACGTCATTGCTGGTTAACAAGTTTGTGAAAACCCCCTTAAAAAGACAAGTTTGTGAAAAGCCAGCCATTAGATGATCGCAGTTCTGGCGGGTCCTAATGATGTGCAGCCCTAGGTGGCGAGTGCGATGATGAAGACAGTGACGGCCGACCGAACATGCTAATGCATCTGCATTACTAGATGATGATGAGGTCAATGTTCATTTGGGCAGCATCGCATCGAGTTGGCCACCGAGACGCACTTGTCCCTGATCCCGGCGAAGTAGGAGAGAAGCCGGCCCCTGTCCGGCAGGCACTCCTTCACAGCTTCACTGCAGCTGTACTCCACCGCCCACCGGCGCAGAGCTGGGTGCTCGTCGTCGCTCAGGACGCGCACTCCGGCGACCTCCTCGAGCACACCGAGCCAGTGCGCCAGCAGGCCGCCGGCGGCTATGTCCGCGAGGCCGATGTCGTCACCTCCCAGGAACCTCTTCTCCCTGAGCTGCTCCTCCACGAGCGCCAGGCTCATCCGATTTGGTCAATGGAATTTTAGTCAATGATGCAATCTGATGGTCCAAAAAGCAATCTGATGCTTGTACTAGTAGAATACTGATACAAAGGACACCCAATTTGACCAATGGACGTGGGAGGGAGGGACGAAACTGCCAGGAAACACTCTTTGCCCAAACCCTCACAAATTGGCAAAATGATGTTGGCATGGCTGGTTGCAACTGACAACTCTGTATATAATAGAGAGAGCCAAAGATCAAAACCACTGAAAACAGACAGAGGAAGGAACTTCTGGCCGTGGGTTGGATCCTAGAATCCTCCATGGAGGCCCATGTTCCCATACCCCGCTCCCTGCAGCAAATTAAATGGGCTACAGCTGAGCTGAGTGGGCTCAACTACAACAGGTCGGTACTTTCTTTGGTGGGCTAATGTGCTACTTTTTAGCGGGAAGGCCACAACCCATCTCTTCTACAACGATGAATATATCCCAAATTTTTACAACGACGAAAAGGACGCCCTAGAACTAGAAGCATGCTTGTGAACACGCCGTCCTGACGGAAAATCTTTCACGAGCTCCCCTGCTGGTCCTCGAGGCCGGTCAATACAGAGAAAGGGATTTAATTTGCGGCTGTCTTTCCTGTTAGCCTTTCGACGTCCTATAAACCGGCCTAGCATGTACTTTCGCCCTCATCTTTTGACAAACGGTCGATCAACAGACTGCAGAGACATTCTTCTCTTCTTTTTTTTTCTGTCCACACTTTGTAATTAAAGTTCTGGGACAGACGCGAGATGTCTCTTAACACAGTATATAGTGATCTTAAGATAGAGTAATTAGAAGCAGCCGAAAGTCGATCAATAGGCCGGGCAAATAAAGAGTAGTAGTAGTCAATAAGTAAGCTCACATGCATATATAACTGTTGAGGTTATGATCAATCGTGCCGACCTGTGTTAGCTAGAATGAAGCCGGTCGGGCATGCGTATTGTTAATTTACAGTAGTGGACTACGGCAGTACAAGTTTGTTTGTGAGGTGCAGGCAGCAAGATTCGTATCGTGGTTGCTAATCAATCATTCCTGATGTGAACCAAATGGACACACGAGGCGCCTCCGTCTCCATCTGCTTGCTTGCTTCTCTTTGGAACTGGAGGCTGCTGCAGTCCAGGACCACTGCACGAGTGATCATCTCAGCTGGTAGTAGTGGAATGTAGCGGTCGACGTGTGTGGTAGATTGACCGGACCAGAGGCCAGGCCAGCGCGGGTGTCGAATGAAGAATCTCCATGGTGCACGATCGATCGGGAAATTATTAAAAGCATACAGTGGAAGCGTCTCCATCTTTTTCTGTCACTAGCTAGGGCCCGAACCCGACCAACATCTATATGAGGATGATCGATGTAACTGGCAACATATATATGCGTCGCTGACCGGCGACTCCCATCTGTTCAGCTACGATCGAGAGGAGCACTACCTAGCCACGCTTCGTTGCCGTAGTGGTTGCAGCAGCGAATTGTGTGAATGGGTGCTGTGAGAGCAGCAGTAGCGATCGACGTCGTCAGAGCTGCAAAATGCTCACAAACAACAGAGCTTTCACAGCATTGGCTTTATTTTTTCACGGGTGGAGTAGTCACGGGGTGTCCACACAAACCTCACAGCTTTCACAGCAGATGGTGATACAGATGAGGGAGAGAACAGAAAGTATGCGTCGACCATTCCATCTCTGCTAAGGGGGTCCAACTCCAATAGCAGTACTCGTAGGCAGAGTGCTGAAGATGGCTACTGCTAACTGCTACAGATGGATGGTTCCAGAGCTCTCTCCGACCGCGGGCCTGCCAATGGGGCTAAACCTACCCCACCCCGATTCATAAAGAAATCAAATAGCGACCTCAAAAGCTCAACTACGTAATCCATCCTCTTCCGTCACATTTGATGCTTAAATTCATAGGTATAACTATACCTACTAATTAAACTCATCCAACCCATATTTAACTATATATAAATATAAATTTAGTGGCTACGCTCTTGATATGGGATCTACGTGCAAGGTCCAGCCACACCGTTTTACATAAAGTACTCCCTCCATTTTTTTTCCATATCGTATTAGATTTGTTCTAAGTATATTACCCAACCTATGCACTATTAATATATATTTCATTTCACGGTGCATTCAATGAAATAAATTTGGTATTGTAATGTTATTATTCTTTTTATAAATTTAGTTAAAGTTGGCTAGTTTGACTTAGGACAAACCTAGTACGGCCTGTAAATAAAAATAGAGGGAGTAGCTACCAGTTATACTGAGTCGTCTCCGAAAAATTTTAGTCAATTTCGATAAAATTTTATAGTGTAAACGCGAGATTTTATTTCCAGGGTCCGACTCTTAAGGTGGGGTTCACGTGTAGGTCTAGCCACACTGCTTTGTAGAGACTAGCTCCCATTCATACTGAGTCATCTCCAACAAATCTCAACCAATTTCGATAAAATTTTATAACGTGAACGTGTGGTTTTTAATTTGAGGATCCGGCTCTCAACGCGGAACCCACATTATTAGTTTGATCCTAACCTGCCCCAACGCGTATTTACATAGAATCCGCTCCGTCCCGTCCTATTACATAATACAATCTATTTTAATCTATTCAAACACATTTCACATCAAAACCCGCTCTATAAAACTCATTTAAACCCACACCACTACCAGGCCTACCGACTGGGTTGAGTGGACGAGACGGTATATAAACGACACGACGCCCTTGTATGTCGTCCAGTCTAGAATCATCGCCGCCCCCGGTCGTCTCCGTCGCGGATGCTCTGCCTTTGGCTCGTGGCTGCCCACCGTTTGGAGTTTTTTTTATGAAACAGCATAGGAAGGGTCCCATACTGGATAAGTTATATATATATATACACGACGAGGCTAAAATGTAATAAAATATATTCTCTGTACAAAATACACCCACACTGCAGTTGCAACCGAGAGATAACACCGATTGCAACTAGATGGAACTGATTGCAATTGGGCGTGAACCCGTTGCAACTAGACACGATCCAGTTGCAACTCGGACCGATCTGGTTGCAAATGGATGCGAATCGGTTGCAACTCAGCCTAACCTGATTGCAACTAGACGTGAACCGGTTGCAACTGGATATCGAACTGTCACAGTTGCAACTAAGAGGGTGGATGTATTCTCTATACAAAATACAGCCAGATGCATTATAAAAAAAGGTATATATAGAGAAAAAATTAATTCTACACGCGTTTGTAGTTACTTCTGTACCAATATCTCATTATATAGGTATATATATATAAGAGTTACAAGTACGAATTATACAAATGCCAAGCTTTCATGGCTCGACGATGTTTATCTTTAGCCCTATGTACAACCATAGAGAAATTAAAACCGTTTGGAGTTACTACATGCTGTTGCTTGTCAGTAGACGGGCGAAGAGTTCGGGAAAATTAAAGCAGCATAGTCCGTAGCAAATTTAAAGGATGACGCGCAGGCGTTCACTGAATGTGCGGTTTACTCTACTCCTACAGTTGAACGTTACTCCCTCCGTCTCGTCTCAGTTTAGAAAATTTCAGACACAATTTCTAGATTCTCAATAATTGTATACTATTTATTTAATTATTTGATGGACTCTATAGGCTTCTCTTTGCAATTCTTTCTTGGCATTTGGCCTTGCTTTGATTAGATGAATTTTATTACAGTATAAAAGAACGCTTTTTATGGGATAAAATTTGAATACAAAGGAAAACTTATCTATTATATTAATAAAGGAGTGTTAAAAGAAGCCACTACGTTCGCTGAGAGGAGCTAGAAATTTCCACGTTAATCTAAAAAGATTTACACCGTTAGAATTTATAAAGATTTAACAGTCTAAATTAATCCAAAGAGGCCATATCAAATATGATTAATAAATAGTGAATTTTAAAATTAAAAAATTAATAAAAAATAGGATATAACCTAAGATTCCATGCCGAATACTATTAGTAAATAGATAAATTCGAAATTAGAAAAATAAGAAACAGGACTTAACCAAAGAGTCCACGTCATACGATTAGTAAATAAATAAATTAGGGATCATAAAAGTAAGAAAATTAGCACTTGATAATTTTTTTTACTATTAGTAAATAGATAAAGTCGAACTTAAACTATAAGAAAATCTAGATTTACACCGTTAGATTTTATAAAGATCTAACAGTTTAAATTAATCCAAAGAGTCCATATCAAATATGACTAATAGATAGCTAATTTTAAAATTAAAAAATTAAGAAAACTTAGGATATAACCTAAGAGTCCATGCCAAATACTATTAATAAATAGATAAATTCAAAATTAGAAAAATAAAAAATAGGACTTAACCAAAGAGTCCACGTCATACAATTAGTAAATAGCTAAATTAGGAATCATAAAAATAAGAAAACTAGTACTTGACAAAAAAATTTACTATTAGCAAATAGATAAATTTGAACTTAAAAATATAAGAAAATCTATCTATTATATTAATAAGGGAGTGTTGAAAGAAGCCACCACGTTCACCGAGAGAGGTTAGAAATTCTCACATTAATCTAAAAGGAGAGGAATTTACACTGTAGGATTTTACGATGATCCAACCGTCTAATTAATCCAAAATGTCTATAACTAATATGATTAATAAATAGTTAATTTCAAAATTTAAAAAATATGATATGACCTAAGAGTCCATACCGAATACGATTAGTAAATAGATAAATGCAAAATCAGAAAAATAAAAATAGGATTTAATTATTAGTAAATAGATAAATTAGGGATCATAAAAAAAAGAAAATGAGCACTTGACAAAAAAGAGTTACTATTAGTAAATAGCTAAATTTAAAATTAAAAATATAGGAAAATTAGCGTTTGACCAAATAGTCCAAATTAAATATAGCTAATAAGGGAGTGCGTTCGTTGAGAGAGTCTATAAATTCCCATGTTAATCTGAAATAGAAGAAATTACACCATGGGATTCTATAAATATCTAACCATCTAAACTAACTCAAGAGTTCATATCAAATTAGAAATAGTGACTAAGAAGTAAATTAGGAAGGAAAATAGGAGGGGAGGTTTAGTTCATGATGTCGATGGTCTGCACATGCATTGAGATTGTGATGACTAGCGAGAAAATTGACTTGCTCAAGGTATGGAAAAGAAGATGGTTCATTAGTGTAATTGCTGAGAATGACACCGGGAGCATAACTTTGAAAACATACAAAAGCCGGACTGAATGTGGTAAAGAAAAATAGTGGGAGAATATGAAGTCGGTCCAGTTCAGGTTGATCGAAGGATAGAGCTAAACATGCTAAAAAAGTATAGAGGAATATAAAAGAGCATAGGTCTATTCTATAATATTCATATATCAGATGCGCATCAAGATCTTGATCGTCGATGACAAAGGACGCAAGAAAGAAGATGGTACATTGATGGAATTGTTTAGAAAGACAACATGAGAAGAACAACTCAAAAGAACCTACATATGTACTCACCAAATATGACAAAAATAAGAAAACTGCTTAGAGAAAAAAGATAAATATTAATTATTTATCGTTATGATAGCTGAAATCGCACTAGCCGCGCTATTAGCGTGGTCCATCACGCTAGTTTTGCAAAACGGAGAGAGTAGTTTAGGTCCCGATGAAGCAACGGAAACCCCCCACTTTCCCCAAAAAAAAAGCAACGGAAACCCTCGAATTGAATGCGCGTCGTGGTATCTGCCCAACTTGTCTTGTTGACCTAACCTGCACTAGGGCACTGCCTGGAAAAAATATGATCTGGCCGTATTCAAGGCTTGCTTGCGCGGGGTCCAATTAAATTCCAGCCCGACTTAGACCTACTTGCTTGCTTTTAACTTGTCCTTTTGATGGAATCGGTGATGAAGGCGCCATCGTTTTTCAAAAGAAACCAGCACGCAAAATCCCAGTACGACGAGGACGATGACGACGATGCGATATGGCCGGTCATTGATAGGAGATGGCGGCCGGACGCGCTTCGATCCTGCCTCCTCATGCCTGCTCCAACACACTACTGTCAGAGATTTCATTTCAATCCGTGTCAGCGGCCGGGAGACGTTGGCGGCCACGGGACCGCAATGCGAGGCGGTGGACATGCATGGGCGTCCAAACTAGACGACGGTCTCAATAAGTATTATTAGGTTGCAAAATTTATTTTGAGACTAGAATTTTAAATTCTAAATGAACCATTTAGATAGTATGTTCTAGTTTATATTTTATACAAACTAATTTGACCCATAGATTAAGATTTTAACTTGGCCCAATTCATCCACTTCCGCTCTCGAACTAAGAGCACGGACTCCCCCAGCAACCAAATTAAAGACGGCCCAGTCATCCGCACATGACCGTTGCAACCACGCGACAAGCGCGTTCGGTCAGCCCTGCCCGACTTGCTCTGGCATGCACGCCTTGCTCGATCTCGTTGGCATGGCATAGCGTGGCGTAAAATTGCTCGCTGCATGGAGCTCCACGTACAACACGTACGTCGTGCTCCATCGGAGAAGGTAAACTAACCCCTCACGGGCCTTGTCGCAAACAGAAAGAGTGTGTTATCTAATCTACCGAGGACCGAAGCTTTGACCTCAGGCTAATCACATTAGCAGCTCATTATCGAATGCTGCTGCTGCTGCTGCTTATTGCAATGACGGATTTGTAGCAGTTGCGTGCTTCCATCATGACTCAGACAACTCGATGCATCAATAAGATGTCCCATTTCAGAGGTCGCCTCCAGAACAGAAACAATAACGTGTTTCAGAGCTCACCGCGAGATGTCGGTATCAGCTAGCGCACCCCACTTCCTGGTCTCGGTTTATAAAACATCTCCACCCCGAGTTGGAACAAACAAACAAGTAGAGGAAAGGCAGGTCCATCGCAAGCATTCAATTCAATTATACAACTGGCTGGGTGCCAGCGGCCGGGGAACGTTGGGAGACCACCTACGTGGCGGTTGTCAGGGACACGCGCCTCTTTCCCGGGGCCATTCCAATTTCCACGGGCCGGCCGGCGGGGGCGAAGCAAACAAACCAAACGACGCGCGCCGCCCGGCCGTCACGGTTCCTGGCGCTATCGTATTCGTATCTGGTGGGAAGGGAAAGGAGCCAAGGACGACGACGAGAGAGCGCGGCCGCGTGAATCCGATCTGGATCTCCATCGCTTGGTCCCTACGCTCCGGTGGAACCGGATGCGTTGTATTGCTGCTGTGGGCCGTGCGGGCGAACAGGACGGGCCAACAGTGCACCGGAGAGACCTGATGCCACAATTTTTGTGTACCGAGAGACCCTCTCCTCTAGCTGTGCTGACTGGTACGGCAGCCCGGGTGGCGCGGGGCCCGCTGCATGAGGCAGCCAGCAGCGAGCCGAACATGGAGGAGGAGGCCCTCTTTTCCTCACGCGGTTTCTCGCTTTCTTTTTTCTCTTTTCTTCTGGTAGCCGTTCGAGCGCCGGCCACCTCCCTCCTCCCCTGCGATCACGGAGAACGGCAAGGTGGTGGGCCCCCGTAACGGTTTCCAGTTCCGGTTCGAGCCAGCTCAACGCGGCGGCGCCATTTCTCACCGTCACCATTAGCTGTACGTACCGTGCGCTAGTAACGCCGGCCAGCCCGGAGATCGTGCTGTGACTCTCCCGTCCCCGACCCGCCCGCGGTTTCCACCGGAATTCCACGAACCTGGACGACGGCTGCGCATTGCATTTGCATGTACAAGTTTCCTAGGCTTCACGGTATGCTGCTAATTTGGCGCCCGCCTGGCTCTCCATTCAAGGGTCAAAAAACTTCTTGATGCTCTGTTTATGTTGTACTGCCACTACCCGTTTCTTCATCACCACTGCCAGTCAAAATCCGGGTCATGCATCCGCCATCTCTGCGACCATTCATTCCATTTACTAAGAAGATCACACGTTGTTTTCCAGGATCATACCGTAGGCCGTAGCATGATCATTTTGTGTCAAAGGCTCAAATGATTGGCTGTATGTCCAGATGATCGTTGACAATTGGTATAACAAAATACTGCATTTTTAGGTGGCATTGGCTGGTCTTAGCTTTCATGATATGCTGACTTTGGGAGTAGCATTTCTTTTTCCTCAAATGATATTATCCTCCAAAATTAATAAGGCGGCATACAGATCGTGCGCTGAACCACGCACCTTTTCTCTCTCTCTCTCTAGTTTCATTTTTCTCAATTACCTGGATGACGCGTGCACGTATATAAAATAACTATTCACCTAAAATGTATAAAAATGAAGAGAATTGCGCATTCTGCAATATTTTCCTAAAGAGCGTTAAATTTCGGAAATTAGAGCTCCAGCAACCATGCTATAGGGAGATTTGAGTTGCGACTGCTTACTTTTCGTTTACTCAAGCAACTCAACTTCAAAAGGTGCTGGTATTCATGGAATTGGGTGGAAAACGAAGGAATAAAACAAGTTCTATGTTGGCTGTCCATACATACGGTTGGTTGGCATCACATTACAAATTTTACATGTGGCACCATGTTCGGCCCTCTCACTCATACAATTCGCATGACGATTCCGGGTGTTTTGTGGGGGCAAGCAAAGCAATCCTTTATCATCTCCTCCTCTTCCTTTTTCGTGCCAGAGACGGACCTCAAAATCCAAGTGGAAACCTACTACAATAGGAATGGTTAAATTATGCGAAATATAAGTAACCATACGAGGCCCCACATGTCAGCGACGCCACAGGAGCGCGGCTTCCTCCTCCTGGGCTGGGCTCGGTCGCCTCCCTGGCTTGCACGGCTCCGTGTCCGTTAATGGAAAACGCCCGGCCTCCTTCCGCCCCCGCCACTATAAATACGCCGTCTCCCTCTGAAGCGATCCCGCAGCCACCACCGCGGCGACGGAATCAGCCAAAGCCCGTGGCGGATTACCACTCGCACGCCACCAGCAACCCATGGGCAAGATGAGGATGCCCGTGCCCTCCCTGTTCCGCCTCGGCCGCCGCTCCAAGTCGCCGCCGCAGCAGGCCCAGGCCGAGCCGGCGCCCGCGGCCGGGTCCCCGCCGCGGACGGCGGAGGAGGAGATGGCGCGGGTGTTCCGCAAGTTCGACGCCAACGGCGACGGCCGGATCTCGCGGTCCGAGCTCGCCGCCCTGTTCGAGAGCCTGGGCCACGCCGCCTCCGACGACGAGCTCGCGCGCATGATGGCTGAGGCGGACGCCGACGGCGACGGCTTCATCAGCCTCGACGAGTTCGCCGCCCTCAACGCCACCGTCGCGGGCGACGCGGCCGCCGTCGAGGAGGACCTGCGCCACGCCTTCCGCGTCTTCGACGCCGACGGGAACGGCACCATCTCCGCCGCGGAGCTCGCGCGCGTGCTCCGGGGGCTCGGCGAGTCCGCCTCCGTCGCCCAGTGCAGGCGCATGATCGAGGGCGTCGACCAGAACGGCGACGGTCTCATCTCCTTCGAGGAGTTCAAGGTCATGATGGCCGGGGGCGGATGCTTCGCCAAGATCGCATAGGTTCTCCGTCGAATCCGCTCAGCCGGTCCTTCCCCTTTTTTTTTGTTCCTCCCTTGACTATCCGAGCGTGCCGTGTGCGGGTTAATTAAGTGTATATAGAGGCAACGATTATTACTGGCGTTAGATTCTTTTCTCTACTAATAATAATTGGGAATCGCGAATTTCTAGTGCCTATATTGGTTGGGAGTTGGAGGCTGGAAAGCAGTGGTTCAGAGCTAGTAATTTCTCTTCATGTCTCTGATCCGCTTATTGTTCCTTCAGTTTATGAAGAGCAGATGATTGGAACCTATGGATATCTATCAAATTCGCGTTTCCATCCATTGTTCGGAATCTGCTCCATATCCTCAACTTCATCTAAAGACTGTTTCGTCAGGTGCTACATTCTGCAGAGTTCTTGTTTGATATTGGCTGGATCCAATGTGAATCGCAGAAGATGTGCCCTTTTGGTTAGCTGGATATTCGATGAGGAAAATGGAACCCTCAATTTTGCTTATCTGGATTTAGCTATCTTCTGAGCATCTTAGTTTGTAAACTTTTTGCTTAGAATTCCTGCATATGGAGGCAAGTATAGCTGACTGAAGTATAAGTCGACCTAGTTGCGTACTAATTCAGACGAACTGATTGATAAATAACCAGTATTGTGATGCAGTGCAAATTGGCTTGCCAAGCAGAGTTGATTCACACTTGCAGTTCAGTCAGAAATCTGGAATCTCTGGGACTGGGGGAAACCAAAACTTCCCCAGGTGTTTCCAAAGTATAGTATTTCTGAATGATTACTAACCTTAGGCAGGACAGGACAGTGGTAGGTTTGTACCTACCAATCACCAACATATATACCTTGTCAGCATTTGTTAATTTCGGGGAAAAGAAAAATACTTCAAGATTGTACTATCAGAAACTGGAACATGGACTGGCCAGTGACCACGAAGTGAGGAGAGCTGGGAATATTCTTGCGAAGGTGGACGGAACTGAGGGATTGTTGTTGCATAGCTATCATTGGCATCATGGCAAGATGGAATGGAAGTGCGAATCGATCTCCATTTGTTTATCCTCTGATCCTGAATACAACAGACGATAAGATCTGGTTCCAGACATTCAGTCCATGATCTACCTGCTGGAATATACTGCCGCCGGCACCGAGTGACACACACACACACACACGGTCATATGAAACTCTGTCAGAAGTAACTAAAACGGCCGTTGCTGCTGATGTTTATACTAGTCTGCAAAGATTAGAAGCTGGAGCAGATTACTTATGTCGGCCACAAGAAAGAAAAGAAAATACGAGCCCTCACGTGCGAGCCCGTGTAGTCGTGAGGTAAAAGATTGCGAGCGTTACTGAACCAGAAAGAATATCCGACAGCCTGTCCACCCAGATGACGAAAGATGTGGCCATGTGCAGTTTACGCGGTGCAAATCTGCGCCACTGTGGTGCGAGTGTCCATCCGAGCTCGTCAGTTTCAGCGTCATCACTGCTAGAAGAAAGGTGTGGCTCGCATGCCTCGGCTCGGAGCTGCGTCGCATCTTCATCGTGGCTCAGAAAAATCGCAGCATGGCGGATCTGGGGCTGTCTGGTCACTCCGGGAATAAACTTTCTTCCCATCATCAACATCAATTAAAAGTATTAAATATAATTTAATTATAAAACCAATTATATAAATAGAGACTAATTCGCAAGATGAATTTATTAAACCTAATTAGTTCATGATTTGATCATGTTGTGCTACAGTAAATATATGGTAATGATGAATTAATTAGGCTTGATTCGTCTGTGAAATAGCCTCCATTTATACAAGGAAAAAAAATTATCTTTACCTCCCTAAGCTTTAAGATGAGTCCGCGTTTCCTCCCCATACAATAAAACCGTCCGTTTGGACTCTTTGGATTCGCGATACCGGACATATGACCTCCCTGGCTGGTTTATCTCAGTGATTTTGCTCTTTTTATTTTATGTTTATTTTAGCTGAATCTTTGAAAATGATAGTAAATCATAAAAAATAATAAAATGAAAAATTCAATTTTGTTAGACTCGACGTGAGTAGATCTATGCAGTGAACATATGATATGATATAATTTAGTAAAAAAATTATTATACTTTTAGATATATACTTTTCTATAATTAATTCGTAGCTATAGTTTCTGTGGTTCAATTACTGTGAAATTTTTATTATGAGCTGATCATTATATGATTGAGCTGTAGTAAAAAATTCATGCTCGTTGGATCATATATGCTCGAGCAACTGAAGAGTCTTTGATATATAGCTTGGAATTTAGTTGCTCGAGCATACATGATCAAATGAACATGAAATTTGTACTATAGCTCAATTATGTAATGATTAGTCCACCATAAAACTTTCACCATAATTGAATTACGAAACTGTAACTATGAATTAATTATCAAAAAATCTATATCTAAAAATACAATAAAATATTTTTACTAAATTATATCATATCATATTCACTTCATAGATCTACTAATGTAGAGTCCAATAAAATTCTATTTTATTATTATTTTTGATTTACTGTGATTTTTTAAAGATCCAACCAAAATAAATATAAAACAGAAAGAGCAAAACCACCGAAAGAAACCAACCAGGGAGGTTATGTGTTCGGTATCGCGAGTTTAAGGAGTCCAGACGGATGGTTTTATTGTTTAGAGAGGAAGCGCGGATTCGTCCCAAAGTTCATGAAGGTAAAAGAGATTTTTTCTTTATGCAATTAGTTTTAAAATTTACTCATATTTAATTACTCTATTTAATATCAAACATCCGATGATCCGGACAAAAAAAATTAGTGCTCGGTCCCAGCCAGTCAGCTTATAGGTTGCTAACGACAGTTGAGTCTTGAGACTTCAGTTGGATGGAAATGGAATGGAACGGCCAAGGGCAGAGCGTTCGCTGCTAGTCAGGTTCACGCTGAGCCCAAAGCCACGGGCCGGCAGAATAGAACGCCGGCCGCGTTGGGCTGCTCTCTGCAAAAGCAGAATAGTTTTTTTCCCTTGTAGTTTTGGGGAAATACTAGGTGATGTAACCGGGGCGTCAGGGCGAATTTTCTTGGATGGAAACGGAAAGGTCCCTTCCCCGTGTGCGTGTAGCTTTTCGCCTTTTCCCCACTCTTCCCTTTCTCTCTCATCTCTTCCGTTCCCGTCCCAGGTCCATCTCCTTGCTCGCACATCCCCACCCCACCGTACGAGATCTCCCACCGACCACCTCGGAGCTGAAATGAGCGGCGGCGGCGGCGACGGAGGCGGATTGGGCGCCGGCTTCTCGTACCAGAAGTTCGTCCACGTCGCGCTGGAGCAGACCCGCCTCCGCACCGCCCTCGCCCCCCACCCATCCCAGGTTCTTTCGCTTCCCTGCCTCATCTCCTGGGATGCCCGTTCTTGAGCTCCTTCTACTGTACTACTCTGCTTCTTGCTACTTAGATCTTGCCTCCATAGCTGCACTACTCTAACAACCGTATCAACCTACCGTGGCAACTATATATCCGTCAAAAAATTTGTGTATGCTGGTCTTAGTCAACGTCAATCCCAACTCTGAACCAGTAGGCTACATGGAGCCCCACAATCTGTGATTTGATGCTGTCATTGGACTATACGTTTGGTATTAATTTGTGAGGCCACACGCACTCGTAATGCTCGTGTTTGCTGAAGAAGCAAGCTGGCTGCAGAAATATCTATTCTGCATCTTTAATCTGAAAAACAATTTGACCAACCTAGGAGGAACCGAGGAACTAGGTGGCTTTTTAATCAAGAAAAAAAATAAGCAGCCAAATTCGTCTCTACGAGAACTTGAACTTGGCTAGTTGGCTGGTCCATGCCCTCGACCAACTGAGCTAGAATCAGTTCTTCCTGCATCATCAATCTTGAATACCATAGAAATTATATGTTCTAAAATATTAGTTGGCGTAAATCAGTTTTGTCATTCCCTTCACCGTGCGAAATTTGACATTTTATCTCATCATGCTTCCAGGAAAAGTTCAAGTTCATAAAAACCAATGAGGATAACACTGTTTTGAATGCTCTCTCATTCAGCGCCCCCAAGATTAGACTGCTTCGGAGCCTGGCAATTGAGCAGAAAAACTCGGTTCAGGTATTTGGTCTCTTCTGAGTTGAAATCCTCCATTTGGAAAGTTTGTGTGAAGTGACAAATAACTGAAATACAAGTTCAGAGTTGGGCATCTGTTCTATCTTCTTATTGCAAGAAGGGTTTTTTCCTTTCTTCTTCTTCTTCTTCAAAAAAAAAAAGAAATTACCTTTGTGCTTCTCCGGCATATATGTCTGCTTTTTTCCTAACAAGGGTTTGTTAATTTGTGAAATCCAAAAGTGCTTCTGACTGCTTCACGTTGCAGTTTCATTTCTCCAATTATGTTAATATATCCTAATTTCAGGTTCTAGTGTATTAGCATTTTTCTTGAATCTTCCTTGGAACATCTATTTTAACAATGTAGCAAATGATTGCCGACCATGTTTAGACTTCTCGGTTTCTCATTTTATCATTTTGCTTACTGTTGATGGTCTCATCTTGGAGTGCTTATGATGCGCATATATGCTGGTGCAGGTTCTTGACTTTGCTGCCTTCTCAGAACCTGAATACGACCTTCCTATATTTTGTGCCAACGCTTTTACATCTCCTGCACGTAGTATTGTTGTCTTGTAAGTGCCAGAAATGATTGCCATTGCAAGAAAAATTGTCCTTTCATCATGCAGTGCCTATGCATGAATTTAAGTATTCCCTGAATGAATAATTTAGACTACTTTCAGGGATCTGAATCCTTTGTACGGCACCACTGAACACGAGGATTACAGGGAAAAATACTACAGGAATTTGATGCCTCATATACACAAGTACAGTGAGGTATTTTGATCTTGTCCTTCACCCAACATAATACTTCACAAACTCGAAGCCTTCGTGTATTTACTTTATGTGTAGCTCGATGTCTTTAATAGATGAAATGCAGCTTCTGCCCTGGGGTGGCAAAATTACAGGGAAGTCTCTGAGATTCTTCTCTCCTATTGTTATCTGGACAATACTTGAGCCAACTGAGGCCAACCACCAAGTTCTATACTCAGCCTTCATGGATTACTACAAGGTGCGCGCACAACGTTTATGTTTTCTGTTTTCTTTGGTTTCTTTGTGCTGCCAGTAGTTCTCATTATTATGGGCATGCAGGTGTGGCTCGAATTAATGGATGAAGCAGTTCAAGAAACAAGCGTGGAAAAAATTGATAGAAATAGAGAAGCACAACATAAATATCTCACATGGAGAGCCGAGAAGGTTTGTTTGATTGTCCCCTGAAACCATTGTGTGCATAAAAGATTGTATCAATTGGGTTTATATACTTTGAGTATCAACTGTATTGAACTACCGCTGCAGCTTAGCTGGTGTCCAACTTTCTTGTATGTAATAATACACTGACCACTCATCACCCTGTTGTTCTGTTTAATTTTCAGGATCCTGGTTATCCACTGTTAAAAAAGTTGATTGGTGAATGTGCTGCCAAGGTTGCTTTCTTGTCTTCACCGTGACAGCATAAGTGTAGTTACTTTCTATTATTTTTAAGGCGTTCTTTGGAGTTTATTGTTGCCTCCATATACAGGATTTGGTGAGAGAGGTTCTGTTTGAAGGAGTCGATTCGCTTGGGACAAAGCCATTCCTGGAGTATTTCCCCGAATATGCACAGGAAGATGGGACGGTAAACAAGAAGCGGAGTATGATTGGGAAGTCATTTGAATCTCGGCCTTGGGATGCTCATGGACGGTTCATCGGCGATGCTACAACATCGGAGTATGATGGGTAGCAGCTAAGCTATTCTACTTCATTTAGCTACAACAGCCGCGCTTATTTCTCCTTGTTCTTGATAGCGGTTTTGCTTCTGCACAAATGCACATTTCTGTACGCATTGATTTTCGTCTCCAAGCTTTTTCGTCGCATGCGAGATTAATTCTTTTATTTCAAAAGAAAAAGATTAATTCTTGTGTGTTGTACAGACCTGCAATTCCACTCGTATGACTTGTAGTTGTAGTTTGGCAGCTACAGCTTTCGTTGGGAAGAGAGACAGGGATGGCACGCGTGGAGGCAAAGGAAACTGGTGCTCACGGCTTTCGTGTCGGCCTAACCGCCTAACCGCAGCAACGGACGCACAGCGCCACCGACTCTTGCCATGGACGCCGTCTGCATGAGCTGCAGTGCACCAAGGGGCCCTACCGGCGGGGTAGTGGTGAGCAGGCCTCTGATGGAGGTGGTCGGCGTCTGGAACGTTGATCAGGCGAGCGGCACAGCAGAGAAGAAGAGGCCACGCGGAAGCAGAATTGGGTTCGTCCGTACAGGAGCGGTTGTACGTTCGTGGGCCGTGGCCCTTGTTCAGCGGCCCAACGAGAGAATTCCGCGCAACCGTTAATAAGGGTGCGTCGGAACTGATTCTGTGAGACGTGATTCTCTGCTGAATCCAGCAGGAGATTCTGTCAAATAATTTTTCATAGAGACGTGATTCTCTGCTGATTCTATGAGATGATTCTGTGAAATGATCTAAGAGGCTGGAAGCTGAAAAAAGTAGCCTCTCCTAATATATGCAGTGATTGTCCATCCTGATTTTAAAAGTTTACGCTAGAGAATAAAAATTAATTACTATCAGTCACAGAATCACTTCTCCATAGCCCTAAGGAACTCCATAGCCCTAAGGAAGGTCTTTCCTAGCAGTAGCAGAGTTGAAACTAGGTCTACTCTGAGGCAACTAGGCAAGGTTCACATATTCCCATCCCATAGGGCAACACAACAAGGAGAGGCATCTCCATGGCCGTGCACTCATCAACGCTTGCTACGGAGCCGGAAGCAACCGGGAAGCTGCCATGCCCATGCGACCCTAGGCCTCGCTGAAAGCCTGAAACAACCGAACAAACCATGCCTCGAATCCTTTTACTTCTCTCTCTCTCTCTCTCTCTCTCTATCTCCCCCAGCAGTCAGCACAGGTTACACAGCGACGCCTGTCAAAAGGAAAGAAGATCCATGTGCATGTGCACGCGCACCCGCGTACAGGGAGAGGCACCAGCAAAAGACGATTGTACTCTGCAAAAGTGCTTAAGTAAAGGTCTCTCGCTGCTCTCTTCCCGTTCAACTCATCATGATTCAACAACTTGAAAGAGGCACACCCCGCAATGCAAGTGAACAAGACAAACTTGGCTAGGTGTGAAACCAGCGCCTAACCAGCCATTAGGCCTAACCTACCTCTAAGCACTCCAAGAGAGAACCCTTCCAATAATCCGACTCTTAGCACATAGCTCATAATATAAATAGTTCCGCACGTCATCCTCACATAATCTTGAAATACGTGTACGAGACTATCTCTGGATTAGCTCTTCTCTCTCTTCTATTAAAATATGAGAAAATATTCTATAAGCTAGCTCAACAGTAATCAATGGAGGAAGTCTTATGCTTTCGTTGAGATTTGGAGAGAGCTTTTCCTAAACCCACTTGCTTTGCTTGTAGTTCCTGACCGATCCACCACCCCACGCCCAACCCTAAACTAAACACGTCTCTGGCGCGTTGGCAAGCAGCCAAGCTCCCTACACATGCAGGCATGCAGCCATGCGCATGGTCGTGGTCTCTCGTCGCCAGGCCAGGCCCCATCTGCATGGAGCTGCAGAGATTGACCAGGCCAGAGCCAGAGAAAGCAGCTGGCTAGCTACGAGCTCCATCTCCACTCCATGTACCATGTGAGAGCTCTGCTCCAGCTCCGCGACACCGCAAGGGGGAGCAGTAGGCGTGAGTGCTGGGACCATCCTCACGGCTCACGAGGACGGATGGGGACCTCACCTCGCATGTGACTGCTGTGAGCTCTGCTGTTGCTGTCATCGCCTCCATGGAACCGGCCGCAAAAGCTGCATGGAAACCAGCAAGAAGCTTCACCTAAATTACCTGGGGGAGTTTCCTGAGAAACAGAAAAAGGACAGCATAAACAATTGAAGCTGCAGGCTAATCCCATGGGGAGTCGCGACCATTGCGCTAATGACCATGCCAAGGTATAATACAGTACAAAGGACCTGCCACTCCCGTGTACGTACGAATGGAACAAATATTCCCTCGGGTTTATTCGGTCAAATACTGCACCACTGGCAGGCTACTCTGCTTTGACCGGACCCCATGCATCCAAGGACGTGTCACTGTAAAATAGCAGTGATTTGGTGGGCAAGCGCACGGAGTAGCCAGAAAGTTCAGAGGTTTCAGAGCAGCTGTATGTTACCAGTTACAATGCTCGCATGTCGGCAACAATGCATCACCGGACCAACATGCACGCAATCGATGTGCAATTTCCCCCGCCCCAAATGCAAGTAGGACCTGAAGGCTGGAATGCTCTTAAGCCGGTCAAAGGAGATGCTGTCAGCGCCTCGGGGTTCTTCGAAGAAATTCCAAGGCAGTTTGCAAGTGAATCTTCAGGGATGGAAAAGTTGCCGGGCAACTTTGCTATCATCTGCATGCCTGCTTCTCCTCTGATGATATCGACCCATAATCTGCAGAGCTGGGTAGGCTGCTTATCATGATTCTCCTCTGATGATGGTTCGTTGTAACTGATAAGATGTTTGCTTCAAGCACAAAAAAGAGACGAAAAGGCGGCACCGCACGCCTGGAGAATAGTAGAATACTGACTGCAACTTGTGAGCGGAAACTTGCCTTGCAATTCTCTTTCTGGAAACTGACGGCCCCTTTGAACGGCAGTAGAAACGGCAGGGCTAGATTTAAAATTAGAGCACACAGTTTTCTGTCTGGGAAGGGGGGAAAAAACAAAGACGGCAACCATCTGCGCTGGAAAGCGTCAGAGAGATGAAAGCGAGGAAACCACGAACGTATTCTTTGATGATCCAAGAAATCACAGCTTAACTAGCTAACCAAACAGTGCTGGTAAATGATAAGGAAGCTGGCCAGAAGTAACACGCTAGCTAGATGATGGAGAGGAGGTCTCGCCCACTTTGCCCAGTCAGCAGCACGGACGTGGGCTCGCCACGTTGCCATCCGAACCACACGTCCGCAGGGGTGGAACGTGGCGGCACGCAAATTCGAATCTCCAATCATTCATCCGACGCAAACAGCCAAATTTCCTCCAAATCTCGACACCGCAAGCTGCCGGCAACAGATACAATCTCGACATACAGTGGGAGAACATGCACCTCTAGCTACTGGTAGGAATTGGTAGGATTTAAATAAATTTAGAAAAAAATTGAAAGAACCAAGCATTCGCCTTGCCGTTATACTCACTCTCTCGCGACAAATAATTTTACAACGAGCTTGCATTTGCATGCACGGGGCTTTCGCTAATCGCGCATGGATTAGCAGCCCAGCCAGCAAGCGCTTTTAAATTTTTAATGGAGCACTCCGTCCTACTAGTAGGCGGTTGGTAGCAGCAGCCTATCATCCTGCGCGCCCAAAAGGAAAATGATCTCGCCATCGCCAGCGGCTTCGTCTCTGAGCGCGCATCAGGGCCGGGGCAATTCCAATCTTTTGTTTGGTCAGGTGACGAGCGAGGGGATCACAAGAAGGTTGCTGTTGGGGCGGCCGTGGTGGTGGCGTTCATCATCATGCGCGCGAAGTCCTGGAATCCGACAAATCCGTCGCCGTCGGCGTCGACGCCGCCGATCATGCGGCGGCAGTCGTCGAGGCTGCAGCCCTCGGCGCCGCCGCCGAGGATGGCCTCCATGACGGCGCGGAGCTCCTCGGCGGTGATGCGGCCGTCGCCGTCGGCGTCGAACACCCGGAACGCCTCCATGAGCTCGTCCTCCCCGCCGGGGGCGGGCGGCTGCGCGGCCATGGCGGCCACGGCGTCCAGCTCGTCGTCGGAGGGCTCCCCGTGGCCGAGGCGCCGCAGCACGGCCTCCAGCTCCCGCCGCGGGATCTCCGCGGGGGACAGCGACAGCACGGACCGCGGCGTGGAGGACCGCGCCAGCGTGTCGTCGGAAGAGGACGAGGACGCCGACGCGAACGACGGCGCCTCGCTGCGCGACAGGGACCGCTTCCCGCTGCCGTCCTTCTTGCTGCCGCTCCACGACCGCTTCGGGGACGGGAGGGAGAGCTTCCTGGCCAGGGACTGGACGGAGAGCTTCATCTTCTTGCGCTGCTGCTGCGCCGCTGCCGGTGGGGATGAGAGGGAGGCGGTGGTGGTGGGAATGGAGGGAGGACGAGCGAGAGGTGGGAAATAAAAAGGCGGGGCGGGGGCGGGGGCGGGGGCGGGAGGGGAGGGAGTGAGCTTCGCGGAAGCTTCGTGCGGCGCCGATTTTTCGGCTTCGTCCCGTCCCCTCCGGCTCTGGTTAGTTATTACTATTCTCTCCCTCCTGGGGACTGCTGCGGGCGGATTTATCTTCTTCTTTCGCGCGCGACCCGGATCGCCTGCGCGAGCTGGAGGCTGTTGCAACGCCTGTGGCGCCCCATCCTCCTCTGCCTTTTTACGGCTAAAAACGAAAAGAGAGGTGGCAGCAACCTTGTTCATCGAGTTGGCAGGGGCAGGTGGTGACGGTGTTGCAAAAAATAGCTGAGGCGTGATTTACATGTGCTATGTTAGATGGAGCGTAAGGATTATGTTAGGCCTAACGCTGCAAACTGGAATGTCAGTCGATCTCAACATCGACACCTAGCATGGAGCGGTGGTTCTACAGTGTCTAAGGAGGCTGTATGAGTAGCAATCTCTTCGTTTGCTAAGGAATATGAGCATTTACTCCCTAATTTCCACGTGCTTTGTGAGAAAGGAGAAATTTAGAAATATATCCTTACACGGCTAAAGTAGAACCAACTCTCCTGGAACGAGTATGGGTGGACCATTTTTTTTTTCCAATTCACTGTTGATATGATCGATCTCAAGTAAAGTTGATAGACTCATCTCTTCAATTTTTTTTTCGCTCAAAATTTCACTATTACTTGTATGGGTCATGACTAGAGGTTACGATTTTTATCCTTCGGTTCGAATGAAAGTGTCATGTTACGTACAACGAGTTTTCATGTTACATGCAGTTCTTGTGTGTGTTATTGTGGACTTATCTTCTGATAGCAAGAAGTACTAAAATGGAAGTTGCAGTATCGTGCGTCGTGGGCACAGAGGATCTTGACTATCATTTTGGGATGGACAAGGTAGGTCCTCGTAGGAGTATGTTGGGCCCCGCTCAGCCCACCATCTCTTATTCTATAGCCTCCTGCCCTCCTGTGCGTTTGGTTTGTTTATTCATGTCAAGGTGGGGAAAAAAAATTGAAAGGAACAAAAGTCTTGCTAGTTTCAAGTTAGCTTGTGCCCTTATAAAATTCTGATACTCTGCTGGCCTTTCGTTTTTAGCTGTCGCTGAGAAGCCTGTTTAGTTTGAAGATGTTCCGGTTTATAGCTGGCGGTGCTAGGACCGAAAGGTGCAAATTAATAGGGGCAAAGATAGCCGGTTAGCTGAAAAGGACTGTTAACCGCATCATCATATATCGGTTGCACCCTAAATGAAAAAACCTGTTATCTCTATAAATATATCTTTTTTATGCTATAAAATAACTCTCTCCCTCTCTCTCTCTCCGTGGAGTATATATATAGGTACTTGCATGCATGGTAGTAGTAGGTACGTTTGTTTACGAGAGTTGATAATTTTATTGTTAACCCAATTAGTTGGGTGATCAGGATTCTGATTGGTTGGTAACTGACGCGCGCGGTGACTTTTATATGTTGGTTAGGTAGGGAGTTCAGATTTTGAAGCAACAGCCGACGACTTGGAATAGATTAGTGTTATTACTCCAGTTTGGAAATGGCCAGTTTTAGATACTACTGAATCTTCCTCCATTTTAAATTGTAGGTCTAGGTCATTTTGATAAATCTGCATATGTAGGTTTTGATATGCATCTAGATATACACTACATCTAAATACATACTAAAAATTATGTATCTAGATTTGCTAAAATAAACTATAATTTAGAACGAAGGAAGTATATACTAGCCATCAAATCATCTCTTTTTTTTTAAAAAAAAGGAGAATCATCTCATTTTGAAGCCGGTGATGCGCAGCTGCTGATGTCTTTCCTTCCGTATACGGCTGTTACTACTGATCCACGCACGCACGGATCGATGACACGTACTATGTATAGATACATAGTCAAGCCTCCATGCATCAGTATATATGATGAATGGTGATGGGTCCTTGTGTGATGATAAGCTATGGATGGAGATTTCGCAAGCCGGCCTCACACGTCCAGTCTCCAGTCACATATTCTCTCTGCATTTTGTTGCGTTTGCTGGTCGATCGCCAGGAGCGAGCGAGCAACACGCTAGGATCGAATAATTGCATGATTTGGATACAAAGTTGCATTGGGGATGTCTTGACACTGACAGACCACGACCGTTCATGCTTCATGAAAAAGAATAATATGGTTCCATCCATTTTAAAATGTAGTTCGTTTTGATTTTTTTAAAATTTTTTCTATTTGCTATGCATCTAAATATAACATATGTGTAGATGCATATCAAAATCTATAAATCTGAAAAGGATAAAATAATCTACATTTTAAACGGAGAGAGTACATGCATGTATACCTGTACGTACAAACCATCTCTATGTCGTGTGTCTTTGCTGTGGATCCGAGTAGTTAAGAAATGGTGTGCTGCAGGGCAATAAATTGAGCCCCCTGATATAGATAGAGATAGATACACATGTCGTTGCACTACCGCTCGGTTTGTTTGGCCAGCATGCAGCAGTAGGATCGGAGCTGGATGAGGGAGGGAGTTTCCAGGAAGCTTCCGGCGGCGGTCATGGTCTGGTCCTCCGACGATCCTCATGCTCGATCGAGGTCGTCTCGATCATCTCCAATTCTCCACACGATCGACAAGCAAGGTTGGCGCAATCCTGGCCACTGCGCACAGACAGCTACGTACAGGAAACGACAGGAGGGCAGCGATGATCGAGCGGTTATCTCAGCTGGTTCAGCTCGATCAGGCTCTGGGAGTTTTGACACGGCTAGTAGGCCTCCACCGCCACGCACTTCCCAAAACCGTGTTGAAACCTGAAACCGACTTGCTTGGTGGAGGTCGCGGCGATGATCTGGCTCAGGCGCACTACACGCTAGCTTCTGCACCTACGCGTCCTGCCTTCTTGATTAGTTGCTCAATTAGCTGTGGTAGCAGTGTATTACTAATACCTAGGCAGGCACAATTGGCGTGGCTGCGGTGGATTGATCATATATACATGAGATAGCAGTCAGGTCAGCCCAAACACTGCTTATCTTTCTCAGTTGCATTTCCAAGCAACTGCTACAGAACCTTTTTCTTCTTCTTCCTTTCTTTACATAAAAAAGCTAAATTATCCTGTACCAGCTATATATATGCTGTTCGTCTCTGAAATTTTGAACCAATGATTGCTGGTCCAGTTTTCTGACGAATACAGTATGCAGTCAGGATGACAGAGCAGGCGACGATAGATCGACAAATGTCGCATCAGCAACCTTTCTTCTTCGAAAGAAATATATGCGCAGCATCAACCTTTTCGATCATGTATGGTGATGGTCTTATGAAAATGTTGAGCAGCATAATACTACTGCAGCAGCTAGCTAGGGTTGCGGGAGCTGCGTGTACAGGACGCAGTGCGGGACAACGAATTAATTAAAGGCACCAGCAGCAGCTTTGTTGGGAGCATTTGTCGCTAGTATATAGACAGATTAAATGAATGGATGGATGGATACTAACTGGATACATGAAGCTAGCCACCCACCCATGTGAGCTGCCGTTGGGAGGGAGAGCTGGTTTAGTGGGTGGCCAGTGCGAGCTACCAGTGGTTCAGTGCGAGCATATGCATTATGATTGCAATCATGAACGAGACAGAACACTGATCATCATTGAACGTCGCGGATCTAAGCCTCCACGAAACTATTTCTTTCTTCTTATTCTTCTTCTTTTTTTTTTTGCCAATTTACATTTACCGTGCAGGTGCAGCGTCTCACATCTGGTAGGCCGGCCGTGCAGAAATAATAATTCTGAACAAAAAGGCCGCAGCTTATTGCAGTGGGGGAGTGCGCGCTGTTGCTTGCGGCACCAAATTACTAGATAAGTATGTGAGCTAATGAGAAGGTGATTGGTCGAGTTCAAGTAATTATAAGTTTTTTTTTTTGACGTTAGGCTGAAAGGAATCGGTGCTCGCAGCCTAAGAGGGAGGGAATGAGTTATACAATTTTAAAAACCTTAACCTATGGCTCAAACTATTAGCACAAGTATAAGATAAAACATATAATCGATACGCAACTAGGGTTCAACTAGTGTGAAAATCTCATCCTAAAATTTTTTGCAAACTATAACCAATCCTAGCAAGATACTACACTAAGAATGTAAAGGCACACAAGTTGCAATATAAACTGCGGAAATGTAAAGGGGGTGAGAGGAAGCAAACTCTTGACGCGTGATTTATCTCGTGGTATCGGTAGGTACAAAGCCACCCCTAGTCCACATTGTTGAAGCACTCACTGAGAGTATTGCTTCCCGATCACCAAGTTTCTTTCGGGATTTTTCTTGACTCGCCACGAAGTCTTAGCCACGAAGGCTCTTGTCAAGTCCCCAGTCACCTTGATGCCGCTTTCCACTAAGAAGCTTCTTCACAAAGGATGGGGGTCTCCATGTCCTCCGCACAAAGCCGTCGGCGCCGCTCCACACCATACCAGAGGGTCGATGACTTGCCGGCGAGCCACCAAGACTCAAAGGGACCGGCTCTATGAGATACAACTTGGGGTTCACTCAAGAACCAGCACACGAGGCAGCAACGTCTTGCTCTCTCACTCCCTCTAGAGCTAAACCTAACACTAACACTCTCAAAGCTTGTGCTAAATCTAAAATTGTGATCGATGAGCTCTTTGGTTGGCTTGAAGAACTTCTTCAGAGTGTGGGTAACTTCTCACGAACTCCAACAACCTCAAATGATCCGAGGTGAGACTTTATATTTACTAGAGGGCAGCTCATAGCCGTTGATAGCTTTTACCTAGAAAAGCATAAAGCGTCGGTTAAACCGGTCGTACTCAGCCTGCGTACTAGCCGTTGAACTCCAACTGCCATCCTCTGCTGACGTCATTGCACCGACACCTTGCACTGACGTCCGTGACCGGTTCTGAAGACTTTGCTTGGGAATACTTCTAGGATCAAAATATGCGTACTGAGTAACCACAACACGTTTGCACCGATACTTTCTTTTGCGCCGCCGGTTTAACCGGTGCCTCTGTTATTTCTTTACTTGATTGCCATGTCATCTCCTCATTATACCGTTCTTACACCGACGCCTCCATTCTTACAGGTGCTACTCTGATTTCTTCACTTGATCGTCATATCAACTCACCAAAGCACCGATCAATTATAAGTTTATGCCGTCTGTTTAACTGGTCGACTGATTTCAGCTGGCATTTGTCCGATTCGTCGCCGCGATTATTTGGATATTTTAACAGCAAATTGGATCATCTTGTATATAGATTGAATTCCATCTATGAGATCTAGAAATTCTACAAACTTAAGCTTACGAACTCGTTAATCCCATTGACTAGAATCATCAAAATTATAATAATAGACTAACGGGGCCCGGCTGCTTGCATACGCCGTTAGCGCGGGGCGACGAACTGTGCACCCGGGCGCGGCGCATGTTTATTTGTCTCGCTCGCAGCTGTGGAACCGGCCCGGCCGTGCAATAATTTCCTATAGGGGATTGGTGGCTCGTGCGTTCGTGCGTGCGCGCATCGACTCAACCCTGACGTAGCCGCTGTACTCGTGTGCTTGTCGCAACTCGCAAGCAGCAGCTAGTAGTTGCAGGTCGCCTGTCGTGTGCCACGCGCATCAAATGGATCGCCGGCGCCCAGCAGCAGCCGGGAGTCCGCGCGCGGTCGCCGCCGGCGGCGGGCTGGGCGCCACTTGCTAGCTACTAGCTCATGATTCATGAAGTGGGTAGCACGACAAAGCTTACTTGCGGGCGGTCGTGGACGCCGTCGGTCGGGGTGGTCAGAGCACGCTTCTACTCCGTCCGCCCGGCCGCTTCCTTGGTGCTTCAGGCCGGCGAGCTCCCATCCAGACAACAATGTCCGGCCGGAGCAAACGTCGCAGCTCGCACGCCACGCACTGCTACTACTATAAGTCCACACAAGCCAACAAGTGCTTTCTTTGTTTCTCACCACGACTACTCTTGTATGTATGTATGTATGTATGTATGTATGTATAATTCACCACGACTACTACTTACTCGAACATGGATGGATGGCACCGCACTTAAGTTCGCTCGGGCTGTCTTGCTTTGGGCCCGAAATCAGTTCAGGTTCTGGCCCGGCCCAATATGTTCGTCCGCCAATTGTGACACCTTTTTGCTCAAGACGCAAGTCAATGTTTTCCATGCAAGAGTCCAGTTTCTCTCTTTCTTGTCTGATCCAAGGGCGAGTTGGAGCTCTATGAACGAACAACTTGCCTGTGTAGGTGGGATCTTTTAGTTGCAGAGTTCTCTTGAATCAATGAATTTCAGAAAGAAATGGTCGCTTATCACATCCTCTCTGCTCTCCTCCAAACCCCACAAAGCCACCAAAATGCTGCCGATGACGAGGTCGTTCAACCGTTCAAGAGCCCAGCGGGCCCACTGCACCCTCACCCTCCGGCCCACCATCAAACCCGCCTCCTCTCGCAGCAGTCCACGGCTCCACGCCCTCCCTTTGACCTGGACACTGTGTTCCATCCCCACATTCCACCCACCTGCCGGCCACCTGCTAGGGTTTAGGGGTTTGCGGCCACCATGCACCACCACCTGTCGCGCCTCCTCAGGCACCGCCCCCTCCTCCTCCCCGCCGCCTCCGCCGCGGCCTTCTCCACGTCCTCCAAGAAAACCTACGCACGCCGGGCCAAGCCGCCGCCAGCGGAGCCCGCGCCGGCGAGCACCGGGGAAGATGCGGCGGCCGCCTCTCCTGTAGCCGAAGCGGCGGCGGAGGCGGAGGCGGAGGCCGCGTGGCAGAGGGAGAAGCTCCCGGGCGAGCTGCCGCGGCCGCCGACCATCCCGTTCCAGCCCAAAGTGGCCAACACCGTGGGCCTCGTCGGCACCGTCGGCGCGCCGGTGCACTTGCAGCGGACGGCCGACGGCCGCTTCTCCGCGGTCTCCGTGCTCGTGCAGGACCGCCGCGTCGACTTCCCCAGTTTCTGGTGCGACGATTGCTTCCCTTCCCTTGTTGCTTTTCTGTACTGCCTGCCGGTCATCGGTTGGTGCAGTTAGGTAGTGCTTGTAACTGGAGGGAGGGCGTACATGTTCCGACGTGAGAGGCATTTCATCACCTGGGGTGCTCCCATATCACAGGTTTTGGTTTTGATTGTGTGGAAATGACTTAACTAAATGGATTGATGCTTTATCTGTACAATTGCGAGGTGAATCGACCTGTTTGACTGCAACAATATCACAAATTGATGCTTTATCTGTACGATTGTCTCATTTTCTAGAATATTCCTATGCATAGATTTTCATTTTCCTTTGCATTTATGCATTCTGATGTCACAGTTGTTTTCTTCTTCAGGGTTCCCATAGTTTTCAAAGACGACTTGGCACAAGTAGCTGCTTCCCACTTGAAAGAAAATGATCTTGTCTATGTGTCTGGGCAATTAACTTGTGATGTTCCACCTCTCAAGCTTGATGATGGCCAAGCAAACATTCAGGCATGTACTTCTTTCACACAACCTTTTTTTTATGTTAGTCTGTTCTTTGTAAAATAGCATGAAGGAGTAACCAGATGCTCTGCTCATATATTAGGACCTATGGTTGGATTTTAGCTATTATACTCTGCTCTGCATTTCACAATAAAGAAAAATTGAGCAATTTTAACTCTCTCTCCCCGTGATTAATGAATGGAGCCAACAGTCAAACTAACTACATGGTAATCTGCTCTAGGTTTTAGCGCACTTACTGTCATTTGTTGATAGTAAAGTTGTTGAAACGGATGTCGTAATCAATGAGGAAGAAGGGTTTATGGAAGTCGTCAAGGCTGAAAAGAAGGTTGAAGAAAAAAGAGTCAGCTCTAAATATCCACCGGGCACAGTTTCAGGTACTATATATATTTATCTTAACGAACACCCACCTGTACACCCTGAGCCCTGCTCCAATATGATAGGTTCACTTTGTTTAGATCCTCTTAAGGGATTTTCGCACCTATAATAATAGCTGAAATCAATAAAACTGAACCATTCAAGCAGTTGGTTATGCATCTTCAATATTTGTCATGACACTTTGTTGGTTATCCATGATGGGCATTAATAACATGAGATACCTTTCCGGCACTTCTGTTGGCGTGTGCATTGCTTTTAGTCTCTAATTGATGAATTTGTTTGTCTAAATGTGATTACTATTTTGTTGATCTACAATGTCCTTTGCTGGAAGAGATTTGCAAATGGGTTATGACTCTCAGAGCCATCTTGATTCCTGAACTAATTACTATGATGTAAGGGTGTGTGGAATGAATGCAAGAAAGAGGAGGTAAGAGATGTTTTTGGCATTTGGACTAGAGTCCAGGCCCCAGCTCCATCAGATGCTAGCTACATTTCAGCTGCATCAGATGCTAGCTACATTTTCCTTGAGTCGGAGCCAGTTGAAGCTCTATTGCCATGGGCCCACCTGCTGTAAGCCTTTTGAATAAAAGAGGAAGATGCTGGCGAGAGCTAGAGAGGACGGAGAGAGGGTGGGTCACATGGTTGGAGAGAATAATTTGTTTTTTTATTGTTAGTGGGACCATGTTTTAGAGCTAATTTTAGAAACTAGCCTGATAGCCTCTGTGTGACATTGAGGTGAAAGGAAAGAAGTTAGCCTCTCTACTATTGCTCATGCTCTAACACAGGAAGCGTCTATTGGTACACTTTCACTGCACTTGTTGGTCGTGATTACTGATGCACGGTTTCATTTACACTTACATATAAGGTGGGCAAGCAGTTAGCTGCCCTAAGATCATTGCAATACACATAACTAATATGCCAATATAGGCCATATATTTTTAGGATATCGTGTATGTTTGTTGCACTTGCAAAGTACATTACATGGGTATGCAACTTTATTAGGATACTGTTTGGATAAGAGGAATTTTGAATCTTAAGGATTTTGTTCAATTTCAAATTATTTTTTGTAAAAAAGTTCCAAATGTTTCACCTCATCCAAAGATGCCGAAATTATTCTCTCTCTCTTTTTTCGTAACTAGTTCCTGTAATGTGATTTCAGTTGTAAATTATAGATAACTTCTGCAGTTTCTGATGATGACATGATATTGGATTCTCAGGTTACAAAAGCAAGCGGGATAAGTTCAATAAGCTCTGGAATGATGTTATAACGAGACCACAAGATTGGACTGATAACCGGCCACAAAAGAAGAATGGATCTGTGAGCATACTACTTATAGAAGTTCATTCCCTTCAAAGAAAATACAGTCTGTAAGCTACTAATACTCTGATAAACGCAGATAAGTGCAAAATACCCTGATTTTAAGAACAAGGTTTCAAAAGAGGCACTCTGGCTCGACAGTGCACCAACCGCAGTGCTTGGAAAGCTGGAGGATTCGGTCTTCAGTAGTGGTTATGCTGCAAGCAAAGAAGATAAACCTTACCGTAATGGCACGCAAAAGGGAAAATTTAACCCTTTTTTCACCTTCCTTTGTTTATCCGTGTTTTTTTTGTGTTTGCAGGTACCGGTACAAACTGGTCAAAATTTAGGAAGAGCCCAGATGCTTCTGCTGTGTCAAAACTAAAACCTGGAGAGGGTATGAAATCTGTTCTTTGTTCCCTGCTATTACATCCCTTACAATGCATTTATGCATGTTCCATTGTTTAAAATCTATCTTGAGAGCCTCTGGGTATTCTTTTGGTTCCCTTACCATGCATAGTGCTTTTTTTTGGCAAGTGATATGTTCTCCATTGCTATGTGTTTGCACATATAGATTGTATTGCATGTTGATGGCTATAAAATTACTACGGCATAGCAAATCTCTTTTCCCCAGTCATCCAACTTGATAAATTACACTTTCTCCAGTAACGTCTGATAATTTCTTAAGCAAAACATTCCCTTTTTCTTGGCACAGAAATTGGTAGTTTGAACCTGTTTCACTGATGTCACATCATTTTGCTTTCAGAGGAGTTGTGGCGAGACCTACTGGACAATCCAGCGAATTGGTGGGACAACAGAACAGACAAGGTGTGTATAAAGGGTAGAAAACACATTTCAATTTTATTTTCATGGTCGGATCTGTGCAAAACATTGAGTTGTCTGGTTTGGACATGCAGCCCACACCAAACTATCCTGATTTCAAGCACAAGGACTCGGGCAAAGCTCTGTGGATAGGAACCAAGTCACCTCAATGGGCTGTAGATGCGCTTCCTCCCTTGAAATTTAAGGGAGGCAACAAGGGTGCAAGAAAGCAAGAGACCTTGCTGTCATGATGGATATAAGAGCTTGGCCTTGGTGTAAGCCCTTGCCTGTGCACATCTCCATTACTAAATACTGGGGCTGTCTTTGCGTAAAGGCGTGTGGCAATTATCTTATAATTATACATGCTAACACCTGATTCAGGTAGAGTACTAAACAAAATTCAGGTTGAGCCATTGTCGTGCCAGGATCAGGATGTAAATAGTTTCCAAACTGATGCTATTACTGTCACATCCTGTCGGCTTAATTCATATACCTTTCAAGGCCCCGTTTTGGATATTGTACCCCTTTGCTATTTGCTCGCGTTTGTTGCTACAAAATTATCTTGGGGTATTTTGGGGGCCCGCTGCAGTCTGCGAGATGCATGGGTATGGCCCTATAGGCCCATTAAGAGCCTGTTTGGATGGGTGGGTCCAACCTTGGCCCATAGGAACGTTACTTGATCCCGGGCCTGCCCATATGGCCTTATGGCCATAGATACGTTGGTAACCTTTTGGAGTAGTTGTTTTCTTTGATTTTTGCTTAAATCTTTGATTGAGTTATGCTGAGCTTCTTAAGGTCAAACTATATGCTGAGTGTACCAATAGTTTGATGGGGTTATACTGAATTGCTGTCTTTTCTTCACCTGTTCAACCTGTGTCACTTACTGTTCGTCAGTCATGACAATCTGTCCGCTCACGTCGCGTCGGTGCTCCGAATTATCAATGACCTTATCATCAGAGTAATGATTGGGCACTAGGTGACGACTCCCATGATTGTTCGTCCTAACTCTTGATTCTCGTGTATCCTTTGATGCTCGCGCTGATGCCTTCGAAAATGCTACTGTACTCGGGAGTCGTATTCTGATGTCCGGCAAAGGGAGCTACCAGTGCCTCTACACCGGCCGTAGGTCAATTTCCGAGACAAAAGCAAAGCACCTTTCAAGTGCAACCATCACCTATTGGTGTGCCAACAATCCTGTCTCTGAAGATGACCCGATGCAATATTCCCAGGACAAGCTAGCTAGCACACCAAGGAGAAGCAAGGAACCCCAGCCCAAAGATGCATCCCTCTCCGATGCTTTCCAAGGCCATCCCGGCCCCTCCCTAGCTATGCGCACCCACTTGCTCTCAGTGCTGCCGCGCCGTTGACCCCCAACCCTCGCCTCCCATCACGGCCGGCTCATCGATCGATCACCTCTCCATCTCTCATCTCATCAATCCAAAGACGACGGCGGCCTCCAAATGCGATATCTTTATTTGACACCCTTTTATTGTCCCTTATTAAATGGCCTTTCGCAGTCGCCGCTCATGGTCTTGCTTTTCCTTGCTTCCCTTTTCTTCGAGGATTCCATGTCTAATTAATCCGCATCTCTGATCTGGTGAGGGATATATAGATAGCCTTCTTTGATGGGAAAAGATGCAGCATTGGCGCTGGCTTTATTTGCACATAATTAAGCACCTCCATTTCACAAGTGCCATTCGCATGATGGCCCTATTTGTAACCTCTCTGCTTCCCTTTTCCCATATAATGGTAAATTTCAGTATCATCGCGTATACTCCGTGATGGAAGAAAAACACAATTAACTAAGCAAACACCACTCTAATTTTGACCAAAGAACTGCTTATTAAGCGCAACACATTTTTGGTGGCGTGGGTTTTGTGTTGGTGCATACCGGTTGGGCGGCCATCCTATACGTTATAGAGTGGGGACCTTTTGGGAACGAAGGGATTGATGATGGAGACGAAGAAGCACTCGTGATCTTTGGAATTGGGGCTTGTGGATCCATCGATCTCTTGCGTCTCTTCTACCCATCCCATCAGGTCGTCTTTATTTCTCTCTTTTCCGTGTATGGGAAAGAGACCTAATTCTCTCGATCGATCTGGTTGCGCAACCGAGGGAGTTGATATCTAACAAGGTGCCGGGGCTAGCCTGCCACCGTCAATGAGCCCATCATGTGGGTAAAACTGTTTCCACGAGAAAGAAAGGCGGTGAAGGATAGATGTGATGCCCGGTGTGACATGTTGGGCTCATCTTGGCGTTTGCCAGTTTGGGCCTTCCATTTGCGCCAACTTGCTTGCCATGCTACCCGCCAGCAAAAGTGCCCCATGCCGGTGAATCCTCGACTACAAACTAGCTAGGCGCATGCTGTTTCTGTTTGCTTGCTCGAACAACCACTAGCTTTGTATTACCAGTAGTACTGGAGCTTTGTGAAGCATGCAAGTGAATTTTCTGGTCTCTCCTATCAAGAAAAAAAGAAAGAATTTTCTAGTCTCTGATGACGAAGACCCGGAAGAGATCGAAGAAGAAGGCGGCCGGCGTACGTGTCATCTTAATGGCAGGTAGAGATGATGAATGACCTATACGTCTCAACAACCAGCTGTGCGGCTGCAATTGATCTGGCGTACAATCTCTAAGCCTGACAGTGTCACCGTCATGCCGGCATTTCGATCTCCAGCTGCTCGCTCCTGCGTGCGTGGGCTAAGCTGCTTTACTCACGCTAGCTTGGCAGCTCGCAGTGTGTGACAGCAACGCTGGATCGATCAATTTGCGTTTGGAGGATACGATCGAGTCCATATCCTGGAAAGGACACAACCAGGTTGTCACCTATCCATAGATCTCTCAAACAAACAGATAATAAAGCGGCGGTTGTCCTGGTCCTATCCGGGGCATCATCACCAAAGAAGGCGCAGCGGCAGCCACCGATTGAGTTCACGAGTTCATACCCTTGAAGGAACGTCTGAACAAACTGATAAAATTATCGATCTGGATGCCTTGTGCAACACCTGATCCATCCTTTTCAATCCCTAGCTTATTAGCTAGCTCTTATATCCTCAACGCGATCTACGCCTCTTTCTCGCACACTTAGTCATCGTCTGTCTCAGTGTGTTCTCTTTTTTTTCTCTTGGAGGGGAGAATCTACGGTTAGCTAGAGTTGTTCTCTGTGAAATGTGAAGAGAAAATAGTGTGCATGGGACCTCCACTTGTCGCAGAGACTGGAACTATTTCCCTTTCCTAAAAAATATGGACCGCTCCATTAGGTATATATGGTCCACACAGCAACAATCACAGGATCCTAGTATCCACTAAACACTATAACATGCCGGACGGAGGACCACCGGGGATGTTATTCATAGCACTTGCGACCAGCCGCCGTTTTATCGCACATGTCCGCTGAAGATAATAATAAAGACTAGGGATAACAATGTTCCAAAATATTCTTAACTTGTTCTGCAATATTTTATTTTATTCTAAAATATTGTTATCTCCAGCGGACATATGCGATGATATAGCGAATAGTCTCACGTGCTATGAATAACATCCCCAGGACCGCCGACGACGACACAAGACAAGAGGTCAGCAGCTGGTTTATTTCCAGAAATGGAAACTAGAGGATCGAAGCAAACTGGTTATATATATATAATGGCAAAAGTTAAGCTCCTACTAAAGAGTGCTATCGCATGATACATCAGCTTAATCTATCACCTTATGGATAAAGAAAAGTTGATCAATGGAGGCTAATCTATTCTAGCTAATCCCAGCTTGCATGCATCTAGATCGACCTGTCTCTCTCCAGCAACCACGCAGACAGTTATGTGGCCCAAAGCAATCATTTGCTGCGCTCACTGAGCACAGCGATCTAAGAGCTCTCGGATTCTCTGCGCCGAAGCATAATACCAAGGATTATTTTGACAAGCTATACCTCTGTGGCTCTGTGCTCTTTCCCGTGAAGGTCAATGCACGCTAAAAGTTGCATGTACTTAATATTTTCTACACTACAATTTAATCCATGAAAACTTGTAAGGAAATAGATTTAATTGGTGAGATTTAAAGCCCCTAGCAACAACCGAAACTGTTACCGATCGGTTCCGAAGTACGACTCAAATCAAAGCTGGACAAAGTAGAAATTAGAGCAAATTAAGTAAATTAAAGATGGTGTCCCTTTTGCACCTAACACACATCGGGGATCAAAAGAGAACCCCCTTTCTTTGTGAGAGAGACCGTCCGTATCTTCATTCAATTTTGGCTATATATATATATAACCGGAAAATGGTTCTCTTTTCTTCAAAGCCTCAAATTAATAATCCATGACCAGGCCAAGGACCAACAGAGATTTCATACGAATTAGTATATGTGTACATCTTGTTGGCCGTTGGGGGAGGAGATAGATGCATGATTGATCATAGACGTAGATGCTATTGGAGATGAAGCGGCAAAGGCGCAAGCGCAAAGCAAGGGAACGCAAGTAAATAAAGCGAAGGAAGTAGGCAACAAAAGCCAAAAGGTTGAACAGCAGTGAGCAGCTAGCTAGAGAGGGGGAGAGCGGAGACATGCAGGGCAGAAGCGAGGGGCCCCTCCTCTCGCTGACAAATTAAAGGAAATCAATTCATCAGCAACGCGCGTCATGGCGTGGAATGGCTTGGGATTGGCGCTATTTGATGGGACTTGTCATCAGAACCGACCTGCCCTCCCCAAATAAACACAACATGTACAGGGACGATCCTTTTCTAAAAGGAAAATGAAAAAGATAATAATATCCGTGCATGGATTTCTGACTTCTCTGCCTGCAAATGGCTGGAGAAATGAGCAGTTGTTGCTAGTGCTTATCGTCTGGGGGCCGCCAGATGCACGTACTACGTTGCCAACAGTCTGGCAATTTCTCCAGCATGTCTCTGTCTCCTGCTACTGTAGTGGTAACATAAAATCAAAGATATAGCTGCACAGTGCGTGGTTGACATAAAATATTGTCACGACTGGTCAAGCAAGGTACCAGTAGTAGTAACAGAGCACTGTTGGAACAGTACAGGACTTTTATTCATTCACTTTTTTCGGAGGGGTATGTTGTCATATATCGCTGTTATGCCGTATCTGAAAACAGCTATATATTAGGCACTATCGGAAGCAGCAAGTTTGCCGAGTGCCCCAGGCACTCGGCGAAGACCCAAATACACTCGGCAAAGGGTTTGCCGAGTGTAACACTCGGCGAACCATACTCGGATTGGAACACCGGATTCTCAAAAATAGAATTGAAATGCCCTAAAAATGCTGGAAAGTTGCGTTCAAAGAGAAACCTTTAGAAGAAACGCAGGGAAACGGTGGGAAGCCAAACTATGAGGTTGGATCGAAGCTCGTGTTTTATTTTTCCCAAAATTCAATTCGAAAAGTTCCGTCCATAGGAATTTCAAAGGAATTGTTGGGAAGCATTTAATTCACCCAGAATTCCTATGTATGCTTTTCCTCGGTTCCGAAGGAAGCCTTAATTGGCATGGCTGCAACCGAAAGCGATAGGTTTAGGTATGTTAGGAGTCATGAGAAGGCTTAGCTTAGTTTCACATGAACAGCTTTAGCTTGCACGAGGAATAAAGATACTAGCACAAGCACATACGGAGTACGCACGCAAGCTCTTGGACGAGCGAGGGAATGGGCCCGGCTGGAACTGGCAGTTAGCTGCTACTCGTAGGCACTGGGTGTGCAGTACGCACGCGCACGTGGGAGCGCATGGTGCGGTCGACACGTGCAATGCAACATCGGACGCCGACATCTCGCTGGTGTCAGAGAGCGCCTGCCTTGTCATTGCTCCATCGGCTGCTCCTTTTTCCTTCCCGGCCTCTCGCTCACTCAGTCGCGCTTCAACGTAGCAATGGCAATGGCAATGGCATAGGAGTAGCTTGCTTGTTGGCGTAGTGCTTCCGTACATGGCGGCAGTAGCTGCTAGAGGAGCGAGGTACCTTGGTTCTCTCTTTTTCCACCTCACTGCACTGTAGCTCCACGGCCACTTCCCCATCAACTCGACCGATCGACCCATCACTTTCCTTTCCATTGCTCTCCTTCCTCCCACACGCCTCCGGCCCTGCGTATTTTCACCGCACCACCGGCTCACCGGCTGGCTGGCAGCAACCACTCGTGTCAATGTCATCTCGTGTGTACGTGCGTGTAATGCCGTATCCTTCTAGAGGTCCGTGTCCTCGTCGTGGTATTTATGTACGCGTGCGTGCGACTGACGCGCAGTCATTCATGTCACGTCGTCATTGCGTGTACCAGGTAGCACTGGTGTGGGTTGTTGCCTTGTTGTTGGGGGCGGAAGACGAACGACTAGTGTGACGTCGTCCATCGTGTACCTAGCTTGGTCACCGGCCCAGCCCTGCCCTGGGGATGGATGTGATTCCCCCGTGTGCATGTGCGGCCTCATCATGCCCGTGCCCTACCTGTCGTGCGCTCGTGCTCCGCTCCGTGACCCATCATTCCATCTCGAGGGGATCGGATCATTACGTGATGAGGTCGGTGGACAAAGATGTGTGTGGTTGCACACCTGCGACTACATTACATACTGATGTTTGGTGATGCATGTTTGGTACGGTGTAACAGTCGCCGCTCTATTCTTCTATCACGTACCGTGTCTTCTGGGCATAGCAGTATCCATGCATGCAAGTAAAACCTATCTTATCATCAGAGCCTTTTGCGCCATGCATCCCTGAACTCCATCATGATGCAAATCTTGACTTGGAGCTACTAGCTTCTGCTGGTAGCCAAATCATTACCGATCGAGTCGCTGTAGTGGCTGTCCTCGATGGAGATGGATCGGAATTAGCGGGCGCACCCACATGCGGTGCCGCACGGCCGGGGGCTCGACACGGCGATGGTGATGGGATGGACAATGGAGTGAGCATCGTCGGAGCTCACCAGCCACAGGCCTGCCTGCCTGCCTTCGACCGGAAGTCAGCACAAGTGACTTGACGATGAGAGCCAGGAGGCCCCACCAGCAAACGGGCGACATGCATGAGCGACCAGCCCGGCCCGGCCAGCTGCACCATAGGTGATTGGGCACCTCCGATCCTCCCCTTCAAGTGCAATGCGTCAGGACATGTTCGTGATTGGGCACCTCCGATCCTCTCCTCCGAGTGCACCTCCGATCCCGGATCGAGCACGCAACGCAAAAGGCTCCGGAAAGCTGCTCGGCCGGCATGGCGCCGCGGGTACGGTCGCGGGAGATGGCTGGCCTCGTGTCCCGTCGGCTCATGCCCGTACACCTGCTGGCGGCCGGCACTGCGTGCGCCATCCGGTTACAAGCCGTGCACATTGGACGCCCCGTCACTGTTGCAGCGTGCAAGCGGACGGCCGGCCTCGACGAAGCATGACGGTTCATCACGTCCGTCCCTGACATGCGGGGCAAGATCATTGGTCCGGCCTAAGCATTGGACGTACGGAGCCTTGGAAGAATACGATTGCTACCATCCCAAGCACGGGCATATGGGTTGCGGCAGTGGCGCAGGCAGCGGTCGGCCTTGGCAAGACGCAAGGCAACGCAGGAGGTTGGTTGAAGAGGCCAAGAGCAAGAGGGGGTCCTTGGCAGGGCAGGCAGGCAACAGCTTTTCCCGTGCTACAGGCTGACAGGGCGTGAAACTAGGAAAGGGGAAGAGATGTGTCATAAAAGATGGGGAGACTGCCTCTGCCCAAGCCTCTGGTTCGACTGTACTTTGCGCCCAGTGCGGTGCCGACTGTGCTCGCCGGCCTGGCCGCATGTGACTATGTGTTCCTCGCGTAAAAAGCTGGGGCACACACGCACGCACGTAGTACTAGTACTGACATACAGGGGTGGTGGGCGTACGGCCGCCGAGGACATGGGGAAAAGCGCATCGGGGAGCCCGGAGCCGGCGATCGACGTGATGTGCGGGATACGCCGTGGCCGCGGCCGCGCCGGAGTTCGGGATTCGGGAGGCGTGCGCGCGGCAGCAGTGAGATGAGCGAGAGAGAGCAGGCAGGGTCGGTCGTCTGCGTCTCTGGCGCCGGGGAGCTAGCGCGCGCGCGCATGCGGCTGCGTTGCGTGTGTAAGAGAAGAAACAGCAGCGCGGCAGGGTGCTGGTCAGTCAGGGATCGAGACGCGAGGCCCCGGCCCGGCGGAGCAGTCAAACGTCACATCCTCGGCCGCAAATCATAAGACGGACAGTGAGTGGCGCGTCAATCAGTGGGATCCGCCACTTTCGGATGGACCGCCGGCCGGCCGGGCACAACATCCGGACGAACCATGCATGCGCCTCGTCCTGACCGGCAGCCACACACAGAGATCAGAGATGGCGCCTGCGACTCCACGGGGAAATGCTCGCTCAGAACCAGAAAGTATTCAAAACCATTTGGGAGGGCTCACGCGAAATAATCTGCAAAGAAAGAAAAAACTCCAATCGCTGTCTAGCAAATAGCCTCAGGAATAGTCCAACATGTGTGCTTCACAAAAAAAAAATATCTAAGCATCTACTCCCTCGGTATTTTTTGTAAGTGTCGTCCAGAAAGCGTATCCGTGAGGCATATACACGTTTCCGGATGACACTTAAAAAAGAGACAGAGGGAGTATATTTAAACTCACATAGGAGAGGATCTAGTAGGTATTTGCTTGCGCATCATGTATGTGGATCCACTAATAAAGTTTTTAGTCGCCGCAGGAACATCAAATCTCTGTCATTAGTTGTTGAGCTACATAGCCCCTGCATGCAGCTGCCTTTGTTGACTTGTATGTGTTATAGAGTGCGCAGCGGACTCTGGCCCAGCCCGTTATAATACCCACGAGCTAGCGTCCTATCAGAGGTCCATCGAAGCCCATAACAATCAAAATCTTGGACCTAACTTAATTTAAAAGACAAGTTTGATGGGTGAGGGCTGCCCACTTCCGATCATCAATTTTCGACGTGAACTAGATATGGTATACCATAATGGTATGTGTGGGTCCATGCATGGATGATACCGCCACGCGAGGGGGAAGAAATTGTCCTGGACGGCGCGCGGTGCTCGGTCAGCGCCGCGCGCGTTCCCGTAAACGCCGCCGGGCGGGTACGCGCAGCATGCATGCATGTGCCATCAGCAGCAGTGTAATTAATTAATCTCCGTTCAGGTTATGTTTCTAACCCCAACAAGGGCGCTGGTTGGCTGGCACGATCGATTGGATGTACGAATCGTGAGTTGCCACAAACTACAGTGACGTACACTGGTGATCCTGTCACCACCACCGGCACTCCATCACAGGGGGGGCCTCGCCTCGCCGATTGTCTTGTGACTGGCCGCCGTGCGGTGCAGGGGCCGGGCCCCGCCCCCTAAAATTCCGTGCCCCCGGATTAAATTTACCGTGGCGCCCACCACACTGCGCCGCGCCGCACTGCACCCAACGTCCGGGGAGCAGTACCGGCCGGGCCGTCCGTCCGTCGTCATGCCCCAATAACTACCACTGCCAGTCCGCCTGCGCCACTTTTTCAGACCCTCTTTTTTTCTCCTTCCTCTTCAAAACCAACCCTGTTGTTGCCCATGACCGTGGCGTCGAGCTACTGGATGGGCACCGATCTTGCGGATCACCATCGTGCCAAAGCTGAAATGGACGTCGAAGAATCGGCGAGGCGGACAGGGAGTGGGCCGGCCGGCGCGCGTGCAGGAACCAGGGCAGGCAACGGCAGCAGGCGAGAGGGCGCGACGCGATCCCGTTGGATCCTCCCGGCGACGACCAGCGCGCGTCGAGATGGCAGCAAAGTACGCGGGCGCATGCAGGGTGTCCGCGGCGGCGGCCCCGCCACGCGCCGGGCCTTTAATTTCCTCTAGGTAGCAGGTCGGCTGCCCGGCGGGCAGGCCAGCGTGCCCGGGGCCGCCCGCACCACCCCCTTTCGTTTCCCGCACGGCGCGGCGCCACTCCCCAGGGATCGGAGCACCCAGCCAGCACACGTCGTCCTCCACCCCGCGCGCGCTCGACGTCGCGGCGAGCCTGGCTCGTACGTGCCAGAGGAACAGAAGCCACCGTGCGCCGTACCCGTACGTACGCACGCACAGTGACGTGCTGGAATGGAGCGAGGCGGGCATGCCTTTGCCTGGGCCTGCCCTGCCCTGCCCTGCCCGGCGCAGCGCAGAGAGAGATCTCCGTCTGGAGCAGACGAGGCTCTTCAGCTCTGCTTACCCGGCCGGAAGCATGCATGGCCAGGTGTGGCTCCAGCGATTTGGGCATAACCAACGCGACAACACCTGTCGTTTCTCTAGCTCGATGTCCAGTGGGGGACCAACGACGACCTTGCACCTCGCAACCTTCCTTCCCGACTAATAATTAGCTAGCTACGTTTGTTTGGATCCAGCTATTTTTTAACATTAATGGATCATGCTACTTCTATATTTTTTGCGACAAGAGTGGATGAGGGATAAAAAGGACTTTACACACAATTAGCTAGGATTAGCTGGGCTCGACCAGCTAATGAAATACTATAGTAAAAATTAGCTGAGGGATCTGTTTGGATTATACAGAGCCCTAGTCTTGTCTCTCTGGTCTATGTGTACGTACTTTCGTTCATGTATAATAATTTTTCTGTTAGTAATCCGAGGCTCCTTTTGTATAGCCTCCATGACGAGATGCTTTGGATCTTTTTAGAATTTCGCACAAAAAAAAATTGAAAACAGCCGGCCATCAATCAGTAGGCAATGAGAGTAACGATTTTAATATTAATTTCATTGCTCAAACTAAGGGTTTAGTTAAACACACCAGACTCATGTGGAGATGCCGTACAAGGTGAATAAAACTACGAACATGGATCTCGCAGAAGAAAAAACTACGAACATGGATAAGAAAAAAGCGTATAAGTAATTGCAAACTAAAATTTTATCACAACCGGATAAAGACAAGTACTACTTATTATCTATATGAGTATTATGTTGGAATATATATTTAACAAACTAGATAGAGAATGTCAAATCAATTTTTATTATTAGATACGAGGCGCGTACGTTCCAGTGAATTTGTGAAATTTGTAAGCACGAGCGGATGGCTGGTACATGTATGTGTACAATGAAGGTCAGCGTTTGAATTTAATTTGTAAGTGGCGCGTTGCAGTGAATTTGTGCTATTTGAAGTACACTTGAACTATTCCATCTACTATTATTTGTCAGCTGGCTAGCCAGTCCACGATGACCGATCATTGGAGGTGGAGTGTCCCGGCCGTTAGCTCTTCCCGGCCTGTGTTCTACTGGTTCGATTGTGCGGTGGACCTAACGTTGTTCGACTGCTTACATTACACGGCCTCTCTGTATGTGCCCTGTGACCTTTTAAAGATTTCCATACTACTCATATCACAGTGCAAAAGTGACTGGATTTTGGACATTCATATGCTTGCCCTGCACCCACGTCGTGTCGTACAGCAATACGGATGCCGTACCCCGGCCCCATACAGAAGCAGTACCACAGTAGACGGAGTCACCGTACAGCCCGTGCATGCGTCCGTCTAAATGCACGCACGCACGCCATATGCGTGGACACTGGACATACATACGTACGTGCATTTTTGCGAACAAAGAATGAATAAGAACAAAGAATACCCCCTGAGCCCTCCTCCATTTTTGCGAACAAAGAATGAATAAGAAGAGGGATGAAAAAGAAGAGAAGGGGAGGAAGAAGAAGATAAGGAAGATGAGCCTACTTTTCACTTGGCTGCTGAATTCGGCAATGCATACACACTGGCGGAGCAAGGGGGGCTGGCAGGGGCCATGGCCCCCCTAATGATTCATACAAATAAAATCTAATTTACTTAGTAAATTTAAGTTAATCAATAATCATTTAGGTCTTATTTGTCTAGTAATTAGGACTTCTCATCTTTTAGATCGAGTTTGGTTGATTTAAATATCATATTTACTGTACACATAAGTTCATATTTCTACAGTTATCTCCGTTCCAATTATAGGTTGTTTGGCTTTTCTAGATATATAGTTTTTGCTGGGTACTTAGACATAGCGTACATTTAGGTACATAGCAAATCCTATGTATTTATAAACTAAAATGATCTATGATTTTGAACAGAGGGAATAAGCATTATGCCAAAACGGACTCAATTCAATTTTTTACCATCTATTGACATCGGTGAAATATGGTTATTTATGCTATACTAAAATACAGATAGGTATTTTCATACTATATATAGTTCTACCATAACTATTATTTGGCCTATTTGGAATCGTGTCACGAGGCAGCGCTTTCTGCATGAGCGTGCATGGAAGCGCTCCATAGCTTCTCACGTTCGGAGTCCGCATCTTAATCACCATCTACACATCTAGTAAAAAAAATATGTTATAATTTAGCCTTTTACGGGTGCTAATGTCGTAACATTACGTATTAGTTTGACTTGGTTTGGCTTAGTCCCTTAAGTTTATTTCCTGGCTCCGCCCCTGTGCATGCATGCATACATACGTACCGCCATTACTATACTGCGCGCGCTGAAGCTCAAATAGTAGACGAGGCACGCAGTCGCTAGGCTTCCATTAATTTCCAATTCCCTCATACATGCATGCATACTGCACACGTACGTACGCAGTACCAAGTACGGCGGCCACACCAATGGGCTCGATAGATCGATCTGCCAGGCCGGATCCGATGATACTGTAACGTGATAGGAGGCAGTGGTGTGTGTGTGGCGTCCCTGCTTTCACTTTGAGGAGAGGTCGCCTCGCCTCGCGCGCGCCGGGCGCGGAGACGGCTCACGGCTGGGAGTCGCTGTCGCTTGCCAGCCAAGACCCGTCAAGCAGGGGGATCCGCGCAGCTGCAGCTAGCTAGGAGGCGGAGCGGCCGGAAAGGGACGTTGCGATGCGAGCGCGCGGACATGGCGAGTGAATCGGGGGAGCTCTCACATGCGCGCTGCTGCCGCGGAGGATGCCCGCGCGCGTTGCCATCGCCCATCGCATCTCGCCGCCCATAAATGTGGTGGCTCTGTCTCTGGGCGGGGATGTAGCGCACCTCGCCGCAGTCCCACCGCGCCTGCTTAGCTTAATCGTCATACTACTCCTATCTAAGGTTGTTGGTGATGGCGGGAATAAATAAAGCTGCAGGAATGAAATTATAACAGTTGGTTTGACCAATGTACCGGTGCCCGAGATCGATGCAAGTTCCCATGTCAAGGTTGAAGGATGGACGGATCTGATCTCGCGCGGGCAGGCAGACAGACGGTGGAGACACGGACAAGACGCTGCGCATCAGATGCTGGCCGGCGGATCCATTCGCAGTCGGTGGCAGATTATCATGTTTATGCTGCATGCCTCCGTCGTCCACAAGACCACAACCTTTTCTTTTTCCTTTTTTTCTGGCGCGCGCCGCGCCCGACGACCCCATCCTCCATGGCCACACCAATCCGATCGACGACGCTGTGCGCTGCGCTAGCTAGCTTGACAAAAAACGAACAATGCATGTCGGAGAGCCCTGCTGGCCAGACGGACTATGCATGCATGGGACCATATGACCTTGAGTAGTGGCGCCATGCTCTCCAGCAGGTGTGCGGTAGTGACTGACCATGCTGGATGATAATGGATACGTATATGGTAGAGTGGGCGCGCGTATCAAAGCTCGGCAGCATTCCCATGGAAATCGTGACAAGAAAGGGGAGCGCCGTGCCGCCCGGGGCCGGGCAGGTCTCTCCTCTCCTCCGGGCTCCGGCGCGGCCGGCGAACCTTGTCAGACCTACTAGTAGCAGCTCGTAGTAGCTGGTAGCTGATAGGTAGCTGCACGGGATAAACATGACATAGCTGTGGCGTCCACAGGATCTGACTGCCTGCTCAGCTCATTTAGGGCCAAGTAATGGCGCACAGTGCCTAATGTCTCCGGACCGAAGTATCTTAATGGCGGCGCTGCTAGCTGCAACCGCAAGTGCCAGGACAGGCGGCCATGCTATGGACAGCGACAGATGGAGACAAGCAAGCCGGAATGAAGCTTTCAGATGGAGAAGCCCGGCCACCGGATACCTGCATGCCTCATCAACTACGCTACTATTAGTATTCGAACGACCATCGGCAGCACTTGTACGTTATACAGATCGAGCGATGGATCGTACGTGTAGATCAAGCATGGGCGCCGGAGTTAGCTAGCTGCTATATGTCGCCTTCTTCGACCTTGTGTAGTGGTGTGAGAGAGAGAGATAGAGAGCTCTGGGAGGTGGAAGAAGCTGCTTGTTAGTATCTGTGTCCGATGGGATCGATCAGTGAGCAGGGGCCGCAACTTGACGAGGCGACCCATGTGGTCCTCGCCAGAATCGCGCGCGTGATCCGTCCATCATTTTCAACCAAAGGCACGGCATACTTTGCAATCAGACAGCGCTTCTTCTGTTTCATAGAAAGTGTAATCCAGCGTTTAAAAGAATCGCACAAAGAGTGCAATTCTAAAAATTGGATCTCAACTACCTGTCTAATTAAGTGGTCAGATTTAATTTGCATGTCAAAACTAACTGCATATGGTAAATAAATGAGGATATAAGAGTCTTTTCGTGCCACCACTAACATGTCCGAAGAATCACAGAATTACAATCTTCTTGGGATAGGAGAAGTAGTAAGTTAGTAACACGATCGTAAGCCATACTCCAAAGTAATCAAAGCTTACTTGCTTGCAACCTGCTTAGAGTTAGAGATCGATTGACAGCCAAGGTGATGAGTAGATGACGACGATGACGCCCGCCGGCCGGCCGGCTGGCCATTGATGCATGCCGTCGATCGAGCGGTCTGAATCGGACCACGCCGCGGCGTCCCCGGCCGGCGAGGAAGGCAACGGGACAAGCGACATGTGCCCGCCCCGACCGATGCAACTGTTGGGGCACTTGGAGCGGCTCGCCGGCGGGGCCGGGGACGACGCCGACCGCGTCGGAATCGATCAAATGTTTGGTCCGTGCACGCGGGCGCGTAGGATCGGATCGATCGGATCCATCCAAAGGCGGCGATGCGCACACCTTCCGGACCCATCGTCGGTCCAAGGGCCAGCGCGGTGAACTCAACTGGTGATACATACGCGCGGATCCGATGAGATCGTGTCGTGTCGACGTGACGGTGCCAACTCTCTCGTCGATCCTGCACGCACGCGCGTCACACGTTTGTCAGGGTCCAAGCAGCTTATTGGCACGGAAACACGACCTGCTCCATCAGCCACCGACCGCCCTCTCCTCTTACCGACTTTACCTTTTACATATATAATTTTAGATTAGACGAAATTAAACTTTTAGAGATACGGAACGGGTAATTAATAATGGTTTTCGTTCTTCACAGGCCGGTGCAGACCGAATGAATCTGACTGCGTTAATCATGGTCACGTACCCGCGTAATGTTTTCTGCTGTTGCCTACCGGCGGTGCGTGCATGGAGAGCTAGGTAGCCTGCAGGTCGATCGTGTGCCAGGAGTTAATTCTAAGGACCCTGTCTTCCTTTCTTTTCTTCAAAAAGTGGAATGTAAGCATCGTTGGCTTGTTGCGTTGGACAATGTTGCTTTCTGGACCATATATCGTACTTACGGTCGGCGCCATGGTAAATTCGCAATCTTATTGTTAAGTGGTGCCAGTTTTTCGGACGAGTCTTCTCTGGCGTCCTCCATAGACACCGACGCATGGATCCGGACCTATACGTAAGTGATCCAAAGTGATAGGTACGGACGTCAGAGAATCTGTTTCCAAGTTTTTCCTACCACACAACGCCTTATATATATATATATGATGTAAGGCTATTGTGTGTTCGATTGCGTCGGCTACCTTACTTCAATCCAAACCCGGTCTACCTTACTTCAATCCAAACCCGGTCCACATGAATGATTTTCCTTAACAAAATCGCATGACCCGGTGCGTGTTTCTATTGATATCTTACTATTACTAATTGGAGGCTCATTTTGAAGTCTCCACGTGAAGCCATCTAGGATTCTAGATATGCTTAAAAAAATAGAGAAATCCTGCAAATTCTTACAAAAATCAGAAACATCCGATCATCAATCCAACAACTCTAATCATAATAGTCATTGGATCTGTTATCTTTTCTAATAAATTACCCACCTCTGCCATTATAAAAATAGACTAAAGTAACACCCTAAACATCTATCTAAATTACCCACCTCCACCATTATAAAAAAATCTAAAGTAACCCCCTAATCATTGTGTAAATTACCCACCTATACCATTATAAACATAATGCAAATAAACCCTTAAATTTGCATATAAATTATCCAATTATATCATTATTAAAAGTTAAAATAACCCCTAAATTTGAATCTAAATTATATAGTTACAACAAAATATTAAAGTGCACCAATATAAAATTCTAAATTACTATTTCTATCATTATTTATATACAATTTATGTTATTGTTTATATAAAAATTCTACCCATGATATGTGTCACCATGTATTCATGTATAATGGAAGAGATAAGAATACTAATTCACAAACAAATGGTCCAATTAAATATATATCAAACACACATAGAGGTATGGTGCAAAATGAAATCTATTGCAACTACATAATAATAAATATATATATTAGAGTATGTGTTAGAATATTTAATAGATGAAAGAGCGCGTGAGATATATAATTATAATTATTAGCTATAAACCTTATTTTTATATTAATCTAATTAGCCCGTGCAAGAGCACGGGTTGATACGCTAGTAGTAAAAAAATGATACAAAATTATGACCTTAGGAGTTACATTGGAGTAGACTTTAATTTTAGGTGCAAAATAAAGCGAAGGTTTTGTTAGCCCAGCCCGACCCACAAAATGCTCAGGTGTATACTCATATGTGATGGACTGAAGTACGAGTGAGTATTAAATATTCAATGTACAGGTTAAACCAAAATCTTCTGTATATTTGTGAACTACGCAGTACGCACATACAGGAGACTTTTTCGATCGGTCCATAACAGGCTCATCTGAGATGACTTGAATTGACTTTTTTGGTCCATGCACGGCTGGTAAGGGACTTTTCTCATTCTGAATGCTGCTTCCCGCCCGTACGTAGAATGACTTTTTTTTGTCTAATGAAGAAGGGAGATAAAAGCAAAACCACATAGTACCTTTTTGCTGGTTCAGCGCGCGGCCGGCCGGCCCGGATGAGATGACTACAAGAAACTGCGAACGGAGACAAGTTTTTTGCTGGCTCTGCTAAGCTGTGTTGACTCCAGTGCCTCGCTTGCAGTTGAAGGTCATCTTTCTTGCGTGCAAGCATCGCCCATCTCTCGCACGCTTGCGTTGTAGTTGTAGCAGTGTGCAGTACGTACTCCGCCTGTTCTCATCCCCCACCCCCCCCCCCCCCCCCCCCCCCCCCGCCCCCCGGCGCCGCATGCAAAGTTAACTACCCCTGCACAGTAGGACTGGTACTTTTCAGCGTTTTGGTTTTGCAAGCAAAGGCGCCTCGAGTAGCTAGGAGCCTAGGACTGTTAGGTGCCAGTTCCTTCTAGTTTCATGGTTGACTAATTCAATCTAATTATTATTAATTCCAACTAATTTGTGGCAGAGCTTATTAGCTATAAATCATGTGCAAATAGTTTGCGCCATTTCCTATATTATTTATCAGGATGCTTCTCCAAGTAGTTGGTGATCTGACAAGACAAGACAGTTTGAGTGGGAATAATTAGGTCGAGATGACGTTGATGCACAGCACCCTAGGTGAGAGCCACTGTCTTTATTTTCCACTGGCCGCCCTGTTTGGTTTTGAAACGCAAGAATTTTTCACAGGAAGTATTCAGTTCAAATACAGCAGGAATACTTCAAATAAACGAATCACACGTAACAAATAGGGCCTGGCTAGCAAGACTACTCTCTAATGGCGGAACCTATTTAAGACTTTAAGCTAACCTAGGTGGGTAATGTTAGTTAATCTAATAATTTGGTTATCCTACCCTTAATGTGTATAGTTTTGAAAATCATGATCACACACCAGCGATTTTATATATCTTTAGAAACTTAGTTATTTATTAGGATGTTCCAAATTAATGGAAGTGCTTCCAATGGGATAGCAAATTGATATTCAGATATCTAGCATTATATTTTTGTGGGTGAGTTCTAAATGAAATAATTTAGGATCAGCAACAAATTATGTTTTGGATGCAGGCTTGAAACAACCATGTTCATGGTTAGTTCCATACAACTGTTGAGAATTGAGATCGATAAGAAGTTTCAACATAACCTTCACGTGACGCGTGTTTTGACTTTTAGTGGGTATCCCCAGCAACATTTTTACAGGAGGAAGGAATTATCAAGGATCTTCAAAGACCCTATTTATTGTAAAGCAACAACCCAACAAAAAACCCTCCAAATTGAATCACGGCACCGCCATTAATTGAATATCTTTCATACTTTATGAAATAGTGAGGGTTTAGATCGACATGGTTGCTGTGGCGTCGCGTGAGTTTAGATCAGTGGAAGTTTCAGGGTTTGGGCTTAATAATCACCACGGTTTTAAAAGGACAAGTTTCATATACTCCATGGAATCTATTGTCCAGATTTGTTACTCTAAAGTTTCGTTAAATAACTAACCCCTTACAACTACCCTAAAACTACCAACAAGATTGGTGAATAGTTTAGCACGTAAATATATTATCATGCAGAGAATAGAGTTTTAAGATGCTAATCAGCATGTCAACTTATATAGCTAAGTTATCATAATGGTGTTTGTATTTACTAATTAGCCCACTCAAGTAACTTCTTATATTCCCTTGATAGATTTTCATCGTGCTCACGCCACTACATACATCGGACTTGATTTCTAGACTTTTTAACTTAATTTTTTATTTCGAAGAAGTCGGCCGAGGAGCCCCTACTTTTTCCTAACTCAAATATTAAACCCACTGATTAAAAAACAAGTAGAGAAATGCCAATATTATTGTGAATAATATCATGGATGGATTAGGACAGCTCGATCGACTAATTACAACTTAATGTTGTTGCGGTAGCTAGCGACCCCACGCTTTCGATTGTTTCAATCAGTAACTATATGTGATGCTTGACAATTGCTATTGATGGGAGTGCTGTCAGTTATCTCTCCCCATATTCTTTATCTCTAAAGAGCAATCTGCTGGAACTATATTAATTGTAGCGATCAAAGAATATACTCACACGTCACGCCGTTATCTGTACCTTTTCATATCTCATCCAATCTTAGTGAAAGAATGAAAAAGGGGAGAAAAAGGAAGAAAAGGAAATGATAGAACTAAAAGTCAATAACATGTATGTAGCTTTTGCAACAGATGAATCGTTATTATAGACCAAAAAAGGTAATTAACAAAGATCTCTTCCTAATACTTTATGCTCTCCCTAATCATCACCTAATAATGCTTGGGATCATCATTTGGCCGGGCTATTAACAATCACATGGTGAGGAATCTTGTCCAATTAGTCAACACAGAAAGAATGATCACTGATAGCAGCTAGCAGCGTATGTGTATATATACAACTATATCCGTCGCTGCGTCGATCATACATGCATACACACCAGCCTATATGAAATTCTGAATAGATAGATAGATGCTGTCTTCCTTTGCATGTTGCACGGAAGGTAAAGTTAAGGGCATGTATGCCTGGGCCGATACGCCACTTGAAAGCTTGCAGGCGGGCATTCTTTTTTGGGAAGCTGCTAGGTGGGACGCCATTATCACCAAATCATTTTATTGGCAGGGCGTCACTCTTCTGCCCATATTTTTAATTTTTCCCTAGTAATTTGACTTACTACATAAACTCTAATAATATATCATGTACTACTTGTTTATTAATTCAACGGAAGCAAACAAAATTAAATTTGGATAGTTAGGAATCATTGTGATGTATCACCCGCTAGCTAGCAATAACTTGTTCACGCCGGCTTTCCCAGTTTTTGCAATTAAATAGCGGCACACAATATACATGCATGTGTCGTAGCTTGAGCCATGCATATATTCATAAAAATATTCTATTCCTTGTTTCTTCTAAGCAAGGATGATTGTATGATTGTCCTGGTATTATGCTGCATTAAGAAAAATAAATTTGGAAACAAAACGCACGTCTGATGTGACGGGATTAAAGTTCAGCCCCGAGAAACCAAACATACCCTTAATATACCTACATCTTAAAAAAAACTGTGTGCGGGAGCGGATAATTCAATCACGCGCTTGATTTATGACTTTCACCGCTCAAAAAACTGTCAAAGTAAGCAACTCTCTTAATTTTCTTCACACGCTACTGAATTATTAATTTCCGGGCCCCTGAATTGTAGACATGTTCATGCTTTGTTTGCGCATGCATGTAGTAGGGTACGGTTAATCTCTCTCTCTCTCCCCCCTCTTGTCTTTTCTCTCTCCTGACGGCATGCATTTTTAAACGCACCATACTAGTAGCAATTATTTATGCCCCCAGGCGGGCAGGACAGCCACCCACATTGCCCTCCTTCCTCCATACATACACCGCAAACCCCTCCCTGCGAGACAGCCTCCAAAAAAATCTCGAGCATAAACAGTAACAGTAGCCCAGTCCACCTCTAGCTCTAGAGAGAGAAAAAGGAGGGGACAATAACTCGAGACGGAGAAAGAGGCCAGGGAAGAGAGAGAGGGAGCGAGAGAAACAGGTGGTGAAGAGAGGAGAAGAAGAGAAGTGGTCACAGACAGAAGAGAAGATCAAAAGAGATCGGGAGATGCAGCGCGAGTTCGAGCTGCTGCAGCAGGAGCACAGCCAAGAAAGCAGCAGCAGCAACCGCTTCCACTACCCCTCCCCCTGACTCTCTCAGCCTGTGTGGGGGCTCAGTCCAAGCAAGCTGAGGAGCGAGCGAGACCGCAGCAAACCAAGCTGTGCTCTGTCCGTGCTGGCCTCCCTCTCTCCCCTCCGATCCGCCGTCTAATTCGCCAGCTCCACCACCCTAGCTAGCTAGCAGTGATTGAAGGCTAGGGGACGGAGCAGGAGATCGAGCAGATAGAGGGGCGGCGGCCGGCCATGGAGGACACCCTCAAGTCGCTGTCCATGGACTACCTCAACCTGCTCATCAACTGGCAGGCCTTCAGCGACGTCACGTTCAACGTCGAGGGCCGCCTCGTGCACGCGCACCGCTGCATCCTCGCCGCGCGCAGCCTCTTCTTCCGCAAGTTCTTCTGCGGCGCCGCCGCCGCCGACCAGGCCGCCGCGGCCGGGCCCGGCGCGCTGCTGCTGGACCACCTCAGCCCGCGCTCTCCTTCCGGCGCCTCGGCGTCCTCGCCGCGCGGCGCCGGCTCCTCCGCGGCCGCAGCGGCGGCGACCGCGCCGGGCGCCGTGATATCCGTGAACTCGGTCAGCTACGAGGTGTTCCTGCTGCTGCTCCAGTTCCTGTACAGCGGGCAGGTGTCCCTGGTGCCGCAGAAGGGGGAGCCCCGGCCGGGCTGCGGCGAGCGCGGGTGCTGGCACACCCACTGCGCCGCCGCCGTCGACCTCGCGCTCGACACCCTCGCCGCCGCCCGCTACTTCGGCGTCGAGGAGCTCGCCCTCCTGACCCAGGTAATTGTCTTAACTGCCTCGCTCGTCTAACGAATCATCACCCAATTGCTGACGCCTTCTTGGTTTCTTCTTCATTGTTTCTGTTGCTCTTGAAAGAGATGTAGAAAAAAGAAAGAAAAAAATTCTTCTTGCCTTTTCTTTTTCGGCACTGCTTGCTGGGGAATTGAGGATTGCGGGGATCAAGATGGGAGTTGGGGTTGGTTATGTTGGGATTGGCGAGCATTCTGCAGCATTGATTTGATCTCTGTACCCCTGCTTCCTCTCCGCCCTTTTTAAATGAAGTGAAGGATGAGTAGCCGCAGCAGCAGCAGCAGCAGCTGCTGCAGGCAGTGGTCATCGTCGCCGTCGCCGCCAGCCTGCGCACGCTGCGTACCTGCGCTTCTTGCTTTCTTTCTCTCTTTGTCCATCCATCTTTCTGTCCGTCCGTCGGCCTGCTGCTGCAGCGCTCGCATCCTTTCGTCCTCCCGGCCTGCTCGCTTGCTTTCTCCTTTCGCCCTTAGGGTTCGTTACACGGAAATTTCTCTTTTCCTTTCCGCCATTGTTGCCGCATCGCCCTCCCACCATGTTCTTCTTTAGGAGTATTTCTCTCCGACTAATGCCATTGCTTGCTGCCGCACTTACCTCTCCATCTTTCTCTCTCTTTTATGGTCACGCACTGTTGCTAAAATGCTAAGCAAGCAGCACAGATCGACAGAGATGGCTTTCCGTCATGCAAACTGTGCAATTAGCATTCCTGTCAGGAAAGGAAAGGTCCCTCTTTTCCCCACTGATTTGCAATTTTTGTCTAGGGTTTCGTCATGCTGGGTAATGCCTAGTGATGCTTGTTTAATTCCTCTGGTTTCCCCCAAAACTTTGCTCCCCAATCAGCACCATGATGCTCCCATACTGTTGCACCCCTTCTCTATATTTTATGCACAGGGCCAATCCACTATGCTTATCCGATTCTCTCAGCCAGAGCCAGCCCCAGCTCTCTCTCCCCTTTATATTCCATCCACCGCATGCTGCGCTCCATGCCTTTGTGCTTTTGCAATGCGCTACTTACTACTAGTCACAGTGAAAGCCAGCAAGGTCACACTGAAAATTTTGGTTGTTGCACTTGCAGAAGCAGCTGGCCGGGATGGTGGAGAAGGCGTCGATCGAGGACGTGATGAAGGTGCTCATGGCGTCGCGGAAGCAGGATCTGCACCAGCTCTGGACCACCTGCTCCCACCTCGTCGCCAAGTCCGGCCTCCCGCCGGAGGTGCTCGCCAAGCACCTGCCAATCGACGTCGTCGCCAAGATCGACGAGCTCCGCCTCAAGTCCTCGATGTCGCGCCGCTCGCCGTTCCTGGCGCACCACCATCCGCACCACCCGGCGGGCATCGAGGCCTCGTCCGCCGGGGAGCTCGACGACCACCACAAGATCCGCCGCATGCGCCGCGCCCTCGACTCGTCCGACGTCGAGCTCGTCAAGCTCATGGTCATGGGCGAGGGGCTCAACCTCGACGAGGCGCTGGCACTGCACTACGCCGTGGAGAACTGCAGCCGGGAGGTCGTCAAGGCGCTGCTGGAGCTCGGCGCCGCCGACGTCAACCACCCGGCCGGGCCGGCCGGGAAGACGCCGCTGCACGTCGCGGCCGAGATGGTGTGCCCCGACATGGTCGCCGTGCTGCTCGACCACCACGCCGATCCTAACGTGCGCACCGTGGAGGGCGTGACGCCACTCGACATCCTCCGCACGCTCACCTCCGATTTCCTGTTCAGGGGCGCCGTGCCGGGGCTCGCGCACATCGAGCCCAACAAGCTCCGGCTGTGCCTCGAGCTCGTGCAGTCAGCGGCCATGGTCATGTCCCGGGAGGACGCGCACACTGCGGCCGCGGCGGTCAATGCCGCGCCGATGTACAGCGAGCCTTCCGGGGGCGCCGGCCCCGTGTACAATGCGAGTGGCACCAACTCGAGCATGGTGAATCTGAGCTTGGACAACAGGATGGTGTATCTGAACCTAGGGATGGATGCGCAGTTCGGCAAGATGAGCGACGGCGGCGACGGCGATGACGGCGGGAGCAGAGGGCAAGGAGGCCCGTCTTCTTTGTTCTCCCCGCATGGCTACCATTGACAAGCCGGAGCTAGCGGCTGCTCTACTATCTCCTTGTAAGCTTAGATCGAACTAATTAATTACATGTTATTCATATCCACATTACAGGAGATGATGAGAATGGTGAGACAATCCTTTTGCCCTATCATCCTCTGACTCTTGGTAGAGATTAGAGAGGGACCGTGCATGCAAATTAAATGATGCATCATGTACAAGAGTATCTTGGTGGGTTAATCTTTTGGTGTCTTGTAGTTCTATTGGTGAGGGGTGTTGTTTTGGAAATTTAAGAGGTGTCAAGAGGTAAAACGGTTTTTGTTTGTTGGTGGGTCATGTGCATTGGTAATGCATATACAAGAAAGCTATAACTTGACCTTACAGTATCTTAATCTGTCTCATCAACCATATATCTTCCAATTCAATCCTTTAGAAGTCACACAAGATTGACTGAGCCATTCAATCTTCATGTGTGTTTGACTCCAGACCAATTTATAAATTATTTTCTTTTTTTCTAAGATCCATGCACATATATAACTAGTTTTCCTCCCTTAAAAATTGCAACATTTTTGCTAATATAAAAAGATAGTGACAATAATCTTTACTGTGTACTACATTTAACCACATTAATGTACATGTAAAGTACTTTTTGTGTGTGTGTCTGTTTCCTGTAAATGAGTGAACATGCATGTAAAGTAAAGGAAGCTTTTCATGACAAGCATTGCTGCTTTCAACTGTTTGTAGTGTGTTGTCTTTTGGAGTTATTTGCGGGTGAAATATTTTTTTGAGTATTTGACGCGCGCGATGGGCTAGAGAGCCGGGGCCGGGGGTACACACACACACACACAAACACAAGCATGTGGGGGATATGAAGAGGGAGACAACGAGAATCTAACTTGAGCTGTGAATGATGGAAGCGATCGATGCCGGTCAATGCTTTAACCTCACAGCCCCTCCCCGTTTGCTCTTATTGCAATTCTGGTCTGCTTCCTTGCATGTTACCACTTGCAATAACCAGTTTGCTACTGGGGACTTCCATTTTTCTTGCCATTCTTTTTTCCTTCTTCTATTTATCTTTTGTTCATCTTGGCCTTGCTTAATTTCCTCCGTTCATGGAGGTTCCAGCATATGGTTTCACACGCAGTGTCTTCTGTATCCAGTATAGTGTGTATGTGTGAGAGAGAGAGACTATCTTGGCCAATGACAACTTTTAAGCCTTCTTGTATTAAGCTTATTTTTAGATGACTGAATAAAATTATCTCAGCTAGCTAGCTGCACAGGCTGGGGAGAGAGAAGTGATGAGCAGAGGTGCTGTGTGTCCCCTCTTTTGCGCCATCTCTCCTTGATCAACAGTGCATGACTATTGCATGTATCGATTATAGAGGCTCATCAGACTATATATTTATCCTCAGCTCTCCGGCCGACCCCTGCTTGCTGCTGTTTCTCTCTCTCTCTCTGGTGGCGAGCTAGTGCAACGCTGCTGCTACTAGCTTTCCATGAGACATGGCCTATCTATCTTTATGGCCAAATAGTGCCTGGGCTCACACGCTGCCAGGAAAATAGTGGGGTTTGCACAGCTGTGGACAAACGGATCCCTTGTCTTGCATGTTGCATGAGTGCAACGGTGAGGGTGACTACACGACGCGCGCGCACACCATGCATCCGTGCTGCATTCTAGCTACATGTACACCTCCCTAGCTTTCTCTCCCCACACAGGCTCTCCCTCTCTCTACCTCTCTCCACATGAGTACACTGTTAATTCCAAACAGATCAGAGCTCCCCCGGGCTTGTTGTTCCTGTATGGCCTCCTCTCTTTTAATTTACCTCCCACACCTTTACTTTCCATTTGTGTTACTGGTTTGTCTTCACAATGCAAAAGCTCTGCAGCTGATCCCCCGCCCCCGGTTGTTACTGTTACTTGGTTCTGTGGCGAGCCAGGTAAGTTTTGCGTGTGTGTTTGACTCCCTCCTGCATCCTCCAGAAATTAACAATTTATTTGGACCAAGAGATGTTAGGTGTGAATACTGGTACGTTGTATGATGCTGCACATCTATATATATTATCATATAGCATTCCCTGCCTATTGATCAGTTAAGATCTGTGCTTTGTTATGGTATGGGTGTTTTGTATGTACTAATGCGTGAATAAATAAGCCCATAGGCATGTGCATAGGTTCACAAAATAAAATCAGATCAATTCATAGTAACACTATTCTAATTTGTATCGTAGCAGCTTGCTGCTAGATATAGGAATAAGATAGCACAAGGGGGGCTATCAACATCAACTAAGATGGCGTGATGGAGAATCTGCGAGAAAAGGATTATCTTGGTTTATTACCTTTCTTAACTTAAACTTGTTTTGTGCTTTTCCTTATTTTGGACTTTCTATTGGCTCATTGTGTGATCTGTCTGCATTTGAGAACAGGCTATTTTGTTTCTTTGTTATGGATATTGTAGGTTTGAAGTCCGCATCTGGTGACTTGTGAGGTCATATAACAATTTTCTAAGCTCAACTTGTATGTGAATTGCACAACTGACTTGAACATTTTTTTAATATATGCTTATCGGAAGATACTACTGTATGATATGATCATCTTAATTGTGGTGGATGCGGTTCAAAGCAAATATCAAAATGTTATCCTGAAACGAAACAAACACATGTGACTAGCTAGTACAAAAAAAATGGCGGATTGATATATATCACTGGCATATGTTTGCTCATGTTTGCTAGTTCGTTATTTGAGGTTATAATTTATTTTTCTTCTACCTTCGGGAATTATACTATTCACTACATTTTTATGTCAAAATCATGCATTTCCTATAAACTAGTATCGCCCAATGTAAATCCACTGATTTTACAAGGCAAGGCAAGGCATTTCATCAACTCAAAATATAATGTTAACATGTGTTATGGATGTATCCCATAAGTGTGTGATTATGTAGTATTTATTACTTTCTAGTGTGTTATATGATCGTATGCCGGCAGAAATAATATCATTTAGTGTTTTATATTTATCATGTTAACATTTATGTTGGATATTCTTTCACGTATGTTGTCTACCATATTAGTCCATCAGCCCACATAGGCTAGCAATATGATTAGAAAACATAGGGATAATAGAGCTTCATGAAATATCTATTATTCAGGTTTATATATGATTGACGTGCGTATTTGCCCACATTTCATCACTATGTTCCCCTATTGAATCAGATTAGTTTTGACAAAAGTATTTTATATGTGTGCCTGACCATAGCGTAACATGTTTTTTATATTTTAGTTTGGTATCTAGAATACACTAGTGATTGAGGAGGGGTGGGGGTGGGGGTGTTACTAATTAAAATGCTACAAGAAAAATGTTACTTCAAGTTATTTATGGTAGCGTTATAATTTAAAAGTAGACATGAAGGCGTGGGTTTGTTTTCATAATTGGTAATTTATATATAAGCAAGTGGGGAGGTACTTGGAGTTAAACTTTTAACAGTAGAGGTGGGTAATTGAGAAACAACTATTGGGGTGTTAGGTATAGTTTGTTTTTGCCTCTAACGATATAGTTGGATAATTTAAATGAGAGCCATTGGTTAGTTGTTGTTGTTGTCAATGAGGATTAAAATCCACTAAATTCTCCTAACGCCTTTTTTGTGGGATTTATTCATCCCTCTTTTGCTATCTCGTTCCGTTTGAGGATTAACACATACTAGGAATAGTAAGATCGCTTAGTTTGAAGTATATATCAGTAGAAACCCAAAAAAAATATAGAAAAGAGGGTGGAAACACACATTATAGGAAACCAAGAAGAGCATCTCCCATAATATTTTGACATTTACTACACCGAGCACAACAACGACATCGGCACCGTTGCCGCGGACGCGGCCCGCCAGGAGACTGAGCAAACGATCGATCCACCTAAACGGATATACGAAATGGGCCGTAGATCACCGGGCTCAGAGGCCCACGTATCTGCGAGTGTAAATCACTGTTATCTTCTTCTACTACCATTCGCTCGCTCACCATTTCTTTATCAATTTATTTATTTCATCAGGAGCCATCTCTTTTTATCTCACCTGCTGACCTGCTACATAAGCATGAATGGCAGACAAAGCTTTCTCTCTCCTCTCTGCGGATGATGAAGAAAAAAATATGTGATTTAGCAGGTCCGGTTGTTGTCAGGCTGCGTCTGCGTCAACATCTAGTGCAACAGAAAGCTTTGCTTGAGAAATTTTTTTCTTCCCACAAGAGGCAGCACTTCAAACACCACACTTGCATGTACTGGTAGTCGAAAATTTGGATGTGAAAATGGCCTCAAATTTTTTTTAGATACAGTGAATCTTTCGCTAGATTTACCTTTTGAGACTTGTGCTTTCTTTTGTATATATCATGTTGCACTAGCTATGATTCGAAACTTTATTCTTTCTCCACCTTCTTACTCTTATAACCATCATAGGACCAAAATGGCAATCAAGTGGTGGCCGAACTAGCACGGCACATGGGTTGACCAAAATGCTGCGGTTAGTCGAAACTTTTGATCTGGTTTAATTGGGAAGCTAAGGATCAAATGCGGCTAGACCCACAAAAATCCTCGAGAAAATTTCATGTTCCTTTCTTGGTCCTAAAAAAATTTTCATTCCCTATTTGATACTGACTTCAACTTTCATTCCCAAATTGACACTACGTTTCATTTTTCATCCATTCACCGTTAAATACCATGCGAAAAGACCATTTTACCATTCCTAGATGTGGACCCAATAGCTTTTTTTTTTCCTTCCTCTCTCTGTTCCTCTCCTCCGACTCTCCCATGCCCGAACGCGTCGCCGCGCCGCTGCCCGCAGGGCTGCGGGGCTACGTGCCGGCCTGGCTGCCGACCCGACGGGGCCGCGAGCCCGGCTGCCGCGCCGCAGGGGTCCGGCGCCTGCAGGGGCTGCGTGCCCGCCTGACGGGGCCACGAGCCCGGCTGCCGCCCCGCCCACCGACTGACCGCGAGCTCGCCCGGCTGCCGCGCCGCCGAGCCGCTGGGGCCACGCGCCCGTAGGGCCGTGAAGCCCGCGCGCCGCCGTCAGGCACGCGCTTGGCACCGACCCCGTTCGCCGAGCGGGGACGACGCGAACTAGATGGCTAGGGCGGTGGCCGCGGCGTTGGCGCGGGCAGGACGGTCGGGGCCGGCTATCTCCCACGGTGCAGGGGCCCGGCGGCGGCGGCACGGCCGGACGGTTGGGGCGGGCCGTCTCCCGCGGAGCAAGCCTAGGGCGTTGGCACAGTGCGGGCGGGCCGTCCCCCAAGGAGCAGGCCGTATGAGTCAGAACGGAACGGAACGGGAGTAAAGGAGAAATGAAGAAGCAGTGGGCCCACGTCTGGGAAGGGTAAAATGGTATTTGGCAATTGACAGTGAATGGATGGAAAATCTAACGGAATGTTAATTTGGAAATAAAAGTTGAAGTCACAGTCAGCGAGCTAGCCGGCCACTGGTCAAAAAATGTGCAAATTCTGCAACGCAGTCAGACACCCAGCATAAGTTCGCTTCACACTCTGCCTGGTTTGTTTGCTTAATCCGATGCAGTGATCGATGACGAACAGCAACCGTTTCCAGTCGCAATTGTACGACGAATGGACACGCAGCTAGCGACGTACTAACCAGACGTTGAAAGCCGAAACAGCGGCGTGCCCGGAACAAAGTAGAATCCAGTGTCTGGGTGGATGCACAGGAATTCCTGCTGCTGGGAATCGTAGGAAAACTTCAAGCGGAGGAGAGGAAAGGCTGCCGCTTTGCATCTGATCTTTTAATTTGCTCTTCGTTCTGGAGGGAACCAGATTCCCCGTGATCTGAACATCTCATACACGTCAAACTTTGAGAAAAAAAAAGGGAAGCTTTCCGATGTTCCTCTTGGAGCTTTGCTTCCTCCAATCCTCCGTGCTCCGGCCGCCGACCAAACGCACCGCCGGTGGCAGCCCTTTCTGTGCACCCGCTCGTGTCCCTCTGCTCTGTTCAACAAACTTTGATTCGATGCCGCGCAAATGTATGTGCAGCCTTCCACTCTTCTTCTTTCTGATTACGTACACGAACAAGAGATGAAAACATTAGTTTTGTCAATTCGTCAAAGCTGTATGGGTCATGTCATGTTCATCATACAGGGAATTGGCGAGTTGTCAATCTGTGAGTGCGCGCTAGAAAGGCCGCGGCACCTTTTGCCACCCTCTGCTTTCCATGTGTTGAGGATCCGTCGCAGGTCTTATCTGTAAGAAGACCAGGGCGGCAAGCAAGGAAGGCACCAGCAACGCACTACTGCCCTGCACCCGGCGGCTTGCAGCTAGCTTCGCTATCTATATAAAGTTATAAACCCTGCCGGGGTCTTGAGATCCCAACCAACAAGACAAGCCACCAACCCATATCCATCGTCAGTTAGAATCTGCATCATCGTGCTCTAGAAGCGAGGAAGAATGGAGAACAGCAGCAACAGCCAGGCGCCGCCTCCTCCACCAGGTCAGGTTTCGGAATAGATAGATCTCTATGACCAGCAGCACAGCACAAAAAACGCTTCAGTTTCTTGCTGCCTCTGCCTGGATTCTGACTGAACCCGTTCATGGTTTGCGTGGACGGCCAGGCTACCCGACGACCGCGGCGGGTGCGGAGCAGCAGGGAGGGAAGAAGGGGCGCCGGGGGAAGACGACCTCGCGCGGAGAGAAAGGCTTCATCGAAGGATGGTGATAATCTACTTTCACTGAGTGAAAAATCTCTGCTTTTGGAGCAATCAATTTCATTCTCTGATTAAAAAAAGCTGATTTCAGCATCGCGGCGCTGTGCTGCTGCTGGATCTGCGAGATGTGCTGCGACTAGCCATCTTATCATCTCCGTGGTTCGTTCGTACGGAGCATGATGCATCTTTCGGAAAACAAGGGGAGGCGTCGCGTCGCCTCGGTCTACAGTACATGTAATTCCAGCTAGCTGTGTGGTTTCGTGTTTAATTACCATGGTTGTAAAAATGTTGGCGTAGGGAGATTGCTAATAACTGATGAGACGTGCTGTGCTGTGCTGTGCTGTGCGTGTGCATCCTTGTATTGTTGTTCTGTTGCTTGGATTTGAACGGTGGTGCCGTGGTCTGGTCATTTTTACAGTCGTGAACCTTCCAGCCCCTACTTCCTTCGCTGTCGTGCTCGTGCGCGTGATTTCGTGAACCTTCCTACACTTGAAAGCCCCATGGGCCGTTTGTTCTTAGAAATTGGGCTATATGGAATTGGGCCGCAGCACACGCCGTGGGCTAGGACGGACCACCTTTTCCTTTCTCTTACGCAGCCGTTTTCTGTTCGGCCACGAAACAAGACAAGGAGCGTCGTCAATTTTTCCGCCCTTTGTTGATGAGATTAATGGCCTGGTATGTATATCTTTCCCGGTGGTCCAGTCAGCACCGACGACGAGCTCTCTGTCTGACCTGGTCGTGTGCGGTGTGCCCTTCATTTTCTCCGAGAACGGGTCAAACGCGTACGCTGCTGTGGCCGCGAAAGCGAGTGACGCATCGCCAGATCCGCCCTAGTATCTTACTGACGATAGCGACGGGCTCCTTCCAGACACCTACGAAATTTAACCCAACCTTAAAAATTGATCTTTTCGACTATAATTAATAAAGGAAACAAAAAAAGATTGGAATCATTTGAGGGATTCACCTTGTACATCAGCGCTTGCCTGATTCGCTGTCGCTACTGGGATTTCGCTAACTGAAACAGCACGGCCTCAGTTCTGACTGGCCCCCGCGTGTGGCGTGTGCGTGTCCCAAAAACCGGAGGCGGAGAGCGACCCCGACCCGGAGAGACGCAGCCACCCTATCCGCGGCCGCGGCCGCGGCCACGGCCAGGTCGTCTCCTCCCCTCCCCTCCCCTTCCCCATGGACGGCTTGACCTCTTCGCCGGCTCCACCACAAAGCTACCACCTGTTACCTCTTACCTGTGTACAGCGGTCGCTGGCACTGCCGGCCGCTCTTGTTCTGCTGCTGCTTCCTTTTCTTCTCCCCGGCGCGCTGCCGGCGGACCGGCGGCTGCGGCGCTGCGATGCCGAGTACGGCGGTGGACGTCGAGGGCCTCCTGGTCCGCGTCAAGAACGGCGACGACGCCGAGCTCGCCGGCGTCGCGCGGGAGGTGGCCGCGCTCGCCGAGGAGGGCAGGCTCGGGGAGGAGGACGACGACGACGGGCTCCTCGTGCCCGCGCTGCTCGCGCGGCTCGCCGCCGCGGGCAGCGCCGAGGCCAGGGTCAGCGTAATGGCCGCGCTGCGCCGGCTCGCGGGATGCGTTGGCGGCGAGAGCAAGGTGAGACCGAGACTGACACCCGGTTTTGATTGTGCTCTTCCTTCTTAACCGTATATGCTTGCGCACGCTTTGTGTTCGATGCTATGCTCCCGGTGCGCTGCTAGTATGGTGGCACTTCACTTGGTACGGTGGATCATGGCTGAGCTGCACTATGTTTCACTTTGGACTCTGTAAGCAGGGCATGCGAGCAAGCATTATGATTAATCAAACGAGTTACATCTGCTTGACGATCGCTCTTGTCACAATCACACTCAGTAATTCTCTCCATGGCTCTGCAGGAGAGGTTGGCTAGCATCGAGGCGCTTTCGAGCATTGTACGTTCCTTGTCAAGAGATGTCGATGAGAGAGGGGAAGCAATTGCAGTGCTATTGGATCTGTCAGACATCCCACAAGTTCGGCAGAGGATCGGCAGGATCAAAGGGTGCATCGTAATGTTAGTCACATTGAGGAACGCACATGAATCAGGCACCAATGATGATGCAGAGAAGTTGCTGCACATCTTGTCGTCCAACCCACAAAATGTGCTGTTGATGGCAGAGGCTGGTTATTTTCGACCATTGATACACTACCTAAAAGAAGGTATTAGTTCTTGTACTATACTTTAACCTGACCTTTTTCAGCATACGTTTCTAAGAACACGCATCTAGAATTAGGCATTCGAAATATTCCATTTCATACAAAGCACTCCAAAAGGTGCAGAAACTCCAAATTTGGGCTCTTGTAAGAACAATGACCACAAGACTACATGCTAACTGTTACTTGCTTTGTCAAATTTATCTACCAAGAATTTTGGTTCGGTCGGTCCGTTCCACCTCTTCTCCTCCAGATTACAATACTTTAGCACACACTCTCAGAGCAATTTGACCTTATAAATTGGAATACTATGTCAGACGAAATTTTCTTCACTCTATCTAACCATATGATCAACTACTTCATTCTCCTATCTACTTTGCAGGTTCTGACATGAACAAGGTCCTAATGGCTACTGCTATTTCAAAGATGTTCCTATCTGAGCATATGAAATCTTCCCTCGGTGAAGATGGAGTTATCGAACCCCTTGTGCAAATGTTTAAATATGGAAATCTTGAAGCCAAGCACTCAGCCTTAGGTGCCATACGCAATCTCTCTAGTTCTCTACAGAATGCAGAACTTTTGATAAATTCTGGAATAACAGGACCACTGCTCCAGCTCCTTTTCTCTGTGACATCAGCACTCATGACCCTCAGAGAACCAGCCTCAGCTATACTAGCAGCTATTGCACAATCTGAACGTATTCTGCTTTATAAAGATGTAGCTCCTCAGATGCTCTCACTTCTTAATTTGTCGAGTCCAGTAATTCAACTTCATCTTCTAAGGGCCCTGATTAGTATTTCTGGGCACAAGAATGCTAAAAGAACCAGAAGTAAAATTAGACAAAATGGTGGGGTGCAACTGCTTCTGCCTTTCCTAACAGAAAAGAATGTGGAGATCAAAATTGCTGCTTTGGATTTAACGTTCCATCTGTCAAAAGATTCTTTGCAAGAATTGGCTGAACAGTTCAGGGAGACCCATCTAGATATTTTGGTAAAGATCATCTCTTCACCTACTTCTCGAGACGAGAAGGCTGCAGCTGTTGGTATCCTAAGCAACCTCCCAGTGACAGACAAGAAGATAACTGAGATTCTAACACGAGCGAACTTGCTTCCTATTCTGATCTCCTTGTTTGAAGCGAACATCACAGCTTCTGTGACACCTCAAAGGATGCGTTTACTTGAGGGTATTGCTGGTGTATTTATTCGGTTCACAGTTACCTGGGATAAGAAACTACAGAGCTTAGCAGTTGGATGCGGGGTGGTTCCTTGCCTTATCAAGTTGCTTACAGAAGGATCGGTAGACGCCAAGTCTAAAGCAGCAACATCCTTGGCTCAATTGTCGCAGAGTACAATGGCATTGCGTAAGTCAAAATCACCAAGGTGGCTTTGTGTTCCTCCATCAGCTGAATCCTACTGTATTGTTCACAGCTGCCAATGCACTGTCAAAGGCACTTTCTGCTTAGTAAAAGCCGGTGCCGTCAAACCTCTGTTACGAATACTGGAAGGTGAAGAGCGTGAAGCAGACGTAGCAGTGCTGGAAGCACTGGCAACCCTTATGCAGGATGAGATTTGGGAAAACGGGAGCAGGGTGATAGAAAAGGCATCAGGTATCCATGCTCTTCTGAGAGTTGCCGAAGCGGGCGACTTGAGTTCCCAGGATAAGGCGATATGGATGCTGGAGAGGATTTTCCGGCTTGAATCGCACAGGGAGCGGTACGGCGAAATTGCGCAGGCCTTGCTCATTGATCTGGCTCAGAAAGGAGATCCTTCCCTGAAACCAATGATCGGCAAGATACTGGCTCACCTGGAGCTGCTGCAAACACAGTCTAGCTATTTTTAAGCGCTGAGATGTTGATGCAGTGACTGGTGGTGGTGGGAAATGGCATGGGTAACCAGAAATGTGCAGGCTGCCGTTGTGCCGGGCAATGGCATCTGACTATGCTGTTGAAGAAAGATTGTAGTCAGCAGGGACGATCTCTTGAACCAAATGGAGTTCATGTGAACAGGTTCCAAGTGGCGCATCTCACTACTTCACCAGAAACTTTCCTTCAGGACTGCACCAGATTTTAGCTTCATTGTATGTTGTTTGTAGCAGATAGCGCAAAAAAGATAGCGTTGTTTTTCTTGTAGATTCAATGAATTTCTCTTGAACGAAGAAGAATAGAAGATGTATGTTGTGTAGTTAGCGACATGGTGCTCCTCTTTCGTCTGTAAAGTGTAAAGTGATGATAGTGGTTGCAGATAGAGTATACCAACAAATTACCATTTGTGCGCAAACTCGTTCAACAGCGAGATGTTTGTGAGTCGTCGTGATCATGACTGGACGGTGTGTCCATCTCCCCGTATGCCCCAGCACAATAGAGACACTGAAGATTTGATGCGCCGAACGCATGTCAGATGCTATCTGGAGTTGAGCATCGTGGTGGCGTACCGGATGTCCTACGAATCCGGCGAGTGGCAGCCGGCGAGCCAGATTTGCAGCCGCAAGGCGACGAAATCCGCTCCCATTTTTACCATAAAGCCCCCGCTGGATCGTCAGAAATCTCACGTCGGCCCCTGCCACTTGCACCCAAGCCCCCAAACCCGCTGCGCCGCTCCGTCCCCCACTCCGTCTCCCTCGCAATGGCGGCGCCGCCTCTCCAGCCCGTGCCACCTCCCGCGGCCGTGAACGGAGACGCGTTCCGCGTGGGTTTCATCGGCGCGGGCAACCTGGCCGAGAGCATCGCCCGCGGCGTCGCGGCGTCGGGCGTCCTCCCGGCCTCCGCCATCTGCACCGCGCCCCACCGCCGCCCCGAGCGCGGCACGGCCTTCGCCTCCATCGGCGCGTGCCTGCTCGACACCAATGCCCAGGTCTCACGTCGTCGTCTTCCCCCCTTTGCTCGAGTCCTCTTGATTGTGTATACTCCCTAACCCATCACGGTAAATACTCCCAACTCTTACGCCATTTTAACCCCGTGTTAGGTTGTCGACGACAGTGATGTGATTGTCATCTCCGTGAAGCCTCAGATCGGTAAGTGGCATCCAGTCCTTTTTGTTGGACATGTTGTTTTTCGGGGTCCAAAGGAGTTAATTGTGCAATCTTATCATATCCCGTGTTCCATGAACCATTCGTTGCCGTGTCCTACTTGTTCTCGATATTTGTTTTAGTTTATGTATTCATTGTTTTGATGTTATGCGCACATCAAATTGCAGTAAAGCAGGTTCTACTTGAACTGAAGCCCCTGCTGTCAGATGAAAAGCTTCTGGTGTCTATTGCTGCTGGCGTCAAGATGAAAGATTTGCAGGTCAGCATGCTTTTAGAAGACAATTTTCATCTCAGTCAACTTGGTTGTACAACTAAAAGTGCCTGAACATAAAATGCCCAATGGGAATGCATTTTTTTTGATATATCTGTATTCCAGTTTACCAGGGTAGTTCAGTACACAAAGCCCCTAGAGTTGTGTTTTGGATGAATCACACTATCATGTTAGTTCCTTCCTGAATTTCATTCACAAGGCTCTGTTTCCTACCATTTTAAATCCATAGATGTATTTTGCTTCTTTTTTCTGGAGTTGGATTTTTTTATTCGATGGGGTTATTTCATCATGGCAATTTTCCGATTAAAAACTGTCATACAGATCTATGATTTGCAGTACATGGAAATTAATTTGTATGTCTATATTGGATATATTGTGTTCAAAATAATTTCTTAATAGACCCCATTGAACTTGTAGGATAATGCTTATTTTAACTTTCAATTAACTAGTAATTATTACTTCATCGTTCAGTATGACTATTGCTACTAACACTACAGTCTACAAGCAACAGCTTATCCCTACCAGTTTTTAAGCTCTGCTATCCAAGTACTATTATAGTATTGTTTTCTCCAGGTCAACATGTTGTATGCTATGCTGGAATACTATATTCTGAGACCCTTTCTCCCTCCCTTTTCATTTCAGGATTGGTCTGGTCAACGGAGAATTATTAGAGTAATGCCCAACACACCTTCAGCTGTTGGACAAGCTGCATCAGGTAGCATTTCCTGACAACCCACCAGCCACGTTTTCCAGTATAGTTAGCTTTATACATTTTAACCTATCAACCACAAGTGAAATGTAGTATGCTTCTTGAAGGAATGAAAATTGCTAGGCAGCATCTATCATGAAGTGGCTGCTTTGTATGCTTAATAGTTACGTTAGTAGCAAATTTGGCTTCAGGATGCTTCCACTGTGGAAACTTTGAATTATCCTTTTTTAGTGCTCGTAAATGAAATTATCAGGGAAGGTAACAAGATGCAACAGTCTCTGATGTCTTTGCTGCTCCTCAGTGATGTGTTTGGGAGAGATGGCTACTCAGAAAGATGAGAATCGTGTAAGAAGTTTATTCAGCGCAATTGGAAAGGTTTGGACAGCTGAAGAGAAATATTTTGATGCTGTAACTGGCCTGAGGTATGTAGCTGATTATGCATACATGTGATCAGTTCGAGAATGAAGCTGAACTTCCTTCTTTTCAACACAGTGGTAGCGGTCCGGCCTACATTTTCTTAGCAATAGAGGCCATGGCTGATGGTGGAGTCGCTGCTGGGCTTCCTCGGGACCTTGCACTTGGTCTTGCATCTCAAACAGTTAGTGCTCATTACATTAAGATTGGCTGTGATCCGCTCTTTCCATATGCTTTTAAGTCACTTGTCTCCTGATAGACTTTTGTATTTTGCTTCAGTAAACTGAGTTCCTTTATGCTTTACATATTCAGTTTACTCTACCGTTGTCTTCTGTTTTATAGTGATTTCTGTTTATCATCGCACTTTCTCATTTACTGTTTTCGTCTATTATCTGCTATGTAGGTTCTTGGTGCTGCAACGATGGTGAGCGAGACAGGAAAACATCCAGGCCAACTGAAGGATCAGGTCACTTCTCCAGCAGGGACTACTATAGCTGGGGTTCAGGAGCTCGAGAAGGGTGCGTTCCGTGGAACGCTGATCAGTGCTGTTGTTGCTGCCGCAAAGCGTTGCCGCGAACTGTCCTAGATCTAGGTTGAAGTTCATTTTACCGGATTTCGACAGTTGCATTCTGTTGATATATTCACATTTAACGGCAAAGTGTGAATTGTTGTGATGATAACTTGGCAGCTTTTAGAGCAGCCGTGATGTAATCAGTTAAACATGTTTGCAGAATCAGGTGGCATAGGGTTAATTATCTGTTTCCTTGCTAAAATATAAATTGTAGTGCTTAAGTGCTTTCAGTTTGAAAACTAGCAAAGCTTTGTGTCACCTTACCACCTGCATTGAACCGGAGTCTGTCCATAGACACGAAGTTGCACATCAACCAGAGTTGTAAACTGCAGATTTTAAAATCACAGCATATTGCGTCTGCTCAAAAGTTTTACAAAAAGTTAAGACATGACTGTATAAGCAAAGGTTTTCACATTAACCTGACATCACACATCTCAGTCCACTATTACTATACAATACAATCATCTTTTAAGCATTTGGCTACAACAGAACAGTTCACATGTAATTTTGAGAATACCATCGATCTTCAGGAGCCCACTTATTTTCATATCTTCCAAGCGAGTATCCCACAGCAGGTACATCAGCAAGATGCAGTGGATCAGGTTCTATGCCATAATCAGTCAATGGTCGGTGCTCAAGAATCTTATCGTGTTCAACAACAAAATCTGGAATTTCAACTACCCCTTTTCTTATATCTCCCCAGAGGTATTCTAGTCGACTAATGTACTTGATTTTCCAATACAACCTGTAACAGAATAACTAACAGAGGTCAGGAGTCAGGAATCTGTTTATTCCAATATTCTAAATAAACCTTCTATTTGATGTATTCATCTTATCGCCAAAAGGAAAATGATCAGTAGGAATATATAACGTGTATGAGTATGGCAATTTTTATTAGGGTTTAGGGTACAGCAAGAGGATTATATTCAGTTTTGTGACATCCTCGTTTTGTTTAAAGTGTCATTGTGAAAGAACTTAACTACAAAATTAGAGTAGTGCATGAGAACTATATGAAAAGAGTACTGACCCTCCACTTAAGAATAGCCTGCCAAGAGTGGCAATGGCCAACCTGGAGCGAAGTCCAGGATGCAAGAAGTAGAAAACTTGAAGCCTTTCCTTGTATTCAGGTGGAAGGTCCTCATAAATTGTCCTCAAGATTGACACCCCAGGGTTGTTGTCATCTGACTGCACAGTGCTGTGAATGTACAAAATGCAGAATGGACCCACTGGTAATTCAGTTCGGAGCTTGTAGAACACATACTTCTTCAGACGTTCACCATCAATTACTGGCGCTGGAAGTCCACATTCCAAAGTAAATGTCATGTTAACATTGACAATGAGAAAAATCTGGGGAGCAATATCATGGTAAGACAAAGATTACCGACTTGTTAGCAGTAATAGTGAAGGAATAAAAGATCTACTGATATACGCGTCAGCACTAATGTAAGCTAAACAGTAGCAGATAGATCATCCAGATTGAAGTTTAAATGAATATTATGAAGAAAAAAATGCCTTGTGGTGGTAGAGGAACTTCAATATAATAGAATAAGCCACCTTCATCAAATTTATCGTTTAATGCATGTAAAAGAATGTGTAGATGTTCCGCTGGAAGTCTGATAAATTTATTACCACTTCAATCAAAAGATCCATGTATCCGACCATTGTGAAACCTAGCACTGACATGCATTGAATATAAGTCAATTTGTACATAGTTCTGAATCTGTACCACCAAGTCATTTAGGGGAAATCAGAATCCCGTCGAGCAAGTACTCCACTTTATATTTCATACACAATTGCACATCAACGCAGCTACAAACTATCGGCAAAGATGAGATCTAGCTCGAACCAATCGTTACTGGAAGCCACGCATAAATCAACAGATACTACAGGCGCATCAAGTATCCCCAATAACTAATAACTGACAAAACCCCTAAAAGAGCGGGTGAGGGACCGTAAGTGGGGCGATCGATGGAAAATATGGGGTGGATTCCCTCACCAGGGAAGAACTTGCCGACGACGCGGACGATGGTCCGGCCGGCCCGGTCGGTGCCCTGGACGCGCACGACCTGGAGCTCCTCGAGGTCGGAGAAGCAGGCGTCGGCGTCGGCTTCGGAGAGGTCGGGGAGGCAGTCGTGCCACTCCTCGCGGTCGGCGGGGGTGAGGAGCGCGGCGCCGGCGTCGGTCGCGAAGTCGGAGCCCAGCACGAGCACGGAGAAGTCGCTCTCACCGCCGGCGGCGGAGCCCGACGCCATCGGTTGGTTGGCTGACGGTCGCAGCGCCCTCCGCTCTGCTCTGACTCGGCAAGCCGGCCGTCCACTTCCGACCGACGCGGCAGCTGGGCTGTGGTTGGGGGGAAGTGACGCGATTTTAGGCCGCGACGGGGTGGGCTCTGCTCTGTAATTTGTATCGGGGGCTATGGCTCAGACCGGGCCGCTTCTAGCTAAGCCCGTCCATTTTTATGGGCCGCAACGCTGTTTGTGTGGATTTCCCAAACAAAAGAGAAAGATGCCTGCGGTGCGGTGGACAAGAAGCATTTGGGCTGTCCTTTTGTTTCGGCCTGGCCTCCTCTCCTCTCTTTCGGGTAAGGGTCTTGTTCAGTGTCGTCGATGGCTAATCTTATTTCCTCTGCGTTTTGTGTTGGACAGATCTCTAGTATCAGACACTACCCGAAAAAAGGGGGAGCAGAAATATCTGGCAGAAATCCGCAGCAGCACTCTAGAGCCTCCAAAGTTTCCAAACAATACTATGCTACAGTGGCATCAGCACTTGCACTTCCAGGAAAAGAAAAGAGAAGGGTCCATTTCGGAGAGGGAATCCTCGCCGCATGTCAAAAAGGTGTACAGCACCCGCCATGTTTTCGCAGAAACAGCAAGACTTCCCGGCTGCCGACACGAAGGAATCCAAATCCATCGATCCTCTTTTCAGTTTGCTGATGAGAAGATGAGATGATAACGTACGCGCTGCACAGTGCCAGCGTTGCGTGCAGCAGATGAAAACGTTTTTGTCAAGCGTAATTGCATGCAGCCCAAACTCCGTCCCAGCTCTTACTTGGATCATCACTTTCTTCCAGCTTTCAGCTTTGTATGCTATCAGGAGCTATTCAGCTCCAAAAAAAAAAGAAAGAAAGAAAGATCATGTCACGCGTGATGCAATGCTGCGTAAGCCATTCTTCCTTGCAGAAGAACCAGATTAGGCACGCGATTCCGTGAAAGTTCCGACAAGGTGACCTTTGGCCGGTTTCCTCCGACACGTTGAATTTTCGCTGCAAAGTCCAAGCTGCTGTTTTGTTTCTTGCGAAGGTCCAAGCTGTTGAATCGATTCAGATCAGACGGGGAGGTTTCAGTTTCAGAGCGTCCAAGCATGGGAAAAACAGAGTGCCACCCCTGCTTTTGCACGACACCAAGACTCAATTCCACCCAACCTTTACGCCTAAAGTCAGAGATGGCGAGATGCCTCTCCACTAGCTATGCTCATCATCAGCATCACCACCCTTTACGTGACTCGTAAGAGATGGATTCACGTTTATGTAGTGCCACGACTACTTTTTTTTTGCCAAATGCAAATCCTCGTTCCTTGATGTAACCCACAACGGCATCATGGTGGATGTCTGGATGAACTAAACAAAAAGGCACCAAAATAATCCAATCGCTCGATCAAATTTGTGGGGGCAAAAAAAAGGAGATTTCTTTAGATCATTCCTAGGAAAGTTTATGCATTTCATCCAGAACGGAGAGGATACAGTTACTACGGAGTATGAACAAAACAACACATGGCAACCGACTTCGCCTGACCTGAACACGACACCACCCTAAGAACACGGACCAAAACAATACGTGACGAGCACCTGACGCGAGTACCACGAGCGAATCTACGTCTCCCTCCCACAAAATACGGGAAGGGCTTACAGGGCGGCACCGGCGCGCCGTGTCGGTGCGTGCGTCGTCTGGGGGTCAGTCGAAGCGGCGGCCGCGCCAGGCGGAGACGGAGAAGATGGCGCGCTCCTGCCAGCACAGGAAGAAGGAGCCCTTCTCCTCGCGCACCTTGAAGCCGTCGCAGCCGAGGGCCTGCGCCGCCCGCCGCGCCTGCAGCAGCGCGTAGTAGCTCAGTGGCACGCGCCCGAACCCGGCGCCCTCCATCCGCGCCGCCCACCGGTCCAGCCGCTCGTGCCGCTCCCGCCGCTCGCCGCCCTCGCACGCCACGATGTTCTTGATCTCCTCGCCGAGGAGCCACCGCTCCACGCGCGCGCGCTCCACCGACCCGCGCGCCGCCACCACCTCCAGGCAGTCGAACAGCGCCGCGTAGTAGTTGAGCGCCTCCACGAACCGCTCCGTCAGCGCCGCCGCGTTGTGGCTCGCCTCCTGCTCTGTCACCACCATCACCTTGGGCGACAGGCCCCACAGCGCGCTCAGGAACGCGTCCGCGCGCGACGTCGACGGGGACAGCCCGGACTCCGGGCTGCGCCGGTCCTTACTGTTGCTGTCCTTGCCGTTCGCGGCCGAGTCGTCGTCGGAGGCGAGGAGGCAGTGCAGCTGGAGGCTGGAGGTGATGGCCAGCGCCTCGCCGGTCTTCACGCGGAGGGACTCCACGTCCAGCGCGTCGAGCCGGGACACCACGGGGTTGAACTGGAAGGGCACGTCCAGGCGCTCGGCCTCCTTCATGAGCACCATGGCCGTCTGGGTGAGCACGTCCCTGTGCTCGTGGACGGCGGTGAGGCGGAAGTGCGGCGGGCCCTCGGGGCGCGCGGCCAGGAGGTGGAGGAGCTCGAGCCATTGGGTGGCGTCGGCGCCGCCGAGGTCGATGACGTGCACGATCTTCTCCGACTCCATCGCCTCCAGGATGGACTGGTTCGCGGCGGCGCCTGCGAGGCGGAGGAACGGGCAGAGGTCGAGGAAGTGCCGGCGCGTGGCGGCGAGCTCGGCCGCGGTGGGCGCGGCGCGGGGCAGGAGCAGCGCCCGGCAGAGGCCCGGCCACGCCCGGAGCGCGCGCCGCGCCAGCGCCTCCGCGAAGGCTGCCGCGACGCGCTGCATGGCGTCGCCGTCGGGGGCGGCGAGCGAGGCGATGTGCTCGAGCGCGGCGTTGGCGGCGTCGAGGCGGCCGGCGGCGGCCGCGGCGGCGCAGTTGAGGAGGAGGTGGATGAGGCAGAGGCCGCGCTCGTCGGAGCGGAGCTCCCGCAGCAGCCAGGGCGGCGTCGGGGCGGCGGCCGGGTGGAGCGGCATGTTGGAGAAGTTGTGGAGCGGGGAGGATGTGACCGACGACGAGGAGCCTTCGTCCTGGACCATGAGCCTCGCCAGCTTATTCGCCCGCCCGCCCGTCGTCCCCGGCAACTTTTATGAAGCAAGCAGAAGCAGGCACCACCGCACCGCACCAGGCAGGGCAAAGCTTCGACCTTTGCTGCTGTTTGTTGTGGATTTATACGACGGAAATGGTATGGCTGAGGAACATTTGATGGCTGGTCCGGGTGGCAGCGCCAAGCCAAGCGGGTAAAGTCAGTGGGAGTAGGCGGAGGCGGCCTGGCAAAGCCTGCGGCACCTGCATGCGGGGAGAAACGGTGTGAGGAAGGAGACAGGGCAAGAGATTAAGGGAATCCACCAATAATCTGAGGCAGCTTTTACATAGAAAAAAAAATGGACGGATTGAGCAACGAAAACGAAACTCTTATACAACATGCTACAGTGGCATATATTTTAGGGAGAAAGGAGAAGAAGAGGAGGAGGAGGAGGAGGAGGCGCCAAAACGGAAAGGCCAAGGAGGTGGCACCAAGCGGGAACAGCTCGAGAAACAAAACTACAAGCCGGGGACGGGGAAGAGGACAAAGGGAAATCACTGGGTGGGCAGCAGCAGATGCAGAGGCGCCATTTATTTCATCAGGCAGCGCGGCAGTAGTGAGTCGGAGGTGGTAGCTTTATTGCTCATGGATGATGACAGGGGGAGAGAGGAGGGGGGGGGGGGGGGGGGGGGGTACAAGCGCAGCAGCGCCACCATCGCCGGCTCAGAAGCAGAAGCGAACAAAAGAGGAGGGGAGATGCTTGCTTGGTTGCTCACCTAGTCGCCTCGGGTCTTGCACGCGCGCTTGCAGGAGGGAGGGAGGGAGGGAGGAGACGCGGACGCAGATCGCCGGCACGGCAGGGCAGGGCAGGGCAGCAGGAGAAGAGACGACGGAGACGGGAGGGCGGCGGCAGGTGGAGTTATAAAGAGAGATGGCGGGGCGAGCAAGAGGAGGGAGATGGCCAGATGGGGAAGGAAGGAAGGAAGAGGAAGCAGAGGGAGGGTGTCTTGGACTTTTCGTGGCGTGTGCGGTGGGGTGGCGACAAAAAGGTAGCTCGGGCTTTTGTCCGGACCCCGGCCCTGGCCTGGCCTTCTATTCTCCTCAGTCTACGTGGACGCACTCGCCGTGCCCCTCCTCGCTCGCTACGCCACGAAACAAAACTGCTCCTTGTTGTTGTTCTTTTCTCTGCACAGACCCTGGCGGTGGCCGGATCCTCTTGCAGTTTGGTGAGGCGAGAATGATTCTGAGCGACATCCGCTCATCTTACCTGTTCATCATCGCGTCTGCCTACGGATCCGTTTGATGCGGCTCCTAAGCTCCGGCGCAGGAGAAGCGCTTCTGCGCAGGAGAGCCAGGAACTGTTTTGCAGGAGGAGAAGGTGGAGCAGGCGGAGTAAAAAAAACAAGTTCCAGCTCCATCCTCGGAAGAGGGCTCCTAACGGTTGCCCGCAGATACGCTAAACTGGTTGCAGTTTTCTTTCTGGTTTTCTTGCAAGGATTTCTCTGTATCTTTTATACTCGTATTAATCAAAGTACAAAACGCCTATTAATCAAAGTACTAAACGCCTGATGAAATTTGTCCGTGCCGTTCACTGATGGAGTATACGTACCGTCGTGAAATGAAATCTGCTCTGCTACATGGGACGGGATAGGGCTGGAGGCGTAGAAAACGTTGTGGCCCAGGCCCAAGCCATGCATGCGTAGGCGTAGCTTTTGGCGTCACGTAGTGGGAAGGACTGGAGGGAGGAGTATTAAATTGGGAAACCCCATCCCCACGGGCGTTGTCGCGAGGCGGCCAGCGGCAGAATAAAACCCCGCAACGCGACGACGGCGCCACAACAAAACAAAAACGCCCGCCCGCCCGCTTCTTGGCCTGGCCTGCCGCCGGCCTTTATTCCCTTGCGGCCTTGGAGTTGGAGTAGTGTGGCCGCTGCTTTCGCAGAACCAAAACCATTTCTTTCTTTATTTTTCTTCTTCTTCTCCTTTGATTGATCATGAGATGTGGAGTAGGATCGGAGTGTGTGCTCAAGAAGAACAAGGCAAACAGCACGATAAAACACGTGTGATAGTGGTTTGGAAAGAGGACGTCTTTTTTTGACTGGGGAGGAGGGAAATAAGGTCTCGTTTGGGAGAGCCCGGAGTGCTCCGGCTCCATGCACTGTAGTTGTGCTACTGTAGCATTCCGGAGCCGGAGTCGGAGCCGGTGGGGCTACTTTTACTGGCTCCACCAGCTTCACCTCTTTTCCAATGCGTTTTGTGGATCTCGATTCGTGTTCCGGCTCCTTGCTATAGTGCAAAATAGTATAATAAATGCTTTGGCTATGCGTTTCAAACTAGCTAGAGAAGGCGCGTTGGCTGGGCTGTTTTTTCTTTTTGACGAGAATACTCCTGCTTATATAGAAAGGAACCGTTGGATACATACACAACCACACGCTGGGGAAACCAGCTTAACCAACAAAGCACTGAGGGCGCAGCCTCCAAATGTAAGAGAAATTCTCCAAGCTAAAAACAAGAACAAGACAGGCCACTAAGGAAGAAAGACGTCCGACGCATCAGTATTCTGTCTGGACTTGATGAACTCCTTCATCCAGCTCTCCATCACCATCAAAACGATCCCTGTTCGTCGCCTTTAGCAGCACCCCCCATTTCTGCATCTTAAGATAGATCGAATATCCTGGATGATTCGGAAATTTCCTCTCCATTCGCATTTTGTTACGAGAAAGCCGAGGCGACCACCATATGATAGCAAAAGAAAACAGTTTTAGATCATAATCGGCGCACGCAGCCGGAATCCAGTCTCTGAAACCCAAGAGCCTCTTTAAAACACGACCAAACAAGCGAGTGGAATAATCCAAACAAAACGAGCCAGCCATCCGCGACCGCGACGCGACCTCCCTTGGCAATTGGCATCCAAAAGAAAGCCCAAGCGGCGGCCAAGCCAAAACCCAAATCGAATCATGCAAGAGGACGGGAAGGAGGGCCGTCGCGTAGCGTGTTGGCGCGGCGTCCGGAGTTCATCTTGGGTGCCTAGTATTAAAAGACGAGACGACAATGGGATGGGATGGGATGGGATGCTGCACCGGCGGCCTTTGGTGCGGTGGTGGAGTCGGGTCGTCGTGGAGAGCCCATGCCAACGCCATGATTCTAATCTCTCCCTCCCCGGCCGCCTAAGATTCCGTGCGCCCGTCGATGTCCCTCGCTCCACCTCCTGCCTCTTGTCTTGGGCTCCAAGCGACCTTGCACTTCTTCATTTCACCAGTAAAAGAATGCACACTATCCGCCGTGTCTGGTTCCACGGGAACAAAGCACCCCAGCCAGGGAGGACTTTGGAGATAGCCGTGCCGTGGTTGTTGCCGCGAACGCGACCTTTTTTGGTGCGTCGTTCACAGCTGCAAATGATATATAGCGGTGGCTGCTGTTGCTACATCAATATAATGCACGGTCGCCGCAAAAGGTCAGATGACAAGGCGTCACAAACCAATACAGATGTACGTACTCACGTGGGATAAATCCTCTTGAGACGCGCGCGGCACACCGAGGCGCAGCTGAGCTGATGGATGGAACAAGATCGTGCTAGGTGCTAGGCTTCGGATCGACAGCTCAAAAGGCGCGGTCCCGTTGGTGCCAAGAAGACCACCAGAAGATTTGAGCATGCAGATGGGAAGCAGGCACGCATGCAGATCAAAAGGCCAACCGACGGATCGATCATCTTGCGACTCGACTTGCGCAATTCGCAACACGCGGCCGCGGCCGGGCAGATTATTGGCCTGGCCTGGTGCTGAAGAACGGGTAGAGGATCATCAAGAGCAAGCAGCAACTAATTTCGTCGCTGCCATGAACGAAAGGTCTCAATTCAATTCTTGACCGACTAACAACAGCACACAGCTAGCGCCACATGCATGTTAGCTATGGAGAGTAGATCCGTACACGGCTGCCATTTTTAATTAATTTGTTATTACAAGCTTCTCCTAGGAATCTTGTTTCCTAGTGGATTTGAACTTCTTTGGCCCAGTTCCAACATGCGCTGTGCTTACGTAAATCATGCATTGAACCTTATTTTACTCGTGTACTGCCGATTTTTCTGCCATTTCTCCAGGAAGTCGTGAGGTGTCTGATTTTGACCATACCGGTGGTGTAATGAATGACGACTTGAAACTTTGAAGCGAAACTTGTCCTTGGTGCAAGGTGGCGGACGGGTCCAAGGAATCGAGTCGTTGGAACCAAAGATCTTGGATTTTTTTTTTCTTCTTCCATGAAAGACAAGGCATGAAGCCACCACTCAATGCATGCTAAATTGTTAATATATATATATATATATAACTCATGTTTTCGTTTACAGAGTTTTCCTTTACGCTAATCCAAGTCACTATGGTCACCAGAACTAGCTTAACTAAATACTACTTCACACAAGTCGCGGTTCTTAACGATTAGTCAACAGAAAACATTAGTCATCATATGAGAAAGATGCTTTTGCTGCATATAGTTGTATTGTGGAATGGTCATTTTAAACCGAATGGATAGGGGACGGCATCAACGGCCGACGCGGCTTATAATAGGCTCGGTACCACGATAGGTCGTTGTGTGTTAGTGTTGATGAAGCAACTAACAGCCTAGTAGCAATAGGATAGCAACGGCTTGACTGATGGGCTCAAACTAGGCAAGTGAAAACTACCCGGCGCTTAGTTTACTATTTGTTTGCCTGATGATCTCCAGGGACAGAATATGTTTATCTCCCTCCTTTTTTGAAACAAAAAATAGTAATGGGGACCTCCTTGTTGCAGCAACGAACCAGAAGGTCCAGGACAAATGAATTTGGATCCGTCACGGCCGGTCGCCACCCGCAGGCTCCCATCTCTCGCCATTATTCCCTTCCGGTGAAGAACAAACAGGCCAGCAGCAAGAACGCTTCGCGAGGAAGAAACGCACGTACACGTACTGCTGCTGCTAGTGGCGAGCAGGCGACGCGAACAGGACAGAGAGCAAGCGGCCGCGAGGATAGGGATGGGGGGTAGCCGGTATCCAGCAAGTAGAGAGAGCGGCCAAGGGAGCAGGCGTGCACGCGAGCTGCAGTGGGGCGTGGCGTCGGCACCCGCGTGTCCGCAAACTGATTCTTTGGACGCATCACCGGCGGCTACCCGCGGCTTTAACGCGAGCTCACGAGCCAAGGCCTCTCCTCTTGGAGGCTTGCGCGGCCACCTGAGCTGGGTTGGTTGGGTGGCTGGTCTCCGGACGCGACCGCTCGCTTGTTTCCTTGTCCCCGTCCCCGCCCGCCTTGGCTCCGTTGGACGCTAGCTACCGCCGGAAACGGATGCCGCGAACAAAGCGCAAGGCGCCCGAAACAGACGACGCCGACGGGGCGGGCTCGCCTGGCTTGGACTTTGATGCCCGCCCGCCTGCCACGCCGTGCCGTGCGTGGGGAACCAACAGGTGGTCTGGTTTGGCCTTGGTTCCGCGCGCAGCGCGGCGACAAGCGGAAACGGGGGTGGCGCGCCGTGGCGTGGGGCGGGGCGAGCTGGTTTGTTTGGACGCGTCCCCCCTGCGCCAACTTGCCAAGCTAACCTTTTGTTTGGCTTTGGTTGGAGGTGGCGGGGCGCGCATCAGCAGCGCCTATCAGTGGCGCTACGGGACGGCCGCGTCCGCTTGGCACCATTCGCCCAAGCGGCATGGCGTGCCGGTTTTTCCCCGTTATTCTAGGGACATCCCGTTGTCACCTTGTGCAGCTGCCCTTCAGCTCCAGTACAGTACTCTCCATCGCAAGTGCTAGTACCAACAGGCAACAGGTTCCACTTCCTGATTATACTAAGATCCTGTTTCGATACATGCACTAAATTTTAGGTCTAAAATTTAGTCTATTAGGTGATCCAAACATATCAAACATATGGACTAAAATATAGACTAAAGTTTAGTCCATTAATCCTTAAAACACATCTAATTTGGACTAAACCAACCTGCAAACTATGAAAAGATCAAACTACCCCTCACTATGCGCATGTCTCACTATGCGCATGTAGGCACAACAACAATATAATCCAAGGGTAAAAAGAATATTTCTATATTTTTATGTGTCCCTGTGTCCCACCTAAAATTTAGTCTATGGACTTAAGTTTAGTTATCCAATGTTTAATCACGTAAAATTTTAGTCCTAGGCGATTCAAAGGGAACCTAACTGCTACTGGAGTAGATTATCATTTTGTATTACTGATATATAGTCTATGGTTTAGGAACAGAAATTCTGACGCGCTGCTCCGCGAGAGGGGTGATAGAACGGAACCTGATTCTGGTGCACGTATGACGGCCGTATCAGGCGATGATGTTAGCATCCGTTGCCACTTGCCATCCGAGTCCTCTCCTCCCAGCAACCATCATTTCTGGAACCGTTCCATGAGAACACAGACCACCGGCAAACACATCGCCGTAAGATTCACGCATGAATCAAAAGTTACCGAAAGCACACTTCTACCTGATCATAGCTGGAGAGCCTCAACCAACAAAAGATGACCCAAACAAGAATCAAACACCGACCAGACAAGGCGCCGACCATGAATTGGTCTCGGCACATGGACGAACCCATAACCCTGTAGGCAGCTGTGCATGGTCCGTAGCTGCAATCTTTATGTTACCCTGTCGACTTCCACTCAAACAAAGCCGAGGCAACAAGAGACATCACATAGTCCAAGCGACTGAGTAACAGATATTTATATGCCACCTCATTCCATGAGCAATCCCATATCGTACGATCCAGTGACCACATAAGAGTACTCTAAACAGGACGTAAAACTATGCTAATACCTTTCTTAGTAGTGAATACATTACATCCTCTGAAACTCCCGGTGTTCGATGGCACCATTTGCTTCAGAACATGAAAGCCTTGCAATTGAATAACTAAGGCCCTAAGGGTGCTCGTGAGCTATACACAAAAGCTGGAAACCAGATCACTACGACGGTGATACAAAAGCCAGTTATGCCAGTCTGAAACTAGTTCCGAATATTCCGTCCATCGCCACAGAAAAGCTCGAAGATATTTCGGCTTGCCCCTGCATTTACCATCTTGCTCTTGTTTTTCAACATCTCCTCTTGTGCATGGGTATCACCATCCTACAACATTGTAAATGAAATTTTGAGTTCATAGAAACGAGCTGAAGTATTTTGCGATACACAGCACTGGAACACAAAGGATATGAAACGTAGTACAGCAATTTGTTCTTATTATGAGTAACTTTTCTGATTGTAAATGAAAACAAAGAAAAAGAACAGAGAGGACCTACAAGTGCGGAGTATGCCTGTGCCAGAAACAAAGGAGTTGGATATAGCTCTATAACAGCTAGTGCAGCTTCTTCGGTTACTTGCGGCACCTGCATTGCATGCACAATCGATTATGATACTTTTGCATTCCACTAAATGAACCAGCTGGATAACTTTCATGATGGGGGCAAATATTGCCCAGCTACCTGCATAAGTTGAAGGGCAAATATTTCGCTCACTGTTGTTTTCTCAAGATCACAGCACTTCCTCTTAAACTCATCATAGGTTGGGCAAACATGAGAAGTTTTAGCATAAGTTGAGAAGTATGTATCATAGTATTTGATTATTGAACGTGTAAGATGGCCATATCTCCTCTGAGTATCAGCAAACCCACTGGTTCTCTGAACATCAAAGCCATCGAGAATCTCAGTGGTGAAACAGCTGAAAATAAATGGCAGGGAGCAATTAAAAAGCCATGCATCTGGCACTTCACTTTGGTAGTTAATAAGTACAGACATTCACATATAAGTGAAAAAAATAACAATAAGATGTCAACAAAGGGACAAATGTACTAATGTTCAGCATAACATTATGACTTGAGCAGTATACATACGCTGTTTTAATCCTCTCTGGTGCATCTGGATGGTTTGGATCACCTTCAACAAGATATATCAGCTTCCTTAGCCCACATCTCTACAAAGATGCAAGAAACGAAAGTACCACATGATGTCATGGCTAAAATAAACAAAATAACTTGGTAATTCATGCAAGTCCATTAACATGGACAGCAAACATTTGTCTGTGAAAAGGATTCGGAGTCTAGAGTCACGCTTAAATCACCATACCCTTTATATCATTGCCTAGGATGAGGTACTTTATGCTTTTAAGTTCACAAAGGTTAAAAATAACCTCCGTAAAGGTTAGAATTGGGCCACATTGGACTGGCCAATAACATTCGACAGATGCAAAGATGCAACTCCCTGAAGTGATACACACCTTGTTAATTCAACATTTCTTTATATTCACAATATATGACGCTATAGTCTCTGAATGACTGCCGCAGTTGCCTCCAAGATCATGGCAGCAAGCACATATATGCTTTAAACATCAATCTAATTGCAGCATAGGTAATTCAGTGATGAACAGAGCAACACATTTTAGTCCCAAGCAAGTTGGGGTAGGCTAGAGATGAAAGCCAACTAAGCAACCAACAAAAAGGAAAAACTTATATTATAAAATAAAAAAGGCATTAATGATAATAATAATTAGTAGGGGTCTACAGCCTAAGTGAGTTTGCCACAACAACCAATCAGGATTATCACAAGAAACAATCTGAGGCGTGCAATATTTAACAGTCTAAGCTGAAAGTACAAAGGAAGAAGGGAGTGAAGGCTCAAGGCTTATAAGGACATCTGAAGCAGATGAAAGTTCAGAAGGTACCTTGAGCCTTAATTTCTGATCTCTGTATCTGCTGTCTGCAATTGAGCCATCTAAATCCAAAGCCTCTTTCCTTTCAACAATGAAATCAAGAACATACTCTGTGTGATCTTTCCTATGACGAGCAATCCAAATACCATCGCCCACAGGTAACTTTCTAATCTGGATGACAAGGTTGAAACTGAGAAATCAAAACCATTTTCTCTAGCATATTGCGCAAACAGATCAATCAAGCATTGCACCTTAGCCTTTTTATGTTGGAAAAGAAAAACAAGGATATATCCAATAGGGCATATTCTGGACGTTCATAAGAAAGTTAAAATCCATTGGGTTGCAACTTTGTCTACAATGTGACATGAGACACTGATGCCACCTTGAGCGTAAGGAAGCAAGCACTGTAGGCTGAAAGCAGCAGAGCAATTGGGACAGACAAAAACTCAACCAAGTGATCCTATTATTTCCGTCAATTTTTCCTATAATTTATGCCATCTGTCTAATTTCCAGACTTTCTATTTTTTGTCAAATGTTAGTTATTTTTCAGAATTTTTGTTAATTTTCAAAGATCATTGAAACTGATGAAACTTGGGTTCAAATGGCATATTTTTGAAACACACTATGTAGTAGAGGAATAAATGTAAGGGAAGGAAAATACAGTGGCAAATGAAATCATGTCGCAGTTTAGTGTCATTATTAGATATCCCTTATTAGTATGACTATTTACCTACTTTCATGTCTATGGCAGAGAGAAAGTAGGATATGATGAAGACCGTGCATAACTCTGATTCCTACTAACCTCTACAGGCACATGGATCTGTGAACAAATGTTATCAGCAACTTTTCTTGAACGAGACCTGCACAAAAAGGTAACAAACATGAGAACCCAATTCCATGCACAGCAAATACACTGAATAGAAATCGAAACAACGAGACATCCAAAAAATGTTTTGCAGCCATAATAGTGTTGGCATATGGATAAAGATACTGAAAAGGAATAAAAAATTACAATTTATACCTAATAATCTATGAACCTATGGAAGTCAAGTCACATATCAGAGTTGTGTGCCGAAATAGTAGAGTAAATCACACCAGTCATACCAACAAAACTTGTGTCATGATTATAAACATTGCATAAGGTAACCTTCCTTGTGATAATTTGAATGGGTTTAGAAAAATATGCAGCAAGGGCCACTTTTCTCTTAGTATTATGCATTGGGTGAGATATCCCACCTGAAGATCAAAGATAGCTACATGTCTACAATAGTAGATACAGTTTTTCTTCGTGAGTAGGAAATGATGATACAAACCCGAATTTTTCACGATCATCCAGTATGAACACAACTTCATAAGCTTCAAGAAAATTTTCATTGGATTGACGCGGTGGCATAGCTAGTATAGGCTTGTCTGTCAATGCAATATCATTGTCCAGCATATTGAATTTAGCAGGACCCTGCTGGTAGAAGATAAAAAATAACAGTATTTTTGAATAGAAATAGTTTTTTAGAAAAAAGATATGCTGACAAAGTTTTTGCACCACAAGTCAAACATACCATTGTACTAGAAAATTGCAGCTCAAATATTCCTTGCGATGATAGAGGAGAAACAGAAACTGGGTAATCTGGCTGTCCATAATCTGTAGTTGGTCCCTTGCCTGCAAAGAAATGTAGGAATCAGCTCAGAACCATCTAAAGCAAGCATAGTGATATCAAGAAAACAGAACTGCATGATTTCAATTTTGGTGGTCACCCCTTTCAGTAAATTCTTCAGAACCTGCAACTGGTAGCAGAATGAATTGTAATGCAGCGGAACAAAAATGCAAACATAGTTCTATGAGTATGCAATATTAACAAAAATCGGTCAACACCTTTGAGAAGAATGTTTTTTCTATAAGGTTCTTCTGAATCTGAATCGCAGCAAATGATTCCTTTGTCACAGTAATTCTGCACATGATAAGCGAAACCATGAGTTAGAAATGTATCACGGCATCTAGCATGATGGGAGAAAATATGCCATAGTAGGGTTTTCCCCTACTGTATCAGTTCCAAAAAAAGAAAGAATGCCAGTAAGTTGAAGAAATACCAGCTGAAATTATGCAATATTTCTAATATTATATTTAAACTACAAGTGTGAGTAAATCTCGAATAACAGTATCATAGGAATGTATTGCAAGTAACAGAAGCTCCTTACAAATTGGAAAGCTTTTGATCAAGTATAGGAATAGCTCTTTGGCAAAAAGAATTTAAACAATTGAAGTTACTTTTCCTTGTCACATTATCATTGAACCTACAAATATTCTGGTGGAGCATGTGAGTATGCAGTGTAAATTGACTATAAAAAGGCTATGCACTTTGAATTAATGCATAATATTAAGCGTTGCTCTGCTATTAAAGTTTGAGAACTGAAAAACATTTTTATTTGTGTAAGGCCAGGAGCCAAGATTCTGTGAAATGGTTCATTTTAGCTATCTTAACATTGTCAACATGGGGGGAAAACACTGTTAGAAAATGGCAGGCCTTACAGCAGTTTGAACTTGACTTGCAGCAGATGCATTGTGAGCATTGGTCATCGTTAAAGGCCCTGCAGAATCATCTAATCCAGATCGTGAAAGGCAATCACGAGCAGTGCTTTCCCCTTCGCCAGTTAACAAATACCTACAAAGTTCACCAAGCCAATGCCAGGCTATGCTTAACATCTCAAAAGAATGTTGATGCTTGATGATATAAAAAATTAAAAAAAGCAGAACCGAAGATACATGACATACAAATTGTAATAAATTGCAAGAGACAATTCTCCTGCTGTTGCCCAGGATGAAACACAGAAGGAAAAGATCAGTGCACCAGAGGGAGATGACTAAAAGACTAAGATAGGTGAGAATGGTAGGTCTCAAAATCATGCTGGCCATGCACAAGGTTATTAAACACATGTTGCACAACCATATTGTTGGCTCTACAGGTGCAAAGGGCTACGGAATAGGTTAATCGACCTTTTTTATCTCTATCTATGTAGAATTGATGGAACGGAGTAATTAACCTTAACAGATATCTTCCCGTTATGGGAATCCCGTAGCATTTTCAGGAGATTAGAGAATATTAGGCAGCCTAATGTACATGATAAAATCAAACAACAAACGGCCAATATATCTGCTAGCATACAACATCACTTTACTTTGTTAACATATCAAGTTTCCTCACATCAAATAAAAAAAATCTGCAAGTGCATTGATGTCATAATTTCAAGCCCTTGCCCCTTGCGAGCAATCTGGGTGCTTCTTAAACACTGTTTTAACAGTGGGAACATTCTGATGAAAAAGCAGTAAGGTTCATGCATACAGCACAATAAGCACCGATATCCATCAATCCTTAAGCCCATCCAATCATCAAAATATCCTTTCAGAAACCTCTTCTTAAAGAAAATGTTACTATTTGTAGTTAGTGTTGATGCCACAGTGCACTATAATGCAGCAGTCAATTGCAGAGACCAGACATACACCTATGACATGTACTTACAACAAGTTCTAGGGCCCTGTTTTTCTGCTACAGCATCTCTTACATCATGAGGGTCTATGTGTAATCTTTTTTATAGGCAAGTATTTGTCTAGCCAAAGAAAAAATGCAGAATAGGTGCACGGAGCCCACAACATTGCTTCATCAATGACAACAGTTAAACGTTTGTGACTGCATTCTCTAAACTCAACAAATCTTCATCAAAGAAAAATAAAGGTCATATGTTAACACAGACATGAAGATGAGACTAGTGTATTACTCAGCTGGACTACGCCTCTTGATGACAAGTCCTTTAGACATCAATGTCTTCATGCAGCTCCAGCCAGTATACCAGTCCTTCCCAAAACTCTGTTTTGCTTTACTTTTATTCGGACTGCTCAAAATAGCAGCTACTTAATAATGCACTAAAAATAGCAGGTGCTATCTATGACAGCATAAATTTACTTCAAAACAGTACCCGATCGCTTCTCGCGACAGACCGCTGGCTTCGGCAGCATCAATAAGCTCTTGTTTCATCATAAATTCTTTCCCTCTAATCTTTGCCCTGTACAGAAAATCAATTGTTATATGATCTCTTCCTGAAAACTTAGGTATCTTTCTCCTGACTCCTACGACTTAACATCATTATTTGGTTTATGGAAAATATATATATTTTCTTCCATGGGCCAAAAAAAGGAGGTCAAATATTAAAATATATCCCAGATTAATCATACCTATGGAGTGTGATCAGTATCGCGTAAGCAGCAGTGTTCTTCCTTGGCAAATAACACTTTGGTCCTCTTGTTTTCTTTCCTGTAAGAATAAACAACATGTTTCAAACTTCACATAAGAACGTGAATGGATAGCCTAGAAGAGGAAGATTTTAAACGACATATAGTCAACCATATAAACAATTACAACCTCTCCTGCGACATTACCTTTTACGGAAGATAAGTCCTGACTGGAGTCTGCAAAGAACCCTTCCATATGCCTTAAGAGCCACTGCCCGACACCCCTGACAACAATTGATGGAACACAACATAGATTAATACTTCAGTATGCAATGCTACATTGGAAAAATGCCGTATGATACAGCACAAGTTCAGATTATAGTGCTAATGTAGTATAAGGGAGAAATCAAGCTCAAGCATGTCAGACCTATATCATTATATATAACATTAACTTGCAAAAACTTCAACCTTATCAGAAAATGGTGACCTACAAATCAACTATGTTTACTGGGGGAAATCAAATCACAATGTACAATACACATTGCAGCCTAACAAAGATTATAGTGTTATTGAATATTGCAAACACAAATATGTGATATTACATCCCAAGATGTGAAAATGACCAACGAGTTCCTGAGATGTTGGAAACAACCAGAACCAGGATGAGTCCCCAGTTCAGATTAGCAAAATGAGCACCACTGCATGCCAAAACTACAACCCAATTCATACGACTTATAGTATCCAAGTGTTAGAACGGGGGATGAGCCCTTGATTTGATTAGCTAAATGAATGCGCCAGCATGGCAAAATTACAAAGTACATCACAGGTCTTACAGTATCCACTATTAGGGGCCAGAAACAGCATAAAACAAACGTTCTCTATCCAATTCCAGTTTGAAATGAAACATCCTCACCAACACAAGGCATCCACTCAGCACGAAACAAAATCAAACAAACCCTTGCCTCAATGCAGCATTTCACACCCACTGGTTGGGGAGCGGTGCGAGGGGACACAAGCAGAGAAAGCAAACGTACTTGATCTTCGAGAAGTCCCTCAGCGCCTTGATGGGCTCCTTAGCGGCACAGAGGCTCCGGTTGGCCTTTACGATCGTGAGGTAGTTGTTCTCCGAGAGCCCGTCCGGTTCCTGCATCATAGCCCGCCACTTCTCCAGGAAGAATCGAGATAGCGCCTCGTTCTCCGGGTGTTGCACCTTGAGCTGCTTCGGCACCGGCAGCGCTGGCTTCGCCTGCTTCGGCGCCGGCGGCCGCATCAGCGAGGATTTGGGGCTCGGGGTGGAGGGGGATCGCGGGATCGGGGATTAGGGTTGAGGCAGCGCTGGCTTCGGCTACTTCGGCGCCGGCGCCCGCAGCAGCGAAGATTTGAGGCTTCGGGTGGAAGGGGATCGCCGGATTGGCAAGTGGCGGTGAGGCTAGGGTTTGGGGTTTTGGAGTGGGTAGGAGGAAGAACCCGCCATTGGGGGTGGTTTCGAGGGATTTTTGAGTTTTGCGGTCGGGTTCTGTTGCTTTCGGGGAGTAAAGTTGAGTTCACGTCGCATGGAATTTTTATACGCTAATTACCAGAAGTAAATATAAGTTAGGTTAATTCACGAGACCAATCTATTAAATCTAATTAATCTATTATTAGCATATGTTTACGGTAGCACCATATTATCAAATTATGAACTAATTATGCTTAATAAATTCATCTCGCAAATTAGTCTTCATATATGCAATTAGTTTTATAATTAATCTATATTTAATACTACTAATCAGTAACCAAACATTTGATGTGACAGGAGCTGAAGTTTAGTTCCTGAAACTGAACACCAAGCTTTGACAGCTCGAGGGATTATTCGTTCACTCCTCTAATCGTTGCAAAGCTGGGTTGTTTTAAGCCCAATGTAGAGCAGACCTACTACTTGGACTCAGGTCGTACTTACAATGTTGATCGATTAATCCACTTTTTTGAAGATCTCAAAACAAAAGCTAGCAACAAAGCGGAGTCCCAGGGTCTAGCCCTTCTGAAGAGTAAGCCACTCTGTAAAGAACCCCCATACTCTAAATGAACTTGAAGGCGAGTTGGGCTCAATGCCTTTTCTACTTCTTCCACGCTTAGAATAAAAAGATAAGATTGTCAGGCCGCTAACGTTAGGGGTCATGCGCGCGGGTGCGATGCGACCCGTCGCAGAAGGCCCAGCTACGGCCCACCGCCGCCCGGACTGACGGGGTTAGGGTTCGGGGGGAGCGGACACCGGCGAGGGGTGGGAGGTGGGGGGAGTAGCCAGCGGTGAGGCCGCCGGCGGCCGGGGTGGTGGTCGAGGCGGTGGTTAGGGTTAGAGTTAGGGTTTCGGGTTTCCGAGGATGAGGGCTTCCATGACGGCGGCTATAGAGGGGGAGGTCGTCGGCGGCGGTTTGGTGGTGGCGGTGGTTCGGCCGGCTGGGGCGGAACTCCTGGTGGGCGGTCGCCGGCGACGGGGGCAAGAAGAAGGTCGGGGTCAAAAGCCGACGGCGCGGTGGTGGGTGGGCGGGCAAGGTGGCGGCGGCAGCCGCCGACCAGGGATGTGGACGAGGGGTCAGGGAAAGCACGAGAAAGAAGATGAGGAGAGGCGGGGGAGGCAGGGAGCCTTCCGCGAGGTTTCCGCTCCCAGTTGCATGTGCGATTGGGAATAGCCCCCTGTCAGACAGACCTACACTTTTCTGTCAGGAAAGAGAAATAACATTTAGCCTTCATGGATGTTGGATTTTCAATCATACGTCTGCTGCCTAGCGCTTTGATTATATATTTATATGACAAATATATCAGTGCCCAGCCGCTAGTACAGTCAGTAGTTTCTACAGATCAGATACAGATCATTTCATCATATTATCCAAGCCTAACTTAACGTTGTGGCAGCACGGCAGAGGCTTCACCAGAGATAACCAAATCTCATGTTATCCAGTCGTTTTCCATGCAAATAAAAAAACAAAGGCATAAATAACAAGGAACATCATATAATCCAAACACTGAGCAATAGATGCTCCACATGATCACATCTTGTACAACCTGGAGCCACAGCACAAAGATACTCTAAACCAGAGGCGCAACTAATTACATGCTCTGAAGCGATCAGTGTTTGCCGAACCATTTGCCTTCAGAACATGGAAACCTTGCCATTAAATCTCGGATAAATAAGGAGCTAGTGAGCTACGCAAAACATGACCACCAAGATGGTGACGTACAAAAGCTAGTTAAGTTGGTCAGTCGAAACTAGGTCTGAAGATTACATCCATCACCCCAGACAAGCTTGAAGATGTTTCTGCTAGCCCCCGCGTTTATCACCTTGCTCTTGTTCTTCAACATCTCCTCTTGGCTACAGATGTCACCTTCCTTCAAAATCAGAAAGGTAAATTTTAGTTCACAGAAATGTTAATGCGTAATATGATAGTACTTGAACACCAACAGCTATGGAACATGCTACTGATATTCGCTCCCATGATGAAGCAAGTGCTGTGCTACCTTGTAAGTTTAACGGATAGAGTACGGATATTAGAAGGAAGAGAAGACTTACAAGCATAGAGTATGCCCTTGCGAGAGATAAAATAGTTGGATAGAACTCTACAACAGCCAATGCAACTTTCTCTGTTACCTGTGGCACCTGCATTGCATGTATAATCGTTGAGGATAATCTTGCATTTAACTACAGAATCAATTGAAGCAGCTGGCTAACTTTCGTGAAGGACCAAGTAATAACCTGCATAAGTTGCAGAGCAAATATTTGGCTCACTGTTTTCTTCTGAAGGCTACGGCAATTTCCCTCAAACTCATCATAGGTTGGGCAAATACGAGCACTTTTAGCAACACTACAGAAATTTGTGCTGTAGTAGTCAATTATTGATTGTGTAAGATAGCCATATGTTCTCTGGGTATCAGTGTACCCACTGGTCCGCAGAACATCAAATCCTTCGAAAAGCTCAGTGGTGAAACAGCTGAAATAAATAAAATGGCACAGTTATTCAGTTAAAATGCCAAACATCTTACGTTTTAAATACTACACGTGAACATGCACACCACATATTTGCAAGGGAAATAACAGTAAGACATATAACAGAGAAGAAAAAAGGTGCTTTTATTTCAAAGAAAGAAGAAAAAAGTGCTAATGTTCAGGCATAAAGTTTATCACTCAGGTGAAATGAGCAGTGTTCATACGCTGTTTTAATGCTTGCCACTGATCCGTTAGAAGTGTTTGGATCACCTTCAACAAGATATATGAGTTTTCTTAGCCCGCAATTCTACAAAAGCACAACAGGCAGAAGCATCTCATCATATTGTTGCCAAATTAGAGATATTCTGCTAGGGTAACTTAGTAAGCCCTGAGAGTCCTTCTACAAGGACAAAAAAAAGAAAAAACGTTTGTCCTGGAATAGATTTGCAATCTACAAGCTAAAGCTTGTCTTCCAACCACGCCTTATCATCTTGTTGCCCATTAGATGACCAAATAATAATAAGGAAATAAATAAAGATTGGACACAGTCCACAGCAGATCAATTTGAACATGCATGCAAGCATAAACCAGACAGATGCAGAGAAGAGAGCTTTGAGGTGGAATATTCCCTATCATATTCAGCATTTCTCTACATAGGCCAACATCAACTGTAGGAAAAATTAAAATGCGTCTACATTTTAATGGCATCACTACCATTTTAGTACGGTAAAATCCAAACAAGTTACACTAAATTCTTTGACATAATGTTAAAGATGCTTCCAACATAATGCTGGGAAACACACACATGATTTAACAATTACTTTAATTGCTGCATACATGATTGGTCCATGAACAAAATAAAATGAACTTTTTAAGGTTTGTTGCCACAACTACGAATGGAATCATCACAAGAAACAACTGAGACATGGAATATTTAACAGTTCAAACTGTGCAAAGAAGGGGTAAATGAGCATCCAAGGTTTATAATAACAAGTCATTGCAAGTTCAGAAAGTACCTGCAGCCGTGATTTCTGATCTTTGTATCTGTTGTCTCTAATTGAGCTACCTAAATCTGCAACATTTTTCCTTTCAACAATGAAATCCAGAACATACTCTGTAAAAAGTTTCCTGTGACGAGCAATCCAGATGCCATCACCTACAGGCAAACGCTTAACCTGCATGAAGGTTCAAAAAGAAGAGTTAACAACATTTTCTGTGGAACATAACATAAACAGATTAATATAAGCACCGTTCAAAAGAACAAACCCATTTGAAACATCACCAACAGGCTTGTGTTCTGGATATTATAAGTATGATCAAACAAGTGCAAGGTTGTCAACAACTTGACTCAACAATAACAATGTGTGTGATACCATATGATCAATTCACCAGTTTTAAGAATCTAGGAAAGGTTAAGCAGGACATAAAGAAGATTTAGTCGAAGTCTGTTTATAACTAACCTGTACGGATACATTAAACTGTGAACATATGTTATCAGCAACTTTTCTTGACGCAACTTTTCTTGAACGAGACCTACAAGAAAAAAGGTAACAATCATGATAACAAATTCTGATGTGTTTCAACATATATAATTCTTGTATAAGTAGGATACAATCATACAAACCCGAAATTCTCACGATCATCCAGTATCAAAACAACTTCATAAGCTTCAAGAAACTCTTCATTGGATTGATGAGGTGGCATAGCTAGTATAGAATGGTCTGTTAATACATAGTTCTTGTCTAGCATATTAAATTCAGCAGAACCCTGATGGAAAAAAAGTGAACAATCAATATATTCCAATTGAGAAATAGAAAATGTATGGTACAGATGCACAGGGGGAGGGGGTGGGGTTCTACATCAAAGGTCAAACATACCGTTTTACCAGCTGATTGCAGCTCAAATGTTCCTTGGCATCGAGGAAGAGACTGAGCAATCTGACAGTTCAAGTTGGCAGGAGCCTCCTTTCCTGCAAAAGAAGTATTGAAATTATAAGTGAAAAGAACAGTAAAGTACACTACTTTTATTTTGGGTAGTATACATCTAAATAGCAAGCACAAGGGTACCAGGAGAACCAGAAGCAGCAGTTTTCTTATTTGGCACACAACCTTTGGTCCTCTTGGTTTCTTCCTTGTAAGAATAAACAACCGCTTTCAATTAAAAAAAACGCTTTTCAGACTTCAAAGATGAAGAGAATGGATGCTTGAAAGAGAAAAGGAAAGTGGTTTTCAAAGGGAATGCAGTCAAACATGAAAAAGACTTACCATTATCTCCTGCTACATTACGTTTTGTAGGAGATAAATCCTGGCTAAACTCCGCAAAGAATCCTTTCATACAACGTATGAGCCATGGTCCCACACCTCTAAAAAATGATAGACAAAAGACAAAAATTAATACATTTTAAATTCTTTTTCTAAAAAACAAATTAATATTTTACGATGCAACACTGCATCAGAAAATGTCTTGCAACCAAAAAAACAAATTTATAGTTATATGCAGCATAAGGAAGAAAACAAGCATTTCAGACTGACATTTATGAATAACATTAGCTTGCAAAAAAAATATGCTTGCAAAAAAATAGCAGTGTTCAAATGTGATATGTTACAGGGAGAAAAGGGAGAGCGTCAGGGAAGATGATAAAATAACCAAGAATGTAAAAGTTTCTGAACAATTTTGCTGCAGTTTGAAGCACAGACTGGCGTTTTGACTAGAAATGTTTCATATATTTATGAAATAGCCAAAGGCTCTGGTGACTTATGTCTCCCTATTGAACATAAAAAATCAAAACCAAAATCATGAAGTTCCACATTAACCCAAACTCCAAAGTCGTGTTACAGAAATCACATGGTTGCAAGCAAATTTCAAGCTGGACTGCAACCCGAAGCAGTTTAGAAATTATTTAGAAAGTTCAGGACCGTACTACTATATGGCACCTAGATTATCCGTTTCACAAGAAAAGGCTTTATCAACAATGGGTCTCCAAAGTCATATTGCACATTGCAACTTGCAGCCTAACTAAGGTTACAGAGTTACGAAACATGAGAAGTTTCTCAGAGGTAAGCAAATTTCTGCAATTACAGCCAAAGACATGAAATTAAGATTGACCACAGATCCTGACATTTATTTTTGAAAGAAAGCAGGAGCTCTGCCATTTCATTAAGAGTAAGCAACCAAGTTTTACCAAAAACAAAATGAAAAAGAACTGACATGTCGAAAGCAACCAGCTCGTCTGCATCCAAAGCTCAGTTCTCCACATTCAGAAGGCACCAAAGAGAAGCCTACGACTACCGGTTTCCATCTAATTACATCTCGAAATGAAATATTCTCGCGAACCCAAATCCTCCGCGCCAAACAAAATCAATCAAACCCCAATCTCACCGCAACAATCACCCTAGCAACGGACAGAAAAAAGAAAGGATTGGAGAGGTAAGCGGGCAGCATCGATGCACTTGATCTTGGAGAACTCTTTGAGGGTCCGGATGGGCTCCGTGGCGGCGCAGACGTTGTGGTAGGCTTTGCCGAACGTGCGGTCCAGGTGCTCCTTGAAACCGCTCGGCTGCTCCCTCATCGCCAGCCGCTTCTCGTGGAGGGCGCGTGCGACCTCCTCGTTCTCCGGGAGGCGCACCCTGAGCTGCATCGGCGCAGGCGGCGCCATCTGCGAGAGCTCGAGCTTCTGATGGAGGGGGGTTGCTGGATCGAGGGCTAGGGTTTGTGATGGAGGGATTGCCGGACGGGGAACAGCTCCTGGTTCGACCGTTCGAGCGATTTGAATTTTGCGATCGGGGGTGCTTCGAGTGCTATGCTTTTGTATCGAAAAAATGGGGATTTATTTTCTACCCTCATGGTCTTTGCCGAAATTGCAAAGTGAATGTGAATCCTGAGTTTATTTGATTGCAGATCTGGGCTGGGCTGACCTACTACAAGCCCAGTGAAGAAGAATACCGGAGGTTTGGGCTTCAGTTTGACTGCAAGCCCAGTTCTGCTTAACTAGCCATTGGCATTTGTCCTCTCATAAAAAAAAAAGGACGAGCGACTAGTACGATCAGCCTTGTTGAAGCCACAAGGGGTGCACAGCTAACTCATGGATATTACTCTTTGCAAACCGAGCATAATTCAGTTGTTCAGGTTTTGTTAGACTTCAATCACTCTAGTTCAAGTCGTCGACTAAAGTAAAGATTTCTTGGCTAATTATCTGAGTTTATTTCTTGACAAAGTAGCCGCCTCATCACACTGAAACATCCATCTTCTCCCTCAAAACCTCCATACCATGTTAATTTGGGAAGGTGATCGGGTAAACAGGCTGCATGTCCTGGTAGAAGGGCCCAGAGTTTTTCTCCGTCCGACCCCCCGGGTTCTGGTTCTCGTTGAACATGAAAAATGTTGAGAAATCGATGTCCCTAATCTTAACCAATTTCCAAGAAGCGGTACCAAAATAGTATGATACCACTTCTTCTGTGGACCCTATACCCACACATCAAGAAGATCTTCACCTTGACACCAATACGGGAGACCAACTCTCTACAAGAGAACTCAGCTCTTTATTCACTACCATAATACAACATAAGACTCCTATACTCTTTATGTGGCTACCCTACCATGACACAACTACACTATATGGCTATCATGTCACACTCCTACTTGAGACCCATTATGTCATGGTATAGCAAGAGGGAAGAGGACACCTCTATTTATAGGTGCTCATAGATGTTGTGGTGTTGTCATGTGGTAACTTCTACACTCTTCCTTACAAAATATCTATCTCTAGAATTTTCCTCATCCTTATCTAACTATGCAAAATATTTAATTCTAGAGAATTCTACTTTTACCATGAAGCATGGTAACTCCTCACTCTTATTATTTCTAAATTCTTCTAGAACCTTCTCAAGTATGCATTGCTTATTTTCAACACTCCCCCTCAATACATATTTGTCTCTGGTGGCCAGACCATTCTGTGTCACTGCCCTTGGATATTTTGCGCATTGCCATTACGAATCTTCTTCTTCACTTGCCCACGTGACATGATTTTCTCCTCCTTCAACTCATATGCCTCTATCTTCTGTCGGAGGTTCCCCGCAAACTTGATGCATCCATGCATCTTTTCTTTCTTCTTCACTCTTCTAGTTATCTTTCCTCTAAATAATTTATTATACGAAGGCAAAATAACAGCAAGTGAAGCATTGTCATACATGAGATTTTTACAACTACATCCTTCCGGAATTTTCTTCATCTTATCATGCTCTTCCAGATCTTTATGGACCACCAATGCTCCATTTTTGTCTTCCTCATACTCTTGTAACTCCTCAATTTTATGAAGACTAGGCTATATCTTCTCATCTCTATTATTTTCCTCCTCATCGCTTAGAGCCTCCCAGTCTTCATCATCATCACATTCAAATACTATAAATCCAGTAGGAATATCTGGATCTCTTACCTCCATCGAGAAACCAACTTTTTCTTCTTCTTCTTCTTCTTCTTCTTCAACAACTCTGGTTGATAGAGTTCTTCCACAAAGTAAGCTTCATCATCTTCAGTTGTGATGCATGCCTCTGCATCCCACTCTTCTTCACTAAGCCACCCACTATTGACGACTTCTTTCATAGTAGCCACATTTCCTTATGTGTGCTTCCTTAGACTTAGACAATCCCTGGTAAAATGTCCCTTCTTACCACAGTTGAAGCATTCAGCTCTTCTTCTCCTCTCATTCTTGACCAACTCCTGGTCATCTTCATGATCGTTGTCTTCTTGAGCTCCCCTTGAATAGTTGTTCTTCTTTAGGCAACACATATCATCTCTTGTCCATTCCTTCGCCTCTCATCGGTCTTTCGGTGGACCCTTCTTCCTGATGAAGAGTGCCTCCTCCTCATCCTTCTCCTCCAAGGTGATGCTGTCCATCCTCTTTGCTAATGCCTCCTGATTAGCTAATAGATTCTTCAACTCCATCAAGGATGGCTGTATTGGTCATCCGCTCACCGCAGCCATAAACCCACTATACTCGGGTCTTAGGCGATTGATGATGATCCTTCTCATTCGAGCTTCGCTGAACTTCTCCTCCGGGTCAAGCTGGGATATCTCTCGGCAAATATTCTTTACCTTAGTAAAGTATTGATTGATGCCTAGTGTGCCTTGTGAGATACCTGCAAGCTCTTTCTCTAAGAGTTGGAGTCGCGCCTCATTCTTCTTCGAGAACAGCTTCACGAATGTCTCCCAGGCCTCATTCGGTGTCACTGCATCTCTGATGTGCTCCACCAAATCTTCCCCGATCGTTGTTTTCAACACGAACATAGCCTTGCCTGCCTTGATTCGCCACTTCCACAAGGCTTCCGCGTTCTTCTTCGACGGAGGAGTAGTCTCGGTGCCTGCCACGATTTCTCATAGGTCATGACCCATCAAGTATGACTCCATGCAGGTTTTCCAATAGCCATAGTTGTGGCTATTGAGCCTCCTCATGCCACCTGCGCTCAAGAGATCTGCCATGTCAACTGACGCCCAGCGTCACCTACGCTTGGTTCCAGACCAGCGTTCCTTCACAGTCCTGGATTGTGATCTCCAACAGAGTCTCCCTTTAGCGCCTCTCGATGCCACACTGAGCAATGTAAACGTCCTGCGCCTACCAACCAATCCACTGACCACTATGAGTGCCCTGCACTCACCATAAACTCCTCCTAATGACGGTCCCTGACCGACCTGCTTTGATACCAATTGTTTAGAAATTGATGCCCCTAACCTTAACACCAACTTCCGAGAAGCGGTACCAAAGTAGTATGATACCACTTCTTCTGTGGACCCTATACCCACACACCAAGAAGATCTTCACCTTGACACCAATACGGGAGACCAACTCTCTACAAGAGAACTCAGCTCTTTATTCACTACCATAACTTGATACAACACAAGACTCCTATACTCTTTATGTGGCTACCCTACTATGACACAACTACACTGTATGGCTATCATGCCACACTCCTATTTGAGACCCCTTATGCCATGGTATAGCAAGAGGCAAGATGACACCTCTATTTATAGGTGCTCATGGATGTTGTGGTGTTGCCATGTGGCAACTTCCACACTCTTCCTTACAAAATATCCATCTCTAGAATTTTCCTCATCCTTATTTAACTATGCAAAATATCTAATTCTAGAGAATTCTACTTTTACCATGAAGCATGATAACTCCTCAATGTTATTATTTCTAAATTCTTCTAGATGCTTCTCAAGTATGCATTGCTTATTTTCAACGGCAAATATTATGTACGTCTCCAGCACCCAGGCCTCTTGGGCGTGCCCGCCGAACGTGGTCGATCGCGGCCTGGTTGTATCTGCGCGCGTTGTCCACGGTCGCCACGAACCCGCCGGCGGACGGCCACCCGGTCTCCCACACGACGACCCTGACGTTCGGCGCCCCGGCCTTCTCCAGCGCGGCGTAGATGGCGTCCACCATGGCGTCGAACAGGTTCGTGTGGATGGCGTCCACCATGGCGGCGCGCCGGTGTCGGCCAGGAACCGCGCGACGGGCACCATGTACCGCTGCACGTCGTGGCTGAAGACGCCGCGCGACGGGGGCTAGGAGTTGGCGATCACGTCCATCCTGACCGCCGTGGACACCTTGATGCTGCTGGAGAGGCCGGCCGCGACGAGGGCGGCGTGCACGTTCCGCATGGCCGGGAGGACGACGAGCCCCGCGTTGCCGGCGGGGACCTCATTGCCGACGGCGATGTACCGGATAAGGACATCCGGGTAGTAGGCCCGCACGTTGTCATGGACCCAGACGATGGCGGCGGCGCGGCTGTTGGCGAAGCTGCGGACCGCGCCGACGCCGCCCACGCCGAGGATGAGGCCGATGCCGCTGCCAGGCAAGGCGGCGAGGGTGTCCTGGTCCGGGCGGAAGATGTGCATGGCGTGGATGTTGTGGGACTTGTAGAGCTGCACCACTTCCCGCGCGCGGGGGCAGGTTGTCGCCGGTGACGCCGTAGCAGACACCGTGCGCGCCTGCGGCACGAGACAGATCAACAAGTAATAAGCTTCATCAGCAACGCTTCTTCTTTTTTTTTCACAGAGATCGATCTTGATGTTGTAGCTCGGTCACTTCTGCTTACGATTTACCTTATACATATCGCGCTGCCATTGCTCTTGAGGAAGAGCTAGCGTTTTACCTTCTTTTACGAAGGCGGTCGCCGTCGTCCGACCAACAAGATCAAGGTTTTTACCCGGAAAGTACACTGGAGAGGAGAGAGTAGGGGGTAAACGATGTCCGAGGACGTCACCATCACCGGCCCGCAGGCAGACCCTAGATTTTCGCCTGCACCCCGCTCCCTCTCCATAGCCGAAGGAACCCCCAGAGCGTCGTCACGAAGTCGAAGAGCACCACCACAACGCAAACCGGGACAGCCTGCCGACCACAACGTTGTCGCGGAGAGGGCAACCCCTAGACATGGGTAGGGTACCCAGGCCATGCCCCCCGACGAGGGGCACCACCATCGACGGGCGGTACACACCGGGAACCACGGCCGGCAGGCGGCCCGAGCCAGGCACCATGGCCAGCGCTGACCCAGGGCAAACCATGGCCAGGCAACCCACCGGCGTTAGGGGCACGACGGCGAAGCAGCGCACGCCAGCATGCCCCCCGGAGGAAGGCAGTGGCCGGCGCGCGCACAACACAAACGCGCCCCGCGGAGGCTGGTGCACCCACGAACGCAAGGCGCGCCCCGCAGAAAGAGGGCAATGCCCCAGCGCGAGGGGGGTGGGGGGGGGGCACCCAGGGGCGACCGCGACCCCCAGCCACCGCGGCAACAGCAGCCACCGCAACGAGAAGCCCGCAGGCGCCGGAGGGCATGGGAGCCGAGAGGGGCGGCCCCCAGCGACGATCGAGGGGGAGGCACCGCGCCCGGATTCGGCTAGGGGGCGCCCAGATCCGACGAAGGGATGGCCGGATCTGGCCCCCACGACCGGCGGCGGCAAGGTAGGCGGGTGTCTAGATTCGGGGCCCGGGGAAAAGAGAGGAGAGAAGGAGGGAAGAGGCGAGCTGGGCCGGCTTCGGCTTCGGCTCCGGCTGCGACCGACCGGGCGGAGGTGGGCGGTGGCACGGGATCGCCCCCATTGCCGCTGGGGGGGGGGGCACCACATGGTCATACATATTTAGATCTTTTTTATTTTAATCTACAAACTCTGAATTTATTGATGTGGAATGCCTGTATCTATATAAAAGGTATAGGTGTTCATTATTTATTGATGTGGCATATATACAGCACATAGCGAGTGAAGCACTTATATATATCGTGCTTCTTTTTATATGAAGATAATCATATCATCCGACGTGTTAATTTGGGAAGGTAATCGAGTACACCGGCGACTTGTCCGGGTTGAACAAGCCAAAGTGCCTCTCGATCTCCTCCCCGGACTTCCGGTTCTCGTTGAACATAGCGAACACGTACGTCTCCAGCACCCCGGGCCGCTTGGGCGTGCCCCGCCGGACGTGGTCGATCACGCCCTGGTTGTGCGCCCGCGCGTTCTCCACGTTCGCGCCGAACCCGCCGGCGGACGGCCACCCGGTCTCCGACACGACGACCCCGACGCTGGGCGCGCCGGCCTTCTCCAGCGCCGCGTAGATGGCGTCCACCATGGCGTCGAACAGGTTCGTGTACGTGAGCCCGTTGCCCGCGTCCCTCACCGTGGTGCCCGGCCGGAACGTCGCGTAGTTGAGGCTGATGTCGCGCGGGTTGTCCCGGTAGGCGAAGTAGGGGTACACATTGGCCAGCAGCGGCGCGCCGGTGCTCGCCAGGTACCGCGCGACGTCCGCCATGTAGCCCTGCGCGAACGCGCCGCTGGAGGGCGGGAAGGTGTTGGCGAACACGTCCATCCTGACCGCCGTCGACACCTTGATGCCGTCGAGGCCGGCCGACACGAGCGCGTCGCGCACGTTCCGCATGGCCGGGAGGAGGATCCCCGCGGCGTCGGCGGGGGGCACCTCGTTGCCAACGGCGATGTACCGGATGATGACGTCCCGGCCGTAGGGCTGCACGTTGGCCTGCACCCAGGCGGCGGCCGCGGAGGCGCTGCTGGCGAGGCTGCGGACGTCGTCCACGCCGCCGACGTCGAGGATGAGGGCGATGGCGCTGCCGCGGAGCGCGTCGAGGGCGGCGTGGTCGGGGGAGTAGATGCGCATTGCCTGGATGTTGTTGGACTTGTAGAGCTGCACCACGTCCGCGCGCGAGGGCAGGTTGTCGCCGAGCATGCCGTAGCAGACACCGTGCACACCTCCCATTTGCGCAGAGCTGTTCTACGTAGTAGCAAGCTCGGGTATCTTTCTGCTAGCTTCTGATATGCTCAGAGGCAGCCAAGAATGTCCAACCTATATATATAGTGTGGCCGCGAGAGATAGAAACCGACTTGTTCCATTACAAGCTTGAGGCTTCTGTTCCATTCCAAGTGGCACGAGCTTGGGTTGGTAAGCTACTCTCTCAATGTGACTAGTGCTAAGTGTTAGCTACAAGTCTGGCCAACCTATTTGACATTTCGTCGACAGTTGCTTGATGAAAGCTTCTTAATGTACAGTATTTTATTATATATACATATAGTATACTATTAATATCGTGACCTCTCTCTCTTTTGGCCAATTGATCGAGTATGTATGTACATTATATATACGTTCATGTAGTACACGTGCAATGTATAGCCTGCTTAATTTGACGAAATCAAAGATCAGAGATGACTCGTGGTCGATTGCCTTGATTGGTCAAGCAATAAGCACGAACTGAACAGGGTAGATACTGATGACAGGAGGCTTGCTTGGATGGATGGAAGCAACAAGCAAGCGCGTGCGTTGAAGCAGCAGCGATGCGTTGCTTGCCCGCGTCAAATTCTGATCGTGGCTGTCTAACGACACTCGCGTTGCTCGTTTTCACAAAATAAAAATGCAGCAAGTGCGTGCGTGGAAGATTTGTAGGAGCTGGAGATAAATTCATGTATGAACACATGTGGCAATGTTCTCTCGAACTTTTAATTTGCCGCTGCCACGTCGCCGGACCAACGCCGTGTCGAGCAGCTCATCGACCATTCCAAGTGAGATTGAATCTTGTTCGCCTTAATCTCATCGATACAACACAGGATCTGCCAAAAATCTAGCTAATAAATCTCTATTTCAAGCACAAAGTCTTAAGTAATTAAACCTTTGTATTTTCTGATAATAACCCATCTAGATGTCTTTTAGCAATGTCCACAGCTCTGAATCTTGTTCGCCTTTCGAACTCTTCATCATCACCAAAGTGATCAACTCGATCAATAGTCAAAGACCACCAGGTTAGGGGCGTTTTCAACAGCATTCACCAAAAACTCAACTTAACCTGTGCACCCTGCAAATCCCGTGATACATAGGCCATTCAGATGATTATGTGTACACCGTCGAAGCCTCCTGATAACCTCTGAGCAATGTGGGGAGGCACAGACTGCAAACTGCAATATTCGGAAGACAAGGAAAGACATGCATGTTAAACAGGGTTCTAATTCAAGGATCATTATTTTGAAACGTCACAGTGCATAATAACAGAGGACATAACAGTGGACAAGGAACTAAAAGGAAGTCTGAAATGTAAGGTATAACTACTGACAAGGAAGGACGTAGGAAAGTACTTACATGTATCTCTAACTCTTCGATGAAAGGAGCATCACTCAAGAAAGAGGCTAAGGATACAATGTTAACTTGATCGTCCGACTTCACAAAAGAGCTCAGCTGTAGATACTTCAACTGCAATTTGCCAACATATTTGGAAGATCTATCTGAGTGGCACGCACGACATGAAAATCAAGCTTCTTTAGGTTGGGGAAACCAATTGTGGAGGTGGTTCAAAAGAGATAAAGCTCAGCTGTATTTTTTGGAGACGGGATACGCTTCCACCATCACAAAGCTCAAAAGGAAATCTGTACAGATCAGGATGGAGCCGAAAATTGGCCGGTAGTAAGTCGAGTGCTAGATTCTTTGCTCGTGAAGATAAGGCAAAACTAACCTAGCTATAGAGGTGTTCAGCTAACTTGATGTCGAATTCAAATTTCACCTCAAGCTCTTCAACCAACTTTCCATTGTACTGTTTTATGACAGCATTAACCTTCTCAATAAACTTCTGAGTAGACAATTGTGTTCCAGTAACATCTTTGCAGCACATTGTACCACCATCAAATCTAAGTTTGGGACAAACTGTCCAGATTTGCCTCCATTTGCTTCATAGGACGCTAGTTCTCACAATTTCCTTTGCTGGAAATTTTGATAAAATCGTGCCCAAGACATCCTGCAGCCAAGGAATATAAGCAGCTAATTCCATAAATTATTAGATCATACGTTTATATCCCTTCAGTACATAAGTATCATTAATAGACAAACAGAAAGCTAGATTGCTAGCTCAGTATACCTTGGAAAGGTCTGACAACTTGAATTTTGCATTCCTTTCTCAGAATGGGCTTGTTATGGCAGCGCTTCAGTCTTTTGCTTCTGTGCATTATATGATTTTCCATTTGAGCCTGCAAGAAACAATGTTATGTTGTGTATGAGCATATTAAGGACAAGGCAAAAGACAGGTATAAACTTCAGCACATAAAGTCATCACATTGCATGACCTTGCTATTTCTAATAACCTCACTGAAACAAAAGTTTGAATCTTTAAGCTAGTTCTCCTGCTTCCCCGGCTCAAACAACTGAAATTCTAGCATATTGGCCATAAACAAAGCTCCTTCTTGGGCATCGTTGCAGAACAGTTGGGAGAGCGAAATTACATTATGAACTTCCACACATACCTCTGCTGTGCTCTGCTTGGCTCGACTGCTTGGCTCGACTGCTAATACCCTGGATTGAATCGCGATTAATAATCGCGATCCTACTTAGGGGGTTTAGTGTAAAACAACTATCATCCAGTATTTACATAAAACCCCCTAATTTGGATCGCGATTATAATCGCGATCCAAATTAGGGGGTTTTATGTAAAACTGTCATCCAGTATTTACATAGAACGCCCTGGAGAGCCGGCGACCCCCTCGCCCCGACTCCCCCCCCCCTCCGGTAACGGCGGCGGCCGCGCCGCCGCCGCCCCTGTTCAGGGCGCGGGATGTCCAGCCTCGAAAGGCCCCGCTGCAGGATCCGTCGCCGTGCTCTGCGGTCACCGCGACGCCGTCAGCTACGCCTGCTTCCATCCCTTCCTCTCTTCTCCGGGTACTCCACTCTCTCCCTGTTCCCAACCTCTCTCTGAACCCCTCCCCGATCCCCCGCAGCGGCTCGTGCTGCAAACACCTTCTTCTAAGCGTGGCGCTGTTTTTTTTTTAATTTTCACCCTACGCAACGGCGCCGGGTTCTTCACTTCCCGAAGCTCTTGACGGATGTTCTGAGGAGCGTGGGAGTGGAACGCGGGTGCGACGATGGTCGCGCCATTCCCCGGAGGCCTTCGTACAGCCAAGCCATGTTCCAGTAGCTGGTCAAGCTGCCCCGCCGCGCCCGAGGGAGGAGAAGGCTCTGGGCAAGTTCTTGTGCCCGACAAGGCCGCCCCTGTCCATCTTGGCCAAGCAGAGGGGGCGGTCGTTCATCGCCCGAGCTTCTTGGGTGGACGGGTCCCGTGGGAGGATCCACGGCAATCTTGGCCGACGGGAGAGTTCCCCTGTCCTTCTCAGCGAAGGAGATTCCGAGGTGAAGTTCGGAGGCGAAGTCCTGGTAATGATCAAGAAATGGCTGCGGAATTCGCCACCCCCGCCGCTGGTAAGGGTGTTCTCAGTCCACAACGAAGCGGATGCATCTCTTCCGATCGGGGGGCAATGCGGAATCGTAGTCCGGCAAGGGTTATGCTTATGCAACGAAGAATCCAAGTCCTACTTCCAGTCGCCTCGCTTCGACCGGTCCTGCTGGCTTTATATTGGTCCGAGGAGAGCCAGAATTAATCGATTCATCTTTTCTTGTGGATCGCATCTCCAAATGAAGCTGTAGGCGTTCAGGTTCGACAGGCAAACTCTCATTTCTCCCTCTGTCCCGCACTGACGGCTTTGGGTTCCCCAAGGCCTAAGTGGATAATCTAAGAAAAGAGGGACTTGTATTTTTATGCTAGAATTTCAGCAAGTTCATGTGCTCCATGTTTGCACTATTTCCTGCAGAATCAAAATGGAAGACGATTTAATGCGCAGAAGGAAAAGACGGAGGCACTGCTATGAAAAGTCCATCTTCAGACAAAGGAATGCAAAAGTTCAGTTTTCAGAAATTCCAGAGGTATATAATACTGAACCATCGTTCTGTTTTACCATAAATGGAGTAGTTATCAACCTAGGAATTTTAACTAAACAATCTACGGAATCAATTTGTTCCCTTCTCTGCAGGATGTGTTAGGGACAATTTTATCAAAACTGCCACAAAAGGAAATTGTAAGAACTAGTGTTAAATGGAAACACATCTGGAAAGTTTGCCCCAAACTCAGATTTGATGGTAGCACAATGTGTGTTGAAGATGTGGCTGGAACACAGCACTATACTCAGAAGTTTATTGACATTGTCAATGGAGTCTTGAAACAGTACAGTGGCAAGGTGGTTGAAGAGCTTGACGTTAAGTTTGAATTTGACGCCACACTAGCTGAACATCTCGATGATTGGGTTAACTTTGCTTTATCATCACGAGCAAAGAATCTAGCTCTTGACTTACTCCCGGCCAAGTTTGGGCTCCATCCTGATCGGTACAGATTTCCTCTAGAGTTATTTGATGGCGAAAGCATATTCCGTCTACAACATCTGCAGCTTAGCTTTGTATCTTTTGAATCACCTTCCAACTTCTGTGGTTTTCCCAACCTAAAGAAGCTTGATCTGCATGTGCTGCATGTCACTCGTGTGGACCTTCAAGATATGTTGTCAAACTGCTTTAATCTTGAATGGCTGAGTATAGTTAGATGCCATTTAGATAATGCTGAACTGAAGGTGGTTCGTCCGTTGCCCCATCTGCTATACTTGCATGTCGCGTACTGTGATATAAGCAGGATAGAATTCAGTGTCGTGAATATGCAGACTTTTGTATACAGGGGGCGCTGGATTCCTTTTCACCTCGGTCATGCTTTGGCAGTGAAAGATGCTAGGCTCTATTTTATTGGCAAGATGACTCTTGAGTTTGCGCTGAATGCGCTTCCCAACTTGCTTCCAGGCGTGCAGAATCTAATTTTGCATTCATCCTTGCCACTTAAGGTTTGTTTCAACAACTTGTATCTTTGAGTCGTTTTCTCATATTTTTTCTGTTTTGGTGACCCATATTTGTGTTTTCCATCCTTCAGACACCCCGTCTACAAGGAAATTGTTCCAAGTTTCGTCAGCTGAAGTATCTACAGCTGAAGTTTTTTGTGCTGGTTGAAGATCTCAGTAACCTTTTGTGGTTGGCTTCATTCTTGAGAGCTGCTCCTTTCATCGAAAAATTAGAGATACATGTGAGTATTCTCATGGGTTACTTCCTTGCCCAGTAGCTAGTTGTTAATGAATGTATCCGCTAAGTTACTTAACAATCAAACTGCGTACGTACACAACTTTAGCAGTTTAGCACCTACTATTATGTGTTGTATTGTTTCAGAGTTAGTGATCCTTGGATTATAACTGTTGTTGACATATCTTTTTTTTTCTCTCCCAAAATGTTGCAGTTTTCAATCTGTGCCTTCCCGCATTGCCCAGAGCTTATCAGGAGTCTTCCAAGGAATACACATGACTATCTAAAGAACCTGACCATCACAGGATTTGCAGGGTGCATGGGTCAAGTTGAATTGTTGAGGCACATTGTAGAAAATGCCCCTAACCTGGAGGCTTTGACTATCGATCGAGTTACTCACTTTGGTATTGACGAAGAGTACGAAAGGCGATCAAGATCCAAGGCACTGGAGATTGCCAGGAGACACCTTGAGGGAAGAACATCAGAAAATACAAAGGTTTCTATGATGTAGGACAATGTGCTTGAAAAGGAAGCTCCGTCAGATTGTTGGCAGCTTTTGTGTAACTTGTTGTTTTGTACTTTGTTTGCAAATGGCAATGCAGTTGTATGGTAAGTTTATGTTGTAGCGTTTGTAGGTTTTGCTTCGATCTGGAACATGACAAACGGCCAAGCTTCCTCCTCTCTGTCAGTAGAGTTTGAAGCCTTCACGGCCAGGTCGGCCACGCCAGGCCAAGCTCCTTTGTGTTGAGAGTTGAGACCTATGCTGCAGCCAACTGGAAACAGTTTTCCCGTGGGCTGTACATCCATCTGGAGATTAAACAAGGCTGGAGATGCCCAGCATCGAAGCACTTCTATAACAAGCTACGGCTTTAAGCAGAATCGGTTGATTCCCAACATTTTTCAATAGAAAAACCTTTTCTTTCCTGTCAACCAGTTGGGCAAGAGGAACATTTTCTCATGTCAATGATCAGCTCGCGTTTGTCGTGTCAATGATCGGGTACTCCACGAAGGGTCCACTCTATTCTTAGGGGGGAAAACAGAGAGATAATGGAAACAGTCTGTACTAAGCCTGTATCATGGGTACCAGCAATACCTTCTTTTAATTATAATGGGGGTGCCAGCATTGCAACGCCCTCACTAGTTACTGCATCAGCACTAAGATCTAGATTAGAGTTTTACAGAGCACAACTGAACACATGTGCGTGCCATTTGATTTTGCAGTTAGAGCAGCCAACAGCCCAACACAAAGGCTGTGGCAGGCAGGCGGGAGGTTGAAGATAACAAGGTAAAATGGCGTCTTTATTCATCGCCTCACCTCGTGCTCTCACGTGCGCAGCGGCCGTGAGATCTTCGCCTTCGCTCCCGAATCCGGTTCCAGCTCGTCGAGCCTGCGCCACCGCTGTCTGGCAGGTGGGGAGGCCGCCGCGGGCCTCTTGCTCTTCCTGACGCGGCAGAGCACCCAGTAGTCGTCCTCCTCCCCTTCCTCGTCGCAGCGGCGGTAGCACCGCGGGTCCGTGATCTCGTACTCTTCCATCACCCACCCGGTGCTCCGCTGCTGGCCCTGCCCGGCGCCGGCGAGGACCCGCGCGTAGAAGCAGAACTTGACCCGGCTCCAGCGCACCACGACGCCGAGGTCCGTCACGGACCGCCCGGCGCGGGTGGAGCTGTGCATCCAGGCGCCGGCGCCCGCGACGGCGCGGCGTACGGAGGGCCGCCCGCGCCCGCGCGCCGCGAAGAAGTGGCCCTGGTCCCGCAGGCCGTACCGCGCCAGCAGCTCCCACGGCGCCGCGGCGCAGGGGTCCGCCTCCAGCACGGCGCCCGCCACGCGCGGCGGGAACCCGCGCAGCTGCGGGCGCAGGAAGTGGAGCACCAGCTCGTCCTCCGTCGGTTCGAACCCGCCGAGGTCGCCGGCCGCCAGGTGGTCCGCTCCGTCCTCCTCGGCGCTCAGATTCGGCTCCTCATCCTCCATTCTTTCCTTGCAACGACCGACCAGTCGCTTTGCAAGTCAATAGAGCCGAGGGGCCGTGGAGAAAGATACAGGCAGCAGATTCGGAGACGGAGTGGTGAGGGCACACTGCCGCTGGTTGGGACTGGGCCCTCTTGGGCCCCCGCGCAAATAGCAAGCATTTGCGAGCCCAGCACGCGGACCGCTGCTGCTTCCATTCCATCCAGAGCTTGCGAAAATACAAACAGGCTCTCTACTGCTCGTCTGCTCCTGATTACCCATCACTCTCAATCTATCATGAAGATTCCTCTTCAAAAAGCAAAAAGAAGATCCTATGTTTGGCTATGATCTCTTTCCATCTTTAGTTCATCATGGTGATGAAGTCCATATAGCCTATAATTTGGATATGCCAAACATGCGTTGACTTGGCTAGGAGGTTGTAAATTTGGTGGCAAAGAGAACAGCTCCAAATTTCATGACTTGCCTCAGGGGCTCAGGAACAGGGAGGAGTGAACACCAAGATGACCAGACAAGCTAGCCCCTGCACTAGGAACTGGCACAAAGCTGAATGCCGCCCGCCGTGTTCGTGGCGACCCCGTGGGCCGTGGAGAACCATCGCTGCGTTCTCGCCGAAGAGGGGACGCCGACGGGAGTGCGACCACGACGCAGCAGACGCAGCATCCGATAGCCAAGCACACCTCATCGGTGGGGACGCCAGAGAAGCGCAGCAACAGATGCCTGCTGACCACCACGAGCAGGCCCAGCGAGCGCGGCCTTGCTCCGAGGTTAACTAACCAGCGTTCAAACGGCAGGATCTCGCCGCACAGCCGCGCCACAAAGATCGCGGAGAAGACGACGAAGATGCCCACGCCGAGCTCCTTGTGCTGTGTGTCCTCACGGTCTGCGCGGCTCCGATGGCGCGGGCTGGACAAGGAGGCGGCGCCGCGCCCGTGGACCGTCCAATTGGTCCCGGCGCTTGGCCGGCGAGAGCGCGAGCGGGGGACACCGTGGTGACTCGTGGCCGCTTCTGAGGGGGCTTCCGCATGCAATGGCGAACTCCGGCAGCGGCGACGAGGCGGCAACGGGCATGGTCGCGTGCAGTTGCGGCATTCGTGGCGGAGGCGCCCGCGGTAACCGTAGGTGGGATGCCAAGTTTAGAAATGGGTGCGCCTGCCGTTGCCTTCCAAAATTCCACTGCTTCAGGTTCATGGCCCTTCGTTCTCTACGTACTTCATACAAGCTTCCTTCCGCAATATCGATAGCAGAACGTCCATCAGAATTTGCGTTGCTGCTGGCTAATTTGACAAGAGGATAGGGGGCAGACTCCTGGGATATACTCCTGGCCTCCTGGGAGTAGATTGCAAATGGCTCCATCTTCCATTGGAATATACAGTGTAGAGAAGGGGGTTTTGTTTATTACCTCCAATTATCTTGATTTAAATTTTCACATCACCAGCATCTTCCAATAGATACTATAGCATTGTTGCACGTTAATCGACTAGAATGGAATAACAGTGGGAGTGATGCATACCTTCTCTACAAAGATCATGTTTTTTTTGTTTTGCGTTTTGTCTAAAAAGAATGACATACAGTGGGATCAGACTGATGAGCGGATCAGGAGATGGTTAGGGACGGAAGGAAATATATCAGTATTTGGCTTTGGTTAACTGAGGAATCATAAGCAGAATGATAATATTATAATCTTTTAACGCTGATTTCATGCTTGTGATTTAAATAACTAGCCTATCAACTCGTGCTTCCGCATAGGCTAATTAGAATTAATATAAAAAGATAAAGACTACTTACCGGCCGCCATATTTTTGTTTGTGTGCATGTCCTCTAACTCGCGTCAGGCATCCATTCCGAGCCGTGAGTTACTGCCGCCTCCCCCACTCTATAAAACCAACACGTTCTCTCTTCCTCTTCCCCTCCTCCTCCTCCTCCTCCTCCCTACCCCGCTGCCGCCTCCACTCCTCCCCGCCACCGCGTCCTTCCCTTCTCTCCCCGTCCCATTGCAGCCTCCTCCCCTCCTCCCCTCGTCCCCCCACCTCCTCCCTCGGCGGCGGTGCGCTGGCACACACGCGAGGACGCGGCGCCGCGGCGCGGCAAGGATGAGGCGGCGGGCGAGACGAGGAGCGGCACACGGATCCGTGGGGCTGCAGCGGGGATGGCGATGCAGCAGCGTGCAGGGCGGTTTTCGCCTCATGATTATCACCGCCATGTAATGGTCCTCCTCCCCCTTCCCCTTCCCTCTCCCTGATCGAGGCATGGACAGGTCAGAATCTAGAGATTTGGAGCTAGAGGGTAGGGTGGGGATTAGGCATGGAGAGCCTCTCCAGGCTTGCTAGCGAGCTCGACGACATCGAGACCAACGAGGCTTCCACGCCCCCTAAGCCCCCACCCTCCTCCTCGCTGGATCTGGCACCCCCGCACCAGAGAAGCAGCGGTGGCGCTCGCGCGACTGTGGGAGCTCTACCGAGAGAGCTTCCTGGATCCACGAGGAGAAAGGAGGGAGGTCAACGATCATGGTGGCTAAGGAGGTCTCCACACCACTGGCCCTGATGAAGGGGCAAAGGCCTCTCCTCTTCATCCCCTGGTCTTGCTTCGCACTCTCCGCTAGAGCTCTATGGATGCTCTTCAATCTCCATCATCAAGGATTCGAGGTGAGAGGCTAGGGATCTAGTTGTTCGATGTGGTTCTAATTTTACCATTTCTACTTATCAATTTGCGCTTGTTGTTTTGGTGCTAGAGCTGGCTCATACGAACCGAGTGATGCAATCGATCCATGTTTGTAGCTAGAGGATGGTGAGTGAAGATGTGGATGGGTGTGTTTAGGATTCTGTGGTACATACGATTTTTATTGTTAGATGTGTGTTCAGGAATTGAACTTTTTGCTGTAGTTGTCTGTTACAATGTGGGTGTAGGCAAGCATGATAGGGTGCTGCGGGAGCCATTCAGGAACGCAGTGGTGGATGTGGGAGGGAGTTTGTGCTGCTTGACATCACCACATTCGTACTTTCCGCCGCTTGTGTTCGAGCAGCCATATCTATCAGTTCACAACTCAGTTGCTACATACATTTTGGTCATTTTTTTCCTAAGCAATAGATAAAGGGGGGGATTGGTAGTTTAGATTTTGGTCATTTTTCTAAGCAATTTATTGTATGCATGCTAAGCATTTTATATTAAATTTACAAGCAATTTTATATGAGCCACTACCACTATACAGTTATGGTTATACAATAAGGGTAATCTACTTTTAGGATTTAGGCAATTTACAAGCAATGCATGCAAAGCTTTTAATAGTAAAACTAGGAGCAATTCTATTTGCGTCATTATGTAGTTTATTATGCAACTATGGTTGTCTAGTTTTATGGTTGTATCTATATGATGTGTATGACCTCCAATATTTTACTTTTACATATGGTAGATCACAAGCACCTATGTTATTTGTCTTATCATTTTTGTGATATGATTCAGCATTTGGATGATTGCCTTTTTACCTTTTATAGGCGACTTGTGTGAAATCAATAAGCAAATTATGTATTTTGGTTTAGTATTTTTCATGTTCTAACTAGCATTTTTGGTGTTAAGCTGATCGTCTATTTTTCAACTGATTTTAATTTGTTCTTGGTGCATATTGCAATTTATATATTAGCTAGAAAATAACACTTTCAGTGTAGTTTTGATCCCCTTTTGTGTTAAGCAATGATAAATAACTATAGACAAATAACCAATTTTGTGATAAGCAGTGATAATTAACTATAGCAAATAACAGGTTATACTTATGCTCAAACAATAGGGTAGTGCTGCCTTTTCTTTTGTGTTCATGTGATTTGGGGTGATGTGAAACATTGGGGGCGGCAGATCTTTTGTTGTTTGTCTGAACTACAATATATACTTGATGTTGTATCAATTTTTCATATTTGGTTAGTTTTACCATTTTGGTTCTACTAGCCAATTTCTGAAGGAAAAAATTATTTTAGTTTAGCACGTTTTGTATTCTAGTTTAGCAGTTTTGTACTCTAATTATCTATCCTCTTAATTTATACTGATTCAATTCTTGTGTTTGGTAATTTGTGCTTGGTTCTATAGCAGGCTCACACAAATTTGAAGGAGCCAGTCCATGCATTTTAATTTGGTGCTAGGGGATGAGGTCTGAATACTTATTTTTTAAATGTTTAGAATTTAACTAGATGTCTGAAAATACCGTTGTATATATTCTAAGTTGCTTACATCTTTTCAAAGTTTTACCTATGAGATCCTGAGAAGTTGCTTTTTTACATTGTAACTATTGATTTGATTTACCAATATTATGAAGTTAAGAACATCCAGAAGCACGGCTAATGTTTTTATTTTGCTTATGATCTAATCTGGTTCTGATGGCGACAACACCTGTTCCGATCGGTGCCAATGCATATTTTTTTTGTCAGAAAGAGAAAAGGAGGACTTGCCGGTCTTGCTCCTTTTCCAAAAATGGGGCGGCCGTACGGCCGGCCTAACTTAGGGCCGGCTGTACGTTAGCTGCGTCCATATAAAAATAAGGCTTCTTAGCTAATAATTAAATTATTTATCTCACACCCTCTTTCATCTATTAAATATTCTAGCACATACTCTAAAATATATATTTATTATTATATAGTTGTAATAGATTTTATTTTGCATCACACCTCCATGTATGTTTGATATATATTTAATTAAACCATTAGTTTGTGAACTGGTATTCTTATCTCTTCCATCATACATGAATACATGGTGACACGTATCGTGGATAGTATTTTTATGTAAGCAATAATATAAATAATATATTAATAATGATAGAAATAGTAATTTAGAATTTTATATTTATGCACTTTAATATTTTGTTATAATTATATAATTTAGGTTTAGATTTAGAGGTTACTTCAACTTTTAATAATAACATAATTGGATAACTTATATGCAAATTTAGGGGGCTATTTGTATTATTTTTATAATAGCATAGGTGGGTAATTTATACGAAGATCAGGGGCTACTTTAGTCTATTTTCATAATGGCAGATATAGGTAATTTATTAGGAAAGATAACAGATCCAATGACTATTATGATTAGAGTTGTCGGATTGATAGCCGGATGTTTCTGATTTTTTAAAAAATTCTAGGATTTCTCTATTTTTTAGGAGTGTCCACCTAGATCTTTATGTGGAGGCTTTAAAAGGAGCTGATTTGTCATGAAGCCCTTTCGATGAAGTTTCCGGCAAGTGCCTCGAAAGCTTGTTACTGGCAAGATCCAACAGTAGGCCTTGGAGCTATGACAATTGACAATCCAACGAGAACATTTCCCAAGAAACAATTTAAGTGCAGCTTCAGGATAATGATGAATCATGAGGCAAGAAATCTTACTATTACTAATTGGAGCTCCTTTTAAAGCCTCCACATAAAGTAACCCCTGATGTTTAAAGCCTCCACATAAAGTAACCCCTGATGTTTGGCATGAAATTAGAGAGCTTAGCTTGTCTTTTGTTTCTTTTGTTTGTGCTCATGTTAACCGGGAAGGCAATGAGGCTGCCCACTTGTGCGCGCGCATGCCATCGGTTGTCTTCCCCGGTCATGTCCTGGATTGGGGCTCTTCCGAACTGGTTAAGGGAGGCCGCCAATAGGGATTGTAACGTTGAGGTTCAGCAGTAAAGCTCTATGATTTGCCCTCAAAAACAGGAGAAGAAAGACTGGGAGTATTCTTTATCTGATGAAGAACCTATAGCTTTCTGACAATGATCTGACTGCAGAAATGCCTGCTGAAATTGGAGCTGCTGTGGGACTCAAAATAATAATTCTGATCTGTCAAGGAATTTCTTCCATGTCCATATTCCAGATACAATCGGCAGTATAAGTTCCTTAATCTCTCATTAAACCAACTTCCTGGTGTAATTACTAAGGGCATGACCATCACTGCACTTGCTAAGCCACCACACCAATGTCTACGGGACTATACCTCTAGATTCTCAACTTCCAGCTCATGGTGATGAAGATCCATACATAAATGCAGGCAACAACTATCTCTACAGCCACCTAGATTCTCTACAAGCAAGGATGTGCAATGTGTCATCTATTAGCAATTTGAAAGTGAGATGTAACGATTGTGTGATCATTTATCTTGAGTTTTTTTTTGTATGAATTCTTGAATCTTGATACTGCCCTTATGTTGAAAGAATTAAGTTAGTCTGAACTCTGATCGATTCGTCATCAGTCTTAGGGAATACTATGCTTGAGGAATTCACCTGGGGATGCCATTGACTAGCATTTCAATAATCAATACGAACAAGAATTAATCCGTTCTAAACAAAAATGAAGGGGATAATAAACATTATAATTCACAAATAAGGTCATCGAGCCTTTTCCTTCCAATAAAAAACCTATTTCAAAAATCAGAATATAGTATACAGCCATTTACGCAATTTCACCCACTCTATGGCTACTTTACTTCTTATGCTCTCCTTTTCTAATATAAGAATCACCAACCCCGGCAGTTTCAAACAATCCAAACTAAGGACTAGACCAAAGCAATAACAAACAATTTCGTTTTGAATTTGAAAGAAAAAAATTTCATCTCAAGAACAGAGAGGCCTTGTCATTCTGATTCTGATCCTTGATACACTTGTCTTGCTGCTGCTGCTGATCATTGCCGTCCAAACCACCGGGCACCCACCAAACTCTGATGCTCTTGTCAAGGCTCCCGCTGTACACCATGCAGCCATTGCTCACCCTGCACCAGGAAGCCTGCAGGCATTTGACAGGGCCGTCGTGGCCTCCGATGGCGCCCACCTTGGCGAGCTCGCCGCTGCTCTGCCGGCGCCACAGGCCGATTGTCTTGTCGGCTGAGCCGGTGCACACCAGGTCTCTGGCGATGCATAGGCAGAGCACAGCCATGTCGTGCGCCTTGACGTCGCACGCGAGGGTCCACCGGGCCGCGCTCCTGCTGCCGAGCCGGTCCCAGCCGACGACGTGGCCGTCCGACCCCGCGGCGTACACCCGGTGGTCGGTGCCAACCGCGAGGGCGTTCCACGAGACGCCGTCGCGGGCGACGAGGACGCCCTGGAGGAAATGCGCGGCCTTGCCTTTCTCCCAGGCCTTGACGCGTCCGTCGGCGGATGCCGAGTAGACGACGCCGCCGTCGGCGGCGACGGCGTTGACGGCGTCGTCGTGGGCGCGGATGGACTCGAGGCACTTGAGGTCGGCGGTGCGCCAGACCTTGAGCGTCTTGTCCCAGGATCCCGAGTAGAGGATGCCGTCGTGCACGGCGAGGCAGGAGATGCTGTCGGCGTGCTCGATCCAGAGGCGTTTGTGGTTGCGGCGAGTCTGGACGTAGCTCGCCTGGCGGAAGATCCGACCCAGGTAGTCCCTGGCGGTGGGCAGCGCGGCGACGAGCTTGAATGCGTTCTCGGAGCGGCGCGACACGCGCCAGACCCGGACGCGTCCGTCCTGGTGCGCGGAGAAGACGCGCCCGCCCGCCGCGGCCAGCGCCTTGACGGAGCCTTCCCCGTGTCCGAACCGCGCGAAGCGGCGGAGGTCCGGCTGCTGCCACGCGACGATGTCGGCGCCCGTGCATGCGCTGAGCAGGAACTCCCCGCAGAGCGAGAGGCAGGAGACGGAGCCCGGGTGGTCCCGCAGCACCGCGAGCGCCTTGCACGCGGTTGGCCCCCCCATCGGCGACGCGGCCCCTCCCCCCTCCGCGGAGGGCGGCGAGGCGGCGGCGTCCGTGAAGGACGAGGACGTGGAGCCGAACGAGGAGAAGGAGGAGAAGGAGAATGAGGAGGAGAGGTACGCGGGCCGCGTGAGCAGGGGCGCGGACACCGCTGCGCGGTCGTCTTGGTCCGGCATTGCCATGGTTGTTAGGTCAGGAGGGGCAGGGGCTCCTCGCGGCCGGGCGGCGCAGAGACGTTGGGAGGGGGCGATCGCGAGCTCGCGATGGCTATAATAGCGGAGAGGAGAGGCGCGGCGCTGGCTTGGCGTTGGGGACAGAGGGGCGCGGGGCACCCGGCCGTTTCAAGACGACGACCAGACAAGGCTGGGAAGGCTGCTGTCTTTTTTTTTCTTTCCAGACAGACAAGAGAGAGAGGAAAGGTAATTAAAAGCGGCTGGGTGGGGCCAGGGACGCAGGGGCGGTTCAACGGCTACTAGCTAGCTAGGCGCCGTGCTGAGGGCTGCAGCTGTCGTCGAGGTCGAGGTCGAGGTCGAGGTCGAGGTCGAGGTCGAGGTGAGCTGCTGCTTGGCCACTACAGTTTCAGAGCTCTGTTTTTATTTCCCTTTTCTGAATCAGGCAGCGCAACGGCTGTTACAGGCATTCGTCTGTTTGCGCAGACTGCAGAAGCTAAGTTTCTTCTGCAGTCTTTTCGGTGTGCTTTGATCATTAAGCACTTGGGACAAGGAAATGATTGATTCATAGGCAAACTAACAGCCGGTGCATTGAACGACGATGCGATTGCCGACTCCAGCCTCAGAAACAGGAGACGATTGAGAGGAATGACCAAGGCTGGTAGATGACATGTTTCTGTGAGAGATCGACAGACCTTTTTCGCATGAACGTGCACCCAACTTTTGTGGCTGGAGTTCCCTTCAAGACTAGTCCTTCCTGGAGTACTAGTCTACCGAACGAACTTGCAGCTACTGCCACTATTTCTCCACCGACCAGGGCCGGACCCGGACCACATGCGACTACGGATACTGTTCAAGAACACAGCATGCATTCTGCTTGTGCCGGACAAGCCTACGTACTGTAGCTTGTGCTGGTTATCTTCAGTTGCAGAGAACATCCACGCTTGTACAATTTATGTCTGACAGGTTACTCGCAACACGGCTAGCTTTACGTTGCTTCCGGCAAAGCAGGAGAGACTAGCTTGTTCGTCAAACACTCAATCAAACCTTTCATTTAGGATTGGGAACAAGCTCAAATCACGTGTAAAATTGGCTAATGGCTGGGAAGGAAATTATATGATCAGCTTGCTCGGTGCGTTGACAGTCGTAGGGGCCGCTGAATCCGGCGACAAAAGCTTGGCCTTGGCTGGTTTGACGACGCACGCGAGCCGAAAAACAATTGGGGGTACGCGCTGTTTACGCTAATGCGGTAGGTTCAAAAGTTTTTCAAACATTTTATATACGACGCTCCAAGCAAAAGTCGCAGTACGGCGTTTGATTTCGAGTGTACATATGCTGTGCATGCCCCGCGTATGAAGCAATTGCCGCCCTTCGGTTGGAGTTGGAGAACACCTTTCCAGACTGAAAAATTAAAAAGGCAGTTCGATCGTGTTTCTGCTATTCATCAGGCTTCTCAGCTGCCTTCCTTTTTATATACTCAATAATCAACAAAGCTTTTGGACCGGAGAATGTTCATTCTGAAGCAGCTGAGGAGAGTGGAGAGCAGGTAGAAGAGCTCCATCTGAAAACGGATCGGAGGAGACGATCGATCGCTGGAACTGCTAGTTATCATGGCAACGGTAGAAACGTTCGAAACCCTCAAGTGGCAACAGAAAATTAGCCGAAACCTCCAGAAGGTAATGCCAAATTATCACCGTAGATTATATTAGCTGAAATCTTTTGAATAATGAACGGACCGGACGGACACCGTTAGCATCAGCTTGTTGATGAGCGATATGCGTGATTCAGATCAGGAAAGCGATGCCCGGCCGCCATGTGGCATTGACCTGAGTATGGAGCGTGTGACAGACAGGTTAGCTTCCACTGCTCCTGCTCCGCTCTCCTTCCACATAGTAGATGGATGATGTCAAACATAAATTTGGTGAAATCGGACACGCACACCAGCCTTGTACTTTACTTGGTGGGCTACTTTTTTGGATTTCAACTAAATGAGTGTCAAAATTTATGGTTGCTAAAATTTTGGCAAGGTAAATTTTGGAACCAAACCAATCAATCTCTGAAACTGTGAAATGCAAGAGTAGGAAACCACACTTCGGGCTTGATTGGTTGGCTACCAAAACATAGGCATGCCGATCTTTTTTACCAAAACGTTGGCAATTTTAGAAGGTGAGCTACCTTTTGGCTTCTAACCAAATAAGTGCCAAAATCTTTCGGCATGCCCACATTTTTGCATGGCAAATTTTGGTAGCCAACCAGACCCTTCATCCAAACAGAAAGTATCGGCCCGCAGCCCATATGGGCCGAGCTCCAGAGTGTTGCTCTTAAATTTGGCCCATGAAGAACTAGCAATACCCCTTCGCTTTATGAGAGAGAGCTTTTATGGGCGGCAGGCGGCTGTTGCGGACTCCATCCATCAAGCGCTGCGCTCCCCTCGCGCTGCCTCCCTCCTGCTGTGCGCACCCCTCCTCGTCCTTTTCTGTCTCCCGTGCTCCCCCCCCCTCCCTCCTCTCTCGAGGCTCCCCTTTCCTTTCCCGGCGGCGACGACTTGGCAAGCGGCGACGCCCTTCGACTCGCTTCGCCGGGCCATTCGCCGGCGACGAGAGCCCACCAGGTAGGCCCGCCCGCCCCCCACCCCTTCTCTTCACATCCCGCTGCGCTAAACGGAGCGCCCCAAACCCTAGAGTAACCTATTCGTATTCGGATCTGACCCAATTGCAAGTATATACATGTATCAGACCTACTAACTTTGATTCTCTCTAAAAAATTATCGGGTGTACGTGTGTACATCCATGTCCTATACTGGGACCGCCCCTGCCATGCCCCGCCCCCAAGTCTTCCCCTGTGATTTTGAGGAATTAACCGTGGAATTTAGGGTTGCAGCTTTTTATAGCTGCGACCAAGGCCGTAGGATCCTGTGCTTGGTACGGTGTGGTCCATCTGGAATTATGTGACATTGGGGGGGAGAATTTCTGGAGAGGATTTCTTTCTAGCTTTCAAACTGTGTTGTGTAGCTGATAGTGTAAATTTTCGACCTCGGCATGAGCCCAATTGGGGCACATGGCAACACCAAATTGTATGGTTGCATCCCATGTAACTGCTGGATAACTAGATAGATGGAGATGTTCCAAGGAGAGGTCAATCCAATGTTTCTGCAGTAGTAGTTTCTTTTGCCACAATGTTTTTTTACCTAATATCGAGTTGCTGTTTATCCTTTCCCCCTTTTGTTCACGCATTAATGGCACCTTTTATGGTATACCCAGCTAACCCCTTATGAGTATCAATATTGCTTTTCGAGGATATCATATTGTCGTATTCTTTTCTTTTGTCGTCTAGCGCAGATAGATACTGTCCTTATCCAGTATTAAAATTTGGGTTACCATTGTATTGTTGGTGATTAAATGTTTTTTTTACTCCAAATTTGATATGGATATTCTCTGGCTGAGCAACCATTACTAAATCATATCAACTTTCAGATCCAGTGAAGGTTGCCAACTCGACATAAGGTGTTAAGTAATTCAAGCATCTCTTCACCATAACTTCAAGGCAATATCCTTGTTAATTTTGGTAACCTTCAGTACGTTGCTGAGAGTTTTCCTGGACACAGGGGAATAAGGATCCGAAGGTTTTTTGATATTGCACTGTAGCCAGTGTTATAATGGCTACAAAACTTGTGGTAAGTGACCACCCCACTTCTTTCCTTTGTAAGATTCTATTCGCGAATGCTAACCTGAGGAATAATGAGAACGCACAATTAATGCACTTAGGTTCTTGGTATCCCCTGGGATGTTGACACTGAAGGATTACGGGAGTACATGGCCAAGTTTGGACCCCTAGATGACTGCGTTGTCATGAAGGTTTGCAATAATTTCACATCCAGATCAAGTATCATATACCATACTGGCATACTCTTTATGTTTGCTTTGGCAAAATTTTGCGGCATTGCAATTTCGGAAGTATTTGATAATATTTGTATGGAAACTCCTGGTTATTCATCTCATATTTATTTGCTGCATGGATGATTTGCTTAGGAATTGGTAATTATGCGTGGCCACATGGCCGTGTCCGGTCTATTAATTTTTCGTCCATTTGATCTGTTTGAAGTTTACTATTTCATTTTTAATTTTTGTGGTATTCATGGGCAGTGAAAAAGCATGCAACTATGAACCTTTTGTGTTCATCAGCTCATTACATGCACTATATGTGCTAATTGCCATTCTGATTGACCGCCATGTTTCTTGCATGTTGAAAATAACAGGAGCGGTCTTCTGGGCGATCACGTGGGTTTGGCTATGTAACATTCTCATCAGCTGATGATGCAAAGGCAAATTCTGCGCATAGTGCAACCTTTCACTAGAATCCATATGCAGTGATTCTATAGTGCCAAATTCAATTTTCTGAGTCACTACATTATCCTTTCAGAATGTTCTTGAATGTGAACATGTTCTTGGGAGCCGGACTTTAGAAGTGAAGATAGCTACTCCAAAGGTAAATAACATACACGAGAACTTGCCTCTCCTTTGTGTGACCAAGATGACGCTGAAATTGATTATGGTGTAATTTTCACTTATCGCAGGAAGAAATGAAATCACAAGGAACAAAGAAAGCTACAAGGATATTTGTTGCTCGAATTCCACAATCTGTGGATGAGTCGATGTTTCGTAGGTGAGCTAAAGACTGACTTTTCTTCATTATTTATTTATGTATTGATTTGTATCGAGCTTGTCTAAACTGGGATTCTGTATTAACAGGCATTTTGAAGCTTTTGGAGAAATTCTTGATCTTTACATGCCAAAGGTTAGAAAAACTTTACTTGTTTGACATGCATTGCATCTGGTATCCTTCAATAGTGATACTTCTGTTTCATAAATAAGGCGCATATGCTTGTTGCCCTGTTCAACCTATTAACTCGCAAGGGTATTGAGTTAGGTGATCTTCAGTAATTTTATCATTATTGCCTATGCAGTTGTGGGACACCTCATCTTAATCTGAATGAATCATATGTGGTTTAGATTAGTGCTTAAGCTTTAACATGCAATGTTAAACATAAATGTATTATGTTTGATAAAACTAAATCCCTAACTTAATCCACAGAATGAAATTGCTTTGTTCCTGACTTGTATGCAACATTCGTGGATTTCTTTAACCTTACTGGTGAGGCATCATTCGTGTAGCAGTCTGGGAATATGGGGAGTGCTAGGGAAGATGAGGATTGAAATTATATCAGCGCGTTCACAGCATTTTGAATACGGCAGACATTGTACTTGCTACCTGCGTTAAGACCATATTGCAGAAACTTTGTTTTCATGAGTATTTTGCTGAATTGTTCGTAAAGCAATTTAGAGTAGCATTCAATGGTTATGCAGCATTGCAGGACTTATATAGACTACAGCTGGATATGACAAGATCTTACTAAAATTTGCACTCCACACTCTTATCTCCTGTGTAGGAACATGGTTCAAAAGGGCATCGTGGAATTGGGTTTATCACGTTTCAGAGTGCAGGTACATTTACGGATACCTTCTAGCTTATTATATGTGAATAGAGTTTTTTCGGCTGAGTTGAGGGGGTTGGGAACAACAGCGTTAACAGAAACAGAATGACAAAAGAAGTAGTTGACTTATTTTTGGGGGTAGCAATTACGTGTCAACCTGTGGAGAGTAAATGCTAGAGTGATTTACAACGGTCTTACTTACCTTGTTGCAAATTGTTCTTTAGCCAAGGATATATTTCTATGTTAGATGATTGCACTTGTAGACAATTGTTACACCGTCCTCTTTCTTTGATTTTTCCTATTTGGGCTTGACATTTGATATGTTAGGTTTTGGAATACGTTTCAGTTGTAGCAATGCTTGAACCATTTATTTATTGCTGTTTGTGTTCTACTCAGTTTTGAACATAAAAGTTGTCTTGTGCTCATTCTCCTGAGCCTTTTTCTTGTTTCTGCGTTATTTCCTTTTTGCATTTTCTAATTTTAAATGTTATTTAACAGAATCTGTGGACAGCATCATGCAAGAGTCGCATGAGCTTGATGGAACAACTGTAGTTGTTGATCGTGCAACTCCAAAGGTACCTTACTCTGTTCTGAAATATAGCTCAATGGTGGTCAAATTGAATTATTAGCTCCATCTAGGTTATCTAGTGATACATTTGTAATTGTTTTAGTGCACTGTGTAAACTAAAATACTAGATCATCAACTTAGGTGCCCACTATTTATAACCAGCTAATGACCTGAAATATGTTTGTATCAGGATGAAGATGTCAGACATCCCCCGAGCAGGGCATCGCAAGGTGGCTATGGTGCATATAACGCATATATTTCAGCTGCTACCAGATATGCAGCTTTGGGTGCACCAACACTGTATGACCATCCAGGATCAGCTTATGGAAGTAAGTCTTCGGTTATAAGTTTGTCTCAGATTTGAACACGCAGCAACTATTCTAGTGGACTAAGTGTTATGGATCCTCTCAAGCAGGAGGGTATTATGGATCCTCTCAAGCAGTTGGCAAGAAGATATTTGTTGGCAGGCTTCCACAAGAAGCAAACACGGATGACCTGAGGCATTACTTTGGCAGATTTGGTCAAATCGTAGATGCATATATTCCAAAGGTGAGGCTAAGACTGCTACTGTTTGCCATGTCATGGCATATTATCTGTATAAACTTTTCTACCCTTGTAGGATCCTAAAAGAAGTGGCCACCGAGGTTTTGGTTTTGTCACCTTCGCTGATGAGGGTGTGGCAGAACGGGTAGCTCGCAGAAGCCATGAAATTCTGGGACAAGAGGTAAGGGGCATTCCTTGCTGTTGTGGCGGTTGCGCCGCTTGCATCTAGTATAAAAATATGATAGTATTGACTTTATACCGAGGGGAAAAATGTGAGTTGTTGTGTTCCGCTATTTCAGGTTGCAATAGACACAGCTGCACCGCTTGAGAGCGATTCAACTGGTGGCGCTTACATTGATCCCATGGACCTTTATGGTGCTTATGGTTCAATGCGATCTTTTGGCAGGTTCTGTGGCAGTCTAGATTATAATGTAAGCACAAAAAGATGTTCTCATGGCATAGTAGGCTTATTATGGTACAAATGAAATTGCTTGATTAGGTCCTGCAAAACAGAAACCTTCAAAATTCTTTGTTGCCGTTACCTGTTTCCGGCATGATCTAATAATCAATCCTTGTCATGTTCCAGTATGGGTATGGTCCCAGCAGCGGAAGCAGCAGATCAAGAGGGGATTGGCGATACCGACCTTACTGAGCAAGTCACCTGTCTCGGTTATCGTCAAGTGCTGTTTTAGTTCACCTCTAGGGGAAGAGACTGTGGAGATGGGGAAAAGAAATACTTGTTTGAGAATGCTAAGCGGTACCTCAAAGTGGTATGTGAATCTTAAGTGGGGCGTGTGGAACCTATCTATTTGTTCATGTTGTAATTTTTGACATGGAAATGCTATGGTGCTATTTCTTTGTCGCAATTAAACATTGGTGCTAAAAGATGAAGGCAGCCTTGTAGTTATTGTGTGGAACTGCTGCCTGTAATAAAAAAAAACTTTTACAAAAGCTTATTAGCGGACAGCCGTTGCCGTGCACCCTGGCTGAACAACTGACTGATCGTTCACGGTCGATCGCACATACTAATATACTAATGCTTTGCATTTCATTTTCGTGTTCGTTAGTGTGACTTTTTTAAAGTCCCGGCTATTACTTTTGAATTCGAACTGTACAACACTGTTTTTTTTATAAGAGTGCAACACTGGTTCGGTACGGGTTCCGAACAATAGTTGCACCTGTTAGTTTAGTTGGCTGTTGGCACAAGTTGAAGCTGGAGCAAGTAGAACTGAAAGATCTCAGCGTGTGGATCTACCGAACTGATGCAGCTGACGTTACGCTGCATACAATTCATCCCAATCATACAGCTTATTATTCCCTTCAGTCAGTCAAGGAACGTGAAAACGAAACCATCGTTCGAAACGGACTGCGACTTGCAAGAGCGGCGTTCTGTTGACTATGACTACTGCCTAGTTATGCATCAAGAAGTATCACAAACGCAGGTGAAGCCTCCTGCTAGGCTTCTATCAGTACTGAGAGCTGCTGGCCCTGTCAACCCGAGTCCCGGGAGCAGCAAGTAGCAACCGGCCCGCACTTGCTCTGCTGCAGATCAGAGGTCAGGTTAGGATGTCACCCCGCAACGCCGAGTTGCCCGTCGCCGATCCGGCCGCCGACCCGGACCGAGCGCGGCTGCAGCAGCTGGGATACAAGCAGGAGCTCAAGCGCGGCCTCTCGTACGTTCGGAGTTCCGGTTCCTCAACAAATGCAATTTCTTATCCCAGCTCTCAGTGCCTGACATGCAAGTTTCGGCCTCCTGCATGATCACACATGATGACATGGTCGCCCATGTCGTAGCCTCCTCTCCAACTTCGCCTTCTCCTTCTCCATCATCTCCGTGCTGGCGGGCGTGACGACGACGTACAACACGGGGCTGCGCTACGGCGGGCCGGCCTCCATGACGCTGGGCTGGCTCGTCGTCGCGGCGCTCAACGGCTGCGTGGCCCTGTCCATGGCGGAGATCTGCTCGGCGTACCCGACCTCCGGCGGGCTCTACTACTGGAGCGCCAAGCTCGCCGGCGAGGACTGGGCGCCCCTCGCTTCCTGGGTAACTGGATGGTAACACACGCTTCCGTGGGTGTTTTATTTTTTTCCATCTTTTGAAAATTAGGAAACCTTTTCGTTTTCTTTATGTTACTTTCATAGTGAAGACAAAAACGACGTTTTCGAATTATCGTCTTGCATGTGGTACATACAATGTTTAATCCTGTGTCGTGTTTCCCAGGTTCAACATCGTGGGCCAGGTGCGCTTTCACCTCACAGGATCCTCCATCAGACCATGAATAGATAATACAAGTCTGCTGCCCGTAAAATCTTATATATATTTAGCAGTATCTATCTAGTAGTATCTATGCTGCCTGTCACTGCCAGCTACGTACATTTATTAGCTAGGCAGCCAGCCAACTTGGACTAGTAGGTTCCGGTGTTACGTCTACTTGATGGCCAGTTGATCTCAGGTAAAAGGTGATCGAAGACTAACAATGACGTCGTAGCCAATAATGCAAAGACACTACATATAGTAATGAACACCCAAGATTTTGGTGCACTAGTCAGTAACGTGCCATTACAGCAGTCAGCAACTACAGCATCAGCTGAGCTCAATGCAGTCAAGGAATTGACCTGTCCTCTAGCCGCTTGTGTGCACGTCATGCTGCTGGCACCTCGGATTCTCTTCCATGCTCATGGATGCAAGTTATATATATTTTAGATTATTGGGTCGATCCAAAAAGTTAATAAAATAAATTAGAATGATATTCTGCGTAAATAATTTGAGGAAAGAGATGAACTAGAGTGGCATGCCATCTAATTAGTCAGCTGACTAAAAAAATACTATTAGATACACACTTGCATCCTTATCCATGCTGCTGGCAGCAAGGTCCTCTGAATCATTGGACAACTGAACCATGCATAGGATTATCTGAATCATCATTATTAGTCATGACACAAGTCATGAGTCTATTGACACTCTAGTTTCTTGGTTGATCTGTCACACGCAGTGGGCCTGCACCACGAGCGTGGACTTCTCGCTGGCGCAGTTCGTCCAGGTGATCGTCTTGCTTAGCACTGGGGGAGCCAATGGCGGCGGATACATGGCCTCCAAGTACGTAGTGCTGGCAATCTACTGCGCCATCTTGATCCTACACGGGCTGATCAACAGCCTCTCTATCCAATGGCTGGCATGGTTTGGCCAGTTTGGAGCCTTTTGGAACCTTGCAGGTATGTTGAAGTGGATTCTTTTTTATTTTCTTCTTTTCCATCTACGAGCACTGTGGATATGTTTAGCTTTGTACAAATTAGAACGTGGAGTTTAAAAATTCCATACATAGATGCAAAAATTTATATCACTGTATATATAGCACAAATGTGATTATGATAGATCCACGGTGATAATCGGTGACGCAAACGATGGTTTGCGGTGATATGATCATGATGTAGGTGTATTTGCCTTGACGATATTGATTCCTGCCGTTGCTAAGGAGAGGGCAACCATGGAGTTCGTTTTTACCCACTGCTACACCGACAATGGTGTGGGGATCCACAGCAAGGTTTATGCACTAGCCATTGGTTTGCTGACAAGCCAATACTCCCTCCTCGGATACGACACATCAGCCCACATGGTAAATCGTTGATATGTCCGGCCAATAATCATATGTTATCTCCACATTGTTCAATCCAGAGATGTGTAATAAAAATTTGATCCTTGTGTTTGTTTACGAATTGAATGCAGTCAGAGGAGACGAAGAACGCTGCCTGGAGTGGGCCAATGGGGATCGCCGTCTCCGTTGCTCTGTCGAGCGTCTTCGGATGGGTCTACCTGGTGTCCCTGACATCCATCGTCACCAACATCCCCGCCCTCCTCGACCCCAGCAACGACGCCGGCGGGAACGCCATCGCGCAGGCCCTGTACGCCGCCTTCCGCACGAGGTTCGGCAGCGGCGCCGGGGGGATCGTGTGCTTGGCGGCCATGGCCGTCGCCATATTCCTCTGCGGCACGGCGTCCGTGACCAGCAACTCAAGGTGCGCCTCGACTGCATGCTAACAAAAGAAAAAAAACTGACCATTAATAATGCCCTGCAACTGCAAGCACATCTCTGCATGCAGGATGGGGTACGCCTTCTCCAGGGACGGGGCGATGCCCTTCTCGCGCTTCTGGTACCGGGTGAACAAGCAGGAGGTGCCCTTCAACGTCGTCTGGCTCTCCGTCTCGGTGGCGTTCGTCATGGCGCTCACGGTGCGTCTAATCATCTCTCCATAACTGCATATGCAATGCGACTAGTCAGGTAAAACATGCTAGCTATCATCCACGTCCTACAATGGCAGTCGCTGGGGAGCCAGGTGGCGTTCCAGGCGATGGTGTCCATCACGACGCTGGGCATGTACATCGCCTACGGGCTGCCCATCTTCTTCCGCGTGACCACTGCCCGGAGGTCGTTCGTGCCGGGGCCGTTCCACCTCGGGAAATATGGTGTTCTCATCGGCTGGGCGGCAGTCGCCTGGGTGGCCCTCGTCACCGTACTCTTCTGCCTGCCGGTGGCGTACCCTGTCGCGGTGGACAACTTCAACTACACGCCGGCGGCCGTCGGGGGCGTGCTGCTGCTCAGCCTCGGCGCGTGGGCGCTGCACGCCCGGTTCTGGTTCCGAGGTCCCGTCACCAACGTCGACGCGTGATCGATGAAGGTGGCCACCCACGATGGTACGCTCTGTTTGTTTCATCCGGGCCGGGTCTGCATCTACGATCCGATCTTTGTTTTTGTATTGACACTCATCGACCTTCTTAATCCTTTTTCTTTAGACCAATCTGCTTAATCTCTCTGATACGGTATATGTGTGTGTGACTTGCGCGGCGGATTTGTCCACTTTACTTTGGTCAGCCTCGACGCCGTCCGGAGCACTTTGGCCGTCGCCGACCGTGCTGCCTTCCATCCTTCGGCGGATCTCTGCCCCTCTCTCTTGGCTGACTTGGTTTTTTTCCCTTTCTGCACGGCTTGAGCTTCGAGCCATTTGTTCCTGAGCTAGTGCCTCGTTCGTAGGGAGGAACCGTTGTTCTAGGCCCGAGCTTCGCCGCTCCTCCGCCGGCGGCGGGGAGAATTCACCACGGCGTCCACGCCTCTCCGAAGAGGGCCTCCCGGCTGACCATCCTCCGCTGCGGCCGGAGCGCGCGGTTTGCTGAGCCTCCATGCGCGTGTCCGACTGTCCGTCGCTGATGTGCGCAGTCCACGCAGACCTCGCGATGGGGGCTGCCGGAGCAAAAAGCTGGCCGGGATGGCAAGGCCCGTCGCCCGTCGCTGTCTCAGGGCTACGCGGGACCCACGGCGGCACGGGGCTTGCAGAGCAGAGGTCGGCGGCGGCGCCGCGGATTCGTGCCGGCTGCTTCGGCGCCGCCGCGGAACAATTGCGAAAACTCTCCTAATTTGGATCGCGATTAATAGTCGCGATCCGATTTAGGGGTCATTTTGTAAATATCGGATGACATATGTGCATAAAATCCCCTAATTTGGATCGCGATCCGATTTAGGGGTCTTTTTGAAAACTTTTGAATCCAATATTTGCAAAAGCACCCCTGAGTCTGTTTGCTCGGCTGCCGGCCACCGGCGGTGGCGGCAAGCTCGCCTCCGGCCCAACAGACGGCTCCAGGCCGCGTGCGGCCCCGAAGAGGACGGTGCCACGCAGCAGGCGGCGGAAGAACACGTCGCCATGGATATCCCGGCCGCCGTCGTCACTCAGCCCGCCCTCGTCCTAGACGCCGCTGCTACGCCGCCGCCGTAGTTGCCGTCATCGACATCCCGGACGTCGTCATGCGGCCCGTCGTCCGTTGCGTCTCGACGACACGCGTCGGCCCCTTCGTCAGAGCGCTGGCCACCGCCGCGCTGGCTCCGGGGCGCTTCCCCGTTCCTGCAGCTCATGGTGTTCTTCGCCGGCGTGTTCACGCCGCGCTGTTCAAAAAAATAAGAAAAAAGAAATCCGTTCTTCCACGGAAGTGAAAACCAAGCCCCAAGCGTGCTGGCCCAGCGCTCGTAAGTAGGCAATGGCCCATGGACTGTGGGCTGGATTCGGCCCATTGACGTAGTAGGAGGACTCGCACGAGACACACACGACGCCACCCCTGGCCTGCCTGACTGAGTCATATCATTCGACTGCGCGATAGTAGTATCTTTTCCAAGGATGGAAATGGTTGCGGCGAGAATACGGCGCATCGCCGCCCTCGAGTCAAAGCATGTCGAATCATCTGAAAGAGATGCGCTGGACTAGCTTGCACTTGCACATGCCGGACCGGAGCAGCCCTTGGCGACGATTTCAGTTGGCTCTGCTGACTGCTCCTGCTGTCCTGCATCATCACGGACGACTACTACTACTGCCACGACAGAGCGGCACCGACCCTTCCAACCCGGAGACGAGATAGAGCACAGCAGCTGCAGCGCCGCCGTAGCCGGAGAGGGCGATGGGCACCGTCGAGACCGGGCTGCCCCTCGCCGACCTGGCCGCCGACGCCGACCGGGCGCGGCTGCAGCAGCTGGGATACAAGCAGGAGCTCAAGCGCGGCCTCTCGTACGCGCTGTCGATTCCGTGCAATTTTCGATCCGTTCATCCCTTTCGCTTCTGATCCCGTTCCTTTTTAATAACTGCATATGGAATTGTGGATTTTTCTAGTGTTGTTTCCAACTTCGCCTTCTCCTTCGCCATCATCTCCGTGCTGACGGGCGTCACCACGACGTACAACACCGGCCTGCGCTACGGCGGCCCGGCGTCCATGACGCTGGGCTGGCTCGTCGTGGCCGCGTTCAACGGCTGCGTCGCGCTGTCCATGGCGGAGATCTGCTCGGCCTACCCGACCTCCGGCGGGCTCTACTACTGGAGCGCCAAGCTTGCCGGCAAGGACTGGGCACCCCTTGCTTCCTGGGTCACCGGATGGTACCGTCCTGCTCAGAATTTTTATTCCTGATCAGTACTAGTTCCCATAGCTATCTCGCCGCCAAGCCAAGTAACAAACAATCAGATTCAGATACGCTCCCGCTTATCGTCTGAAACAAGCAGCAATCCGGTTTAATTCAGTTATTTTCACCATGACATGATGCCATGGATGACGTCCTCCCAATGCAAGCAATCATGTCGCGAGTCTAATTATGTTTTATCTTCTGCCCTGTTCTGCAGGTTCAACATCGTGGGTCAGGTACTCAAATAATCTCCAGCTTCACACAGGATCAGGAATCTTTGGAGTGCAGTGAAAGCATTAGTGTACTACCTACTGTAATATAATCAGGTCGCTGACTGGCACTCTATTATGGAGTACTTCCTCTGATGCTTTGAACTGTCGTACGTGCAGTGGGCTTGCACCACGAGCGTGGACTTCTCGTTGGCGCAGCTTATCCAGGTGATCGTCCTGCTCAGCACCGGCGGAGCCAACGGCGGCGGCTACCTCGCCTCCAAGTACGTTGTGCTCGCCATCTACACCGCCATCCTGATCGTGCACGGCCTCATCAACAGCCTGCCCATCCAGTGGCTCTCCTGGTTTGGCCAGCTCGGAGCGTTCTGGAATGTAGCAGGCATGTCACAGCCATCGACCCAAAGCAATAACACTTTTCATGATATCCGAGAATATTTTGAAATCTAGTCACATTAATTTGCTCCATCTAAATTAATAAACTGCAGGTGTCTTTGTCCTGGTGATCTCGATCCCATCGGTGGCCAAGGAGAGGGCGAGCGCTGAGTTCATCTTCACCCACTTCAACACAGAGAACGGCATGGGGATCCACGGCAAGCCTTACATCCTAGCCCTGGGCTTGCTCATGAGCCAGTACTCCAGCATCGGCTACGACACATCTGCTCACATGGTAAACACTCGAATTGCGGATGCCACACCAAGGTATCCCCACATCTCTTTCTAGCTACTCATTCCATCCCCCACTGATCGATTGCAAGTGCAGACGGAGGAGACGAAGAACGCGGAGTGGAACGGGCCGATGGGGATCGTCAGCTCCGTTGCTCTGTCCAGCATCTTCGGATGGATTTACCTGCTGACTCTGACGTCGGTAGTGACCGACATCCCGTACTTGCTGGACACCAGCAACGACGCCGGCGGGTACGCCATTGCTCAGGCCCTCTACACCACCTTCCACCGGAGGTACGGCAGCGGCGTCGGGGGAATCGCCTGCCTGGGCATCATCGCCGTCGCCGTCTTCCTCTGCGGCACCGCGTGCGTGACCAGCAACTCGAGGATGGGGTACGCCTTCTCCAGGGACGGGGCGATGCCCTTCTCCCGTGTCTGGCATCGGGTGAACAAGCAGGAGGTGCCCCTGAACGTCGTCTGGCTCTCCGTCTCGGTGGCGTTCGTCATGGCCCTCACGGTGCGTGCGATCGATCGTCCCGTCTCTGAACTGCAACCGGCCGGCCGGTTACATACACTACATTAACAGTTCCAAAGTGTGCTTCTGTTCTCGACAGTCGCTGGGGAGCCAGGTGGCGTTCCAGGCCATGGTGTCCATCGCCACGCTCGGTCTCTACATCTCCTACGCGCTGCCGATCGTCTTCCGCGTGACGACGGCCCGGAAGTCCTTCGTTCCAGGGCCGTTCCACCTCGGGAGGTACGGGGTCGCCGTCGGCGCGGCCGCCGTCGCCTGGGTGGCCCTCGTCACCGTGCTCTTCTGCCTGCCGGTGGCGTACCCCGTCGCCAAGGACAACTTCAACTACACGCCGGCGGCCGTCGGGGGCGTGCTGGCGCTCAGCCTCGGCGCGTGGGTGCTGCACGCCCGGTTCTGGTTCCGAGGGCCCGTCACCAACGTCGGCGAGGCGTAAGTTGGGCTGTGCGCCCGCGGCCCAACAGTGCTGTGACGTGTATTGTATGTATTATGCGGGACACTTCCTCCGATTTACTATAACCTTGCAAGGAGCGAACTGAACTTGCCATTTTCACCTCGGGCGGGACACTTCCTCCGATCTATAGAAACTGGAAGCAAGGACCCAATCCCCGTCACGGCTCCACGTCTTCCCTCTTCTCGGAAAGAAATTAGAAATGTTTACAGGTCTGACGAGTACAGTGCCTAGGCATCGCACATCGCAATCACAGACGCATGCATCCCCCTTCAGTCAAAAAAAAAAAAACAGAATCCAATCATATGAAAAAGATTGCTGATTAGCACTCTGACATGCCGGAACGAGGCAACCATTCGAATTTTTCACACCTTCTGTTGACTCCCTGGGCATCTAACATCAGCTTTAAGAAGCTAATAGTTCGCCACGGATCTGTCCTATCAGCAACCTGCGTCTGGGTGCCTACGTGCGGCACCAGGCCGGCCACCAGCGGAGGGGAGGACGATGGAGGCCGTGTCTCGCCGCTCCCTGGAGCTGCCCGTCGCCGGGACGCCGGCGGCCGATCCAGACAGCGCCCGGCTGCACCAACTGGGCTACAAGCAGGAGCTCAAGCGCGGCCTCTCGTAAGTCCTACTTCGATTCCCATGCGATCCCTTCCTTCCTCCTTTCCCGGCCCGCTTCTGAAATCTGAATGTTTCACATGCGCGGACAGCGTTCTTTCCAACTTCGCCCTGTCTTTCTCGATCATCGCGTGATGATGGGCGTGACGACAACGTACAACACCGGGCTTCGCTACGGCGGGCCGGCCTCCATGACGCTGGGCTGGCTCGTCGTCGCGGCGCTCAACGGCTGCGTCGCGCTGTCCATGGCGGAGATCTGCTCGGCCTACCCGACCTCCGGTGGGCTCTACTACTGGAGCGCCAAGCTTGCCGGCAAGGAATGGGCTCCACTCGCTTCCTGGGTCACTGGATGGTACGCGCTGTTCAGAGTTTTAATCTGGGTGCTATATGTAGCTGGCCAACAAATAAATACTTAAAACATTTACAATATAATATATGATCTTGTGCCTAGTATAAGAAACGAACAATTGTATCGGACAATGATTCTGTATCTTATATATATAAATATATATTTTATAAAACTCGGTGAACCATTGTAATCAAGTTTTATATCCTGTGTCTTTTGTCATTCAGGTTCAACATGGCACACAGGTCCTTTGGAAGAACCTTAAAGTATTCCCATGATTTGTTTCGGTACCTAGTTACATATATGCTAGCTGGTATATTTTACTTGTTCATGAACTCATGCTTGGTCAGCTTAATTGGACTGTCGTCTGGCTACACCTATTGGCATCCTGGCATTGGCATTGTTGTTTCCACACGCGAGCCGGCAGGTTTTATTTAGCTAGGCCTGTCAACTTTCACGCGCCTGAAAATTCCTTGTGCATGCCTCAAGCACATAGCATTATGATTATGTAGCTTAAAACTGCAATATTAATAGTTCAGTTGGACCTTTAGAGTTTAGATGCTGAGCAATCCATCGATGTGTTTGCGTGGTTGAACTGTCTGTCACGCAGTGGGCTGGTACCACGAGTGTGGACTTCTCGTTGGCGCAGCTCGTCCAAGTGATCATCCTGCTTGGCACCGGGAGGCGCGACGGCGGCGGCTACATGGCGTCCAAGTACGTCGTGCTGGCCATCTATGGTGCCATCCTGGTCACGCACGGGCTGATCAACAGCCTCCCTATCCAGTGGCTGGCATGGTTCGGCCACCTCGGAGCATTCTGGAACGCCGCAGGTACATCTTTATTTGTCACAAAGATATATGCGCACTTGAAGTTCGAAGATAACTGTGATTGTTCGAACATTTGTACAAGTGTAACATTGTTGGTGTTGATGGATGGATCATGTATGCTAGGTATATTTGTTCTGGTGATCTTGATTCCAGCGGTTGCAAAGGAAAGGGCAAGCTTGGAGTTCATCTTCACACACTTGAACACGGACAATGGCATGGGGATCCATCACAAGGCTTACATTCTAGCCATCGGGTTGCTGATGAGCCAGTACTCTCTCATCGGCTACGACGCGTCTGCACACATGGTAATTAATAATATAAGCCCCGTGCTAGATAGCCTAGAACATTAGCAGCACATCAAAGTTCTGACGACCGATCGATCACGAGTGCAGACAGAGGAGACGAAGAACGCGGACCGGAGCGGGCCGACGGGGCTGGTCACCGCCGTCGCCCTGTCGAGCACGTTCGGGTGGGTCTTCCTGGTGGCCCTGACGTCGCTCATGACAGAGGACATCCCGTCCCTCCTGGACCCCGGCAACGACGCCGGCGGGTACGCCGTCGCGCAGGCTCTGCACAGCGCCTTCCGTAGGAGGTACGGCAGCAGCGCCGGAGCGCTCCTGTGCTTGGGGATCGTCGCGGTCACCACCTTCCTGTGTGGCTCCGCGTGCGTGACCAGCAACTCGAGGATGGGGTACGCCTTCTCCAGGGACGGGGCGATGCCCTTCTCGCGCTTCTGGTACCGGGTGAACAAGCAGGAGGTGCCCTTCAACGTCGTCTGGCTCTCCGTCTCGGTGGCGTTCGTCATGGCGCTCACGGTGCGTCTGATCATCTCTCCATAACTGCATATGCAATGCGACTCGTCAGGTAAAACATGCTAGCTATCATCCACGTCCTACAATGGCAGTCGCTGGGGAGCCAGGTGGCGTTCCAGGCGATGGTGTCCGTCGCGACGGTCGGAGCGTACATCGCCTACGGGCTGCCCATCTTCTTCCGCGTGACCACCGCCCGGAGATCCTTCGTTCCGGGGCCGTTCCACCTCGGGAAATATGGCCTCCTCGTCGGCTGGGTCGCCGTCACCTGGGTGGCCCTCGTCACCGTGCTCTTCTCCCTGCCCGTGGCGTACCCCGTCGCGGAGGACAACTTCAACTACACGCCGGTTTTCGTCGGCGGCGTGCTGTTGCTCAGTGTCGCCTCCTGGGTGCTCCACGCCCGGTTCTGGTTCCAAGGGCCCATCACCAATGTTGACCTGTAAATAGCCTGTTCTAAACATACTCAACCATGATTTCTCTTATGATAAAATTAGGATATGTCTATATGCTGCTGGGGTGATTTGAAACATGTGGTCACTCGAGTATTTTGTAATGTCAAATCACATTAATTACTGCATCTTTGAAATCGAGTGATTCAAAGCAAGCCAACACTCGAATTTGTAGTCATAGGATTAAAATCCAACTGCTGAGATTTCAAAGCAAGTTAATTATTTATACTAATAGACATATAACTAGTACAAACCTTATCATAAATCATTAATAACTCAACTGCTGAGTGTCCTCCTCAACATTGAACTGCAAGCAGATGACCCAGCTCATAAGAACACAGTGCCTGGGTGGATAGAAATACATCTACAAACAAAGACATCATATCAAAATGACATGAAAATATGACATTACCTAACATTTCAACAATTACACATTGTTTACATACAAATGACAGTACAATGATCACTGTCATTCTAGAAAGTATGAACTGTAACTACTAAAATATGAACAGTAACACTATAAAATATCTTAAAGGGGAATGAGAACAGCTACGTTGAAGGAAAAGGAATAAGCAAGAAAAATTGTTGCTGACTAAGAAGATGATTTGAAATCTTATAAAAATAATTAGTTATAAATTACAGGAACATATCAATAGTCTAGAAGCCGAAACTTATAAAGATGTCGCGGATTGAAAAACACCAAACATATCATCTATATTTAAGAAACATGTTCTCTTAATTATTATATTATACAACTCTAGCTAGTAACATGTGTTGATCAAAGCTGAGTAGGCATAGAACAAGTTGTAATAATACTTCAACAGAACAAATGCAAATAACTTGTAACGAAAGGACTAGCATAAACAAAAAAGCTGTTTGGAGCTCATTGCAACCAACCAAATGCAAATGACAAAGTTTTGAAGTACTAAAAAATGTTGTATCATTTCCAAGAAACTACATATAGTATGGTTTCAAAAAATAGAATTAAATAACCCACAAATTAAATAATAGAGATGCAAAAAATATAATTACATATTTCTCAAAATTATTCTATGTTTTCCAAATTTATAAAAAAATTAAAAATGATTGAAACCCCACAAATGCAAATACCAAATTTTAAGATTCAAATCACTGACTACGCAATATCCCACTACAAATTTATGTAGTTGCGAAATAAGTGAATAAAATTGCAAGATAAAAATTAGTATACCTTTGTTCACCCAGCAGGTGCTAAATGATTCAAGGAAACTGACAAGCATGTTGAGATCTGCAGAAGAACAAAATTAATAATGATTGGATGAATTTAACAGATAGTTAGACCAAAAGGAAAAAAAGGAATGAAAAATTTCTTGACACCAACAGAGAAAAAGATACCATCATCTAGAGAATTAAACATGTACAAAGAATGATAGTAAATCCATTTCTAAAAATAAATTATTCATCCAATTGAAGATAAAATTAATCCAGGCAAACATACAGGATCAATTATTTTTTTACAAGAATCCTTGAATGGATAAAAACCTGAAATAACCATTACCAAATTCAACAAATGGATAATATGTAGGCTGGTACGGTAATATACATATAACTCAAAGCAATACATCTATTATCACTATCTACTTACATAACACTTCACAAAAACTTACGTCGGGACACAAATTGTAACTCAGATATTTTTATTGTAACTCGAACCAAAAGTACATGTAACTTTTTTTTTGCGAAGAGAAGAGAGCTTTATTACTCAGAAAGTGCATTACATTCCTAAGCAACTAGTTGCTCGACACACACTGGAGCTAGAAATCGCCACACTGCCGAATGCGGATTCCGTTTTGCCAGTTGTACCAGCTCATGGGCCACATCATTGCTCTCTCTTCTCGTATGGACAGCCGTCCAATCCGACAGGCCATTGCCAGCCTCTCTTGCTTCTTCTATGATGAACTTCAAGCGTGATCGATGCACTCCTTGCATCATCAGTGCCTTCACCATGGCGCTACAATCCGTTTCCAGAACTGCCCGAGGTGGGCACCATTCCTTCGCCAGCAGGAGACCTTCTGCACAAGCTAGAGCTTCAACCTCCTCCGCGTCTTGTAACTTATATATGAGCTCAGCCATGAATATTGGCATGCAATATTAATATTGATAATGGAATTCAAAAGGGAGAGGGGAATCGCTGAATGCTACAGCCTCACCTGAATCAAACTTGGAAGGAGAAAGATGAAACCGTCTCACCTGTGAAACAGGATCCAGAAAACCTGGACGCTTTTGCAAAAAAGACAAACAATAACTAGTGGTGACAAGTGAGACCCGTATCAGTGAGACAAACGAAAATGAACACAGTGGAACAAATCATAAGGAGGAGAAGCAACACCATAATTAATCCAACGGTGACAAAAATCGAGTGACGGAAGGCTCCAGATCACTCAGGTGATGTTTAGCTTTTCCTTAAAATTATAATTTAATTTGAATGATCAGTTTAAATTGGTGACTTTGATAATTTTGAAATTTTGCTCCATATTAGCAATTTTGAAGCGACAGCTAGCGTAGAATGGTCTACAGTAGAAAAAACCGGCCAGTATGGGATGTTGGCGACGTGGCTGCTTCCAGTCGCTTGCGCGACGGCGCTCCGATGTCATATTGCCTCGGTTTGTCCGCTTGCGTTGACTCCTTGCATTGCGTGCGCGGCGCCAAAGATAAACTAGACTAGCATCAGTAGATAGCAGGAGCAACCTGCGGCACCTGCAGAGGATCGACGTGCCTGCTCCGCCGGAGAGCTGACGATGGCCGTGTCCCGCCGCTCCCTGGAGCTGCCGCCGGCTGCCGACACGCCGGCGGCGGATCCGGACCGCGCCCGGCTGCACCAGCTGGGCTACAAGCAAGCGCGGCCTCTCGTAAGTGCTTCCATCGATGAGCCCCCATGCCCCTGCTCCTCCAATCCTTTCGCTACTGAATGTTTCTGCTCCATGTAGCGTTCTCTCCAACTTCGCCCTGTCCTTCTCGATCATCTCCGTGATGATGGTAACATACAACACGGGCCTGCGCTACGGCGGCCCGGTGTCCATGACGCTCGGGTGGTTCGCGGTGACCTTGTTCAACGGCTGCGTCGCGCTGTCCATGGCGGAGATCTGCTCGGCGTACCCGACCTCCGGCGGGCTCTACTACTGGAGCGCCAAGCTCGCCGGCAAGGACTGGGCGCCCCTCGCTTCCTGGGTCACTGGATGGTCCGTTCTGCTCGGAATTTTCCGCTACTATGAATCTATCGTTTGCCATTTTTGTAGCTAGCTCACAATTAAATATTTAGACAACTCCAAGAATAATCTATGATGGACATCGTCAAGTATATATAGAGAACGAACAATATGCAATTAATAGAAAAGTGATGACTTTCATGGACGTCTACCCTAATTTTAATCTTGTGTTCTGCATTACAGGTTCAACATCGTGGGACAGGTACGCTGGCCATTGGTCAATCTATATATACCAGGCTTTTCTTTTAGATCATACTAGCTTGGGAGTATATTAAATTTAGTCTTGCGTGCTTGGACTGTCACCTGGCTGCTAAGCGGGCATCCTGGCATGTGGGTTTGCTTCCATATGCTGACCGGCTGGCCGCACTTTCAGTTTATATTCATTATAACTTTTCAAAAAAAAAGAGAGTTTACATTCAGTGTAGTATATAGCACACATTCACTGATATCAATCCTCTGAAAATTTCGTGACCACGAGTCATTAGTGCATCAATCATGTAGCTAGCTAGCGTTGACCTTCTTGATTAAACTGTCACACAGTGGGCTGCTACCACGAGCATCGACTTCTCCTTGGCGCAGCTTGTGCAAGTGATCGTCCTGCTTGGCACCGGGGGACAGAACGGTGGCGGCTACATGGCCTCCAAGTATGTCGTACTGGCCATCTATGGTGCCATCCTTGTCGTACACGGGCTGATCAACAGCCTCCCTATCCAATACATGGCATGGTTTGGCCAGCTTGGAGCATTTTGGAATGCAGCAGGTATTATCCTTCTCACAACAAATGTAAATTTGTATCTATGCAAAAAAAAAAAGGGTTTAAGCAAGCTACAAGTAGTTGTTCTTGCTAGTTCCCTTGAAAAGAATTATAACATTTGAATGCACACATTGAGCATTGGTATTAACCGGATGGATCGGATGTATGGTAGGCATACTTGTTCTGGTCATCTTGATTCCAGCAGTTGCTAAGGAGAGAGCAAGTGCGAGGTTTATCTTCACCCATTTCAACGTAGACGATGCCACAGGGATCCAAGACAAGGCTTACATTCTAGCAGTGGGGCTGCTAATGAGCCAGTACTCTGTTATTGGCTACGATGCATCTGCACATATGGTAGTAAATCTTTTTAGCTACGCATTCAGAATTTCAGACAAACGAAAACTAACAGAAGCACGCGGCATGAAGGTTGATGATGCATCTGTTTGCAAGTGCAGACAGAGGAGACGAAGAACGCTGACTGGAGCGGCCCAATGGGGATCATAACTTCTGTTGCTCTGTCCAGCGTGTTCGGGTGGATCTACCTGGTGGCCCTGACGCGATCATGACGGAGGACATCCGGTCCCTCCTGGATCCCGGCAACGACGCCGGCGGGTACGCCGTCGCGCAGGCTCTCTACACCGCCTTCCACAGGAGGTTCGGCACCGGCGTCGGAGGGCTCGTCTGCTTGGGAATCGTTGCAATCGCCACCTTCCTCTGCGTTTGTGCGTGCATAACTAGCAACTCAAGGTAAGCGCAGTGCTGTCTGACAGTTACCTCCATTGTTTTCCGCCTATCTTTCTGAAACCCAATCTGAATGTACACGCAGGATGGGGTACGCCTTCTCCAGGGACCGGGCGATGCCATTCTCGCATGTCTGGTACCGGGTGAACAAGCAGGAGGTCCCCTTCAACGTTGTCTGGCTCTCCGTGGCCGTGGCGTTCGTCATGGCGCTCACGGTGTGTGCGTGCTCTGCCCTCATTTCTGAAGAACTTCAAGTGGTTGCAGTACACTTACATGCCATCTCATAACATGGCTCATTTTGTGCTTCATTGACAGTCACTGGGGAGCCAGGTGGCGTTCCAGGCCATGGTGTCCATCGCCACCGTTGGGCAGTACGTCGCCTACGCGCTGCCCATCGTCTTCCGTGTGACCACCGCCCGGAGATCCTTCGTTCCGGGGCCGTTCCACCTCGGGAAATATGGTGTCCTCGTCGGCTGGGTCGCCGTCGCCTGGGTGGCCCTCGTCACCGTGCTCTTCTCTCTGCCGGTAGCGTACCCGGTCGCGGAGGACAACTTCAACTACACGGCGGTCCTCGTCGGCGGCGTGCTGTTGCTCAGCGTCGGCGCCTGGGTGCTCCACGCCCGGTTCTGGTTCCAAGGGCCCATCACCAATGTTGACCTGTAATGGCTCCGTTTCATTGTTTGGAGACGCAATTTGATTTTGATTAGGTGGTGCTGTGGTGGTGTTGCGGTAATGATTGATGATGATGATCATAATAATATTGGGGATTCGGGATTCCTTTGATCTGATCTCTTCACACAACCGGTCAATTTACAATGTTTTTTAGACGTCATTCGAAAAAAAATATACAACGTTTTTTCCACATGGGATAAGGAGGCCCAAACGGACGACGGTGTCGCATCGTGGCAGATGATGGGCTCAGCAGGGCCTGTGAGTGGCGGCCCGTTCGGCCGCGTGCTGTTAGGGTCGGCCGGCCTATCTGGATTGGGCCGATCACGCGGGCCTAGTAGATTAGGAGAGCCCACGCGGCCTACTCCCACTCCCACCACGCTAAGCGGCGGCGTAGGAAGGCGGCTCCAGCAGCCCAGCGCGCGCGCGGCCCACGGCTCCGAGACAGCCGCCGCCATGCGAGGGCTCCTCTCCTCTTCCTCTACTCTCCTCCGACGAGCCGCCGGCGCCGCCGCCAAGCTCTCCCGCGCGGGCTGGAGTAACGCCGCAGCATCTGCACCCTCTTCTCTCCGCCGCTTTCCCCGCCAGGTTTGCTCCCACATCTCTCTCCGCTCCATCTCTTCTGGGCTTGTGGCTTGTTGCCATGTGGTAGGGATCTGTAGCTTTTTTGTAATGGAGAATTTTCAATCAGAAGGAGAGGAACTATTTTCTAGTTTCTGCTTTTATGTTTCGTATATGTATCACTGATTTCATAAGTGGAGTTCCAGAATTGTTAATTTGCTCATATTTCAAGATATTTGCACAATTGCTGATCACCTTTTCTTCTCTGTGATTTTCTAGAGTGGGGAAAGAGAGACATTTTGTCCGTTTTGGTCTAAGGGTTGTTCGATGTCAACCACAGGTATACCCATTTACCGTATCATTGCTCAAATGGTTCTTACTGTTAGCGTTTCTACCATAAAAGATTCCACCTTTACTGTTCCTTTTATGAAGCAACTTGTCGAAGTATGGTAGCAGAGAATTGATAAATTCCAAAGTTGAACGATTATTCATTAGCGTTCTGTATCCACAATACCTTGTGAGTTGCAACGTTACTCAGGAATTTCTACAAATTTCCAGTTGATATGCAGTTAGACTATGAGAGTGACCCCCCACTTGATGATGCAAAAGCTCTTGAGAAGGAGTCGTCACTAAATGTTGCTGTCTCTCAACTTGCCAGTGATTTTGATAGAGAATCTAATCTATGCTTGGAGCGATTTTCCCGTACAAGGCGTGCATCTGTCATCTCCACCGGCTCTCTTAAGCTTGATCTTGCTCTCAGCACTGGAGGATTACCAAAGGTCATAATGTGTTCCCATATCATTTTTAAGTATCCATGTGATATACTATATTGTTTTATATTTCTAGAGGTATTCACTTGATGCTTTAATGTTTCATATCCCCTGTTGATATTAAACATAAGAAACAAACTTCATACACTTAATGGATTGCATACAGTACCTCGTTATTCCTGTCAACACCAGTAAGTTTTAAAAGTCATGTTGCTCTTTGTATCTTTTGATGCCTATCTACTCTATGCATTGATTTAACCGCCATCAAGAGTCGAACTAGTTTATTTAGTGACAAAGGTCCTTGTCTTTGCAATTGGTAAGCATGCTAGTTTAGTAATAGTCCTTGTCTACAAAAGTCCATTTTTTTTCTTCAGCATATCTGCTCAGAAAAATATAAGCACCAGAACACATTTATGCTTATCTCTCGCCTAAAATTTCTTCTTGACAGGATCTCTTGCCTAGAAATGCTGCCATCATAATTGCCCATGTCTTTATAGCTGTCTTTCCCTGGTCAGCATAGTGTGTTGAATAGCAACATTTCCTCGAGAAATTTGATCCATGGCAGTAGATTGTATTGAACTTGATGTCTATCATTATGTAATTTTGGTGCTGCTTCGCAAATTACTGATTAGAGTATCTCTACAGGGTAGAATGGTGGAGATATTTGGGAAAGAGGCATCTGGGAAGACAACACTTGCACTTCATGTTGTCAAGGAAGCTCAAAAGAATGGAGGTCTGAGTTTCTTTTATGACGCTCTATTTTTCCTTCCGCTTTTAATCATTTGCGTAATTTATTGAAAAAAAAATCCAAATGCGAAAATATTTTATTTTATACTCCTGAAATATTTTCTCCATTTTTGACTTCTTTCATACTACGGGGCTACCTATTATGGTTGGTGATCTTTATCAATACATTTATATTATATCCCTCTTGCCAGATTTTATGATTTTACTTTACAAGCATCAGTAAAGATTGTCAGCAAGTGTGCTCCTGTTCTTACTATTTACTATTTTAGACAGACGAATCTATTGAAATTTTCTTTCTTTCTTCGCGCAAGATATTTACTACTGCCTTCTCTTATTACTGAATATTATCATACCTGATTGGCATTATGACTGCATATTTGCAGGTTATTGCGCTTATATTGATGCAGAAAATGCTTTTAACCCTTCGTTTGCGGAAGCTATTGGTGTAGACAGTGAAAGGCTCTTAATAAGCCAACCTGATTCTGCTGAAAATTCTTTGAGCATTGTAAACACTCTTGTTGGTGGATCTGTTGCTGTTGTTGTTGTGGATAGTGTATGTTACTTCCCTACATTTTTTCATATATTTATGTTATGACTTCAGTTCCTTATTATGAAGGTATGCTCCCCCAAGTAACACAGTGCTAGAATATGGATTAGAGAAACTGCTGATAGCACTGTCTGGGCATACCTTCTTCTCTCTCTTTTATTTTTTTCTTTTCCTTTTTTTGAGGCATGGAAATCCTATTTTCATATATCTATTGCTTGATTTGCTATTGCTATGTTCACCAACCTCAGTATATTTGCGTGGCACACACCATTATTTACCTTGCTTTTATTGGACTTGTGACAGGTGGCAGCACTTATTCCCAAATGTGAAATGGAAGGTGAAATATACACGAATTTTGAAGACATACAATCCCGTTTGATGACTCGGGCGCTTAGGAAAATTCAGTACACTTTGTGTCGCTCTGAATCACTTATTATTTTTGTGAATCAGGTATGGCCTTGTTTATGTATCTAGATTTCTTTTTAACATAAGGGCAACAATGTTTCTGCCTTATTTGGGCTATATTTATTGGTGATATTTGTAGGTTAGAACGAAGTTGAGCTCAAATCACTTTCCTGGGATCTACAAGGAGGTGCCTTGCGGTGGTAACGCGTTAGGATTCTATGCTGCAGTCAGAATGAGGACTTCAAGAAGGGAACTGCGCTATAATGAAGACCAGGTAGGAGTCTTACACACAGCCTCATGATAACATGTCAAACTTATGCTGATACCAATGCATTGTGCTTATGCAGGCTACTGGCATTAGTATATCAGTGCAAATCATGAAGAACAAATTAGCTCCAGCGAGTCTGAAGGAAGCCGGTATTGACATCAGATTTGGGAAGGGGATCTGCCATGAATCTGAGATCCTGGAGATGGCTTCTTCTGTCGGAGTTGTTGTGAAGGAGGGGTCTGGGTATTGGATCAACGGCGTGTTCCTGCCTGGCAAGGCAGAAGCTGAGAAATTCCTACATGAAAACACCGGTGTGGCAGATGAGATCTGCAATACCGTGAGAAATCAGTTCCTTCAAAGGTGACAAGCGAAGGCCACTGGAAGTTGGCTGGCTCTGAACTTTTCTCGTCAGTCGTCACCTTGACTGGGTACAGTTTTTATAACATCTGAGAACAAAATTGGGGATTGGGGCACACTGCACTGCCGGGGAATCATTTTAAGTATCTATTCTACCATTTATTCTACAAAGGAAGTGCGATTAAGGGAGTCAATTAGAGAGGCTAATGCATTGTTAGTCAATTTGTCTTGATCTCTGCGTGTGGCATTGTTGTATGATTGTATCATGTATTCATAGTAGATTTATATATGATACCATTGTATTATTAGCTTCTTGCTCTGTAACTTACTGGATTTTACCTCAGTGAATCGAGGGCCATTCCCTCCAATGCTGCTAGTTCCTATGTTAGTTAAATGTGAACTGGTTTCTCCTGAAATTCTTATGTTGATACCATGGAATTCCTGTTGCTACGCCGCTTGATAGCCTGGAATTCCAGCTTTGCATCCATACGTGTCTTGTCCACAAGAACTGGCGTACAAGACTCGCCGCGCGCGTTGATTGTTTCATGCGCGACACGCTCGCGGACCGTAGCGCCAAGTCGTGGTTGGCATTGGGAAACTTGGGCAGAGTCTACAGAGGTCTCCCAAGTCTGCGCCCTCTCTGTACTTGCACGTCTGCGTCCCTGTCCTCTCTCTCCGAGGATGCAAAATTTGCACGAGGAAGCTTGCTTCGGTGGCCATGGGCGCGCCATTTCTTCGGTCAGCTGACCCTGCCCGGTCTTTACGGCTAATTGCACGGTAGCCAACTCTGCTCACCACAGTCTCATTTGCCGGGGCTGAAAATTCCAAGTTTTTTTTCTCCAATAGAAAATTCCAAGTTCCATCCAGCAGCCAGCAGGCAGGCTGCTTGTACGGCTATAAATACAATCAGGGTTGCGTTGTGATGAGCATCCAACTGACTGCAAGGGCGATCTCTGGATACTTGCAGCGGTTGCAGAGGCCGGCCGGCGTCGAAGAAGATGGCTAAGCGAGGCGTTGCTCCCGTGCTCGCAGCCGCATTGGTCGTTGCGGCATTCGCCGCCACCGCAACAAGTATCCATCTTCGATCTTGAGCTCCGGTGAACCATGCATCTGGCTAGCGTAGAGGGAACACCTCGGAGATTCACTGAACCCATGTTTTCTGGCTGCGTGCAGGTGTGCGAGCCATCGGCGTGTGCTACGGCGTGATCGGCAGCGGCCTCCGGTCCAAGAGCGACGTCGTGCAGCTCTACAAGTCCAAGGGCATCGGCAATATGCGCTTCTACTTCGCCGACCAGGAGGTCCTCAACGCCCTGCGCGGCTCGGGCATCGGCCTCGCCCTCGACGTCGGCAACGACCAGCTCGCCGAGCTCGCCGGCAACCCCGCCTCCGCGGCGTCCTGGGTCAAGGACAACGTGCAGGCCTACTACCCGGACGTCAACATCAGGTACATCGTCGTCGGGAACGAGGTGGACGGCGCAGCCTCGGTCCTCCAGGCCTGTGAAACACGGATACGGCTTCACACCTGCGTATCCCGTGTCGGATACGTATCCGACACGGATACACGCCGGATACGTGCTGGATACGTATCCGGGTCGTATCCGCGTATCCTGTGGTAAATGGGCCGGAAACAAAAGAATAGATACGTATCCGGCCTGATACGGCCCATCCGGCCCAAGAAATCTCGTGCATACTCACAGACGCGCAGACGCACAGACGCGCCGCCGCCTCCCGACGCGCCGCCGCCCGCCGTCCGCCGCCTCCCGCCTCGACGCCTCCCTTTGGCTGGCCCAGCTGCCAGGGCGAGGGCGCCTCCCGCCGGCGCTGCCTCGCGGGCGAGGGCTCCTCCAGCCGGCCGCCGGCGCCTGGACGCCTCCCGCCGCCTTCCGCTGGACGCCTCCCGCCGCCTCCCGCCGGCGCTGCCTCGCGGGTCAGGGCGCCTCCAGCCGGCCGCCGGCGCCTGGACGTGGCTGCGCAAGCTCCGTGATGCGCTGTACGAGCTCGGCGACGCCGCCGACGATTTCCGCATCGCCGGCGCCTGCCGACAGCTGGAGGGCCGGAGATCGGTAAGCCCCCTGCTCCGCCTTTCGTTCCCTTGGATCCGGTGGGTGGTTGATGCAGATGTGGAAAGATCGCTCGCACCATCACATGCTCGCATGACTGTCTGACCTTGGCCTGCTCAGCGCCTCTGACGGACCACGAGCCAACATGCTACTAATCTCACTCATTTTGTGATACGTTTACTATCACAGCGAATTAGGATAATACATGATCCTCTATTTACTAGCTTCTCAAGTACTTATTTTCCTTGTTTTACTTTCATGGTTTGATTGAACTTTAGGTGTTGTGAAAATTATTTTATGCAGAATGGCATCTCCAAATTTGAGTAGTGCAGGCAGTGGTAGTGGTACTGCTGCTAGTGGTAGTGTGGGATCCAGAGAAACAACTGATATTAAGGCTCCGTTGTGGGATCATGTCACCATTATAGAGAGGCCTAAAGCTGGTGGAGGAAATGCTCTTTGGAGATGTAACTATTGTCCCATGGAAAAAAGCAGTAGCTACACTAGAGTTGAAGCTCATTTGCTGCAGAAATCAGGGAAGGGGATTAGCAAGTGTCCGAAGGTTTCGTATGAAATGTTGAGTGAGATGAGGAGGGAAGTGGAAAGGTGCAAGGAGATGGAAAGAGCAAAGACACGCACCATTGCTTTGCCTGTAGCTCCTTCTACAAGCAATTACAACAAGAAGAACAAGAGGGGACCTGCTTCTATGTTGGAAAAATCTTGGGCATTGTAAGACCGCAAGCACTTGGATGCTTTAATTGTTAGAGCAATGTATTCTGGAGGGATATCTTTCAACTTTCTGAGAAACCCATATTTTAGAGAAGCTTTTGCATTTGCTTGCAGCCGGAATTTGCAAGGTTACACAATCCCTAGGTATAACAGGGCTAGGGAGTCACTCCTGAAGCAAGAAAGAAGGCTGAGAGACCTTGCTCATGTGTAGATTGAGCCAGAGGGTGATGAACCATCAAGGACCGTCTGGGTTCCCTATCGGCTCCCCCTTCGACAACTTGACGCCGATTTGGTGCATCAGATGGTACGCCGATCCCAACAAATGTTTACCGAGGGGGATGGTCGATCCTTGTGCAAGAGCCTCTGCCAAAGCTTGAGTGTTGGAAGAGGGGCCGACCGCTCTGCCACAGAAGAAATGTTTCTCCAGCCACATCATCAAGAAAGCAGTGTGCTCCCTCTGTGAGACTGTCCCTGTCTTCATGTTTTTACTGATGTATCCTTTCCACCCGCCGATTCCTTTGGTCTCCAGCCGATGAGATGGCTTGAACAGATAATTGAAAGGGGTATCGGCGGAGGAAACATCTAGGCCGGTCAGCAGCAGGACATCGGCCAAGGTCGGGGTCATGGGTCCATGTCCAAAAAGGAATGCGTTAAGTGCATCGGACCAGAAGTAAGAAGCTGCCATAACCAAAGGTTCGTTCCTTTCCATCTGAGATAGGGATAAGTCTATGCATTGGCCGATTTTGAGTTCTTCCCATTGAACCTTCCAAGACCCGGCTACCCTCTGGTACCATTCTCTCCACCCGGGTGTTTCATTCGGTCAGGATCTGAAGGTGCCTACCCAATGATCTAAATCCATGGATGACTGCTTAAAGGGGATCCTATGAGTTTCTAAACTGATCGGATCCGTTGGATCAGGGCTCCCCATAGGGCCCAAACAGATGAGGTCAGGGGATTCTGAGAGAGGAATGGTGATTCTGTGCCTAAGTGCCTAAAAAAGGAAAAAAGGGAAGAAACTAAGAAGGGGTCCGGAAAATACTGAAGCAGTAGAAAGGCAAAAAAGGGGAAAAAATTTCGAGCATTTACCTCTGGGATGGAAGCCATCGTCGCCGATGACGCCGCTGGGGAAGCCGCCGATTGGGCCGCCGCCGCCAAAGGAGCAGCCGATGGAGCCTCTGTAGATGGGGTGGTCGCCGATGGAGACGCCATTGGGGGTTGGAGCAGGCCGCGGATGAGATCGCCGGAAAAGGGGAGCACTTGGAAATCGAAGGAGCTTGGAGGAAGACGAACAGTGATGCGATGGAGAGAATGCTAGATTCGTGGAGAAGGAGAGGCGGAGAAAGCCAGTACTTAAGAGAGATCAGGGGAGCAAGGGCAAAGATGGTATTTTTACCGCGCCGTCTACACGAGTTCCAGGGGAGCGGTCGTTTCGCGCGCCCGGTTCAAGGAAATTGCAATCATTGTGCCGCGGAACGGAAGGAGATTTTTGCTGCGCCCGTTTCGGAGGAGAGAATTAAAGAAAAGAGTTTCGAAGGAAAAGTTATATTTTACTCCGAAACTGGGGGGCATGTGTTGACGCCAGATTTTGACACGTGTTGAATCGGCGTCAGGAGGAGAAGACTGGCCGATGCGGCAGATCTAAAAGCTACAGAAAGGAATCGGCCGATTGAAGTAACAGTTGGAAATCGGCCGATTGGTGGCACAGCCTATGCCAACAGGATGGGATTATTCCAGAGGATCCTGGTCAAAAGCTGGTCAACAGGGCACGCTAAGTCGGTCAAGGAGCAATTGAAGGGAATCCTGATTGGATTAGGGAACGGCGGCGGAAGATTCTGCGGGAGTCCGTTTCCTTTAAAAGTTCTTATAGATATAGTAGTTTTCCTATTTTTAAATAAGGTTGTAACAAGTCGTGATCGACCAGGAGTCCTAGCTTTAGGGTATAAATAGGAGTCGTCAGGGTCTTGCAAAAAAAAATGAATACATCAATCAACAACAACACTTCTACTTTTCCAGCAATTTACTTTCAAGTCGGCGACTTCGCCAATATTTTCTTCTTCCACGAGTTCATACGGATTGGCAGGGCTGCATCAACTTGATCTCCGACCAATTGGTAGGTTCCGCTTACCGAGTAATATCCGAGCTTTAACTACGGGCGCATCGCTGTGGTTTCGTTTGGGTTTATTCACCAGTTATCGATATTTACTAGAATTGCAAGTTTTACCTGTTATTCTAGTATTATCACTAGTTATCCAGCTTGAGATCAGGGTAATCGGCTTCGTCATTGTTCTTCTTCGATTTATCATCATACAACCGATTAGATCTATTTCAAGTGTTGCTTCTGTAGTAATTGTTTAGATCACTCCAGCAGTTTTCTTTACAATTACTATACGATCATCGGCTGATCCATAGCCGATCATCTCTACAGCAAGTCGGCCGATTCGCCGCCGACGCGCTCCTCAGGACAGATCGGAACTCCAGCCGATCGACGCGCCTGGAATTTAATATTCTATTTCCTTGTCAATCAACAGGATAGATTGACTGGCACGCCGCGCGAACTGCACCAGGGCGATAACCCGAACAGGAGCTAAGCAGATTCTCCCGGGTCGTGTGTCCGACGCTGAAGACCCATCGGCCGAGTCCTATCCGGCCGATTTTAGCGCCAACAGATGGCAGCAGAAGATTCTGCGGGAGCCCGTTTCCTTTAGGAAAGTTTTATAGATATAGTACTTTTTATTTAAATCAAGTTTGTAACGGATCGTAATAGATCAGGAGCCTTAGTCCTAGGGTATAAATAGAAGCAGTCAGGGTTTTGTAGAAGATACACATCAATCAATACAAACAATCTACTTTTTCATCGTACTTTAGTTTCAAGTCGGCGACTTCGCCAATACTTCTTTTTCTTTCACGAGTTCGTATGGATTGGCGGGGCTGCATCGACACGATCTCCGGCCAATTGGTAGGTTCCGTTTATCGAATAACATCTAAGCTTTAACTTTGGGCGCATCACCGTTGTTTCGTTTAGATTTATTCACTAGTTATCGATATTTACTAGAATTATAGGTTTTACCTATTGTTCTAGTTTTATCACCAGTTATCCAGCTTGAGATCGAACTGTCGGCTTTATCATTATTTTTCCTTATTTATCATCGTATAGCCGATTAGATCTATTTCGAGTGTTGCATCTGTAGCAATTGTTTAAGTTACTCCAGTAGTTTCTTGGCAATCGTTACATGATTATCGGCTGATCTATAGCCGGTCATCTTCATAGCAAATCGGCCGATTCGTTGATACACTTTTCGGGACAGATCGGAACTTTAGCCGATCGAGATCCCGGAATTTAATACTTTTCTTTCCTTGTCAATCAACAGGTCAGATTAACTGGCACGCCGCACGAACCGCACCAGGGCAATCACCCGAACAGGAGTTAAGCAGATTCTCCCGGGTCATGTGTCCGACGCTAAAGGTCATCGGCCGATTCCCGGCCGATTCCGTTTATCAGGCTTTCATCGACCAATCCTTAGTAATGACCAACATGGTATACAATGTCGTCATCAGTTCTCTGGTCAGCGGAGTAGCTCAGGGATATCAGGGCCAGCATATGCCCCACCTATTGTAGCTCCTCAGCCGATATCACTCAGTAATTACCAGGCACGTCTCACTCGGCTCCTCAGCCGATATCGACACAACACGGAGGATACAACACTTCATTGCATTCAATGCCTCCAGGATATAACGGTGCGCCATGCTTTCGATCACAAGCGCCGCCTCAGCCTACCCAGATTTCTTTCGTGCAATCACTGCCCTCAAACTCAGTACCTTGGGGGGTACCAGCAACAACGGCTGTTCTGGACCAGTCAGCCGGTCATGGAGGCTCTACGACCCGGCACCGTTTCAATCAGCTGTCCGACCGACGGTCCCTCAGTATCAACCGGCCACGTCAAAAATCGGCAGGGGGGCAGATGCTGCGGAAACACTCAGAAGCGCGGCGCCGATGATGCTGTACGATGGGACGGCAGATTCGCTACGCCACCAGCTATCAACCGCTCAGCCGGCCACGCTGCAGCAAAATCCGCCACACGCTTTGATCCATCACCCGGCCGTCCCACCGCCGATCCACCAACATGTGCCGATCCCCCAACCAGTTGTTCATCAGGAGCAAGTGGATTGGACAGCAAGGATAGCAAAAGTGATTCAAGACCAATTCGGGTTGTAGCCGAAGGTACAAACCTATACGTACAAAACGCCATACCCAACTGCCTATGATCTACTGCCGTTTCCCCATCGGTACAAAGTTCCTGACTTCACCAAGTTCTCGGGGCTGGATGTCACCTCAATTGTGGAACACGTGAATAGATTCATCATCCAGTGCGGGGAGGCCGCCACACAAGATGCTCTGCGGGTGCGTCTATTCTCGTCATCTCTATCTGGGTCGGCCTTCCAGTGGTTCACTACCCTACCACCCAACTCCATCGTTACTTGGGCCGATCTGGAAAAGCAATTCCATAAGTACTTCTACGCGGGAGTCCACGAGATGAAGCTTTCAGATCTGACCAGCCTCAGGTAGAGGAGCGATGAACCAGTAACTAATTACGTACAGAGGTTCAGAGAGGTCAGAAACAAATGCTATACCCTAGCCCTGACCGACGCTCAGCTGGCCGATATCGCCTTCCAAGGTCTCCTGCCACACATCAAGGAGAGGTACGCCTCACAAGAGTTTAAAAGTTTAAGTCAGATCGTTCACCGATTGGCCGGTCAAGAAGTACGTCCGTTTGATCAGCGGAGGAATTTCAAGAAAAAGGTGGCATATTTAGAAGGATCTGAATCTGAAGAAGAAGAGGAAATCGGCCTAGCAGAATGGGTCAAAGGGAAGAAGCCAATATCGTGCCCTTTCGGGAAGAAAGAACCAGAGGCGTTTGGCTTTGACACGTCAAAGGCCGACAAGATCTTCGACTTACTTCTCCAAGAGGGGCAGATCAAGCTCTCACCTTACCACACCATTCCGTCGGCCGAACAGCTCAAAAAGATGAAATATTGCAAGTGGCACAATGCCACGTCTCACGACACAAATGAGTGCAAAATCTTCCGTCAGCAGATACAGTCGGCCATTGAGCAAGGCAGACTCAAATTCGAAGTCCCGGCGAGGCCAGTAAAGTCGATGAAAATTGATCAGCATCCTTTCCCTGCTAACATGGTTGACACGGGAACAAACTCGCTTCAAACCAAGGTGCTGACGTCAGAGTCGGCTAAAAGAAGCGGCGTCGTAGATCCCAGAAATCAGGCTACGATGGACGATGTCAAAGAGAAACGGCGGCTTGAAGACAAGGGTGAAGGATCAGAGCGATCGCGTAGACCCGTCACCTCCCAATTCTTACTCAACAAATATCAGTGGCAGCAGGAAAGATCGAGACACCGCGAAGAGATGATACGCCGACACGAAGATCATTGGCAATGCCCGTTCTTCATCCACTGTTGGGAAAATAACCTCAGATTACCATCAGCTGATAATTGCCCCGAGTGCAGCGGACCATATCGCAACGATCGCCCGCTCAAGAGGTTGCACTTTAGAAACAGAGGATCAGAGCCGATCAGCAGGAACTGGCGCGAACAAGAGGATCGGCACCTTTCAGTGCATGTTCGGCTGGGGGGCAGAGTTGACCGGTATGACCGGCCAAGGGACAGGTTCGAACAGTATAACCGGCCGAGGGGCAGGATCAACCAACAGAAGCGACTAGGGGGCAGAGCCAGCGCACACGATCGGCTAGAAGAAATGGCCGACGAGAACCCCATAGGACGCGAACCAGACTGGGAGCGTGCCAAACCGCCGGCCAAACCGGTGAACCCCAGATGGTGCCCTGATGGACTGTCCAAATCTCAAAAATGAAGGATCCAACGTCTGCGCCAATGGGAACAACAAGAGGAAGAGCAGAGGCAGATGGTGGATAAGAAAAATGACAGGTCTCGAGTCTGGCGCCCCAAAAGAAACAACAATAAGGAGGGCGACGATTAAGAATCGGCAGTTCACGTCAACATAGTGTTCATTTTGCGATGGAGTTCATGGCGCACACTGATCGAGACGACGCAACAAGGATGGAGGAGCAGATGGCGCAATTGGTTTTGGAGCCAATGACAGCCACTTTTGAGAAACTGGAAGACGAAAATTGTCAACATCTGAAGGCTCTATTCCTCAAAGGACACATTAACGGACGACCTGTCACCAGGCTACTAGTAGACGGAGGCGCTGCAGTCAATATCATGCCATATGCCATGTTCCAGAAATTGGGCAAAAGCGACGAAAATCTGACCAAGACGGACATGATGCTCAAACACGTCGAAGGCAACGTGTCTCCTGCCCGCGGAGCGTTCTGCGTCGACCTCACCATCGGCAGTAAGACCCTTCTCACTACTTTCTTTATTATTAATGGCAAGGGGTCCTACAACATGTTGCTCGGTCACGATTGGATACACGCGAACTGCTGCGTCCCATCTACAATGCACCAATGCCTCGTAAAGTGGGTCGGCGACAATACTGAGATAGTAACCGCCGATTCCGCCTACAGTGTTGCAGCGGCCGATACGCAACAGTGGAGCTGTGAACACATCAAGTGTATATCCGGTAGGACTTGAGACATCGATTTCCTGAAAGTGTCCGATTTTGGCCTACAGCCGATCCGAGCTGTCGGCTCTGAGGATTCAGATTGGATGGATCAGTTCGTCCGAGAAGACGGGAAGCTTGGGCACGGATTTACGTCGGCCGATTCATTGGAGATGGTGGATTTAGGAGACGGTAGCAAGTCAAGGCCGACGTATATTGGTGTTAGCTTGGATCCCGACTACAAGTGTAGATTGACAAGTTTATTAACAGAATTTAAAGATTGTTTTGCTTGGGAATACCATGAGATGCTTGGTCTAGACCAGTCCATTGTCGAACACCGGTTGCCTATAAAATTAGGATATCGGCCGTATCAGCAGCCTGCACGACGATGCAACCCCAAAATTCTACCTGATATAAAGGCCGAGATTACAAGATTGATTGAAGCAAGATTTATTCGGCAGTGCCGTTACGCCGAATGTATTTCTAATATTGTACCCGTATACAAGAAAAACGGAAAGTTGCGCATATGCATCGATTTCAGGAACCTAAATCAGGCTACACCGATGGACGGGTATCCAATGCCGACAGCCGACGTTTTGATAGATGCTGCCGCAGGACATAAAGTCATCAGTTTCATAGACGGTAATGCTCGGTACAATCAAATATTAATGGCCGAAGAAGATATTTCGAAAAGGCTTTCAGGTGTCCGGGCCACCTCGGTTTATTCGAGTGGGAGGTAATGACCTTTGGATTAAAGAACGTCGGTGCTACATACCAACGGGCTATGAATTATATCTTTCACAAGCTTATTGGTGTATCGGTGGAAATCTACATCGACGATGTTGTGGTCAAGTCAAAAGGTCATCAGGAACATCTGGCCGATTTACAAGAGGTGTTGGAGTGCACAAGGAAGCATGGGTTGAAAATGAACCCGAACAAGTGTGCATTCGGTGTGTCGGCCGGGCAATTCTTAGGATTTATGGTCCATGAGCGCGGGATAGAAGTCAACCGAAAGACCATAGCTGCCATCAATAAGGTTGTAGCCCCGCAGAATAAAACTGAGCTGCAGTCCCCAATCGGCAAGATCAACTTTATCAGAAGATTCATATCCAACTTGTCCGGGCGTATTCAAGCTTTCACTCCTTTGTTGAAATTGAAGCCCGATCAGGAATTCATGTGGGGAGAAGAACAACGCAAAGCTTTAGAAGACATCAAGCAATATCTAATTTCACCACCTGTATTAGTTCTGCCACAGGCTGACAAGCCGTTCAAACTATACTTATCGGCCGACGGGCGGGCTATCGGATCGGCGCTGGCACAGGAGTTCGAAGAAAAAGAACGGGTGGTATAATATGTCAGCAGAAGACTCCTGGACGCCGAAACGAGATATTCCCCGGTGGAACGGCTGTGCTTGCGTCTATATTTCTCGTGTACCAAGCTCAGGCACTATTTGTTATCGGCAGAGTGCATAGTCGTATGCAAGGATGACGTGGTGAAATACATGCTATCAGTGCCAATTTTGAAAGGACGGATTGGAAAGTGGATCCTGGCTCTGTCAGAGTTTGACCTAAGGTACGAATCGGCCAAAGCTGTCAAGGGTCAAGTTAAGGCCGATTTCGTGGCTCAGCATTGTGGACCGGAAATCGCTGTCGTTGAACCAGTTCCATGGACTCTATACTTCGATGGTTCCTCGTGTGGAGCCGGATCGGGAATTGGCATCGTTCTCGTATCGCCTCGGGGGGCAAGCTATGATTTCTCTCCGCCGATAGAGCCATCCGCGACCAACAACCAGGCGGAATACCGAGCCGTCCTAAAAGGTATCCAATTGTTAAGAGAAATCAAAGCCGATGCGGTGGAAATTTTTGGAGATTCCATGCTCATTGTGGATCAATTAACGGGGAGATCTGAATGCAAAGATGATGGCTTAAGGATTTACTATGAAGATTGCCTCCAACTGTTAAAGGAATTCAAGCCTGCGGTTATTGAGCACATTCCCAGAAATTACAATGAAGAGGCCAATAGGCTTGCCCAACACGCATCCGGGTATCGGCCGATTCAGGGGGCCATGATTCTGGAACTTGCGGCCGATGATTGACGAAAGGAGATTGCCGATTACTTGAAAGATCCGTCCAAGAAAATGGATCAGCGAGTGCGTTTCCAGGCCACGAAATATGTGTTGCTCGAAGACGATTTGTTTTGCCGGACGATTGATGGGGTTCTTCTCAAATGCCTAGGAACGGAAGAAGCAAAGGTCCTGATGGGAGAAATCCACGAGGGCGTATGCGGAGCTCATCAATCGGCTCACAAGATGAAGTGGATGATCAGAAACAACGGATATTATTGGCCGATGATTCTCGAAGATTGTTTTAAATATTATAAAGGTTGTCAAGACTGTTAGAAGTTTGGCAATCTGCGCGCACCAGCCTCGGCTATGAATCCGATAATCAAACCATGGCCGTTTAGAGGTTGGGGGATAGACCTCATCGGACAGATTTACCCTCCATCAAGCAAAGGGCACAAGTTTATATTAGTAGCCACTGATTATTTTACCAAATGGGTGGAGGCAGTTCCGTTAAAGACAGTGACATCGGCCGCTATGATTGATTTCGTGAAGAACCACATTGTTTATTGGTTCAGCATCTCTCAAACAATCACAACTGATCAAGGAACGATATTCACCTCAGGGGCGTTCGAAGAATTCACCGCCGATATGGGGATTAAATTGTTGAATTCTTCTCCGTATTATGCTCAAGCCAACGGCCAGGCCGAATCATCCAATAAGGGGATAATCAAGTTGATCAAGAAGAAGATAGAGGAACGACCCAAGAAGTGGAACATGTCTTTAACCGAATCTCTATGGGCTTACAAGATGGCTTGCCACAGGGCCACTTATATATCTCCTTATCAGTTGGTGTATGGTCATGAGGCAGTATTGCCTTGGGAATTAAGGACGGGGTCAAGGCGCACATCGCTTCAAGATCAGTTGACGGCCGATGACTATTCCCTCCTCATGAAGGGCGAGCTCGACGATTTGGCGGGTCAGCGATTAAGGGCCCTGATTAGCATCGAAGAAAACAAGAAAAGGGTGGACAGGTGGTACGACAAGAAGATCAAAGTTAAACAATTCTCCCAAGGAGATTTGGTATGGAAGTTAGTGCTGCCGATAGGGTCTAAGGATCCCAAATTCGGTAAATGGTCGCCCACTTGGGAAGGGCCGTATAAAATCGGCCGATGTGCTCCGGGAAATGCATATATACTAGAGACTATCGAAGGGGAAGAATTCACAAGAGCCTTAAACGGGAGATATCTGAAGAGGTACTATCCCAGTATATGGGTGGGTGCATAACTTACTATAGGGTGACAACGTGGCCAACTCCTATTGGCTCCTGTCTATATAGCCGATGTAAGGATAACATCGCCTTAAGGATAAAACATTCGATTTAGTCTGACCGATTCATTATTCGGTAAGAACAGCAGGGTAAATGGCCGACACGGTACAAGTCGCCCTTAGAACAAAAGTACCAACATATTTATTGACCATACAGTTCACCCGAGGAGGGCATTAATAGCCGCAATCGCTCGTTGCCTAACTTGATCGGCGGAGTCTATGGTTCTTTGGTCATCATCAGCCGATCCGGGGACTTCTGGCATATGACGATGGATTTTTATTGCTTCATGGGCCAGGTTCTGCCTTTCCTGCTTCAGCTCGGCGACGACAGATGGGAGGTCTTGGAGTCTTTTTTCTTCAGCAGCTATGGCCTCGGTCACCTGCTCCATCTCCTTGGCTAGCTCTGCCTTTCGCCGTTTAAGGCAGTCTATGGCACCGACGATATCTGGACGAGAGTTCTCAAGAAAGCTGATTCACCGATGCACCTCTTGAGCTCGATGTTTGTAGGAGTCTTCCTCCTCGCGGGCTTTCGCTAGTTTGGCGCGATCGGCCATATGGCGCAAGGCCCTGAACACTGGAGTCTGCATTGACTATATGTATGCGGTAGGTTCCAGAGCCTCTGTCGCTTCCTCTGGAATTCGGCCTCTGATTTCACTAAGAAGTTGCCGAATCGGCGAGGCGTCTCCCACTAATCGGCCGATGTCATCTTGGAGGAGGGTCCGTATACTCTCGAGCTTGGCACGGACGTCATCAGGGATTGAGCTCAGTGTGACCTGGCGTGAAGCAACCTCTTCATCGTCAGAAAGGGCAACCGTGAAAGAAAAAAGACTGTTGTTGGGAGTGTCCTGCTCCTGCGAAAGAATAAAAGAAATAAAAATACGGATTAGCCGACGGTAAGGGGAAATCGGCTGATTTGGGTGATAAGTTCCTTACCTCTTTGAAACGGATTTCTTCTGCTTGCACCGGCGGGAGTGCTACCCTCATTTCGGGAATTGGCACGATTGGTTCATCGGAAGAAGAGGATTCAACGACTATCGGTACCCTGCTCGGGCTAGCCTCTTGGAAAGGTATGAGAAGCCGATTTTATAAGTATAATGCAAATGATTAAGTCTGATGATATATAATTACTGCCGTACCTCTGTGAGTCGTCCGGCCGATAGTTGTTGGAAAGGTACAATCGATGCACCCAGGGTAGCCTGCATCAAAAATCGGTTAGTTTTTGGTTAAGTATCAGAAAAGAGTTAAGAGACTCTCTACCTCGGTGGGAAGAATTGCTAGCATTCCGGTTTCCGCTTGGGATGTAGCAGATTGCTGCGGAGACTGCACTAGGGCGATTTGCGAAGCATGGCAGAAAGAAGAAGTTAATATCGATAGAATACTTAGAAGTATGTGAGGTATGCGAAATTACCTGAACAACTTCTACTAGCAATGATGCAGCAGCCGCTCCAACTTCTGTAGCAGCCTGGAGATCGACTTCCTCAATAATCGGCAGAGTCGGTGCAGCTAAAGGTTCAGCCGATGCCGCCGCCGATTGATCAGCCGGTTCTATACGGGCACGCACTCGGCGGCTCGTCTTCTTTAAAGAAGGTTTATTCGGCATTTGTTTCAATCGGCCGGTGATGATGTCTCTGATGGTTGGGGCATGGTAGCCGATGAGTGGGAATGGTGTGTATGGGCGGCTATTCTCTATCGGCCTACCTTTCGGCTCCGCTTCGGGGGAAGTCGACTTTCGGACTGAAAAGGAAAATGAGAGTTAGCGGCAAATTTGTAGCATAAAAAGGAATAACATCGAAATCGGCCGGGAAAAGGGCAGTACCGCTGCGTTTGAGTCGATGTTGTCAGGATCCAGATCATTGCAATATGTTGAAGGAGATGCACAAAAAAGATGTTGCTTCCATTCTGCCCACCATCCAATTGCTTAGGTCAATGGTATTGGAGTCCGGCACTAAATTGCACAGCCGACTGTAGTCAAGGCCCTTAGTGAGCTCACCTCGGAATTTTGCGCGGTCGGCAAAATAAATTTGAATCGGCAGCTGACCAAGGCTGAACTGCCGTGCTGCAACTAATGGGTTGTAAAACTCATAAGTTGGGGAGTCTTTCCCAGAGAAGAAGTTTGCCAGTAAAATCCCCGGTTTGATCAAGATGTCCATGAGATCAGTATCAAAGGAGTTGGACGATGAATCATAGCAGAAGGGAAGCTCAAAAAGTGGCTCTGCCCTCTGTTACGGATACCAATTGGTGGTTTCTTCACTAAATCTGTTGTAAAAACATCTGAAATACTCGGCTGTTTGGGTGGCGGCGAACTGGCAACCAGGAAAAACTGATGCCGCTTCGCCGAAAGAGGTGCACCGTCGTCGTATGGTGGGGTTCTCCTCTGACTCGATGTTGGGGAATGTCTTGGTCTCTATCTGCTGCTGGGAGATTTTGCTCATGTACAAGTTGAGCCAGAGGGTGATAAACCACCAAGGACCACCAGGGTTACCAATCGGCTCTCCCTTTGATAGTTTGACGCTGATCTGGTGCTTCATGTGGTAGGCCGATCCTAGCAGATGCTTTCCGAGGGGGATGGTGGATCCTCTTGATAGGGCTTCGGCCAGAGCTTGTGTATTGGAAGAAGGGCCAACCGCCCTGCCGCAGAAGAAGTGCTTCTCTAGCCACATCATCAAGAATGTTGTATGTTCTCTCTCCAAAATCGTCCCGGTCCTCATGTTTCTGTTGATATACCCTTTCCACCCGCCAATTCCTTTCGTCTCTAGCCGATGGGTTGGTTTGATCAGATAATCAAAGGGTGTATCGGGGGAGGAAATGTCAAGGTCGGTCAGCATCAGGACATCGGCCAGAGTTGGGGCCATGGGTCCGTGCCTAAAGAGAAACGCGTTAAGCGCGTCAGACCAGAAATAGGAGGCTGCCATTACCAGGGGTTCATTCTTCTCCATCTGGGACAAAGAGAGATTTATTCACTGGCCGATTTTTAATTCATCCCATTGAACTCTCTTAGAGTTGGCCAATCTTTGGTACCACTCTTTCCAGCCGGGGGTTTCATTCGGCCAAGATCTAAAAGCGCCTGACCACTGACCCAAATCCATAGGTGTTTGCTTGAAAGGGATTCTATGGGTTTCTAAGTTAATCAGATCAGTCGGGTCTGGATTCCCCATAGGGCCTAAGCAGATGAGACCAGGAGCTTCGGAAAGGGGAATAGTAATTTGGTGTCTAAATGCCTAAAAAAGGTAAAAAAGGGAGGAACTAAGAATAGATCTAAAAGGTGCCTGGGCGGTAAAAAGTAAAAGAGGAAAGTTTCGGATGTTTACCTCCGGGATGAAGCTCATCGTCAACGATGGAGTCGCTGATGGAACCACCGTCGCCGATGGAGTTGCTGGCGGAGCCTCCGTGGTTGGTGGAATTGCTGATGGTGCCGCCATTGAAGGAATGAAGCGGATTGTAAACGAAAGAAGGATCGCCGGAGAATGCGGTTGGAAACCAAGAGGGCGCTGGGAGAAGATAGAAAGTGATTCGCTGGGGAGGAAATTACTAAGCTCGTGGAGAAGAAGTGGCGGAGAACGCCAGTACTTAAAGACAGTCCAAGAGAGAAAGGGTAAAGGCAGGATTTTTGCCGCGCCGTCTACACGAATTCCAGGGGAACAGTTGTCTCAGGCGCCCAGTTCGAAAAGATTGCAATCATCAAGTAGAAGACCGCGAAACGGAAGGAGATTTTTGCCGCGTTTGTTTTGGAGGATAGATTAAAAAAGAATTTCGAAGTAAAAGTCATATTTTACTCCGAAACTAGGGGGCATGTGTTGACGCCAGATTTTGACACGTGTTGAATCGGCGTCAGGAGAGGAAGAGATTGGCAGATGCAGCAGATTTAAAGGCTACAGTTGGGAATCGGCCGATTGACGCTACAGTTAGGAATCGGCCGATTGGCGCTGCAGTGTTTCGTGCGATTGGCGAATGGAGTTGGTAGGGGTCCGCCGATTGAAAGGCTAGAGCGTTTGGGCCAATGTGGGCTTGCGCCAACAGATAGGGGATGAAACCAATGGAATCCCAACAGAGGATTCCAGTCAAAGATGACCTGACGTTAGTAAAAGAACGATGCCGACTCGGTCGAGGAGCAATGGTAGGAGTCCGGATTGGCCTAGAAGATGGCAGCAGAAGATTCTGCGGGAGCCCGTTTCCTTTAGAAAAGTTTTATAGATATAGTAGTTTTTATTTAAATCAAGTTGGTAACGGATCGTAATAGATCAGGAGTCTTAGTCCTAGGGTATAAATAGAAGCAGTTAGGGTTTTGTAGAAGATACACATCAATCAATACAAATAATCTACTTTTTCATCGTACTTTACTTTCAAGTCGGCGACTTCGCCAATACTTCTTTTTCTTTCACGAGTTCGTACGGATTGGCAGGGCTGCATCGACACGATCTCCAGCCAATTGGTAGGTTCCGTTTATCGAATAACATCTAAGCTTTAACTTTGGGCGCATCGCCGTTGTTTCGTTTATATTTATTCACTAGTTATCGATATTTACTAGAATTATAGGTTTTACCTATTATTCTAGTTTTATCACCAGTTATCCAGCTTGAGATCGAACTGTCGGCTTTATCATTATTTTTCCTTGTTTATCATCGTATAGCCGATTAGATCTATTTTGAGTGTTGCATCTGTAGCAATTGTTTAAGTTACTCCAGTAGTTTCTTGGCAATCATTACGTGATTATCGGCTGATCTATAGCCGGTCATCTTCATAGCAAATTGGCCGATTCGCTGATACGCTTTTCGGGACAGATCAGAACTTTAGCCGATCGAGACCCCGGAATTTAATACGTTTCTTTCCTTGTCAATCAACAGGTCAGATTGACTGGCACGCCGCGCGAACCGCACCAGAGCAATCACCCGAACAGGAGTTAAGCAGATTCTCCCGGGTCGTGTGTCCGACGCTGGAGGTCATCGGCCGATTTCTAGCGCGAACATTTACATACTCCACAAAGCTGTTCAATGTCAAGTTTCCTCTTTTGAGGTTTCATTATTTAAAGTTTCAAGGTGGCAGATATCAAAACTTACAATTCCAGTCCTATTTATCTTCCGGAACGGCAAGTTTTAATGTGCCACGCGTATCCAAACGTCACAGTTCCAGTCCTACTTCCGGAATGGCAAGTTTTCTGAGGTGGCACAAATCAGAACTGCAAAGTTCCAGCCGTAGGGGGGCCTAATTTCTCCAATTGAAATGGCAAATCTTTTGAGGTGACTGCTCACACATACCAGATTTTGACAGTGTTTACATTCAGAATGAGAAAAAACGGTGTTAAAATACTGTAAAACAAATTTAGAATCGTGAAAAAAGATCTCCCAATCCAATTTGATTTGAGCACACATTGAAGACGCGTTTTTTTCTAAAAACAACCACACATGCTCTGCCACCACATTAAAGGAAATTAATAATAATCCCCACCACCGACCCAAGGTGGGTAGAACCAGTATAAAGTAAGGTCGTCCTGGTGCGTTCCTTGTAGAATGCTTACATGTTCTAGGTAACCAGGTGAAAAGTTGTGCTGCTTGTTATTGGAGTTTTGGCCTCCCTTTCAGTCTTGGGCTGCTAAGATGGCGATTATGCAGGGCTCTGCTGCTTTGCTTGCTGGGGCAATGGCTCTTGGAGTTTTGGCCTCCCTTCTTACTGGTATGTGGTTTGATTGTTGCTTCACTAACCCGAAGTGCTGAGAACCGAGCGTAGCTCGGATGGCTTGCGCTGCGGGCGTGCAGGCAGCCCGTCCGGGTTCGATCCTCAGCGATCGCAACCTAGGTGTCTCACCGGATGCTGAGGTGGTGCGTGCGTGGGTGGCTGTGTGCATGGCGCGTCCCGAGAGTACTTAGACAGCCACATCTGCATTGAGTCCGTACTGTACTGTGCACGCGTGTCTCACCGGATGCTGAGGTGGTGCGTGCGTGGGTGGCTGTGTGCATGGCGCGTCCCGAGAGTACTTAGACAGCCACATCTGCATTGAGTCCGTACTGTACTGTGCACGCGTTTGCATTGAATTTGCAAAGTAGTTTTAGTTTTTTTTTAAGAAACGGTTTTTATCCTGGACTTAGACAAGGCCGCCAAAACGGAATTACAACTAAAGACAACTTTTGTCCTTTTCCGGTGCTGTAGTATCCTGACTTTTGTCCTTTTTTCCTATTTTATTTAATTTGGTTTCATGTTAGGAAAGTGCTCGAAAGGTATATGTCACTTCATATATAGTATAAGAAATCAGAAAAAAAATGGCATAGGTTTCTAACAATAATTATTCCGCTTGTAGGTTTGAGTGGTGTAAATACAAAGATATCTTCGCTGGCGTTTATTCCTACAAAATCTATCGATTTAATAGCCTGGGATTGCACATATTTTTTGAATGGTTACTCCGATCAAAATAAGCACCTGGACATACTGCACGTCTAGGTGCATAGTTAGAAATGTATTTGTTTTCAGATGGAGGGATAACTGTAAATGTTCTTATGTTTAATCAGTCATTACGTGGTGCAGGCGTGCAATCCAATGGCGTGTGCTACGGCATGGTAGCCGACGACCTCCCGCCCCCGGGCGAAGTCGTGCAGCTCTACAAGTCGAGCGGCATCAAGAACATGAGCATCTACGCCCCTGACAGCCAAGTCATGGAAGCCCTGCGCGGCTCCGGCATCGGGCTCATCCTTGGCGTCGTCAACGAAGACATCGGCAACCTCGCTGGCTGCTCATCATGCGCCGCGACCTGGGTCCAGACCAACATCAAGCCCTACTACCCCGCCGTGAACATCCTGTTGGATTGATCTCTAACCTAAGGCCCAAAGACCTTAGCCTTGATCCGCGCCCTGATCGGGGGCGCCCAACCCAACTCACGTTGGTGGGCCCCGTCGCCAGCGCCACATAAATAGAGAGGTGGGGGCCGGGGGGCACACACGCCAAGGTTCGCCGTGCCCCGACTCCCCACCAACACCTAAACCCTAACCCGATCTTGAGGGGTGGCGCTGCGGCGGCGGGAAGCTCCACCGGCCGATCTACACTGCACCGGCCACCGCCGCCCTAGAGCGGATCTGCTCCGAGCTCTGCGCTACGCGTCGCTGCCCTAGAGCAAACACCACCATCTACGATGATGGCGTCGTCTTCCACAGAGCAAGGTACCGGACCTAATCTCTCTCTGTTTCATCTCGTACACACGCACCCACACGCACACGTCTATGTTCTTCCTAGATCTAGACCCACAGCCACAACCCGAGCCCATACGCACCTAGTGATCCGATTAACCGACCTAACAATGGTATCAGTTGTATTTAGGCTTGGTTATGGAAAGAAAAGGGGGAGGGATCGAGCAAATAGATGCAAATCGAACGGGAAATCCAAACAGAGCTCGATAAAACCCAAACCCTAACCCTAGATCTTAGAAACCCGACGTACCTGGCCCTTGTTCCTCTTCTCCTGTTTTCTTCTTCTCTTCCCTCCGCTTTCTCCCTCTTTTCCCGTACCCCAGAGATCCCCTCGACGGAGCCGCGCGCGAGACGCACGCGACTCCGGCGAGGAGGCCCATAGGGCACAGTTGTACTGCTTCGTGTGGACGCACACAGAGCCGAGAAAACAAGATTTTGGGTACTGGAGTGATAGATCCGGCCATGGCGGGGGCCGCCGGCGTCAAGGACGAACGCGGCGGCGCACCCCTGGCCGGAACAGAGACTAGAGGGAGAGGGAGAGGGAACTAGAGAGATAGAGGGAGAAGGGAAGGAGACGTAGTAGATCCGGCCGCCAGCAGTAAGCCGGCGGCCATGTCGTCCGCCGCGCCGGAGTTTAGCCGGCGGCGGAGGCGGCGACCAGAGGCAGAGGAAGGAGAGGAGAGCGAGAGAGAGAGCCAGAGTGAACGTGGGCGAGCGACAAGAGAAATGAACTAGGGTTTCCGTGATTGTCGCCCGGCCGCGAGGCTTTTATACCTCCCAAGATGCGCGCTCAGCAGTCCGATCGGGATGGACGGCTGAGATAAACGCGGGGGGGCGGCGGCCGGCGCGCGCGCGGATGGGCCGCTTTCGCGGCCCAGGCCCAGGTTGCGGCCCGTTAGCCGCGGGCCGCACAGTGACAGGCCGTTTTCGAGAAGTGGGCCGGGCCGCGGACGTGGTTTTGGGCTGCACAGTAACGGGCTGCACAGTAACGGGCTGAACAGTAACGGGCTGCACAGTAACAGTTTTCCGGCCCGTTTAAACAGATGAACAGTAACTTTTGATAATTTTAATTCTGTTTTGAAGCAAATTTGAATATTTTTGCACAAATTTGAATATTTTTGCACAGAATTTGATCTCTTTTTATTTTGAACCAAAGGGATAAATGTTTAGAGAATAGAAATACAGAATTTTACAGATAATGCTTCAAAATAGAGTAATTTTATTCATGTTTCCGCTGCATAGATAATTGTTTTTGACTTGAATTTAAATTTGAACCAAAGGGATAATTTAAATTTTGAGTCACAGATAATTTCCAGATTAAATTGTAGTATTGTTATTTTCTGACCAAAGTTGATGATAACAATATTATGATTTTACAGAATATTTTTCCAGATTAAATTGTGATGTTGTTATTTTCTGACCAAAGTTGATAATAACAACATTATAATTTCCATGTTTTTGTAATTATTGTTATATTGTTCTCACTTGAGCTAACCTGTTTTCAGCTGGTTTTCCTATGATGGTTTCCATCAAGGATATTCCGATTCTGAAAGGCGACAATTACAATGAATGGTACAAGAAGTTGGATCTCTTCTTTACCATGGCTGAGCTAGATTGGGTCCTCACTGCACCGGTTCCAGCTGGACCTGAGAGACCGGTCAGGGGGGAAGATGTTACAGATGCTTCTTGGAAGCAAACAGAGCTCGCCTACAGGGCGAGCAAACAGAGGTATGACGCTGATCATGCCAAGTGGCTACCTGCCAATAAGAAATGTTTGGCAGTGGTCAAGAACACCATAGAGCCCGCCATTCTGGGGGCAATCACAGATCTACCCACTGTTGTTGAGTACCTCGACAAGATAAGGAGTCAGTATACTGGCTCCTCAAAGACTTATGCTACCCAGTTGATCAAACAACTGGTGACAGAGAGGTACTTGGGAGGTGGGATAAGAGAGCACATCCATCGCTTGGTGAACATTAACAACAAGCTTAAGCCAATGGATATGGAGTTCAGATTAGAACACATAGTTCATTTGGTTTTTGCCTCGTTGCCAAAAGAGTTTGACAACTTTGTTGTCAATTATAACATGAACCCTGAAAAATGGGATATTGAAAAGACCATAGCGATGTGTGTGCAAGAAGAAGAGAGGATAAAGAGTGCACATGGTGGATCCATAAACTATGTGAACAAAAAGAGATATAATAAAGATATTCCCTCTTCATCCAAGGGAAAGGGACCCTAGTTGGCTCAGCCACAGCCACAGCACAGGCCCAAGTTTGGGCAACCACTCGTGGACAAGGATCAGTGCCTGCACTGCAAACAGAAGGGACACTACAAATCAAACTGTCCCGACTATCTAAAGATGATCATGGAGAAGAGAGGTGAGAACATTATCTCATTTATAAATGAATCCTTGTATAAAGATTATTCGAAATCTACTTGGTGGATTGATTCAGGAGCAACTATTCATATTGCAAACTCCTTACAGGGATTCCATTCAACGAGAACTACGGGAAGAGGAGAAAACAGAATTAAAGTTGCAAATGGAGTCGAAGCAGATGTTGAGGCGGTTGGAGACCTCCTCTTAGAGCTCGACACAGGCTTTAATTTATTGCTTAAAGATGTATTTTATGTTCCCGTAATTCAGAGAAACTTGATTAGTGTATCTCATCTTGATGACGATGGATTTGCATGTCGTTTTGGAGACGGCATGTGTGTAATAGAATTTGATGATACAGTTGCTTCGATTGCTTTTAGAAGAAACAATCTTTATTTATTATCGCTACGTGAAAGTATGAATTCCGTATGTGATGTGAATGCGATTGTGTCTCGTCAGTCAGTTAACAACAGAAAACAAAAGAGAACTCAAGACACGTCGTCGAAATTATGGCACTGTCGTTTAGGCCATATTTCGAGGGGGAGAATAGAAAGGCTGGTTAAGAATGAAATTCTACGTCCTCTTGAGTTCCCAGATTCAGATAAATGCATTGACTGCATTAAAGGAAAATATGTAAAGATTACAAAGAAAAATGTTGAGCACAGCGCAGGTATTTTAGAATTAATTCACACAGATATCTGCGGACCGTTCTCAGTTAAAAGTATAGACGGTTATGACTCTTTCATAACGTTCACAGACGATTATTCCCCTTATGGTTATATCTATCCAATAAAAGAGAAATCAAAGGCATTAGATAAATTTAAAGAATTCAAGGCTGAAGTTGAAAACCAGCACAATTTAAAGATAAAAGTTGTCCGTTCCGACCGTGGAGGGGAATACTACGGTCGGCATACCCCATACGGACAGGTTCCAGGACCTTTTGCGAGGTTCCTAACAGAACAAGGAATAGTAGCCCAGTACTCAATGCCGGGCGATCCTCAGCAGAATGGAGTGGCTGAAAGACGGAATCGTACCTTGATGGACATGGTATGAAGCATGATCGGCTATTCCACACTGCCAATGAGTTTATGGATGGAGGCGTTGAAAACCGCTGTATATATTCTCAACAGAGTGCCCAGTAAAGCGGTGCCAAAAACACCGTATGAACTGTGGACAGGAAAGATACCCTCACTGAATCACCTACGGGTGTGGGGGAGTCCTGCTGAGGCAAAGATATTCAACCCGAACATTGGGAAATTGGATTCCAAGACAGTGAGTTGTCATTTTATTGGTTATCCAGATAGATCAAAAGGATATCGTTTCTACTGTCCAGACAGATTTACAAAGTTTGTAGAAACGAGACATGCTGCCTTCCTAGAAGAAGAGATGATTCGGGGAAACGCAACAGTTCGAAAGATTGTTCTTGAGGAGAAGCGCGTATACGCACCCGCTCCAATGATTCAGGAACCGTTTTTCTCACTGACTGATACTGCGATGCCAGTTCCCGAATTGAACCCTTCTGTGGCGACGCAGAATGAAAATGTGGAACCTGTCCTTCAGGATCCTATAGATAATAACGTTTCCACAGATGAGGGGGAGCCGTCACAGGTTCCAGCAGATAATATTCGAGCAGAAGAGGCTCCTAGGAGATCTCAAAGAGAAAGAAGATCAGCCATTTCAGCTGATTATGAAGTGTATAACACGGAAGAGTTTCGAATGGAAGATGATCCCATCTCATTCGAAGAAGCCATGAGAAGCAGACATTCATCTAAATGGTTTGAAGCCATGGAAGATGAAATGAAATCGATGAGGACCAACCGAGTTTGGGACTTGGAAGAAATTCCTGAAGGAGCCAAAACAGTAGGCTATAAATGGGTCTACAAGACTAAATGTGACTCCAAATGGAATATAGAGAGATACAAGGCTCGTCTTGTGGCAAAAGGATTCACACAGAAGGAAGAAATAGATTATAATGAGACCTTTTCCCCGGTCTCATGTAAAGATTCTTTCAGAATAATTATGGCCTTGGTTGCACATTTTGATATGGAATTGCATCAAATGGATGTAAAGACGGCATTCCTAAATGGGGATCTCGAAAAAAAAGTTTACATGGCACAACCTAAAGATTTTGTCGTGAAAAGAAAAGAAAATATGGGATGTCATTTAAAGAAATCCATTTATGGATTAAAGCAAGCTTCAAGACAGTGGTACTTGAAGTTTAACGAGACTATAAAGAAGTTTGGGTTTACAGAGAATGTTGAAGATAATTGCATCTATGCAAAGTTCAAGAAAGGGAAATACATTTTTCTGGTACTGTATGTGGATGACATTCTACTAGCGAGTAGTGATGTCAGTCTACTGTTACAAACAAAAGAATTCTGGTCATCAAATTTTGACATGAAAGATCTTGGTGAAGCCTCTTTTGTGCTAGGGATTGAGATTCACCGAGATAGAAGGAATGGGGTGCTAGGTCTGTCACAAGAGACATACCTACAAAAGATTCTAGAGAAATACAGTATGCATGCGAGTAAACCTACTCCTGCTCCGATAGTCAAGGGTGACAGATATGGAGACTTTCAGAGTCCCAGAAATAAATATGAAAAAGAACAGATGAAAATTGTTCCGTATGCCTCGGCAGTCGGAAGTTTGCAATATGCTCAAGTGTGCACACGCCCTGACTTAGCCTTTGTCACTAATGTGCTTGGCAGATTTCAGAAAGATCCAGGTCTAGAACACTGGAAACTTGTAAAGGAAGCCTTGCGATATGTGAAAGGCACAAAAGGCCTCATGCTAACATACAGAAGAAGCGATTCTTTAGAGATTAAAGGATACGCAGATTCAGACTTTGCGGGAGATGAAGATGATAGAAAATCCACGACGGGTTACATCTTCAGACTCGCAGGGGGAGCTATTTCATGGAAAAGCTCTAAACAATCGGTCACAGCAACATCGACGATGTATGCTGAGTTTATAGCATGCTACGAGGCCTCCGGGCAGGTAGAATGGTTAAAGAAATTCATACCTGGCTTAAGAGTGGTGGACAGTATAGAAAGACCACTAAAGATGTACTGCGATAACCAACCAGCAGTGTTTTATGCTCATAATAACAAGAAGAGCACGGCTACAAAGTCGATTCAAATAAGATTTTATTCGATAAAAGATAGAATCCAGGATCACACCATAAGTCTCGAGCATATAAGAACAAAAGATATGCTTGCGAATCCGCTAACGAAAGGCCTACCACCCAGCGTGTTCATGGAACACGTAGCCGGCATGGGAATGAGGTACAGCCTATGATCTCTGGATAATAGAGGCCCAAAAGAATACAGAATCTATTTCTGAACAGAGGCGTGTATTGTGGCTATTGATTCTATCGGCAATTGCCTGTGACGATGAGATATGCCCTATACATAAATCTGTGATGAGATAAGGAAAATAGAAAAGTGAAAGAGAAAGATAATGTGAGATCAAGGGGGAGATTGTTGGATTGATCTCTAACCTAAGGCCCAAAGACCTTAGCCTTGATCCGCGCCCTGATCGGGGGCGCCCAACCCAACTCACGTTGGTGGGCCCCCGTCGCCAGCGCCACATAAATAGAGAGGTGGGGGCCGGGGGGCACACACGCCAAGGTTCGCCGTGCCCCGACTCCCCACCAACACCTAAACCCTAACCCGATCTTGAGGGGTGGCGCTGCGGCGGCGGGAAGCTCCACCGGCCGATCTACACTGCACCGGCCACCGCCGCCCTAGAGCGGATCTGCTCCGAGCTCTGCGCTACGCGTCGCTGCCCTAGAGCAAACACCACCATCTACGATGATGGCGTCGTCTTCCATAGAGCAAGGTACCGGACCTAATCTCTCTCTGTTTCATCTCGTACACACGCACCCGCACGCACACGTCTATGTTCTTCCTAGATCTAGACCCACAGCCACAACCCGAGCCCATACACACCTAGTGATCCGATTAACCGACCTAACACATCCTGCACATCGCCGTCGGCAACGAGGTACAGGGCGGCGCGACGCAGAGCATCCTGCCGGCCATGCGGAACCTTGAAGGCGCACTGGCCGCCGCCGGCCTCGCCGGCATCAAGGTGTCCACGTGCGTGAGTCCGCACGTGGTCACCAACACCTTCCCTCCCTCCAGCGGCGTGTTCGCGCAGCCCTACATGGTGGACATCGCGCGGTTCCTGGCGACCGCCAGCGCGCCGCTGCTCGCCAACGTGTACCCCTACTTCGCCTACAAGGGCAGCCCCGGAGACATCAGCCTCAACTACGCGCTCTTCTTGCCGGGCACGACGGTGAGGGACGGCGGCAACGGGCTGGTCTACACCAACCTGTTCGACGCGATGGTGGACGCCATCCACGCCGCGCTGGAGAAGGCCGGCGCGGCGAGCGTCAGGGTCGTCGTGTCAGAGAGCGGGTGGCCGTCGGCAGGTGGGGCGGCGGCCAGCGTGCAGAACGCGCGGACGTACAACCAGAACCTTATCAACCATGCCGCCCAGGGCACGCCCAAGAGGCCCGGGGCGCTGGAGACCTTCGTGTTCGCCATGTTCAACGAGAACAAGAAGCCGGGGGAGCCGACGGAGCAGAACTTTGGGCTCTTCTATCCTAACAAGTCTCCGGTGTATCCCATCACTTTCAGATGAACCCCTTCGATGTACGAGGGTTATTGTTTTGTTTCAACAAAAAAAATTATACTACATGCTGCCTACATGTATTATTGCGAATTTGCAACAATATAATGCAAAGATTTACTATACTACAGCTATACAGATACACATACATATATACAAATAAAATCCCGACATTGAATGATGTATGGGTATATATATCGCCTAAAATTGGACCTAAAGTGAGCTTAGACTGAACCACGTGAAAGTCGAAGGACCTAGACGTCCATTTTGGCAGTTAGATGAGAATCCAGGAAAAATTAAAGAACCCTATTGCATTTTACTCTTTTTTTAAAAAAACTTGAAGCCAAGGATTTTTGCGATAAGATATAGCATTTACCTAGGAATCCTTTTGGATTGCTTGTTGTTCCAACCGAGACGATCACGAACCAAACAAGTTATATATAAAAGACTAACTTCTATAAATAAGGAGCATCTGTTCTTAAACAATGCACCATTTGTGGTACAAGGATCATGTGTCTTAAGTATACTTGCTGGGATGCAATAAACCATACAGATGCTTTCTTTAAGATAAAGGAATATCTTTACTCCATCCTTTATATAAATAAAACATGGGCATCAATCCACAAGAAGTTAAATCTATATGAACATCCACATAATAAATAGAGATTTCATATAACAGACATAGAAGGATCATAAATGTCTTAGCTATACAGCGCAATCCATGAGAAGCTGCTGCATATCCTTGTTCCCATCAGCAATGGCCGATGCCGAGTATAAAACAAGCCGGTGTGCCATTTTTACTTGCCCATCGCATTTGCTGGTTTCATTTAGAATTTTAGATGGTGGGTATGAACGGAGTTGCTCCCTTGCTTGCATTCGCATTGTTTATTATTGGATTCCACAGCTTGGTTGTTCCAAAGGGTATGTGCTGGTATTTCTTCTTCTTTTTTTTATCTATCATCATTGTATTAAAGAAAAAGAAGCGAATTAGAGTTTTTTTTAATCTCTTTGATGAAAGATTAACTAACTATGGTTAGCACACGGCGCGTGCAGGTGTGGAGTCCGTCGGCGTCTGCTACGGCATGGTCAGCGACGACCTCCCGCCGGCGACCGACGTGGTGAAGCTGTACAAGTCCCTCGGCATCAACAGCATGCGCATCTACGCCCCCGACACCCGTGTCCTGGACGCCCTACGCGGGTCAGGCATCAGGCTCGTCCTCGGCGTCGCCAACGAGGACCTCGCCGCCCTCGCCGCCAACAGAGCCTCCGCCGCGTCGTGGGTGCGGGCCAACGTCAAGCCCTACTACCCGGCCGTGAACATCACGTATATCGCCGTCGGCAACGAGGTGCAGGGCGGCGCGGCGCAGAGCATCCTCCCTGCCATGCGGAACCTCGACGCCGCCCTGGCCGCGGCCGGCCTCGCCGGCAGCATCAAGGTGTCCACGTGCGTGCGGCTGGACGTGATCACCAACTCGTTCCCTCCCTCCAGCGGCGTGTTCGCGCGGCCCCACATAACGGAGATCGCGCGGTCCCTGGCGACCACCGGCGCGCCGCTGCTCGCCAACGTGTACCCCTACTTCGCCTACCGGGACAACCCGCGCGACATCAGCCTCAGCTACGCGACGTTCCGGCCGGGCACGGCGGTGAGGGACGGCGGCAGCGGGCTGGTCTACGCGAACCTGTTGGACGCGATGGTGGACGCCCTCCACGCGGCGCTGGAGAAGGCCGGCGCGGGGGTCGTGAGGGTCGTGGTGTCGGAGAGCGGGTGGCCGTCGGCCGGCGGGTTCGCGGCGAGCGCGGACAACGCGCGGGCGTACAACCAGGGCGTGGTCGAGCACGCCGGGAAGGGCACGCCCAGGAGGCCCGGGGCGGCGCTGGAGGCGTTCGTGTTCGCCATGTTCAACGAGAACCGGAAGCCGGGGGAGCCGACGGAGAAAAGCTTTGGGCTGTTCCATCCAAACGCGTCCGCGGTGTATCCCATCAAATTCCGGTGAGAGTGGCATCATCACACGCCGAGGCGGATTGTGCTGGCGTGTCAGCGCATGCAGATCAGTGCAAGATGATGCACAAATAGTTCAAAAATAATAAAGACTTAAAGAAAAAACAATTTCAATATGCTCTCTGACAAAAGAAGGATCAACAACAAGAGAGACAGAAAGAGATCCAGTAGCTAGGGTACAAAGCAGGAGAAGTCCAAGTCAAATCCGTTAGCACGCACCCCGGCCCAGAGAGAGACGACCTGAAATTCCACGTACAGTATTCGTCAACATCTCTACCCGTACGCATACGACGGCATACGCACGCAATTTATACGTGTACCGCAGCAGGGGGAGAGATTGAGAGAAGAATTTCCATGCACGCGGTGTGGTGGAAGATAAGATAATTTGATGGCCGCCACAGAGAGAGAGAGAGAGAGAGAGAGAGAGAGAGAGAGAGCAGAGTAGTACTCGAGGAAAACCGGCGAGGAGGCCGGCCGGCTTCCACAATCCCCGGACTTTCTCGACCGCGTCGTCGGAGATCGCCGTTTTTTCCTGTGGAAAAAAAATGGGAGGAGATCGACGACGTGTTCGGAGCTAAGTGACCGCCGCCACGCGATCCGTGCAAGGTGATCGCCGGCGGTGTACCGTCGGGAGAGGAGAATTTCCATGAGATTCTTTGCGTTGGGACGATGCACGCGCGCGGACGGTCACCGCTCGCTCATTATGATCACTCAGGTCAGGTGCGCCGGCACAAGAAACAGATCGAGACCGGCCGGCCTACCTGTAGCCACAACTGGTGGACTTGGGGAAGACTACGCTAGTGCCGTGGAAAATGGGCGGAGGGCGACGTGTGTTAGGCTTAGGCTTAGGCTGGCCGTAGCGGAGCGAGAGGGACACGCGCGGCCAGGCCATGCAGACGCAACTTGATCCCGGTCAAACGAACGCGGCCGGCGAACGGTGCGACGCAGCGCCACCACATGAATGCATGCGCCTCTGGACGCGGGAAACGCACCGGACCGGCAACCGAAACTTGTTTATAAAAGGAGCCGGGGGGTGCATGGCTTGCCTGCACATCGGTTGTTCGTAGTAGCATCCATCAGGAGCAACAAGTAGGAATTGAAGGCCTTTGGGAGTGCACGAAGGGTGCTGCAACAATGGCGAGGCAACAAGTTGCTTCTTCCATGCTTGCAGTTGCTCTCATCGTTGGGGCATTCGCCTCCATTCCTACAGGTACTGATGATCGTCATACATTCTCCGTCTCTTCTCTCTGTTCTATTTGCATCCTAGTGCTGCCAGTGTTTACTAGTACCTAGGCTTATTGAATGAAAAACAGCGTTCGTGTAGTTCCTGAATTAACTGCTGGTTTGCGTTTTGGTCTTTGCAATTTGATCTGTTGCTGTCCCCTTTACTTTGCAATGGATTTATAGAAGAAACTGCCAGGTGATTTTCCACGAAAGTTTTAGCTGCTACGGTATTTACCACTACGTAGCAATCGATATCGATCGGTCTACTAGTAATTTTTATGCGTGCACGTCACAGGAGGAATTTTAGGTCTACCATGTATAGCAGCAGCATCCATCTACGCCTGCCTACTCACAGAAACATATTCCTTTTGCTGACACGCATGTTTAATTAGCACTAACATTCCGTCCGTACTTCATTCCTTTCGTGTTTAGCCAGATAAACCGATGGACCACTCATCATATTATACCCACATTATTGTTGCACATCGTCAGCTTTACCCAACAGCTAACAGTGTGCATGCATGAATCTTTACTTTGGTCTGCTGCCTAATTATATTAACCGCGCGCGCGTCGCAGCCGTGCAATCCATCGGCGTCTGCTACGGCGTCCTGGGCAACAACCTCCCGTCTCGGAGCGACGTGGTGCAGCTCTACAGGTCCAGAGGCATCAACGGCATGCGCATCTACTTCCCCGACAGGCAGGCCCTCGACGCCCTCCGCGGCTCCGGCATCGGCCTCATCCTCGACACCGGCAACGACGACGTCCTCGCCCAGCTCGCCTCCAGCGCCTCCAGCGCCGCGTCGTGGGTCCAGAGCAACGTGCGACCCTACTACCCGGCCGTCAACATCAAGTACATCGCCGTCGGCAACGAGGTCCAGGGCGGCGCCGCGCAGAGCATCCTCCCGGCGATGCGGAACATCAACGCCGCCCTGGCCGCGGCGGGGCTCGGCGCCATCAAGGCCTCCACGTCGGTGCGGTTCGACGCCGTCGCCAACTCCTTCCCGCCGTCCAGCGGCGTGTTCGCGCAGGGTTACATGGCCGACATCGCGCGGTACCTGGCGGGCACTGGCGCGCCGCTGCTGGCGAACGTGTATCCCTACTTCGCGTACCGGGGCAACCCGCACGACATCAGCCTCGGCTACGCGACGTTCCGGCCGGGCACCACCGTGAGGGACAGCGGCAACGGGCTGACGTACACGAACCTGTTCGATGCCATGGTGGACGCCGTGGTGGCGGCGCTGGAGAAGGCCGGCGCGGGGGGCGTGAGGGTCGTGGTCTCCGAGAGCGGGTGGCCGTCGGGCGGCGGGTTCGGGGCGAGCGTGGACAACGCGCGGAGCTACAACCAGGGGCTGATCGACCACGTCGGGCGCGGCACGCCCAAGAGGCCCGGGGCGCTGGAGACCTTCATCTTCGCCATGTTCAACGAGAACCAGAAGGGCGGGGACCCCACGGAGAGGAACTTCGGGCTCTTCTACCCCAACAAGCAGCCCGTGTACCCGATCCGGTTCTAGGAATCAAGAGCTTCGGATCCATCGATGGATAGATATATACCAATAAACCTAGATGGGGTATGCATGAAGATGATGGGAGAAGCATCCATCTTCTTCGTTGCTTTATCAGCCTATAAACAAATACTGTACTAATAAGCTGCAGCTGCATGCACAGCAGCAGGGATTATTAATAAAGTGCAGCGTGCACGCGTGAATAAAGGGAAAGCACGTCTATAGATTGTAAGCCCAATTATTGAAGATTGTAGCACTTCCGAGGCCCATATGTCTGGGCTGAAGAGGCCCACGAACGTGCCCTCCGGCTTCTTCACTTTCTGCATGACATCTCACCTGCTGCTTCCTCCACTAGGCCACTATCATCAGCAACAGCAACGACGGCTTTAAGCAAGCAGCTTAGTGGGTCGGATAGACCAGCAGGCTAGGAATTGGTTTTGACGTCTCTCTCGGCGACCATAAACCACACGCCGAATTGCCGGTCGCTGGGCTCGCCCCGACGTCCGCCTCCACTCACTACTGGTCTGGTCGCTCGCTTAACCATATACCGGCCACTAATTGCGTGCTCATGAGCAGCCGCGCAAAACAAGTAAAGCGAAGCGCCAACACCCAACCCAATTTGAGCCGAACAATCCACCGCTTAACTCCTCAACGAAAAATTCAGCTCGATTACTCTGCAAACTATTTCAATTGGTCTAATCTCACCAAAATGGTAGTTCTCTTTCTTTTTTTTTTGTTAACGTACTGCTGGTTAAATTTTAAGTTCGGTGGCAGAAGATACATAAGCCATATACTAAAAATATACTTATCTGTAAGGCTGTAGCATTAAGTACGTCAGAAATTATGATTATTTTCATAGGTTAGTACTGTACCATAGATATACAAAATTGCCAAACAAGTCCTTTGTATCAAACTCATCTGTAAGGCTGTAGCATGTGCAGGATGACCTTCCTTTTCATTTTTTTTCCCTTTTGCAATCAATTAGTACGACAGTTTTATGTAATTATTGCTTGATCTGCCTTCTAATTCTAAGTTTCATCTTTACGCATCATCATAGCTAAGAGAGACGACAAATCTATTTCGTTATATATTAATTTATTATCACACACATGATAGCGAGTAACAGAAGAAACGGTCCGGTGCATTAGTCTAGTGAAAAGTTAAACGTAGCAAGGAGAAAGAGCGAGCAAAGGAAATTAAAGGGATCGGAAGATTACCTATCATGGCAATAGGGACTGATCGATTACCAAGGAAATCATATCACGTTACAAAAACCATGATGAGTACACTACTCCTAGATACGTAGATATCATCTCATATCTGGAGTGGGCCTTAATATACATAAAGCGAATTCCGTCCAGCAAGTTTTGGCTTTGCTCGCAAACAGAATCATCATCGATCAGTCCGTAAATGGTTGACATCAAAGTCAAGGAAGATTTCTTGAGCAAATAGTAAAGCTAGGAATAGGATGGACGGTAGAGGTAGAATTGACTTAGCCACGTCTCCGAAGCAAATAAATGCGTGCACATTTTCAGATGAAATAGACAATCTCCAAAACTCGTTGCGACTACTGTAGGTAAATAACTAGGCTATATATTTGATAGAAGCAATAATCAGTCTAGAGAATTCTGTCTTGGTAAATTAGGCGACTGATCGTTTCGCATGAGCAGTTCAAAGTTAAAAAGTGATGATGAGGAAGGTGGAAAATGATATAGGTAGCCACAAACTATGCTAGTGTACGTACTCCAAAACAAAATGGAACTACATATATATGTAGGGAGGGTGTCCAATTAAGCATTCGGTGCACCTAATAATGCTGTCTTCACCGCTGGTTATATATGGGAGTATGGCAAAGCATGCGCAGTACGTTGCACAGTTGTACTCCAAAATAAAGGACCATCTGCATAAACGCCAGGTTATCCGCCACCAAAATTTGCACATTGTCCGTCCGACGCATGTATGTAGGCCCTGAAATTGGAAGGTAGCTAGCAGTCTGGTATCTCAGAATTTCGGATGCCCTACGGAGTACCAAACTTAGCATTGGAGCAGTTAGGTTCAGACGACGACCCATACAATGTGTGTATAGGCTCTCTCACTCTGCGACTTCTTGACTTGATGCTTCGTTCCGAGATTTAGTTTATTTTTAAGACTTCAGCTTTAACAAAGATCGGTCAAGCGTAGTAAGTGGTGCGAGCACTAGAGAGAGATCATCTCTATTACAATCTGTTTGATTTTTTTTTTTGATAAGATGCCTAATTTGACTTGAGAACAAGCAGCCAAGTGCGAGTGTGAGGTCTCCTAATCCGACCGGACAGCGTGACTCCTCAAATGCTGTATGTGTTTTTTTTTAGAAAATCATACTATGCTGTATGTTGCTCGCTGAGTCGTCAGTGGGTCATCCTTCTTAAAGTGAAGTTGGCCAAACGCTGACCTTAATATACAGAGCACCCTTTTTTTTAATACGTCAGATCAGACCACCATACATTGGTTTATTTGGACCCAGCTGCAGCATATCTGCAACTTGTGTGTATATTGGCCACTACTGCAGGAGCGGTGGTTATCGGGCTCTGCAAGCACCACCACCAGCAGCAGCTCGAAGCTTAGATAGAGGTCTGCAGGGTGGTCATCGTCTTGGAAGAGAGGTCAATGGCAGCAGCAGCAGCTGCTGCTTCTCCCCCGTTCTTCTCCGGCTTCGACATGGCGCTGGTCCTCGGAGTCTTGGCTGCTATCCTTGCAAGTAACTCTCTCCATCTCTCTTCTTCTTCCTTGTTCGTTTCAGGCCGGAAACCCTGATTATAAGCTTGTCCGTAGATGCATGCTAGTCCTTCTCGTCTTCGAGGTCTCTCTCTGAATGAGTGCCGCCCGAGAGCAAGAGAGAGAGCGGTGGCGTCTAGGAACACCACCTGCAGAATCACTTTTGCTGATTGAATCTACTAGCAGTCTAGCATCGGGCCATCAGCTTACATTTCGGTTCATCAAGCTAAGTCTAATTCCTCCGTGCAAGCAAAGCCTTCCTTCTCTTAGCTTAATTTCCCTTGGTCGCTTGGTTCAGCAAGCTACATTCCGCCGTTAGGACCGCAATCTAGTTAACTGGGTCCCATGGCGATGCTTGATTGTATACCAGCTCGTGTGGGTACGAGAGTACGTATGCACTTCATGCCATTTGGCTGCAGCCGAGATGTTGCACCAACCGATTATTCAGGCATCAGATCACCTGCATGCACGCCCAGGTTACTTCTCCCAGTACGAATCGAGTAGCTTGCTTGATTATCATGAGGAAATTTTTGTTTAGTTTGATAAATGTTATTACTGCATTTCCTCTGCACTGATCCATGCATGTTGCTTGTAAGGCACTGGATCGAGCTTGCCCGGCTCGGAGAGCTCTAGTGCTAGCACCCAGCAGCTACTGCTTTCTGTCGGAATGGACATCTCTTTGTTCCCTTTAGGAGGCGAGATGGACTAACTAACGGCCCTGTTCGGATGTTGCAACAGAAGCTCTTTTTTTGTTACTTACAAAGTCGCTGGTCTTGCCTGCTGTTTACTTTTGTTCTGACAGTTGACTTAACGGTCAAAAACTACCTCCTCCGTTACAGGACATGTAGTTGACCTATCTAGATTCTTGGAAGTCATCGTCAGTCAGAAATTAGAGAATACTAATCAACATAAGTTAGCACCATGTTCCATCAAAGAGCACTACGTAAAGAAAACAGGCTGCAAAGTTTGGAATCTACCGGAATTTTCAGTTACTTGTCCTTTTCTTCCTCCATCACAAAGAAAAAGTTGAGAAAAGATGTTTGAACAGCCTTAAGCCCGCCCTTTTCTGAACTGAACGTCCTGTGGACTCCATATACTAGTTGATTGATTCTGCAGCTGAGAACTCGGATAGAGAGAGTACCATTCATACGAGGCACTACCGCCCATCACAAAGTACGTAATTCTTGGCAACAAGAAGCATCAAACTAATCAAGTCGATTACCGATACATCCTTCCACGCATGTATATGCCCAGCAAGTACCAGATCCAGTTATTCACCCATCTTCTTCTCCATTCATGTACTGTGTTCCATCTTTAGCAATTCACTCATCGATCCTTCCACGCATACGCATACGCTGGCTCAAGTACATAGCTCAGTTTTGATGGATATAATATAAATCGGAGTAGCTGGTGATCATTCTACATACCCTGCACTGCTAAACCACAATCTTGGGTTGTGTTGGTTTATTATTAGAGATTATAATTCAGCTTGTGCTCACTGCTTGTCTGGATCAATATAATGGCGGGGTCCAATGCAGGGGCGGCGTCCGTTGGTGTGTGCTACGGCACGAGCGGCGACAACCTGCCGCCGGCGAGCACCGTGGTGGGCATGCTCCGCGAGAACGGCTTCACCGTGGTGCGCCTCTACTGGCCGGACCCCGCGGCGCTCGCGGCGCTCGCCGGCACCGGCATCAAGGTCGTCGTCGGCGCGCCGAACGACGTCCTGCCCGCGCTGGCCACCAGCGAGTCCGCCGCCGCGGCCTGGGTCCGCCAGAACATCCAGGCCCACCCGCTGGTGACCTTCCGGTACGTCGTGGTCGGGAACGAGGTCCCCGCGGGCGAGACGGCGCACCTCGTGCCCGCCATGGAGAACGTCCACGCGGCGCTCGCGGCGGCGGGTCTGGGCCACGTAAAGGTGACGACGGCCATCTCGCAGGGCACCATCGCCGTGCACCTCCCGCCGTCGGCCGGCGAGTTCACGGAGGAGGCGCGGTCGTTCATGGGCTACGTGGTGTCCTTCCTGGAGCGGACCCGCGCGCCGCTCCTGGCCAACCTGTACCCGTACTTCGTCTACACGCTCGGGCTCGGGCACATGGACATGGGCTTCGCGCTGTTCACGTCGCCGGGGCCGGTGGTGCAGGACGGCGAGTACGGGTACCAGAACCTGTTGGACGCGACGGTGGACGCGCTGTACACGGCGGTGGCGAGGCTCGGGGGCAGCAGGGTGCGGGTGGTGGTGTCGGAGACCGGGTGGCCGACGGCGGGCGGCGCGGCGGCGTCGGTGGAGAACGCGATGACGTACAACCAGAACCTGGTGAGGCACGTGCGGAAGGGCACGCCGCGGCGGCCGAGGAGGGTGGAGGCCTACGCGTTCGCCATGTTCAACGAGAACCTCAAGGAAGCCGGCGTGGAGCAGAACTGGGGGCTCTTCTACCCCAACATGGAGAGGGTTTACCCAATCACCTTCGGCGCCTGACAATCGATGATCGGAATACGTATTTGCCGGTATTGTGCTTGGTGTGTGTACCGTATTTGTACGGATTGGTTGCGACCGCTGAGGATTTGTTTGCCTCAGACGCGTACGCTGAGATGTGTTCCATGTGTAGTATAGTATACTACTACTGTGCGAGGTGTGATGAGATTTGGACATGCGGATCGACACGTTTGTTGGACAAGCAAATTGAGTTGAATTTCATTTCACTGTGCTCAAGTACCCTTCTCGCTCCAATTGAAACTAGAGGCCATATTTTAGTTCGTTAATCGTTAGAACAAGATTTTGACGGGCAATTATTTTAGTAATATATATTTACGTAATAAGTATAATATAAGCAGCGATTTTATGTTAAGAAATTGTGTATTAATAAATTAATTGTTGGACGACGTTTGTCTTGAAAAAGATTAAAAAATATTTTTTTTGCTCGATTCAGTCATCTTATGATCAGTAGTATTGCTATTCTGCCAAAACGGATAGATTAGAATAATCCCATAGTAGAAAATGACACGATGATGAAGCAGTTTTCATAATGAGCACCAACATATATATTTCTGGTGGACAAATGGCAGCTGAGCACCTACGGCTTTAACTAGTTGGTAAACAAAACGGTGCAGTGGCAGGATTCATGCGAACAAATAAAAGCATATTCTTGCGCGCTCCTGCACGGAGTCTCTTTTCCCCGTCCGTTCTGGCCTGCAGCATATTCCCCTCCCTTCCCTGCTTGCTGACATGACGGGCTCCGATGCTACCACTACCTTCGTTCAGCGTAACGTAACGTATATCCTTTGTTTTTCTTTTCTATTACTCCCTTCGTTTTAAATTGTAGTTCATCTCCGTTCTAAATGTATCTAAATTTATCAAAATGATCTGCAATTTAAAATGGAGAGAATATTGCTGTTCTTATCTGATTGATGATGACTCCAATCTACGTACAGTAGTGGTGCACGCCGCGACATGCAGATGCACCGGCTGATCAAGCACAGCAGCTCTGACGTTGTTTTCTCAACGACTGGAGCGACAGCGACGTTCCTGTGCCGTGCTGCTTAAAATTTCAGAAATTTTATTTTTTTCGAAAAAAATAAATTTCACAGAAATCACACGGCATCTAGTACAAATCATCAATCACTAGCTGCTTTTTTTCTGGCCCGAGCTGCCAGTCTGCCACGCACGGTACCACCACCGCCGCGCCAGGCGTCACGTCTCGCTCCACCAAGAACGCACCAAACCCGTCGTAGGGGCCACGCCGAGGCCGAGATGCGGTGGTGGCGCGGCCTCGCCGCCGCGGGCGCCATGCTCGCCGCCCTCGCCGCCGCCGCGGGGCTGCGGCCGACGGCCAAGGAGCGCGGCGGGTACCCGTCGGCTGCCGACGCCTATAGCCGGCCGCCGCTGCGGTTCGGGTCGGGAGGGTCGTTCAAGGTGGCGCTCTTCGCGGACCTGCATTACGGCGAGAACGCGTGGACGGACTGGGGCCCCGCGCAGGACGCCGGATCCGACCGCGTCATGGCCGCCGTCCTCGACGCCGAGAAGCCCGGTCCGTTGCTTGGTCCACGCATTCTGTTCTGCCTTCTCCCACTGCAAAATCCCAGCTTTTTTCTCTGAAACTCCTCTTCACTCTGTTGTGGAAATTTTTCAGACTTCGTGGTGTACCTCGGCGATCTCGTGACGGCGAACAACCTCCCGATCCCCAACGCGAGCCTGTACTGGGACAGGGCGGTTTCTGCGGCCAGAGGCAGGGGGGTCCCGTGGGCGGCCGTGTTCGGGAACCACGACGACATGCCCTTCGAGTGGCCGCCCGAGTGGTTCTCCCCTGACGGCGTCCCACCGCTGCGCTGCCCACCGACGAGCATGTCGGCTTCAGGTAAACATGAACAACTTCAAATAGAAAAAACATAGACTCGCGCCGCTTCAGTTCAGTATAGACAACCTCTTTTTTTTTCAATCGAGGTCCTTGATTGCTTCCCGTTGTGTGTAATAAGGTGTGGATCAAGGATGCAGCTTTCGAGGGACTCCGCGGATTGACCTGATCACAACAGAGATCAGCAAGAACAGGCTGTCCTACTCATCGAACGGCCCCAAGGACCTGTGGCCCGGCGTCTCCAACTACGTCTTGCAAGTGCTCTCACGCTCCCACGGCGATCCGGCTCTGCTCATGTATTTCCTCGATTCCGGCGGAGGATCATACACGGAGGTCTTATCTAGTGCTCAGGTCAAGTGGTTTCAGAGCCAGTCTCAGTTCCTGAATCCAAATGGAAGGTCAGAGTCAGACATACTACAGTCTGCGAGTACGTTAGCTTGTCTGTTAATCGTACTGATGATACTGGTATGTTGTTGTTTTTTCCCTCATTTCCTTGAGGCCTGCAGGATCCCTGAGCTGATCTTTTGGCATATACCAAGCACAGCATATGTCAAGGTAGCTCCAAAGGCCAATTCTGAAATAAAGAAACCCTGTGTTGGCTCTATCAACAAGGAGAATGTAGCGCCACAAGCAGCTGAATGGGGTATGATGGATGCTCTTGCCAAGAGGCCGTCAGTTAAGGTATCTCAGAGACTCAGATCAGTCATTTCAGTTTCACTTTCACCCGATAAATTCTCAGATACAGTAACGTACCATGGTAAATGGTATTTAGTATTTACTACTGCGTATTCCTCAAGAATCCTGGCTGTATGCTTCTGGGGGACATTGAAATCCTTAGATCAGAATAGTATATACTGTGTAAAATAACATTTGTTTCTTTTGACAGGCAGTCTTTGTTGGGCACAACCACGGGCTGGACTGGTGCTGCCCGTACGAGAAGATGTGGCTATGTTTTTCACGGCACACCGGTTATGGAGGTTATGGTAACTGGCCCAAGGGAGCAAGGATCATTCAGATAACTGAGAGCCCATTCTCGACTGTGTCCTGGACACGGATGGAGAACGGGACGAAGCACAGTGATGTTACACTAAGCTCCTGAATCTGCCTGAATTTCATGTACAGAGGAGATTTCTCTTTTTAAAAGAAAAGAGAGAGAGAGAACCAGAGTACTGAGTGGTTATTTTCTGTAAATTACGAAGTGTGAGCCCTGATTTTTTTGGATAAAATGATGGGTGTCATTGTCAAGATTGGTGATCAAGACTTAGACTAGTAAATTTCTTTTATGCGTGTACGGCTCCGGATGGTTGCGCGGGTGACACGGGGTTTAGACTGGTTCGGGCATGAAGAAGCCCTACGTCCAGTATTGGGAGCTGCTCGTGTTGCCCACGCGGGTTCTGTAGTAGGGGTTACAGAAGGGCGAGAGAGGGAACCTGTCCCAAGTCTCTAAGGTGTGCACAGAAGCTCTAATGGTGAGGGCGTGTTCTCCTTCGCTGGGAAGAAAGAACCCGTGTGAGGAAGTGTGAGTGTGAGCGTATGGGTGTCTAGGAAATCTTCCTCCGTTCTCCCCGTCTCTTGGGTCCTGGCCTACCCTTTATAGTCCCAGGGAGGTGACCAGGTATATGTGAGACGTGCGAGGGGACAGAGAGAGAAAAAAAAGAGAGAGGGAGAGAGAGCGCGGAGTCCAAGGGAAGATTCGGGCTCCCCGGGCGCCACGGTTGTCTTCAGCTTTTGGTTCCGCCGGGCAGCTTCCTCTGATCTGACCGCTGTCCTCCTCGGGAGCTGGTTGCGACGGGCGTGCGTGATGATGGCTGTGGCCTCCGTCCCGTCGGGGCTGACGGCTGCCACGACTGTCCCTGTTACACCGCAGGCGGCCTGAACGGCGAGGGCGCCCCGTCTCTGTCGCCGGATTTGCGGGGCGCGAGGACTGGTGGGTGGAGCGAAGACGGTCAGGCGTGCTCCTGTGCCAGGTGACGCGGGTCATGATGGCCTGACAGCGAATCAGAGAGGACTGAGCCGCTATACCGTGCGCGGCACGGTCGTGGGCGGGTAGGTGTGACGGGTCACGTCAGCGGCGTGGACGCCTTTCTGCACGCCCGAGCCGTGGAGCATTTATGGCAAAGCTGCGCCCGAGGCTGGTTCCCGTCCAGCGGGCCCACGCGAGTCCGACCCTATGCCCCTGGGTCGGGCGAGGCGGACCCTCGTGGCAAGGGGTCGGGAGAGGCGGACCCTCGTGGCGAGGGGTCGGGCGAAGCGGAGCCCGCCTGCCGGGGGATCGGGAGCGTCCGACTCCGAGGGACGGGGTCGGGCGAAGCGGAGCGTTCCCCTCCTGTGTTGGGCTGACGATGGTCGCTGTTGCTCCGGGTCGGTCCGGGCCTCCATGATCGCTGTCATGATAGTCATTAGACGATGGTTTATTTTTTCTCCTGACAATGGGGTTGTATTTATATTTACTTGAAATAATGGTCACATAATAAATCATCCAAGGGATATAGCTCACTATAGTGGGGATTACAAAATTTGGTGATTAGATGCTTTTCCAATAAAAAAAAGGACAATACGGCAGGACTAGCACAGACTAAGAAGTTTGATCTGATCAAGGACTACTCTTCGTATCTTTAGAACAGTATAGTAGGGATAAAGTAGTCATTGAAATAACACATAGCTCACTGCTTTAGGCAGACCTTAGATATGTCCAAAAAAATATCCACCATGTTTATGCTCCAGGCATGGCTTATTTGCACGAATACTCTAACAGCCGTTTCTTAAAAAGTGAAATACTGTACTCAGCTCTGCAACTAGCCATGTCACGGTTTTTGTAAAACAGAGAAAAGCTCTAGTTTCAGAATATTTTCTCTAGTCACAAGTAACTGCCAGTAATACCAAGTTTCAGAATATTTTCTCTAGTTCCATGTGTAGAATGCGTTCAGTAATCATGTCGGAAGTTTGGCCATTGATATCTCTTTGAATATTTCAGATGAACTTTTTGAAAATTGTATGCCTAGCTTTGTTTTGAAAATTAGATTCCCATTAATTAGTGGTCAAAGTAGTATCTTAGCGACCATTTGCAATCAGAGAGTGTGTGGTATTGCATGGCAATTGTTTTTAGACTGCAGTGTATCAATATATGTTCAACAAATCATAGGGAGATGCCGGCAAAGGGCAGGAAGGGCACAGTAAGAAGTGGCCGGCGGCCACTGGCAGCCGGTCTTCTTCCGCGGACGGAGCCTGCAAGAAGTTATATTATGCGACGATGGTACAAGTGGTCGTTAGAGTCCAAGTTCATTTCAGAATGTTCACTTGTTGTTCTCCTGTATTGTTTGCCTTCAGAACGTTCGAGTTCAGTTCAGAACGAACCGGCCTTGCCCTTTCAGGTTTCATCTTTACTGTGTTTGGCTTGTCAGCACTAGTACATAATGCAAGTCTCTCTCAGCAGAGCTGATCGCTGCCTCAAGCCAGCCTGAGTATTCCGTTGTTTATCAGCTATTCAGTTCAATCATTCAACGTCATCTCAAATTCCTGATGCGATCAATGCCAGAAGAGCACTCGTGAAAATTTCAGATGTGAAGTCCATGCACCATGCCAGCGAAAGAATTCGCAGAACAATCGAACGAGGTCTCTCACATTTCCAACATGCATCGCCACACAGGAGCTTGCAGAGTTGCAGTCCTGCAGAAGAGCTATCTAACCCGCGCGCCGAGATCGCATGGACCTTGGTCGACGCTGGACGGGCGGCTGCGAGACCTCCATGCTGAGAAATGAGAAGGACGCGCGGTAAGCCAGACCGGATTCCCGCGGCGAGCTTGGGAGCGAGGCGGAGAGGGGCCCTCCCTTGTGCGCCCAAGCGTTGGTCGACTGGTCGTCGTCGTTTCGTATGGGCGGCGGAGAGCCCACGATTAGGAGGGGAGAGGGGAAGACGGAGCGGCCTGGGTGCGGCGGAGCTCCGGCAAGGCACGGCCTGAAGCGGAGGCGGCGTTCCTCGCGGCGCAGGGGGTGGACATCGTTTCAAATACCGACCGACCGTCCGATCGGACTTCTACGGCCTGGATCCAGCGCATGAGGGAGTCGTCTTCCTCCTCGAGCTCGCACACCTCAAGCCGTTGTATCCGCCGGCTCAGTAGAGGCGCAGGGGGATTCTCCTTCGCCGGCGAAGACGGCCGGCGACGGAGCACCCAGAGACGCGTTTGTGGGTTCCTCGTCCACCGTCAGCGAGGCAGATCTCCGTGTCAAGTGCGTTAGGTGATAGCACAGAACAAATTTTCTCATTCGCCAATGCACATTTTGGTGTAGCCATTACAATGCTCATCCTTTCCCATTAGTATCTTGCAACGTGATTATATATGCCTCTTATTCATCTTTAGGAAATAATTGAAGTGCTTGCGTTACATGAATGCAGTTTGCATTTTACAGGCAACTAATTAATAGGTTATTCATAAAATTTGAAGTATCATCTGCTTATTTGTGTATGTATATCTGTATGTAGTTGCCTTGTTCTTGTATCAATCAAATCCGCTCGCTCAGAACCTGATGGGGTATGCCGGCGATTTGTCCGGGTTGAACAATCCGAAGTGCTTCTCCGTCTCTGCTCCTGGCTTCTGGTCCTCGTTGAACATGGCGAATATGTAGGTCTCGATGGCCCCGGGGCGCTTGGGCGTGCCCTGCCCAACATGGTTGATTAGGTTCTGGTTGTAGGTCTGCGCGTTGTCCGTGGTGGCCGCGTCGCCCCCGGCCGACGGCCAGCCGCTCTCCGACACGACGATGCCGACGTTCCCTGCCCCGGCGTTCTCGAGCGCGGAGTAGAAGGTGTCGACGAGCGCGTCGAAGAGGTTCTGGTAGGCGTTGCTGCCGTCCTGCACGACGGTGCCGGGGGAGGTGAAGAGCGCGTAGCTGATGTCGATCTGGCCCTTGTTGCCGATGTAGGAGAAGTAAGGGTAGACGTTCGCGAGGAGCGGCGCGCCGGTGCTCTGCAGGTACTGCGCGATGGGGCCCATGTGGCCCTGCGAGAAGCTCCCCTCCGACGGCGGGAACCCCTGCGTGACGCCGCTCTGCACCGCCGTGGACACCTTGACGGCGCCGAGGCCGGCGTCGGCGAGGGCGCCGTCGATGTTCCGCATGGCGGGGAGGATGCTGGCGGTGTCCCCGCCGGCCACCTCGTTCCCCACGGCGATGTAGCGGAAGGAGACGCCCGGGAAGGCCTGGACGTTGTCCCGGACCCAGGCGGCCGCGGCGCTTGGGTCGGAGGCGAGGGAGCCGAGCTTCTCGTTGGGCACGTCCACGATGAGCCCGATGCCGGTGCCGCTCAGCGCCTGCAGCGCGTTGGCGTCCGGGAAGTAGATGCGCATGAGGTTGATGCCGTTGGACTGGTAGAGCTGCACGACGTCGGCCGCCGAGGGCAGGCTGCCGCCGTTCACGCCGTAGCACACGCCGATGGATTGCACCCCTGGTGCACGCGGTCGGCGACAAACTCAACTGATTAGCAGTGATCTAGTTGAATGCGTGGCTAGCTAGCTGTGATACGTAGTAAGAGACATCATCTCGATCGATCAGTCACAGTACCTGTAGGGGTGGCTGCGAATGTTCCGAGGAGCAATGCCAGTGCGAGCGTGGAAGCCACGGCACCCTGCTTCGCCATCTTGGATCGCTGCTGCTGCTTGATTATCTGCAGGTAGGGGAGGAGGAGTGTCTACAGCAGAGTATATTAGCAGGTAGACAGCGGATGGATTGCTGAAACAGCTGCTGCTGCAGTGAACTGAACTTTGCATGCAATCCACCGAGGCATGCGGGGCCTATTTATAGGCTCTACCTCTACCCGGTTCGGCACGCCACACAGCGTGGTACCAAGTCCGTCAACGCCGTCTCTCCAATCTTCCACCACTCGGCGCTGCTGGTTCACGGGCTCCAGCTAGCAATACTACAACTTGGCGGGCGGCCTAACATAACAGGGCGAGGTCCTCCGCCGATCGCGGCCTCCGTGTGTGTAGGAGCATGCACCGCGTACAGATACAAAGCCGCGCCTTGGCCGGGCTCGTGGAATTCCAAGCCTCGCTGACCAGACGCAGAGCTGAATCCATCCTGCCCCGTTTGACGGCGACATCGATCGCCTAGCTCCCTCCTCCTCCTCCCAGTTGCGTGTTATTGTGTTGTTTGTACGTGGTGCCGCGACGCGTTCGCTTCGTTTCGTCGCAGCTCCGGCGCGGAGGAGGAACAAAATTTGAATGACGCAGTCACCATCGGCTTCGGGAAGGGAAGTCGCGAACCCCGTTCAGATTCGGGACAAGCCCGAGAAGCTGCCTTTTTTTTTCAAAAACAAAATAGTTTGGTTCGGCCCAAGAGGCCCGTGAGCACGGCCGCATACCAGCCCGTCCGTGGGCTGCCAGCGACCGATCTGCTGCCAATTACGCCGTGGAAAAAGTTCTTTTTGAACTCCAGGATGGGTCCGCGTTTCCTTTCTAGATAATAAAAGTATGAAATCGTCCTTCTATACTTCTCGGGCTCGCGATACTGAACACATAATCTTCTTGGCTGTTTTCTCTCAGTGGTTTTTCTTTTTTTCTTTTATATTTAATTTGGCCGAATCTTTAAAAATCATAGTTAATCAAATAAAATTATGAAAAATCCAATTTTATTAGACTCCACATGAGTAGATCTATTCAGTGAACATATGATATGATATGATATAATTTAGTAAAATAATTTTATTATACTTTAGATATATATTTTTCTATAATTAATTTATAGCTACAGTTTCCGTAGTCCAATTATAGTAAAATTTTTATGGTAGGCTAATCATTATATGCTTGAGTTGTAGTAAAAATTTCTTGCTCATCGGATCATGTATGACTGAATTGTTTAATTTCAAACTCTTCAGTTGCTCAAGCATACAATTCAGTCAGTACTCAGTAGGCTAAACAGCTGAGTTGCTGACGAACCGCATAAAGGCAGGCATGTCATCGTGCACACAAACGCTGTGTATAATGAGCAGTATCACGGAACGAATCAAGCATACAGGTTGATCGATAGGTTCCGTTCTGTGATCGCATACTATATAGGACAAGTTACTTCAAAGTACTACACTGCAGCTTTGGCTATAACGTGCGTGCTCTGCCAGCCAAACTCCAGCGCTTGCAAGCATTTTTTCTTCCCCAAGAGAGTCGATCGCCAGACTTGGAACTAACAGGGAAAAATCACACAGCTAATCCTGGGGTCTTGTTATACTTGTCTTCTCGGCCTGTTCCTGGTGCGCGTAGCGGCTGATGCAGCACCAACAACAACGGCCTCCTTTTCCTCCACCGGGGCGTGCTCCTCCTCTTCTTCCTCCCCTTCCTCTTCGTCATACTCTCTGCCATCGTCTTCATCTGATGCCTCGTTCTCTTCCAGTATCGCTTTGTTGATCTCCATCTGCGCACAGGCAACCAACCGTTTGGACAAGTGTAAACATTATTATTCTGCCCAGCGCCCATCACTTCACACATGCATGCTCCTGAGTCCTGACCGAATTTGATGCCTTCTACTTGTGTAGGAGTAGATATCCCAACCAAGCAACCACAGGTAGAAATCAAATAATCAATCGGACGACACTAGCACTCTAGTAGCTCAACTTTACTCACTTTTTGCTATGTTAACGAAACTCGGCTGATGTAATCTCACTTGGAATGCGCTAATTAGTGAGCATCTGCTACTGATTACTGCTATTTGGGTGGGTCAGCAAGTATCGCTGCGTACCTCCCGCAGGAAGCGCTCGTCGAGGTCGTCGGCGACGCGGGCGGCGGTGACGAGGGTGCCGACGAAGAGGGAGAGCGGCAGCACCAAGGCCAGGATGAGCGCGTTGGTGCTCGGCGGCCCGCCCGCCCGCACGACCATCAGGCCCCGCCGCCGCCGCCCGCGCCCTCCCACCGGCCGCGCGGAGGCCCGGACGGTACAGGGCGGCGGGGCAATGGCGCCGAGACGCACCGGCAGAGAGAGAGCAGCGACGAGGCCCCGCGCCATGGGGCGGAGTGGGGCTCGGTCGGCTGCGGGGAGGCTTCCGCTCGCAGCGCAGCGCGTCGTGCCAGCAGCGTTCGCCTGCCTTATCCGTTGCTGTTGCCAGGCGGGCGGGCGCTTCCGTCGTATAGGAAAAAGGAAAGGGTTGGATCTCGCGAAGAGGCTTCGTACGCCCATTTAGCCACCAAAAGCCCAAAAGCATCTGGAAATGTCTTTTGCTGGTAGTGGGCCACTAAATAAAAAGCTAAATTTTGGTAGATTAATGATAATAGATAGTCTAAAATACTTGTATGACTTCACCTGCTGTTGTAGTGTTTTATTTGGTGCCAAAGATAAAAGAGTTATTTCATGCTGCATTACACCGTTAGCTTGTCAAACTCACGAAACGGGAGGGCTAAGAACTAAAATAAAATTTATTTTTATGCAAAATAAGGAAGTTCTTTCGAAAGGAGGGCAAGAAACTAAGCCAAACTAACATACCAAGGAATGAAAAATAAATGGAGAGGGGTTGCTGACTACACGTGACGCCGAAGCAGAGGCCGGGATGAGGCCGCGGTTGAAGAAGCCGTAGGCCAGGAGCGACATGGCCGGGACAGCGTTGACGATGGCGAAGACGTCGTTGAGCTCGAAGGGCCCGTCGCGAGGGGCGGTCGTGGGACTCATGCATGTGCCACTGCGCGCCGGTGGGTACGGCCGACGTGGCGCTCCGGCCGGATCCTAGCCTGCCCGCGCCGGCTGCCTCCCCCCCCCCCCCCCCCCCCCCCCCCCGCCGCCGCCTCCGTCCGCCACCGTCGCTGTCGACTCCCCCGCCGGCGCCGGCCCAATCACCATCTCCCGCTACCTGGCCGGCGGCGCCCCCGCCGCCCCCGCGCCCGCCTCCTCCGCAGGGCCGGCATGCCACCGCCGGCCCTCCCTCTATGGCCGGCGGTGAGCAGCCGCCCCCGGCAACCCCGAACTTCTAACCCCGGAACACTAACGTCGTCGGAATCTCGCCGGAGTTGGAGAAGAAAGAGGGATGAGATCGAATTATGCCGAATCGGACCGAATTAGGCTGAATTGGGCCTGAATCCTCCAAATAATTTTCTTGAGGCGATGGACGTGGGATTTGTAGCACCGGCGCCCGGTGCACCCACCGCGCCCAGAACTCCATCCCGACCTGCAGTGCAGCCACCAACGGCCATCTCAACTCACGGTGCAGAAGCAGAACGCGCGGTGGGCGTGCCGCGTGGCCCGCCGAAAGCAGTCGTCAGTCACTTACCGCGGCGCCCACCATTTCCGTCACCGGGATCTCGCTGCCCTGATCAACCCAGCCGGAAGGAAGCAAGAAAGAAAGAAAGAAAGAAAGAAAGAAAGAAAGAAAGAAGGGCATCAGCGACCTGCGCGGAATCGCCGCGGTGGCGAGCGGGGCGTGCGTGCGTACCTCCATTTGCCAGGCGAAGCGGTAGTAGACGGCGGCGGCGGCCATGGACGTGATCCCGAGGCTGGACATCACCGCCGCCACCAGGTACGTCCGCCGCTCCGACTGCTTCCGCGCCGCGCGCTCCGACACCGCCCGCCGCGCGGCCTCGCCTTCGCCGTCGTCCGCCGCCGCCGACAGCCTCGTCGTCCGCGGCCACGCGCGGCGCGCACCGGGAGGGACGCGAGCACCACCAGCCGCGGCGCCGCGCGGGAACTCGACGCGGCGACCGGGAATGGAGCCGCCGCCGCCACCAGCCTCGCGACGGCCATGGCGAGCCGTGTGCAGGCAGGCGGTCACCAGTGAGTGAATGGGACGGACAGTGGCTGGACAGAGATCGCTGGTTCCGCGCCGGCCCCCACTAGTTTTGGGCGCGTGGGCGTACGTGCGGTCGGCCTGGGTGCACGGGATGTGCGGAGGACGGAGGACAAACAAGTGGGCCGGAGTCGTCGTCGTCGTTGGCAGGAGGCAGCGAGTCAACAGCTCGCGGGCATGGAAATCCGGGACGAGCGCCGGCCGGAGCGGCCGCTGCTGCCTGCCTTTTATACTAGGATCGCGGCGCAAGCGAGGAGGAGGAGACGCGGCACGGCGGCCTGGTCCTCTCGTGCCTTTTCACGGCCAGCTCTGCTATGCTCCAGTGCTCCATATATATTTTAGGACTTTCAGAAGATGGTTACCCTCATATCTCTTTGATCAATGGATAGAGCTAGTTGATAGGGTGTTTTCTTTCCCTTTTGATAACGCACCTGATGTGATACTTTGCATCCAAATCTGTATATGAGCATTTGACCAAAAATGATTCCCTGGCTGCCTGTGAGTGGAAGATTTAATTCAATCAATTCGACCCTGCCTGCCTGCCGCGCCGGACTCATCAGGTCAGTGAGCGTCTGAGCGACTGCGTGCGTCGCCGTCGTCCGCGGCCGGGCCAGATGCTCTGCCGTCCGGACACCTGGTGATGGATGAGGGGCGGCGATAGTGGTGGCGATCGAACGGAAGGAAAGCAAGGTGCGAGTGCGAGTGGCCTTCATGGTGGGTGGCGACGGCGACGCGGGCGACCGGAGCGAGCGATCGCCCTAGTGGCGCTGCCCGCCGCGCCGCGTTTGCTCGGGCTCGCCGACACACGTAGCTCGTCTGCCGGGCAGGATAGCGGATTCCATTGGCGCACGTAGCAGCGGCCTCTCATCCGATTGGGGTCGAGCGATCGATTCATTCGCCGCCCGGGGAGCTTTTCGTTGATCTGGATGTGCTCCTTCCCTTGGCCTTGGTGTCCAGACTCCAGACACATGCAAGCGCAGCCAGTCATGACGGGCCACGAAGGCCCTGAACAACTACAGCGTCCCCCGTCCATGGCGGTCAGCTGCGGACTGATGGCGACCGAACAAGGTCGGCGACAGTGCGGGAAAGCGGAATCACTGAAAAATTAGGTCTTGTTATTAGTGGACAATCGGCCTACCTAGTTGACAGGGCGTCGAACAAGAGGAGTTTGGAATTTTTTGCAGATATCATGTTTCTTTAACTTTTGGCAAGCTCGACTCTCCCGCGCACGCACATGTTTAGTGGTGAATTACGTAAAACACTAAGACAGAAGATAGCATGAGATGAGACACCACTACTTTCATTTTCATATTTGAGATTGTTTCTCTCTCCTTTTCTCTGAGATATAAAGAGAATCCATTTGAGATTTGAGATTGTTACTACGAAACCCAGTAATTCATCTGAATCGTGTGATTTCAGATCGATTATCGTCTTTTGCTTGAGGAAATTCTCACATCAATTGTGTTTGTTGTGCTTACTATCCGGGGATGTTGGCCCAGGACAAACTATTGCAAAAGCTGATAATATCATAGGCCTAGAAAAAAAAAGACAAACCATCTCACAATAATTCTTTTTTAAATCGCATATCAACTATACTGTGATACAGTCCAGGATTTGCCCCAAAACCTCAGTAGCGCAATTTTCATAAATTTTTTTTGAGCCATTTAAGCTATCAGCCCAATATCCCACCTCACAAGAGCCAACTACCAAAACTAAGCCTCACCACTCTCCTCCCACTCGCAACTATCGACGTGCGAGCGACTCGATCATAGGCCCATAAAAGAAGACCAAACACAACACCAGGTTCATAACCAATATTGTGCGATGGTCCGGTCCTTTCCCACTCCGAGCATGGATCTCAAGGGAAAAGACACGGTCTCAAAACGCTCTCCCTCGCCCCACTAGGGTTTTCCTCTCCACCCCCTTCTCCGGCAACTCAGGAGAGCGCGGCACTATCCCGGCGGCGGCAAACGCCGTGACGACCCCACGCGGCGCAGGCGCCGTGCATTGGCGAACATAGGATTATATAAATAGGTGTGCATACGTTTTTATTCGTAAATATATATTATTCTATTACATAACTTTTAAGTAGGCGTAAACTTTCTTTTCAAATGAAAAATAAAGTTTTGCTTAACTACTTGTTCAAACTAACAATCCTAAATACATAGAAGAACATAATCTTCATATATTTTGCAAGTTGTGTTTGTTTAAATATATTTTTCATATATTTTTCACTTTTTGACTAAAATATACGTTCCACGGTTCATCACATATTTCGGGAGATATTATGGTAATTCCTAAACTTTAGTGATAAGGAAGTCACTGGTTGGTTATCTTCGTCGAAAATTTAATAGATCACAGTGTAGTTGCGCTAGCCAAATTACAAAAATAACTAGTACTTTTATCATGAAAATAAGAAAAGATCTTTATATTATTTCTATATTATCTTGAAAGAAGTATATATCTATTTGATTTCAATAATATTCTAAAAATATTCTTTAAAAGGTAAAAAATTTCAGAGGTGAAAACCGACATATTATGTTAAGATAATACTTTAAAGAAAAATAAAATATTAAATATTTCTATCAGATTTGGACCGTTCGTGCTCGCTGCACGTCCCACCCTTGTTGCCGTCCATTGGCGCCGCCTCCGCCATGCACCGTCCTTGTTTGTTGTGACGCCCCGTGCGCAACATCCCGCCGTGGTTTCCCGTACTTGTTGCGAGTGCTCATCCCCATCGCATCCATCATTGTGGCCTATTGATATCGTCTATCTCCACTTCGCGCTACTAGTGCTTGCCACGGTGGTCCTGCAACTACCAACTTTGGGGAAGAAGAAGAAATAAAAAAAACTAGCATCTCAAAAGTGTTGATATTTGCTATGAAAAATATTGCATCTGTTCTACTTATACGTAGCCTATAGAAAATATTAACTGTACTACTTTTTATAAAGTGTTGATATTGTTTTAAAAAATGTTGATTATATTATTTTCGATTGTTAGTATGATTTTTTAAAATTATTAAATTTGTTATATTGAAATATTAATTTATTTTAAATTATGGAGTCTCTTCTCTCTTTCTTCTACGAGATCGGTCGAACCAGTCCTGCCCGTACAACGGCGTCTGCTTAGTTTTCTTCCTTCCTACGGTTAGGGATGGACATAATTAATTGATGACTGAAAGCCGACCGGTGTAAGCGAGACGGAAATCGAATTGATCGCAACCGATATTTTCGGTCCTAAATTCCGTTCCAGAGTTTTTTCGGTTCTTGGACTCGAGTAACCGATATCCGAACTATTATCTGTTAGGCCCGGGCCCAATAACCTACAGAGTCTCCAATTCATTTTCATCCCGAAATCCCCACCCCATCGATCCATACCCTAGCCGCCAGTCTTCTTGTCTCTCATCGGCGGGCGGTGGTGTCCCCTCCCCTCCTCTCCTCCCCGCAAGATACGGTGTGCCGGCGTGCCAGCGCCTCCACCCGTCTGACGGTGGCGGCCTGACGGGTGATGCGCTGGGCGGGCCTCCGTCGGCACGAGTTCCTCTCAGCCGGGCGGCTCTAGCAGCTCACGGTCCCACCATCTGGCAGGTAGCCGGCGGCGGAGCAGCAGTGCCTTCTCCTTTGACGGGCAACACGCCCACACGGCAACAAGGCCCGCTCCTTCGGCACCGCGACCCATCTCTTCCCTTCGCTCCCCCAGCGCCCGCCGCTCTCCACGCGGTCGGCCCGTGCGCCGCCCTCCACGCTCCCCTGCCCAGCTGCAGCTCGAGTCCGGCTGGTGCGGCAGCACCCTCCCTTCCCACGACTTTTCTGTTCTTTCTCTCGGCCTCGGTCTTCCTTTTCTAGCGGCGACGACAGGGTGAGTTGCGCTGCCCGTTGTTCGTCGAGCGACGGGCGCTTCGCCGGCGACGAACATCTGACAGGGGTATGCCTGCCTATTCCCCTCCCTTCCCATCCTACTGCGCGAAATCAAACACCCAAACCCCTAACGTATTGCCTAACCCACCCTTATCCACTAATAAAGGCAACTCTAGCTGGTATTTGTATTCGGATCTGACCATGATTTTACCTACTAAATTCGATCTTTTTGCAACAGTTACTGGGTCCGCCCCTGGCGCCATGGCTGTACCGGAGGCGCCCTCATGCTACGTCGGGATCGCGCGGCAGTCCGCCGCCTTCCGCCTCATGAAACAAATGGTATATGATCCAGTCCCGTCCTCGTGCAATCTTTCCATTTGGCATGTGAATTAAGGATTTAAGGTAATCATAATCATATTTATCAGCTTGAGCCATGAATAATTCGTTAGTATCACGAAGCAAGTAATCTCTGGGATGAACGGATGAACTTTGCTTTCTGTAATTTTGTTGCCTTGCATCCCATTATATTCAGTATATTTACTGATCCTACTATGGATAATACTGTTTTAGGGATGGGAAGAAGGCGAGGGCCTTGGCAAAGACAAACAGGGAATTAAAGGTCATGTTAGGGTGAAAAACAAGCAGGATACTCTAGGTCCGCTTCTCTGCATCTAGAACTCCCCAAGAGTACTCAGTAAAGAAGTTTTCTCCCAAAATGGCCACAGCTGAGTTTGCTGATGCATGACTCTGACTTGTATGCAGGTGTTGGTGTAGATAATCCTTGTGACAAATGGGTATATGATACCACCCAATTTGACAACATACTGAAGAAATTGAAAGTGGTATGTCACATAACATTACCATTTCAGTTGCATCGTCTAAATTTTGATTTGCAATGTCCAGTAACTGTTCTAATCTTTCTCTTGTGCTTTGGTGGTTGTTTCTCTCTGCACAATTAGCAATCAGCTAAGCCTATTCAAGAAGGTATATTTTTTACATTGTTTTTATGTTCTCATTTTTTAATGTTCATATTAATTATACTCATCTTTTACTTTCCCCTTTTCTCAGAAATTGCAGCTCTGAGTGATTCGCCTGACAGCACGCCCAAGAAAGACAAACCAGCAAATGTTGAAGTTACTAAAGTTACTCGACCTCAAGGAAGGTTCGTTTGTACCTGATTCTTAACATTTTGATTCCTCAACATATTCATTCTTTTCTTTACATGGTACCCTTTTTTCAGATACAAGAAAAGAGAGGGGGGGAAAAGAGTGAGCTCTTATTCAGCAATAGATCTTCAAGGCATATTTGTGAGTGATGGATCCTTTTATCTGTGGTTATTTCGTTCTTAGATAATCTGGCAATCATCCATGATCATTTGTTTCTTGCACTATGTGTTGGTTTGTGTCTAACTCAAATTTTTTATGAGTGATAACTGATAAGTACTAATCTGCTGGATTTCACCGCATGCACTTGAAATTGAGCTACATACTCGCCAATAAGATTTTCAAATTATCTGCCTTATTATGATCTCTGAAGCAACTTGCCTCGGTACAGGTACGCAAAAACGAAGATAATTGCCAAGTGGATCAGAAACCTGAACCAATATGCTTGGATGAACCTGATCCTATCATTTGCCCTGATGCAGGTCGGCAGTTTTGTGGTTTTCAATTACACTTGCTGTTTTTCGCCCTGGCTTCTTTATTTTGCGAGCTTTTGGCCCATCATTTTCTATTTCTCCTTATTGATCTGAGGTGTCTTACTGTTAGTACTGGAATAGGCTGTTGCTGGACTACTTTCAAGGAGTTAAAGAAATAATGCTTAAATATGCCAGGGCACGTGCTTTAACTATTGAAATCTGATTACTTAAAATGAAATCAGGTTTGTTATGTGATTAATTTCTTTGTTCTTTTCAACCGGAAGTATAAGTATGATTTTCAGGCTTAAACTGTACCCTTTACTGCTACCAAAAATTACACCCAGAAATTTAGATTATCCGCTTAGCATACAAGATGTTACAACTATATTTATGTTTTCTTTACAATGTTGTAGTCTTGTGCTTATTAGAGAATAGGTACTGTGTCTGCATCTGGACTGTTATTGTGCTGCTGAACAAAAACGAAATGCATGTTTGTTGTGCTCTTACCTTTGTTTCTTCTCTAATGGGCTTCATCGTGTACTAATTTCGTTGAGGTTTTACTGACTTGCTTTTTCAATTTTTTGCTGGTTCAGTATCCCAAGCTGAAGATGTGAACTGGTGGGGGCACAAGTTTGGATTCGTGTCAGGAGGGTTTCTAGGAGCAACATCTCGTAAAAGAAAATCTTCGCGAAAAGATCCTGCTAATGTCCGCCAGACATTTGCGGAGGAAGATCAAGAAAATCTATACAATCTTGTTCAGGTTGGTATGATGTGCTGAATACACTCTAGATGTGACTTTTACAGTCTTTCTAGACCTCTTAAGTACGTTGTCAATTCATTTCACTCCACAGAGATTATGTTATGCCATTTTCACTTGATGTCCTAACGTCAATGTTGATTTATTATACTGATGATTTTGTGCATGATTTCAAAGTAGACATGTTCAAACAGTTAAATGTACTTGAATTCTTAATATATCCATTGTCTGTAATTTGCTGTAGGATAAAGCTACTTCTGGCAAGCAGGGTCTTGGCATCAAGGGCCTGCCAATGAAAATTGCTGGCCATCGTTGGAAGGGAAACAAAACTTCATTTGGTGATAGTGACGACGATGATTCAGCCCAGTCCGATGAATTTTCAGAAATTGAAGATGACAATGAGGAGCAACCCACTGCTGTTGAATCCATAGAGATAGAGAAGAATACAGAAAAAGAATTGCATGTGGATGTTAGATCCAAAACCAAGGTCAAGAAACTTTGCAAAAGAATACTTCGTCAGGTATAACCATCTTCTCTGTGTGAGTATGAGTCATGTGCTGTGCTCTGGTATATGATGGCTACTGACTCTTTGTTCTTTCCAGGCCCCATCTCAGTCGATGAAATTGAAGGATCTTAAGGAAGCCGTTGAAGAACATTCTAATGCTGTATTCTCCAGCTTCTCTTGCAGACATGAAGCTCTGTTGTTTCTGAAGAAGAAGGTATGCATATATATATCATTACACATGATCAGTCATTGAAGATCTATTGAAGGATCCTTAACCCTTTCTGTCTGTTTTCTCTTAACTGTTGGCATTACCTACTAGGACAAAATCCCTCAGTCGAGCTATCTGCATCTTCATACCATGAACTTTGGATGCATCCTTGTTCTTTTTCTGATCGAGGAATAGTTATTTACTGTTATTTTATGCATGAGCCCTGAATACTGTTAGTATTTCTGCTCAGTGTTGATTCCCATTCCATCTCATTGTGTTCTGCAGCTTCAAGGGAGCAGGAAGTTCAGCGTAGAAGGCAAGAAAGTACAACTTGTGTCTTGAAAGCGAAGCAGATACAAAGTTTTGGAGGTTTCCAGTGCCCATATTTGTTGTTGCTTGAGATTTGTAACAGTAGCAGTAGCACATTGAGCTCTGTAGCATAGATAAGGAATCAAACCCTTCCGCAGATGCGGGAGGTAGAGTTTTGCAAAATTTCGTTAGATGCAGAGGTGCTAATCTACATGTTTGCAGTAAGCACATTCGATGTATCTCTAGCTGTTCTGGTTGGCCCGAGTCTACAAACTGCAGCAGAACTATAATTGTATGTGATTGTGCTATGTGCGCTACTTATTTGCTTGCAAATTGTTTTGCACGTTCCATTATCGTGAAGTCTGGCTATGCACATCAATCTGCCATCCCTTCATGCAGAGAATCGTACTATACTTGAACGCATCAGAAGAAAACAAATCTTCCATCCAAGTTCAGCAAGTCTGTATTGCCTGCGTAAATGCAATGCTGCAATTCGAATGCCTGCGAGACGTCTGAACCCTGAATTTTTCGTCGTGAATGAAAACATCTAAAAACTGACGAGACATGCTGGATTCAAGATCATCTTGAACAGACAAGTGACTGGTGACTGCACATGAATCAGCAAGCCAAAATTGAAGTTGACGGCGTACTCGCAGTTCCACAGGGACACGTGATTCAGCAAATGGCCATATGTTGAGGCTGCAGCAATCTAGAAAAATTTATGAAAAATGACCCCCGAAAATCGCTTTCGAAGGGGTTCGAACATGGGACGTCTTAATGAGGGACTGATGCTGATGCTACTGAGGTTCTGGTGACCGCCAACTGGTCCCATGCCCGTTCGCAAGGGACGAGACAAGTCGGGGATAAGCCGCGGCGCCATGGCCGCGCCGGCGACACCAAGGCCGTCCCTGATCCTCTCACGTGCCTCCTCGCACTCCCACTCCCAACCCAGCGCCGGCGGCCTCACGTCTGACCGCGTCACCGCCTCCAACCGCCGGCGTGGCGACTTCGTTTTCGTCGTCAACCCTTCCGGTATGCTCCCGCATCCCTCTACCCCTCCGCCCCCGCTGGTACCCTTACGGATTTGCGCACTAAACGCCCTTCTCTTCGCGCGTACTCGGTGTCGTAGGCGCCAATGGCCGCACGGGCAAGCAGTGGAAGCAGCTGCTCCCGCACCTCCGCGCCCGCCTCGCCGACCAGTGCAACGTAAGCCGCCGTCCATAGCTTTCAGATTACGAGATGATGACTTCCACTCTGGGATATGTAATTGCCGACTGAAACCCGCGTTTGGTCTCAGATCCGGCGGTAATTCGGCAATCTCACTCTCACTGAATGTTTTTATTTGTTGGTGTTGGCTGATCAGATTTGCGAGTGCATCACTTCGGGCCCATCCCATGCCATAGATGTCACAAGGGAGGTGTGTATGTGTTCGCTTGTCCAATACTTTTGTCGACTTTCTTATAAGCACTAGTGATAGTGTACTTACTGTAGTAGGCTATAAAGGATGGAGTTGATGCTGTGATTGCTGTTGGCGGGGATGATACGCTTCACGAGGTATTCATGTGTGTAAATTGTTTGTAAAACCATGCTAAATATAGTTGGAAAATTCATGATGCGTCATGTGTGTAGAATCTGAAGGTTGTACAACCACGCTCTAAAACAGTTCACATTTTCCAAGGATTGGAATTGGGAGTGCTTATGGTTATAGAGTCGAGGATATTATTTTGAATATGTAGGTGGTGAATGGCTTCTTTTGGAAAGGAAGTCCAGTGTGTGCTCTTGATCGAGGGCCTGACCATTCAACAGCATTTGGTGTTGAGTACTATGCCCTACCCTTTTAGCTTTTGGATGCTTAAACTATAAGTGAATTGTTGTTTTATACACTGGGGTTTGTTCAGTAGTTAAGTACGTTATTATTGTTCTCTGACAGCTTATTCCACTTGGAACTGGCTCAGATTTGCAAGGACATTTGGCTGGTATGTTTGTTTCCTTTCCTGCTTGATTTACATATGACATGGTTATTTATTAACCTCTATTTTTAAAATTGGTGTCATTGTTTATTTTTAAACCAGGACTAATGACCCTCGTGACGCGATCGATCGGATTGTGAGAGGTTTCTTTCTTGATACTTTCTTTTTTATGGTGTTTGAAGTGCTATCTATGTCTTTTTATGTTAATGGATGAAATATGAACAGTTGTATGGGAACAGAACATAGTGATCCAGTATTATGTGTCTTGTATTACTGATTGCAGTATTCTTAGGAACAATAAACTTCTCACCAGTCAAACATATAAATTATATGACTTCTCTGTTCCCCTGCTCATCTTTTTCTAACATTTGTGGAAATAAGGGTTGGGTCGTGTGATATGATGATTCTTTACTTTGTGGATTTTTAATCTCTACATCTGAGTTCACAGATAGATCTTTTTTGCAGGAGTAAAATCAAAACTAGACATAGGCGTGATGGAGGGTCCAAACAGAGAACCACACTTCTTTGTTAATGTTGCTGACATCCATTTGTAAGTGAAACATAGCCATGCGAAACATATATTCAGTGGATGATTTGAAAAGAAGAAAAATTATGTACCTGCAGGAGTGCTAAGGCAGGCTATTTTGCTTCTATGTACAAGAGATTTGGCAACTTATGCTATGTATTTGGAGCTTTAAGAGCCTTTTGGGGACATAATAATCGAGATATGAGAATAAAGGTGAGCTTTGATCTTGGTTTCTTTTCAAAGAAGAATGGCATGCTTTCGAGCATTCTTTTGCTCACACCTCTCTGCAACTGCACATGATAGGTAAATGGGGGAGAATGGAGAACTGTCCATAAAGCCACCGCTCTATGCATAGGAAATGCCAAGTACTTTGGTGGTGGTACGAAGATAACACCAACAGCCGATCCCTTTAGCGGTAACCTTGAGGTAATTCACATGATCAGTATTTATGTTTGAAGTTGTTCGTAAATACTAAGACATTGTAGCGTTTCTAAGTTGTGGTAATTTATAGGTTGTTATTCTTCAAGATTTCAAATGGCATGACTTTCTTCTGAAGCTACACAGGCTGTATGGAGGCACGCATCTGTCAGTGAATGGTGTGTCGTCAATAAGGTAAACATAAACCCTGAATCTCATTATGAAGGCTCTTTCCTTTGAGGAAGCAAGCATAACAAGCATACCAGCAATGAAATAATTCGGCGTCTTCTCTAAAAGCACATGAAATGATTCTCTTAGTTTGCATGCTTTGACTTATGAAAGCTTTTACCTTAACTGAAGAGACACAAAGTGCTTGGGGTAGCATTGCTTTTCTATGCTGCGAAGGAAGGTAGTGGAATAGTTTCTTGAAGAGGTCCCAGCTGGGAAATCCTGAAGTGGAAAGTTCTAATTACTTTCTTGAAAGTTGAAATCCTAAGAGTTAAGGGGTTAAAATACCTTCTGGCTTCATGCACTAATACCCTCTAGTAGTCTGCTACTTTTATACCTAAGTTTATTTGACATATGCTGTAACCTATAGGTCAGATAATCTGGCAGGTTCATATCACAAACAAAATACAATTTGTTAGCCTTCCTCATTGTTAGAATATCTGGCAGAGGTCCAAATCGTGGAAAGAATTTTACTGGATGCTCAACTCCTTTCCTCCTGAACTGGGTTCTTACCTCTTAGTGGTTTGAACTATGAAGCCTTTTAAAACAAAGACCAGCACTAGCAACCTGTTTTTATTTATTCTTTAGTAGCTATCAATCCATCTTCACCTAAGCGATAACATGCTTTTGCAGGGTTCAGTCTATCGAAGTAGCAGAGGTGACGACTAGCGGTGACATCTTTGTGCAATCTGATGGGGAGCATTTCGGCTTTCTGCCAACCAAATATTCAGTTCTTCCTGGTGCAGTTGATTTCTTTTGCTAGATCGTCATGGTCTTTCTTCCTGTTGGACTAATAACAGAAAGATGCACGATTCTGGGTTAGATCACTGTTGCGAAACGATACGGTAATAATCTAGTTGTTCCATTCATCTCCTGCAGTAGATCCAACAAGTCAAGTTGTGCCGTGCTGTAGCACTACAACATGTAATAAGTACTATACTAGCCGTAAAATTTGTTGAGGGCAGGTGTACGTACGAGTGTATCTAACCATTGGATTATTCTGTCAGCAATGTAAATTTGACAGCGACTTTCAGGCAGGCCTCCTGTACCATGTGGATGTGGCAATAATACTTGTTTGCTGTCTGTGTCCCAACAACAACAGGGCCATGATTAGCTGTGGTTTAAGAATATAAGTTAATGCACTCCCAGCTTGCAATACCATGTACTACTAAGGATCAGCAGGGCACACAAATCGCAACTTGGTCATCATTCTGATAGTGCTAGCCAGGGTAGCATTTCTTGTTTGTTCTGCTTGTTTGGTAGCAAGTGTTTATCTTTTAATGTGCTGTATTTTGTTCTGTACCATATGGATCGTGGACTAGTAATCTACTGGTCCGTTATAGCGCTGACTTATTCCGGTTGGCCGTCATTTCCGCAGCGAAAGGTGTGATGCCGTCGTCTTGTGTAGGCAGTATAGTTGTAGCAAGCTTGGCCAAAACTCTTCTTTGATGTGAAGTGATTCCCAATCAGAATCTCTGCCGGTTGATTATTCCAGCCCTTTGAAATGGGTATCCTCTTGCTGGTGATGGGCCACCAAATAAAAGGCCGAATTATCGTGTGTGTTGTGTTGCCCATGGGCCAATGGGCCGAAACCAATTGGACTCTACATAAATTTCCTTTCAAAACCATCATCACGCAAGCGATTCTTCTTCTTTTTTTTTTCTTAGAAAGATCCGCAAGCGAAAAAACGGAATCATGCAACATATCAAGTGTCGACCGCCGGTCGTAGATTCAGCGCTGGTTTCGGTGGTTGCACGAGGGAAACTGGAACCTGCCAGCCGGTCCCGATCGCCGGCGTCGGTCAGTAAAAGCAAAACAAAGCGCTACGCTCGAATCAATACTTTATGGAAAAAAAAATGGGAATTATATTATAGCCGCGGCTCGCTCGAGCCGAAGCAGCACAACGAGAGCTAGCCGGGGCGAGCTCGTGACGGCGACGTCACGCGGGGCGAGCTCGCTCCTCTAATCAAATCCCCCACTGGCAGGGGGCACCGGCTGCGGCTGCTCTCCCGCGCTTGCTTTCGGCCAAGATCGCACGCAGCACGTCGCTGCCGAGCGACCGGATCGGGTCGGCGGGCGTCGCCGTCGGCACACTCCCCCCCAATGATGGATGCGCGTCGCAATTGGTTCGTGCGGCTACTAGCTGCTCGTCGCTCGTTTTCCACTCCTCGACTCCCTTTCGCTTTCCGGCGCTCTCCAAGTAGTTCCCTCGCGCCGCCGTCACGTCACGTCACGCTCCCACGTCATCGCCCGCGCACGCATGGTGTAACCGCTGGCGTCACGTCACCGCATCGCGCTGCCTGACGTGCGCCTGCCGTACGAGGAATTTATCATTTAGCCCCGCCGAGCAGACTGCCACCTGTTTAATTTCTTGCAGCCGTATTCATGGAGAAAAGACGACGTCTCTGTCTGATCTTCTCTGGTAAATTTGGTTATCACTGAGCTGTTTAGCTTAGCAACGGTCAGTTTCTTCTACCCGGCGTTTTTCTCGTTGTAGGCAGTAGTAGTAACTGTCGTGGCTGTGGACTCTTTAGGCACGTCACTAAAGCGACCAGAGCTTGCCGGTGACCACCAGGTTCACTGGTAGTCTCATCTCACGCACCGGTGAGCGACGCGTTGGTTCGTTCCCGATTCCCTGTAGCTCTGCGGCTCCACGGCTTCGTGAAGAGGCAGCCAGGCAGCGGTCATCTTCCTCCAATCCTCACCCGTCGTCGAATGATCAAACTTGCAAGCACACTGGACCCGCCTTGCTGGATCAGCAGAATTGCAGGTGGGGGTGCTCTTTCGAACGAGACCCTCACTAGCTAATTGCGAAACTGACCCTATATTATTCCTTCTTTTTTCCTGGCACTAATCTATCTGGCATTTTCTAGTTAAACCCCCCACACTACTGTCCCTACTTAATAAACTCTATCTGGCCTGCCTGCCTGCCTGCTGCTGCGTCCACCCATGGATCCATGCATGCATTGGCCCCCCGGCCGGCACATTGATCACGAGCCACCGAACTCGAGACACAGAAAAGAAAATGACCGATGATAGCGATACATTATCGTATACATGCATGTATATATAAAAATATATAAATATACACAGACAGGGATACCGACCCATGCATGGAGGATGTGTATATGTTCTGCACTACTACTGTTGCGCAAATACGTACAGTACAGAGCAGCCACATCAGACCGGTAACACGCCAAGCGGCGGTGAGCAAGACCAGTGGTGTGTGGCTGCATCGACCGGTACGTGGCCCTGCGCGCAGCACCCGCGGCCGGTGCCACCTATTAGCTACACGAGGGAGAAAAGGAAAAGGAGAAAGCGTAGGGGCGCCCGGCCGTAAGTCACTGTTCGTAGGCGATCGATCGTTCGAGCACGGCATATCTGGAAAGTGCGCAGAGACCGGCCTACATATGCAGGTAGCCACACCTACCTAGCTTTTTGCTTGTTTTAGCTCTTGTGTTGGGGGGACACACTAGCCACCAGCTAGGATAGCTTCTTATGTGCAATGCATGGATGGGCATTATATATATATATAAATATATATATTTATAGGGTATTATTAGGATGTGATATCTGTGGCTGATTGGTGCACGAGCTTTATTTCACTGTTGCAATGTATGATGAGATGTTGGGACTACTAGATGAACCATACAACGTGCGCGCGGCGGCCTTTGCTGTTGGTATATATGGTGGAGACATGCGTGGTCTTGATTTCTTGGATGGATCATGGATGGCATGGACAATGGTCGATATGCATGGCGCACGTACGTGCAGTAACATAAAATCATGCATGGACTCGATCCCTATGGTCACTACTATACCATCTTTCATCAGATTCTAAGTTGCATATAGCCAGTTCACCAGTAGCTGCGGCCCTAGCTCTGACCTAGTGACTCTGGCCGGCGGCCCCAAGCAAAAGCTGATGACGGCCGGTGAGATTGCAAATAGCCTGCAGGTCGGTGGCGAGCCGAGATGTATGGTCCTAATAAGTAGGGATGGGTGGGGGTGGAACCACGCATCCATATATACGTGGCCGTACCGCGCGCGGTCGCGAATGAATGGGGCCGTCCATGCTCACAAGGTACCTGCATTTATAGTGCTCGGTCGGTCGGTCGATCGGAGAAGAAGACACCCACACTTACCTCTTGGCCGGTCGTAGTAGGCCCATTCTAGCGGCGCCATGCGTGAAACATAATGAAAGGAAATGAGCAACGTGCTCCGTCCCTGCAACCATGCGCAATGCAAGCGCGGAAGGCATGTGCCTATATATGTACGTATACATAACTAACGAGCACATGAACAACAGTGCCGCCCCATGCACGAGCAGCTGGCACTCTTGTCGAGTAGGAGTATAGGAGAAATGGCGTCTCTCGCAAGCTACCCCTAGCTAGCTGATGGTAGCTAGTGCTCCTGTGCGGTGACCGTTAAAATATATATCTATATATGCTACACATATACTACGTACTCAAAAGAGATCGGCCGTGGTCCGATCGATCCGTGCCGTCGAATCGATGGGTGCGTTGCCGTGGATCGGCAATTATATATACCGATGCATGTTACGTAGTATTATTCCCATGGGATCCAAGGGGATGGAGAATATATATATATATATATATATATATATATATATTGATAGCAGCAGCCAGCTCGAACGAGCAACCGCGCATCATTTTGGCCGGTACCAGCCGTGGAGCAGGGCGTCGTCGTCGTCCTTGATATTGTTACGCGGTTCAGGAGCGGCATGCACGTACGTTTACTATATATATTCTAACCAACCCAGCAACTCTGCTGGATGGCCAGCCTAGATCTGGCTAAAACTAACGAAATGGACACGCTATCACAAGCTTGCCCCGTATGTACGTATATACGTATCATGTATACAGCTACATACAGCGTACGGAACGCACGACGCCGTGCGTGGAAATTTCTACGTACTCGTAGGGTACGAAGTACGTGCGCATGAATTATGAATTGCGCCACCACCCGTCTGGGCCGCCGTGCATGCGATCCGATCCGATCATCTCCTCCTCATCGTGCACGCTTCCGTGACCGTTCCACACGCGTATCACTACGACGTGGCGACGCAAACGCAGTACTCCGATCCGGAGATGGCGGGGCCTTAACTACTCGGCGCTGGACTCGAGGTGGTGGTCTCGGTCGATCGGTGATCGATCACGGTGTCGGCCAGCCGGCCCGGTTCCATAAATACCCGCCCGGATCGGAGTCGAGGAAGCGCGGCGGTGTGGGCATACGGCGGCGTGGTCCGTACGCGCGTACAGCAGACGCACACCAACGAATGTTCGTACGCGCGGTGTTTGGACTGATTTTAGTCATCGGATGTTTGATACCAATTAAAAGAACTAAATATAAGTTAAATATGAGTTAAGCATAAAATTAATTGTATAAATGGAGATTAACTCACGAGATGAATCTATTAAGCTAATTGATCTATCATTAGCACATGTTTATTGTAGCACAATATTATCAAATATATGAACTAATTAGACTTTATAGATTCATCTCCATTTGTGCCATTGGTTTTGTAATTATACTATATTTTATACTTCAAATATGTATCCAAACATAATGAATTAAAAAAAATCCTTGGCCGACTATAAATCCACCGACACAAGCAACGGCTCGATCGCCTAGCGTCGCGTACAAACGGAGTACCTGCCAGCCCTACTAGGAGATGCATGGCAAATCATCGGACTGTACGCAGTACGCTGGAGTACAACATGTTGACAAAGGCTTCAGATCTCATTGCCCGAAAAAGTGTTCCAGAAATTATTTACCGCAGGCAGGTACGGTACCTATACGCAACGTCAGAATAGTACTATCTGTTATTCACCGCAAGAGTATACCGTGCGGTGGGCGTCAAGATTTGTGCGTGCATGATGGATCGGATGCGCTTCCTGCATAGTATGATATGGCTGTAAAGCCGACAAAGCCTCATACTGGGTGGGCAGAGGACAAAGAGCTGGCCTGGCCTGCCTGTACTGTACGTACTTGCAGGCCAAAACCACGTCCATCCAATCCAATGCCCCTCCCCTCCAAACCCTGGTCCAGCTGCCAAGCCAGCTCACCCTGCAGGCCTCTCCTTCACTTTTACCCACTGCCTCGTGCTCTCCGTTTACCCACTATCGGCAGCAGTTCTTTCCTTTTTTTTACCCCTTTCTGCTGACTTCCATCCAGCTGGACAGCTTGTGGTGTGCATTGCTGACCAATGCAATGCTGATGCTGGGAACTCACACGGTGCCCGGCCATTGTTTCTCCTTGAGCAAATATATACTAGCAGTTGGCAACTATAGGAAGGCTTACGTGCCTTTAATTTGTGCAACGCGTTTGGAAATACTGCCGGTTTACAGCAGGCCTTTAATTTTACCTCCCTTAATTTATTTTGTTTGGATCCATATGAATGAGGACGGAGGGACTGAGATCGGGGTGCGATGTGCTCTGAGCGGACACCATCACGTACGTACGTGCCAGGCTGCCAGCTCACGCGTGCTTCATTCCAGCAAGGATTCGGGTTTGGAGGCAAGGCAGGCAGGCAGGCATCCCAGCTTGGGAGTGCGCGTATGGATCCCGTTTTCGAGGTTCCCCTCCCCCCGAAAACATATGTGCGTCGATCGATCTCGGTAGGTCGTGCGACGCAGCTGGATCTCCGCGAGCAATTGACCAGCCACTTGTCAAAGCGTGCTTTGCTGCTCCACCTGGACAAACCAAACAGCGAGCGCGCGCGGCGCCATGCTATGCCAGGCGGCCGGAGCAGGCCGTGGAGAGATCAGACCACCGTTCCGGTCCTCCGGATCCATCCTCAACAACGACGACGAGAGCATTTCGCGGCGAGCTCGAAGCTCCAAACAGAGATGAGAGATCCATCCAGCTCCGGCCCCAACAGAAACAGGGCTAGGCTGTGCTGTGCGGCCTGACCGAGTCGGTGGCAGCAGTCCGTCCAGTCCAGCCGAGCCAGCAGCAACCACCCCCACCGCACCGCACCAGGCGGCGGCAGCGTCTCGTCTCCCCGTCCCGGCGTCCCGCGGCCGTAAAGAAAGGGTTAATTTGGCGGGGCCGGCGGGCACAGCGGCGCACGCCCCCGAAACCATCCATCATCCATCACATGCCGCTCAGGAAGGAGGACCAAGCCGACGGCGACCACCCGGCCGCTCTCCCTCTCCCTCCAAATCTGCCGCTCCGCTGCCCCCTCCCCTGCCTGCCCGCCACCCCTTCCACGTGCGCCAGCTCACCGCCTGCCCCCCCAGCCCCCATAACGGCCGGGCCGCGCGCGTCCCCGCGGCGTCGGATCGGGATCGGGCGGTGGCCAACTAACCACGGCCGGCGAGGTGGGGCCCGCGGCACGGGCGTGGAGGAGCATTCACGAGGGGGCTCGCTCGACCTCCACCACCCGACTGGCTCCGTTCCGTCCACCCCGCAACTGTGTCTCCATGGGGAGAAAGCTTCCTCCTTTTTGCATGGCCTGCGGCATGCTGAAACCGTACCTTAAACCCTCGCCTTTTTCCTTGCTCCTCGTGTTGACCACTAGCATCTGTTCCTGGCTTACACCGTTGCCTGCTTAGTTTCACCACTCTTTTTTCTTAATATAGAAATTTCCAGGTTATTTCACAAAAGTCCTATGTACAACTACATCACGTAATCAGCCATTGTGAATTACTAGGAAAGAAAAACTCTCATGGTGACAAGCGGACACCTGCCCGCCAACAAATTAGCGGCAACAACACTAGATAATCTGTACCAAACTCTATGCCAGACTGTATAACCATTGTGTCTACATGATTGCCGCTTGCTTTTTGTGTTTTGGAATTTGCGTATAGAAATAGTGGGCACCTGATTCTAATGATTACATACGGGCATGCAAGTCAATGATTAACGCTCTGTATAATATTTGAGTTGTATACCTACAAACAATGAAAGACAATATCTACTAATATGTCCTAAAAGACTTCGTATAGTATTGCATCAAATCTTATATTAAAATTATGTTCTGTTATGTATATGTCAACCATATTTATGTAAACACATGTAGTACGTCTATTGCTTCTTCCAAGGGAGTTTATACATTTTGAAACAGGAGAAATGCCAAAACGGGCCGTATGCCATTATCAATCAGGGAAAGAGGAAGAAGGAAAGGGCTACTACCATCTCGTGAAAGCAAATACTAGGACACCAACCTGCCATTCCTGAAAATGTTGGAGACGGGCGGCGCTACTTAGGTCTTTGGGGCGGAGGAATATGTAGGTAGCAAGGTGTGGGGTGCGCACATGATTTTGGGTGGTGCGATGGGTGCCAAGTTGTTTTTTTTGGGGGGGGGGGGGGGGGGGGGGGGGGGGGGGGGCTAAGCTGACGTGGCAGGGCGGAAGCGGCATCTCGAGGAGCGCAGCGCGTGGGTGGGTGGTGAGATTTCGGGGCGCGTTTTCGAGCGCGAGGAAAAAAATAAAATAAAATAATGCCCAAATCAAAAGGGCACAGCGCAGGGAGCAGCAGAGCAGCAGGGAGGCGAAAGGGAAGCTGGGAGTGAGCGGAAGCCAGCTGGAGCTTTGGTACGGCCGGCCCGCCGAGACGCAGCTCCCGTCGCCGCTCGCAGAAGACCCTCCGCTTCCGGCCTCTCCCTGCGCCCGGTCCATGGGCCTCGTCGCATCGGTGTCACTGTTGGTTGCGCACGCTGTTCCTGTTGTTCTTCAGGTGGCGGAAGAGGGTGTGGTTCCTTGACATGCTTATGGGCCGCGTCCACGCGGGGGGTCGCCGCGCCTTTTGTTTCATGTCCAGAACTGTAGCCGCGCTGTCGCACCCCCATGTGTCCCACACACTTCACTATGCGCTCCGAAGCCGATCTCCCCGTTGTGCCCTCGGCCGCCCCTGCCCCTCCGGCCAACCCTAGCCATCAGGAAAATGATTTAGGGGTGCTGGTCCCCCCAAATCTTGGTGCTGGAATCAAACTGCGATCTCCTGGAAAACACAGGTAGGCAACGCGGCGCAGCATCGGATGAGATGAGATAGGACTGCGCGTGTGTCTTTTCTCGACTGTGAAAGGTGACTGACGATTTGTCGTTGAATATTCAAAATATACGGCACTTAAATAATCATTAGAAACTGTATATAGTTTAAATTTTCGTCGTAACACGTAATTTTTTAAGATTATCACATAGGCTAGCAAACACAAAAAGATTAAGATAACTCATCGATGTACCTCCACAAAGATGATAAATAAATTAATGTCTCCATGTTAGTAAAGTCCTAACGTGTTTAATACTTTAATGTAGATTTTAATAGATCCCACATGTTTCCCAGCATTCATTCCCATGTTTATTTGTATTAACAAACAGTTCGTACTATTCTACATTTAATGGCATACATATGGCTTAGTCATTTCCGGTGGAATTCTGTCTTTTTTTAATAAAAAAAATCATGTATAATGCCCGGGAGAGAAAGGTCTGGATTGTTCCACGGCAAAATGTCTTTGAATTCTTGGGGTGGGCAAAACGAGAGAAAACCACGTACTCCTGCAGCACAGGCGATTGTTCCACCCTGCGGCGGCAAAGGCACCGCGTGGTGGTGGGCATTCATTCCGCTCCGATCCGCGGCGGCAAAGTTCGTTAATCCTCGTGGAGCTCGCTTTAACGGTCTCTCTCCTCCTCCGAGATTCTTCATTCTCCGAGCCAACCAGAGAGCCCAACAGCCCACGCACCCGCCCTTTTGACCGCACGCAACACTTGACCGGTCTTGGCATGCAGACGCAGGCGGCTTCACCAACACACACACACAGCGATCCCTCCCAGCTGCTAGTAATTATGCCCTCCATTTTTCCAGCGCCGCACACATGCCCGATTCCCCTCCATGGCTTGCTTGCCGCATTGCGTCCATGTGCGTGTGCCTCCGACGGCAACGGCAAGGACAACCTACATAATCACCGCGGAATTCTGCGTCTGCTGCTGCTGCTTGATTATCAGTGCTGCCCCCCCCCCCCCTCCCCCCCACCCCCGGAATAGTTTTTGTTATCGCTTAACCACGCTTATCTCGGGTGTAATGAGCAATTAAGCGTGGTCGCCGCCGCTTGCTGCCGCCCCGGCAGGCGTGCGAGCTCATGTCGCGGCATATACTTGTACAGTGTGTGTAGTATGCAGGGGGAGGGCGCGCGGTTTCAGCAATTATGTCGTCATACATGCGACGGCAGCAGCACGGATGGATGGATGCGCGTAGAAAAGTGTGGAAATCTCGGACAAAATGACGCGTCGTGTCGTACTTGTGGTCGACGAGCGATCACGAAGCGGTCTAGAAAGTGACTTCCTGGACTGGAAGGAGGAGAGCAACAGAAAGGAATTCCTCCTTCAAGCGGTCAGTTCAGTAGTAGGAAATTGCGGCGAGAGCCTTTGCACCTTTGCTTTTTACGCTTGGGTCCAGGGACGCGTGCATGGCCATTCCTTTCGACCGCGAGGCTTTAATTACGTCTCCGTGTGTAATCACATAGGCCATGTGTTGGGACAGCGCCTGCCCCTGCCGCTGCCTAGGTAGACTGCGAACGAAGCAAAGGCGGCAGCAGCGGCAGCGGCAGCGTTCGCGCGTGCCTGCATGAGCTAACTGTAAATGAGCTATCTCCAAACCGGTGGGCCTGGCCTGGTGGATGCTACGGCCACGAGCGCCTGCTCGCCGGCTGCCGGCCGCAATTAATAGCCCCACCACTGACCACACCCCCCGCGTCCCGTCGAGCAGGACGGTGTGGTAGGCGGCCTGGCCTGTTCATGGCTTCCTCGACTATGAACGAACCAACGGAACTCTGAAAAACATCCGGCCGAATCGCGTACCAAATGGAGCCTCGCGTCGCGTTCTCGCACCCCACGTGTGCACCCCAGCGCAGCGCAGGCGCCCAGGCCGGACACATGACGCGCGCGATTCATTTCCTTCCTACCATCCACTCGCGTACGACCCGGCGGCCGCCTGGTCCCTCCCGGTCAAAGCTGCCGCCGCTGGTTCGGCCGGACCGGATGGGTCGTCAGGCGCGAACCGAGCCCAGCGGAAACGGGCTAACCGAACCGTGCGAGCCGAGCTGAATGGAAGGAAGCTGGGCGGTGGGGGCCGTCGCGATCCGCCTCCCCCCGACAGAGGTCAAAGGCCATGCCGTCCCACGCGCCGCCCCACCCCACCCCGCGCCCATATCGGCAATTCCGCGGCGCGCACGGGGGCGCCCCCGTCTTTTCGCCCTCCCTCCCTCTGGGCTGGCTCCCGCAAAGCGCGCCCACCGCCGCCGCCGCCGCGCCGCGCTGGCCTGGCCTGACCCACCTGCGCGCCTGCCTGCGTGTGCCGGCCCACCGCTGCCGCCGCTCCGCTCATGTGTCGTTGGAGCGGAGTGGACTCGCCTCGGGCGCTCGGCTGGCTGGCTGGCTGGGGCTGTCGCGTCACCGAATTCCCCGGGAGCGCGGGGGCTTCTCTGCATGAATGAACTGCGTCCTGGCATTAGTTGCCAACACAACGTACAAAAAAGAAGAGAGAAATCCACGAGGATAGTAGTAATCTCTCTGGAGTGGATAGGACACCGAACATGACAAATCCGAGCGACGTCTCGTGCAAAAACTCAACAATATACGGACTATAAAGCAGATCGAGCGTGGCTTTATTTTAAACCCGAGGACGCAAACGCAGCGCATGGGCAAAGACTCCCCGAAGCAGGTCAAAGGCGAGGAGAGAAAGAGCATTTCACCAAGAGGTAGCAGGGACAGGTGGCGGCTGCCGCGAAGCAGAATAGGGGGGAACGTGGAGGGCGGAAACGAAAGAAAACCGGGGCATAATAAAAAGAGCAAAGCCCAGGCCGCGGCCACGCTCTTGGCTTCCTCCACCTATTTCTATTTCTCCCCCTCCTCTCTTCCCCCCCTTCTCTCTCTCTCTCTCTCTCTCTCTCTCTCTCCTTTCCCCACTAGCCGCCCCTCCCCTCCTCGCCGCTCTCTGTTCCATCCCATCCCGTCCCATTTAGCCATTCCGTCGCGCGCCGCCGGCCGGACGCCGCGTCCCGGGCGCGCGTGCGGATTCGCGGCTCCCGGGGAGGGGGCAGGAGCGCGCGCCCCTGGGATGCCGTGATCGCCGCCGCGCGCGTTTGGAGCCGGAGGGGGGCCGGGCGGCGGGGGGGATGGGGCGGGTCGGGCTCGGGGTGGCGGCGGGATGCGCGGCGGCCACGTGCGCGATCGCCGCGGTGCTCGTGGCGCGCAGGGCGTCCGCGCGGGCGCGCTGGCGGCGCGCCGTCTCGCTGCTCAGGGAGTTCGAGGAGGGCTGCGCCACGCCGCCGGCGCGCCTGCGGCAGGTCGTCGACGCCATGGTCGTCGAGATGCACGCGGGCCTCGCCTCCGACGGCGGCAGCAAGCTCAAGATGCTGCTCACCTTCGTCGACGCGCTCCCCACCGGGTACGGCCCCTTCTTCCCCGTCCCTCCTTGTGCTGCCTGCTGTGCCGTTGCCTTCCCTCGTTCGTGGCCTCGCGGCTCCTTGATTTGAAGCGCTTGTTTCCTCCTTCCCTTTTCGAGTCCCTTTTCAGATTCTTGATAGAACGCACACAAAATAAAGTTCTTCCCCCCCTCTATTTCTTAACTGACATGTTGGTAGTTGGATCATACCCTTGCATCTCGCCAGCTTGCTCGGTTTCGATGTTACTCCGGTGCGTGCACGCAAATGTGATTTCTTTTTCTTCGGTTCCCCCTTGCCTTCCGACTGATGTGGAGCGACGCGCATTTCTGGCTTTTCCTTCGGGTGTCCGTGCGAAATGCTGCGCGTACGGATTCAGCTCGTTTTTATTTTCGCAGCTTGGATTTTTCATCGGTTCAGTTGTTTTTAAAAGCGGCGGCGCACAAGGACGCACATTTCTAACTTGTTTGCGCCCAATGCAGTGTGCATTGGGCGTCCCATTCTCCGGACTAGTCGTGTCAGTGCTCAGTACGAGATCGTCCCACATGATTCTGCTTCTCCTTTTCCTTGCTTCCTGCTCTTCTTCGGCGTTGCTGTGCAATGGCGAACAAATTTGGGTCTCTACTTTTCTGATGTGTTCTTCCAACAGTGAACGAATTTGGGCCGTTACTTTTGCTGATATATTTTGTTCATAAAGCCGCCATCTTTATTCGATTCCGCATAATGCCGCGCACATCTCATCGATTTTCCTCGTGGAATTCCCGCAAATACGACGTCATAAAGTTGCCATCTTTGTTGGAGCGGGACACAACGATGCCCATTTCTTGCTCCGTCTCCGCGGGCGCTCGGAGGCTACAGCCTTGTTGCGTCTAATCGCCGTTCTCCGGTGGGTTTGAACAGTCCTGATGCCTGATGCCGCCTGCGCTGCAGTGCTGCTCCTTAGTGCTGGCGCAGCTCCGGGGCTGAGACCATTAATCTCTCGGCAGATGCCAAGAAGTTCTCTTGTGGCCCTTATGCCGCCTGGGGCAAGCACTGTTGGGTTGACGCTTGCATTCATGGAGGGGTTTGGTGTCCTGATCGCCATAAAGGGGGTGTGGAGCGTGGCATCTTGGGACATGAACCTGCCTACGCTTTTATGCGCCCAGCGTTGGGTTCACAGGCGCCAGGTTGTATTCCACAATGGCAATGTGGCCTGGGACGTTCTCTGTCAGACGGGAATCGTTGCTTGGGGAGGCCGCTCCTTTTGGTGTGCAAGAATACCTTATGATGATGATGATGACGGCGGAGCCCTAATGCAGAAATGTTTCTGGGTTCTACTGGACGGGGATCCTCAGCTGTTGTTGGTCCAAGGCTGGGGTCCGGTGTTGTTCCCACAGTTCATCTGATTCCAAGCTGATCATTCAAGCTGCCGGCCAAACCAAATATTAATCTGCTTACTTCCCATGGAACCTATTCGTTTCTACTGATTTGTTGGAGCTGTCTAGGTTCAAGGTTTTGTTTTAGGTAGCTGCTCTTGCAACAGCTTAGCGGGACGGTAGAACCGTCTACATGACAGATGGATACACATTGGTTTGGTTGGCGTTTTGTTCTTTTGCTTCTGTCACATGTTTGGATTTTAGTTCCGTGATGTTTCTCATTCATCGCCAGTGCGGGTTCTTGGTTATTCCTTATCTGTTTTGTGATGGTAATGGAACAATTTCTTCTGGGTTTGCATAGCCTTGTGCAGCATGCAGTATGCTTGAACTTGATGTCATTAATTTATCTTGATCGGTTTCATATTTGCTTAGGAATATGCACACTGCTCCTTTCTTTCATCTTTGCCAGATGATATTGCATCCATTTGTTTCTGTTTAAGCCTATCAGTTTTTGCTCAATTTCATAAGCTTAGCAACACCAGTTTTGTACCCATAACTGATTTGCAATTTTGTACTTCTATTCTATAGTGCCTCCGTAGGAGATATGAGCATCTTCCATATTAGGACATTTGTTTGTGCAACATTTGGTACTAAGAAAGTCTTTCTCCAATTTGCTCTTTATTACCTGAGAATATGAGTTTTCCTATTTTCGCATGGCAATTCAATGACCGCTATACAATATTAGATTGCATTTGTGTCTCTAAAGCTGCGCTAACCGTTAGGCAGTGATTTAGCCATCCTTTATGTGGTGGCTGGTGGCGTGCTAGATATGAAAGATTGCTAATGTACAAAGGTGTAGTGGAAGGTGTGGGGAGGTGCGCTAGCTGTTAGAACACTAAGCAAGTGAGATGTGCTACCCATTAAACCTGCACAAGGGAGATGCTCTAGCTGGTAGAGCACACACACAAGGGAGATGCATCCATGGAGTTGGCTTTGAGCTGGCATGGTGTCGTTCTGTGGCTGGCTGTTAGAGTACTCACAAGGGAAACCCTCTAGCCGGAAGAGCACACGCACAAGGGGGATGCATTCATGGAGTTGGCTTTGAGCTGGCAGGGTGTCGTTGTGCGGCTTGTCGTCAAGGGGTAGTGCACTTACTTTTGGTATGCAACATCAGACAGATAGCGGCTCCTGCCCACATCCGTTGCTTGTCATTGCATGCACAAACGGCTATTGTCGTCTTGCATGGCTTGTTTGTATTGTAAGACTGAAGCATGAGTTTCCTGGGTCAGTAGGTTGAATCGGTTACTATGAGGAGGTTAGTAAATTGTTGTCATGACAAATGTTTCATGCTTTTTCAACAAACTGATTGTAAGAAATAGTAGTATGCTTCTAAAGATGGGATGGAGTAGGGGTGACCCTCATAGTCATAGAGTTAAAGAAATGTTATTCTTCTCCTAGAAGAACTAATCGTCCCTTTCAAACCATGTAACACTTTCGTGCATTGCATGTCATGGAGAACAATTTATGTAACTTTACTTTTCTTACCAGAGCGACCATCTAAATTCAGATTGTGTACCCTTTACAGAAATGAAGAAGGTATATATCATGCCATTGATCTTGTAGGAACAATCTTTAGAGTGTTGAGAGTAGAAGTTGGTGCGGGATCTGTGGTAACCAGTCGGAAGGTTGAACTTCCCATCCCTGAGGAATTGACCAAGGGTACAATTGAGGTGCTTGTTATTTCATACAATTTCCAATTTCTGATATAAAGTATGTTTCTTATATGTGTCTCTGATATCTTGTTTGACCGCAGGAGCTATTCAACTTCGTTGCCATAGCACTGAAGGATTTTGTAGAAAGAGAAGATCGAAAAGATGAACAAAAGGCGCTTGGTTTCACATTTTCTTTCCCAGTTAGGCAAACTTCAGTCTCTTCAGGGTCATTGATTAGGTGGACTAAAGGCTTTTCGATTGAAAATGCGGTAAGGAAACTGATTTCTGTTACAGAACCGTGCTCACTGTGATAGATGGATTTACATGCCATTTAATTAATAAATCACGAGTCATTGTATTGGTCAATGATTGACACCTTGCTAACATTGTTTTCACAATATTAGGAGATACATAATCTTTTTTTTTTATGGAGAATGTAACATGTGATGCACATGGAAGGTTGATATGTACATGTAGACTTGAAACTTGTTTTCTACCACCTTATTCATTGTGCTAATGGCCTGATTACCCTATCATCACCACCTTATTTCTCCACTTTATATCTCACTTGTGTATGTATATACTGGGAAAACACACATTGCTTTGCTTTGGTGTATGATTGCTATTATGTTCAGTTTATGATTCTATTTTTTTATACACTTTCTGATGTCAACTATGGAATATCAGGTTGGGAAAGATGTGGCTCAATGCTTAAATGAAGCTCTTGCTGGGAGTGGACTAAACGTGCGAGTCACTGCTCTGGTAGGTTGCTTTGATCATTTTGTCACACTTGTGCCTACATCTGTTGGTACTGTGTTTACTTTGATCGTTTCTTCACATTAGGCAAGCCTCTTTTACACATTGATTAACATGGATCATATTTAGTGCTATGCACATTCAATATGGGTGCCCTTGCTTGTGTATAGTGAAGTTAATTTGTACCAAATATTTGATTGAGAGCATGATCATGCACCGAACAATGTCACACATATTTTTCTTTCTTTTTTTAATTAACAAGGGGGAACACAATGATCATATAATTCTCTAGCAGCTTATTTGTTCCATGGAAGTTAATAGCTGTGTGGTTGCTTGTAAGATATGCTATCCGTGTACTGTTGAATCTTTTCCTGATGCCAGCCTTTCCTAAATTATCAAAGTTCCTTTATTTAGTTTGGTTTCCTGATGAAGTTACAAATTTGCATTTCACCAATCATTTTCTACGAGCTACCAAGGGAGTACTGTCATCCGCATTCTCAACCAGCATGTTCTGCTCTGGTTATTGCTTTTTAATTATTGTGCAGCACCAATACCTTCTAAATACTTATCTTATTTTCTACTTAGGTGAATGACACTGTGGGGACATTAGCTTTAGGGCATTATCATGATGAGGATACAGTGGCTGCTGTGATCATCGGGGCTGGCACCAATGCTTGCTATATTGAGCGCACTGATGCAATTATTAAATGCCAGGGTCTCCTTACAAATTCCGGTGGCATGGTATATTCTTTTTCTACTTTGTTCTGTAGTCAAATTATCTATTTTCTCTAATGTTCCTGTGGCTAAAAAGAATGTTGTTCTTATGTTTTACGTTCAAATATTCAATTCGTCAGGTAGTAAACATGGAATGGGGCAATTTCTGGTCATCTCATTTGCCACGAACTCCTTATGACATCTCCCTAGATGATGAGACACAAAATCGTAATGATCAGGTGACACTTAGTGTAAAATACCTTCTGCAATATTTGTACCCTTGGCTAGTAAGTATGGCTGAACAAATTTGTCATTGATACAGGGCTTTGAGAAAATGATCTCTGGGATTTATCTTGGGGAAATTGCAAGGCTGGTGCTTCATCGAATGGCTCTAGAATCAGATGTTTTTGGTTATGCTGCTGATAATCTATCTATCCCCTTCACATTGAGGTAAATTTAATGCTTGCTCTTGCTTATCTGGTACTCTTATGTACCTCAAGTGTTTTACTATCCCTTCGAACTTTAGGCTACTGCATCTTTTTTGTAAGATTCATTCTGCTCCCATGTTAAAAGTGCCGGTGGTTATTTTCTTTAGTGGAGTACTTGGAATCCTCGCTGCTCAGCTGAGCATCTTACTAGAACATTTCGAATACTTCTGTCACTGAGTTTTGAAAGGGAAAACTTTACTTGGCTGATTTCCTTGATCTGAATTTCAGTGCCTAATTAAAGTTTTTCGCACAAACTACTACTAATATATGTTTGCCATGTACCGTTTGTGTTCCAGCACACCGCTTCTGGCGGCAATTCGCGAGGACGATTCACCAGATCTGAGTGAAGTCAGAAGGATACTGCAGGAACATCTGAAGGTCAGTTTTCCTGATCTCCGCAAACTCAAACACGTGTGTTTGCTCCAACCTGTATGTACTGAACGGTTTTGATTAATCTGTTCCAGATACCTGACACTCCTCTGAAAACCCGAAGGCTTGTCGTCAAAGTCTGTGACATAGTCACCCGGAGAGCTGCCCGCCTAGCTGCTGCTGGGATCGTCGGGATACTGAAAAAGCTGGGCCGGGATGGGAGCGGCGTGGCTTCAAGTGGGAGAATGCGAGGGCAGCCTCGACGGACGGTGGTGGCGATCGAGGGTGGCCTGTACCAGGGCTACCCGGTGTTCAGAGAGTACCTAGACGAGGCCCTGGTGGAGATCATGGGGGAGGAGGTGGCGCGGACGGTGGCGCTGAGGGTGACGGAGGATGGGTCAGGGGTGGGTGCTGCCCTCCTTGCCGCAGTACATTCGTCGAATAGACAGCAAGGTTCCATATAGGGAGAGATGGTGATACAGGAGCTAGCCCCTCTGTGCAAATGTAAAAAGGGTCATTGTTTGATATCTATATTGATATATATAAAATTCGGTCCTGTGCAGAGAAATCCCATTTCTCCTTCCTATCTCAGCTCTTATTAGCTTCCTTTTTCTTTTGGGTACCTGTGAGGCAAGAGAAAGTTGTTATTAGGAGTAAGTTCAATTCTTTTTATTTATTTATCCGTAAAGGGAGCTAATCGTTGTAAATCTGAGCTGCTGTTATCTTTAGTGAACTGATCTTGCAGGCCTAATTCTCTTGAAAAGCTGATGATTTATTTTTCTGAAGGATGCTGGACATCACATGTACCTAACCTTATCGCTGAAGAAATTGATCCTTGAAGGTGAAGGCTCATCGACCGAGGGATCAGTGATCAAATAATAAGATTTTTGATATTTCAGTTTGATGACCACAGTAATGATTTGACATCTCAGTTTGACCTTAACCCTGTTTAGTTGCTTTCCCAAAGAGAGATTTCCGCTCTTCTACGATTTAAATGGCAGGCACGTGATGCGTTTTGCTGTTTCTTGCTAGCACTTGCCAACATCATAGGTATTATATTGGTAAAAGGATAGAGTAGATACATGCTTTTTTACGAGGGAAAATGGTATATTAGATATTTAGATGTTTTTAGGGGTGTATTAGATATTTAGATTTTTTTGGGAGGAGATATTTAGATATATGAGGACAGAATGCATTTGTCGAAATTGGTTAAGAAGCCCAATAGTAAAAGTGGCCTATACAACACGCCAGTACGTGTGTGGGCCATGGGCCTCAAAAGGCGAAAGTCGGAGCCCATGCGGAGGTCGGCGCCTGCGCCATTCGAAAGGCGCGACGGCTTTTTCTTCCAGAAGGATCCGAGCCACACGTCGGCTCCTCCCATCTCCTCCGCCTCTGCGCGCGCCCCCGCCGTGGCTTGCCAACGTTCCGCCGGCGTCGGACACGACGTGAGCTCTCTTCCCTTCGACCGCCTCCCAATCTCAACCACCCTGATCCACGCCTCCCTTCGCCGTTCTGATCTATGTGTTCTGTTTGATAGATTGGGGTCTCGAATTCTACTAATTGGCGTTGGGCCTATCGGATCGAATTTCGCTGATACAACAACAAGGATTGTACGATTCTTCTGCGTATGGTGCACGGGCGGAGGATTTTACCGGTAAAATCGGGAGGTGAAGTGCCTTTTACTCTTCGCGCTTCAACTGTTGTTTTGTCGCGTTTTGATCCCCACAAGTTGCTAATATAGGCCATCCTTTCGTTATTGCTAGTGTAGAAGAGCTGTGAATTGTGCGTTGCGCGTTTAGAATTTGGCCTGCATTATTGCTGTGGATTGTATCGAATCCTTCTGATGTGGCCTCTCGTTTGATCTTGGAAGGATAAGGTGGATTAGACTGACAGTAACAATGCGGTCAGCTAGAAGTAATTTCAGGCGAATGACCATATTTTTTACTTTCCAATCAACTTATCTTTGACATGGATGGGATGACATATCACCAACTAGGAGAAGAGGACATGTTCCTTTCCTTCGATTTTTGCCAACAATGTAACTCGGAAAATGTAGTTCGTAAGGTGGGTACATCTACGACACAGTAGCTGCGTCTGCAATAATTAGATGCACACGAGATGTTATAAACTCGGTATTACGTCCTTGACGGTTGAGTTTTTTACAGGGTGATATTTGTTATTAAGGGCTGTCTGTTATCAGTTATCAAAGGGATCCGTGGTAACACACGGCTATCAGTTAGTGTAAATTGGTGGTGATAATAGAGGGCACACAAGAATTTTACTAACACCATGACAGAGATGGTTTCTATCTCGATCATCTACCTTCTATTCTTTTTCCTTTGGTGAGGTAAGATAGCTTTAAGTGATGGATGTGTTTCGTTGGTAAGAATAAGATAGATTTAAGTGACGGATGTGTTTTCGTTCAGTATCGTACGAACTGATTAGATATTGGCATACACGTAGTCTAAAGTCTAAACAAAATTGAAAGGAAATCTGCATATTATGACAGACAATTAATCGAGTAGGTGGTTGAAATGGTAAATAGCAGGGCTCAACTGCGTAGAGCAACTCGGAAAGTTATACCATAGAATTTTCAAATCGATATATTCTCTGCTTCCTGCACATGTTCTTTATACTGCACATGAGTTTGCTTCATGGAAGACTAAACATGAAATGGGCTCTTCGATAGCTGTAACATAGCTGTTCAGAGTTGGTTGATATCTGGTATCATGTTGGCAGCTGATAAGATTGCTCACATAGTTATTGCAGAAGATTTGATTGTGCCATTTTATCTAGATTCGTAGCTTCTATTCAATAGTATTCCAATTTTGAAACTTCTCGTAACCTCACTAATGATATTCATCTTGTTGCATCCGCATCTAACGGGCATTGAACATCAACAAATAACTGTTGTGCCTGATTCAGTTAAGACTCACAACGCAGTTTTAAGTCTATGCGAAACAACTGACCAGGCTTCATTGTAGTTTCCATAACACTCCTACCTGCTTGTTTTTAGTGCTTTTTGTGTATTTATTCTGGAGCATGCAGTCCTGTAGTAATATCACTGCTAGATAGTATGCTCACTACCTGATAGTACATAATACTGATATTTATCTAATTAAGATCTAATCAGAGGAATGGTCTATATTTTTCTCCTCTAATAATTTAGACCATTCACTTGCTTCTTGTGTTATGCTTTCCTTTTCTGTATTACAAAAATATGTTTATGCACCACTTATTTTATCTTGCACATTGCAGTAACTTTGAACCTTTAGTTTAATTTATATTTCATCTCAATGTATGTCCTCAAACCATTCTTAGTGTTTTACTTTCAATAGCCTGCCTGCTAAACATCAATGTTATCTACTAAGTACTTCATAAGCATTTTTAACTAAAACGAATGCATGCAAGATTACAACTCTATTTGGTGACCGGAATAGGATTACTGGCCACCTGGGCCCTTTTACAGGCATGAATTCATTTGGATACTATTGCTTTTGGGTGAACCTGTTGGGGGAATCATTCCACAAACGTGAAGAACTACATGTATGAATTTGAAGCAAGGAAGCATCTTTGGATATTATGCTGTTGTTGGATATGAATGTCCCTGTATATGAGAACTTATATTAGTACCAAATATGAGCAGAACCTGTATTGTACATGCAGTTCAATATACAGATTATAACGGTGTCGTTTACTTTCTTTTAGGAGTCTGAATTCTATATCCTGGTTTTCTTTGTTTTCTGCTGACAATAATTAGGAGATGACAGCACATTATTATTGCTTGCTATATGATATAAAAACTGATGTCAGTTATCAACTTATCATGCAAACCTATAATTCTGCTTCATGGGAGATCTATCATTTCACATTTTTTTCAGTTTCAATAACTTCGCTCTTGATTTCTTATTCAAATTCGTGCTACATGCTGTTAATAGTTAATGCACAAGTCCAGAGAATTCCAAAATGTTTTCTGTTTCCAGACATCATGATTGATAAGCAGCTTCACTGTTTTGGCATGCACATATAATGTTCTGAGTCATAGACTAAAGTAACCTGCTGCATTTATGCAGGCAGTCCTGAGATGAGGGGCTAGTTACATGTGAAATAACAGGCAGTGTTATTTGCTAATCAAGGATCTACTCTCATGCTACTTTCTGCATTGTCGTTAACTGAAAATGCAAAGAACTCAACATGAGTTCCTTGGGACGCGGGTTAGTGATCAGTTGATCAGCACAGCTCAAATCTACGCTGTAACAACAGCTGGGTTACGCGTGTTACTTGGACCTCTACAATCCTCCAATGATTGCCTCCAAAGTTGCATTCACCAGTCAGAGTTCAGGTGACGCTGCTCCACTTTGAAGTACTGCTTCGAGGTATCTTCGGCCACTGAAGTCGCTATGCTGTGTCTTCAGGCTAGCTACCTTCCGTAGATATTGTCTTTACAGGGAGACTTTTACCTACACTTTTGTACAACATATGCTCTACAAAAGCCTTTAAATAGCAGGAACTGTCACAAGGACAACGGCAGTGACGCCTTTGGGAATATTCTCTGTCCTGGTGCTAGGATGGCTAGGGGATCATACGTGTGTTTCCTCCGTTCAAATGTCTCCCACCTCGCTCCAAAGTGGGCTTTCCACTGCTGCTGTGTGGTGTAGGGTGCCAGATACTGTTTCATCCCAATATCGGCCTCTTCACAGAACTCAACTATTCGGTTGTTCAGGTTCATTGCATGTGCAACGCTGCCGTGACCTGAGAGAGATGGTGCTGAAGAAAGGAACCCCACCAGGTAGAAAATTTCCTCATCTGGTATGACTACTGACGTTCTGTTGTCCCACCTGCATCAAAATGAATAGACCAATTGAGCAATCTAAACCGCAACTAGATTAACTTATTTGAGACAGTAATTTTGCAAGTGAAGTTAAGTTACTTTGATTTGTTCACTGGGTAAAGCAGTATGGGACCATTGTTGCTATCTTTCAGGGTCTTGCCGAAGACTTCCTTAGCAAATCTTTGGATTGAGCTCCTTGGGATTAGAAGATTCAACCAAGGGTGTGGAACTTCCCAGAGGCCTTGTGCCCTCAGCTTCACCTCGGAGGTGTGCACCCTGTCCAAGAACTCCAGGTACGTGACATCGGTGTGGAATAGAGTAGACCGGATGTATCTAAGTCGAGATAGCAGTGCAGTAAGTTCCTGAAACATGTATGTTACAGTTACTATGAATGATGAAGTCACATGTCAACATCTCGGTGCAAACGGAAATAATGAACTCACCTGTTCCATGATATCTGCTTCGTCACTGTTGAAGTTCTTAGTTAGCTCGAGGCAGTATAGAACCCTTCCATCTGACTGAAAACGGCTTGCTTGGACTGGGTCCTGTGGCTTGAAGGACGTCCTCCAGTTGCTGAGGATGCCTGTCCTGTTTATGATGACAAAACCTTCAATGTAGTCAAAGGTGTTCTCTGCCATGATCAGCATCTCCTGGTCCTCGGTGAAGCTTGCAAAATCCGAGTAAAGAACTCTGATCCACCTCACCTGTCATTGTAAATATCCATTATTTAGTAAATGACTGCATATCCTATATATTGGATGGAACCAAATGTTCATTTAACTGAATTGCTTGTTGACTTACCATCTTTGGAGCAGGCTCAAGGGCAATCCTTGCCCTGGTGATGATCCCGAACTGACCGAGACCGCCGAGAGCAGCGTAGAAGAGATCAGAGTTCTCCTCGGGCGAGCAGGTAACAACGTCTCCTCTTCCTGCATTTTGGTAGTCGCGACATGGGAATCAGCAACTGTTTTTATCTTGGGTTATGTGCTCCTAGCTAGCTAGTTCAATGCTTTTGCGGGTTCGTTTGAGACCTGTCACAATCTCCAGTTGATTGACATTGCTGACCTGCGGTCCGTGGCGGAACGCCTGGCCGCTGACCCCCGCATTAGACAACGTGCCACCGACCGTGAGATGGAGATAGTCGGTCCAAGACTTGGGCGCCAGGCCGTGCTTGAGGGTCTCGTGGAGCACGTTGATCCAGAGCTCCCCTCCTGGGGCGTCCACAAACGGAGACATGCCGCCATGGACTACCTGGAGCCTGTCACTGCCCCGGAGCGACTCCATCCTGACGACGATGCCCCCGGCAGCCTGGGACTGGCCCATGAGCGAGTGCCCGTGGCCGCGCGCGGCGACGGTGAGGGGCGAGCGCTCGCCCAGGGAGAAGACGTGCCTCAAGGTCGTGGCGATGTCGGACACGGAGCCGGGGTGGAGCACGGCGGCCGGCAGCAAGCTGCAGCGGTTGCCGAAGTCCCGCGCCATGGCGGAGGTGTCGTGGAAGCTGAAATGGCCGTCGAGGCGCAGCGCCCCGAGGGAGGAGAGGACGTCGGCGTCGGGCACGTGCATGGTCACCCCGCCGAGCGCCAGCAGCAGCAGCAGCTTGAAGCAGTGCTCCAGTGACGGCTTCATGGTGGCCGGCCGGCCGGCTGGCTCTTCAATTTATAATTCAACAACCCAACCAAAAGGATGGAAGTTTGGCAGGTTGGTAGGAAGCTTGGAATTTGAAGGTGGAGATGGAGAGGGCTTCTTGTAGAGTGGGAGATCTTGATGATGAGGTGCAACAAGAGCAGGAGACGGACTGACGGGGGTGGAGAGAGAGAGAGAGAGAGAGAGAGAGAGAGAGAGAGAGAGAGAGAGAGAGAGAGAGAGAGAGAGAGAGAGGGTGTAGGCGGTGGTGGTGGTTGTCCATGCAGGGGAGGGGAGGGGGTCTCTCTATATAGGAGTAGGAGGGGGAGCTGCGTGAGGCGTGAGTGGTGCGGTCAACTAAGTCAGTCCTGGGCGCTGGCTGTTTGGTAAAAACCGTATGACGACTGTCTGCCTGCCGGCTTGGCTTTGTTGCTTGCAAATTCGGGCACAGGCATGCCCTAGTGGTGCGTTGCGAAAGTTTCTTTTTTTTTTAGCTTTTCAAAAAAAGTTTCTTTTTTTAGAGCACGGTGTTGTTGCTTTGTAGCTCCTATCTTGAGCAGGGGGGGAACATAACAAGCTAATGGCCAGGAGGCGATCTCACAGAAAAGAAGGGGGCCGGATCCTCTGTTCCAGCATCCGTCGGCGCTCTCTCAGACAGTCACATGGCTTGCATGCGTCTGTCCCTGCCCAAACCCACAGGACATCCGTATGTTTTGGTCGCTCGCTGGTCATATGCTGTTGGACTGGAGCTCGGCCGGGCCTCTGCTGCTTCTGTGAAGGAGCCTTCCTTACCTCACTGCGCTTCTCTAATCTAATGAATGATAAACAAGGCAAAGCTCGCTGGAGTTGATCTTTCGGTTAGCTCAATCGTATGGACATGGATTACTTGGGATATTTCTTTCTCTCCCTCTCTCGATCTCCCCCTCTCTGCTGGTAGTGAGTGGTAATTGATAATTCCAGAGGGTCAGGAGCTTTCAGATGATAAATGTTTGGCATAATCACTTGCCCCACTTGACATCCCCCCCGTTCAGCCACTTCACTCATCATCCCGTGTTCCAGCCTTCCTTTCCCATGTAGCAGTGCCTGCCATCGTTGTTGAGCTGAGCTTGTTCGTCCGGGAATTGATGAGAAGGAGAGCAGCCAGTAGCCGGTAGGGGTCCTCACAAGTTCGTTTCCCGAATCCAGTAGCATCCGGGTGATGGCAACATGGGCACACATGCGCAACCACCTTTGTGGTACGACTTGGACCGTCGCATTTGCTGTTGCTGCCCGACCCGACCCCAGCGTATGCGGAAGCCCAGCCCGGCAACGTACACGGCACAGCAAGCGATCCGATTCTCTTCTGTGTGGACGCCCCGGAGATCGACCACCCGACCCAGAGCAGACACGGACAAGAGCTAGCTGATCAGAAATCCAGAACGCTTGTGACTTGCAGGGGCGAATGTTGGCGTCAGGAATTTAAAGTGCAGGGGGGGGGGGCGTGATGGACACCGGCGGACGGTAACGCATCGGGACGCGACCAAGTGGAGTGGTGTGGTCCGGTCCGGCCGAGCACTAGCACCAAGCAAGCAAGCAAAGGGGTAGCAGAGCAGAGAGGCCGCCACTTTGACCGTCACCTGCACGTCCATCCTGTCCGGCCGCATGCCTGGTAGGCAGACTCCACCACACCGGAGGCGGAGATTCTCCTCCCTCCCTCCCTCCCTCCCTCCCTCCCTCTCACGTGGCGAATTAGCAACTACGTGCTGCTAATTGAAGATCTAGAATGTGTACCCTGAAACCGCGTCCAACTCTGCGTGTGAAACAAAACCAACTTGACACATCAGTGCAAGTGAGTAATTAAAGTTTTGCTTGTACTAACAATAAGTCTTAAGAAATAACGGCGGCCTTGGCACCATGGACCTGCTGTTTTGTCAAAAAAAAGGGGAAAAGAAAAGGAAGTCCAAGAAATAAAAGTTCACTCATAAAGCGAAAATGTTTATTGTTTAGTGCTGACCACAGGCACAGGCAGGCACCCTTCGAGAACACGGCCACGCACCGTACGTGGGGCTGGCAAGTTGGGGCCAACTTAACCACTACACCGAGATTGGTGGATCGTGGATGGATGGCACCACCATTGATTCATCGTGTTGGCAAAATGACACCTTTTAAACATTTGACCTTGACGACGCCCGTCCGTTGCAATGCACCGTTGTGTCAATGTCGTCCACACAACCCGTCGACAACAGTCACATGAATATATGCAGAGCTGGAAAGCAAAAATACACACTGTGTTTTGAGCTTACGTGGCATAGACATATATACGGATTTGGTTAGTAGTGTTTCTTTTTTCTTGTGCTTTACTTTTCGACATTTATTTATCTGGTTTGTAAAAAGGAAAGGAAGAGAACATATAATTTAAATTGAATAATTGATACGGATGGGTCCATTTTTGTTTATTCGGTGCAGATGTTGGAAATTGTACCATCTAAACAAAATTAGTTCCATTGCTGGATAATCGGATTTGTCACTGCAATATATTTCTGATCAATTGTGAATTAGATAAAAAGATAATAAGGTACTTGCAAATAAAGTACTCTTTGGAACTATATTTAGTAATAATACAAGGAAGGAATTCATGCTTGTTCATACACAAGAATGAATGTGCGCGACGAGTCAACCGACCGGATATGGTATCAATGATAGACGCCATCTTGCACAGGTGTTTTTGTTCTGTTCCTGCGTGTGCCCTGACTGACGAAGCTGATGTGTGAGCAAGACAAGCACTGTGACGCAGAGAGAGATGCTCATGCATGTGCATGGCATGGGGGAGACCTGACCTGACGGACTTGGCCAAGAGAGGGATCGGATCGATCGGAGGCGGCCGGAGAGCGATCGCCGGTGCGGCCCGGCCTTGAGATCGCGCGGAAGTGGACCTCGGGGACCCATCCCCCACGTGGCCTTCTTGACATTTTCCCCGGTAGCTTTCGGCCCGCGGGACCCAGCGCGCGGACGTGTCAAGCCCTGACATGAGGAACAAACTCACAAGCTGTGGGGGCATGGCCCACGATTCTGTTTGGCTCTGGGGTCTCTGCTGCGATCTCCTGGCTGATTTATCAGCATGATCGAGGATGGCAGGGAGACAAACTCATGAGTTGCTATAGTGGTACGTACATTTGTACTAGCACTCGTGTCCTTGTAATGCACGCCGATCTTAAGGTTTGGAGATACCCTCCCTCGGTCCCTCCACCAACAACGAAGAATGTAACTCTGAAAATTCTAAGGCATATTAAAGGAATGAGCGCAATTTAATTGGGTCTCATAAGCTAGTTCAAAAGATCTAACTGCATTCTTTGTGGGACCGATTTCGAATCTTATAATTACATTTTTTTTATGGGACAGACGAAGTACTTAACTACTATCGAACCTATCTAAAGAAAAAGTTGCATATTCCAAATTAAAATAATACTGAACTATGCAGCCAATTGTTGATGTGTTTCACAAATTGACGTACATATTCCCAAATTGTTGCTAGTTTTTTTAGAAATAATCGAACTCGGTGTTTTAAATGAACTCGATGTTTTAAATAGTGGGATACAATGCTTAATGCAGCCTCTTCGGGCTGGTAATAGTTCCATAATAGCCCGCTATTTCTACTACAACAGTCAAAGCCGTGGCTCTCCGGAACCGATATAGCTCCACGGTAACCCTCTATTTAAAATATTGTTTGATCTAGATTCGAATATGCTCTAGTTTTTCGTGAATCGTCAAACCATTTTGTAAAAATTATTGCCAAATTCTTGGAAATGTTAAGAGCGCGGAAGTAATCATATAGAACATTGACGATCCCTCGCAAAAAGAAGAACCCTTGATGATCCAATAGTGGCAGTTGTTCAAGGACCTGGCTTCACCAGGTTGAGCTTTATAAAATTAGCTACAATTATGGACCTGACTTGTATAGATATTTCATAGACATGTATATAGAGCTATATTATTGTCACTTCTTTTTGGTAGTAACTGGTCAGGAGTTGTGCATCACAAGATGGTCCAAGCAAAGCACCATTTGTATGTACGCGCTTTCTTTCTTTATCGTCTCGCTCAATGTGTGCAAATGTGAAGATATATACATCAGTCGTCGTGTCGAGCAACCCATGGGCGGCAACCTCCTTGTTTTCCAACTCCTTTTGACTAGGTTCCATCGGATCAATAGTGCCAAAGCCATCTATGCATGCGTAAGAGATGGAGTGTGATGGCAGAGAGCGACTGAATTGAACATTCACTAAACGGGAGCGTGAAGGTAACCACTCGATCCAGTGCGTTGGTCTATATGACCAAACTATGAAAACTATATTGTCTTATGTGTGTGGATGCATTCCCATGTTTTATTGGAAAATGAAAATTGTTTCCGATCTCTGCGATCTTTGACAGCCAATTCTTACATTATCCTCATCTCGAAGTCTAAACACAAATAGAAGGGAAATGAGTACACATAAATTAGGGGGGGAAGTCAAAAGTCTATTATTCCTTTTCCATCTATTTTCCCCATGTTGATGTAGCATATATATATGCATGCTCAAATAATAGGAGCAATAAACTGCACGTAATATCTTAAAGGTGCACATGCATGCTGGCTGTGTACTATAATACAGATGATTGGGTTAGAGAGACCAGGCGTTCCCATGTTCCAACATGTATATATATACATAAGCTGCCAATACTATAACAATAGCTTGCTTCTTGTGTGTAGTGCAGTGCATGCAGTAGTCAAAAGCTAGATGCCATCAGAACCAACCCTAAAAGGTGGTCTAACATCTAAGACAGCAACTAGCGCTGCACTTGCTTGACATGATTTTACTACTTTAGCCAGCAGCCAAACCACCTGATAATTGTCCAGTGTTTAGGTAGACAGCAGTTAACCCTCACTGTTGTTCTGTCATCATATTGCCGGCATCTTTGAACATTGTGCTGCTAACTTTCTACGTCAACTACAAAGTACACCACTGAGATAAAAGAGGAGGTGTCAAATAAAATTAATATTGGAACTATCGATCAAATCAACTCAAAATCTTGCCATTTTCCACAAGACATGTTTACACTGTAACCAGACAGATAAGAATATACTAGCTAGAATATTGAATGGCAATGCCTGCCAAATGACAGATTTGATCTGCCTGATATTAGTTTCTAGCTAATCAAAAGGCAAACATGCATAATAAGCCTACTGCCCTACATGCACAAGAAAGCGTGTACAATAACATGCAACTAGCAGCATATGGTATGTTAAGAGATTAAAAATGGGATTGGGGGCAGGCAAGCTCTGTGACCTCAATTTGACATGAGGTACTGCTCTTCTTTAACTCATTCTTTTCCATTAATTAAAAACGACTTGCATTAGAATTCTTTGGTATGGTCAAAATAGACCCTATCCCGAGCCTTGTAAATGTTTGGGTGGTTCATGTGACGTCACTGAACCAGTGTTCAGTTGATAAAAATGAGCTTTAAGTTTCCAAACAAAAAGGCTCCCCGTGCTTCATTTGGAACATGGAAATTTTATGAAGAATATGTGAGAGGATAAAAAAATTGCTATGCCTAGTTTCTAAAAAACTACAACCGACTTTCATGTTGATTTTCTAAGAAATGAAGTTTAAATCGTAGGGTTACTTTTGAGATATATACACCACTACCAAAATACCTATCTCTGCAAGTAAAATTGAAACTGACATGGATAAGGCATCATTGTTGGATCATAACACGAGCCAGCAGGCATGAACCCCCCGAAGTTGATGCTTCTACACTACTGAATCTACAAACAATGCCTAACTATAGACCTAACAAATGATATAGTGTAACTACTAACTACTAGCTGTAGTAGTTGTGTGCAAGCATAGTGCACATAAAAATAAGTGGAAGTAGCTACACATACACACTACTAGTTATAGGTTAGTTCTGCAGGTCCTGTCAAAATGTCTATAGATACATGTAAACGTGCTCGCCATCGTATATAGATACATGTCTATAGATGCAACAATTGATCTCATTCAGCATGCCGTGGAGGTTTGAACTGGATTTACTGGTTTAAAATGTAAGTCTTGATCAAACAAAAGTTTGAAACTTCTGCTGCATCTGATGTATGACCGATATATGGTCCATGGATAGATGAAATGTACTAACAACGCAATATTTGTTAATTTGGCTTTGCTGAGATAAGCATGGACGAAGAAATTTAGGACATCTACTTATTAGTACCTAACTCGTCCGACAACGTGCGTTGATTACATCGCTTTACAGGCAATTTGTTACGTTTTGAATCGAGAGTGGTGAGACCATCATCTAAATTTGGTAGCTTGATCGAATTGAACCAGGAAAGTATATCATTTCTAATTCCACTGATTAGGTATGCAAGGTAACCTCCATGAACGCACAAGTTGCAATTATAACTTGAGCGCCTAGTTTAATTTAATTATTTGACATCACACCATCATGCAAGTTGCGCATCCATGGAAAGCGGTTGCTGTGCTCCAAGCTTTCCTACGTAACATGCATATCTTGTCACACACTTAGACTACACATATATGATATATTAATCGTTACTTAATATGGTGGGTACTCCGTGCATCATACTTGCACGCAATCAGGAAATCAACGGCTCAAATCAAGGGAAAGTATTTTCGAAGAAACAAAACTACCATGAACTTAAAAAATTATAACCATCCTTGTACATAAATACTCGCTCCACTGGTGATGAATAAGTCATGTTTTGAGCATCGATATGGCCTTCAAAACGAAACTTTAATCAGTACTTTAATTTTTTAAAACAATTATCAAACATAGCAAAAAATTACATTTTTATGGAACCATTTTCACATATCCAAACTTGACACATAAAGAGTTATTTGTAACCAAATTAAGTTTATAATGGCTAACTGCACGCAACTCAAAACATGACTTATAGTTATAACTGGAGAGAGTATAGCTAATTAACAAACCATAGAACGTAGAATGACTAATCAGCTTGCATGCTAATCTCTTCTGGTAAATTGTAGGACGGTGTTTGCACCGTCCATTCTACCAACTTTGCGAAAGCTGCAAAAAGAAGAGCCGCCAAACTAACTGTTGCTTTCATGCGCGCATAAGCTATGGCCGCATTTCCCATGTACTAGCTAGTGCATGTTCAATTAACTCCACACCCTGCTCATGAAGCATGCTAATAAGTACGAAAAGCTCGGCTTTTCAAGCTTCCAGAGATCTTTAGCTTTGACAATTGACATCATTTATATATGAGCTTCCAACAATAATGTAGGAGGAGAATAGTATCTTTCTTACTTGGGGTGTCATACCTCATTGGATCTCACTGACACTTGTCTCTAGATTGATTACTAGATATGCCTAATTAACTATACTGAAGTGGCCTCTGAGACCTAACCATGCAGCTCTATATAAGTTTACATAAAGTTGCAAGCCTAACTAGATCACGTTACTAGCTAGGTAGCTTTCATGTAATCAATCCCAACTTTTGCTGATCGAGCATGAATCAGTGAATCTTTGACAACAAACACCATATCTCAGTTAGCATATAGTATATTCAGCCATGTTTGGATTACTTCTATGAAGCTACTAGTTACACCCAATTAGCAACTGATATATCAGAAGCACTAAATAAATAAAGCATGCGAATAGACAGAGACAACATATGAGAGGTCAAGAAAAACACCATATACATCAATTATTGCTAGCCAACCATCTGCAAAGCTAGCTAGCAACAGTAGCATACACCCAAATCTGCCCGATCCTGCATCTATCTGAAGATCTTTTTGATGATCAAATAGGCAGCAACCTCTGCGGGTGGCCGGTTTCCCATTTGCAATGAAGTCAATTTGATCAGTGCAGAAATGTTGCGCTGCTGCGACCTTTTTGCTTGGTGCCGGATACAATAGAACCGAATTCTGATCGACCGTGTTTTGCCCGGCAACATGTCGCTTAAAGGCCCAGCCGTGAGAGCCCCCACAGTGGAGTTATATGTTCCAATTTACTTCGATTTCAATTTGTGGGTAAAAGTTCGTTGTCTCGGAATGCGGCCCCACAGGAAAGTTAATTTGCTAGCTTCAGTACATTATGCCCTAGCTGGATGCATGCATGCATGCATATGGAATACAGTCACGCGTGACAAACGTGTTTGGATTTTGTTTGAAATCGACACACCAAGTTAAGACATCATTTGTCCAAGCGTCTTCAGTGGATCTTGTCTTTCATGAACAAACAGTCCCTCTCATGCATTGATTGCATGTGCTTTCCTTATTTTGTTGCTGAATGGAGCCCCACAGATCTCTTATGTGCTAATAGAATCTGTGGTCATTAATTTTTGATTTATTTGGTACCAGTTTTTGATCGTCATTCGAGTAATACAAAAGGTCATAGGTGTCTGACAACAACACATGATTCTCCATGGTTGGAGAGCAATGTTGTAAACTTTTGTTGGCCACATTGCACTTCGTGGTAGATTAGGCAACTAGGATAAAATTAGGATGCCATGCATGCCTTTTGATAAACATGCATGTATGTGATATATAGTGATCCCTTGATGAGAAAAATAGAATAATTCTTCTATATATTCTACCTAAAGGAAGGTCAACATCGCTTGGATTTTGTATTATCCTTATTCAGACCCATTGGATGATGCTGTCTCAAAACAAACGTATTGGATTATGCTCATTGACGTGTCGATTTTTCATGCGATAATTAACTTATAAGCAATGCCTCGATTGAGTTGTTGAAAGAACATATACAAAAGTGAATGATGTACATCTTTCAGGGTGCACGCACCTATCATTTCAGTTCCCTTTGGATGAAACGTGTTCGTTTGGTGTCGTTTTCTAATTATTCTATCTGATGCTTTTATTACAAAAGCTATTCCCTGTGATCATGTTTTCACTTCCTCATACTGTCGTTAGAAGCAGGTCTAGCAAAGGAAGAACCAGTGGGATCGCAAATCAATAATTGCCGTAAAAGATAACTTATGAATTCAGTTACTTTCATGAAGTCGTATGATGACAATCTGTTAGGATTTGTGTCTAGCTCACTTTTAATATTACTTCACTTTTAATTTTAATATTTATGTAAACAGTTACATCAATTTATACTTGTTGCAGAATTATTTGTGATCTCTACAAAGAAACAATTTCCATCCACTTTACATTTCATTTATTTCTAGTTGCATGTAATCAATTGAATGAGTTAGTACAATGCATGTTCGATCTTGGAGTATGTTTGCCTCATTTGTACGGACATGTATGAAGTGGAGTACTTCACAGAGACAGGTATTATTCTTTTTATAGACCAGGTTGCTTAGTGTCGTTCTCAACCCTACTTTCTTTAATCATGTCTGCAGTTGTATGATGTAAGCGCAATCTAATTAGTATGCTAGAGATATGCCATCTTCATCATGTACATCTTAATGGTCCAATACGACATGGACGTTTCTGTTCAATAATAGCTGAAACAAAAAGAGATTGCGAATCTAATGCGGAGATCGACACAACATAACCGGACGTAATATGATTTCATTTTAGTGGAGTATATACCAACATCACGATAATCCTTTTTAGGCGCTAAAGCCTAATTCATTCTGAATTAGTCCACAAAAAAAAGAAGAAAACAAAAGAGAAGTGAAAGAGAAGCGTGCCAGCAATAAAAGAACCAGCATCACAAGATTTGGTATCTGTGATCGAGATTACCACTGAATGAAAGTTGGGTTGCATATATATAAAATCGGGCGTAGACTATAGGCGTGACAAGTTATTCTTCATCCAGTGATGCATTTAATATTTTTTTCTATGATTTTTTAGCTTATTTAATTCCCTAAGCAGTGAAATGAAATTATTCTGCAGAGGTGGGCCATCCCTACACGCATCAGCTCCAATGGGTGCAAGTAAAGTCCAAGCCCACAGGTTATGAAAAAAGTAGGGGCCAGGAGCAGTTGGCTAAAAGGGTGACAGGCCAATTCTGAGGGTGGGAAGGGAGCAATGTTCATATCATTGCTGCAGGAGGGGTGGAAAAGGTGCGTGATCTATGAGACAATAATGTACTCCATTTCAGTCCAAATAGTTGTACTACTGGACACCAAAAGGGGCATGATCTGTGTACTACTAATGTTAGAGATTCATCCTTTGCGCAGTGTCATCTTTCATTCGAACAACATAGGTATATATATAACCTTATAATAATCTGGTACCACATGTAATATACTATGAAGAAAACCGGCAACTTGTTTCTCGCCTGTCAGGAACTCACAAGTAAATTCTGGAAGAACTATCAAACTAATTTTGAGCGTCTGGTTCTTATATGAAATAAAAATGCTTACCTTTGCCTCAACAATTTCAAGACTTGTGGTAAAGAAACAAAAAAAAAAGAGAGAAGAAGGGTTTAATTCCATATCTGAATTTTTATTCACTCCAACCTATGAGGCACAAAATGCAATAAAATGGATGACCAGGAATCTGGACAGCAGCCCTAAAGTAAAAGGTATATTATACCCTGAAGAATGAACCTGACAAGTCACGAGTTCTTGAGACAAGTACTGGCCCAGTGCCACATCACCAATCTTATCACCATGAGTTGACATACAGTGGCATGATGGCAATCTGGACTCTGAGCCTCTCCTCCTTCCATGCTCCTTAGTGGTAAGCTAACGATAGGGGTGGACAGGTGCGAGCGCTAGGTAGGGGCGGATCATCGCAGCGGCAGAGAGGCGGTGATCGATGGGATGAAAGAGATGCGACCGCCAATCCGTGCAGCTAGCCGATCCGATGAGCAGGGGCTAGCTAGGGCATATAGGGCAGGGCCATGCCTACGCAATCCATGTCTCTCCATCTCGCTACGCTCCAGCTCCAGCTCCAGCTCCAACCGTCCATGTCGATCTGTTGCGTTGCTGCGAAGAAGATCCTCATCATCAGCCACCATCCTTCGTCTTTACATTTTACAGTGCCTCCGTTCCCTAGCTATATGTTATTCCCTTTAATTTTGCGCCCTCGCTCGCTTTGCCGGGGTGGATGATGGATGGGTTTGGGTGGATAAATTCATCATCACCAACAGCGGGCCTCTCTTTTGAGAAGTGATCTGCGTCGCGTCATGTCTGTCCGGGGGAGGATCCGTATATAATTGGGAGCGAGCGAGCGGAGGCCAGTGCAAGCGATCTGATCTGATCTGATCTGATCTACTATATATGATCGATATGATGTGATTCGCCGGAGCACATCTCCGTCGATCATCATCTATAGTAACGTCGATATCGATCGGAAACAGGGCCGGCAAGAGGTAGTAGGCAGCAGCCGCACCACACGCCGCCGCAGGAGGGCACGCGCCGGGCACGGTGGAGGCTCGTGTCTCGCCGCCGGTGGGATCGACGTCGTCTGCGACAGGCACTCGCACAAGCTGGGATCGATTTTTCACCTGCGTCCAGACTCGCAAGCAAAGAGCCTCGAGCACTAGCAGTACGGGTCGTCACTGACCATCTCTTCGTACCCCTAGCTAGCTAGAAGCACGACGACCGCTAGCTAACCGCTCTTGCTGGGTGATGACAAAAATTCTCCATGATGGCCACGGGTCCTGTGAGGGACCGGGGGTCCAGAGGCGAGTCCGGCGAGCCGCCGCTAGCTCGGTCCCGGTGGTTGGGCGCAATCTGCCGTACCTGGCTCAAGATACTGGATGTACCCGCCGTGTCCGTGCCGTCGCGTCCAGGCGGCCCAACAAATGGGCTGCCTCAACAACCTGAACCTTGCTTGTGCCAAGGCACACTCACTGTCGCTCGCTGAGGTTACAGCGCAGATCTCGGAGAACCAATCACCAGCGACAGATCACTGTATTCCTGGTCACAATCTGAATTTTCTGGTGTGCCGATCCACAGATGACCATCCACATTTATGAACGAGAAATTTGTCGGTGCGAAGATCATCCATTGGCATACCCCCCAAACATTTCATTTGTCTGAATTTTGTAGTGAGCTACTCCTAGAATCAGTGACCGGGCCGACGGTGACTCCGGTCGGCCTCGTCCAGCTCCGCCACAATGGCTCACGTAGGCTACAGCATCCTTGCATCAAGTTGCAAATGTGCAGCGGCAAATTGCCACTGCAGTGAGTAACCGAGCTGGACACACGAGCAGCTACAGACGATACGAGTGGGCAACATGGCAAAGTACTGAGAAAGGGCGACAACGATACAATCATATAAACCGCCCTGATCATACAGGTTTCCTCCCCTGCAGAAGCAAAGAAGAGTCAATTGCACACATGGGCAATCATTTCTTGCACCAGAAGTGGATGCATCAGGGCCAATAATTGCGCACAACCAAAGACAAGGAAACTACACTCAAATGCACCATCGAGATCCCATTCCTGCTACAACAGACAGCATGGACAAGTCGTTCATCTTATTTGCATGTGGCTATATTGTTCACCTGAAGCTAGCACCTACCAGACAAGAGAAGGTCCAAAAGACTGTCAGGCAGCGGGATATAGTAACATGCTGTAAGCGGACACCTCTGAAACCACAGAACGGCCTCCCCATCTCTGTTCTTTTGATAGCTTCCTCACGTTACAGGAGACTTCGAGGTCAGGCGCTCTTCAGAAACTGAGCATGGTGCGCAATGTGATCATCGATGAATGTAGCGATGAAAAAGTAGGAATGATCATATCCAGGCTGCATACGCAATATCAGAGGAACCCCGGCAGCCTTGCACGCCTCCTTGAAGTTGCGAGGTAGCAACTGCTCAGCCAGGAACTTGTCATCCTCCCCCTAAACAAATTGTCAATAAGAGCATATCAGATAAGCTCTCTCACAGAAACAACATTTTTTTACTTCTACTCTGTGGAAAAAACAAAAACTTGATTGTAGTTGTAGTAGCCTCAAGACTCATCAGACATTTAATTCTCCAAACAGCATTTGCACTGTGGGTGATGTATGATAGTTATAAGCCCTAAAATCTATCAGAAACAGCCGATAAGCTTGACCCTACTCTACTCCTTAGGAGCCTAGACTTCTACCCAGTTCAATCAAGAACAAGCATTTTAAGTTAAATCAATCGAATCAGGCAGTAGTTGTCTATGCTACAGTCAAGTAACCCTGATAGACAATGAAACTGTTCATGTATGGAGTCCTACAAATGCTAAGTTAATCAATAGAGGTCTCATCATTAGATGAGCTAACCGAATCCACAGTGTAGAAGACCATCAAAATGGCTGTGCTCAATCGCGTACAACAGTATAACAAATAAAATGTAAACAGACCATTTGAAAATGTTCTAAGGTCCCCATTTGCCATCAGCTTGTCACATACCTATTATCCAGGATGGCAACTCTATAATGTTGTCACATACATCTGACTATAGGTACTAGAGTCAGACTCAGTGGTACTTTCAAGAAAAAAATTCCACCTATAATGCTAAGTAGATCTTACAAATGTATCGCATGCCACTTATCTGTACTGGACTACTGATTGCTCATATATGTGCTGGGTGGTCGATGAGGTTTCACTTTCAAGAATGATAGATATCAGATGCAAGCACTAAATGACTAGTCAACCCATCAAAAGAGACATGTGTGGCAACAGGTGGTTTCAGGTTTGATCACATGGACATATGTCACAACACTCGACTTAAAAGATTTTCCTCCATTTCTTTTAAACAATACTTCCTTTCATGTTCTGAAAATATAAAAGGAAACCAAAACAGCTGGGATAGCAATAGCATGATAGCAGAAACAGGACACAAGTGAATCCATGGCCAACATTGTACCTGATCAATTAGGATAGGAGTAGAAACTTTGTTGTTCTTTTTAATCAGGGAGGTAGCATCATATTCCTACAGCAATCAGGTACGTATAAGTATCCAACATATCCAGAGATATATAAGTATCCATCGTATCAAAGAGAAATAGGAGAATACCTCCCAATCTGATTCTGTTGAGCCCAGGTAATTTGAGAATGCTTTCTGACCCCACGGGCAGTTTATCGGATTGACAATTGGAGCAAATGCTGATACTGACTGAAATTTTAGATAAACGAAAAATTCAGGGTGAGATTCAATACAAAATGTCATGGATGTCAACTTGAAAGGTCTATCTAGGCTTAAACAAAATGAAATGTGAATAATACCTTGTATTTATCAGTGTTTTTCAAGTAAATTGTCAGTGCACCATGGCCTCCCATAGAGTGCCCAAAAATGGATGCCTGTTTAGTGTTGAGCAGTACAAAGTGATCACTCAAAATTTTTGGAAGTTCTTTCACAACATAGTCATACATGCGCCAGTTTTTCCATTTTTCATTTGTGGCGTTCAAATAAAACCCAGCACCTAGTCAGAAAAGGAAAAAAAACATTAAGCTTATCTGAACGAATGTGCAGAAATATAATTCATTCAATCTGCTAGTATAGTGGAGTTTCTCTAATGTTCCAACAGAAGTGTTTTTGAGTTTTGACAGAATGTAAAGGATCTCCTGTTACTACAAGAGCAAACCAGTCTTCTATTGCGACCTACTTGCCATGGTAAAGTGTCAATTTCCTATCTTCCTCAAAACACATAAAAGAACCTCACCATGATATGTACAGTTACTAATGATCACACGCAGGGCAATACAAACAAGCGATCCTGCACATTCCTTTCAAATACGCTAAATCCACATTAGTAAACACAGGGTGACCATGCTACAAGACCACAATAATTGGAATAAGGCACAAAGAATTGTCTAGAATTCTAGATAGAACCATAAAAATATTAGCCACCAGGGTTACAGTCAGTAAGCAGTGTTCTTATCCTGAACTCCAGATACATCATTATGGAAGTTGATGCGATTAGTTCTTGCAAGTTGAGTGTCGATGTTATAATCACTTTATGAATAGCTTAACAAGCTCAGTCCACTGTAATTGAACCCAGATGTTTTTTTTGGCAGGATTTTTGTTCTCCTTTTGTAATTTGATATGAGTTTTTTATTACAAATTGTTTGACAAAAAAATGCTGATGTAAATCTCTGAAGATAACTAGGTAAAGAAAGATGTCCTAATACATGGCTAGAACATATATAAGGACTAATAAGCACACCAACCAAAGACAGATAGCTTAGCACCCATGCTACTTGGCAGTCATCATGATTCTAGATCATATGATTTACCATAAATTCATATCATCATAAGGCACTCTATCGTGTCATGGTTTGCCTTTAACTTTAGTAGCATTGGACTAGTGAAAGTGCTGCGCAATCCAACAGGCTTATACATGTTACACTAATCGCCACACTGGTTACACCAAATCTCACACATGCCTTAAAGAATACCATCATTCGGTGAACTAATTCAGACTAGCCCTATAAGCTCCTGCTGAATTGATGACAGAACAATTAGGGGAGGTGGATGATTACATAGTGAAACTATCACAAGACAACTTGCCAAGTTAAATACTTAACTGAAACTTGCTGGGTAGGCAGACCATATATCTGTACAAAATGCAAAACTTTATCAAGGCTATATCTTAGTTACAATCCTTCGTTCCTTACCAACACCAAAATCATAGCTGTCTGACTCTCCTTCAATATTTAATCCGCCTGCATGAACCAAGGGAAAAGAGCAGTGAGAAAATAGAACTCCTTTACATTAACAAAATAATCATATAAAGTGTATTCTAAACAACAAAAAAGGTAAAAGGCATTAATAGAAGTAAGATCACATTGAGCATACCCCAAATCATTTGCAGGTAAAGGAACAGACATTGCAGTCAGTTATCAACAGGATTATAGTTACATGGTAAATAGGGAAATAAGCGTTACTAGAGTCGACTCAACAGTCTACACTACGTTTAGGCTGGAGGGGGGAAAATGCAGTTGGTAAATGCCCTAGGGAGGCTAGAACTTAAGGGAGAAATTGCTGTTGCCTCTTTTGCTGATAAAACTGTCTCACTCATATCAAACCCAGGAAAAGGATCTACAATGGTGTAATCACTTATACACAAGCCAGTAAGATCTCAACGGTTTAAGTAATAACCCTTGTTCCTTAAGCTCCCAATACTAGCAGCATTGTATTTATCATATCAATTTTTAGAGATTCAAGTTCATACGAGTGATAAAAAAGTATCCATTAAGGGCAAATGATGTCCACAGCATAAACTTTGCTAGTATTGCATTAATTGACAGGATCAGCTAGCCCCCAAAATTTCGCACAAAGAAAAAAAAGGAAATAGTAATCATCCCGGCATACTGAGACGTAACAGCACAGGCATAAACCCTAGAAACGGAACTCCGGTGAGAGCACGGGTTCAATATCGACATACGTGGGGAGGTGTCGGGCGCGACGAGGGCGATGCCGTGGGCGGCGGCGGCGCGCTGAGCGCCGGCCTTAATAATGAAGTTCTCGTCAGTGCAGGTGAGGCCCGAGAGCCAGTACAGCACCTGCAAAGCAGCGATACGACACCTCGTCACATTCGACGGCTCGGATTAGCCCCGAGAGAAGCGGGGAGCAATGGCGCAGCACTCACGGGGACATTGGACGCCGGGGACGGGGGCAGGTAGACGGAGAAGGTCATGGGGCAGCCGAGGGTGGCGCTGTGGTGGCGGAAGCGGAGGTTGTGGCCGCCGAACATCTTGTTGCTGCTCAGCTGCTCCACCTCCCACACGTGAGGGGGAGGTGTCACCGCCATCGCTCGATCCACGCCGGGCCTTCGCCTCCCGGTACGGTGGGGATGGGGAGAATGGGAGTGGCGACTGGCGTTGGGCGGAGAGAGATGATTCTAGAAGAGACGGGCAAGGCGACGAGCGAGAGGAAATATCTCAAGGTTCGACGGGCCTTGACAGGCCTGATTGTGGGCTGGAAGTCTGGAGCACCAGATATTGGGCCGGAACATCTTAGTGTGCGTTAATGGGCTATTATTCCTGGAGCCATCTGAGACACTGCAAAATGCTAATTTCCGGCAAGAAAATTAGTTCTTTTTATCTGTCTGAGGAGAAGGTTGGAAGAGTTCATTGTACTTTCAAGTTTTTACAGTCGCCTTTGTCTGTATTCGATGAAGCCCTGTATGGATCGGGCATAGTTCAGCAGGAGCAACTTGCTTGCGTTTGACCTGGGTGTTGCGCACTCAAAGCTGGCTTGGCTAGTAGCTTAAACAGTGCACCTGAATTTTCCCTCAAAAATCGAAGAAGATCAAGAAATGCACTGATCGTAGATATACCTCGTCAAATGGAGTGTGAAAATGGTCATGGTCAGTGTGTACATGCCATGTGCGTATATAACATAAAAGTGAGACATATACGATGCAAAAAGAAAGTGTATGCCATGTTCCCTGGAATTCTAAAAAAAAGGTGCATGCCATATGCAACAAGTTGTCGAAACATCTAGAAAGTTTTGATATAACACTGCAAATCAACACCTAGCAGAGAGACACATCGCAGAATGCTAATTTCCAGCCAGAACAGCTTCTTCCTCCGGTACTGATGAGTACTCTCAACTCAACTGGGTGTTCATGATTTCATATAATAGGTGCTTATAACATTTATTGATCTAGTAACCTCTTGTACAACATGGCAATGGAGAAGCACAAAGAATTCCACGACTAACAAAGCCCCAAGCTCAGAGCCTCAGACATCCGCCAATCCTATACATCTTTCGGAAGGTGAGAAGCTCACCCACCTTCCAATGTTTGAGGAACCCCCTCAGACTCAGACACCTGCTCCAAGCTCGATCAAGAATGATCTGTAGCTTGGCGAATTGGTTCTCGTCCAGCCTTGTGTTTATATTCTGCTCATATACAGGGCTAACAAGATCTTGGTTTTCCGAAGAGAGATGGATGGTGGTAGAATGCATTCCTTTCTGCCATCTCAACCCTTTAATTTCCTTCCGCGAGGGTCATTCATCAATTCATCCCTCGAGGCTTGACAATATCTCTTGCCGGGAGCTGCTTGCAGATTTTGACAGGTCAAGTATTTATCAGAACAGTTATGCGAATCAATTGGAATGCACGAGAAGAGGGTGAACTTTCGCTTGATTGCATTCCTCACTCCTCAAGCACGCTGTAAATTACCCAGTTATGTAGAGATCAACGGGTGGAGCACAAACCTTTTTATCAGTATTCTGTAAAAGCCTCTTCAGGATTGTATTGGGCATAGTTTCAGCTGGAGCAACTTGCTTGTTTTCTTCCAGGTGTCGCTCACTTATCCTGGATTGACAAGCAGCTCAAAAAATGCACCGACGGCAGATAGCACTTAGAATGCCCAAGTGAGAAGGAAATGGATTTTTCAGCTGAGCAGCAATCCAAAAGTATACTGCACATAGTTCAGTTAAGCGGCAAGCAACAGAATGGCGGTACATACAACATAAACCTTTCTAGCAGGATTCTACAGAGCTTCTTCAAGATCGTCCGCCGCCATGCCCGGCGGCGTGAGCTCATGCGCGCAAATCTCTCAGCTCGGATGCAACGACGGCCAACGGAGCGGTTCCTGTTCCTGCTGTGGGAGAGATGGTCGTTCTAGGGCTCGAGTGGGGATGGATCTTCGCGCTCTGGGCTGCGCCGGACGCCGGGGAGGACGGTGGCGACGTCGTAAGGGCCACAAGAGCCGACGAGGAGATAGAGCAGTCAACCAGGGGCCTATTTGTAAATACTTAGGGGGCTAATTGCATAATCGGATCGCGATCCATAATCGCGATCCAAATAGGGGGGTATTTATAAATAATCGGATCGCGATCAATAATCGCGATCCAATTTAGGGGGGTATATGAAAATATTCAGGGGCCTTCCTGTAAAAACTCGGGGCGGCGACATGGGCACAGCTGCCGGCGAGGTCGCTCTGCCGCCGGCAAACCCGCTAAACCCGCCGCCAGGTCCGACGAGTTCCCGCGGGCATCTGCCGACTCCTACTCCGCTCGCGCGCCGCTGACGGCCCTCGCTCCTCCAGGGATGCCGCGGTGGCCTGAGACCGACGGACCTACAGCTCGGCGCTGTACTTTTGGCAATACTAATGGCAATATCTAACAGAGCGACGCCGCCGCGCGGACAGCGGGTGCGCTGGCGCGGGGTGGATAGAGCACAAGCTGCTAAAACTCGACGCTGCTGGCTCGGCTCCTCTCCTTGTCGCATTCGACTTTGCAGGTCGCGGCGAGGGATGGCCGGTGGGCAGTGATCGGCCGACGGCCGGCGGTTCTTGCGGCTGCGCACGAGCTGCTTTGCTTATCCTGTACAGGTTGCAGAATGCATCCGCACATACACTCCTATAAGATCCTAGCAGAGCGCACATAAACACTGCAAAAATCATACGCTCCACCTGACACGCTGTATAATGCTGATTTCCAGCGAGAGTAGTTTCTTCCTCGAGTACTCTCAACTTGGTGTTCATGTAACTAACAGGCGATCATAACATTTATTTATTCAGTAATCTCTTGTGCAATGTGGCAATGAAGAAGCACGAAGAATTCCACAACTGAAAAAAAGGCCCTGTAACTCAGACATGCCAATAGCACTGCGGAGAGACCTGCTCCAAGCTCGATCAAGAATGATCGATAGCTTGGCGATCTCCTCCCGCCTTCGTTTATGTTCTACTAATATACAAGACTAATAAGATCATGGTTTTCCAAGGAGAGATGGGCGGTAGAATGCATGGCTTTGTGCCATCTCAATCCTTTCGCGAGGATCATTCATCGTTTCATCCCTCAAGGCTTGGAGAATGTCTCTTGCTGGGAGCTCCCTGCAGATTCCGATAAGTCCAAGGATATATGTCAGAGCTGGTTTAACATAATATAGGCAGTTAAATTCAGGAATGAGATTGTAATTTTTCACTTAGGTTGCAGTCCTCACTCCTCAAGCACACTGTAAAAATTCTCCAGTTATGAAGAGAGCAATGGAGGCGACACAGAACACAAACCTTTTTATCAGTATTCTGTAAAGCCTCTTCAGGATTGGGCATAGTTCAGCCGGAGCGACCTGCTTGTTTTCTTCCGGGTGTTGTACACTTAAGCTGGGTTGACTAAGCAGCTCAAAAAATGCACCAACGGCAGAGATACCCTGTCAAATGGAATGATAAAACAATTATTCTGAAACACACCATGTTAAAAGGAAAAGGGACAGTTGCAAAAGTCAGGGTTGTCCAACATCCAGGAAGCTTTGACATCTTTTGCAATCTTCGCCTTTCAAAGTTCGTCAAAGAGATTCTCAGAATAAAATAAAACAAAACACTGTTATTGTATTACCTGAATCATTCCCTTTCCCTTGATACTATCACCCATGTCAGGACTCAGCTCTCCCTTGGCAAGCATTTGCCCATACCATGCATTGCGACCTTTTAAGAGAGTTACATAAGTATCAGCCAGCAGAGGACCAGCAAGTTTCTCTGGTTGTTCTGTCAGCAAGTGAGTAATGAATATCATCTCTGACGTGCAATGAGCAAAATATACAGATTTGCTTGTTGCACTCTCATTTGTTAAAGCTGCCACCATTCCTGAAACATAAAGAGAGACATGGTGAAACAGGAACTCATAAAATTAGTAAAACAAAGCAAACCATACTATCCTATTTGTGCCCATGGCCTTTATGACAAATATAACGTTGAGTCAAAAAATGGAGATTATCAAAGAGTAAGTAGCAAGTATTCGACACTAAATCTCTATTTCAAGGTTTTCAAAGTGGACTGTTTCTCTTTTCTTAAAATTCTAAGGAACCCTTCTGATCCTAGTGTACCCCACCCTGCCATCCATACTCTATTAAGGCAAGAGGTCATGGTGATGGCCTGATGGGTGACCATTAAACGGATCAACTACAATTTAAGCAAATAAAACTTCCATGTTTCACATGCTTTCTTCAACCTCAAGGAGTAGAATGCCAATTACACTAATGTTAGTTTTACCAGCGCCAATTGCATACACATTCTTCAGGCCACCCATCACCTCATGAGTGACAAGATCACTGTTGTCCCAGACAATGAAATGTGGCTGCCTCAAAAACTTAGCAAGAGGCTTCCTCCACTTGTTGGATCCACAGATTCGAGCGTTTGCGTATTCTTTGTTATAAATTTCTGAGGCGATGTTTGGTCCTCCAAGATAGAGTATATTCTCAGTTGGAACTCCAGCTGCATTGTATTTCGAAAAAATATCAGCCTGTATTGTTGAGGTCAAATACGCAGGTCAAGAATTAAGCACAGCCACAAAAAACCTGATTATATGTTTCAACCAGGTGCATGTCAAGATCAAGACCATTCTTTCGATCAGGGGCATTGCAGATAAGCACCATGTCATGATCATGCCATAAATTTACAAGTTTGGTGTGTTTGACTTTCCGTGCATGTAAAACACATCATAATGGTAAATAAAGAAATGGAACAGACAAGTAAACACATGAATCAGAATTTAATGCAGCCTTCAAATGGAGCAGACTATTGAGCCAAAAGAATTGTTGGTGGGAGCATAACCACAAATTAACTGTGCTAAAAGCTAATGGCATAATTATGCAGTATATCTGGTTATGGTAACAGACAGGTAATAAATAGGTTCAATCTGTCCTCTGTACTAGTAAATGGATAATTATGGTAGGTAACCAACTGAAGTTATTAGCATGGACTATAGAAATCAGGAGCGTTTGTCAAATATTGTGCAGTACACATATGAGCATTCCACATGGCAGCATTTTGTACGTTAATCAAACATTGTGCTATTTAATCATTACACTAGTAAATAGCCAAGTACTAGGAACACTTTGATCAAGCAGCTTACCATGCATGTCACAGTCATAAATCTATTTTTGGCAACCAAGACCATTCAACTTCCTTCAGAAACCAAGTGATTGAATTCGAATCTTTCAATTTAAAATACACAGAGACAAAAGAGACAAGAGAAATTCTTACTTGCCGAACTAATCATTTGAGTAGGTGTAATGATACGAGGAATCGGATCCAATGAGGCTTCTATCCCCTTTGCCAGGGAAATTATTACCGGTACACTGATCCTCTCCTTCCAATACTTGCTGATCTCCTCAAACACCTCCCTCGTCTCCGTGGATGGCAACCCATTGACCACAATGTCAGCATCCCAGACGGCTTCCTGCAGGTTGGTGACGACCTTGAGAGGGCAGAGCGGTGTTTCGATCATGTTCAAACAGAATCCATCCTTCAATATCTCATCGGCATACAATTTTCGATCCCCAAGCCGTGCCTCGACATACTTCAAGTAGGCGCAGCGGCGGATGAGTCGCCTCAGAACGTCCTCCCTCGAGTTGATCACCTCGAACAGATGCTCCGCAGTGGACCGGTCCACCGTCCTCCCCGGGCGGCGCCAAATCCTTATCTGCACCTTCTCCCGAAAATGGCCATAGGCGTCCTGCAAAAGAGCAGCAAAGACACTGCCCCAAGCGCCGGCACCAACGCTGACGATCTTGAGCAAGTCTCCGTCCGACTTGCCGAGCAGCCGGCGCAGCTCGTCCAGCCGCTCCTCAGTGCCATTGGCGCCGTGCACCGATCCATTCATGTGCACGCTCCCAACCATCTCTCTCGCAATCGATCAGAATTCAGAAACCGCTCGAAACCAGGACACTAAGAGCGGCTCAGCTCACAGGTGTGTGCTCTCAGAGGCAATTAATCGAACAGCTTGAGCGCGAGGCAGTCCTACCCGCCCAGAGCCCAATTCCTGCATCACCCAACGACTCCGCCACGCGCGAAATCGCTTCAAACGCCGCTCACCAACCACTGACCTAACGCAACGCCCCCTGATCTTCCCCTCAGAAAATTCCGAGAGCTGGTCATCCACCACCACCTACAACCACAGAACGCCAAACACAAAATCAAGCACAATCCAAGAACCACGGCACGGTCGCAGGGATAAGTAATGGGATCAACGCCGGTAAAGCAAGCAGCCGCCTTTACGTCGCCACCCACCTCCAGCTCAAGGATACCGGGGCCGGAGCTGTCCGGCAGCCGGCATTGGGGCGAGGCGCGCCGGGCAAGGTGGGGGTGGGTGGCGTGGCGGATGGATGGATGCAACGGCCCGGAGCCTGGATTGGAAGCAAGCGCTCGATCGGCTTGGCCTGGATAAGTAAATAAGGGCTGGGCGGCCCGGAGGTGGGTGGAGGCGTTAATGAAGATGGATGGCGCCAACCATGCAGTGTCCGCCATTAATGAGCAAACGAGCGAGGAGTGGGAGTGGGAGCGGAGTGGGCCTTGGGGGAGGAGGGTGGACAAGCCTCCTGCCTCGCTCGCTGTTTCTCGAGCTGGTCGTGCACTGGTGCTTGCTTACTCTGCTTTCGCTTCCTCGAAGGAGACGATGACGATGAGTCGGCTCAAGTCACTCGTTTCTCCATGGCAGAGAGCGCTGAAGTGAACTGGATCACTGAAACTGCATAGCGGTACTGATGCGCCAGCGCCAGCGATGGAGACAGGATTCGGGATACAACAGATCGAGAAAGCCAAGCATTCGTCTCCGGCCTAAGATAGGCTATAGCATTGGCGGTAGCCTCCAGCATGCTCATCGATCGATCGCTGACAATGACACAGTGGCATGGCATACTCCAGTGCATAGGAGATGGGAGCAGCATCGCTGCATCGGCAAAAGTCGCTGTCTTCCCGGGCGGGGCAGCTGCAGCTTTCAGCTTTCTCAACGCCGCGACCGTGAAGTGAAACATACATGCCGGCGTCCCTCTCAGGCACATTCATGCATTTATTTTTTATTTTTTTTGAACGAACACATTCCATGCATTTAGACAACACTCTTCTTTCTTGGTTGTCAGTTGCAACCACCACTTTTGCAGCACCAGGACTGGGCAGCTCAGGGATCAAACAGATCGTAGCGTAGCAGCAGTCGTCTGATCTCCATCGCATCTGCCCCCCAAAATCTTCAGATGATGCAGAGACCTTGTAGGTTCCATCCATTCCAGAGCAGTTAATTCCCTCGCGTGCAGAGATTGATGGTGCAGTGTATCTGGAATTCTGGATTGCTTAAGCACACGCTGAGAAAAAAGAGTTTCAAAGTTGCTGAGAAAAAGAGGGAAACTAGGCCCATACTTAGCAACATGTTATGTTGTTGCCCGTTCAAGTAAGTATACTAGGCCTTGGGCCTAGGTAGCCATGTTTGAGAGACTCGGCTAAAACTTAGTTTGGCCCAAGTTAGGCTCTCTTTCGCAGGCCCACTAGCCCCACAGCCCACGTCGAAAACGAAGCTAAAGGGAAGGAGCCCAACCTGGCGTGAACCGACCCCGGACCGGACCCGATGTCGTTGGTCGCCTACGACGCCTCTTCCGACGAGGAAGACGCCGGCGAGCCTCCGGTCGCGGCGGCGCCCTCCCCTCCACCCGTAGCCTCCTCCATCGGGCCGCAGCCCAGGCCTCCGTCTCCTTCGACGGCGGTGAGCGCCGCTCCTCAGCCTACTCCGCCGCCGCCTGCACCCAGCCAGAGCCAGTAAGTCCTTGCTGCCTTGTCTCTCTAGGGTTTCGCTCGTGGGAACGGGGGTTGCTTGGCAGGTGACCAAGAGACGGGGCTGGCTGATTGAGTGTGCTGTACTAAAGCTGAACCGATTGGCTATCGACTCACCGTACTAGTAAATCTTCCATCAATAAAACTCGTGGTTCCCCAAATAGCTCACAGTAGCTGTAGCAAAATCATCTATGCTAGTGAAGGTTCAGTTCGAAATGATAATTGGCATGCATGTCTGCATACTTTGCAATGTGCTCCTTTTATTGCTGGGATTTATTTATGCAACTTCAAAACCATGAAGAGAGTTCTAATATTCTATATGTAAGGTCATCACTCATCATGATATGCTTGACGTGATATGCAGCACAGCTTCTGCCTTTCTCAACAGAAATCAAAGAAGACACCTCCACTTTCACTTTTTTTTTATACAATAGTATCAGTATTCAGTTCACACAAGCTTAGTGGCACTCAAGTTAACAAGATTTAGTTAAACCAAGCTGTGTAATTACAATGACAAGGATTGTTCAGGGAAACTTTGTTGACTGCAATTGTATTCGTACTTTGCAGTATTTGGAATATATGCTAACAAGTCAGTCACATATCACTTCTGAAATAATGCATTTGTTTACTATTCCTACTGCATTGCACACTCCTTCCTCAGTGGTCACCATAGATCAATCTGGAATTATACTAACATAAGAGATAAGACAACCAATTTGTTGGAATGAGGCATTGAGATAATAAATTCCAACAAGAAAGAAAAAAGCACCGTTACCTTGTCCTTGATCTCCTTTCTTTTTTTGAAAAGAAAAAGAAAAAAGGGGAAAAAATGGTACTCCTAACAGGGCAAGTTGGATTATTAGATGTCCTGTGCAGTGTTGGTTTATTGGGCAAAAAGATTTCAAGTGATGTTAGTTATCTAAAGCAGACACTTCCCTTCCGCATTTCACCTCCTTACCGTATTTCATATGGAGCTACTTCCCTTGTTATTTCATTGCCCCCACTTTCATTTTGGTGCCTGGCCTTGTTTTTGTTTCTTCCCTTTTTTCCCTCAGTTGTATGCATGCTGAGATTTTATTTTGGATGTATACTTTTCAGATTTGCCACTTGCAAGTAGATTTCTACCAGTCCTCCCTGCCATTGCTTTCTAGGTTTGATATGTTATTGTCGAGTTCGTAATTTCTTGATTTTATCTTTTTTGCTCCAGGAACATAGCATCCATCAGTTCGAGTAATGTCTCCCTGCCCACACCATCATTAGACCTCCCAGATGTTGCAGATCTCTTTGCTCCCCCTGCAGACAATGCATCAAGGAAGAGAGAATCAAATGGATCTGCTCTTCATGACTCACGCAGTAAATTTCCAAGGATGCAACCACAACCCCGAGGCGTAAGAAGTGCTGCAGGGAACTCTCTAGTTCCTCCGCAGCTTCGTGGAAGGTTAGTTTGTTTTTCCTTTTCCTGTGTCTTTGGTGTCATGTGGGACCAATCTCCACAGTAAAATGCTTTTAGTGAACTAAGGCATATGGGCCCAGTCCCAGATTGTTTTTGCCAAATATTCACATCATGTGTTTTCTATGCCTAAATAATGTTTATCTTTTGGTCACTGCTTCACAGGAGCAACATTGTTACTGAAGATATGAGCATACTGTTTGTGGCTAAACGAAAAGAGTAGCATTTTAACACTTCGTGAACGTGAACCCATATTCGGATTTCATCGACACATGTACTGCCTCCCACAGTCCCATGGATGTGTGGGCATGATGGAAGGATGTTGTTGAATCCTCGAGAAGAAGGATGCTAATGGTACTTGCAACCTAGATTCCAGAACACAGTGGGTTGTCGACTTGTCGTCAGATTTGGATATTTTGTTGGTGCCTATTTCTCTGGTGCTCACTTGCATTTGCGGCGCAACGATGCTACATGCCTGATGTTGGATGCATGTAACTCTGTCAGGGCAAACTAGATGCTGTCACCCTGTTAGGAGTTAGGACTAGGTGCAACTCCATTTATCTTTTCATTGGTGATGATCATGTATTCTGCCCTGCTCTAGTTCCTGGTTAGCATTGTTTCTAGACGTGCGTGCATTATCCGCTGTGCTCTAGTTTGGGTTTTGGGATCGTTGAGCCTATAAAGCTTTTATTTGAGTTATATCAATACTCTGAAGGAATGTTGTAAACTAGTTCTGTTAGCAAAACGAGCGTTTTTTCATTTTAACAAAGTTTTCGCAAAAACTAATTCCACTCTGTATTCTACGACTACCATCGTTCTCCTGCACTATTCATTCAGACTGAGAATTTATCAATGTAAGGGGGAGAGAATTCATTATTTTTCACAACGATCTTGTCCGTTTTCATTATTTTTTCATAGAGGAGAAGAGTATGTACGACCAATTTCAAGTTTACTAAATTTATTTTCACCGAGCGCGTGAAATTTGTTTTCCCCACAAAAACAATATTTTCGCGCTCTCGCCGAAAAAATGGGTCCGAAAATTTCCATGACATTCATTTCTTCCCTCCGGAAAGACGAGCGAGAGGGAAGAGGCGCGGTTTTGGCTTCCCGAGTACGCTTCTCCCGCGGCATTTGCTTCGGAACACGCGCTTCCCTGGCGCAGCGCACTCATCATCTCTCTTCCGCTCCCCCATTCCTCGCATTACCACCGCACCGAAACCCGAATCGGATGCTCCCTTGCTCACTTCGATCAATGGCGGATTAGCGCCGAAGCGAAGGCGCGAGACCCTACAGAACTTCTGGCCTTGCTCCCTTCGAGCGGAGGTATAATTCCTTCGTTTCCCCCAATATTTTTGCGGATTTTTTTGCTAGTATTTTGATCGTGTTCTCCGCACCGACGAATCGTTCGTCTCTTGCCGCATGCGCGGGAGATATTGGTCGAACCCTCTGATTGCGCCTTCTGGATTGCTCGACCCCTAGTCGCCTCCGTGCACTCCACCTGCGGAAGGCTTCTCTCCTATCCCCTTCTCCCAGCCCTGAACCCAATCCCCTCCCCCCGTTTACACGGACCCCGCCGGCGTCTGATGATTCCTCTTTTGGCGATTGCTGCGTGATGAGCGCAACGAGCGTGAGATTGCCATGCAGCCACTTCTGGGAAATTAGTACTTGTGATTGATTCAACAATATCATAGAAGTTATCACTACTAGTGCTTCAATTTAAAATACATAATATTGGTCCGTGTAGTTGTTAACTTGTTATTGATGGTGTTACGAACTTCTGCGTTATTGATTTCTAGGATGATCAAGTTGTCATGTTCTTCAATGCACTATATGATTTACCATTAGATGTTGTTTTGTTATCTAAACTCTTGTGGTTCTCTGATGTCTGATTTTTTTTTCTGAAAACAACTGATTGCCATATTGTGATTGGACAGTCTACTAGTCCTAAGCCTTTAGCTATCTGAATTCTATTTTTTTCAGAAACAACATAAATATGGATACATGTTATTGTATTAACACTGTCTTCTCTGAATCTCAACATTTCAATCACTTGCTACTGGCTACCACATTTAAGTTTGCAGCTAGCACTATTTATCTTGAAAACTCTGCTTGCAGTTGGCTGTATTGCCATATCTTCCTGTACTTCTGGACAGGACAACATGTGCCATTTATCTTTCTTGTAATCAAACATTTTCTGTGTGCACATGTGGGTGTGTACATCTGCAGTTAATACTTTGGCAGTTTGAAAATGTTCCTTTCATTTATGCAGTTTTGGTTTATGCATCATGTTCAGATTTTTGTTAACAACTGGATAGTCAGATCACGATGTGTCTGTTGTTGGTAACTGTATTCACCGTTTCAATTTTGTAGGTTCTGCCTGCCTATCTATGTTAGCCATTACAGCTTGGGTACAATGAATAGCGCAAGAGTTCAGGGAAGTTTAGATTACCTCAATTCGCAGGAGCCTGGTGATGAATCACAGGCCTCAGCTATTGATACTGTGGAAAGACTGCTAGTAGGAGATGATATAGAAACTTCTCAGAAAACAAGCACTGACCCGATTAGTGGGATAAAATCAGCTTCTACATTAGTCACAAAAGTAGCTCAGTGCCTGGCCAAAAGGACCGAGTACAATAGCCCCCTCCAAAAGTCAGGTATCTTTGACTGGGCTGATACTCCCAATAATGATGAATGCACAGCCATTATGATTTCCAGGAAAAAACAGAGGATCCATGCTAACATTCAAGTGAAACATTTGGCCTCCCAGAGATATGGTGGCAATGGATCAAGTACCAGGACTGGGTTCATATCAGATTGTATTGGTGGTGACTCAGCCATGGATTCTTCTAAGAAGCCAGAGCCTGTTGGTTCTGCAGATGATTTATATGAAGCATATGATATTGGGCCAAGTACTCAGATGGCAGCTGAAGCTATGGAAGCATTGTCCAATTCCTCAACTGTCAATTGTGTTGTCAGGGAGAACGCACATCCTGAAAGTTCTGTTCTCATAACAAATTTGGGAAAAGAAAGGAAGGCTGATAATATATGTTCAGTTGAACCACCAATTCAAAAGAGAATTGGTGGAAGTTCAAGCTCTATGAAAAAGCATCCCAGGAAGTTAAAAAACAGGAACAATCCAAAACAAATGACAGGGAAAGCTAAAGGAAGCATGGACAGTGGCAGCATACAAGTAGCCATAAATCATGAGGTGTCAGAAGGAACCAAGGCATCTGGTGCAAGTGATTCAAATATTCTAGGTTCTGATGCTGTAATCCACCCTAGAAGGAAGAGAACCTATATGTTTGTCTCAAGAAACTCGAAAGTTCAATTCAATAAAGCTGGCAGCTCAGCTACATTTACATCCAAAACTTCAGAAGTAACAGACTCATCAACAGCAAAAACACTTAGCATATCTGGCCCTGATTTCAACAAGCATGCTGGAGTGGAAAAACAACCCACATCTGCACAAGAAGATCACAACTCTAGTTTATCACGCAGAGTACCACTGATAGAGCTAAATAGCGCTGGCCCCCAATCTAGGACACAGATGTCAAAGAAACCACTGAAGAGAGGCCTTCTGAAATCACCAGGTTCCCGAGAACTTGCCAGTCTGTTCAGAAATGAAGCATCTCCGGTTTTGCAATTGAGCAGGCGAAGAAGAAATATGTCCAATGTCCGTGTTCTGTTCAGCCAAAGCATGGGCAAGGAAACAATCAAAATGCAAACAAAGGTAGTTTTCAATACGTTAGTTATACATATTAAACCAGTATTTAGAGGTCTGTTGATGGTTCCCACCTTTTAAATTTTCCTGGACGTTGGCAGATATTGATATACTTTGGACTACCTATGGCGACGACTATTACAGAGGCTACACACTTTGTTGCTGAAAAGTTTGCCCGTACAAGGAACATGCTAGAAGCAATGGCTATGGGGATACCTATAGTCACACCATCATGGCTTGAATGCTGTGGCGAAGCAAGGTGCTTCATTGATGAAAAGAAATACATTATGAGGGATATGAAGAAGGAAAAGGAACTAGGCTTTAGCTTGCCTGTTTCAATAGGCAGAGCCTGCAATAAACGATTGCTTGAGGTTTGCCACTAAATTCTTAGCTGTGATGAATCCAATTGAAATGAGGAATGCATGATGTCGGAGGAAAATTGTATTCTCTTTTATGTCAAAATTTTCAACTTACAGTATATTTTTATGGCATTCATTTTTTTTTGTAATACTTACACTGTTAACGTTTCCTGACTTTTCCAAAAAAAAAAAACTAGGGTAGAAGAGTACTAATCACCCCAAATGCCAAGCCTAGCAAGGAGCTTCTCAAAAGTTTAGTGGTGGCAGCTCATGGTCAGGTATGCAATTGTTAATCTACATATTGGGTCCTACTGTCCTTGGTAGACTGGTAGTCTACCTACCATCGCATTCATTTATCAAGTATATAACCATATAGCCATAAGTCAAAATAGGGAAGATCACATGATTACTTTCTGTTTTACATGTCATAATAATTTCGTATGACCTTGATATATGTTTGAATTTCATTCTTGGTTACATAGTTTTTATTGGCTAATCTGCTCTGGTGCTAATTTTGTCAGCCATCAGACAGAATCACAGCCTCTGCAATAAAGAACAAGAATTTTGAGGGGACCTTTGTCATCTCTTGTGAACAAGACCGCAGTGTCTGTATGCCATTAATTAGGAGTGGTACATGTTATGAATTTTCTCTCCCAAAAGATCTTTTTCTGTTGCTTCCCCCGTTTCTTGCAATCTCAGGGATCAAGTTCTGTGCAATCTTTGCAGGTCTCCAAGTGTTTGACTCAGAGCTTCTCCTGAATGGTATTGTCACTCAGAAGCTAGAGTTCGACAGGTACATGCTTGCTCTCTTAACAGTGTAGGGTCATGTTGTTTCTTGAACATTTTGGCTTGCAGTATGAATGAAATCAATCCTGTCTTCTAACTCAGAAATGGTGTCTTTTGTGTTCTAGGTATCGCCTTTTCCATGCAAAAACCATTTGAACAAGATCCGGATAGGTTTGGTCCTGTGTAAGGCAAACAAAGCACTTTGTGTACATATGCATCCTTATCGTTCTCCAGTTACTGGTATGATCCCCTGCACACTCTTGCATGTATTTATCGTTGGAGCCTCTGGCCCGTACCATGAATGATCACGTGCTTCGTTTGGCCCTTGGCAGACAAACCATATATGTGGGATTTTGGAACTTTTTTGTTGTACAACTATGGCCACGTTAGCCTATGGTACGACTAAGTAATTACTTGGGTCAGATATATATATATATATATATATATATATATATATGTGGGTTATCATGCTGCTGTCAAGACCATTCAGAATTGTCGTAGAACCAAACCAACCCTAACCCGTTCCGCCGAAAGACATCTTTGACATTGCTAGGCATGAATACCACCGCGGTATCTGCACATCTCCTCGGGCGTCCGTGCTCCGGATACCTGGTTGCCTGGACCCTTAGCCGGGTGCCTGGTCCGACTCTCAGAAAGCAATGCTGGCATCGCAGAGGTTACTGCTTGTGCTTAGGTCTGTGCACGCTACATACGGCCTGTTGGGATGGTTGATGCGTGAGCTTGGAGTCGAGCGCATTTTTGTCAGGTCCGTGCGGAGACGCTTTTCATGTAGTGAGGTGAACTACATGGAGACGCTTTTCCTACAGGGGAGCTGTGGGCACTGACACTTGTTGAGCTCGAAGTAGGCACAGTAGAACCTTTTGTGCTTGTGCCCAGCATTCCCGACCCGCGATAGATACCCAATGCAAACAGATACAGCTCGATCGTGCCGAAACAAAACAAACAAACAGATATAGCTAGTCTTCGATCGATCTTCTCATCGTTTAATTTCTTCCTCTAGCTACTTGATGCATAAGATAAGCATGCTGAGAGAGGAGCAGCGAATCACCTCGCAGCGCCACGAGAGATTGCATGAGTAGTAGCATCATCCTAAGGCCGAGGACAAAATCTCACTGCACTGGCCAGGTCAAGGGTTCTTTTCTTTTCTTTTTCGGACGTGTCGGGCAGCCTATGACCCGTCCTATATAGTTAGCCTTGGTCATACTGTTTCACCAGCTTTACTAGTAATTCCAGCTACAGAAATAAATAGTATTTAACAAAAATACATAACATATAGACCGTACCATTGTTAAAGCACATGAATGCTGATTTTTTTTTTTTACAACGCATACCATCATCGAGTTTGATTTCAGATCGAGCTAAATGCATTCAATAGTATCCACCAAATAAACCTGGCTCACATACATACATACATACATAGGGCTGGCTAGCCCCAGCTACAAGCCTACAACACACCCCCACCAGCTCGATCAATACCCAACAGAGCTACAGCTAGCCTACAAGTCCCCAGAAAATTAAACTAACATGAATGGATCGAAGCACGCAAGGGACGCGATGAATTATTGTTCGCGTTGCGCTAGACAAGAAAAGAGCGAGGTGTGGGAGTAGGAGGCGCCTGGAACCGTGTCGCTTGGGTCCTCGCCAGTCTAGCTGGTGCGCTCGCTGCCGCCGGCGCTTTGTCTTACCCTCCGACGCCGGTTTCTCGGTGTCAGAGGCGTGCGTTCTCGTACAGCGGCAGGAGGGCGGAGCACTGAGCAGGAGCCGATGCGCTTGCGGTTGCAGGTTCAAGTGGCTTTGCCGAGCGACGGTAATGCTCAACGGCTCGCAGCCTTTGGTGGCAGCCGACATCCTTCTGGCAATGGTTCGAGCAGGGCGCTTGAGGTCGGGCATCACTGGAGGTGGCGGCCGGTGATCTGTTCATCCTGTAGTTAGAACGCAAGTCAGCCACAGGGCAAAGAAACAATAGAATTCGTTCAAATAAAAAGGTGCTGTTGTGCGAGTTTTTTTTTTTAGGGGTACTGGTGTGCGAGTTTCCAAGAATTAGCTAGCTCTTCACTCGTGCTCTTTATATTAGCAAATGGATGGTTGCAGTTGCAGCACATCAATGAAAGTTGATCGGTAGTAGTGTGTACGAAAGATCATACGATCATCATCATCATCTCATCTGATGTACTAATAATTGGGATTTGACGGAGCAAATGCACTAAGTACCGCACCCACCAACTCGCACGTACTTGTTGAAACAGGCATGATGGCTTATAAAATGGCATTTCTAGGCGCCACCTACCTTCGGAAATGGTGGTATTTCTAGGGGCTGGTGATGACATGACCCACCCCTAAAAATAGTTCCACGCAAAAAAATTTATAATTTTTTCATATGATGTCAAATTTTATATTAAAATTGTAGAGAATGACTAGCTCTAAAACTTTGTAGTTGATAACTTTTTTATTTAAGATTATTTAATTCTCCAAAAAATTATTATAAACCTACGTATGGCTATGACTATATAGTATCTCATACAACTCAAGTCATACTTTTAGGTTTCAACAATCTTAATGTTTATATACACTGAAATATACTTGGTATATTTTTTTTATCTATAGTTCACAATAATCATAGTTGTAGAAGTTTTATTTTTTTATTTGTTTTGCTATATGTAAAAATTTAATTGAATTTTCGGAATAAAATTGAAAAATATTTTTAGGGCGGGTGGTGGCATCACCATCCCCTATAAACGATTTATAGGGGCGGTTGATGGCGTCACCCGCCCTTACAAATCAATTTTAGAGTTAATATAAAAGAATAACATATGTAGTGATTGTGTAATGTGATGAGAGGAAGGTATGCGCAAGGTTTGAGATATGCGGTTCGAACTCCGGGTGATGCAAGCGTGTATATTTTGTCAAAAAAAAAGTAAACTCGATAGTACAGGGGCTGGTTGGCTGCAATATTTTTTTCTTCTTTATTTTGCTATTTTCAACTTTTTTTAGCTGCGAGAATTAGAGCTGGGTACGGGTCCTCCCCTAAAATATGTTTTTACCTACCCCTAAAAATACGTTTTTACCCGCCTCTAAAAATCATTTTCGTAGTAGTGTTTAGCCTATGACATCAAAGAGAATCTTACCATTTAGGAGTATTAAACTAAATCTGTTTACAAAATTTTTTGCACATATGAATGCTAAGGTTCTGCAATTAGTTTTATAATTAGATTTTATTTAATACTTCTAAATAATAAAATTTTCTTCGATGTGAACTAAAATTTAACCCTGTGGAACTAAGCATCCCAGAAACGCTATATGGAAAGAGGAGGCACCAGAAGCATCCGTCTGGTCACCACAGCAACCAGCGCCCCCAATTATCTCGCGCTTCCTGTCGACGACGGTAGCGTGTAGCCACCTCCTGCCACTCGTACAAGTCCAAAGTAAAGTATCCAAACCAGGAGAGGGCTGCCCTGCACCCTATAAGGGCGGCCAAAATGCTCAGGTTGGAAGAATGATGTATGGATTCTACACGAGCAGGGGCGAAGCCACGTTGGACTTCCCTGGTGCCCATGCATCAGGGTAAACTTTTTTTTTTTACCACTAACTAATTTTTTGGGGCTGTGCACCACGGTCGATTTGACCGTGGCTTCGCCCCTGCGCACGAGCAACACGGTGAAACACAACTTTTAGACAACTGATTTATTTCTCTCCAATACTGCAGAGGAGGCTCGTCTAATTTTTAGTTGGAGAGCCCCGTCTAAGCGTACTTCTATTGCTTGCAATAATATGATCTGTATTTTTTTTAATCATTGACCCGTAGAAACGTCGTTTGCTACAAAGACAAAACAGCCATGCAATGAAGAATGCAGACTTGTAAAAATTCACATAGATTCTACCATTATTCGCTACAAACATTGGTTCTATCACCCACATTCAGACACATTGTTTGCCTGAAAGACAACAAGGTCGAGAGACTGAAGATCAAATAGCTAACAGCGGCAACAACCGTCACTCCTACCTAAAATAATCAAAACTGCTGAATTCTCTTGTTCCTAAGAGGAAAAAGAACGACGAAGCGTCTTCGAAATCACACGGCGTTGGGGCCGGTGGGGATGGGCTGGTACCCATCACGGCGATCAGACGAGTCGCTAATGGAGTCGACAGGGATGAGCTTCAGGATGGCACCAATCACCAGGCTGACCGACCCGATCAGCACGCTGGTGAGCCAGAGCCTCCCGCTCAGGTGCTCCGTGCTAGCGAACGTCCCTAGGAGCTCCACGATGATCACCTGGAACGCCGCGGTGGCACCAGCGACCGCCGAGAAGATCCAGCTGCTGAAGATGCCGCTGAACACATTGATCTTCTCCATCTCCCTGCTGTTTACCTCGTTGAAAACCTGAGGTGCCCAAAGAACGGAGTGTGAGTGACAAGAACAAGTAAAAGTTCAGAATTAAGAAGGCAACTTCAGCTTCTGTACCTGGCAGAACACAAAGGCATTGAATATGAACGTGTTGAGCTGGGTGTCAGATCGATCGCCGCTCAACTGCAGGAGGCTCTTGCCCTTGAAGATGAGGATGCCGAGCACGACCAGCTGGTAGATGCTCTGGCCTATGATGTTCCTCCACATCACCTTGGTGATGAAGTTGTCACCTCGGCCGACCGGTGGCCTCTGCATCATCGCATCGTTGGGCGGCTCCGTCGCCAGCGCCAGGGCGCCGAGGGTGTCCATGATCAGGTTCACCCACAGCAGTTGGACAATGGTCAGTGGGGCGCTTCCTGAATTATTTGTTCGGTTGCAAATCACAGGAGAAGTCATTCAGAAAGTTATTAGGTGTTGTGACAAGAATGAGGTACAGCTGAACACGCAGCTATGCGCACCTGTGAAAGATGCGGAGACGAAGTTCACCATCAGGGCAACAACGTTCACCGTGAGCTGGAACTGCACGAACTTCTGGATGTTGATGTAGACGGAACGACCCCATTTGGCGACGTTGATGATGGTCGAGAAGTTGTCATCCATGATAATCACGTCGGCATTCTCCTTGGCAACCTGACCAGCAGTTACAACCGTCAAGTAGTTTAAAACATTGTTGATTGAGTCACTAGTGCTTAGGATCAGGAACAAACGTGTTACAAACCTCTGTTCCAGCAATGCCCATGGCGAGGCCGATGTCAGCCTCGTGCAGCGCAGGCGCGTCGTTTGTGCCGTCGCCGGTCACTGCCACCACCTCTCCGAACATGCCCCTCAGGTTGGTCACCAGCGTGTGCTTGTCCAACGGCAACGACCGAGCCATCACCTGCAGACACAAGAAACCAGTCGTGTCAGTTTTCCTTATGCAAAAAATTCTTCAGAGAAGAAGCTAAGAGAATGCAGCTACGTGCCTGGATTCTGGGTATGATCTCCTTCATCTCGTTGGGGCTCTTCGTCCGGAAGTCGGGGCCCTCGATGGCAATCCCATCATCAGTGAGGATGCCGCACTCCCTCGCAATCGCCTTCGCCGTGTTGATGTTGTCACCGGTGACCATGCGGACATTGATGCCTGCAGCGCGGCACGTCGTGACGGCCTCCCTCACCCCTGGACGAAGGGGGTCCTTGATGCCGAACACCGCAATGAGCGTGTACCCATCGCTGGGGATGTCGCTACCGCTGGTCACATCCTGGTACGCCAGGCAGAGCGTGCGTAGTGCCTCGCACGCGAACGCGTCGATGGCGCTGGCCACACGCTTCGCCTTGGCATCCGTGAGTTTCTCGACGCTGCCGGTGCCGTCGATGATGGAGCTGCACCGTCTCAGGACGACCTCGGACGCGCCCTTCAGGATCACGCGGGGATGGCCGGCGGCGTGCGGGGACGCGACGACCACGGCCATTGTCTTCTTCACCGAGTTGAACGGCTCCACCTTGAGCTTCATGGCGCTGCAGCGCTCCACTTTGGTGTACTTCTCCACCTCGAGACCGAACTCGAGGATGGCCGTCTCGGTGGGCGTGCCCATGATGGTGGTCTTCCCGTCCTTGTTCGTGACGACCTCCGAGCCGGAGCAATGGAAGACGCCCTCTAGTAGCACCTTTGTGAAGTTTTCTGACAAGGACGACTTGAGCTCGTCGAAGCCCTTGGCGGTGCTCACGGTCTGCGCTGCCCCAGAAGCCCAGACTTTCTCGACGACCATGTGGTTCGTGGTGAGCGTGCCGGTCTTGTCGGTGCAGATGCAGCTCGCCGACCCCATCGTCTCGCACGCCGAGAGGTGCCTCACGAGCGCGCGCTCCTGCATGAGCTTCTTCATGGCGAACGCCAGGCTGAGCGTGACGGCGAGCGGCAGCCCCTCGGGCACGGCGACGACGATGATGGTGACCGCGACGGCGAAGAAGTTGAGCACCGAGAGCGCATCCTCGCCGCTCCACCGCATCAGCCCGCCGGGCGCGTGCGCCTTGTCCACCAAGAACCGCGCCATGAGCACCGTGAACGTGAGCACCGCGAACGCCAGCCCGATCTTGCCGATGATGGTGGCCACGCCGTTGAGCTTGACCTGCAACGGCGTCTCGTCCTCGCCGCCCTGGCTCAGCGTCTCCATCAGGTTCCCCCACTCCGTCCGCATCCCCACCGCCGTCACCAGCATCCGCGCCGAGCCGTCCTGCACCTTGGTCCCGCCGAGCAAGAACGGCTTCGCGTTCGACAAGTGCACGGGCTCGCTCTCGCCGGAGAGGCTCGACTCGTCGACCACGAACGAGTATCCATCAATGTACAAGCCGTCGGCCGGCACCTGGTCGCCGATGGACAGGTGCACAATGTCGCCGACGACAATGTCGTAGATGGACACCTTCTGCCGGTAGCCGTCGCGGGTGACGTGCATGTCGATCTTCTTCTTCTCCTTGTCGAGGTCCCGGAACTGCAGCGACTGTTTGTAGTCGCTGGCCGCGGTGATCATGACCACGAGGAATATGGTGAGCACGATGCCAAGGCCGTCGTACATGCCGTTGGGCCATCCCTCGGTGGCCAGGCCGATGATGACGGAGATGAGCGCGCAGAAGGCGAGGAGCATGAGCGTCATGTCCTGGCTGGCGTCCCACAGGAACATCCAGAACGTCCTCGGGGGCTTCTCGGTGTACTGGTTGGCGCCGTAGACCTCGGCCCGGATGCCCGTGTCGTCGGACTTGATGCCGTCGGCGAGGGAGACGTTGATCTTACGGGCGATGCCGTCGACGCCCCTGTGGTGCCTCAGGCTCTTGGTGTCGTGGTTGCGCACGACGGTGGCCAGCTCCTCCGCGCTGACGGAGAAGCCGCATTGCCGCGCGAGCTCCGGCAACGGGTGCTCCGCCTTGCGGGCGGCTACAAATTAAGGATTTCAACATCGACATTGTTAGGAGACTTCAAGATCAGATCGAGGAAGCAACAACAAATTGAACCACCCCAGATTGAATGCAACGCTTATTATATAAAAGAGAGGATGTGTTAGCGTACCATCGATGAACTGCAGTGCAGCCTTCTGCACGTACAGTGCAACACGAAGCTTCTCCTGTGAATCAGAAAGGAACATTTTGAGTGCTTTGGGCTGGATGAGAACAAAAGGTGCAAGAACAGCTTATACCATATCTGTTATTTCCAGCTCGATGCTAATTGAAATGTAAATACCAATAAAAGGTTTCATTGTTCTGTCATGCAGCTCTTAACGTGGTCAGTAAAATTGCATTCAGTTAGTAGCATGGAAAGGAACTTTTACTGAATATAATCGTTCTAGCGCAAGTTGGCTGATAAATTGGGCTAAACTTCACCTTTTGTCTGCTTAGTCTTTACAAAATTCATTAGTGATAATCATAAAAAAATACTTTTGGAGCATTCAAACTGCTGTTAAATACTCTCACTTTTTGTTCATGTATTCTAACCATGAGTACATACAAATAGATCAAGACACGGTCCTGGTATTAGTTAGTCTTCAAAACCTAAAGAGTGACAATTAACTTAGCTTAACTCTGTCTTGTAGGTTACACAAAAAGGCAACTGATATACACATTGTGCAATAACTAATGGAAATTATGGAGCACTTCAAGAAAACAATATTTGTTCTTCATGCTTCTGGGCCTTTATAGGTTGACCATTGAACCTATATTCAGAATCCCATAACAGAAGTCGAAATTCCAATACAGGTATTCTGCTCGGCCTAGTGTGGATTAATATTAGTGTGATTTTATACACTGATATGTAAAATGTAGTTTTCTGCTGTACTTTAACATGTGCAATTAACTGGCAAAAAATAACTATAGCATTAGCCCTTGGGCCTTGAGTCATTGACCTAACTGCCAGAAGTTGTATTAGTCATAACTCAAACTATCTGCTGTCCATTGTTTTTCCTTGAGAATACCATATCTGTTTTCCATATAATTTTCGAAATAGGCAAGTTCGTATCAACCATATTTTCTACAAAGTATTTTTTGACAACGCACATGAGGGATTTTTTTTGCACGCATTAAGGTACGTAATGCGACGCATAAAGACAGGTCATATATTTGTTGCGCATTATTTTTTAAACCGATTGCGCAGGACAACAATGTATCTTTCTATCAACCATAGTATTGAATTCAGTGTAGCATAAAAAGACCGAGGGAGCTGTGCTATCCTTCTATCTCGATAATTTGTCAGTCGCAAATGAGCAGTAGCTCCTAGGAAAGTTGCAGAAAACGTTGACCTTAGGCACTAGGCACTAGGCAGGCATGTTGAAACTTTTTCGGTGGTCAAAAAGATCGAAAATGAAAGAGAAGAAACAGATAAGTCAAAGCCCGCTACGCGCCTTGATCGGAGGCCCAAGCCCACTAGTGGTTGTGGCCCCAGGTCGTTCGGCGCCATATTAAATAGTGGGACCCGGCGTTTTGTAATTAACCTAATCATTAAGAAACCCTAGCCGCCCACTACAGCCGTCCCGATCTACGGCGGTGCTGGAGCTACCTGAAGGCCACCGCCTCCGCCTGCCGTCCAACACCGGACAATGCCGGTACAGACCGGAAGGACGCGGTACCCGACGAGATCGACTACTTCGTCTACGTCGGGAACATCTACGGGAACGACTACGGACGCACCGTCTTCGCACCCGACACAAACCACCGCCGAGATGTCATCCTCAGCTGCTCCTACGATGACTGGCGGTCAAAATCTAAACTTTCTCCTATTATGCGTTGTTCTATAGGTCGTGCTCATATTTTATGTGTAAGATCCTGTCAAGTTTAAGTTCTAAGAAATGTTTTATCTAATATTTGGTATCAATCGCCTAAGCACCTAACTGTGAGCCTTAAGAACCTATAGATCTAGTCAACTTTTAGATCTTTGTTGGTTTGTTTCAAGTTTTAAGTTCTCGGTTTAGATTAAGTTCTCGGTTCTTTCATGTTTTAGTTTAGATCTACTAGTATAAGTGTAGATCTCGCACGAAAAGAGTAAGATCCGAGAGAGAAAGTATAAAAAATAAGTAGATCCAAAACAATCCCACCCGTAAAACCCCTCAAACCCTCGGCATAAGCATAAGAAACCCCCACGGCGGTGCCCGGTTTTCCGCTAGAATTCAACGTACTTCTCGGGCGCTCGCGTGGCGGCTTTTGCATGAGGCCGCGCGGGGCATGTCGCACCCGCGGCGGTGAGATAAAAAAACTAAGAGGCGCGGCGGTGGCGGACCGCGGAAGCGAGCGGCCTCCATGGCCGCCGTGAAGGCGCCGGAGACGGCACGCCGCCGCGGCCCCCCAAGGCGGCGCTCCGGCGGTGGCCAGCGCCAGGGCCGGCGGCCGCCACCGGCCGGCAAGAAGTTGGCCCGCGCCAGGGCCGGCGGCCGCCACGGGCCGGCGAGGAGGCGGCGGCGCCATGGGGCGCGGCGGCGATAAGGCCGGCGGCCGCCATGAGGCTGCTGTGGAGGGGAGGGAGAAAATGAAGTTAGGTTTAGGGTTTGAGGGAGTGACCGGCCCCTTTATACCCCCAAAAATCGCTGCCAACCGTTGGATTGAGGGTTTGACGATCCGACGGCTGAGATCCGTGCAGGCGCCTGAGCTGGGCCGAAATGGCGGCCCGCTCGTTGGCTACCGGGCTCGAGGCCCACGCGGCTGGGAAGAGTTGGGGGCGCGGCTGGGCCAAAATTGCGGCCCGCCCGTCGTTTTGTGGGCCAAGGACCCAGTAAGGTTTAAGCCCATCTTTTTTTTTCCGTTTCATTTTCAGTTCTACTCTTTTCTGAGTTGCATTTTCAGTATATTTTCCTCGTTAGCTTTAAGTAAATTCACTTTGGAGGTGATATATACTGAGAAAATTATAAGTTGCTATTCTGAGTAGATGAAACCAACGTGAATTTTATTTAGAATTGTTTAGTTTATTTTGAGCTTTTAATTTTATTTCTGACCAACGTTGATTTAATTATTTGCTATTAAGATGCTTAGTTTTATTTATATTATTTTGCTTCTACCCAACGGTGATGCAAAATTAAGTTTTTCCACTGCGTTAATTACGCTAAGTAATTAAGTTTATTTTGTTTCTGCCCAACGGTGATGCAAAATTAATTCATGAAATGATAAGTTTATTTGCTTCTGCCCAACGATGATGCAAAATTTTTTATTTAAGATTATTTACTATTTTAATCTGGCCAACGCTGATTACATTCTTTATTTTGTTGTCGTTACTGATTCAATTTTATTTTATGAACAGAAGCCACCCCCTCCAGCATCATGAATTATATCAATGGTGTTTCTCAGTTGGGAGGGGACAACTTCGTCAAGTGGAAGACTGAGATTGGCTTTGTTCTGCTGACGATGGATAAGGATGATTCCCTGAGGATGCCCGCTCCTGTTGCACCAGTGTCACAAGGTACTGAGGATACTACCCTTGTTGGACACACTGCTGCTTACGAGAAAGAAAAAGAGCGCTGGGAGCATTCTAATAGAGTGGCCCTAAGTCTTATGAACATGACTATTAACCCTTCTATCAGGAGAGCTCTTGACAAAGAGCCTAAGAATGCTTTGGACTTCATAAATAAGATTGAGAGTTACTTTAAGGGGTCTGACAATGCCAATGCTAGCACTCTCTTGTCTCAACTCGTGAAGGCTAAGTATAATGGGCAAGATAGTGTTAGAGAGCACATTATAATGCTAGCACTCTCACGTCATGATGTCACTTCCATCAGAAGTGGGACATCACCACGCTTGTGTCTAAGTGTGCTCAAGAGGAAGAAAGGCTACGCTCTTAGAACCCCGACTTTGCCGACGTCGTAAGACATGAGGGACATAGGGGAGGAAACAAGAGGGTATTCCGCCCCAATAAGCCAGAGAAGGGTAAGAAACCTTATGAAGCTCCTCAGCAGAATGATCCGTCTGCTCCTAAGAAGCTTCTTTGCTACCACTGCGACAATGAGGGCCATGAGAGGAAAGATTGCCCGAAGTTTAAGGCGTGGTGTGAGAGAAAAGATAATAACGACATCATTTCTATAGTCGATGAGTCCTTTTATGCATATTTTCCATTAAGTACTTGGTGGATTGATTCTGGTGCCACCATTCATGTTACAAATTCCTCACAGGGATTGTCTGGCGTGCGGACTATAAGAAAGGAGACTCGAAGGTTAAGAATCGCAAATGGCGTTGAAGCCGACGTGGAGGCCATTGGAGCTCTCCAATTAGAACTTCGTGACGGCTTCATTCTTCACTTAGTTGATGTCTTTTATGTTCCGTCTATTGAGAGAAACTTGATTTCCATTTCTAAATTAGATCTTAATGGTTATTCATGTACTTTTGGTGACAGCAAATGTGTAATAAGTTTGAATGGTGACGTTATTTATCGAGCACCCTTACACAATGATTTTTACTTACTGTCCCATAATAATATCTCTGTGATGAATGTAAGCGAAGTTAGTCACAAACGCAAGAGAGGTAACGAGACTTTGTCGAAATTGAGACATTCTCGTTTAGGTCACATTTCGAAGGGGAGAATGGAGCGTCTCACTAGAGAAGAGATACTTCCAAGATTAGAATTCTCTGTCTTAGACCAATGCGTTGATTGTATTAAGGGAAAATTTGCAAAACAAATTAAGAAGGATGGAGCTAAGCGCAATTCAGGAATATTAGAATTAATTCACACTGACATTTGCGGTCCATTTAATGTTAAGTCGGTGGATGGTTTTAGTTATTTTATTACATTCACTGATGATTACTCCCGTTATGGATACATTTACCCTATAAGAGAAAAATTCGAGGCACTTGATAAGTTCAAAATCTTTAAAGCTGAAGTAGAAAATCAGCATCAGTCAAAGATTAAAGTGGTACCGTCAGATAGAGGCGGTGAATATTATGGGAGACATGCCACATATAGACAAATCCCAGGCCCTTTTGCTAGATTTCTTCAAGTAGCTCAGTACTCAACTCCTGGTGAACCTCAGCAAATTGGTGTAGCAAAAAGAAGAAATCGCACTCTAATGAATATGGTGCGCAATATGCTAAGCAACTCTACTCTGCCAGTGAGTTTATGGATGGAAGCACTGAAAACTGCCGCGCATATAAATAATCACGTTGCTAGTAAGTCAGTCCCTAAGACGCCTTATGAGCTTTGGACTAGTAGGACCCGGCATTAATTATTTTCGTATCTGGGGTTGTGCAGCTGAGGCGAAGTTATTTAATCCATCCCTTGGAAAATTAGATCGTAAGACAGAAAGCTGCTATTTCATTGGATATTCAGAGAGATCAAAGGGATATCGGTTTTATTGTCCTAAGGTACTCCTAAGTTTGTTGAGACGAGACATGCAATATTCTTAGAGGAAAATGGATGCACTGAGACTAGGCAAATCGATCTCGAGGAAATGCAGACTTATGATATTACACCGCTGACTCGTGATTATCATGTGCCTATTTTGCCTAATTTTCAGAATACAGCACCAGCTCAGACAGTTGATTCCCCAGAAGTGAATGTGGGGGAAGCGCTTGTTATAAATGAGCATGAGAATGTGCCTAATGAGCATCAAAGTGAAATTGTGGAAGAACCTGTTGAGGAAGCACAGGATCAGACCACCGCTGGGGCGCCAGAAGTATAGCAAGATGTCGCTGCTGAGCCTGTTCCAGTGGAGGAGCCACAGCCTCTGAGAAGATCAACGCGAGAGAGGACAACTACTATCTCCAATGATTACATGTACATGAGTGGAGAATGACATGATATGGGGAAGGTTGATGATCCAAACTCATTCAAGGAAGCTATGAGTAGTGAGCACTCCCACAAGTGGATTGAGGCTATGGAAGAAGAGCTGAAATCTATGAGTATAAATAAGGTATGTGACTTAGTAGAGATTCCTGATGGAGCCAAAAAGGTGGGCTGTAAATCGGTCTACAAAACTAAGTATGAATCCAAAGGGAAGATATAACGTTTCAAAGCAAGGCTTGTGGCTAAGGGCTTCACACGGCGAGAGGGAATTGATTATACTGAGACCTTCTCGCCTGTCTCGAAGAAAGACTCGTTCAGAATCATTATGGCTCTAGTAGCTCATTTCGATCTCGAGCTGTATCAGATGGACATTAAGACTGCGTTCCTAAACGGTGATTTGCATTTTATACATGGCGCAACCAGAAGGTTTCGTTGTGGAAGGCAAAGAACAGTTGGGATGCAGACTAAAGAAATCCATTTATGGGTTAAAACAGGCGTCCAGACAATGGTACCTTAAGTTTGATAAAGTAATTACGAAATTGGGCTTCGTTGAAAATATAGTGGACAATTGTATATATATTAAGATCAATGGGAGCTTTTTCATCATCCTAGTTTTATACGTGGATGACATCCTATTAGCAAGCAGCGATAAGAACTTGCTGCATGAGACAAAAGGTTTTCTCTCATCGAATTTTGATATGAAAGATCTCGGTAATGCCTCTTATGTACTGGGCATTGAGATACATCGAAACAGATTGAAGGGTGCATTAGGACTCTCTCAAAAGGCTTATATAGAGAAGGTTCTTAAAAAATATAATATGCATCAATGTTCAGGCACAACTGCTCCAGTGGTTAAGGGCGATAAGTTTGGGCAATTTCAAAGTCCCAGGAATCAATTAAAAATTGATCAAATGAGTTCGATTCTATATGCTTCAGCTGTTCGCACAAGTATGTACACGTTCTGACTTAGCTTTCATTACCGGGATGCTTGGTAGATATCAGTCTAATCTAGGAATGGATCACTGAAAAGCGGTCAAGAAGGTATTGCGTTATTTGCAGGGCACTAAGGACTACATGCTCACATATAAGAAAACTGAGAATTTAGAAGTAGTTGGTTATTCATACGCCGAATTCGCAGGTTGTGTTGACACTAAAAAGTCGACATCAGGTTATGTCTTCACACTTGCGAATGGAGCAATATCATGGAAAAACTCCAAACAATCACTTACTGCAGCATCAACCATGCAGGCTGAGTTTGTGGCATGTTATGAGGCCGTGGGGCAAGCTGTGTGGCTTAAAGGATTTATCCCCGGATTAAGAGTGGTAGATAACATAAGCAAACCACTAAAGTTATTCTGCGATAATAAAGCCGCAATTTTCTATGCTAGTAACAACAAGTCAAGTGGTGGTGCCAAGCACGTTGATATTAAGTTTTATGTTGTGAAAGATAGAGTCCAAGATCGTACTATTGAGTTAGAGCGTATAAGTACTCAGGAAATGCTAGCGGATCCATTAACGAAAGGTTTACCTCCCAATCCATTTCGTGAGCTAATTGTCGGCATGGGACTATTGGATATCCTGTGATCTTGGAATTAAAAGGGTCATAAGTCAACCACCTCTCATTACGATAAGTGGTTTAATCCATTGTGGATAATTATGTCGCGATGGGATTATACACTGTTGTGATACATTGTCTCTTTACATAACTTCACTTTAAGAATGGCATCAATTTTAGGCCTTTAGACCAAAGGGGAGAATGTTGGAACTTTTTCGGTGGTCAAAAAGACTGAAAATGAAAGAGAAGAAATGGATAAGTGAAAACCCGTTGCGCGCCTTGATCGGAGCCAAGCCCACTAGTGGTTGTGGCCCCAGTTCGTTCAGCGCCATATTAAATAGTGGGACCCGACGTTTTGTAATTAACCTAATCATTAAGAAACCCTAGCCGCTCACTATAGCTGTTCCGATCTACGGCGGCGCTGGAGCTACCTGAAGGCCACCGCCTCCTTCTACCGTCCAACACCGGACAGTGCCGGTACAGACCGGAAGGACGACGGTACCCGACGAGATCGACTACTTCGTCTACGTCGGGAACATCTACGGAAACGACTACGGACGCACCTTCTTCGCCCCCGACACAAACCACCGCCGAGATATCGTCCTCAACTGCTTCTACGATGACTGCCGGTTAAGATCTATGTTGTTTTATAAGTTGTGCTCATATTTTAGGTGTAAGATCCTATCAAGTTTAAGTTCTAGCAAATGTTTTATGTAAAAAGGCAATGTCATGCCATCCCGCGCCGTCTTGCGTTGGATGAACAGCGATACAATGTACAATAACAGCGTATCAGATTACTGGTTCTTAAGTCTTAACCCAGTGCCTGAATTGTTTCGCAAAAAAAAAAAACAGTGCCTGAATTGCCTTAGATCGGTCAGGAGAATACGGCGACACGACGCATTGCAGATCGAAACTAATTGAGTTCCATCAACTCTAATAAAAATACAATTTCAATCCATGCGTGTGAGGTCAGCAATGAGATGAGATGGCCAGATGGGTCCTTGACGGACGTACCTGTATCTTGCGACGCTGCGTCTCGACCTGCGACCGCTTGTCGAGGTCGGGGACCATGCGGAAGCGGCGGCGGCGGTTCTTGACGAGCGTGCCAACGGCCTCCCGCCACCGGCGCTGCGCGTCCTCCGACGGGTTCTTGGCCGGCACCTCGAACCTCTTGAGGAACTCCATCGACTTGTTCCGCAGGTACGCCATGGGCGCTCGACCTGTCGACGAACTGAACCTGAACCCCTCCTCCTCTGATCAACAATAATCACAGCTGCCTATCAGCTGCGCACGCTCTTGACTTGAGTTCCTGGCAATCAGGTCTGCAACTCCATGGCCATCTACCTCGCTCTGTGTCCCCCCTTCTCCCCCCGCCGATCTCCTTTGTTTGTTTCGCAGGCAGGCAATGGTGATGGGTGGCTTCTGGTTCTGGGAGCGCGGGCTACCGACCCACCTGCCGCGGAGTCCGAGTAGCAGGGACCTCGCTGCAGCAGCTTTGACGGGTCAAAACTCTAACAACCTCCTAATCTCACCCCATGCATCGGATCTCCGTCGATAAATATAGGCAGCGCCCATGCATGCGCTTGCTTCTGTGCTTGGGGTTGCCCCTGATTGACATGGACACGAACTGCAAGTCAGCTTCAGTTAACGTACATGATCCGTTAGCCATCATAGATGATCTCACAAAGGAAAATCAAGATCAATCATTGGAACTCAATGAACGCTGACCCGATCAGATCTTCTCTCGAAAAACGCATCTCTGAATCAACCCCTTTGTTCAGTGACGTGCCAGAGACCCAGTATAAGACATGGGCATACACCCGATAATTTCCGCAAAAGAACTCAAGTTAGTAGGTATGATACACGAGTGGGGATGCATCTTCGCGCTCTGGTCTGCGGCGGACGGCGGGGAGGATGGCGGCGACGGCGTAAGGGCCACAAGAGCCGACGAGGACATAGAGCAGTCAACCAGGAGCCTATTTGTAATTATTCAGAGTGTAATTACAAATAATCGGATCGCGATCCATAATCGCGATCCAAATCAGGGAGGTACGTATAAATATTCGGATCGCGGTTATTAATCGCGATCCGGATTAGGGGTTATATGAAAATATCTGGGGGCCTGCCTGTAAAAACTCGGGGCGGCGACATGGGCACAGCTGCCGGCAAGGTCGCGCTGGCGCCGCCTCGCCGGTGAACCCGCTTGACCTGCCGCCGCCAGGTCCGACGAGTTCTCCCGCGCATCCGCCGACTCGCACTTCCCTCGCGCGCCGCTGACGGCCCTCGCTCCTCCTGGGACGCCGCGGTGGCATGAGACCGACGGACCTATAGCCGGCGCTGCGACGCCGGCGCGGGGTGGATTGAGCACAAGCTGCTAAAGCTCGACGCTGCTGGCTCGGCTCCTCTCCTTGTCGCATTCGATTTGCAGGTTGCAGCGAGGGATGGGTGGTGGTCGGCCGTGGCCGGTGGTGCAAGCGGCTGCGCACGAGCTGCTTTAAGCACCGAGACTCCTAGCAGAGCAACAGTTAATCCAATTCAGTTAAACTCCGAGACGGCAAAGAAGTTCGACAAGTGCACTGGCTCGCTCTCGCCGGAGAGAGGCTCGACTCGTCAAAGCAGAATCAAGATCAATCATTGGAACATGCTAGTTATGCAATGGCATTTCACAGGCTATCTGTAGCTTTTTTCCAATACAAATTCCACCACAAGGTGGCGCATACTGATTGAACCAGTTGCTGACACTCTTTCTTCAATCTTCATATCGACCATAAAGCGCACAGAGAGCATAGGAGGGAGGAGGCAGGCAAAAAAGATGTTTCCAACCATGTGAAATATTACAATCACCACATTGACTAAAAGCAGAAAACACTCAAGAAGGACACCAAATTCTTCAGGTCTTCCGCAGCACGTTCTGCCTTCTTCAGCGACTAGCGAGCAGACCCGACTTGCAATTCAGTGCTTCCTTATAAAGGCCCGGCAGAGACAGTTGCTCCTTCAAAGTTACCTCAAACTTGGCCTTGGAGCATAAAAAGTAAAAAACATCGTCTTCTAGCATCAGTCCACAATTCTCCAGAGCATCTTCACATCTGAGAACAAAAGAAACCTTTTAGTTTGCACAACCATCACACAGTAGCAGAACAAACTAAATGTGAAGTGTGAAGTTTCTTATTGTATAAAGCCACCACTTATTGTCAACATATTGAAAATTAGTACCAAGCTCCTTCTCAATTATTACAATATGGCAATCCATAAAATTAGCGATATCTACTGTAAGCACTTGGCAGCAATTGTTGGTATGAAAGAAATTGATGAGTATTTCTGATTGAAGCATAATCAAGCTACAGATTGGAGATGACAGAAACAAATTAGGACACTCGGTACGACAACTGTTGACAGGACACTTTCAGCTAAACTACCTTGATCCTCATCTCATCCAGAGTTTCTGAAACTGGAACAAAACTGCATACTTGTTCTATGAAATCCACGGAAATCTTGCTTCATGCATGTTTAAACATCTTCATGCTAAGCCAATGCAGATAGACTGCCACGATTATGACAGGAAGCGTCAATGGCACAAGTAGGCAGTAATACCTGCAAATTACACGGTAAACTAGTCAGAGAACTTGTATATCAATTACACAAAACTTGCATGCTGTTACATGGACCTCACCCATTCAAATGAAAACAACAACATGAAGAACATCCATAAGTGAACTCTCCAATGCACCTGGCTTACTCGGTACTATTAATTAGTTTCCAAATAAGTGGACTCTCTGTGCTCAGATGAAAGTTGGCAAAAGAAACAGAAGGCACTGCCTTGGCATTCCTTACCAATCATTTTGGATGGCAGCTAGAAGACTGTTTTCATATGGTGGAAGCAGCTTGGACACGACAGCAGCGTAGAAGAAACCCACAAACAAAATGACCCCAAAAGCAATGAACGCTGACCCAACCAGATCTTCTCTCGAAAAACGCATCTCTGAATCAACCCCTTTGGCCAGTGACGCGCAGACCGACCTTCTCTCAGAGGCAGACCCAGTATAAGACATGGGCATACACCCGATAATTTCTGCAAAAAAACTCAAGTTAGTACGTATGATACATGTATGTATTGTAATTGGGTTGGATCCTAATACAAATAGGTTACTTTTGGGCTTGGGGCGCTCTGTTTCATTCAGCAGGAAGGGAAGAGGGGGGACGGCACATCTGGTGGTGCTCGTTGCCGGTGGTGGATCTAAGATTTCAACTTAGGGTATGCCGAGCAAGTACTCAAATATACAATTCAGTTAACCCAGTGAACAAATCGGTCAACAATTATTAAATTTTCCAAGCAATTCGGTTATAAAATAACTAAAACATGGTAATATATCTAAAAGATCTCATAATATCTTAAAACCACTCAATTAAGTTCGAAACTTGCATAAACTAGCACGGTCTCCATTCCTCTTCATAATTCAACAATTCTACAATCAAAATTCGCAATGCACCAACAAACAACTCTAGCGACTCTAGTAATTCCACTTTACATGCTACTCCTATTTGTTTGTACTCTGTACATCAACTATCACTCACATATGTTCCTAGGGTCTGTATACGAGGACACTGGAGACAGGAGGGGAGGGTGCTCGCGGTCACGGCTCACCTTGGCGGCTCGGCGGACCGCAGACGGTGGGGCGGCTCGGCCTGGAGGCCTGGATGGAGGAGTCAGACTGGCAGCAGGCGGCAGCTGGTGGGCGGAGAAGGAGCAGCGGAAGTGCCGCCGTGCCCGCGGGGTCGCCGTCGCGGCGTCGCCTTCCAGTCTCAGGAGCGCCGGCTGCCGGTGGGGAACGGCGAGGGCCGGCTGCCGAGTCGCCTCCAGGAGAGGAAAGCAAGATCGAAAGACAGAGAGACGCAGACGCGCTCAGGCGTCAGGCCATCTCGATGACAGCGTAGTGCTGATTTTTTTTTACGGTTATTAAGCCGACTCTTTATGCATGCAAAATTATTTGATTCGCTCTATAAATTTAAAAACAACCAAAACCCATTCTGATTTCCAATACTTTTTTATTGAGAATTGTTTTGAAAGATCATTTTTTTACTATCCTTTTTGTTTTAATTTCTTTATAGATATAACAGCAGGTTTGGTGAATCGGAATTAATTTTATACTATAGAAACAGTAACTATACATTTCAACTAAAACTTCCTGTATTTCTTATCGAACTTAAGTATCAACATGCTAGTAATCCCTCTTCTCCTGCTTACTAGTATTATATTATATTAATGTGATTTTGTTTCTTCCTTATTCGGGCATTGACTCGCAAATAGTCTCTTCCTAGAGTTTACACATACTAGGAGATTGATGTCTTAGCATATGGCAATAATGGTCTGGCTGACCTAATTATAAGTCTAGATCTCGGCATCTCAAAGTACTGCATCTTTTAAGTTAAATTAAATTCCTCATCAATTATTTCTATATCACACACTAGATATGATGAGTAATTTCATGTTGAGCTGAACAATAATTATAATATATAAATAATTTTGAAGCAACGCAAAACTGGAACGCGGTTCACTTCAGGCAGCGTATAAAACTGTACTCGGTACGATTGCAGTGCAGCTGCTGGAAAAACCGGTAGCAGACAGTACGGCCCGAAAAATGACTCGGGAATTTACAAGTTGTTCACAACGCGTACCGGCAAGTCAATGAATGAGACGAAAGTAGAGAATAATTCGGGTGCCGCACACAATCACCCTACTCCAAATCTCACACCCACCCACCCACCACCACACCGCGGGGGTCTTGGTCCGTGAAAACAAGCTCGTCACTCCATCGACGGTCTCCTCAACGTCCTCGGACCAGCAAGGAGCAGCAGAGGCCCCACACGTGTGCATCGCACGGGGGAGGGAGAAGCTCTGCTGCTGCACAAGCAGAAACAGAACAGAAACATATCAATCTTCTAGAGGCCATCGCTGACGAGTGACGAGAGGCAAAGGAGGTCACCTGCTGCTGTTGGCTGCATGGTCCTTGTTACGGCGTCCAAGTGGCGTCTTCCCCTCCTCAGTCGCCGCCGACAGCGAGCCCCTAACCCACCGCCACGTCTCCGGCCGCCGACGGCGCACCCTGCGGGTCGCCGGCGGGTGGGCCTCTCGAGTTTCCTCGCCGTCCCGTTCCAGTTCCGCGGCGTCGCTGTCGGCGTCCGCGTCGAACCGACGGCCCGGCGCCTCGCTGGCTGCAACCGTTCCACCACGTGCGCTCGTGCTCGCGGGAACACGGACGGGGGCCCAGGGGTCAGTGGCAGAGGGTCCACGAGCGCCTGCTCCCAGGCTCACAGTGGCAAGGCTTCGTAATTTACGCGGAAGCACGTGGACCGACTCGAGGAAACGTAGAGGCCCATCCGTGCGCCCGGTTCCGTGGACCTGGTCTTCAGATGGTTCCATGCCTTAGAGAAGAGGCCCACGAAGGTGCAGAGGACCCGGTGCACGGACGCGGTCCGTGGGAGGGCGTCGGTTTCCGGGAAAGAAAGAAAGCCAGCAGGGAGGGAGGAGTAGGGGCCCGTGGGCCCAGGTCACGGGTCTCGCCGAGGCGGGCCGGCGGGTGGCTCACCCATCATCCTGCCTGCACCCGACGCCACCGGGGATCTCCTGTGGCAGCACACCTCACCCCACGTCGTCGGCGACGCACGCAACGCAACAGTCCTCCACTTGATGATGCGATGATGGGTGCACGCGGCCTCGCACGGACGCGGCAATGGGATGGATCCATGTCCCAGTTTGTTTCGCCTACCTGTACGGGTCAGTTTAGGTATGATTAGTTCCGTGAAACGTCAGATCCTCGTCTCAGCTGCTGAGTTGGTTATCTAGAAAGTTGAGCGTCCACTTATCCCATCCATGTGTTTCCATGTTTTCCTTCATTTATTATACGCAGCCACAAGTTTCGGATGAACGGTAGACCGGATGATCTTTTACGACAATTTGCAAACACAAACACACATATAAAACGAAGATTCGTTAAAAAATGCGGACTGTCAACTACTCCTAACATGTGTATTCCACTTCCGTTACCGCAGGGCGCAGGTATACACGGATGCAGCAAGACATTTGCCTCAATGAGCATTCGGCACACGGACAAATTGACCACAGAAGATCCTGCCTAGCCTTTACCCCCACCCAATTTCAAAATCTTCAAACCTCCAAAACCTCCAACAAAACAAGATAATCAAAACAACCAGAGGATCAGAAAAAGTTCAAAAGCCAAAAATAGTCCACACTGACACAACCACAACCAAATTAAGGATCCATCAAGTGTGCTTTACCCACTAACAAAGCTCATCACTAGTCACTCCTCACTAATCTTTTTTTTTGAAGGTACTCCTCACTAATCTCCCCAAGCCTCCAACCGCTGCCGCTGCTCTTCTCCTACAGCTAGCTAGCTTCCCACCTCCCTCTTGGCTTGGCTCTCTCCCCTTCCCTTCCATTTCACCTCGCTGCGGTTTACCTCTCCCTTTCTCTCACCTTCCTCGCCCACCTCCATCGCCTCCTCCTTAAGCAACGCCCCCCCAAGCGACCCGCGACCCTAACCCTAAGCGCCACCACCAACCGGGCCCAAGCACACCCACTGGCGCGCTCAGCGGCGGCAATGGCGGGGCGCCTCGTCTCCTCACACTCCTCGGCGGCGGCCGCGCTCGCCGGCCGGGATGCGTGAGATCGCGGCGCCGGATGGGGAAGGACACCGGCGAGGCGCAGCAGCAGCCGCCGGACGGGGCGGGCGGCGGCGGAGGCGCAGGAGGCGGAGGAAGGGACGGCCGCTGCTGCCGCGGAGGGACAAGGGTGGTCAGGCTGCAATGCGTGGCGGCGCTCGTGCTCGGGGTAGCGGTGCTGCTGTCGGCGGTGTTCTGGCTCCCGCCGTTCGCGAGGCGGGGCAGGGGCGCGGAGGGACCGGATCCGGGGGATGAGTTCGGAGGTGAGCGCCTCCGCATTGCGAGATCTCGGTCTCGTTCCTCTCTATGCGGACGACTAGTGGCTGTTGATTCGATCTGTGCATAGTTTCGGCCGGGTGCTGGCTGGTGATTGCTCAGCTTTGGATCTGGATATAGGCAGTGAATAGGTGCGGCTTTGGGATGGAAATTTTGAATCAACTTTGACTGCGAGGAACCCTGTCGAGACGCTGTGAGCTATGTTAGGTTCGGACAACAAGCTGGATCTTCTAGAGCGCTCTGCTATTGTCTCATCATTCTACTGGTGTACCGCCTGCAGATTTAGTCGCGTATGGTTCGTGTTTTGCTGGCTTCGATGCTTGGATTGAATCAGTGCTGATCGGCATGTGTCGGTGCTCCTTTTTTTTTTTGGGGGGGGGGGGGGGGGTGGGGGTGGGGGGGACTTTGTCAAAAAAAATAAAATAAAATCGTGCCAACATGAGCGAGTGGTTGTGTGTTTGGTTGGAAATTTGAATCAACTGCAACGTGTAAGGAAGGGTCCTCCTTTGGTATCTGCTGCTGCTGCTATTTTTGTGAAAGTAGTAAGTTTAAAAACATGCTGCCAAAATGGGAGTACTATGCTGGCCTGGGTACCGGGGAATGGTTGGGAAGTGGTCACAAACTATTTCTGTTGATTGCTGATGTACCATTTTGGATTCTGGGGATTCTGTATATTGCAGATTGGGTGATGTAAGAGATATTGATTCTGTGCACTGGCCTGACTAGATTTTGTGCTGTAATTGTAGATGAGTTTTCATTAGGCCATGGGATTATGCACTGGATTTTTGTATTCATCTTAGTTACTATAGGATGAGATGAACCAAGGGATTTCTGGTCATTTCTATTCCCTCGTTTAGCCCTGTTAGATCTGTAGATAGCAGTTTGATTTGCAGCCTGCTCCCTAGCCGTATGAAGTGTTCTTGAATTTTACCATTATTTAGAGAGCCCATAGCTTGTACCATATAATATGCAATGAACTATTGCAAAAACATTCCATTATAGTATATTGTTTACTAATGTACCTACATTTTGCAGCTGCTATAGTGGCAAGCTTTAGGCTACACAAGACAGTTCCAGAGCTGAATGGAAATAAATCTAAGCTCGAATTTGATATCTATGAGGAAATTGGCATTCCTAATTCCACAGTAGGCCCTCCAATTTCCTGATCTATGCATTACTTGATACTTGCATCCTGTTGCCCTAAACTGATGCTTAAAGTTCTATACAGGTGGTTGTGAATACGCTGCACCCATTAGATGGCTCAAACTGGACAAATGTCATCTTCAGCATTGTCCCTTTCCCAGAGGACTTGACTATCTCATCAACATGGTTGAGCATTCTTAGATCATATTTCATGTCCTTGGTTGTACGGCAGTCAACACTCCACTTGACTGGCTCTCTATTTGGGAATTCATCATCCTTTGAAGTAGTTAAATTCCCGGGAGGAATAACAATCATCCCTCCACAAACTGCTTTTCTTCTTCAGAAACCCCATGCGACTTTTAATTTCACTCTGAACTATCCAATCTACAAAATACAAGATAGAACCAACGAGTTAAAGGATCAAATGAAGGCAGGACTACTTCTCAGTCCATACGAGGTTAGTAGTACCCACTGTCTTAGTTTATTTGCGGTTGTCTTTATTATCAGTTCAGGCTGAAGCATATTTACGTGTAAGATATGTTATTTTGACTCTCCTTCTAGCGACCTTCATCATGCCAGAGGTGTATAGGCATTTGGTAATTCTGGCACTTCTTGTCTATGCATATATATATTTTTTTTTTTGCATGTGATGCCAATGGTGCATATAATCTTGTAGACCTATTGTAATTTGTGACATATGTTTCTGGCGTTTACTCATTAGTTTGCTCAGCACTTCACGCAAATATTCTGTAAATATGAGAGATCATGCAAGGCACCACACTAGGTTCACAGGATAATCTATCTAACATATTTCTTTTGTAAGAACCACGAAAAAGAACAAAGCACAAAAAATTTCTGTCTTGCTGTTGTTTGTTTTGTACAGTTGCTTGGTAAGATAGCAATTCAGACTGGGGAAAATTCCTAGGCATAAATTAGTAGTGTAGTAGCTATATGTTTTTTGTCCTTGCAAATTGAATCTTTGGGTTTGTGCAATGCAGAATCTGTATATCAAATTGACGAATTCACAAGGTTCAACGATTCTTCCTCCAACAATTGTTGAGACCTCTATTGTCCTTGAAGTTGGAAATCACCAGCCATCTGAGCCATCTGTGCCAAGGATGAAGCAGTTGGCGCGGACAATTACCAATTCATCTTCATCCTCTGGAAACCTGGGTCTGAATCATACTGTATTCGGCAAAGTAAAGCAGATTAGCCTTTCGTCGTATCTTAGGCATTCCTTACATAGTGGGGGTGGTACTGATGCACCTAGTCCTGCACCCATGCATCATCATGCTCATCACGGCCATCATCACCATCACCACAGTCCTGATAACAACAGGCATCTAGCTCCGGCTCCTGCTCCAACACATTTTCCTGTGCCGCAACCCAGATATGGTGCTCCACCTCCATCTGGGTGTCCATACAGCAAAAACAAGCCAAAGAGAGATCCAATCACACCAGCTGCTGAACCCGCAGCTAATGACCACCGTTCTGCTTCTAGTGCCCCACCACCACATCCATGGTCACCTTCGCCTGGTAGTCGTTCTCCACATCATCCCACTATGCGTGGTAGATCCCCTGTTCCATCCCCTCCTGTGCTACCGGAGCCACCTTTGCCCACTGTTTCTTTTGCTCATGCACATCCTCCAAGTGAACGTGGAAGGCGGACAAGTCCTGCTCCAAGTGAACAGGTAACACGAGCGGTTCCTGCTGGGATGTCACAAGTGGCTCTTGCACCTCATTCATGTGAGTTGTTTCTCCATTTATATTTTTGCGACTTCAGAATTTTTTATCCACAAGCATTTCATTTATACGCTGCTGAGTGTGTTCAAAGCAAGTAAATGCTGTTAAACTCGTAACAAGCTACCATTATACATCTCACTGTAGGATTTAATTAAACAGTTCATATTAGTGTTTTTTATCCACAGTTTCTGCTCATGATAATAGCAGTATATACAGTTCATTTGAGTGTATATCTGATCTTAATTTGCTACATACTAGTTGAGGTTCAATTGCCATATTTCTTTTCTATGAATACTTGCATCAGTTGACATCGGCAACAAAATGAACTGAGGTTTTGGAAACTGGAGAGTTGTGGGTTTGAGAATACACACAGTGCTCCTTTTCTATTTCAATCATAATGAACTGAACTTTGAGTCCCAATCAGTTAACAATAACAAAATGGAGTTGAGCCCAAGCAGACATTTGTACTACTCATGTTTACGCTTTCTTTCGTATATTTAGCTCATGATACCAACATATCATCTATTCTGACCATATAACACTGTGCTATTGCAGCTGACGCTACCAGGATGCAGGGTGATTCCTGTCGCTGGGTTCTTTTTGTCTTTATATCATGTATCCTAATGAGCCTACTATGATGAATGGAGCACACGGCTAACCAGATGTAAATCCACGTCTTCAAGAGAGGACGGGGCTCCGCTGGCGGTACCATCTGGTTGTTGATTGTAGCCGGGCGATGCGACCGGCTCCGGGGCAGGCGGCCAAAAGCGCAAGGAAGCTCACCCCTGCCTCGGCGTGCCGGTACACTCGCTGCTAGTGCATGTAAATATGGGTGGGAAATGAGAAACGGGATGGATGGGTATAAGGCAAACCGCAAGAGGGGCGGCGGCGGCGGCTGCGCGTCGTGGTCAAAGCCACAGGGGTGGCAGGCCCTTCTGTAGCGCGTGCGCGCCTGCCCCGGTCTGCCGTGGTACTGCCTGCTGCTGCTGAACTCGTTAGAGGATCTCTCCTCAAGTGTAAAGGACCTCTGGTTTTCGCATATGAGAGGGAGCGGCGTTCGCCTCACAGTTTTGTGGAGGCTCGTTACTAAGTTTTGCATCCTCTTTTTTTTTTTAAAAAAAAGAAGTTTTGCATTCACGCCCAATTTTGCTGTGATCTTCTCTCTTTGAGTTTTCGTGGTATAATCCCATCTGTGTTGTCACAAGAAAAAACAACTGAGCTGTGTGACCGCTGTTGCTGGTGTTCGGATCTCCTTTTTTGTCATCTTTCGCCGGCATCCATGCATGTTCATTCATACAGAAGCTTCAGATACTGTGTATATGACTATAATGTAGTGGTGGTGTGAGGCTCCCGGTCCCGGGCCCCTCTCACCAAAGTCGCGTGATTGCATTTAGGAGCTTCTGATGCAGACGTGCCTGACGCCCGGATGCCATGCCAGTCTGCTGCCAACAGGCGGCCTTGGCGCCAGGAACGCGCCCTGCCGGTCCGCCACCGCAGATGGCCGCTGGCCCGGACGCACTTGCCGGCCGCGAGGGCTCGGTGGCCTTGCATCTTTGTACCACGCGCGCCGCCTCTGCCATGGATACATGGGCCATGGGCCCGGCTCGCTCCTGCAGCGGTCGAGGATCACGGGCTGCCTGGCCGGGCACCCCGGCAGCCGGCGCGGCGATCCCGGGTGTGCCAGCGTCGCATGCGGGATCTAGGAAAGGAAAATAACCACCAGGGCGGCGCGCTCCCGGCAAGCTATAATTCGGTTCCTACTACAGCTACAGGTAGAGTATGATCGCCAGGTAGGAGTAGGTGGTTGCTGCCTGCAATCGTCCAGACGCGGCTCTGCCTCTATCCCTGCACTAGCAGACCGGACTCACCGGTGCCGGCGACGGAGTACCACCGGGCGCCTGTGCTCCCCTCCGCCATTAATGGCGCACGAGACCGGAGACCCCACGCAACAGCAGATCCGGCAGCCTGCCCGCCCGCCCGCCCGCCGTCCAACTGCATTGACACTGACACCCTCTTCAATTGCCGTCGTCCCCATCCCGCGCTGTCACGTATCGTGCCGCACCAACTTGCACGGGCGCTTCTCACCACGAGCTCCCAGGTTAAACCGCGCACCCCGCGCGCGCACGAACGCACGGTACGCCACGCGAGCGCGATCCGTGTCCATTGCTGCCACCGCAACTGTTCTCCCACTGGCGGTACAAAGCGGCGCCGCCTCCCTCGGCGCTCCGGCACCTGCAGCCAGGCTACTGAGCTCCACGTACGCACGCCGCGCGCGCGGAGCCTCCGCCGCCATGCCGGCCGGCGGCTCGTCCTACCTGGCGGCCATGCGCCGCGGCCGCAGCTTCGCCTACCACAAGCTCAAGAAGCTCCCGCCGCCTGCCCCTCCCCCCATAGCCACCACCTTCGAACAGCAAGACCACCACCAGGCGCCGTCCGCTGCCGCCATCCAGGAATCCTACCACTCCTACTACCGCGCGCTGGGCGCCGCGGCGGCCAGGGGGCGGTGGAGGCAGCAGTGGCAGCGGAGGGCGAGGCGGCCGCGGCTGAGGATCTCCGGCCTCGCGCGGGCGCTGCGGCGAAGGGCGGCGGCCGTCGGGGGCAGGGTGTGCGCGTCGGTGGCCAAGGTGGCGCGGCGGCTGAGGGAGGGCAGGCCCTACATCGGGGACCTCTTCGCCGGGAACTACATGTTCATGCAGGTGGCGCCGTCGCCGACCATGGTGCCCGGGATCGACGACAAGGGCGGGTACGCGCCCTTCGCGGACTACTACTACGGCAAGGTCGCCAAGGGCATCAAGCCGCCGGCGCCGGCGGCCGGGCCATTGCAGGTGCAGGCGCACCATGCAGCTGCTGCAGGGGTGCTGTACAAGGTGTAGCTGATCTGATTGGTACGGTGCTCCGGTCGATCGTGCCGTCAGTTCTTCGATGCTTCGCTCAATGTTCGTGCTGTCAAAAGTATGGGTAAATAATAGAAGTTGCCAGTTTGGATTTTCTTTTCTCCTCCTCCTCCTCCTCCTCCTCCTCCTCCTCTTCTTTTTCTTCTTCTTCTTCTTCTTGGCACTGATGGCTCATCTTACTGCGGCCAGCACATTAATGGTGTGATGAAATAGTAGCAGAGTCGTGGGTCCGGCGAGACGCTGTCTATCTGGCCCAGTTTAACTCACCGGGCCTACTTGCGCATTGTGGTACACTAGTGAGTAGAGTAGTGAGGAGTAGGCCAATCAGCGGATTAGGCGCTACCGAAGGAGCCACACGCCGAAGCGTACAGCGCAATGGCCTCAGGCGCAAGAGCTTGGCTTCTCCTCCGCCGTCATCCGGTTGCCCAGCTGCCGGCGGCACGGCACCCTACGGCCTCAGGCCGGCCGGCCGACGAGGTCCAGCTCACCTGCGGCAACCATGCACGGCTGCAGCTGCAAGCACGCGAGGGAGGCAGAGACAGCGGCTGGCGTGCCTGGTTCGCAGAGTCCAGCCGTGCCCCCACAGGCCACAGAAATCGGCGTCGCGTGTCGGTGTCAGCGAGTAATGACGGGTGGTTAGCGGGCGGATAGCTTGATTGCTGACAGTGATCCTCACCTGCTTCGCCATAACTCATTCATGTACTCCCTGTCGCTGATTCCACCCGGCTCCACATCTTTTCCTTTTTGGAAGGAAGCTCTGGCCCTGGGCCCATGGCGGCATGGCACTGCAGCGTTGCGACCGCATTTCTCTAGCAAGCATTAGACCACTCTGTTCAGCCATCAGAAACAGGCAAACAGCTACGATGACCGACGATCATGTCCTGAAATTCCTTCAGAACATTGAGCACAGTGATCATGGATAGATCTCTCATAAAGCACATGGGCACATGATAACAGGAAATGACGCGAATCACAGCGAATTAGCCATTTGTCAGTTGGAAAAGGTAACAATTGAATGAATTGGCAGTCTTGTGTACAAGTGATCTGATGGTACAAATGCTACCGACTATGCTGCAATGAATTACACAACGTGACGATCTTTCAAGAATGTGAACTGAACAAAGAACGATACACTGGGCTCCCCGAGTCTGAAGGGCTGACTGGCTGCTTGGGAGGGAGCAGATGAAGGAAACAATGTGGTAAACGATCAATTATCTGACAAATATGTACCGGGAACCTGATCGCGTCGTATGGTCACAACAACTGCTGCTTTTGTCAATAGGGTTTACTATGCTTGTTGTTTTCTCTCTTGAGTTGTACTTTGAGTTTCTTACCGCCTAACTGGAAACCGTTCATCATACTGATGGCTGCCTGTGCAGAAGCTGGAGAATCGTAGCTCACAAAACCTGCAGCAGATTATATAAATCGATTAGCACAGTTAGCAAGGCTGTGTGCACTGGAAGATAGAGTGTTAAAAGTTTTTACCGAAGCATTTGCTGACACCCGTTGCTTTGTCTACAAACACCTTAGCACTTAGTACTCTACCAAAACTCTGAAACGCACTTGAAAGTTCTTGGTCACCATAGTCTTGTGGGATATGATAAATAAATAGATTGGCTCCAGGAGGACCTACATGATAATTAGACAATGCAATAAATGTCACAATATCAGTTATAATGATGGTAGACAGATCAATTGATTCCATAATGTGCTATGGATTTTGATAGTACAGCCTATAATCAGAGCTACCAATCATTGTGCAGTATCTGTGTTAGAAATCAAGTCTTCTGATAGCCCTATGTACTGTTGTACACTTTTGAGAAACAAAGGAAGAAACTGTACGTGATGAACATGCTAATACAGACATTATGGGAGACTTTATATTGAGAGATAAAAAATGCATGCTAATGACAACAGCAACTATCTCCCTTGCACAATACAGACATACAGAGTATTGTATTGAACGTGTCTAACCTTCGATCTGCCCACCAGTATTGCTTCTGGGACTAGTAGATATGGCAGAAGTGGCATTCGAATTTGGAACTTTAATCGAATTGTGAGAATTTCCAAAAGGATGATTGTTCATGAGACCACCAGGATATGATCCAGGATACTGCATACCAGGAATAGGAGGATAAGGGCTGCCTAACAGCATTGCATTAAGTGACCTTTGAACTGAACTGGGGGACAGTTCAGGGTTGATTCCTCTTATTGAGTTTCCTTGATTAACAGGTTGAACCATGTTTTGGAAGGGACCTTGATTTTGCATAGGTGATAAAGGGTACTGCATAAGTCCATACGTCCCTGGTGGCTGCACAGAAGATCTAAATCAGTACACAATAAATTTTAAGTGGACTATTTAAGGCACAAAATTAGTAATTTTAAGCTATACAAACAACACTTGGGTTATTTAAGTATTGATAGCATATCAAGGAGTAAAGCTTAGAAATTTTAGCATTTTGAACTAAGACCATCTTTTTTTGTTTGCAACAGTATGTATGAACAAGCAGGAAACATCCAAATACTGACAGATAGATGTTTAAATTACATTTTCAATGTGAAGAGCACAAGTCAAAAAAAAAACATCTGCAACAATGATTGATGGAAAAGTTTTGTAAAGAAAATAACTAGAAAAAATAAATCGGTGTATAATATTAACATTTTCTATTATAAAGCAAAACAGTGTAGAAGGTAAGTCACCTGGTAACCAAATCCATTATATTGAGGCATATATCCCATCTGTAGAGCTCCAAATAGTGAAGATTGCTGCATAGGACTTGCATTGGGCATATTAGATAACTGTAGTTGAGCTTTTTGTGCTTTCCTAGCCTGTCTTTCCTTTTCTGTATCGGCCCATTTGACAACCAATGGCACACTAGAACCCTACAAATGTACCAGAACTTTTTAGAATACATTTACCAAAAATATGGGTTTCGGAAGTAATCCTTAAAAATAACATAGTTCAAACTCAACGTGTCAAATTAGCGATCCAAAAATGCAATAACAAAATAATCTCTCTAAATTTCACAATTTATTTACAAACTGAAAGTAACTAAACCACCATAAAATTTTGGGCTCACCGCATCGCCACCGACTCATCATTTAGTTGAACAATTTTTTAACATATTCCCTTTGTCTCCGTATACTTTGACAGGCAAAAATCATTTCATGAGTACACTTGTAGTGTGGCCACATCACAAGCTAAGTCAGCACCATGTGGAAGTTATAATTTAAGTCATGTAGGATTCACTAGGCAAACTCAGGACAAGTTTAATGAACCCAAGGGTGAGGCTGAATAGATTTGCATTCTTAACGATCAAACTAAATCAAATATTTGCAGAAGATCTGGCCAGAAACTGGATAGCTGCAAAATCTGGAATGCCATAATATTAAGACCTATATATTTGACAATTCCACATTAAATGCAAAGTATTACTTCAAACTGTTGGATAATAAATAGTAGTACATAATTCAAAGTCACGAGCTTTAATGATATGTTCCCATATGAATCACAGTAATAAAAAAGCATGTAAAACTTCCATGAATTTCCTAACTCATTTGGTCAAACCTCTATTTTTAATTACTGTTACTTGTAACTGTTGGATGATAATTAGAGTATATAATTCAGTTGAAACTATGAGCTAGATGCTATGCTCCACCGTGCATCACAGTGATATATTAAATATATGTAATAATTGCTTTCGTATCCTAATTCATTTTGTCAAACCTCTATTTTGTGCTTCCCATTTAGAGCCTCAATGGCTGCCAATGCTTGTTCTTTTGTCTCATATTTAAGGAAGGCGCAGCCAGCTGGAAGAAAAGAAAAAGCAAACTTAATTGACAATATACACTTGAGATGACAAACTGTCTAGACCAAGCGATGCTTATAATTTTATTGATAAGGAAAGCAACTTCTCCACAGGACATTACCTTTGCTTGTTTGCTGTGAACCCCTCAAAATTTGTAAATCCTTGATATTTCCATGTTTGGAAAACAGATCAGTCAACTCAGTATCCATAACATTTTTCGGAAGCATTCCAATGAAAAGCTTGTGTTCTGGAAGTAATGACAAGTATAGATATGACTATATGAGTGCACTGTTCAAATATCAGTAAAATAAAGGCAACGATGTCGTGAGCAAGATCCCCATAAAAATCATTGGCAAAGAAAAAGTTCTATGTAAAGAGCAATCATACCCAGCCTCTCCAACTCTCCATCAGCATATTTTACTTGCAAAGGACTTGATGCCTGAGTTAAACAGAGAAACATAGAAGAGCGTCATCATAGTGTCAAAGAAAGTAGAGACGATTTGCAAGATCTGTATTTGATGAGTGCCATAGAAAAGTGTCACACATATCACCATACCCACACAAGGCATCAGAAGGGTAGCTATATTAATAAGAGAACAGTATTAATGGGTAAGTGTCTCAGTGGCTCCACAAAGTCAGTGTTTACCAACTACCAAGCATTTCAAATATTTCCCAATATTAGGATGTGGATCTCTAACCACCAATACTTTATAGCAAGTTTTCTATCGCCATCCTTATTTGGTGAACTTTTGCCTCTGCTAGTCTCACGAAATGATGCAATGTTACTTCGTATATTTTAACAAAAAACCCATATCAGCAGAAGTGGGTTTAGATACGTAGTCATTTTCCTGATGCAATTCATTGGGTGAAGACAGCTAAGATACCCATATCAGCAGGAGTATTGATGCATTTTCATTACATTTTAAATCTAGTCCAAAAGCTTTACTCATACCCAGCTGTTTCATCTATCTAAAACTTTGGTCATGTTTGATGGGACAGAGGCCACAATAGACCACACTGAGAGTCAGGTTGGCTATAAGTCCATTTTTTGGTTTGAGCCATCAGTTAGGTGCACCACTAACCTTAAGCTACAAAAAGTTCATTTTCCATACAAGATGGATGCAAAAGTGTTATGCCAACTGGTCGTCTAACTTCTATTAGGTGTGCCACGTCAGAGACAAGCCTAGGCCATTATATGGTTGGTGACTAGAAGTCAGTTGCCATAGAAACTAGTTTCCCATAAAAACCATACTTCCTCATGAGCAATTCAACAGGTACGGTTCTTGACTACAACCCCATAATCTTGTCTAAATACAATTTCGTTAATCAGCCGAAATGTTTGACTAGTTTCTGTTGACAGATGCTACATAAGATCATACTTTGTGGAGGACATAAATCAGAACTTCCTCCTGAGCCTGTGTCTATTGATCAATACACAAATTGCCTACAATTTGAAAATTACACCCAACATAGGCATATGCTACATCAACATGCCCACTATCTGATTACACCTGAAAGGAAATCTCTAGAATTCCTCCTGTCCTACATAAGAGCAATTGATTCCTTAGCTAATGCTGGAAGTTATAGACATTTAGTTTCTAGAGAGGCTGAACCGGCTAACTTTGATAAATACCATAATAGCATCCGGCAGATGACCAGGCACTGACATTACAGAATGGCACGATAAGATGTACTTCACATATAGAACACAAAATCACATTCATAATGTAGTGGCTCTCCACTTTATCCTACTCAGAGTAGCAAACAAAAGATTTAGCCAACCTAAAGACTAATAAAGGGTTGTTGTATTGTTTTGTCTACTTGCTCTTAAAAGCACTATTGTGTATCTGCATTAGAAGAACAGGTTCCAACCAAAGAATGGCATAGCAATACCAACTTTACAGAAAGAACTCACTGAAGGGAGGTTAAAGTACATATTTTTTCTTATCCGATGTGAAAGAAGGAAAAAAAATTGCCGCTGGGATTAACACTATTCAGACATATCCTTGAAATCATCCATAAAGCAGTCCTGGAAAAGGCAAAAACTGCTGAAATAATGCAGAAAATCTAGAAACTAGACTAGAATGGATTCACATCCCGCAATCATTTGCGCATTCCCCTTGAAACCTTGACAAACTAAAAATGGTTAATCTATAAAATTTGAGTGAGCCCAGAAATGTTAGACAAAGCCACTTCTAAATTTTCGACCACCCACCGAAGTCGCAGTCACTAGATTAAATTTCCCCAGTGTCCCACCAAAGATTAATTTGATCCCACCGAACAGCTAAAGGCGTACATTAACTGACAATGTGGCCCCTGCCAACCAGATTATGGGATATTCATAATTTGCGATCACCAGAAAGAGCTTAAGGTGCTACATTAGATTCAGTTCCTGAAAATGCCACCTAGGCAGATACAAGGAGAGACATGCTAACAGAGCACGTTTAGAATGCTTACGTACCCCAGGGAGCGTGTGCTTGTTGTGGTAGGCATTCACCGCCTTGTCAGCTTCTTCCCTTGTGGGGCATATGAGGAAGCAGCACCCTGCATCATGTTCAAAGCATGTAAAACTGATGTCAAATCAACAAGCAGATGGACACAATGAAGCAAACACTGCCAGGTTGGAGCTGCACAGAGGCGAAGGCAGTAGCACTAGAAGCGGAAAACTGGCTCGTCAATGGTGCGACGTAACAAACAGCTTTCAGGGGGAAACAAGGAAATGTTTCTAATTTTGCAGAAATGGACATCCCAACCAAATATCCACATCTGAACCAGAAATACTCGAGTTTTCCTGAAGCCAAGCAGCTAAGAATAGCAAAACTTCCACGCAAATATAGCACATTTAAGCCTGCATTGCTCCAAAACAAGCTCAAGCCATACCAGGCACGCATATTTATTTATTTTTGTTTTTTGGCAAAAATCCAAAATGAAAATATGGAGCCAGCAAAATGTGAATTTAAAAAACAGAACCGCAATAAAGGCAAAAATTTAGCTCAGGCATTGGAGCGCATACACCAAAGCAACACAATTCAGACTTAATAAACTCAAATTCGTGCTGAAACACCCACCAACCAGATAATTCGACGCGAGATCTCCCTCCAGCATTGGAGCAAATCGAACCCCCACTAGTAAAAAACCAAGTCAAAACGCTAGAAATTCGAACAGCAAAGCTCAGATTCCTCCGAGGGCATTGCCCCAAAACGCGACTAAGCAAAAACACCTCGAGAGAGCACGAGAGCTCTTAGCATTACGCCAAATCGAGCCGTAGCAAGCGCCCCGGAGCGCGAGCGAGGGTGGCGAGCCCAGATCCGGGCTCACGGATCCGCACCTCGGGAGACCTTGGTGACCTTGTCCTTGATGACGGTGACCTCGTCGACGACGGCCACCTCCCGGAACATGGCGAGCAGCTCGGCCTCCGTCATGTGCTTGGGCACCTGCCCCACAAAGAGCTTCACGCTCTGCTCCTCGCCGCCTCCTCCCTTCCCTGCTGCTCCTCCTCCGTCCGCGGCCGCCGCAGCTGACGCCGCAGCGGGCGGCGTGGCCTTCTCGCCGTCCTCCGCCATTGCGCGCTCGGCCTGCTAGGGTTTCCGCCGGAGACTTTGTCGTCGCCGCTGTGGGGGAGTTGGCTCCGCCTCCGCCTCGTCGCTGCGGTTGCTGGAATTGTTTTTGGGTTTAGGTGGTGGAGGGGAGGCGAGGCGATGGAATGGAGTTGGAGTTGGCGTCCGGGCCGGAGCAATTAATAATTGCTAATGGGTATGCATGCAGCAGTTGGAGGCTCCCCTACTTGTTGCAATGATGACCTGAGCAGCCTCTCTCTCTCTCTCTCTCTCTCTCTGAGGAGGTGGTGTTTTTTCTGTGTGTCTTTAGAGAGAGAAAGAGAGAGCTAGCTAGCTTGAGAAGACAATGGAGGTTGTCCTTGTGATCTTCCTTTGCGGCAACGGTTTTCATGCAGGTGTGTGTCTTTTTTTGTTTTTCTTTAATTCCTTTCTGAAGAAAAAAATGGTTTCTTCATTTTCTGTAGTGCAACTGTGCACAGGCTTGGATTTTATGTCCATGTGTCGTGCTCTAACTCTGCAGTTATTATTCCAGTGATCAGTACATTTAATTCAAATGGTTTGGGTAAAAACGTGTGAAGGGGTCAACCTTTATCGTGCCGGTTTTTTTTTTTACTGTAAGATGGAGCAGTAGCTAAATTTGCACCGAACTATTGGTATATGGCAGGGTTGACTGGAACAGGGCAGTGGAGGTCATGTCAACTCGTGGACCACTTCAAGATTCAACACATGGCATGATGTATTTTTTGGAAAATGGAGGATTGTAAAGCCACTACTGAAACTAAAATATTACCACCCATATGCTCAAGCTGACTACTCATCATGATTGAAATCAAAGAAAAAAATATTCGAGCTGATATGGTCAAAAATGGATTTTTCTTTTTTCCAGGCAGGATGAGGAAGAAGATACCCGAAACTGATAGCCAATCATGTGGATTTTTCCGAGGCAGATCAATCATGGAAAATTCTCATTGACGTTTTCAGTACTGCATGATACGGGCCTGTCCAGTTATTTCAAATTCAGGCTAATAAAAGAATCACCTGTATATCCATTCCTGAACTTACCTGTCAATTGTGGTGTCAAAACTTGGGTTCCACCGTGCCCTTGACAGATGGTAACAAAAAAAGGCCCTGGACCCGAGGAATGATGGACAAGGACATGAAGGCGGCAGGGGACACCCTCACACCCATGACAATTGGAACCCTCGCTGTCAATCCTCCCACAGCAGAGCTGGCATGTCTGCTCCTCCAACTCAAATCCATCTGAACTTTGCTTGGCTCAGCAACACATTGAGAGATCAGGTGTTAGGCATTCACACACCTGAATGAAGCGTGAAATTACTGCAGGGCCCAGGGGGATTATATCAGGGAGGGCCTGATTAACATGCTAATCTTCAGAAACGACAGCCATATGTGGGTGGATGATTAGAAAGATGTGGAAGCTGGATAACTTATTGAACTTTTTTTTATGAGAACTTATCGAACTTTATCAGGGTAGGGGCAAGAAGCACTAGACCCTGGATGGCTCGATCTGCTTTTGATGACGCCATCCTCGTCTCGTCAGTGTAATGGTACGGCGCGGATGTGTCTGAATGATTTGGGACACTGCTGCAGGGTGCAGACCCAAAGCTCCAATTGGAGGATGCTCCTTCTTTCATGATACTTAGCTGAACCAGGTCTTTATCAAAGCTGATGGATCGGTAGATGGATGCTTGGGCCTTGATATCTTAGGGCAGTTTCAAAAGGAAAAAACGACAGATTATCGATGGCGATTTGATCGCATTGTTGTAGAATAGTTGGCAGTAACTTTTGGTCGATTCGTAACACACACCTTTTGGTAGTATAGTTGTAGAATAGTTGGCCGTGAGGCTGATGCCATCAATCCTTTTGGTAGTATCCAATTGACAGGTTTCAGAAGTACTTTATCCATTATTTTTAGCAAGCGTATTAGGATTTTAAAAAGTCAAACTCTGTAACTGTTTACCAAAAAAATAGTCAATTACAAAACATCCATGGCAGTTGCTGAAGGAGTATATTGTAAGATAAACTGATGATCAAAATATACATCTAAAAAGGAATGTGGGTACTTCTGACGTGGGTATGGGTCAGATTGAGATGAGAGTACTTCTGACGTGGGTCAGTCAGATTGAGAGTTGCAGCAGCCAGCAGAACGTCCATACACCTAGCTGTCTACGCGTATATCTTTTTTTTTCCTTTTGTTTTGTAAGAGAGCTAATGATCTATGTATAGCTCTTCCCTGCAAAGGTTGGTAAGGTACTGAAGGTGACTGGAGAATACCACAGCAGACAGCACGAAGCTTACCCAAAAAGGACGTACTGTACAAGCCGACAGATCCCTTTCTACGAGAGAGGCAATTTGCTGCAGACTAGAATAGTAATTCTAGGCTGGCTTCCAGTGCGGCCACATGCTCCGTGTCCCCATGGCCTGTATAGCCTGGCCGTCGTACGCAACGCAACGGCCGCATCCAGTTGCCTTGCAAGCTAGCGAGTCAACCTATAACCACCACCAATCTGCCAGTTCTTCCTGATAAACCTCTTGTCATGTCATGCCCACAGTACAGCTAAGCTAGCACAACCTGCTTCCTAGTTGCACAATTGGCGCCAGATGCAGCCTGGCAGTGATTGCAAATCGTTGCTGTTTGTGTGTGAGATGATACTAAATTCTCTTCCGTTTTCTTTAACCCAAAGCGTCTGACAGACTCCTTTCTCAATTCAAGCTAATGGACCGGCTGTAGGCAAACAGGCAGGAAGCCTCCATCTGTCATCTGTGATGCTCTCACCTCATGGACGTGCGCAGACAAACCTCCCAACTTCCATTTTGTAGTAATTCTTTTTCTACAAAAGTTCACTCACGTCCCGAGGGGAAGAAAAAGAAATAGCAGGCGCACCACAGAACCTCACAGCCCAGTGTCGAGCTTACCGGCCCAGCCCACAAGTATCTGCAACACTCGAGCTACACTTTACATTTAGGGCCCGCAGTCATATAGAGCCTGATTGGTTGGCTTCCAACTTTTGCCTAACCAAAATTAAAGCATGTCAATAAAATTTGACTATCAATTAGTTTATATCTAAGAATTGATCACTTCAATATTTGTGACCAAAACTATGGCAAGTTACTAAAAACTTCTTAAACCTTACAAGAGGGAAAAATATTGGTTGTCATATTTTGGCACTAAACAAAATAGGTACATAAATTTCTTACCATACTTTGACAATGCTCACAATTTGGCATGCCTATTATTTGCCTTGCTATGATTTTGGTTTGGCAAAACTTGGCATCCAACCAATCAAACTCATAGAAACTCAAGGCGGTGTCGGAGAAAGAGAGAGAGAAAAGGGAGCAGCGAAGCCAAGTGCCGGCAACGGGGAGCATTGCCATGGCGTCGACCTCCACCTCCAAGTCCAGCCATGAGAGAGCGCTCAGTTCTTGACGAACTGGAGGCCGTTGGCCTGGGAGTAGCGCTCCATGAAGCGCATGAAGCGGTCCCACTCCCGGGGCGTGCGCATGACGTACTTGGCCTCGATCCGCGCCGGCTTCCCGTTGACGAACTTGGCGCTGACGTCCACCGACTGCAGCACGCCCTCCTCGTCGATCATGTAGAACCCCGTGATGTCACCCAGCTCCGCCGACGAGTCGAACACCGACGGCTGCTCGAAGGTGAAGATGGCCACGCCGTTGGTGCCGTCCCGGGACTTGGTCAGCCGCACGTCAGGGATCGTCTGCTCGTCCGTGCCCTGGATGAACTGGATCGACGGCTTCGCCATCATCACCACCTGCACCGGCGACGACCGGGGTGTGCCGCACGGCCGCGGCCGCGACGACCGCCGGCACTGCAGGGACACGCCGTTGAAGGACGACTGCAGGCTCTGCTGCTGGCTAGCGGCACCTGAAAATAGGTAGGAACAGGGTGTGAGATGCTCCATCATCAGATTGGCAGTAATGCCAGGTTAACTTCGGGAGGGAGCAGAAATTGATCTTGAGACCCCGGCATGTCAATGTTAAACATGGAAGCAGAGAGTACAGTCGTGCGTTGAAGACAACGAAGCCAGAGAACTAAAATGGCCTCACTGCACATATATAGCAAATACTGAATGATTATTTTTTTTTGAAAAATACTGAAACAGAGTTAGATATGCAACTGAATGACTTTTTTTTTTGAAAAATACTGAATGACTAATTCTTTTTTTTTGAAAAATACTGAATGGCTAATTCCTTGTATGTATTTTTTTGAGAGAGAAACAGGAGGGGCGCCCCCTACTGTGCTAGAATATATTAATAAAAAAAGAAGTCTGGGAAAAATTACAAAGAAACAGACAAACGAACAAAAGAAAAGAGCAAAAAGACAACAGAAAAGGAGAAGAGAAAAGGGTACAAGAACAAAGGACATGCAGGTATGTATATTTGTCATACAGCCATACAGGTGTAGAACAAAGGACACAGAAAAACAAGGTACGATCCATCATGCATGCTATTATGCTAGAGATGAGCACATTCAGAAACTTAGGTTCGTGCGATTTTTAAGACGTATAGACCGGGTTGATCTGTAGATCGAATTAATCTCACCAGGTTTTGTGCTTACAGCTAGCCTTACAGGCCCTCAAGGTCATTTGAACAAGTTAGTGTGAGAAAGAAAAAAGAAATGGCTCCCTGATGCGTGTAAACAGGCAAGCCCGATGAATATCTTCTCTTTCTGGAACACTTCCTATGAATTGACAATATTCACATCATCACATGGGCAATCCAATCCTGTTTGTGCGTGCTAAGAAGAGATAGGGATCGATTCCATTCACTCCTAAACCCCGTCCCAGAAAATTTATGCATCTTGGTTAAGCAGCAGCCTGAACACTGCGCCGCGTAATAAATATCTTTATGCACACATCCTTCTGTTTGTTCATGGGACTGACTACCAATTCATCATAAAGCTAGCTATCCAATATCTTTCTTTACAGTCAAGAAACTTCCTTGATGCAGCTCCCTAACCACAATTTACCCCCAAACTCAGTGACACCCTTAAGCATGATGCAGGCAGATTTGGCGCATTGCTCCTAGGCACCCAGCAAGCGATTATCCTACGTACATGACTTGGACAACAAAACAGAAACGGGCCGGGAATGCAGTTCCAAAGGGGACTGTACCTGCAACGCACTTACGGGGCTGTGCCCGTGCCGAGACCGGCGAGCCAACGGCGAGAGCCTTCATCACTGCGGCCATCCTGCAGCCTGGTGGCTCTTGAGGCAGCTGGCCGGGGAAGCTGGTGTCCAGAGGGAAGGAGAGGAGGGGGGAAATGAAGGGAGAGCTGCTGGGGGTTTGAGTGGTGCAGAGGGTGGAGAGAGTGAAAGGGGTGATTGGGTGGTGGTGTGTCCAAAAGACAGCCATCCATCGTCCCTCTGGATTCTGGTCCTCCGCTCTAACAACTGCTGCTTCATGGCAATCTCAAGGTTTCGGGTATTTGCACGGATGCCCTTGCCACTAGATGGGTCCCGCATGGCAGCGAGAATAACCAATCACCCATCCATAGCCCACCGCACCGTCCCACCCTCCCTGCCTGCCCTCCTGCTCTCACTGCTTTGGCTGGCCGGTAGCGAGGTATGATGTGCAGGGCCAGGTAAAGCAGCAGCTTTCGCTGAATGACCGGTGGCGAGCGCTGATGCGCAAGGCCGGGAGCTGCGACGGCCAATGGGTTTGCAAGCCCAGCCCACCTCCCTTCTTCTCCGTGCCTCCGCTTCTTCGCTGCGACACCCACCTCGGCCACCGCCACCGCTCGAGGAGGGCCGAGGGCTTCCCCTCACCAGGCTGAAGCTGGTGCTGGAAGGTGGAGCTTTATCAAATGATTTTCATCACTGGCGCACGGTGTCCAGGAGCAATATTTGAACTAGTGGTGTAACAGAACTTTAAGTTTTTCCCCCAAAATTCGATTTCTTAAAAAAAACTCAGCTTCAAATAGCTAGGGAAAAAAATGCAAGTCTTAATTCCATTTGAGGGTAGAAAGTGGACTAAAAAGTGCTTAAATTTTGGTCCATTTGCAGTTAGGTACTTGTATAGCTAGTTCTATAACGTTCAATAAAGAAATAGAAGTGAATCGAAGGACTATCATCTGATCAAAAACAGATTTAGAAAGTTGTACCGTGTAGTAAAACTCTCGATCAAGTTCTAGTTAAACATTATGAACATAGGGTAGACTCTCATTGCGAAACAGAGTAGGCAGCAGAGTCGTTGAGTCAGACACCTGTCTCACATTTGAGAGAACCTGCAACAGGTACGGTAAAGTGAACAACCTTTTTTGTGATTCTTGGCACTCTATAGCTTCTATGGTTTTGGTTCACTGTTTAACCAACAATGCTATGACCGCGGGGCTTCATCAATCCTTTATCTTGCAAAATGATCCTTACTTGGACAGCACCACTCCACATGTCTCTATACGCATAAAGGTTCGAAATAGTTACATAATATCCACTATTTTCAGGCTCCAAATTTAGCAAATGCCTCGCGATGGATTCACCCATCTTGAGTTCACTCTTGCTACTGCAAGCATTTAGCAGTGCACCCCAAACACCATGTGCTTGCTGGGATGATAAGCTCTCCACAAATCTGTGTGCTTCCTGCAGCCGACCAGCCCGCCCAAGCATGTCTACAATGCACACATGATGTTCTGGTGTTGGGATGATCCCAAATTTTTCTGACATAAGGTGGTAATACTTCCATCCTTCATCAAGAAGCCCAGAGTGACTGCAAGCTGATAAAAGAGCAATAAAAGTGCTTCTCGTTGCTTTTGTTCCAGAATCAATCATCTTCCAGAAAAGTTCTATGGATCTCAATCCACGGCCATGGAAACCAAAGGCTGATATCATGGAGTTCCATCCAGCAATTGATTTTTCAGCAGAAGCTTCAAATACTCTGACAGCAATATCCAGTCTTCCACACTTGCAATACCTATCAACAAGTGATGCTGAAATAAAAACATTTTTTTGCAGACCAGACCTGACCACATGCCCATGTATGCTCTTTCCTTGTCTATAATCCCCAAGTTGTGTGCAGGCACATATAATACTGACTATGGATATTTCACTTGGTACACAGTCTTCCATCTTCCGATAGAACTGCAATGCCCTCCATCCATTGTTATTCTGCACGAAGCCAGAGATCATACAATTCCAGGAGCACAAATTTTTATCTCCCATGCTATAGAAAACTAACTCAGCACTTTTAGTATCTCCATAGCGGAAGTACATGGCTAACAATGCATTTTTCACCCTCAAGTTGGAAGCAAGCAATTGCTTCAAGATCATGCAGTGGATAGATTTCCCTAGTGACTGCAGATTAAGGTTTCCACATGCCGATAAGATGCTAACTAATGTAATACTGTCAGGGTTTATAGGCAAAGAGGAATGCATGAACTGGAAGGCTTCCAATGCATCTTTGTGGAGTCCATTCTGTGTACAACCAACTATGATTGTATTCCATGAAATAATATCTGACACCGGTATTATTCTTTCTATCAGCAAAAAGGCAGCCAATGGGTCACCACAGTTTATATACATATGTATCAACGCATTAACAGCTGAAACTTCACTAGCAAATCCATACTTCAAGCTGAAAGAATGAAGTGATTTGCCAAAGCTAAGTTCTTCCGCACTAGAGCATGAAGGTATGATAGCTAGCATAGTGGTCAGGCTACAGTGCAAGCCCTCAGAAAGCAACCCTTTGAACATTGATTGTGCCTCTTTTCTCAGTGAATCATTTCTTGAGTAACCAGAAATCATTGTGTTCCACGATATCAAGTCTCTTCTTGGAATTGTCCTAAACAACAGTCTCGCTGTAGATGGCTCATTGCATTTCAAATAGAAATCAAGTAAACTGTTCCCTATGGACCGCTCCTCGTGAAGAAATCCTTTTCTGAGTATGTATCCATGAACTGCTTTTCCTTCAGAAACTAGGCCTTGATCACCACAACCTGAAATTATGGTGACCAAAGTGGCAACATCTGGCTGGTTCTCCAATCTCATTTCCCACAAAGCAATAAGGGCTTCGCTTACTCTGTCATTCTCGACCAGCCCCTTGATCATAGCATTCCATGATACCAAATTCTTGTTCAAATTGCTGGCAAATACCTTCACTGCAGCCTCTGGCAGCCTAAACTCATAATAGAATGTCGTCAGGGAATTAGCCACCGAGCAAGATGTAGTGTCCTCATAACCGAGTTTGACCGCACAGCTATGAACTGACTCCCCAAAGGAGAAGAGATCATCCAGACGAGAGCGAGCTGAGAGGACAGAAGAGAGGCTCACCTCATTTGGCTGAAAGATGGAACGGGTCATTTCCTTGAAGTACCATGCTGAAACCTCAGCAAGTCCGTTAAAAATGCTTCCACTTATCACAGAGTTCCATGAGGTGGTGTCCCTGCAGGGCATCCTCTGAAACCCAACCTCTGAGGAGTAAAAATAGCCACATTTTGCATACATGTCAACAAGGGCGTTCCACAGGCTCAGGTGACCGGCATCGAGGCACCTCTTCGCCGCCATGCCATGAAGCGCCATCCCATGCCCCAGGTTACCCGCGCGGGATGCACCCGACAGCATGACGACCACCTTCGTCGAATCAAACTCCCCGAGCTCGCAAGCCATCCGCCGAAAAAGAGCCACGGCATCGTCGTGCCGGCGACTCAGCGTCAAGGCGTTGATGGCCGCGTTCCACAGGATCACGTCGGGGGCGACGGCCTCGCCGAACAGCGCCTGCGCGGCGCCCGCGTCGCGCGCCCTGGCGTAAGCCGTGAGCAGGGACGTGCGCACGGGCGGGTCCAGCACGGCGCCCGACTTGACAGAGGCACAGTGGAGGGACGCGATGACGTTTGCGTCCGCGGTGGAGGAGGACGCGGTGAGGGCGCGCACGATGGCGCCGGCCCTCCTGCCTGGCGTTTCGTCGAGCAGGTGGTGGGCGTCGGCCGCGGGCGCATGTTGGGAGGATGCTCGGGCAGCGAGGACGACCGGAGGCCTGAGAACCGACGAGATCGGGAGAAATTTGGCGGCCAGTAGGCTCGGAGTTTGGCGTCGCATCCACTGCCGCGGTGCGTCGAGCTCCGGTGGTAGGCCGGCGGTCGCAGCTCTGCTCCGGCGGCATGGGAGGCTTGTGAAGTTGTGATCCTTCAGAATGCGGGCAAAGGAAATGGGGCTGGCGGGCGACGCGGGCCGAAAATTCCCTATCCTCTTGACAGAAACACATGATTTTGGCTCAGCCCACTACTGACCACGTTTTCGGTTTGCGGTACAGCCCGTATGTGGAAGAGTCCAACTGGTGGGGTGGGCCGTGGGCGGTGTAGCAGCACATCAACCAGCTATTGCTCGGGCCTCTGAATTATGAATTTATGACAGTTTGGCTTCGGAGAACCCCCAACCGCATCCCAGTGTATATTTGGAATTAAAATCGCTAAAAAAGTGTTGAAATTCAGACCAAGTTTCAAAATATCGGTATGATGAAGCAGTTCTCCGATCCAAATGAAAACCATAGTGTGCTGGGAAGCGTGCTGTTTGTTTGAGGCCACCGGTTTGTTCTGAGACAGGCACCACTAGCTCCAGCCTCCAATGAGTCCAATGACGTGAAGTTAACTTTCTCACTCGCCAGAGCTTGGCAGGACGCCGATTCTCTCACCGTTCCAAGGCGACACGGCGTAAACCAAAGGAGTGGAGATTCGTGCGCCGTTACGAACAGCATCTGGGATTCTTCTTCCGACAAAAGTCTCGCGCCCCAACTGCTACGGCCGTCGTCTCTCGTCTCACAGTCATCAGCAGAGCCTAGCCTATACTAATCAGGCAGCAGACGAGCACGTGACTGCCTACTTAATCCCTTGGCGTCTTCCTCCTACAGCTAGCTAAGCCTGCACGACAAGCAGGCGAATCTTCTCATCGATCGCGCACAGCTCACAGATCGGCCAGCTCAACGTCACTCTTCTTGTTGCCTTCTTGCTAGGGCTGGAGCTCGACCAGCTCCTCCTCTCAAGGCCGCGTCCACAGTAAAAAGCCAAATTGCAGGTGAACTGGGCTGGTAATACTGGCGGCGATTAGTGAAAAGCCAAACAAATTTACCGAGCTATAATTGCAGGGTATTTCGTCGAGATGGAGCTGGGGGCAAATGGACACTGCACGTGAAGAAGCTAGCCTTACGACGACATGGCCGACCGATCCCATCTTCATCGCGGATGTCTTTTTCCTATCATTGGATGCCACCAGGAGCAGTTTGTCTATCTTCGCATCACGCATGTACATCTCGTTTCATGAGATTTGCCTAGCTGCATCTGTTCTTCACTTCTTCTCCTTCAAGTTCAAGTGCAAAGGGGCCATAGCATGTGAAGAAGTTACTGCAGTAAGAAGAGTGGAGCTGTAATAAGGCCCTAGGTGAAGTGAACTTGCACTGGTGCGATCATCCTCAAAATTAAACTCCAACGAGCTAGTAACCATAACCACTAAAGAAAATAGTTATTGTAGTTCCATTTATCCTCAAATTAAGGCAAGAACGATTCACCTCATCTCAATCAATACGCATTTTAATTTTATCAGTTGGTTTCCAGAAACAGCAGTCAAATGTTCTTGGTAAGATATGCACACACAGTTCAGAGGCCACGTGATCTTCTCCAATCATGGCTGTCTCAAACCACGAGCGAGATCACATGCCTGCAGCTGCAGTAGTTGTTCATGTCTTCAAAGTTAATTTCTTGGCAAAGTGGTAATGCCAGAGGCTTTACGCTGATAATCATGAGGTGATGATGAACCTAAAGTGTGATGCCAATCTAAAAGGAGCACGAAAGGGGAGAATATAGAATTTCGATGTGGAGTTCCAGCTGCACACTGCCCTTTCCGGAGAATTATCACGTTCCCTTTCAGAGTTTTCTATTTAGAAAAGAAACGATCATATGCTTTTCCAGGTTATGCTTTAACAGAAGCACCAGAAACAATTCCTAGCATGCACTACCAATGATCTCTGATCTGATGAGCTGCAAATTATAGGAGCAGCAAAACAATCACATAATTAAACTATGACTGCTTGTAAGAATAGCCTCTGATGCATGTGTGGCCTTTTGGGACACTTGTGAGGACCATTATGTGAGGGCCTCTGATGCAGCTGAAGAATCAGCAGTCAATGTAGAGTATGAAACAAGCAATCAAGGAAGTCCAATTTGAACTTCACCGAAGGTATCATAGTTGAGCACTTAACTAATAATCTCTCCATCCAAATTTATTACAAGAATCACCCAAATATAATCTCAATTTAACAAAGGCCACAAAACAAAACGGCTATAACATCATGTAACCCTTCCTCCCAAAAATTATGAATCAAAAGAGAACTAAAATTTACAGGAGAGAACTAGACACTGATGAAACAGATTAGTGTAACGGTTCTTCACAAGGACAGGAGTAGTGCAATGGAAGCTGCAGAGCCAACCCGACCAACCAACGGCCAACTTTTCCTGCACGCCTGAAGGCTGGTGAGGTGAGAGAGGTATGCTATGCCCCAGTCGCCTGCGCCTGCTGTCGCATCCACGAGGAGCAGAGGTGAGGACCAATGGACCATGGCTGATGGCCTCGCCCACTCCACTACACCGACCACATGGCCAGCAGCGCCGCGGGGAGCGCCCACGCCACGGCCGCCACCCGGGCCGGCGGCGGCGCGGGGGACTGCGCGGCGACGGCGGGCGCGTAGCCGAAGGGCGCGAGGGCCGAGTTGGGCTCGAGCGCGTCCGGGTTGGGCGGGCTCGGGCTGGACGGGATGGTGGGCTCCGCGTCGGACGGCGGCGCGGCGGCGCCGTCCTCGGCGGGGGAGGGCAGCACGGGCATAATGTCCGGCGACAGCGACACCGCCGGCGGGGGCGCGGAGTGGGGGTGGCCGTGCTGCCTGGGGAGCCGCGGGAGCGGCGCGTGCGCGGGCGCCGCGGAGATGGACGACGACCGGAGCGCGGCCGCGGCGGCGCAGGACGGCGCGTGGTGGAGCGCCAGCACGGCCGCGAGGACGGCGAGGAGGAGACGGCCGCGCGCGCGCGTCCGCGCCATTGGTCGCTGCCCGCGCGCTGGGCTGAGGAGCTGAGCGCGCGTTGGTGTGCGGGGGGGCGCGGGGGGGGGGGGGGGGGGGGGGGGTGGGGGGCGGCGAAGGGCGAGGCGGAGAGGTCAGAGGATGGCTAATGCTTGGCGATGTGTGCCCTGCTGCGGCCTTGCAGTTGCAGTTGCAGAGCTCGTGTAGTGAGCGGGCAGCGGGTGAGTGAGATAGTGGAGAGGTGAGTGGTGGTCTGGTTGTGGTTGGGTTGGTTCTGGGGTTTGGTCGGGGTGGGGAGAAGCTGGTGGGCACACCGCGCACATCGGCACATGTTACATACTTACATGGCGGCACGCGCGCGCCACCATGGCTGACGATGCACCCGGCCGTGAAGGGTAGAAATACTTGGATCAATGACGCCATCCAGGACGGGAGGAGCAAGATCGTAACAGCGTGCATGGCGTCACCTCGACCAGCACGGACGTCGAGGTCCGACGTACCGCCGGGGCCGGGCAGTCGACGTGCCATGACGGCAGGACGTGTCCTGTTTTCTGCTGTGTCGGCGTCGCTTGAAACGTTTGAACTGCGTGTAAAAGCTGACATCCCAGCAACCCGGACACAGTAAACTGTAAACGTCAGAGTTCGAACTTATGCGATGGAGGAAGTAGAGGCATCAGATGCAGTGTGAAGAACTTGCATCCCTGTGTCCCTGTCTGTTGGTGATGAATGAATTGAGCGAAACTGTGGCCGAAATCTGATTTCGGGCCGGAGAATGTTAGACGGGCCATGAGCCCATGAAGTGACCGTCGCCGTTTCTTCCGTGTGTGTAACTGAAAAGCCCAAACCCGAACTCCCCCGACTGCTCGCCGGCGGTGGCGTAGGACGCAGCGGGGCCGAACCGAGCGACGACGAGCGCGGGAATGATGCCATCCACAGCGGCGGCGAACGTTTCCGTGGAGCTCGACCCCTGCGTTCCTTCCTTGGCCCCTCAGTACAGTACGTCCCTGGGTTGGTGGAGTACTCATCCTCCATCGTTCTGCAGCCGGGTGGGGGAATGTCGAGGGGCCGCGGCTCGGTGGGGTGGTGCCGCCGGTGAGAGGCGGTTGTGGAGGTGTTGGATGTTCGTGGCCACTTCAATGGAGACGGACGACGTTGGTCCCCCGTCGGCTCGGGCAGGAACAGGAGCCCTTTGGCGGCGGCGCTCGCGTCTGACGGGCGGTGCCGTCCCTCGGTGGCGCTGGCCGCGGGCACGGCGGCGGCAGGGAAGATGCATGTCGGCCGCCGTCGTGGAGCGCAATGCAGCGAGTTGAGGCTCGATGGAAGCGAAGGCCGCCGAGATGACACCAGAGAGGTTCCTGTGACGTCTCCGGCGCCGGCGACGCCGAGCGCGACGGCGCGGCGAGCACGAGAGCGGGCGCGCGCGCGCGAGGAGGAGAGTCCAGGCCTCCAGGGTGGACGGTATTTCATTTACCGTCCACGCCTGGAGTAGTTTGAACCGTTGGATCCGGAGGTTACGGCCACGATTTCGAACCGTTGGGGAGACGCGGCAGCGTTGCTGGGCCAATCGGCAGGGGCCCAGTTGATTGAGCCCACCATTTGTTATTGAGGCCCGTTGGGAAATTTGATCTGCGTGGCCTGCGCGGTCGCCGTCGTCGATGCGCCTGCGGTGTAATTCGACGTCGACCGCCGCCGTCATGCGGCCAACCGGCGGCCGGCATAGCGAGCCCCATGGGCGTCCAGTTTCGCTTCTCCTTGGTCCGTGAATCGTGATCGAAGATCGAGCGAGTTCTTTGGCCGCCGGTGCACTTCCTAGTTCTGCTCTGCTTTGTAATCTCTCAACTCTCATCGTACTTTTGCAGAGAGCCAGAGACAACCAAGGGAGTTTTCTAGCTCATGAACCATGATTCTGACAATTATTAGTCTCTGGCTCTCTTCTATGAATTTTACGAGCATTTTGTCGATGCAGATAAGCAGATAGTAAAGGTATGACCAATAAATGATTCTTGGATGACTTGCTGCAACAATTGCGTGCTTACAATGTAGCTCGAACCAGTTAACAAAATGATCAGGTACTGAAGGCTATGTATAGGCCTACGGTTGAATAAACTAAATAAAAGACTTAGTCATGTGAGCTTTAAAGTTTTTTCCATCGAGTAGTCTACCTATGAAGCATTGGAGGAAACTAAAATAATGGCCACTAAGCTCAAATTCCGAAGAGAACACCTATAACATTTGTTTCGTTTATCGATTTGTCTAGATGGGTCCTTGTTGATATTACTCATCAATCTTGCTGCAATGCTGCTCTTTCTCTACTTCTCCCTCTACCATGGTTGAAGTAGTAGTGCCAATGTTATCTATTTTATAAGTTCAAAGTTCATCACAGTCACTTCGGTAATGCTACGCAACACTGCCTATTTCTCCTTTACTTTTCTAGGGAAGAAACTAATTACATCATCAATGTGTACTGACTTATATTGTTGAGGCCACGAGGAGTTGCGGTGTCCCCACCTTGCAAATCCGGATGCCAAATCAATGGATGCTCATGGAATCCCTACGTTTGTGTTCACTGCAATGATCAATGTGCTGTTCGTCTTCCCAGGAATATACATTGTTATTGAAGTTGAAGCATGACAAGTGATGTTCACTGTAAAACAATGGATGCCTGTTGACTGATACCCTGCGATCTTTGTGACTCGCAGCTACAGTGTTTTTCGTCCCCTGTAAATGCCAGTAGACGTTGCTGTGCCTATAGCAAATCCGGAGTGTCTGAGCAAAGTACGCATTGAAACATCGAAGCATTGCACTGGCAGCAACAAGTCTGAACATTTAGATGCAGCGTCTTTCCCTTCCAAATCGTATTGGATGTTTGACAGCAGTAGACTGTGGCAACCGCGTCATTGCTGCTGATGTTTTCATGGATCGACAGCCCAAGGAGATATAGATATCTTGCCATCTAAACATCTACCGGAACGTTCTTCATCACCTCAAGGGCATTAGGCAGCCTGAAGGTGCCATCGACTTGTGCACAAGGGCCACGGACGCGGTCAGCTAGCATGCATCTGCGAGGCCCTCCAGCTCCATGTCCAAGCGGCGGAGCTGGATGGACCCAGGTCCCATGGTGATGGAATACCTCGACGCGGCGGAGCTGCGGGCGGAGGAAATGCGCGCGATGGGTCTGCGCGGCGGTGGCCGCGGGCACGCACGACGGCGCGGGAAGATGTCGGCCGCCACCGCAGAGCGCAATGCGACGAGTGGAGGCGCGCGGGAAATGGCGCAGCCGGTGCCTAATGCCGCGGACACGAAGCTAGGGGAGGGTGCTGCGGCCTCGCGGGCGCCGGCGCCGGCGAGCGCGAGAGCGCGCGGACGGCGCGGCAGTAGGCTCGGGGTGGACGGTACTTCATTTACCGTCCAGGCCTGGAGTATTTTAAACCGTTGGATCGGGAGGCTGCGATCACGATTCGGTCTGCGGAGGGGGACGCGGCAGCGCTGCTGGGCCAAGCGGCGGCCCAGTTACCTGAGCCCACCCTTTTCTCCGACGAGGCCCGTTGGGGAATTTGATCCGCGTGGCTGGCGTGCTCGCTGTCGTCAATGTGCCCGCGGCGTAGATAGACGTCGGCCGCCGCCACCTTGCTCCGGCGTGGCAAGCTCCGGGTCGGAGGCAGCATCAATTCAGGAGCCCCCATGGGACAATGGTGTTGTCCAAGTACTTTTATTGCCTTGTTATTATATATACAAAGCGAGCGGTCACACACTGACATGACATGTTTATTCTGTCACAAGGAGCAACTGGATCGTGATCGCAGCCTCCCGATCCACACACAGCGGCCGGCGGTAGCTAGGAGGCGCGAGTGAAGTTGAAGTCGCTGCAGCTCGTCTCCATGTACCAGATGAGGTCGCTGAAGCCCAGCACGCCCTTGTCCAGATCGAACACCAGCAGGCGGTTCTCCAGCTGCATCCCGCCCAGCACCACGGCCGGCTCGTCCTCCACCGGCGGCGCCGCGCCCCGCCCCATCTCCACCACCCCGACGCACGCCACCCACCCGTCCACGAACACCATGTAGTTGGCGTTTGGCACAGTCCAGGGGCGCGGCGACCCGGCCAGCTCCAGCGAGATCGTCGGCACGTCGCGGCCGAACCGCTTCTGCGGCCGCAGAGCGCCCGCGTTGTAGCACAGCTCGAACGGCGCCACCGCCGCCACCCGCTCCACCACGTAGCTCTTCCCTCGCACGGCCGCGTCGTACGCCTGGAGAAACGAGCGGTACACGTCGGGGCGCATCGCCATGTACGGTGTCACCGTGCTCAGCACCACGCCGCCGCGCCCCGTGCTGGCGTCGAGGTCGAGCGCGCCGGCGGGCAGGGACACCTCGACGGCCTGGTCCCAGAGCACCGAGATGCTCTTGACGGGGAGGTAGTGGGCGCCGTTCCGGGGGTTCCTCACGAGCGGGGTGTGCGGGATGACGGAGGTGAGGTCGGGGAGGAACTGGAGCCCCAGGTTCACCGACGAGTTGCCGAACAGGGCGAAGTCCGGCAGGCACAGGGCGAACTTGTTGCCGAACTCGCGCTGCGAGGAGAGCTGCGACGGCAGGGACAGCGGCCGCCGGGAGAAGCCCGCGACGCCGGTGGCGCCCGCGGGGAGCGATCTCAAGAGGCGGTCGGGCGCGCAGGACCCCGCGGTGGTGAACTCCACGGGGTGCAGCGTGTTCCGGCCGTCGGTGGCGTTGGCCGACATCGCCATGCCGGTGAGGTCGCCGACGGAGCACTCGCCGGTGACGGGATTGAAGGGGCGGCCGGCGCAGGCGCAGCCGCCGCCCGGCTCGCGGTTGGCCCCGAACCCGCCGGCGTCCACGTACCGGCAGCGGGGCCGGCGCTGCTGGTTGGCCGCGCGGGACGTGCCGGAATGGCACGGGACCGTGCCGTGCGTGGACGGGCATGTCGACCAGACGAGCGAGCCGGCGAGGTCGACGACCAGAGGCGCGCTCTTCTTGATGGAGATCGTGTACAGCGAGGTGTTGCGGTCCTTGGCGAGAGGAGAGACTAGTGGTCTGTATGGTGGTTGCTCACTGCCACTGGCTACAACGACGCATGGGAGGAGCGGCAAGGCTAGTAGTGAGATGACACGAGGGAACAAGTAGATCATGGTTGCAGTTGGGGTAGGTTTTACTTGTGCAGACATGTTCGTCGTTACACTAGGATGGAGATGGGGAAGATGACTGATCCGGAGTATAGCGCTGTGCAATTTATATATATCGGCCTTCTCTAGAGATCGCGCAAAACGATTGCTGCCTAGAGATTCTAGTTGCCAGTGAATTTTGAGACCGAGGAGTTGACTAAGTACATTTGGAAAGAAGACCAGAAACGATACCGCTGCATAGAGTTGGCACATTGGGCTCGATCCCATCAACACGATGGCCGGCTGCTCTGAAATCTCAAGCGTGCCCATGACTTTGTCAAAGCAGACAGCGTAATTCAAAATCACTCGAAAAACAGTCAAATAACAGTGGCTCCACTCCATGCAAACAGAGGGAAACTAAGGGGCCGTTTGGATCCCCAAGCTAAATTTTAATCCCTGTCGTATCGGATGTTCGGATACTAATTAAAAATATTAAATATATGTTAATTATAAAATCAATTGCATAACTGAAGACTAATTCGTGAGACGAATCCATTAAACCTAATTAGTTCATAATTTGGTAATGTTGTCCTACAGCAAAAGTATGCTAATGATAGATTAATTAGGCTTAATAGATTTATCTCCTGAATTAGTCTTCATTTATGCATTTAGTTTTATAATTAGCTCATATTTAGTTCCTCTAATTCACAACCAAACATTTGATGCGATCCGAACTGAAAATTAGTGGCTGGCCAAACAAACAACCTCTAAATATACTTCCGTCACGCTTATCTTACCTATTTTAGTGCTAATCGAACTAGTAGAATCGCTGGACTTAAAGCGGGCCTTTCTAATTAGCGAGCGCGTGATCTCCGACAAGTCGCGGGTCTCCTTTTTTAGGAAACTTTTCTCATCCACAACTTTCTAATTTTGGAAAATTATAGCTTATGCATATAAATTTTACTTACAATTTTTTTCAAACAACTACTCTGGGAATATTTTTTCAGCACAACTTTCGTGATACACAAAATTTTTATGTATAACTTGTTTTAATCAACTTCTCAGAAGATATAATTTCATAATATACAATACACATGTATAAATTTTTTAGAAAACTTGTTGGAGGATATTTTTTTAGCATAACTCCCATGATAATATTTTTAAAAAAACTTCTCACACAACTTTTACGCATAACTTCACTATCGAACTTCCCAGAAACATTTTTAGCATAATTTTAATAAAATACTTATCAAACGAAAACTTCTCAAGAGTTAATATAATGGAAGGTAAAAATACTGAGAACGGAAAAAAGATAACACTTCATTTAACAGAATTTAAAGGAACACCTCAGAAAGGAAAAGAAAAAATATAAGTAATACATGCGTATGAGAGTCTCACGTACCGACTCAAGCTAGGCAGCTAGCCTCGGATATACACGTGTACACGACACTCGCGCAGAGTGCAGGCAGCTTGCGTTGTCTCGTCGCACTTGAGAAAGCCTGCTAATGCGCGCCGGTGGAATTGGATTTCCGACTTAAAGCCTTCCCAATCCCAACACATGATGCCTATCTAGTATAGGTGGCCATCCGGTCCGAGGCTCGTGGACCAGCCCACGGCACAGCTTTTCAACCCGGCACAAGCCTAACACAGCACGTGAATAATTAGGCCCAGGCCAGCCCGGCACGGGCCTCATGCCGTGCCTGGGTGACACCTTGGCACGTGGATCGGCCCGGCATGGCACGATTAACTGGTCAGCCCAGCTAGCCCGTTTAACAATCGATCCATATACAAAACTTCTGTACCATCCCCCCACCCCCCTCCCCATATATATATATATATATATATATATATATATATATATATATATATATATATATATATCCAGTTTCAACTCAAAACCCTATTCCCATTTCCCCTTCTCCAGTGCCGGCGCCGCCCCCCACCCTTTCCCCTCGCCGCGCGACCCGCCGCTGCCTCCATTCTTCGCGCCGCGGCGCCGCCGCCGCCACCTCCTCCGCTCCCCACCGCTGTGGTGGCCGGCGCAACCCCCTTCTCGCGCCGCGGCCGGCATCACTGGCTCCTTCTCTCCCCTCTCCGCACCGCGGCGAGCGCCGCCAGCTCCTCCTCTCCCCGCACAGCACCGCTGCCACCTCCTCCGCTCCCCACAACTGCGGCTGCCGACGCAGCCCCCTTCTCGCTCTGCGGCCAGCGTCGCCGGCTTCTTCCCTCCCCTCTCCGCGCCGCGGCGAGCGCCGCCAGCTCCTTCTCCCCGTGCGGCGCCGGTGTCCGCCCGGAGCTCCTCCCTTTCCTGCGCGACAGCACTAGTGTCCGCCCCTCCCTTCTCCGCGCGGCGGCGCGGACGGCAGCCGCCCCTAACAACGGTGGCGCTGGGAGATCTGCGAGGAGGAGCAGGCACCGCGTGTGGCGTGCCTACGTGGGCCAAACGGGCTGATCGGGCCGGCACGACACGGCTAAGGTTGTCTCGTGCCATGCCTGGCCCGTGGGGTTAGCCCGTGGGCTAGCACGGCACGATCCGTTTAGCAACCATGCCTAAACGGGGCGTGCATAATCGGACTCGGCCAAATCAGGCCTGTGCCATGTTGGGCCGGCCCGGTCCGTTTGGCCATCTATACTATCTAGCGCTCTTTTGCATATACCACACTCGTCGATCGCTCGTCTGCCACTCGCCACAACATGATCAAGATGGCTCTGAATCTCCAAGCTTACTTTCACCTCACCTTCCTCGGCACCACCCTGTTCTCCTTGCCGTCAATTCACCTTAGGCTTGCGCGGGCCTCTTCTCCTCCAATCCAGGCCCTGGTAGCTCCGATCACCAAAGACACCGACACTTCACTCTACACCCTATCCATCTCCCGCAAGCAGTACTTGCTTGACCTCTCCGGGCCCCGTCTGTGGTCACCGTGCTCTCCCACCCACCCCACCGTCCCATGCTCCTCCGGCGAGTGCGCCGCCGCAGGATCGGGGGCGCCCAAGTTCCGCGACGGCCAATGCACGTGCATTGCCCGCCCGACGAACCCCGTGACGGGTGAACGGGCAGTCGGCGACCTTACGCTCACTGACGTCGCCAAGAACGCCACCGACGGTAAGACGCCGACCGCGGAGGTCACCGTGCATGGCGTTGTCTCGTCCTGCGCGCCGGACAGCCTCCTCCGGTCGTTCCCGACCGCGGCGGCCGGCGACGCGGGCCTCGGCCGCGGAAGCCTGTGCCTCCCGGCTCAGCTGTACGCGAAGCTCTCGCTTACCAAGCGCCAGTTCGCAATCTGCCTGCCGAGCACCGCCGTGGCGCCCGGCGTGGCGTTCTTCGGGAGCGGGCCGTATGGGCTCATGCCGCCGACGCAGTTCGACGCGGGCGCCGCACTCTCCTACACCGACCTGGTGCGCGACCCGAGGCGGCCCACCGCGTACGGCATCCGGCTGCGCGGCATCGCCGTGAACCAGGAGGCGGTGCCGCTCCCCGCCGGCGCGCTCGGCCGCGGGGGCGGCGTCACGCTCGACACGGCGGTCCCCTACACCGTCCTGCGGCGCGACGTGTACCGCCTGTTCGTGGACGCGTTCCGGAGGGCCACGGCGCTGGTCCCGCGCGCCGAGCGTGCCGCCCTTCGAGCTGTGCTTCGACAGCGGCGCGCTCGGGTTCACGCGGGTCGGGTACGCGGTGGCGCCGGTGGACCTGATGATGGCGCGCGGGGGCGGCAACTGGACGGTGTTCGGAGACACTCGCTGGCGCAGGTGGCGCCTGACGTGGCGTGCCTGGCGTTCGTCGACGGCGGGTGGGCGGCGCCGAGCGCCGTGGCCGTCGGGGGGTTCCAGATGGAGAACAATTTCTTGCTGTTCGACGAGGCCGCGTCCAGGCTCGGGTTCAGTGGCACGCTGATGTTCATCAGGACGCCCTGCGGCAACTTCATCTTCTCGAGAACTTAACCACTAGCTCTTGCGTCAAATTGATCGTGCTACCGATAATCGCGCGGCAGACTTTTACCGTTTCGAGCTTTGAATAAGTGATGGACGTTCGTATATGTTTCTGTGTGCATTTCACCGAACACCTTGATTTCAGCTAGTACCATCCTGTGTGCATTTCGCCCAGCAGTTGTATATGCCAGAAGGTCAATGCCTATCCAGCACGAACCCAAAGAAATTCTGGCTTCCTTTGACCCGCACGCAGTTTCATGGCTTGGCCCCATACGCCACGGCAGGATCCGAGGGGCATGGTACCATGTCCATGCTACACCAATTGTTTTGTACAGTTTCTGCAAACCGACGGAGATCGCCACGCCATTGCCGCGTGCAGAGATCAGTCTTGAGAAGTCTTCACCGCGTTAAACGAGCATCTCGTGACAGGTGAACACAGTGACCTGTAGGGCATGATGGTGTCGAGAAGATCAGAACACTAGAACAGCCTGGCTCTTAGCTCAAACCCATCAGCAATGGTGTTGCTTCAGAGTTTAGGACTCTGAGAAGTTGCAGGGTAACTCTAGTCCGTAGTCACACTATATAAGGAGGGCGAGCAGATGAGCACGAACATTGCACAAACATCGAAAGCATTTCCCTAGTAACCTGCCAGCTCACCTACTCCAGCTTCCGACGGATGGAGATGCCACGGCGGCGCAAGCCCCTGCTCCTCTTGGGCGTCTCGGTGCTCGCGCTGGCGTGGCCAGCCTCGTGCGCCGACCCCGTGCTCTTCCCGGTGGCCAAGGACGCCGCCACCTCCCTCTACACCATCCCCGTCAGGGACGGCGCCAACCACGTCATCGACCTCGCCGGCCCGCTCCTCTGGTCCACGTGCGCCAGCGACCACTTGCCGGCAAAGTTCTCGTGCGGAGACCCGGTCTGCAAGCTCGCCAACGCCTACCGTCCCCCAGGCTGCCGTGAGGCCGGCCAGCCCTGCAAGCAGCAGTGCAAGGCGTACCCGTACAACCCCATCACGGGGCAGTGCGCCGCCGCGAGCCTGATCCACACGAGGCTCGTCGCCAACACCACCGACGGCAAGAACCCGCTCTGGCAGGTCTCCGTCCGGGCCGTGGCGGCGTGCGCGCCGAGGAAGCTCCTGGCGAGTCTGCCCAGGGACGCCGCGGGCGTCGCGGGGCTCGCGGCGTCCGGTCTTGCGCTGCCGGCGCAGGTCGCGGCGTCGCAGCGCGTCGCCAGCAAGTTCATGCTCTGCCTCCCGAGGCGCGACGAGGGCGTGGCCATCTTCGGCGGGGGGCCGCTCTTCCTCCTCCCGGAGTCGGCCATCGGGGACTTCACGTACACCACGTTGCTCAGCAAGAGAGGCAGCTCCAGCTACTACCTTCCCGTGAAGGCCATCGCCGTCGGCAAAGCGCGGGTGCCCCTCCCCAGGGACGCGCTCGCCACCGGCGGCGTCGTGCTCGGCACCACGGCGCCGTACACCGCGCTCCGGGCCGACGTGTACCGCCCGTTGGTGGACGCGTTCGGCAAGGCCCTGACGCGGGAGTGGAACAACACCAGGAGAGTGGCGGCGGTGGCGCCCTTCGAGCTGTGCTACGATTCGAAGACGCTCCCTGGTCCGACCCGGATCGGCTGGCTTGTCCCGGACATCGACCTCGTGCTCGAGGGTGGATAGATCAACTGGACGTTCAGCGGCCTCAGCTCTATGGTGGACGTCAACAACTTCGCGGCGTCGTGCTTCGGGTTCGTCGAGATGAAGCCGGAGAAGGGCAGGTACGGCGGGGCGCCGGCGGTGGTGATCGGAGGGTTCCAGATGGAGAACCACGTCCTGCAGTTCGACCTGGAGAGGCGGCGGCTTGGGTTTGCCAGGGTGCCCTTTTATACGTCGTGCAGTAACTTCAATTTCACACGGGCCGGCTAGGTTTGGCTGCATGTTCCAATTGTAAGCGGTAAGCCTGACGGCCTGTGTCCTGTTTCCTGTATCTGCACTTGGTCTTGGTCACCAGAGATTCGATACTCCTTGATCATGCTAGTGAGCTGCCAAGTATGTCATCTACTAGTAAAGTCTTTAGGGCTATCTACAAGGCATTCCGCATTTGAGTGTTTCTCGAGTCCCTAGAAATGCAAATATTATAGAACTTTTGTACAATACTACATGTAAAACATGAGCACAGTTTGAAATTGCTTGTCAAATCATGAAAAAATACTTTTTTCATGAAAAGTATATACTCCCTCCGTTCTTTAATATAAACCACCATTGACTTTTGCTCAAGTCTTGACCAACAATATTTATTTTATAGTGGAGTAAGTTCTAAAACACACACATATATTGATACGTAATCGCTACCATATATAGATTGCGCCCCCCCCTCCCCAACACACACACACAACCCACACCCACACACTCCAAAGGAAAAAAGGAAAAAAATAATACTTGTTTGGTATGTCAGTGCCTACCATTTTTTTTTGAACGAACAATGCCTACCACTTAGCCTAACAAAGGTGATAGATTTCCTTTTAAAACAAACAGTTAACCAAAATTTGCCCCGAGTGAGCAGTCAAATAAATAGATGCAGTATGGACTACTTTGCCCTCATTTAACTGAAATGAATAACTGAGATATCCTAGGCCACATAGTGGTTGGTTGTCGAGAAGTCCATCAGGTGGTAGCCTCAACAGCCGCAGTATGACTACAACCTACGGTAGATGAGACAGAAGGTAATATTATCGCTAAATTCAAAACAACAATACTTCTCGAGCCGGATTTCTAGAGCTACGTGAGCTCAGGGCAAAAAGCGCCGCAAAGATATGCACACCGTTCGGCTGGGCTGAAAGCAGCCGCTGGGCTGTTTCCTTGCTAGCTGCCGCTGCTGTTCGGCTGCTGGCGGGTTGCCTGTAGCAGTAGCTGCAGCCCAGCCACCGCACAAGCAGCCGAACGGAGTGATGGACAACAAGGACAACCATACAAGAGCAACTCTAAATGAATAGATATAATTCTAATTAAATTTAGAGTTTTACCGGCCCGTAAAAAAATAGAGAGCTTCTTAAATAGCGGGGTAACCAATTAAATAGTGGGGTAACCAACACATTCTCCAAAATCGGCAGTATCCCGCTCCTCCTACTCTCCCTCCCTCCCTCCCTCCCTCCCTCTCTCTCCGTTGACCTCCAGTCCACCCCCACAGCGGACGGATCTATGCAGGGCGGCGATGATGACGGCCACCACTTCTTCTTCAGCGCGCCGGCTAGCCCTGACGGCTTCGCGGGGACCGACGCCGCGATGAGCTCCGCCGAGGACAATGACGGAGGCGGCGGCGAGCGCGGCGTGCCGCGGACTCGCTGCGCTAGGTCGGCGTCGCCGCCACACAGCCCGCGTGCCGCCAGCAGGGGCCCGACGGAGCCGTCGTCCGACGACCGCGATGGCGCGCGGGAAAGAGGGGGAGGGCGCGGGAGGCCGGGATGCCGAGTCGGTCTCGCTCGGCATCTTTGCCGAGGGAAGGGGAGGAACTGCCGAGGCAGATAGCGACGCGAGGAAGATAGCCAAGCTGTTGGATGCTGATTTCGGGATGGTTTTCCTTTTTCAGTGACCCCAGCCAGGATAGCTAGCCTGTTGGAGATGCTCTAATAAGATGAACGGTATTTCTTTTGTGTCGTCTTTGTCATCATCCGAGCGCGGCCGTCTTTGTTATGCATTGGCGAAATGAATGTTGGACTAGGGTGGGGGTGGAGGGACGTACCCCAGTAGTAACAAGAGCTGGGATTTGGACCGAGCTATTATTAAACAGGTTGCGGCACTATCTTTTAGCACGGTCCAAAGCACGGCACAACACGAAAAATTCCGAGCCGTGACAGCACGCCACGAATGCGATGGCCGTAGCGTGCCTACAATCTCAGCACGGTGGACTGTGTGGCACGACCCAAATGTTGGGCCATACCTGGCCAGCACGGCACAAACATAGCCCTTCGATATGCATGTAGCCCGTTGTTCTAATATCAATTAATTTATGCTATTTTTTAATTAACAACCGTCATTAAAAAAAGTGTCATTCTAAAAAGGATGAATTTTGTCTTCCATTCATGAAAATCTCCCCATGTAGCGATTAGTACCTAAATAGACAAGCCTTCACACAAAGACAACTACAAAATATACTGAGGGCTGAGCGCTTGGACGGCGTGCTATGGGTTGTGCTTGAGCTTGAAAAGTTGACCGTACCGTTACAGCACGGCACGAGGCACGAGAGGGCTGACCCGGGCCGGCACGACCCGGCCCAAGTCCCAGCTGGTAGCAGTAGTGTGCGTCACAAGCCGGATCAAACGTAAAGGTGGCTGCATGCAGTTCCGTATAAATTCTAATGGAGTCTTGATGCTCATTCCCAGTGTCAAACTGAAAATTGTGAAGGGCAACGACGACAGACATGAGTAAAAGGGTAGGGCAGCGATGTGAAGGATTGGCACTTTTATCTCGAATATGGCAAAGTGTTGAACTGCTATAATGGGGATATAAAAAATATGAATTGGAGATGTTTTAACGGTATTTGCAATTTAAAATTTCAGAAGGTATTGTTCATCTGAATAAGCTGATTTTACGGCACTCATAAACTACAATATATCACAATGGGTCGTCCATCTTCTTTGAGTGTTGGAGCGTCCAAACTAAATAACACTAGAGTGCGGTTTAGCTAATTGGTAAATAATGATCGTAAGTTGATCAAGAGCACGAACTGTTATGAACACAACATAAGCCATTCCTGAGCTGAAAATCTCGAGACGGTTAATCCATGGCGTACATAGGATAGGAAGCCACCTCGTCGCGGGGCATGGCGCGGCGTGACAGCCGAGAAGGTCAACGCTTTACTCGCGTGATGGTTCCCGAGTGACGCGTGTGCAGGCTTCCGTTGACTGCGCAGCTTCGTTGATACGCCTCGGCATGACTCCAAGACCCGATCGGCATGGTAGATCGATTTTTTTAGTGCAGACTTGGCAAGTCGGCAACTGACGGGAATCGCCATTCCTGTGCGGAGAGCTCAGTGAGATCTGTGACCGGCAAGCACTATATAAGGAGCGCCAGTTAGAGCAGCAGACGCCATCAACCACCAATCACAGGCCAGCTCACCAGGAAGCTCCGCATCGACCATGGAGATGCCACGGCCCACGCCCCTCATCCTCTTGGCCACCTCGCTGCTCGTGCTCGCCTTGCCAGAGCCAGCTTCGTGCGCTTACCCCGTGCTCATCCCGGTGGCCAAGGACCCGGCCACCTCCCTCTACACCATCCCCATCAGGGACGGCCACAACCACGTCATCGACCTCGCCGGCCCGCTGCTCTGGTCCACCTGCGCCAGCGACCACCTGCCGGCGGCCTTCTCCTGCAATGCCACAGAGTGCAGGCACGCCAACGCCTACCGCGCCCCAAGCTGCCGCATCGCCGGCCAGCCCTGCAAGAAGCAGTGCAAGGCGTACCCGTACAACCCCATCACGGGGCAGTGCGCCGCCGCGAACCTGGTCCACACCAGGTTCATCGCCAACACCACCGACGGCAAGAACCCGCTGCAGCAGGTCTCCGTCCAGGCCGTGGCGGCGTGCGCTCCCAGGAACATCCTGGCGTCGCTGCCCAGGGACGTCACGGGCGTCGCGGGGCTCTCGGCGTCCGGCCTGGCGCTCCCGGCGCAGGTCGCGGCCTCGCACCGCGTCTCCAGGAAGTTCATGCTCTGCCTCCCGAGGCACGGCGAGGGAGTGGCCATCTTCGGCGGGGGGGCGCTCTTCCTCCTCCCGGAGTCCTCCATGGGCGACCTCACGACGACGCTGGCGTTCACCCCGCTCCGCAGCAGGAAAGACAACCCCTTGTACTACATCCCGGTGCAGGGCATCGCCGTGAACCAGGCGCAGGTGCCGTTCCCCGCGAACGCGCTCACCGCCGGCGGCGTCGTGCTCTGCACCCGGGTGGCGTACACCGCGCTCCGGGCGGACGTGTACCGCCCTGTCGTCGACGCGTTCGACAGGGCCCTGGCGCGGAACGACGCCAAGGTCCCGGCGGTGGCGCCATTCGAGCTCTGCTACCGGTCGAGCATGCTGTGGAACACGCGGCTCGGGTACGCCGTGCCGGACATCGCCCTGGTGCTCGAGGGTGGGAAGAGCTGGACGTTCGTCGGCAGCAACTCCATGGTGGACGTGAACAGCCAGACCGCGTGCCTCGCCTTGGTCGAGATGAAGGGAGTGAAGGCCGGGGACCCCAGCGCGGCGGCGGTGGTGGTCGGAGGGTTCCAGATGGAGAACCACCTGCTGCAGTTCGACCTGGAGAAGCAGCAGCTCGGCTTCGCCAAGGTGCCGTTTTTCTCGGCGTGCAGTAACTTCAATTTCACCAAGACCCAGTAAAATGTCGATTTCTAGTAAGCAAGTGTCGGCTCAGTAAGAGTGCAGTGGATTCTTCTCCTTCTCGGACCTCGATCATGGCCACGGGCGAAGCCAGCCGCAAATGTCACCGGGGTCTTGATGTTTATGCAATGGGGTCTTCTGTTAGCGTCACAGTAGATTACTATAGGATTTATCAAATTTTATCGGGGTCTTGTGACCCCAATGCTAATGGGCAGCTCCGCCCCTGATCATGGCATGTTAGTGACCTGCCAAGTCTGTGACTTGTTTAATAAGTACTATAGCTTGGTTGAATGATCATGTGCACCTATGACAAATTTCTGGAACCCTACTTGTTAAGTACTGACATTTACAGTGGCCGCCTTTTGCAATGGACACAGTTTTGCAACTCTCACATTACAATCTAAACTGCTCGCTGTTTCTGTGCTTACACTACGCGCGGCGCACTCCGACCTGACAAAAAAGCAACAAAGCTCGAACTGAATACCCTCTGCTTTTTCATCACCTGAAATCTCCCAACTGCCGCTGTGGTTATGCGAGCTCAAATGACACCTCACCGTGTTCGTCGGAGGCGGCGGTGACAACCTGCGACCATGCTGGGCACGAAGGCTCCACTCTCATGCTGCCATGTGGGCAGGGAGTAGAAGACGCTCGGCAGCAGAAGCGGCACATGAGGAGGAGACGAAAAAGTGGAGCATGGGAGGAGAGACGTACAGAGAGCAGCGCAGAAGACGGTAGCACCCTGGGCAGATATACAGAGAGCCAATGGATGATGGATCGCGTCGTCCATTCCAGGTTCCAGGCTCCCAGCACATGCAGCAGCTCTACCGAAACAATCGCGAAGTCAACTGTATTCCGAGATCCCTAGCAACACCACCGATCTGATCTGCAGCGCACTGCATTTAAGCAATCCCACACGGCACGCCATTCGATCACACACAGACACACCTGCCCTCGCACAGCCTGCCCGCCCAAGATGCCGCGATCCAAGGCCACGGCCACGCTGCTGCTCGCCGTCTCGCTCTGCCTCGCGGCGTGCTGCTTGTCCCCTTGCACATTGGCAGCGGCACCCAAGGGCGGCAAGCCCCTGGTCACGGCCATCACCAAGGACCCGGCTACCTTGCTCTACACCTCCCCGCTCAAGGACAGCCGCCCGCTCGTCCTCGACCTCTCCGGCCCGCTCATCTGGTCCACCTGCGACCGCTCGCACCCGACGCTCCAGTGCCACCACCATGACTGCGCCCACGCCCACAGCTACCACCCGCCCGACTGCTCGCACACCGGCTACGGCAAGCCGGACGAGGAGGACCGCTTCAGGTGCAAGTGCACGGCGCACCCCTACAACCCCTTCGCCGGCAAGTCCGCCACGGGCGACCTGACGCGCACCGCGCTCTCCGCCAACGCCACCGACGGCAAGAACCCGCTGCACCCGGTCTCCTTCCCGGTCGTCGCCTCCTGCGCGCCGCCCTCGCACCTCGCGAAGCTCCCCGCCGGCGCGGTCGGCGTCGCGGGGCTCGCGAGCTCGAGGGTGGCGCTGCCCGCGCAGGTCACGCGCACGCAGGGCGTCGCCAGCAAATTCATGCTCTGCCTCCCGAGGACCGGCGCCGGCGTCGCGATCTTCGGCGGGGGGCCGCTCTTCCTCATGACGAGCACCTCACCGCCCGCGGAGGTGGGGGTTGATCTCACGACGCTGACGCGCACCCCGCTGCTCAGCAAGAGAGGCAGCTCCAGCTACTACCTCCCCGTGAAGGCCATTGCCGTCGACAAGGCGCAGCTGCAACTCCCGCTCGCCACCGGTGGCGTCGTCCTCAGCACGAGGGCGCCGTACACCGCGCTCCGGCCCGACGTGTACCGCCCGCTGGTGGACGCGTTCGACAAGGCTCTGACGGCGAAGTGGAACAGCAAGAAAGTCAAGGCAGTGGCGCCCTTCGAGCTGTGCTACGATTCGAAGACGCTCCCTGGTCCCACCCGGATCGGCTGGCTTGTCCCGGACATCGACCTCATGCTCGAGGGTGGGAAGAACTGGACGTTCATCGCCGGCAGCAACACGATGGTGGACGTCAACAACTTCACGGCGGCGTGCTTCGGGTTCGTCAAGATGAAGCCGGAGAAGAGCGGGTACGGCGGGGCGCCGGCAGTGGAGATCGGAGGGTTCCAGATGGAGAACCACGTCCTGCAGTTCGACTTGGAGAAGCAGCAGCTCGGGTTCGCCAAGTTGCAGATTTTTACAGCGTGCAGTAACTTCAATTTCACGCTGTCGCACTAGACTTCTGACGGCATGTATCGGTCTCCGCTACTGGATAGCGGACGCTCATGGTCCTCGATCATAGTTTAGCTTGGAACTGCCGGGCGTGGGGAACTCCCGGACAGTAGTTCAGGAACTTTGCGGCTTTGTTAAGTTGCATCACCCCAGTATCGTTTTTCTCTGTGAAACTAGAGTTAGTGATAGTAGGGTTCGTAATCTCAAGTGGAGTTCGGTCTTCGTAATTGTCTTGCTGTCAGTAGTGTTGGTTTGAGTGGTGGCTTAGCTTTGTTTTGGGATGTGTCTCTTGATGTAGCTCTGCTGTCCAAGAAGAACATCATTTCGATGTCTTAATAAAAGAAGACCCTGTGTCGGCTCCTTGGAGAGCCACGTCTGTTTATGGTGACCCCGCGTAGAAAATAGATATAAGATGTGGGATTTAATTCGCTCTTTGTGCGGTGAATGGTCCAGACCGTGGATGCTTTTAGGGGATTTTAAGGAGGTGTTGTGGCAACACGAGCACTTTTCCGAAACACCTCATGTTGATCGCCAGATGATGGACTTCTGGGAAGTCCTTAGTCACTGTGACCTTCATGACCTGGACTTCTCTGGCTTGCCTTGGACCTATAACAACAATCAGCCGGGAGACGCAACGTGCGTGTTCGTCTCGACCGCGGGGTTGCAAATTCAGATTGGTCATTGATATTCCTAGGTGCTAACATCCAGCATTTGTGCGCTACTAAATCAGATCACAAGGCTCTCTTTCTTTCTCTTTCAGGTACAGATGATCAGGCAAGGAGAGGTTCTGGTTTCCGATATGAAATCATGTGGAAAGAGAAGAAAGTTTCGGAGCAGCACTAGAAAAAGCTTGGCTGCGTTGGAACCAGGGTAGTGACCTAGGTGTCCTGGCAGATAATCTGAAAGAGATGGCGCTCTCCCTGAAGGCATGGAGCAGGGAGAATTTTGGACATGTCGTGCGGGAGATCGAACGCCTCAGGTCTGTACTCGACCAGCTGGAAGGTGATGATGTTGTAGGTAACAGAGCTGAAATTCTGCAGGTGAAAATGAATCTTGATGAGCTATTGTGTAGAGAAGAGATGATGTGGCTGCAACGCTTAAAGATTAATTGGCTAAACGAAGGCAACAAAAATACTAGATATTTCCACCGCAAGGCAAGATGGCGAGCCAAGAAGAACAGAATCCGCAAGATGAAACAAGAAGACACAGCCGGTGTGCCAACCAAAATGAAATGCAAGGTATGAAAACACAGTACTTCTCTAGTTTATTTACTAAAGATCCCTCCTTGAACCCGGATGAACAAGTTGATCGGTTTGTTCCCAAAATTTCTTCGGAAGTAAATGAGGACCTGTGCAAGCCGTATACCGAAGAGGAAATTGGCAATGCTCTTTTTCAAATAGGTCCTTTGAAAATGTCGGGTCCAGATGGTTTCCTGGGACGGTTCTTTCAAAGAAATTGGGGTCTAATGAAATCGGATATTATTATTGTTGTGCAAAAGTTTTTTGAAACAGGTATTTTGCCGGAGGGTGTCAATGATACGAGTATTGTTCTCATCCCTAAGATACAGTTTCTTGAATCGCTGAAGGATTTCAGACCGATTAGTCTGTGCAATGTCATCTACAAGGTTATATCCAAGTGCTTGGTAAATCGGCTTAGACCCCTGCTGGAGGACGTGATCTCACCCAATCAGAGCACGTTTATACCAGGGAGGATGATCACAGATAATGCCCTTATTGCTTTTGAATGTATTCATGCCATTAACTTTTGTACAGGTGATCGCGGGAATTATTGCGCGTATAAATTGGATCTGTCTAAGGCTTATGATCGAGTTGACCGAGAGTTCTTGAGCAAGGTTTTGTTGAAGCTGGGCTTTCATAGAGATTGGGTGCCCCGAGTCATGACGTGCATGACGTCGGTGCGCTATTCAGTTCGTTTCAATGGGGTGGCAATGCCGCCTTTCTCCCCGTCGCCAAGGTGATCCTTTATCGCCCAATCTATTTTTATTTGTGGCTGACGGTTTGTCTCAGTTAATTCACATAAAAGTACAGGATGATGCTCTAAAGGAATTGCATATATGCAGAGGTTCCCCTCGTATCTCTCACCTGCTATTTGCCGATGGCACACTATTATTTTTCAAAGCAAATCCTGCTCAGGCCATGATTGTAAAGGAAATTGTGGATACATATGCCAGCTGCATAGGACAGCTTATAAATCCGGCTAAATGCTCCATGCTGTTCAACAAAATTGGATCGGCTGATACCCAAATGCAAGTCAAACAAGTCTTGGGTGTTGAGCTGGCATCTTTTGAACCGAAATATTTAGAGCTGCCAACGCCATCAGGTCGAATGAAAAAGGACCATTTTCAATCCTTGAAGGAGAGGCTAGGGAAAAGGTTGAAGGATTACACAGAAAAGAATATGTCTTCCGGAGCAAAGGAGGTGCTTATAAAATCAGTAGCGTAAGCATTGCCAATTTATATAATAAGTGTCTTCCAACTCCCACTAGCTAAATGTGACAGCATGACTAGTATCATCAGAGAGTTTTGGTGGGGCACTGAGAAGGGAAAAAGGAAAATGGCGTGGACTTGGGAGTCGTTGGTGCAAAAGAAGTGCCACGGTGGGCTCGGCTTCAAGGATCTTCGCTTGTTCAACCAGGCACTCGTTACCAGGCAAGCATGGCGTATCATTGATAATCCGGATAGTCTATGTGTCCACCTTCTGAAAGCAAGGTACTTCCCTAGAGGCTGCTAGTGGACACGGCCTTCTGCTCGAATCCCTCGAGCACTTGGCAATCGATTCTGCATGGCCTTGAGTTGTTGAAGAAGGGTGTGATCTGGCGCACTGGTGATGGCTCTAAAGTGAAGATATGGAGGTATCCGTACATTCCCAGGGAAGCATCCCTAAGAGTCTCCACACCAAAATGTCAGACATAGAATCAAGTGGGTTTCGGAGCTCCTGGATGCAAACGGAGGGAATTAGGATTATAACAAGCTGCTTGCCATTTTCAACCCAACTGATGTGGAGGCCATCACCAAAATTAAGCTCCCTTACCAGAGTGTGGAAGATGTCCTCACGTGGTATTCCGAGAAGTCAGGGATATTCACGGTGAGGAGTGCCTACAACCTGGCCTTGAAGTTGAAGCAAAGAGAAAAGATGCAGTCATCGAGTTCCTCACCAGATGGCGAGAGGAAGCTGTGGGCAAATATATGGGGGTGCCGACATCCCACCCAAAATCAAAATATTTGCATGGAAGTTGTGCAAAGATATCATGCCCACTAAGCATAATAAGCTGAAACTTAGGCTGGAAGTGGAGTACACTTGTGACCTTTGTGGTATGGAGCCTGAAATGAGTTATCACGCTGTGGTATCTTGCCGTTGTGCAGCGGACCTTCGTCAGGCGATGTGTGCGTATTGGAATCTGCCGGATGAGGATCGGTTTGCATACACTGGCCCAGAGTGGCTGTTGATTTTGCTAGATGGTTGCACGACAGAGCAGAAGGTAAATACACTTTTGTTGTTCTGGAGATCGTGGACTGTACACAATTTTATCACACATGACTCTGGGCCATCTGGCCTCATGGAGTCTATACATGCTCTACTCAGTTTTAAATCAAGTATGGAGGAATGCCGCCATCATGTTGGTGAGAATGGAGGAAAAGAAAAACAACCATGCAAGCTAGGACCCGCAGAAAGTAAGCAGACGGAAGATCGCATTCGAGGAACATGGGTAAGACCTCCTGACGGATGGGTGAAAATAAACATCGATGCCTCTTTTGTTCCTGCGACAGGTTGTGCGGGCACGGGTGTAGTGGACAGGGACAGCGCGGGAAGGATAAAGCTAACGACCTGGCAAGCTCGTTTCAATTGTGCAAGTGCAGTGGAAGCTGAAGCGTTGGCGTGTGTGGAGGGCATCGGAATAGCATCCCGGTCCGATTATCCTGGAATCGGACTATGCCAGAATAGTGCAAGCATTCCTGAGCAAGAGCTTGGACAGATCAGAGATCGACTTCATTATAGCCGAGGGCAAGGAACTATCACAACTCTTGAAGGAGTTGAAGATAGTCAAGATAAAGAGAGATTTGTAACAAGGTAGCAAATGAATTAGCTGCTTTAGCTAGGCGAAACAATCATTCCACGGTGTGGTTAGGTAGGCTCCTGTGTGTCACTGATCTAATTGCCGCTGATTGTATCCAGAAACAGTCTAGTTAATAAAGCTCTCTCCTTACCCGAAAAAAACCCCGCCATGTTCAATTTGTCACGTATTTATGAACTCTCATTTTGCAATCGTGTGAACCATTGTCATGTGTACTGCATTTTTCGACCGAAACTGAGTACCTGTATTTTCTTCTTATTTTTGTGTGTGAGCTACATCAACCTAAGCCAAGACAAATAAACCGGGACTCTGATATCGCACGCGCCAGGAGTGTAAGTGTAACACGCTCGACCTTCAAATAGTCCCGCAACTCTTTTTTTGGATATTTCTTCTTCTTCGCCACTCTCTCTCTCTCAAAACTTTAAAACTTAGTGATACAGCTTAGTGAATAAATGTTTTAATTGCATGGCGAAGAAGTTGTAAGTTCTAACACGGCCGCCACCGCCAGGATTACCCGGTCTGAGATACTAGTTTTCCCCGCGGCCCGCGGCCAGTAATTTTAACCAAGGTTTTAAATAGCCGGCTATAACTACCGTTAAAACCGGCTATAACTGTTAGGAAGGGCAGCCGCTATGGTATTTATCCCGCTAAAGGCTAAATGCTGGCTATAGCCCGCTAAACGCCGTAACAGCAGCCCTGCCGCTAAATGCCTTAGCCGGCGATTTAAAACTGTGATTTTAACGGGAAGCCTTGTTGCTGCGTAAAGCACGGCATCGATGGACCTCGAGCGCCGTACTAGAACTTTAGAATTCCACCTGCATCAATATAATCCTAATTCCTAACCCATTGACCAGAGGCATGGAGGATGGGCACCGCAGAACGAGCAAGATCCGATATGTACGCTGCTAGAACACCCGCGTCGTGGACCTTCATTCAGTTTGTGCAGGCCACGTTCGAGAGATGTCTGCAGCTCCATCTGCTGATGGTGGCTCTGGCTCGTGGCCGGGACGGAGCTGATCGAGAATGCAATCACCGACACCCGCTAATCCTGCACGGCTGCACACATGAGAAGGCACATGATGTGATATGCAAGAGCTGTGGCACTTGAATTCTGTTCAAACTTCACACATGGTTGTCTTAAACGGACGGAGTGGAGAATCGAAGCCTCTCCCCTCGGCGAGCCCCAGACGAGAATCGCGGCGCTCCCCAGCTAGATGCTCCGTCCCCAGCTAGCCAATGCTGTATGGTTGACCAATCACGAAAGCTGGCGATAACATAGGGAGGGAGAGAAAAAACAAACAGCGTGCCAAGCATTCCAAGATCGATCCGCAAATATTTAAGCACTCACACACGGCACAGCTTTCGATCGCACAGCACGAGACCACCACAGACCAAAGCAGCCGGTCCAAGATGGCGCAGCTCAAGCCGGCGGCGATGCCGCTCGCCGTCTCGCTCTACTGCCTCTCGGCGCTGCTGCCGTGGTCCGCGGCGGCGACCTACGGCGGCGGCAAGCCCCTGGTGACGGCCATCACCAAGGACGCGGCCACCAAGCTCTACACGGCCCCGCTCAAGGACAGCCGCCCGCTCGTCCTCGACCTCTCCGGCCCGCTCATCTGGTCCACCTGCCCGCCCAAGCACCCGAGCTTCGAGTGCCACCACCACGTGTGCGCGCACGCGCACAGCTACCACCCGCCGGACTGCCCGCGCACCGGCCACGGCGTCGCCGACGAGGACGACCCGTTCCGGTGTAAGTGCACGGCGCACCCCTACAACCCCTTCGCGCGCAAGGCCAGCTCGGGCGACCTCACGCGCGTCACCGTCACCGCCAACGACACCGACGGCAAGAACCCGCTCCGCCCGGTCTCCTTCCCCGCCGTCGCCGCCTGCGCGCCGCACTCCCTGCTCGCGAAGCTCCCGGCGGGGGCGGTCGGCGTCGCCGGGCTCGCGCGCTCCAGGGTGGCGCTGCCCGCGCAGGTGTCGCGCGCGCAGAAGGTCGCCAACAAGTTCGCGCTCTGCCTCCCGAGCGGCGGCCAGGGCGTGGCCATCTTCGGCGGGGGCCCGCTCTTCCTCCTCCCGCCGGGCCGCCCGGACGTCATGACGACGCTGGCCGGAACCACCCCGCTTCGCAGGAACCCGGCGCTCCCCGGCTACTTCATGTCGGCCAGGGGCATCGCCGTGAACCAGGGACAGGTGCAGCCGGGGCCGCTCGTCGTCGGGCTGAGCTCGCGGGTCCCCTACACGGAGCTCCGGGCCGACGTGTACGGCCCGTTCGTGAAGGCGTTCGACAGGGCCACGGCGGAGAGGAAGCGCGTGACGCCGCCGCCGGCGCCGTTCGAGCTGTGCTACGACTCGCGGGAGCTGGGGTCGACGCGGCTCGGCTACGCCGTGCCGCAGGTGGACCTGATGCTGGAGGGCGGCGCCAACTGGACGGTGTTCGGCGGCAACTCCATGGTGCAGGTCGACGACAACACGGCCTGCTTCGGCTTCGTCAGGATGGCCAGGGAGGAGAAGGGGGCGCCGGCGGTGGTCATCGGAGGGTTCCAGATGGAGAACAACCTGCTGGTGTTCGACGAGGAGAAGCGGCAGCTCGGATTCAGTAGCCTGCTTTTCGGGAGGCAGACGACGTGCAGCAACTTCAACTTCACCCTCGCTGCTTAGAGTGTTTCTACTTGTTCATGTCTGGCAGTTTGTAACAGTGTTCATTTTTCCTTCGATTTTGGGATTTGCGAGCTTGTTCTTTTGTCAGTGCTAAAAAAATAATTTTTTAGGGGTGGGTAAAAATATATTTTTAGGGACGGGTGCAATATCCGTCCCTAATTCTCGTAGCTACAAATGCAGGGACGGTTAACGTGATCCTCCTCTAGAAATTTTAGAGGCGGATCACCCCTCACCCGCCCTTGGAAACCTATTTAAAAAACAAAAAAAAAAGCAAAAGAGCACTGCGGCCCTCGGCATTCCAGCTGTACGGGTAGGGCGCCCATGGGTCCAGATGACGAGCGCGGGGCCCGCCCCGGGGGCGGTATCGCGGGCTGGGTTCTAGCGGAGGACGATGCCGGCGCCGAGCCCGAGCAGGCGGAAGGCGCATGCGGGGACGAAGCGCGTCCCTGGGGAGTTGGAGTTGCAGAGGACGCAGAGCAGGGCGGCGCGCGGTGGAGCTCCTGGAACCCTGAGCTCCGCCCCTCCCTCGCCACGGTGTTTCCCCGAACACCTAGCGCGCGATGGCCAACACTAGCGCGGCCACTGAGGCGGAGGCCGTCCGCGCGGAGGCTGCGGAGATTATGCTCGCCAACCACGACGGCGACATGGACGCGTCGCTCGCCCGCACCCACGACCTCGTGCTCATGCACCCGGGCTCAGTGGTCGCGTACCGCCTCCTAGGCGAGCTCCAATACGCCGCCGCCGTGCGCGCGGCCCGCGGCGAGGGCAGCTCGGAGAACCACCTTTCTGCGGTGGTGCCGCACCTCCGCGTCGCCCTGGAAGTGCTCACCGCGGCGCGCCGCCTCGCCCTGGATTGCATCAACATCGGCCCTCCCTTCTCTTCCCAGACCGCCCTCCCTTCTCTTCCCCCGTGGCCGGTGCGGGGAGCGGGGTGACGGCTCGGCGGCGGGCTGGGATGGCGACGCGGCTCGTGGCAGTCGGCGCCTAGGCGTAGATCTGCGCGGCTTGCGGGGCCGCGGAGACCGGCGGCGCAGCGAGCGTGCTGGCAACATGGCACACGGCGGCTGACGTGGCCAGTAGGCGCAGCGAGTAGGCCGGCAGGGGAAGAGAAGGGAAGGCGGGGGGGGGGGGGGGGGGGCGAGAATGGAGGGTGACGCAGCGAGAGAGGGGGTATCGACAGAGGAGGGAGCGGGATAAGAGGGAGAGGGAAGGACAGAAGGAACCGGGTGATGTAGTGGCTGCGACGGCGCGCGATTGGCGGAGGGTGAGGGGCGCGGATCAATGACATGGATGCCGCCGGATCGAGGAGCGCGGGCGATCTCATGGGGTAGGGGCGGGTGACGCACCACCCGCCCTTGAAAATATTTTTCTATTTTATTCTAAAAATTTATTTAAATCTTTAAATATAGAAGAACAAATTAAAAAAGTGAAACTTCTACATTATAGTTATTGTGAACTATAGATACAAGAAAAAATATCTAAATATATTTCAGTGTATATAAAGGGTTAAGATTGTGGGAACTTGAAAATATAACTTGAGTTGTATAAAATACTATATGGTTATGACCATACGTAGGGCAGAACTAGTAAATGATCTTGTGATCTTAAATGGTCTTAAATGAATAATGTATAAAATATAAAATTTTAGATGTTACCACTACAACTTTGATACGGAACTAATCTAATATGAGGTTGTTTGAAAACAAATCAAAACTAGTAGATTTTGAAACTAGAGAACTTATAATAATTTTTTGGACTACTAAATAATTTTAAATGAAAACGTTATCAACTATAAAATTGTAGAGCTTAACTAAAGTTTGCCTTCACCCGAGATCATATGAATTTTTTTTTTGCGTGACACCATTTGTAGAGGCGGGTCATGTCATCACCTGTTACTAAAAATGCATTTTTAGGGGCACAATTTTCAGGGCGGGTGATGGCGGGTGAGGCCACCACCCGCCCCTAGAAATGCATTTTAAAAGGCGGATCGGTTGCTACAGTAGCCCCGCTCTTTTTTAAGCAACGGATTACATTTTGACTTGCCTCTTAGAAAAAAAGAGACGTTGCTATAAATTGTTTTTTACAGTGTGTGTTAAGACATTTGTTAAATAATGAAGGTGGGATCGTTTAGAGCGTCCAGAAAATAAGTAGCGCCGATGCATGGATGATTTGCAGAGTTTTGGTGCCAATCTAATAAGCAGGATTTAGAATTTTAGATAGAGGGATCAGTTTCAACATGGCTATTTTTACGGTTCTTGTGAGTTACATGAGCTATCGCAAAATTATATATTTGAGGTACCATAAAATGCGCTATCACAAAATTATATATAAGGAGGTACTCCATCCATTCCAAATTATTACTGGTATATAAATTTTACTATATACATAGCAATAATTTATATCTAGATACATAGCAAAGGTTATATATCTAGAAATGTTAAAACAACTATAATTTGGGACCGACGGAGTACCAAACAGAGTAACAAAACTTGGTTCATCCATAATTATATTTTGATGGTATCTTTCACAAATAGACCTAAGCTAAATATAAGCCTGGCCTGCGTAGCCAAGCCCGACAGTCATTTAGTTCTGGTGTTCGACGAGGAGCAGCAGGAGCTCGGGCTCAGCACCCCGCTGCTGTTCAGGCAGACTTCGTGCAGCAACTTCAACTTCACCGTGTCTGCCTAGTTTTTTTTCTTTTTTAAATAAAGGTAGGAACATTGCCGGATCATATAAGGACGAGAAACACAGTTCTTACAAAGATTGTGATTACATAAATAATAGGGAAACTCAAACCATGGCTGCCTAATGCCTGGTGGTTCCTTTGCTCAAGCTACCTAGAATTTAGGATCTATTTAGAGGTGCTAAAGTTAAATGCTAAATTTTAGTATCTATTAACACTTATAGTTTTGTTAAAGTTTTTAAATTTTGACTAAAATTTAGCCCACCCTATTACCACTTCTATTAGGTATATTAGTGATTAGTGCTAAAATTTAGCACCTGAAGCATCAGCACTTGGATCCAAACACCCCCTTAATTCTTTGCTGTACATGTGAAGTTTTGTAGCCTATAACCGTGCTTGAGTGGACCACATAGATGATCTTGCCTTCGGTTGTCAAGAGTTTATCTGTAGATCCACAACTAAGATCCCATTTATTTTCCGCCGGACTAAAGTTTAGTCCCGTCGTATCATACATCAATTAAAAGTATTAAATATAGATTAATTATAAAATTAATTATATAAATTGAGACTAATTTGAGAGACGAATCTATTAAGGTAGCGTTTGGTTGGAGAATGAGGTAGGATGAAATAGCACCATCCCTGATTTTAAGGATGGGACGGTTGCTAGATTTGGTTAAGAGATTTTTGGTCGGAGGGATGGAGCGTTTGGGACGAGAAGCAATCGGATGACGGATTATTTTCACTCCGTTAGCCTTCGTTTGTGGGTCCCGTATGTCAGCCAGTCACCCAATATCTTCTTCCCCGCAGCATTGCTCGATGGCCCGTCTCCCTCGTGTTTCTAGCGTGCCCATCCAAGATGGCCTTGGCTGGCCCTCGTCAAGTTGGTACTGCCCCTGTCCCCTCCGAGCTCCGGTCGCCCCTGTCCTCGTCAAGCTGCTACTGCCGCGCCGCGCCGCACCGCTCTCCCGGGGCCCGAATCACTGGAGCCGCTCGCCCCTGGGGCCTGAGTCGCCGCCCTGCCGAGCTGCTGCCGCCTCGCCGAGCAGCAACTGCCGCAGCAGTGCGGAGGTGTTGCCTGCCGCCGCTGAGCTGCGCGACCTGCGAGTCGCGTTGGAGCGAGGAAGAAGAGACGGAGTTGACGCCGTGCAAATGGAGCGGTTGCGTTCGGTCGATTTTTTGGGATGGAGCAGTGCAGCATATTGAAGGAATATTCTTGCATGGGAGCCGCTCCGTTCTTATGCTCTCCAACCAAAAACATCTAAATATGGGATGGAGCCATTCCATCGTTCCTGATACCCTCAACCAAACACTAACTCTAATTAGTCTATGATTTGGTAATATTATACTATACTAACCATATACTAATGATGAATTAATTAGACTTAATAGATTCATCTCGTCAATTAATCTCCATTTATACAATTAGTTTTATAGTTAGCTCATGTTTAGTTTTTGCATCAAGCATCCGTTATGATCCGCATTAAAAATTAATCCCTGGATGCAAGTCCGGTATCCCATGGAAGCAGTACACAGATGCTCAATGTCAAATGCACACCAGGGAACTGAGCAATCTTGTAAGCAACGCCAAGTCGTCGTGGAGGATCTCTCTCAGCACAGCTTATTATTAGATTATTAAGGCAGGACGTGTTCTTCCTATGCGACCAGTTCGTATGTACTCCTGTATTGAGGCGGCACGCTGTTTTGGCATTACTAGAGCGCATCCAAGCCTTGGAAAATGGCCACCCGATTTGCTTCGTCGATGCGATCCATCCGTCGGTACTCGCCGTGCCCACAGTTCATACTCCATGCTGCAGCTGACTGATCAGTCCACTCAATTCAGCCAGCACAAGGTAACCGACCAAGTTTCACTTCAATCTCCAATCCAGAACGCCAACCACACGCACTATATATAAAGGCTCTGATCAATGCAAACCCATGCACTGATCATAGTACAAGCACCAATCACACACTCACCTCCGGCATGCCGCTGCTCCTGTTCTCGCTACTGCTGCTAGCGTTGCCTCAAGGGACACTTGCCGCCGATCAGCAGCCGCCGGCGAAGCCCATACTGACCCCTATCTTCAAGGATCCCTCCACCTCCCTCTACACGATCCCCATCAAGGACGGCGCCGCGCCGCTGGTCCTCGACCTCGCCGGCCCGCTGCTCTGGTCCACGTGCGCGCCGGCGCACCGCACCATCCCGTGCAACTCCAGCGTGTGCAGGGTCGCCGGCAGGAACCCGCCGGCCGGCTGCGCGTGCACGAGCGGCGGCCAGCCCAACACCAACACCAACTCCACAGGGAGGCGCTGCACCTGCACCGCGTGCCCGTACAACCTGGCCACCGGCCAGTGCGGCCGCGGCGACGTCACGGCCGTGCCGCTCTCCGCGAACGCCACGGACGGCAGAAACCCGCTGTTCCCAGTGCCCTTCTCCGCGTTCGGGTCGTGCGCGCCCGACGCGCTCCTGGCGTCGCTCCCCTCGGGTGCCGCCGGCGTCGCGGGGCTGTCGAGGCTGCCCCTGTCGCTGCCGTCCCAGGTCGCGTCCGTGCTCAAGGTGGCGAAGCGGTTCGCCCTGTGCCTCCCCACCAGAGGCGCCAGGAGCGGCGCCGCCATCTTCGGCGGAGGCCCGTTCCAGCTCCTCGCCGCGCCGCCGGTGGACGTCGCCGAGGGTTTCTTTGAAGACCCGTACCCGTTCCACTTCCTCAAGAACCCCAGGAACGGTGCCTACTACGTCCGCGTCACCGGCATCGAGGTGAACAACGAGCGCGTCCCCTTGCCGCCGGGGATCTTCGACCTCCACGCCCGCAGCGGCACGGGCGGCGTCATGCTCAGCACCATGACTTCCTACACCACGCTGCGGTCCGAAATCTACCGGCCGCTGCGCAGGGCCTTCGACGCGGCGACCAGCGGCATCCCGCGGGCGGCGCCGGTGGAGCCGTTCGAGATGTGCTACCAGGTGTCCGCGCTCAGCTCGACCCGGCTCGGCTTCGGCGTGGCCAACATCGTGCTGCTGCTGGACGGGGGCGGGAGCTGGCTGCTGGCGGGTAACGCCTCGCTGGTGCAGGTGAACGACCGGACCGTGTGCTTCGCGTTCCTTGAGATGGGGTCCGCGACGGTGGTTCCAGGCTCGCCGGCGGTCATCTTTGGTGGGTTCCAGATGGAGGACCACCTGCTGCTGTTCGACCTGGAGAAGGAGGCGTTTGGGTTCCGCGGCCCGCTCCCTGGAATCCGCACCCACTGCGGCAACTTCGACTTCAGCATGGGCAGTTCATAGAAGGGCCCATGGCCTTACAAATCTATCGAAATGTCCACTTGTAATCCATGTAGTAATACCGTTTTGTTTTAGCACTTTTTACATTACAGGTACCACTGCAGCGCTCTGCCAACAAAAATAAACGAGCTGCTTTGCTTTTCAAAAATGCGTGAAACAAAGCCATTAGTGATGGCGAAGTTCGGCAAAAGCGAAGGGCAAATTTTTACGGGGAAGATAATTAACAGAATGTAACAGAATAATTTATTGAAAAATACTTTTCCGATGAAACAACTTTTTCTGAAAGATTTGTTGTGAAAAAGCTTTTATCAAAAATATTAAAATAAAATTCTGAGGGAATTTTTTTATAATTCATTTTTCTAGAAAAAGTTATTCTGAATATTTTTCCTATTTCCTGCCAACCAAATATTCCACGCCACTGCGATTATTGTTGTTGAGAGTTCTGTGCTTCATCGATGATGCAAGTGGTTTTGATCACGTGTGATGTGTCAGCAAGGCTGCAGTCAAGCTTTTGCTTGTGCGATCGCTGCCATCCTGATGTTGACATTTTTTCTTCGCTAATCACTACACAGCCACAAGGGCAAGAGGCATTCTCTGTGATATTTTTCTTCGTGTATTATATCTCACGCTGGGCCGAATTTTCTTGGCCTGATCTGTGTTCCTTTTGCGAGTGTGCAGGCAGGCCTATTATTTTGTGAGAGGGGAGAGGGGCCAGGCAGGGATCCGAGAACTCACGCGCACAGCTGGCCCACGCAAAGCCCACAAAGATCTGGTGACGGGCGCCATAAGCATGTCAATGTCTCCTCTCCTCCCCCACCCACAAGCCTATCACATATATCAATATACCATGGATTTTTTTTTTGAATCGAAAATATCATGGATTCGTGGTCAGAACTTTTGACGATCGATCCGATAAGAGAAAAGAAAGGAGAAATGACTAAAGACACCCTCTTTTCATTTCATCCTAGACCAAATAATTGCAGCAGTAGTCATCAGTAGCACCCGTGCTGCTGCTGTGCTGGTGGGAACGAAAGGAAGAGCACAGCGGCACTGGATGGAACAGTGACGGGCGAAGCAAAGGTCAGCCAGTGGAGATCGATCGAGACGCCCTCGTTTCGTTGCTTGTCGGTCGGTCGGGTACGTACGACGACGAACACCGCCGGCCGGCGGAGTGCGGGGCGTTTTTTCTGAAATCCTGGAGCTTGGCATGGCTTGGTTGGAAGGGATTGGTCGGAGTGGGCGCGTCGGTTGGCTCGGACGACGAAAGCCCAACCACCGCAGAAGCCTGAGCCGAGCCGAGCGAGTAGCAGTAGCTTGCAAGGAAATCAACTTCCCATACATACACATTATATGGAGTCGTCGCGGATTTTTTTTAAATGCGATATATAGCACAAGCACAATAAAAAAAGATATATAGGGCACATGTACCACAGGAAAAGGAGCTAGCCCCCGTAGCCCGTGCATTGCAAAACAGCTGTTTTCAGCTACTCCACTAAACAAATTTGTTAGTTGCAAAAGGTGAAGCAATACCAAGCAGTGTGTACTATCTTTTTGAGCGGAAACATGTTTAGAACTCGGGTGACTTTAAATCATGAGCCCCATGTCGTTAGATCATTGAATGAGAAAAAGGATTTCCTTTGTAGAAATGTTTCTTTTTTCTCTATGGCCGTGCTAGACTGCTAGTCCTAAAAGAGGTGCATTGGCTAATCACTTTGCCCTATCTAGCATCCCCCCTACTCCTAGGCTCCTACGAGTATAAACTAGCTCTACCGCTGCCCTACACGCCCAATTCCAAAGGTCTTGCTATGGAAGCTCACAAAATACACGTACATTTCGAGCAGAGATAATTATTCGATGAAAAATGACAAACTAATCATGATACATTAGCCTGTCGCAAATCAGAACAGTCGTTTCTTCCAAGCAACATCCGATCCCCCAATCAAAATTAAAGCCGCAGCTAATAACCTCCCCCCCGCTGATGGTTAAGGAGCGGGCGCACATGCTCTTGGTCACTCTCCTAAGCTTGTTTATGGCAGTAATGGCAAGATTAGTACCCGTACTGCTCGGATCGTCTGGTGCCTAACTTTTACGGATGGACAGATGATGATGGCATGCACCCTGCAGCCACGTGGAAATCCTCGGCCGATGTCGCCTCTCCCCCTTGTGGTCGATGTCGTCTCTACCCCCGGGGCGCAGCGGGAACCACAGCATCAGAATTGACAGTGACCCGCCTCCCAACCAACCATGAGCCTCCACGTGGCAGCGCCCAATGGACCCGCCGTACCGTTTGACGATCCACTCCGCGCCGCGTGGTGCGTGAGTGTGGCTCTAGCAGCGGCCCTCCACAGAAATTCAAGGCCCAGTCACCGGGACTGACCAGCACGGTGCGCTCGAGCCCCGCCACGTCACTGCCGAGACGGCGGTGAAGGCGGCCGGCCCCACCTGCCAGTGCCCCGCTTCAGAAATCCACGCCGCTGTGTCGACGCTACTACTTGCACTCAAGGGCCTGGCCTATTGCCAAGTTGCAAGCGAGGTCCACGTTCGCTGTGAGAGGTGAAAAGGTTGTGGGGAGTGTAGGGACGGATCTGCAAAAACGGGCAGAGGTCCGCCGGCTGGACCCCGCACCGATAAAATCCGGACCCACACCACGCCCCTGGGAAACCTCGCCGCCTGCTCCGCGTCCCCCGCTCCCATTCCCAGCCCCCTCGTCAAAACCGCCGCGGACGCGAGGGGAGAGAGCGACGAGCCCACGACGAAGTGGCCTCCCCTTCCATCCCCGTCCTCCCGTCCCGTCGTCTTCACTCCAACTCCTCCTCCTCTGCTGCTGCTATTGCGATTGGGAGGGCGGTCCCTGTCGCGAGCGACGCCGAGGCTTCGGGACGGGGATTGATTGCACGACCCCGCCAGACTCGGTGCCGAATCACTACTAGTGGGCAGCGGCGCGCGCTCTGGTGGTGGTGGTGGTGTAGCCGGCGTGTTTGACGAACCTGTGGCGGCGATGGGCCAGGACCTCGTCGAGATCCACCCGCGCGAGCTCCAGTTCACCTGTAAGTCCCTCCCGCCTCCTCCCTGCTCCGCTGTTCTGATCTGCCTCGGCCGGCGTACTGCACGAGTAGATGATGCTGGCGACGCGCTCGCTTGCCGCGGCGTGCGGCATCGATATGTCCGCTTCGATTCGATGTTTTTGTTAGCGTAGCTCGCGTTTTGCGCTTGGCGGATTCCGGATGGCGTGCGGAGGTTTCGAACGCTTTCCGCCGTTTGGGGTTGATTTTGCCTGGTTGTTAGTTGGAGTGCTTTGAATTGATCACAGAGTAGCTCTCCTATGAATTATCACTGCTGCGTTTGGGGATGGGGCTCGGAACTTTTCGAGATGTATTCGATGGAGTAGCAGCCAAGTTAAACCCCCTTGGGACTTGTGAATTAGGGAAGGCAGCAACGGTTCCGCGAACTTTTATTTTTCCTCTGCTTGCTTTTCTCAGTTTTAACGGTTTCGTCAACTTTAGACCACCACCTTGCAGAATTTCTCTTTCTCTCTCATCACTGGATTACAGGATTCAGTCGAAGCAGTGAGCATAGCCTTTCCCCCCTTTACTTTGTCAGTAATGCGTGACAGTGTAGAGCTCGGAACTTTTCTTCTAGACTAGTACTTTAGTTGGTTGCTTCCATTCTGTTCGTTTGGTTAGAAACAGATAGATTTCGTGGTGCGAGTGGTTGTAAAGTCTAGTGTCTGGTGGGGTGTGTGTGTCAGCGTGTGAGAGAGACAGCGAGGGAGGGGTCTGCTTGGCAGTTGGTTCGTGTTTGGTTTGTTAACATGAAAGTGAGCTAATGGCTCACACCTTTCCAAATATCAATTGTGTTGAGAGAGAAGGAACTTGATGAGAGGAAAAGGTGTTAAGGTTTGTGAACACGGTAAATTAGTTGGCAGCCATAAACTGCAATTGTGCTGCATAGCTCTTGAGTTGGACCTGGATTGAGTACAATCATAGCTGTAACTGATTTTGTCTCAAGAAGGTTACACAATGAAGTGAAATGGTCCTATGAGTGTTCTCGGGGGGGGGGGGGGGGGGGGGGGGGGGGGGGCACAATGAATATGCTAAGAGTAATAGTTGTGGGACCCGTAGTGAAATATTATGCTACTGATCTTTTTAAAAGAAGGTCTACGAGTTTTCCACGTCACTATTTTTCTCTGGTTTCTGTGTGAACATGGGCAATGCACTTGTCGAATATGTGCGTTATCAAATGGAGACTCTGATTTTTCACAGGATGAACCAAATGTCTCTCACAGATACCTACCCATATTGAAATCTTAAAATAGATCATCTGGTCAATTGCAGATTGGTTATTAGAGCTAACCTCAGCATTCTTATTCCTTATACATTCATACATCTTTGTTCTGATAGTGCTTTTTAAATGTGTCATTTCATTTCAAACATAGAATTCTGTCTCCATTATTCTTTATTTTTAAAATCTGACCCCCTTTTTTCTGCTTGGTTTTCAGTTGAGGTGAAGAAACAAAGTTCATGTACTGTCCATCTAGTCAACAAGTCCAATGAATATGTTGCTTTCAAGGTTTGTCAGCAACTTTAATGTACATCTCAATTATTTCCTATTTTCTCTCAAAGTCTTTCTCCAATTGTACTAATGGGTTGCCACTGTAATGTCCGAACTTCTAATATTCTGTTCTTAAGCAAAAATTCTCCACTATTTACTATAATGTTGAGTGGGTATTTGGGATGATCATGAAGGATCTTGGGAAGTAAAAAATGTCAATCTCTTACCATCTAATTAGTTTCTGATTATGCTAGAGCTATAACTAGATGTTTTGTTGCCTGGGCTTTGTGTATTCTGCTCTCATTTTATGCTAAATGGGATGATCACGTTGAATGTGTTTTGGAAAACTGCAATATCTGATCTTGTCTTTCTTTTTGTCGAATTGGCTAGGTTAAAACAACATCTCCAAAAAGATACTGTGTTCGACCAAATACTGGAGTTATCCTTCCTAGGAAAACATGTGAATTCACAGGTATGCATCTACGGGCCACTTTTATTGATAATCATGGTTTGTCTATGGGAGGTTCATTGAAGTAGAACCATCTTGAGAGTACCCATATCAATATACATCTAAGAATTATGCTTACTTGAGGGTTAGAAGTTAAAATGGAGATACATGATAGCCATCTTTATTCTGGTATGGAGTACTGTTTCACTATCATAGATGTTGGTTTAGGAAGTCCATTTGGGTTTGTAAATAGATGTCGTTTTGGGTTTCAAGGCAACATTTTTCACTACATTTCCTATTTGGATATTTGTACTTGGTGTTTAAGAGATGGAAGAATATTAGCAGGTAAAGAAAAAGGGCAATTCAGTAATTATTGATATCCTCCTGGTTCAGTGTGCATGAATCTAAAGCGATAAGTATTCAGACCGGAGGTAGTAAGTAGTAACTATCTAAATCCTAAATCATTTCTAAATTGAACGGTTTGACTCTTGTTTGATGTTCATTATAAGTGGATTCCTTCTTTACTTTCCCTGCCCATTAAATTCACATGTGTGCTTGCTATTCGTACATGGCAATAGTAATAAAACTTCTCTCTCTTTGTTTACCTTGTCAGATTTCTTCTTATGTTAACTACATTATTATTTTCTCTTATATTATTTGCGCCTGATTTTTACTTAAATGTAGTTACCATGCAAGCACTCCGAACTGCTCCACCAGACATGCAATTAAAAGACAAGTTTTTGGTGCAGACCACAGTTGTTCCTTATGGTACATCTGATGAGGACCTTGTTCCTGCCTTTGTAAGCAACACAGCTGTAACCCTTAATCGCATGGTGTTCTTTTCATGTCATTTGCTCCAATTGTAAATCTCACTAATTCTTTTATTGTCAGTTCTCCAAAGAAACTGGCAGGTACATCGAGGAAAGTAAATTGAGAGTTGTCCTTGTTAGTGCATCCCATTCACTTGAAGAGGAACCCATTAATGGAGTTCACGACACTGAGCCAGCTGTTGAAGTTCCTGTACTGAAAGAGATGCCAAATATAGAGAACGAAGTGCCAGCTGTTGCAAAAGAAGTTCCTCCCCCTCTGGAACAAACTCCAGCAATTGCAACTGAAATACCTTCACCTGTCAAAGAGACTCCAGGCTTGAGAGAAATTCCTGTCCCAATAAATGAAGCACCAGCTGCATTGACAGAATCTTCTTCCAATCAAAAAGATTCATCTGCTATTGCCATTGAACCTGCCTCTACTGTTACAATTGAACATGCCCCTGCTACTACGATTGAATCCCCTCCTCCTTTGAAACAAAGCACTACAGTTTTTAAGGAATCTCCTCCACTGGAGAAAACTCCTCCTAAAGAAGCTGTTATGCTAAGTGATCGAGGACTTTTCAATGTGCAGAACCATCAATTATCTCATGTAAGCTTCCATTATATAGTGCACTGTATGCCATTTTCCTAAGTTTAGCTTAATCTAAGATGAAGATCAGTACGTCTGTCAAACATGTTTTTGATGCAATGTAGTGCTAGTTACAAGCCAACTTCTAGCTCAACAGAGTCACATAGGCCCCAAGGAGATTCCTAGTTATGAAATAAGATGGTGAAGAGCTAATTAAAAAACGGGATTCAATTTTGAATTGTGGCCAGAGAAAACTGAATTAGATAAGTGTGTGAGTATGCATCTTTCATAACACAGTCCTGATTTATTTCTTTCACAGCCTTCAAGTCAACATAATATTAACCTCTTGTGTCTATGGCTCTTATTGGATCCATCTTTAGCCTATGCTACTTGCGGGACAAAAGGTTCCTTATTCTTGTTGTACAACCAATTTGTTGACTTTCTCCTTGTACATATGTACCAGGTAACAGAAGATGTTCAGAATCTGAAGTCAAAGCTCAACAATCTTGAATCAAAATTGGAAGAGGTAAGCCGAATACCATGGGATGTTTTGGTTCACCTGAACAAGTATCAGGATAATATTATCATTGAACTCTGATGATACTCTATTATGTTTCTGTTGTGTAGGCTGAAAGGATGATAATAAGGCTAAGAGAAGAGAGCAGAAGTACCACCCAGGAGCGGGATAAGTTACAGCAAGAAATGGTATGTCTTGAACTTCATCAATATATAGATGTCTGAAAAATATAGAAGACCTGTATATACTATAGCTTAAAAGAAAGGGCATTCTCAAACACATGGTTTACAACTTACTCATAAAGAAGAAGCGTGAAAAAGCTAAAATGCCTTTCAGCAACAATTCGCTTCCCCCTCCTGTTGCTGTTTGGCCTGAAATTTCTAGGTGCAGCACATTTATAGTCACAATGAATGAGAGGGGCTGCATTTTCGTTGTCAGATCGGCGCAACAATGCATCATGCCATTAACTGGTTCAGGTAGATTCTTCATGCCATGTTTCCCGGTTGAGGCATTTATCCGCTGCAGGAGCTATCAATCCAGGATTTCATATGCTTAATGGTCCCCAGATATCATCTGACAACCAATATCGCAGTTATTTCCCGATATATGTCTTTAGATCCGCATGGTTGATGGATAGTCACCTGATATTATCTCCATCTGAAAATTAGCCATGGCACATGATAAAGCAGAATAGTCGCCATTAACTGCCCACTGTGGAATTTGCTGTTTCTTCTTGAAATTGCTTTTTACTATCGGTTGTGATTGCTGATATATGTAATTTTTTTTGAGGTAGACAACATAGACCCATGTACGTCAGATGAAATCGCTCTTTTCTTATCATCGAGTTTATTTTGATTTTTCAGTTGGCTTTGGTTATCCAACTTCTTTTATTTCTAATATCATGCATGTCTTGGCCAGGTATTTCTAAGAAAGAAGGGTGCTCCCAGGAGTCAAGTGGGCTTTCCCTTGCTGTTTGTGGTGTACGTGGCGCTTCTTGGTACCTCACTCGGTTACCTGCTGCGATTATGAGTTCCGTGCTCAGCAGCTGGGGTGCTCGATGTGGCAAGAGAGTAGTAGAAGGGCAGTCGCACTCCAAAATCTTGGAGAGGAGCATTTGTTAGCATTATTAGTGCAGATGGTTTTGGATATAACAGCGGTGGCAAACTAAATTACCAGTTGCCTGTATGTATAGAACAGTTCCTTTTGCGTTGTATAGAACCCACCCAAAAGATGCCTGTTGCGTTGCCTCGTAGATTAACCTGGGTTTATTCCATTTGCCCAAGTTTTTCTTTTTTACAGTTTGCTGGATTCGGTTCTCCTGAATTATTACAATCTTTTGTGCTATTTACCATTTGGTTCGTGACACAGTTTGTGGGCCAGGTTATCTTTGACCCGACATGCATTGGAGTCGCAAGACAATGTCTCCAAAATCCAAGAGTCACTAACGCAGGGATCGTGTCAAGATATCAAATGACAACCAGACTTAGTCAGGTTTTCACCAGTGTTTATTGATCAGTAGTTGCATAAAAAGGACACGCATAGCGAACTGGAAACAGAAATCTATTCATCCAGATAGGGCTATGCACTGCAGAGGATGAGCAGGGTACAGCACCAGTAAGCTACATTATTTCACATGGAGGACCTGGCCAGGACGGCATCAGAAAGGCGGCGGCCGCTGGCCGCCGGGGCCGGCGTGGCCGAGGAACGGCGGGCAGCAGTCCTACTCCTGGAGCAGGCAGCAGAGAACGTAGAAGCTGCACAAGCACAGCAGTCAACAGCACAAGAGACTCATGTCAAGAGCCATCAGAGTGAAAGCTTCCTGGCTCACACCGCCGTTCATTCCTTTCATGGTATTGTGATCTAGAAAATTAGAAAAACATGGTATTTGTTGTCCACCAAATCAACATTTGTATCCTAGTCAGCATATTGGCGGCGGCGCGGGGGGGGGGGGGGGGGGGGGGGGGGGGGTGGGGATAATGACGCCTGAATAGTTCCCTCTTGGATCAGCAAGGACAGATACCTGGAGGCCAGCCGAGCCCGATGAGGTAAGACAGCCTGCAGGAACAATGTTTGTCAAAAAACAGTTCTCTAAGCGAAGCAAATTTTACAGCAACGATGAGCTTGAATTAGACAAATAGTACACTTGTGACAACCTCTTCAACAAAAAACACAGAAACCTCTGTCTTTTATGAAGAAAAAAAAACCTATTGCTTGTTTATGGTTTCCCTAAATTTGTCAAATCATGCATGCATGCATGCATTTCCCCACGAGCTTGCCCATTCATGCATGCACGTGGCATATAACTCCCTAATCTCCAGCGACTTCTCCTTGCCTCAAATCCTAGACCCCATTCTTCTTCCTCTCATTGCGTTTGCATCCCGACGTTCTCTCCTCTCCATCTCCTTTGAGCCACCATGGGCTGCGGTGGCTCCAAAGAAGCTGTGGTCAAAGGCAATTCCGGCAGCAGCAGATGCAATCGCTTCCGGAGGAAATCCAGCGTCGTTGCCGACGCCACCCAGCCGTCCCGTGTCCTCCGCCATCTGATAATGGCTCTGCCGTGGTTGCGAAAGCCAATGACGAGGTGGTCGCTGGTGCAAAGGACAAGGCAACTACATCAACACAGAAGGCCATTGAGGAGAAGAAACAGGAGGGGATCAACAGCAAGGCTGATCAGGTCGTCAAGGACAACAGAGAAGCATTTGCTGTGAAGGAGGCCAATGCGATAGCAACAGCAAACACCATCCATGAGAAGAAAGAGGTTGAGATCAAGAAGGATGAAGCAATTATCAAGGATGATAAAGAAGCGATCACCATTGAGAAGGGCAAAGAGGCATCGACCGAGAAGGCCACCAAGGATAAGGAACAGCAGGAGGACAAGAAAGATGAGGTTCTCAAGGACAAAATGGTCGCTAATAAGAAGACCGACGTGGCATCAACCGAGAATGTCATCACCGAGGAGAAAAAAGAAGATATCAAGAATGATGATGTCGTCGAGATATTGATGGAGGGAGCCTTCGAGAACAAGAAAAATGAGGGTGAAAACAAAGAGATGGCATCTGAAGAGAATGATGATGATGCACTGACTGAGGACGTTGCATCGACTGAGGACGATGTCGTGGAGAACAAGGATGATTTCGTTGTCACCTTCCCAGTTGCGATGCTGACAGAAGATGATGGCAGTGTCACCTTCAGAGTACCAGATGACGCCATCACCAAGGATGATGACAAGGACGATGACAGTGTTACCTTCCCAACACCCCCCGGCAACCAAGGGCAGGAACATGGTTGCCATGGTGACCGAGGAGGATGGAAGTATCACCTTTGCGGTACCAGTTGCCCCTGTGACTAAGGATGATGACAGTGTTTCCTTCGCAGCTGCCCCCGAGACCAAGGATGACGACGTGCTTGCCATGGTTACCGAGGAGGGTGGCAGTGTCACCTTTGCAAAACCGGTAGCCCCTGTGACCAAGGATGGCCACAATGTTACCTTCGCAGCTGCCCCCACGACTAAGGACGATGACAGTGTTACCTTGGCAGCTGCCCCAACGAGCGAGGACAATGACATTGTCACCTTAACAGCTGGCCCGGTTGAGGAGGAGGTGGCAGAGCAACTTGAGCCTTCTGAGGACAATGGGGAGGTGAAAAATGAGGCAGAGCTCACAGAGCCTACTGTTTTCGAGGATAAGGAGTCCATGACCGAAGTTGATGGCACAACAGAAGGGAAGGAGGAGGGGGTGGCAGAGCAATCCAAACCTTCTGAAGATAATGAGGTGGTAAAAGATGAGGCAGAGCTCCCAGACCCTACTGTTGTTGAGCAGGTGATGACCGAAGTTGTCGAGACACTGAAAGTGGAGGAGGGGAAGTTGGAGACTGTCGGGGAGATCAAAGTCGAGCAAGATGAGGAGAGTGTCTCCAAAGTGCCCCAGGAGGAAAGTTCTAGTGCAGTTTCGAGAGACGAGGATGGTAGGTTGAATTTTCTTGATTGCTAATTGTGCTATATGCCAACTACACATTTCTTCTATATTGGTCATGATAAGTGATCAGGGCCTAATTAACCATGCATCTTCTGCTATCCTTAATTTCTAATCATTTTGTTTCTTGACACCATCATTCCCTACATGGAAGCATGTCTATAGTTCTGCTCTAGTGCATCATCATGTGCTGACACAAAACTTCCATTCGTCCCATGTGCAGGGGAATCAGATGGGAAACAACCAATTGATTCCAAGGAGACTATAACCACTGAGGAAAAGGCAGAGGAGTTGGCTGTCCCAGAGAAGGAGAACGATGATGAAAAGGCTCCTTCTCCAAGTGCATCGACTTTGAACTGAAAAATGATGTACCATAGCAGATGACATGTATGCGTCATTGAATGGTCAATGTGCTCTGCTCCTTTTAGTCACCAGAATTGTGCATGCATATGTGTTCTTACCTCTTACTGCTACATGCTTACAGACCTGGTAGCGTGACTGTCATTCTGTTTAATACAGCGTTAAGATATTTGTCTAACAGTACCATTTTAGTAGCAGTTATACTAACTATGATTTTCAATTTAGTTGGTAAATAATTGTTGATGAGTTTGTTGCATTAGCAAATGAGGCCACAGAACAGTACATTAAGTCAGCATATTCTTTTCTAGTACAGGTTGTCTTGTCTTTATTCGAAAAATTTAAAATGTAAATGGTAATAGGAAAATGAGGAATCAAGAGTTGGGTAGCCATTTTTAGAAGTCATTATCAACCCAATTGCAGTTAGTATAGCATATGGTATGATACAATGAAAACAACTTTAGCAAGTGTCTATTATTGAAGTACCAATGATGTGCATACCAGAATTCAAGTTGATGTTGGCCCACAATTTAATTGCTATAGATAGATCTGACTGTGTCCTGTGAATGAAGCAAAATTTGAGAAAAACATACCCACAGGTATAGATGGCCAGATGGGCCGGGCTAAATGGACGGTCCGAAGCACGGCCCAAAAAAGCACGACCCAGGCATGGCCTAGCACGATTGCTATAGTGCCTGGGCCGGCCCGGCACGGTCGAGCGGCCGTGCCTGGGCCACCACCCCGGCCCGTAGTGCTGTCTCGGGCACGGTCCAACTAAAGGCCAGACCCGATAGTGGCCCGTTAATAACAGCCCACCTCTTTTCTCTCCCTCAACCCTAATTTTCACCCCCTCCTCTCTCTCTCCTTCCCCAGCCGCCAGCTGTCGCCTTTCTCTTTCTTCTCTCCCTCACACGCACCTGGTGGCCAGCGGCCTCACCGCGCCACCCTCCGTTCCGGCGCGGGCCACTCCAGCCTCGCCGTCCGCCCCTCCCTCCAGCCGCTCCAGCCTCGCCGTCCGCTCCTCCGTCCATCCTGCGCCGCCCTTCGCTCCGGCCGCCGCCGCTCCAGCCTCGTCGTCCGCCCCTCCCTCCGGCCGCTACTCCTCTGACCTTCCTGCGCCGCCCCTCCGGCCTCCCCGTGGCGGCACTCCGACCTCGCTGCTCCGCCCTTCGCTCCGGCAGTAGCTCCTTCGGCCTCACCGCGCCACCGCGCGCCTCTGGCCGCTCGCCCTGCCCTCCATTGGCGGCTGCCCCTCCGGCCGGCCGGCCGGCCTCTCCACTCTGCCTCCCACCGTCCCACGGGCTGGCAGGCCGGCACGGCCCATCGTGCTCGCTGGCCCGGCCCGGCACGATCAACATGCCTTCGGGCCGTGCCTGGGCCAGCAGCGCGGCACGTTGGGCGGCCCGGCACGGCCCGTTAACATGGCCGGGCCATAGCGGGCCGGGCCGTAGCGGGCCTGTGCTGTGCTGGGTCGGGTGGCCCATTTGGCCAACTATACCCACAGGCCACAACTGCATAGCTATATACTGAAAAAAAAACAGCAAATTATTGAAGACAACCTGGTTCCACCAGTATCAGCACATGCTACTAACATGGATTTCAGTGTCAATATAACCAAATTAATACTTGATAACGACAGTACAGATCAGACGAATATGAGTTTGACCAGGATATACTGAAAGGAAAACCAGGAAGTTAATGCCATATAACATGCCTACTGATGTGGCTGTAACAAACTATATCCTAGTTGGGTGGTGGTGGTACTATTGGTGTGGAATTGATTGGTTGAGTGAGTCGTCTCATCTGCAATCAAAAGGACCAAATAAGAAAAAAGAAAATGCAACATGGAAAAGTGGATAGTGATGTCTCAACAACTAAGACCAACCCACAGCCACAAAACAAAGCCTGAAAGCAAAGAAGATTCATATCAAACATACCATATAATAGAAAGACTGACCTGTATCCCCAGTCATTGCCATAAAGAAATTCCACAAGCCAAGAAAGAAGCCTTTAGCCAAGTCCCACCCCTCCTTCATCCTCATTCTACCAAGAGTCATCTCCTCCTCCCCCTCTAACAGCTAACATGGGCAAGCTGTGTTGCAGCCAAGAAGATGATGAGCCGGCGTTCAACCTGCTGGGGCTGCTTGTTACCATCGTCCTCGCCTTGCTGCTCCTGATGATGTGCACACCTCCCCGACGCAGGCGCTGCATCGCCGTCTACCCTTGCTGCTAAGATGGGGCGACACCATCAAGCCTCAAGGCAGGGAGGGCCATCTTCTGAGATGTGCTGAGGTGAACAAGAGATGAGCAGCACCAAGCAAGGCATTGGTTTTCTGATGTTAAGTTCAGTTAAGTTCAAATTTCTATGAAATAAATTATGCTTAGTTGTAAATCATTCTACTGCTATCAATGTGAATACTGTGAAAGGTTGATCTGTAACATGATCTAAAAGTTATCGAGAAATTGACTACCAAAATTTGTTGATTTGGTATTTGAGTCATCTTCTGCAAGAGTTTTTTTGGACCCAATTATATTTTTGGTCAAATCAGAAAAAGGAACTTAATGAGCCAATTGTATCATCTCTTTAGAAAACTTTCCAGACCATGTGCACAGCTTAGGATTCATTTTTTATTTATCAAGTAAGAAGTGTGAGTAGCTGGTCATTTGGTCCCAGTTCACGAATCGCATGATCAGTCTGTACTATTTTAGTGTCAACGAAGGAAAAGAATCTTAGCACGATTCAAAGATATCGAATTCAACAATTACATCTGTGTCACTGTGTGGTGGTGAACAGCAGATCTATTGGCTCAAGTAGAAAGTGATTGAAGCAGATAAATCATGGTTGAGCATTGAGATGGAGAAATGGAAGTAACATCTGTAAAGTAATAGGTCAAACTCATAAGCAAGCTGCCACTGCAATAACATCGTATCACCTCTGCCGTCGCCGCCGCAGAAGAGGAACGCCTCCGCCTACCGCGCCGGTCGCACGAGCAAGCGAGGGGAAGCCACCGGAGGGGAGAGAGGGTCTAGACTCTAGATTGATCTGGCCGCGAAGCCGCAGTCCGATCTAGTCTATCCCCTGCTTGTGACCGCTCCAACGCTTTCCTCCTCGTCGACCATGTACCTTTTTCTAGCCGGCGGTAGTGGGTAGCTGGCCACTTTGAAATCCATGGTGCTAGACGTGTAGGAGCGGGGTGCGAAGGCGGAAACCCGCATGGTAAGGGGAGGGGGAGCTGGAGGACTAGCTGGAGTCTATTTCGCCGAGAGGAGGCTGCCGTCGCCGTCGCCGGACGGGGAGCATCAGCCATGGCCCATGGGGGAGAGTGCGGAGAGGGACTATTTCGCAAACTATTATTCCCGTTAAGGGACTTTTATGTAAACAATCGGTAATCGCGATCCAATCTGGGAGGTTTTGTGTAAATAATCAGATCGCGATTAATAATCACGATCCAATACGGGGGTTTTATCTAAAACGTCGATTTAGGGGGTTTTGTGTAAACTATTTAGGGGATTTTATGTAAAATATTGGATGAAAGGGTATTTTGTAAAAAATTTCGACTGACCGGAGACGAGCAAGCTCTGTCCGCGACGGCCATGGCGGCTCCGGACCGCCGACCGAGCCCTTCTCGCCGCGCCCTCGGAATGTCCATGGAGGAATGGCTTCTTCCAAACCCGAGCCGCCTCAGCGTGCGCACCGCATCCATGCCCCTCAACCCAGAAACCAAATCAGAAGCTTTCAACCGTGCCGCGAGGTCCAGGCGTCATGGTGATCGGAGAGGGCGACGGTGCGAATGGGATGGAGACGCCGGCCGTCTGCTCCACGGAGACGATAATCCTGTATACAGAAGAGGGCGTGCCGGCGCTGGGTAGGATCGACGAATCGGCGAATCGCTGCACGCGCGCCGTTTCTAGCTCGAGCCCCCTGCATCCTTATGGCATCCAGAGCCGGCGGCAAAAGAAAATCTACTGACAGCACAGCTGAGTTCTTGGTGGGATGAGGATGAAGAAGGCGACCGAGGGAGTCAACTTCACCTGCGAAGCAGGATACCCGATATAATTAATTTATATGGCATGCCACTCTAGTTTATTTTCTTTTTTAAATTATTTATACAGAATGTCATTCTAGTTCATTTTATCAACATTTTGGATCGATACAAAAGTTACGCTGATTTTGCAACTCATTCCATTGCATCTTTTTGTTCATGCGCATGCTGCAAAATGTTGATCTCCACCCTGGTCTGGAAGGAATGGGGATAATGGCTACACTGAAACTTGTTGATTGGATAGTGGAGTCAACTTCACCACATCAGGAGTTGATCAGCTCATCATCTCTCAGAAGATCCTCTGGTATGTCATCGAAGGCGGCAGGCGCCACAAATTCGTCAGCTGCAACTAGCTAGTCGTCGCTCCGTCGCTCGTGATCTGAAACTCTGAACTGTTGGGATTCAGTGAAAGCAGAACCAGCTGAAGTAGGATTCAGTGAGAAAGTGGTTTCAAGCAGATCAATGGGTCACCGTGGTCATGCACGGGCAGGCTCTTCTCAGCTGGTGACCACACTGGACAAGCTGGGCCGTAAAACGGAGGAGCGGTGAGCTCTCTGGCCTGTAGGCATGGTCGATGGTGGACGGAGAGTGGAGAGACCATGTTTTTGTTGGTATATTTAGCAAACTTTTTGAGGCGAGTGAGGTAAGATCCGAATGGTAGCAAATTGAACTAAAGTGGCTTGCAGCAACCACACGGTGATGTGCTGCACAATCTTATTTTTAGAGGAAAGTTTACTGACGCTGAGACGATGCAGGCTGGTTTGGTTCCCCGCGCACGCCATCGATGAACAGGGGGAAGCGGGGGATAACAATCTCGCTCCATCCATTCAGATTCAGATGTCAAGACCCAAAACTACCACTGACAGTCACACGGCACCGTTCCGTGCTCCCATCGGTTTTGAGCCCAGACCGTTTCGTCCTTCTCAAACGTGGGGCCCATCGACGTCGATGTGGCGCCGAAGTCTCCTTCGTCTCTTCTGTCTCCGGCACGCCTGGCTGAGACGTCCAAGGATGTTCCTTGCGTGGCAGCTATTAGTGTAAACAGGGGATGTTCCTTGCGTGGCAGCTATTAGTGTAGACAGGACCTCTGGGAGTAGATCAAGTGGGTTCTAGTATTATTAGTGAGATAAATCATAAGGTTTAGGTCTAGGTTACACCAACAGAGGGAGATAGAGGGAGATCGATCTTCGAGCTTGGTGGAGAAGCTCGACATGACGGTAGTGGTGAAGTAGTCGATGGTGGGTCGGTGTAGTCGCAGAAGAGGTGACGGTGTCGACTGCGTGGACGTCGGCGACGCGGTGCTTCAGCGTTCCGTGGATCGGATCGGGACTTAAGGTTTTCGGTGGGGTGTTGGTGGCGCGCGGTGAACCTCGTACTGTACGCCGCCGGTCCCCACCTCTATATATAGCGCCGCGCCGCGGGACGGGGACCTACCAACCATGCTTGGGTTGGATGCCCCCGATCAGGAAGTGAGACCGAGTCCGGTTTGGTCATTGGACCGGTCCGGGTGAGGATCAACCTAACAGCAGCCTCCCCAATTGGCAATTCCCTGCCGCTGCACCTCTGACTCTGATCCGTCCAAGCAAAAGCAATTCAGTTTGACGCAGCTACGCCTGTTAGAACGGCTCATTCGCCGTCGGCGAGCAATTCTGAATGGCTCCGTGTGATCGCGTGTTGGTTTTTGCTTTGACGCCGGAGCAAGGTTCGCCAGCCGGCCAGCAAAGGAATAAACATACAAGCAGCAAAAGCCTGGCTGAAATAAATCAAATCAAAGATGGGGGCTCGTTTTCAGAAGAGATCGATCGATCGATCGGCAGAGGCAGCGAATCTGGTTCGCAGCAGCACATCGATCGTTAGTTAACCTTTGCAGTGATTGCCGCGTGAAGAAGCTACGTGGAGCTCATGCATAACCACCTCAACAAACTGATGGATCGGCGCATCGCGTGCCATCCTCCAAAGTCCAAAGTCCAAAGGAAACGGAAAAGAAAGCTCGATCTAGCTGCGATGTCCCCCGGCACGAGAAACGCAATCTGTTTGGTGAAACAGGGCGCTGATCGCTCGTGCCCAGCTCCTTCTCGCTGTTCGTTTCATTTGCTTGATTCCCTCATCCTGACATCTCTTGCCACCGTACGATCTACGATGCAGTCTCAATGTCACTCGTCAGAGCTGGCCGTGGTCAGTGTAGGTGCAGAAGAGACTTATGCAGTGCCGTCATGATCTTACTGCACCTTTCTTTCTGGGTTGGGGACGGATTGTGACCCGCTTCGTTACCAATCCGAATCCCGATAAGGTTCAGGGGGGCATCCGTGTCATTTCACACCGACCCAGTGTTCTTGTTCTCGCTCCTATATAAGATCACCCCTAATCTAATCACCGTGTCGTGCTCTCGCTTCTTCGCTCCCTTAATTTATCAGTCCTAATTTATTTTATTATTTCCGTCTTCTCAACTTAGTATCCCGACTGTCCCCGCACCTCCAGAAAGTCAGAACTCGGATTGCTTGTCAGAATAAAATTTCGCACTGGTTCGGATTGGCCAATCGGGGATCCTCCAGTCTCCTCCCCAAGTTCTTGCGCTCCACGATCGTGCGCGACGGGTTTTCGGCCTGGGTTCCGCCGATTTCGGCCTCCGGTAAGCGACTCCAGAGCTATTTCACCCAATTTCTTCCAGAATTAGTTGACTTCGTGCGGGATTCGTCGTGATTTTGAGTGCGCCTGGTTTCTCCGTGCTGTGTTTTCAGGGCATGGAGCGCCGCGGGTTGCTAAAGGCGGCTCTTTTGCTGTGCTTGCTTGCTGTTTGCTCCGGGAGAGGTAAGCAATTAGCCCCCACAATGTTGCGTTGTAACTGTGCCTGCTTGTATTTAGAGGTGTTCATTCCACTTCATTTGGTCCAGTTTGGTATGCGGGTGGGAGCATTTGTGAAAAAAAAGAGAGAGAAACAATCTGCAAAAAAATGAGATACTTAGTGAGTCCAATTTTTCAGAAGCCACTGGATGAACTGACTTGCTGTTTATTTCTAAAACGAAAATAGGGTATCGCATACATGGCAAATTACAGTGCAATACGCCGAAACATGTTCCGGCCATGTTTTTATGCTAACCCATTTAGTAGTATACATAAAATTACCTTGCTTTTTCATTTCAATTCTTGAGGTTGAAAACGTTGGAGGCGTGTCTTGTTGGTATGGTTTTGTAGCCTGGTCATAGTCAGTTTTTCTTGAACAAGTGACATCAATATTTTTGTATATTAGTACATTAGTTTGCATACAGATTTGATTCAAAGACGCCACATATTTCCACTTCAACTTCTGAAGAAATTTTCTGTATGCATGTTACATACTATTGTTTTTGTTAGCTGGTTTGTCTCCAAGTATTCATCATGTTCCATATTACTCTTCAGTATTTTCTTAATGATGAATCTTGATTACTATTCTTTACTTTTGTCAAACAGAACTTACGATCAAACATAACCCCTCCACTACCATATACAACTCCACTCTTGCCAAGATACTTGTGGAGTATGCTGCTGCGGTAAACTCATTTACCTTTCTTCCCTTAGTTTTTCCTCAATGTCAATTAATTCCTTCCACTATTTACGCAAAATTTATACAAAAACATACCACTATGTGTAGGTTTCTGCCTTTTCTTTTACCATGTATTGTAGTTAAATGTCGTGATATTTTGCAGATCTACACTGCTGATTTGACACAATTGTTTAATTGGACATGTGCTCGATGCAGTGACTTGATCAAGGTAAACCTTCACTACCACTCGCCTATGTTCTGAGTCTTTCCATCCCACCTTATGTAATTTTGGGGATGGATGATGAAATCTTATTGGATGACCCAGGGGTTCGAGATGATAGAGATCGTTGTAAATGTCGAGAACTGCTTGGAGGTTCTTCCCTACTTTTTTCGTACCTTTATCTCCATATCGTATAGTATACTGATCATGTTTCAATGAATAAGCAGGCGTATGTTGGTTTTGCTAGTGATATTAATGCTGTTGTTGTTGTGTTTAGAGGAACTCAAGAGAACAGGTACATTAGATCTCTTTTTTGCTTATAGTTCTTAAAAACTGATATTCTTGTTTCAATTCAGAACTTCTGCCACTTTAAACTTACATGAATAGATCAGTTATGTGCTACTACCATTCATTATGATGCATTTTTATCTGTTATAAATACTTGACCTTTTTAGTTGAAAATGAGGCATATTTCTGTGCAATGTGTAAAAATGTACTTTGTTACCTTAACTGTACTGGTTGTCCAATTTCTCAGCATTCAGAATTGGATAGAGGACTTGTTATGGAAACAGCTTGATCTTGACTATCCTGGTATGCCTGAAGCAATGGTGAGTATAGCTGAAGGATTATAGTTAAACTGCAGTTGTGATAAACCCGGTTCATATTTCATACTAGTATTCTACCTGGTTACAGGTGCACCGAGGGTTTTATTCTGCCTACCACAACACGACACTACGTGATGGAGTAGTCGGTGGTATTCAAAAGACTAGGAAATTTTATGGAGATATTCCAATCATGATCACGGGGCATTCAATGGGTGGGGCTATGGCTTCATTTTGTGCACTCGATCTTGTTGTAAGTACTGAGCCTTGCCTGAAGCATATGCGCTTTAAGCTTTTACTACTTGTTCTTCAGAAACTTATGCTCGATAGCTATATTTGCAGCTGTTGGGTTAGCCTGTTGTGGAGACGATGTTTCTTCATCTTTCATTTAGCAACCTAAAGCTTATTTTGTGTTTCGGACAATCTTCCACATGTCTGAGCAGTTAGAATTTTGCCATGTTTACTAAATTAAAAAGTTTGGACTACCATGTTTCCTAAAAAAACAAGACTATTTTGCCAAAACTTTCTTCCTGCTTGTTTAACTTCTACATCCAAATAAATGTCCATGTTCTTTTAGGTGAACTACGGACTGGATGGCGTAAAACTGATGACATTTGGGCAGCCTCGTATTGGCAATGCTGCTTTTGCTTCTTATTTCAAGACATACTTGCCTCATGCAATTCGAGTTACTCATGCCCACGATATCGTGCCCCACCTGCCACCATACTTCTCATTCTTCCCAGAGAAGACCTATCATCACTTCCCAAGAGAGGTATGATATGCACTCTAGAGTACAATTACTATTACTATTCCACTTTTACAGATAGCTGGTCCTTCTGGTTTCTATGCTTCCCTAGATTCCAATATTTTTCATTTCTTCAGGTATGGATCCATAACATTGGACTAGGAAGCTTAGTCTACTCTGTGGAGAAGATCTGTGATGATTCTGGTGAAGACCCAACATGCAGCAGGTCCGCGATCTCTCTCAGATGAAAGAACACAGCAGATGCATTGTTATCATTTCTTTTCTTTCTCTTCACTTTTAACTTTTGGGAGCTTTTCATACTCACCTTTATATCTGTTGGTATTCAGGTCGGTAAGTGGAATTAGCGTGCGTGACCATATATACTATCTCGGTGTCAGCATGCATGCAGAAGACTGGAGCAGCTGCAGAATCGTCATGGACTACAGCAAATTGCAGTATCAGATGGACCTCAACGGTAATGTCATATTATCAAAGCAACCTGGTTTGTCGAATGATAGAGGATTCAGTGCCCAGTGAACCAGTGTATGATGTGTATAGTACGATAGCATCACGCAGTAATGTGAGCTACCACTGCACAGATGTTCCCTCTCATCTCCCTTGTGATGCTTGCTGTTAAATTATTCCTGCATCAAACAGGAGGGTGAAAGGAGCATGCAGATTTGGATATGCTTGCTGTAAATGTGGTTGCGTAATATATTGCTCAGTTTGCAAACATATGTGCTGATATTTGACAAATGCGTCGGAAAATCAATAATTCATCCAATCTAGTGCGAGCAACAACAACTTGGAGCATTCGTGTTTCTTTTAAACTGGTAGTATGAGCGTTCGTAAAATGATATCAAGCTATTTCAAAGTTGTCCATCAAGCCTAGTTTAAATGTACTGGGACACTTACCAGTCAACAGTTCATCATGCAACAACACAGAGGCTAGAGAACTAATACAAGAGAAATAGTTTCTTTCAAGGCAAAGGTAAATGTAATGATTGATCAACATGAGAACTAAAAACAAGCATGCCAAAATGCTTTTATTCATGTAATAAACTTACGACCATAAACTGCAAAGTTCCAGCAAATTTAAATGTTCTCCATCCGGGACTGCTTAGTGCTTACAAGAGGGAACTCTGAACTTCTGACCTAACTTAAGTAATGCGCATGGAAAATAAAATTCAACCACAGTTCCTCCCCTGCAAACGATATATGACTGATTACTCAACATCCGGCAGTATATGAAGGCACGAAACCATGTCTTATCGTGTTTTGGCATGCCGTTTGTGCAGCAGCAGCAGCTCAGATCTTGGAGTTGCGCGCAATCTTGAACCACTCGGTGTGGAAAGAACCAGGCATGTCGACCCTCTCGTAGGTGTGAGCCCCGAAGTAGTCCCTCTGTGCCTGGACCAGGTTGGCGGGCAGCCTGTCCCTGCGGTAGGAGTCGAAGTAGGCCAGACTCGCAGACATGCCTGGGGTGCTAACGCCATTGTTGATGGCTAGGCAGACTACCCTGCGCCAAGCAGCTTGCCTGTCCATGATCTCCTGGGCGAACTCAGGGTCCACAAGGAGGTTGGCAAGGTTGGGGTTCCTATCATAGGCCTTCTTGATGCGGTCGAGGAAGATGGCACGGATGATGCACCCTCCCTTCCAGATCCTCGCTAGCTCACCAAGGTTGAGTCCCCATCCTTTCTCTGAGCTCTTGGCCTTGATGATGTTCATGCCCTGTGCGTAACTGCAGATCTTGGAGGCGTAGAGAGCTTGCCTCACATCCTCGATCAGCTGTGCCTTGTCCACTGGTAGGCCAGTGGAGTAGTCACCTTGGAAGATTTTGGAAGCCTCGACCCGCTCGTCCTTCAGACCGCTGAGGAACCTCGAGTCCAAGGATGCCTCAATTGTAGGAGCAGCCACAGAAAGTTCTGCAGCCTGCTGGACCGTCCATTTCCCAGTTCCTTTCATCCCGGTCTTGTCCAGGACCTTGTCGACCAGGTAGCCTTCACCCTGCTCATCCTTGATACCAAAAATATCTGCGGTGATCTCAATCAAGAAACTGAGGAGCTCACCCTTGTTCCATTCAGAGAACACCTGCTGCAGTTCACTGTTTGTGAGCTTACCTACTGACTTGAGAACATCATATGCCTCAGCAATCAGTTGCATGTCACCGTACTCAATTCCATTGTGAACCATCTTGACAAAGTTGCCTGATCCACCTTTGCCAATATATGTGACACACGGGCCGCTGTCAGGGACCTGGGCAGCGACCTTCAGAAGAATATCTTCGATGTACTTGTACGCCTCAAAAGAGCCTCCAGGCATCAAAGACGGGCCATTGCGGGCACCCTCCTCTCCTCCGGAGACACCCATGCCAAGGTATAGGAGTCCACGCTCCTCCATTGCCTTCTCCCTCCTCTCCGTGTTCTCATACCATTCATTTCCTCCATCAATGATACAATCGCCCTGCTCCAGGTGTGCCGCAAGGGTGGCGATGGTCTGGTCGACCGGCGCCCCAGCCTTGACAAGCATGATGACGACACGCGGCTTCTGAATGGAGCTCACAAAGGATGCAGGGTCATGGAAACCATACACAGGGAGGTTTCCTTCCAGCTTGGCGCGCTGCACGGTCTCATCCACCTTGGAGGTCGTCCTGTTGTAGACAGAGATAGGGAACCCTTTCTCTGCTATGTTGAGGGCAAGGTTCTGCCCCATGACCGCGAGGCCGGCGAGACCAATTCTCGTGAGAGCCATCTCCAACCTGGACACACAAGCACCAAACACATCAGGTTTATGGATCGAAAATGCACTGCACACAGATCTCAATCCAAACGTAACAGAGGATGTGTGCTTTGGACCTGTATTGGTGTTTGGTATGAGAAAATAAATCCATCCTATAAGGATGGTCCATAATGGCCTCAATGCCATGAATTATGTTGTTGCGATGACATCATTCTCATATCTGTACTAATTAATTATGTGCATGTGGGGAATGAAGTGGTGACAGATCACCCCATTCTATTCTTGAAACCAAACATGTGGGTAAAGCAATTGGGTGGTGGTGGATCACCACATTCCCCAAACCGTACAACCCATTAGACTGGCCGTGCCGTGCATGTGAATCGGAAGGAGGAAGATGCATCATCCTGATTACTGCTGGTTTGTTGTGAACAAAAGACTAAGAAATCAACTGCAATGGACTAGTGCTAAGTGCTGACTGATGACTACTACAAGGGTGCACACTATAAAAGCCAATTTGGCGAGAGAGAAAATGGGAGGATAACAGACACACACGTGCGGCATGTTAAGCTTTCAGAGGTAACTAAACTACAGCAGGTATTTCAGTGTGTAGCAACCCAACGGACTGTTTTAAACGACGAGAAAGTAGTCGAATCTACAGAATTTTCGTATCAAAAGTCCATCGGTAACGTTAATTCGTACCAGATTCAGGTAGGACTAGGATTATCCGTTCCAGAAAGGAAGGTCCGGATTGACGAGCAGAACCAGGAGAGCGCAGAACGTAACACCGAACCCGTCCAAGCGAGCTGGGGCATCCCTGATGAGCAGAACCGGCAACCAACCAACCGATTCCGGATGGGAGGAGGACAACGCCTACGGGAGGAGGGTGCAAGAGAGAGGCGCAGTCACGGCGGGAGGAGGAGCCAAGGAGGTTACCTGGATCTGGATCGAGGCGCGCTCGACCGTCGGGCGCTGCAGTGCGGTTCGGAGTTGGGGCGGGCGGGGGCAGGAGGAAGGGATGCACGGTGGACTTTGGAGTTCGGGCCTCCTTTTGATCTGCAGCGCCTGAAGCCGCCTGCGCGAATCGTGTTGGCCAGCGCTCGGCTCACCTACCCCGCCTGCAGCAGCCTGCAAATATCCACCCACTCTCGCAACTCGCAGCCCCTTGACTCTCACCGACCGGTGGGGCCCGTAACTGCTAGGGCCCTCGCGTGGAACGAAACTGACGCGTGGGTCCACGCAGCAGTGAGCGCGGATCTCGGCGACGATCCGCCTAGTCGCCGCCGTGGGGGCTCTCTCTTCCTCTTCTTGGCGATCGTTCAGATGGTGGTCAGCGGCGGCAGCCTGCGGCAGGTGGGAGTGCTAGAAGGGAAGACGAGTGTACGACGCCATGGGCTACTGTTCCTCGTTCTCCCCCGCTGAGAGGAACGTTCCTCTTCTGAGTTCAGGGAAGAGACCGCCGTGCTCTCGTTCCCACTCGCCAAACGCGGCTTTGGAGAACTTTCGCCTTGGCTCCAGCTTGGTTTCACTCGACGTCAAGGCGATCTGGGACTGAGACGGAGGGAGTAGCATTCATTGGATACGGTGAGGCAGTTGAAAGGTAGGTTGGAAAGATCTCTGACGGATTTCCTTCTTATGATCTCCTTGAGGACGGACTGATCAAGCTGTACCGGCAATACCAGCCGCCAAGAGCTCGGGAACGGTTTGATGCCGGCGCCTCCAGTGATCGGGTCCAGCCAATGTCAATCTGTCGCCGTCCCGGGCTGCGCATCGTGCTCAACAGTCGTCTGCACATGTTACAACTTTCAGTACAGCATGCTCATACAAATATGCAGGTGTTCTGCAACTCAACATGATAGGAGGATCCCCAAAAAAACAGGGGGTGGGGGTGGGGGGGTTGCCCCTACTTCATAGTTCATAGTACCATTGTGATTTTACCCTCATTTTGCTTGACTTTGTGATTTTACCCTTACTATTGACTTGTTAATAGTAAGGGCAAAATCACAAAGTTAAGAAAAACGAGGGTATAATCACAATTGCACTTCAAAGTAGGAGTAAGAACACCAGTTTCTCAAAAAAAAAAAAGTTGCACTAAACACCGTAGCCTATCCTACATATATCCAAACAGGAATTCACAAAGAAGCTTCACGGCCTCTCAGGCAGCGAAACCTGACACCGAGTCATACATTCACAACATAGAAGAATTTGAGCATGCATACTTATATGATATAACCGCAAAAAACGCACTCGTCAAATGAGACTTTGTGCACCCCCTCTTCTCAAATCTACCCTCTCCAACTGAATCCTACAGGCTCCTCAGCTCCACCGAAGCATATAACACGATCACATTCGCAAGGAATGGACGCCAGGAGGATGCATGAAAGAGCAAGAAAAGCCTTATTCACAGACAATGGTACTGATGACAATGTATCCGAGACCGACACTGGATCCCTTTTGGTGCTGATGAGTGAACTCAACTCACCCCTCTGCTGAAGTGATGCCTGAAACAAAACCTGCCGGCTTTACTCGTTTGTGCTGTCAAAGCTGCCATGACCATTTGATCGCTCTCTTGAGTATTCCCCCCACATTTTGGCCTCCGCGATAGCACGCTGCCTGTCAGCGGCCCTAGGAGTTTCTCTTCTCCTTCCAGTTTGAGCTGGACTACCCACTTGCGACCCTGTCATGTCCATGTCATCCAATCCTGATCGCCGACCGGAATCACCAGTAGAGCTAGTCCTGCTAACCTCTGCTCCATACTTCGATGCCCTGGCAGCTTCTCTCCTGCGCAGGTCTGGAGAGTGGCGGTTTGGGGAGCGCATGCTGCGTTGGTCATCGTTCCACCCAGCAGGATTTCTGGCCCTGGGGGTAGATGAATTGTTCCGACTATGTTGAACAGGGGCATTTGGGTCATATGCCTGAGAAGCAAGATATGAGAGGGCAGTGACGACGTCCCCGATATGAGGGCGTGTGGTAGCTTGCTCTTGCAAACACATGGCAGCAACAGCTAATGCCTGATATAGACCCCTCATGGGGAAGCGGCCCTGAAGCATCGGATCAGCCATTTTAGGAAACTTCCTGCGGTCCTTAAACAGTGGACGAGCCTGCATATTAGATGAACTACATTAATTTTCCAGATAAAACTGTCTAAATGAATGTTGCTGATGCTGCAAGATTGTAGTAGAAAATAGTATCAGATAGCAATTTCAAACGACAGATGTAGAATTACGAGAGGCATTCATTCATAAGCGCACACAGCTTGATTTTCATGCTGTCGGACATAAAAAGAGCTACATGCAATGAAATAAGAAATATACCCATGCCACTAGGTTCTGCTCCCCCTGGGGCCTGGTGTTGTCAATTGCTTTGCGCCCTGTGATCAGTTCAAGGAACACAACACCAAAGCTATAAACATCGGACTTGACTGTGAGCTGCCCAGTCATAGCATATTCTGGGGCACAGTAGCCATATGTACCCATCACACGTGTTGAAACGTGTGTCTTGTCACCAACTGGACCAAGTTTTGCAAGGCCAAAGTCCGATAGCTTCGGGTGAAATCCTTCTCCAAGAAGAATGTTTGACGACTTGAAATCCCTGTAAATAACAGGAGGGCTTGCCTTGTCGTGAAGGTACTCTAAGCCCTTAGCAGCACCTGCGGCTATCTTCATCCGTGTGTTCCAATCAAGAGCTCCTTTATCTGGTGGCAGATCTATATACAAAACAGATACTCCTCAGTTACAAGACCAGAGAGTTGTTTCAACCAAGAATTGGAAGAACGAAATAAAATATAAAAACCATGAATATAAACTCTAGTCGGGTTGAGAACCTTCTGAATTTGGAGTTTCTATTTTTTTTTCTCTTTATTTTTTTTCTTTTCTGCAGTTTTTATCTCACAGTTTTAACTTTTCAATCAGCAAGCTTCATCCATAAGTCTGGCTAAATACACACACAAGTCTCAAGCAAAAACCAAGTCATTTTAGAATATGAAAATTACAGCCAGCCAAAAGAAATGAAATTTAGCACACAGAACATATATGATAGGCTCAATAGTAGTACAACATACATCCTGATGGTTTTAACTTTTATGCTGAACCAAGAATCACGATCTATCAACCTAAGTGCACATGTACAGTCAAGTCAAGAATAGCACATGTTTAACAGTCAGATGAAGCATGCCACTCCTGCAGAGTGACATGATGCTTTCCTTAACATTGTTACAGGCACTCATGGAATTTCAGAAGACTAGATGACAGAGAGGATACACAAACCATGCAGATGATCTTCTAGCGACCCCAATGGCATAAACTCATAAACAAGAAGGCGTTGGTCACCGTCAGCACAGTAGCCAATTAGATTGACCAGGTTAGTGTGATGTAAGAGACTGAGCATGAGAACCTCAACCAGAAATTCCCTATTTCCTTGGAGACCATTACGATCAAGTTGCTTCACAGCAACAGCCTGGGAAGTAGAATTATGTTAGTATCCAGGACTAATCCAAGTACATAAGTAGAATTATTTGGTTAGCATCCAGGCTACTGCAAGTGTGCATTAAAGAGAAAAGACAGTAATTCCATCAGCATTTTATTTAATATTTCAATCAAAACCACTCAAAACCCAAATCGAGAGGACTTAGCATTACAGACAAAATGCCAATGTGTTAAGATGGTTTAAGAGAGACTTACCTGCCCATTCTCCAAACGTCCTTTATATACACAGCCAAAACCTCCCTCCCCTAATAAGCAATCTTGCCTGAAGTTCTTCGTGGCAGCAGCAAGTTCACGAAAAGTGAAAGTCTGTGCTGCAATATTTTGACTGTTCCCATCTCTATGGATAATTATGTCCTTCTTAGAGTCTGATCCACCCTGTGATCTAGATTTATCTAAGCAAAAAAAATAGCATCCATTGAATCAGTAAGCAAATACATTAAAGGATTCAACATGAGAAAAGTGCAGAGCTCAGAGAAGCGGCATCGTATCAGTAAAACACAAAGAAAGTTGCAAGAGGATGTAACATGCCCAGCAACTCTAGATGCTCTAAAAATCAGTTTAGGAATCAGATGATTACTTCCAATGGTCACTCGGCTAAACTTGAAAGCATCATCACAAGGATGTAATGACCAAGCAAGGACTACCTACAAACCCCCATCCCCCATCTTCTCTACACTGCATTAGGTCACAATAACCCATCCTAGAATACAGGATAAAAAAACACCACATCCTATAATTTTAGAATATCAGACCACCCAAGCCACTGCATGCAATTTGCTTATTTGCACATCACAGAGATACAGACATGGGAGCTGCCTAGGTGGAAAAAAAAAACAATTTGCACGTCACAGACATGGGGAGCTGCCTAGGTGGAAAAAATATACTTGTAAAGTCCAAACCTATTCCCGAGAGGCAAAACATCAATACAACAATCATTTCTCAGTGCCTGAATCCTGTCGATCCTTACCAAGTTGAAGGACTGCAACAACACATCCATCACTTTCCACCCACCTATTGACTATCGAGGTTCGTGGCTTCCATTACTCCAGAAAACAAATACCACCAGTATACTACTGTGTATCTGTATCCAGCCCAACGCGCTTTCAGACACTCTCCAGTCTCCACGGACGCGTACTGGTAACGCTCGAGCTAGAGTTAAATGTAATAGCCACAGAATGAGCCTAGCACTAGCACGCGTTCCGTGCTGTCCCCCACCAAATGCAGCACAAAGCTCGTCTCCGCCGATCCATAACCACTAAGCTTACTGGAATGATCTCCCCTTCGCACGTTCATAGCTAATTTCGCTCTATGAAAACTCTCACGGTTCACGCGCAGCAAGCAGCAAAAGAAGACGACCAAGCCTAACGCCGCACAGCTCAAAGCCGCCGGGCCGCCGCAGCAAAGAAGCGAGGAACAAACAATTCCCAGATCCAGTTCGCTACACGGCCGCACCTGATCCGACCCTGGCCATCCCGCGATCCGGCGGCCCGTCCTTGCGCGCGTCCTTGGCGTCGGCGGCGGCGGGCTTCTTGGCCTCCCCATCCTGGGCCGATCTGAAGCACACGAAGCAGCTCATCCGAGCACCACCCCCGGAAGAAGACACCACCGAGGAACGACGGGGGACGCGGACACCGCCCCCACCGAATGAACCGGGAGCGTCTCCCCGATCTGCGGCAGCAAGCCTCCCCAAAACCGGATTTTTAAGCCGGCGGGAGGGGGCCTGGGCCCCAATTGGTGAGCGCTAGTGGGGGGATTCGGCTGGAGCGGGGGGCGGCGGTGGGAGTGGGATGGAAGCTACACGAAGGAGAGGAAGAACATGAGGCTGGGGGGCAAAGCGAAGCAAGCGTGGTAGAGAGAGGGGGGGTGGGGGGCGGAGCAAAAGTCAGCTCTGGGCAGGCACGGCAGGGGAGGAGAGAGAAGAGAGAGAAAGGAAGGGGATCTTTGGGGCACATCCGCTTTCCTCGCCTGCCTGCCACCTCTCCGCTTTTAAATGGCACGGCAGCAGCCTCTTAATTCCGGCCGATGTTTACTGCGCCACTCATCAAGCTCATTCACTTGCCAGGCCCTGCTGACCGCTCACACAGTGCTGTTACTTTTTTTTTTGTCCTCAAGTTTTCACCTTCACCGACTCATCATTTTTCTCCACAAGCTGTAATTTTCCTCGGAGAAGTGACAGCGAGCTGAGTGCTGGCAGTAGTGCTCGAGTTACCGTTGGCGCTGGGGGAGCTCTCGCGGAGAAAACGACGACGCCATCGAGAGCTCCTGGGTCCTGGCCGGGCCACGCGGATATTTCGAGCGGCCACCAGCGACCGGTGCCGCGCCGGTTTGCTGTCGTCGGTTTCGAATTCGTCCTCTTCCTCTCCGCGGCGAGGTAAAAACCGGCATGGCCGCCCCAGTCGCCCGCGGCGAGGTGGGAGCAGCGCCCGGCGCTGCCACGTGAACGCGCGGCCAAGGGCGACCATGTCACGGCCACCGCCCGGTGACGCGCGAGGGTCGCAGTGGTGGGCTTGACATTTGACGACGCTGCCGCCGCGCCGTGGCGAGCCCGCGTCGCGACGTGTGCGCGCCGGTGATTGGCACCGGCGGCAGCCTTGGTGGAGACGTGGAGCGGTCAGCCAGTGTGGTGGTTTGGAAATGGAGCAAGAAATACTCTAGTAGCGTGCCACGGCGCCACGGAAAAGAGGCCGGCACGTCGAGAAGCAGGTCGAGACGCTGAGCACTGTGCGTGCACGGTGGGCGTTGCAACGGCGTCCACTACGCCCGGTATCGAGACAGTGCGTGGCGTTACGTGCCAGGCGCCAGCGTGCAGGTCCCGCTCGACAAGTGACGACCGGCACGCACCCGGCCGCCGCGCGCCAGCCCGCTCTCGTCCGCGCCGACAGACGTGCCGCTCGGCGACGTGGACCACGCGGGGTGCTGGCACTGGCAGGCGGCGCACGCGCAGGGGGGCGCAGAGGCGGAAGCACCGGTCGTGCGGTTTGCCTCCCGTCGGCGTTGGCGCGCGCGCCGTTCGGGTTGGGCTGGGCGTTCATGTTCACCCCGTCCGGCTTGTCCGCGCGAGGCCTGCGGAGTTGTTGCTTGCCCCCGGTCCAGCCCAGGCCCCCCCACACGCGGTTCGCACGGCCCGGCACAGCGGGCGGAATCTCCGCCTCGTCTCGCGTGGGCCACATGTCGTTCCTGGACCAGGCAGCAGGTCAACCCGCCCTTTCCGCCGATTCTGCCGCCTTTCTGGCCCAGAAACAGCGTACGCTGCTCATCGATCGATCAAAGTCGTGGAACACGTGTGGGGACAGCAGTGGCCGCAGCCGACATGTCTGCACTTTTTGGAGGGTTGCTGCTGCTGCTAGCCCAAATCCAGAGGCGATTTGACCTGGTTAAGCAACTGCAACTTGTTTGGCTATACCTTGTTCCCTTCTGATGACAAGCATCATGGATTCTCTCGCCCCCTGCAACTTCTGATGCACACACCTGTTCACTAACATCAGTTGAACTTTCCGATCGATCGAAATGCTGCCTGGAGTAGAGGAGTTGCAGTAAACTTAACTGTACGAGTCATAGGTTACAACTTGCAGGGCATTCCTTGTGCGATTACAAGAGGTATCTAGAGTGAAAGATCATGGATCTTAATTAGATGACCTTTCAATGACTAGCAGCAGCAGCATATGTAACCATAACTTCATATGCATTAAGCATACGTAGAAGCAGCTTCACTCATGCATTAAGCATTAATCATGGGAGGCTAGCTGATGGGTTAGCGCTCACAGCCACAGGGCGCCGGCCTCGCGCAGCAGCGGCACCAGCTTGCCGCCGAGGTGCAGCGACATGACCTGGTCGGTGGGGCCGACGAGCTTGCCGCCGATGAACACCGCCGGCACGGGCGGGCTGCGGCCCACCATGCGCGCCAGCGCCTTCTCGATGTCCTTGCCCCTGGGGTCCTTGTCCAGCTCGCACACCGCCCAGCTCACGCCCAGGTCGGAGAAGAGCGTCTTCACGGCGTGGCACATGCAGCAGTTGCTCGTCCCGAAGATCACCACCGCGCGCTGCGACGCCAGCCTCGCCACGCCGCCGTCCGCCATTGACGATCGATCAAACTTCGTTCACCCCCTCACTTGCTCGATCGACCGAGCAGGCTGCTGGTTCTCTGCTGCTGTCTGTGCTCTGTGTTGCGGTGATGATGACCAGCTGACCAAGTGACGAGGCTTTTATAGAGGACCGCCGGCCGGCCGGCCGGCCGGCCATCCGGCTTTTAGAGGAAGTGGCCGGTGCAAGCTAGAGGGGTGAGGGGGGTAACGGATGGAGTGGCTAGTTATTTGGGAAATGTTCTGATTCTGCTAAGAGGTTAATTCTACTACTTTCGTGATCTTAGCTGTTGGGACTTGGGATGAGCCACGGGCCAGTATTCTACAGTTGTTTTAATTTGACATGAAAAGCAATTACATCACCAAGATCAAATAGCTGAAAGTACTGTCTGCTTTTGCATATATTTGACCAAACAACAAACTTGGTACCATAATAACATTTTTTTATTGTAGTACTGAAATGATGACGTGTAGAACAGGGAATCGAACCATCTAAGTACATGGTGAATTTAGCAGTTGGGAGTGTTGGGAAACTCAATGTATTTGCGATACGCAAATGGCCAGTTGATCATTCAATCGAGCTTTGTTTTCTTTTCCCTAAAAAGTAATGTCAAGAGGCCTAGTGTTCATTTATTCCTCGTGTTTATATTAATTTATGTGCATATGAGAATTATAATATAATGAGGTGATGATAGAGCAACCCATTATATTCCTTAAATCAAACAAAAATTTGAGAAGTAAGACTATAATGGACCACCTCGTTTCTCGAATAAACTCCCTATATATAAATATAAACATAAACTGATATAGTGCCTGGACGATATCTTCTACCTCTTCATTCTAAATTGTAGGCTATTTTTGCAAATCTAGATAGGTAGATTTTGCTATATATCTATACCAAAACGATAGATTTACAAAAAACCAAGCAAACACCCGACCTATGTTAAGCTCTAGCACACAATATCATGCTGAACATTTTTAGGTGCCATTGGCTTAAAACCCCATTTGTTTAATGTCATACTTTTGCATTCCCAGACGTGTCAGCGCGAGAGCATCGAGCATTTCCACGTAGAGTTCAGAATAAATCGGCAGGATCAATTAATTAATTATTCGAGCAAACGCCTAAGAAGACACTCAAAGAATAAATGGGCCCTCGATTTGGTACGCTATGAATGTCGGGAGAATATGCCTATTGCTAAAAACTAATGGGGGTGATTAAGCAACCAGTAACCGCCCTATCCGCCTTTTCCCCCATTTGAAGTGTGATGATCGTGTTTAATTGACTTTTGATACGACGTGCAGTTGATACTATTCTCTCCTTTAGAGAGCATATTTTACACCTAGGCAGAATATATATCACTTCAATTCTCGAGAAAATTCATCCACATGTTAAAATATATGCTAATTCTATGTGTATTTTCAATATAGACATGTTTTTTAATTTTGCGATGAAATTACGTTCGTATGTAGTTATTGGTGTAAATATCAAATTTCTAGAAACTTTAAAATGTACAGTAAGTGATAACTTGCAGGTTCTAAGATGGAAAAAAGAAGAAATTACACTGAATGTCCATGCAGGTAGCTTCAAAACTGGCTCTAGTCGTTCATTTTGTGCCTCTAAGCGTATTCCGGAACAAGCAAAATTAGCATGGGATCTGGTATTGGAAAAAGGAAAGAGTTCTTTTTACCTCGCTGAACTTTGGAACGAATCCGCGTTTCCTCCCTAGACAATGAAACCATCCGACTGAACTCCTCGAACTCACGATACCGAACACTGACCTTCCTGGCTGGTTTCTCTCTGCGGGTTTCCTCTTTTTCATTTATGTTTATTTTAGATGAATCTTTAAAAAAGTATAGTAAATAAAAAAAATCATAAAATGGAAAATTCAATTTTGTTGAACTCCATGTGAGTAGATCTATGGAGTGAACATATGATATGATATAATTTAGATACAAAATTTTGTTGTACTTTTAGATATATACTTTTCTATAATTAATTCATAGATACAGTTTTCGTGGTCCAATTATGACGAAATTTGTATGATGGGCTAATCATTGTATGCTTGAGATGTAGTAAAAATTTTATACCCATTCGATCATGTATACACAAAAATTTCATGCTCATTCGATTGCTGTTATGGCTCAATCTGATGAACTGAAAACAAACAGGGAGGCTCCTCCACAAAGGTGACAGCATCCAGCGTTTGCGTTGGAACTATGCTTCTGCAAGTTTCATTCCCTGTTCTCACCACAGTCTTTGTGGTGTTTTACAGGCCCATCCGGACGTAAAGCATTGGTATTTTTCTGGAGTATCGATGAGCATGGCACTTGATTAGCTTGCTACCGGTAAGAACATTACAGTTTCTAGTCCAAAATACTAGTGTTCTCAGAATCTTAGATGACATGCTGAATTACCTAGCCGGCAACTAGAAACATCACAGCGGCAAATTGGTTTCGCGACGAGGTCGTGCGTGATGGCGTAGCTGGTAGGCACGGCTCCCCCATCCTCGCCGCTGCGCTCCGCGTCCGGACGCACGGAAACGGAGGAGTCCTCTTCGTCGCCGGGCTTGACGCACGTGACGGCCACGGTGGTCCGGCCGCCACACAGCGGGTACTCGACGCCGCGCTCGTACGTAACGCGGAAGAGGCACGGGAAGACGTCGCGCCCCGCGCCGGCGCCGCGCGACTCTTTTCGCCCGCGCGGCAGCGGTAGAAGGCGTCCCTGCTCCGGCCGTGCGCGGCGGTAGAAGCAGGCCTTGAGGAAGTGCAGCTCCGTGTCGCGCCTCCCGGACGCGCCGGCGGTGGCGTGGGAGCAGGATGGGGACGCGCAGGGGAACGTGGAGCCTTCCTCCCGCGACGCGAGGTCGCTGCAGCGGCACCCGAGGTGGCCGCACCGGAAGAGCCGCCGCGCCATGACGCCCATGCCCCTCGTGCCTCGCGCCTCTCGTCGCTGGCGTCCTCCCTACAGCTGGAGGAGGATCTCGAGGGGTTCTCCATCCGGAACAGGGAGGCAACGGAGGGCTAGCAGTCGATGTCCGGCGTCGGCCGCCGGCGACAGGGACGAAAGCAGCGGGACTCGATATTTGGCAGAAAGACCCCTGAAATGGGATCCAAATGTTTTCACAAACCCCCTAGTTTGGATCACGATTATTAGTCGCGATTAGGGGGCTTTAAGTAAATATTTATTTATATGTTTTTACAAAACCCCTAAATCGCGATCCAAATTAGGGGGTTTTCTGTAAATTTTCAGAATATCCCCAAATCTGGTTTGCGCCTTCCTGTCTGTTCTGAATCGCTGATGTCCATGACTTCCTGTCCGCCGCTGCCCGCCGGCGACGTGGACTCGGCGGAGATCTGAGGCTTGCCAGCCGGAGCGCCCGATCGCGTCTCCTCCTCCGCTTATCCCTCCTTGCCCAGCGCCATGTCTGCTGATGCTGAGGATTCCATTTGTGGGTGAACGAGCTACTCTAGATTACCCAGGCCAATCCATACACTGCTGCGTCAGGCCAACGTTTTGACCATCGTACAGTTGTACTGTACGCGCACAATGCAGTAGATCTGGCGTCCTCTGCGGCACTGAATATCACGTAGAGATCTCTCATCCCCAACTGCATGTCGCCCTGCTCGATGTCGATGACCATCGGTTGACTGTCTCTAGGCATTCGCTGCCAGTATGCGTACATACATGATCAGACACGGATTCAGACAGCAGATGCTACTGTCGCAGCAGTTGTGGCCAAGCCGATACCGGATCATGCTGCAACCTATTGCAGGCGCCTCGAATCAATCCTGCAGCTCCCAAGGGAGCAATGCATATGTGCCTGTCTGGACGCCAACGGCAATGGGATCCTGGCAGCTCTGAAAAACTGCAGATGCGGCAAGCGCAGGAGAACAGGAGGCAGAAGGGAGTTTTTGGTGTCTTTTCGTTTCAATCTTGCCGCCTTGTGAGTTGTCTCTCCTGTTCAGCTCGGATCCCATGCATTTGTGGTAGTATCCTTGTCTTGTTTTGCAGGGGGGGCGAAAAATTTGAGGCTTGGAGATGCAGGGATCAGAAACACACTGGACCACTAACCCTGGTGCAAACCATGTGGTTAACGCGCTGGCGGATACAGGAGGAGAGCGTGCAGAGGGATCCCCGGCCGGACTGCACACCTTGGCTGGCATGCTGGCGCTACAACCAGCTCCTCTGCATGTGTTATCATTCATCCCTGTCTTTTCTCCCCTACTCCTGTTTCAAGGGAGCTGCTGCATTTATGCTGTTTGGTTCTTGTGAATTCCTGGAAACTTTCGATTTTCTGCAAACCTGCAATACATTCGTTACTACTTTTGTAGTTTAAATGCTCGGTCCTTTTGGATAATTTGCAACTGTCTTAGAAGATCTAGATGCAAAAGACATGTTCTAACATGTAATTCTCTCTGCTCGTGTTGTCAGTTTCCATTGTTGATTCGATTTTGTTCCCAAGAAAAGCAGCTCCTACTGATACTGCAAGAAATTCCAGATATGATATACTCTTTTTCATGACATCATTTCAGTCAATAGCAGCTAGTAGTCCTAGTAGTGATACTGCAAGAAATACAAGTGTTAGCAAAATAATACAAGTTCAAGCTAATCTAGTAAACTTTTAACAGTGTTTAGGTTCATTGTGTACAGCAAATAATTTCAGCATGTGATAACCTTAGTTCCAATTAGCAAAGTATTGAGTTTGAAGCAATGTATACTTTTAACACTTCAAAGAAAGTACCGTTAAGAGTTCCTTTTGCAGACTTTCAGTTACTTATTTTGGATCCCTATCTGCTTATGGTTCAACAACTGTGCAGACTAGTATGATGCTTAATATAGATCAGCAACTTTTATTATGTATATATGGATCTGGTAAGAGGATATCCCATAATTCTACATTCTCCAGGCTGGAAGTTGGCCTGTTCTGAAGAGCATTTCTTATTGTGACAGCCATTGGATTCTCATCTGCAAGAGGACACAACGCATGTGCTGTTTATTTCTTTAATCTTGTTCCCTTTGGCCCTTGTGCAGTAACTCTGCTGCCCTGAAGATGTTTCTCTTCATATATATTACTAGCAAAACAACTGAACCTGCACCTTGGATCATGTCCAAAGGCAGTCTAGGTTCACTGCAGATGTTGTATCCATGTAAAAATATGATGATATAATACTAATATAGTATATTCTATCAAAGACCATTAAGGCTGAACTTAATTTATTTAGAGAACAAATGGATTTGATCACAGCTGTTCTCTTCAGACAGTTGAAGAACTGAGAGAGTCAATCTGATCCAGGCAACCTCATTTTTCTAGTAGCATCCAGAAGTTCAGATCAAAAAATACTTTCTGCAGAATGAAAGAATCTTAAATTTACAAGGGATAGATTTGTAACTAGAAATGTTCAGATGTCCTTCAATTTTCTATCTGGCGTGTGTGTGTATGCGCGAGCAAATCTGATAAACTATTGGATTCAGATTTGGATCTCGGAGGGAGAGTATCTGACTGGACCCCTTATTGCTAGCTATTAAAGCTCTCCTAGGACTAGAATTTATACAAGTTGCATGCTGCTAGCCTGCAAAGAGTTGTATTGCCCATTATTTCCTAAATCATTCAGATTCTGGAGTCAATTAAATGCACCACCTTTGTTACAAAGTTTTGCTGGAATGTTCTCCCAAAATGTTTGATTTTTTTTAATGGAATGTTCTCCCAAATAAAATGCTCATTTCTTGATCTGATGTAGGAATAAACTCTGAATCTCTGGAGAAAGAGTACTCAACTGTAAGTATAACCTGAAAATTAGTGGAAATAGGGTCTCCAATGTCCAAGCTACCAAATCAAAGAGTACAAGCCTGTAAAGTTTGTCCTCGTTTTTTGCATGAACACACCTCATTCATGTACAACTCATTGTGTCTCCCCGTTTTTTAAAGACTCTGAACGAACCCAATGGCCAATACACTTGGTGCTGTAGTTTGCATGTGGCTTGATAATGTAGCAGCACATTTCTCTGTGTATCTGCGTGATCAGCCAAACACACTTGTTTTTGCTGAGAACTACCCAATTTGCAGTATTTTAAGCTATAATAGGTGCTCATTTAGAAGCAACAACAACAACTTGTTGCCGCTTGCCAGCATAACAAAACTGTCTTTTGAGCATGCATAGCTAAGCACCACATGAGATGAGTTCAACTCAGTTGAACATACAGTATTTTCTTATGCAATTTGATCACTCCTCCGAACAACTCTTGTGCCAATATCTGCAACCATGAATTCCAGCTTCCCTCTTGAAGTAAAATCTTCAGTCTTCATCTGGTCGCTCTTCACCACTTCAGTCAGTTACATGGAAAAATAAAATCTTTTTTCAGGGACAGACTTTCACTTTGTGGTGACAGGGAGCTTTTGGGAGGCCGGAAAGCGAGCGCTTCCGCTTCCTTTTCGGACGTCCATGGCCTCCTACACCACACCACACTAGGTAACAAGTGCATCATACTGCTCGGCTTTCCAGCCTATCATGGACTCATGGTCAGTCAAAGGAAGCCCTAGCTAGCCCGTGATCCCCACTCGCAAAGCTCGCTCGCGTTAATAACAGCTGGAGTAGCTGCTACCAGTAGCTAGCGCAGGACAGCCACGGGCACCACCGCCGACTGATGACTAGATCAGGGTCCGGCCTGGCCAATTATGCTGCTAGTTGAGTTGCCACGTTTCTGAATTCTGACCATCAGAAAGTTGTTCCATTCAAAGCCTTGGTCTCCCGATTGAGATGAAATAGGGAAGCTGATCTCATCCTACTACTATTTCACTGTTGACCAAGAGCACATGATCAGCAACAGTCTCTGATTGACCGCTCATTGTTGGTTTCATCCTCCTGCACGTTCGCCGTATGCATGTGCAGCTCTCGCTGCACTGGCGTTGTCGTCGATTTAAATTATCACCTCATCGCTTGGTAAAACGGAAGCGAAGAAATGGGAAGAACCGTCTAAAGGCAGGCACTGATCCGTTCTTTCCAGGTGAAAGATTCCACATGCACAGGCTGCACTGAAAAAAAAAATTGTTTCAGCAGCTGAAGAAGTTGCAGGCACCATCCGGCCACCAATTGCCATGTGGGGAGGTTACGCTTGCGCATCAACCACATCGCATCCGTTCCGACACCCACCTGGGCGGGCGGCGTCTTCTTGCTCCTCTCTACCTCCTGTTGACGAATTGCATGCCGCTCTCCTTGTCTTTAAAGAGCCGGCCGGTCAGCTCGTGAAGCTTGCGATCGAGGCGCAAGCTCTCCGTTGGCCCTAGCTAGGAAGCCGGTGGCGGCGGCGTTGTTGAGCTGCAAGAGAGTTGAGAGTGATCCGGCGCTCACTTGCTTCATTGATGAATGCCGAAGCTATAGAAGTCCCTGCTCGTTCCGAGGTTCGTACGATTCATCCGCGAGATGATACTTGATTTTATATTCTTCGCCGCACGTCTCCCGGTCGATGTATTTGAGCTGGCTCTCCTCTCTGACTGCTCGATCGTGGGTTGCACGTTTATTTGCAGGTTCGATGCCCCGGTCGCCCGGATGGCATTGTCAACCCCGGTGGTAGCCGGCATTGCGGCCGGCGCCGCCGCGTTGCTGCTGGCGGCCGTCCTGGTCGCGGCGTGGTTCGTCAGGCGGCGGCTCAGGGCGCGGCGTGACCGGAGCTCCGACACTGGCTCGTCCGAGGCTCCTCCCACGCTGGGTACGAGACCGTGCTGCTCCTCGCCTGCAGTTCATGCACGAACACCGTCTGCAAATTTTGTCGCGTCGCCGCCGCTTACGTGTGATGGCTTGCTGATCAGCGGAGTGGGGCCGGTTCGGCCGGACCTCGTCGGCGCCGGAGTTCCACGGCGCCAGGCAGTTCTCGCTGGAGGAGGTGGCGCACGCCACCAAGAACTTCGCCGAGGCCAACCTGGTGGGTGCCGGGAGCTTCGGGCTGGTGTACAAGGGCCTGCTTCTCGACGGCACCGTCGTCGCCATCAAGCGCCGCGCCGGCGCGCCGCGGCAGGACTTCGCCGATGAGGTAAAGCAAAAAAATCGCGGCACCGTGCCGTTTTCAGTTACCGATCAACACAAATTGTTTCTGAATTCTGAACTGCCCAGCGCCTTGTGCACCATGGCCATCTTCAGTACATTTGATGAAATTTCGTCACTTGACTGAAACATACACCGATCCCTTGTGAAATGCAGGTCAGGAGGCTATCAGAGATCTGGCACCGCAATGTCGTGACGCTGATCGGCTACTGCCAAGAAGGGGGTCTACAGATGCTGGTGTTCGAGTACCTGCCCAACGGCAGTGTGAGCGGCCATTTGTACGGTAATGAGCAAAGCTTATGAATGCTAACTGCAACCTTCTGTCTCCCTGAATGTTGCATGAACACTGTGTTGTATTGTATGTGTGTTGTTCATCAGACACCGGCAAGGAGCCCATGACAAGGCTGGAGTTCAAGCAGAGGCTCTCCATAGCCATTGGAGCAGCTAAAGGTTACAAGACCATCTTTTACATCCCTCATGATGATTAATGCACTCGAAAAACTGCAAGGTGTTAAACAGACAGTTTCTGAAGTCTGAATTCTGAATTGCAGGTCTGAATCACCTGCACACCCTGGCGCCTCCGTTGATCCACAGGGATTTCAAGACGAGCAACGTCCTGGTCGACGAGAACTTCATCGCGAAGGTGTCTGACGCCGGAATCGACAGGCTGCTGCGAGGGTTTGAAGGCGCCGCTCCGCCGAATGTCAGCGTCTACCAAGATACAGAGTGAGTCTGAAACTCTGAATGACCTGCACTTGGCATTTCTATCAGACTATCGCAGTAGGACTTTATAAAGGACTCATGCAAAATTTCCTTCACAATTCTTATCACGCATTTTTTTGTGTGTTTGTTTCTAGGTTACATTCATTGGCCCAACTTTCTGAAAGCAGCGACGTATACAGCTTTGGGGTTTTTCTTCTGGAGCTGATCACTGGCAGGGAAGCTGCCGGCTTAATTCCACCAGAATCCAAGGAACCTCTTGCTCATTGGGTAAAATCTCCAACCTCAACTTCCAGTAAAGAAACTTATATCCGATTTTAGACTAGTAAATAAAGCCCATGATCTTGCCTGACTAGAAAAGTTCTTGTGAATCTGTCAGATGGAGGCACATTTCAGCTCGAACGAGCTGATCGACCCCAGGCTGGGAGGGAGCTTCACATCGGAGGGCATGATGGAGCTGGTGGGCCTGGCATTCCAGTGCCTGAGCCCCTCGGCGAGGCGTCGGCCCAGGATGCGGCTGGTGGCGGCGGAGCTGGACCGGATCCTGGAGAAGGAGATGACCCTGACCACCGTCATGGGCGACGGCACCGCCATCGTCACGCTCGGCAGCCAGCTCTTCACGTCCTGATCAGGACAGCATCAGCATTCATCAATCCAAACGGAGCCAGGCGGTACAGACAGCACCGCGGAGGCGAGGGAGACAAGCTTTTGAATGACGCGTACATCTCGCCGCTCGGCTCCGGCACCGGGCGCGGCGGCGGCGGCGTCCGTCCTTGCAGCGCACCTCCCGTTGATGTCCTCGCGCGTCGCGTCGCTCGCTTCCTTCCCCAGAGCTGGCGCAGGATCTCAAGGGGTTCTCCGTCTTGGAATAGGGGCAGCGGAAGCCTCGGCGGGCTCGCCGTCGACGTCAGGGATCGGCCGCCGGCGACAGGAAAGGGAGCAGCGGATCACAATATTTTGCAGGAAGGCCCCTGAAATGGATCGCGATCCAAATTAGGAGGTTTTATGTAAATACGAATTTCCAGATTGTCGTAAAACACCCCACTTATTTGCACAAACACCCCAGTTCAAAATCGGATTTGCACCTCTCTCCCTCTACCCTGGTGGCCGTGGCTTCCCGTCCGCCGTCGCCGTCGCCGCCGTAAACGTGGTTTTGCCTCATATACGAGGCCGGTGGTGCAAGCAAAGCCCCGATTGCATCTGCTCTCCGTCTACTCATCCATGTCCCGCGGGCCGCGGCCGGCGACCTGTCTGCTGCTGATGCCAATGATTCCGTTTGCTCGAATCTGGAACCAACAGGACAACCGACACCTGGGAACAAGTGCCGCTGTTCTGTACATCCTGGAGAGGTGGACGCTGGAAATCGAAACAGCGCCGCCCGGTTGGTCGTCAAGCTGTCTGCGGCCGGGCATGGCTTGGCTCGGGGTGAGCTCGTCGGCGACGGGGAGGACCAACGGCTTTCCGACGATGGGGTGCCGCCATGCCATGACGAACTGCTTCGGTGTTCTCAGCCTTCGTCGAGGAAAATTTCAAAGAGGGAACAGACAAACTTGTGTCTCTTATCTTATCCTCTTCCATTTTCTTCATGTGGGGTGCGGTGTACTAGACAACTAGAGTGCCTCTCAATTTGAAAACATTTCTTCATTTATCACAAGAGTTCACTGTTGGCTTCCATCATCGATCGATTCAGAAAAACATGTATGTAACGACAGATAGCAAACGAAGTAGCATAAACAATTTATTTCACAATTACAGGAGTTCAAAAGCACAAACATATCGACTATGTATACATACATTCTACTATATGCTTGCTGGTACCAGGCAAAAATCCGAAAACAGCACCCCCACAGCTAAGGGTAATGGTAACCAAGAAATCTACATTTCAGGCATGGGTACCATGCCAGTTGCAGCATGTATATCTTTTTTTTTGATGAAACAGCATGTATATCATATAGACATATACGGATTATTCCATACACTTCAAATTATCGACTGGATGGTTGAACAAATGAGGCATTAGGCCTCAGTTAACTACATCAAGAACCAGCTTGCGAGACTTGAAGATGGACCACTTCATGCGCCGGTAATATGCAGCTTGCAGAAGAGCGAGCGAGAGCAGGAAAATCCATTTGACTCCCATCTAATACAGAATCACGAGATGAAATATGCAATTAGACGCACAAGTTATACTTGGCAATCAGAACAGGATAATTATGCCGGGATGTTGCAAGAAGATACCAGCTTTCTCTCTTCCATCTCAGGCTCCGCCGCCCATGATAAGAATGAGACAACGTCTTTACCCATCTAGAATTTGCATATGAGAATAATACATCCTTCAGTTTGATGCCCAAACTTGATTCCACGGTGCTGGTTGTAAAGGATGAGAGTCACCTGGGCCTCTGTTGCAGGAGTTCCGTCTTCATACTCGACAGCTCCATCCATCAGCATCTTGGGCATCGCGATCGCGCCACCAGGAAAGTAGGGATTGTAATGCAAGCCTTCACGAATCTAAATTTTAAATAAAAAACAGAGGGTTATGATACAAAAATAAGTCAACTGTCAAAATACAGTATATTCTATGCTGTGTTCAACATTCAAAACTAACAGCAGGAGAAAGGAGGAAAATGCAAAGCTGCTGAAAGGATCTGCATAGCTTGTGGGTTACTAGACCCTACCTATACAGGATGACCCACACATAAAAGGGCTCTTTACCAGCACTAAAAGGTAAAGAATAGAACCTTAAAACAAACATCTGAATGCTTAATTAGTTATAAAGAAACTTGTATGCATCACCACAGGAAGACCTGCATAATTGGTGAAGACTAACAGAAATAGATAAACAACATTGTCATGGATTAAAGTTGAAGCCCCAGTAAAGGTTACGCATGAGTGAAGCCTGAAGCGATATCATGTGGCAATGTCAGTCCAATTTATCCATATACTAGTTGATACAAAACCATATCGCAAGCACAAGATAGTACTTATTTTCTACACATCTAGGAAAGTAAACAACAGGAGAGCACACACATGAGAACAACCAAAGTCCATCAACACAAAAAATGTCCAAACATTTATGGCAAAGAAGGCTACCGAAACACCAGCAGGTGGATCACGATAGCCAGTGAGCAGAGCAAAAACGTAGTTCTGGCCATTGTGTCTGGCCTGCAAATATGTATTAGCAAGAGTTAGACACAATCACACAACCCTCAAATGTCACATTACATCAAATGCACCAGTCTCACCTTTGTGATTAGACTGAGGTCTGGGGGGTATGCCCCACCATTTGCATAACGAGCTGCTTGCTCATTTGCATATGGTTGTGGAAAACGGTCACTTAGCTTACCCGGGCGTGTGAACATTTCGCCTTCATCATTAGGACCATCGACCACCTCAATCTCAGCAGCCATTGCCTTTGTTTCCTCTTCCGTATAGGCAACACCAACCAGATCCCGGTATGAAATCAAGGACATCGAGTGACAGGAGGCACACACTTGTTGATAAACTTGATGCCCACGCCTTATTCTGGTCATATGTTTTTCCATGAAAATTAAAGAGAAAAAACATTCGCAGATAATAAGAGCAAATACCTCAGCAGGATGGCTGAATGATATCAGTTTCATGTTCAACAAAATCATGTCTATTTTTTAACTTACGATGCATGATCATAAGAGCTAAGAATGCCAGCATGTGGCCAGGGATAGCTTGGGGCTTCCAATCCATGCTCTGCTTCATCTGATGCAGATGCTATCGTAGCGAAGCTTAGAAGCCCAGAAGCACCAACCCCAAGAATAGACAATGCTCTCAATCCAATGGATCCAACAGACTCTTCATGATTTATCCGGGGTGAAGAAGGCAGAAATGGACCCTGCAAAAACGGGAATCAAGCATCCTAGTTTATTACAGCACTGTTAATCCATACAGGCAAAATGGCAATCCATCTTGGGTAACAGCCAAGATGGACTTCAGCACAAGACATTTTAAAGAATTAATCGGTGCACAGCACTCATATTACAGGAGCTACAATTACTGAGATGTGGTCCCATCGTTAATAAACGCAAAATATTTTACAGCATCAGAAACAGACGCTTACAGATGGATGGTGGCGAAATGCTTTCTTCAAGAGCTGGCTGATGCCCACGCCCTTCCCAGCAGCCATCTAAATTGTCTTGGCGTTGAAGGTGACGAGCTGCGATCACTAGCGAAAGGAAACTAGTAAAGGCTAGTGATTCAAGGCGGACAAAAACACTCTTGGACCAATCCGACCAGGCAAGGTTGAACCTTCTTACCGAGAAATAAAGAAATCAGTCGAAGTATGGAGGGATCCCTACTCCGACAGCAAGTCCTGTGGAGCAGTCGCGGCGGATGAGGACACCTACAACAGTCAACACAAGGACTCTGGTGGCGGCAGAAGGAGGCACGAGTGCCCGGCTGCCGTCAGGGGAAGAGGATCGATTCGTCGGTCAGGGGCAGTAGTAGGATTTGGCCATTTGGGAAGGGTGGATTCACGCGCGAGCAAAGACGTTGTGGCATTTCGAGGACCGTGTGTGCGAGGGAGGGGTTGGGGACAACTGGATGGAGAGCTGCACTAACACGTAGGTCCGTGTTCTTGACTTCCACATCGAAATATCACATCAAGTCATTAACCGTAATTTGCAAAATATTATGATAAAAATCTTCGCATGAAATGCAATATCGCAAATTTTTTCCAGCTTTCGTACATAATCTTCGCATGGACTACTAGGGGTGGAAGTTTGGAGATGACGATCATGTGATCGAACCAGATAGTATGTTTTTTAATTGAAGAGCAAAATTTTATAAAGTTGCATTTAATAAAACTGTAAAAAGTATCACATATTTCTTATTTTCTTTTAGATCAAAGACCACTTTGGCCCTGCTATACTGAAAGCATAGAAAAGGTTCAGGCTGGGGTTACCAGCTTACAATCCATGGCACTACACCAGATTTCTCCCGCAAAGTTCCCCTCCTGTTCAATCCTTCTCTCCAACTAGAGTGTTCTCACCTTCTGTTCACGGCTAAAATACCTAGAGATTTGTTAAATTTTGTAGGAGCTCATTCCTTACGTGGAACTACCACCACTAGAGATTTTCTTACAGGATTAAAATCCTTTCAAATTCATCCATTTTTTTTCTCAATCGAGAACATGACCAGAACGAAAGCGTCGAAGTGAAGTGACACGGTTGCTGCCCGACGCAGCAGGTGTCTCGGGAGGCGCAGTCCACATGTCCCCCGCCGCTTCCGCGCCGGTCTTCTCCCACCTTCCCCGCCCCCTCACCCTTCCTCCAACTCCAATGCTCTCCACTCTTCTCCTTCGCCATCGCCTAACCGCCGCCGCCGCCTCCTCGCCGACCCGCTCGCCTCTCCGCGTCCTCGCCGCCGCCGCCGGCATGTCTTCGTCCGCGTCCGCGTCCTCGTCCTCGCCCCACGGCGGGCGGAAGCCGAACCGCCTCGCCGCCGAGCACAGCCCCTACCTGCTGCAGCACGCGCACAACCCGGTGAGGAGTGCCCTTCTGTTCGTGCGTGCGGCCGGAAGGGATTCCGTGGATAGGATAGTGCCAAGTGGGTATTGAGCTCTCGCTTCTCTTAATTTGACTTGGTGCAGGTTGATTGGTATCCCTGGGGGGACGAGGCTTTCGAGAAGGCTCGCGCCAAGGACGTCCCCATCTTCCTCTCAGGTATGAACTCTCCTGATACAATCGGGTTAGATCAGTTGCCGTGTGTAGCTGCGTAGTGCCAATGTGTGACATGCCAAATTGTTGTACATAACAGTGTAATAGTGATGTCGTCAAGAGAAAATTAAGCTGAAATGTCGCCGAATTCATCAATTTAGTTTCAGCCAAACCAAAAATGTTCTCTATCTGACATTCTTATTTTGCTTTGACAAACGTGAATGTACCCGTGAAGTTGGCTATAGCACATGCCATTGGTGAGTTTTTATTATCCCCATATATTTATTCTCTTGGCATTATGCATTCTGTTATTTATGACTTCTACATCACATGTTCGATGTTAACTTCAGTTTCTGTTAATTTCTTTGGGGGCTGAATTCCAAAGGTGTCATGTGATGGAGGTGGAGTCCTTTGAGAATGAGGAAGTGGCAAAGTTGCTGAATGATTGGTTTGTTAGCATCAAGGTAATAAAACATTTACTTCGTTCGATCCCACTCGCACCCTGTATCTGATGTCAAATTCAAAAAAAATAAAAACTGTATGTGTGGAAGTTACGCACACGCAATGTGACCATACTGCTTTGTTTCTGATCATTAGTTTTGACAGGTTGACCGTGAAGAACGCCCAGATGTTGATAAGGTAATCTCTTTTGGTGTGCCTGTGCATTAGTTCCATTTCTAGGAAGTTGCAAACTTGCAATTCCTTCTTTACCCCTTATTTTGTGTGGTTAGCTCAAAAAGGTCTTTAAGTGTGTTTGTTTGGGTGCCACACAAGGTTATTTCTCGACTATAACCTCACATATTTAGGTATATATGACATATGTATCGGCACTACATGGTGGCGGCGGTTGGCCTTTGAGTGTCTTTTTGTCACCCAATTTGAAACCATTGATGGGTGGTACCTACTTTCCACCAGATGATAAGTATGGAAGACCAGGCTTCAAGACTGTTCTGAGGTATTAGCTGAAGTACATAATTTCTGAAATTTTGAAGTTATTACTGCAGGAGCTCAGCTTCTAATTATTTACTGCATAACTTCTCTTCAGGAAGGTCAAGGAAGCCTGGGAAACTAAACGTGACGCGCTCGAGCGTACAGGAAATCTGGTCATTGAACAACTTGCAGATGCATTATCTGCGAAGGCTAGCTTTCAGGATCTGCCAAATGATCTGGCTGATGTTTGTGTAGATCAATGTGTTGAAAAGGTTTGAAAAGTACCTGATTGCATATTATTTTGCACCACCATCCTGATACATTTTCATACAAACTACCATCAAAATTGACTAATTGGTATAACTATACTGCAGCTACTAAATCATATCTTCTCCAAGATGCTGAGCCCTAGCTCCTGATTTACGCCATTGTTTATTAAGCTACCAAAAATCCTTAACTCATTGCCATAGCTTGGTCAGACATGACCTCTGGAATCTCAGCTTCCTTTTTAGCTCCTATTTTTCTTAACTAGCTAATTTATATAGCATATAGTCCTAAGTTGCTACATGGATTCTGCTCTGCTATTCTAACTTTCGATGAGTGCCAGTCTCTAGTGTGGTTGAGCTTCTAAGACTTAGTGTGGATAATTTTAAACTTGGTCTCACATTTAATTTCAAAGGAATTAAAACAATCTGGAATCTGGTATGTAGATATGTCTTCACAACATTCTTGAGTATGTGGTTGATTAATTCTCATGTTTTACTTGGTCAGTTTATGGACATGATTTTCTTGTCCTGCATGGACAGATTTCAGGATTATAATTCAAATATAAGCTTACTGAAACTTGTCCCTGTCACCATGTACCTTTGAAGCAGCCAAACTAACCATATAAATGCAGCTTTTTGAATGCATTGAGACAATATTGCTAAAAATGTTGTTGACATAGTTCTACTTATACAGATAATTTGGAAGCCATGGATTTTACGTCAACAATCTGTCCTCCATCATTTTCCTTGATAGCTTTTCACCTTATGTCCTTACAGTTAGCAAGCAGTTATGATCCGAAATTCGGTGGATTTGGCTCTGCGCCCAAGTTTCCAAGACCAGTTGAAGATTATATAATGCTCTATAGATTTCGTAAACTCATGGAAGCTGGGAAAGAGAGTGAAGCCCAGAATATAAAGAAGATGGTGACTCACACATTGGACTGTATGGCAAGAGGTGGAGTTCACGACCACGTCGGAGGTGGCTTTCACAGATATAGTGTGGATGAGTGCTGGCATGGTAAGTTGGCCCTGAGCTCAAGGAGAAATTTCTTTTAAGTGCTTTGCAGAATTCTCCTCTCACATGCCCTCTTCAAATTCAGTTCCGCATTTTGAGAAGATGCTGTACGACCAGGGGCAGATAGTAAATGTATACTTGGATACATTTCTGATTACGAGGGATGAGTATTATTCTACAGTTGCATGCGACATACTTGATTACTTGAGGAGAGACATGATAGGAAAAGAAGGTGAAATTTTCTCAGCAGAAGATGCTGACAGTGCAGAATATGAGGGTGCTCCAAGAAAAAAGGAGGGAGCTTTTTATGTGTGGACCAGTAAAGAGGTACATCTATTTGAACTTTTCGTCTACTTTTCAACATAATCATAATGTATACTTCTGATCATTCCCTAGAAAATGGGCCAAGGGTTCAAACTGGCATACCATTATCAAGATCACATGAAGTCTGCGTGCTAAGCTTGAGTCCATCTATGGAGTTTTGCACTTTGCAATGCCGTTGCTTCGGACTTGATTTGCAGATGTTGAAGCTCTTGACACCTACTTGCATTCAGTTTGATGAACATTGTGGTCGCTACTGTCTATTTAGGATATTTTTTTGTTTCACAATGCTATAATTACTCCTAGTAATTACACTTCAGGAACACTGCACTAAATTTTTTTAGTTTTGAGTTTTTGCAGTTTTAATGTTTGGATTTCCACCTAAAGAGTAATAATAATATATATATAAAGTTTCAACAAGTTGCGACCAAAAATTGGGGTTGGGCTCGGAGGGTTCTAAAGCCTCATTGATACCTGCTTGTTGATAGGCGTCATTTCATTGAATATCTGTATAGTATATCATGTTCTCTTCATTGGCTTAGAACTTGTTTCATGCTTAATATGCTCATGTTTACAAAGATCGAGGACACACTTGGGGAGAACGCAGAGCTATTCAAGAACCATTACTATGTTAAATCATCTGGCAACTGTGACCTTTCACCAATGAGTGATCCCCACAATGAGTTCAATGGTAAAAATGTGCTGATAGAAAGAAAACCAGCTTCTTTGATGGCATCAAAGTTTGGGAAATCTCTTGATGAATATTCTCAAGTCCTGGGGGCTTGTCGGCAGAAGCTGTTTGATATCCGGTCGAAAAGGCCAAGACCTCATTTGGATGACAAGGTTCTCTTTTACCTGTCCATCTCTTCTCATTTTAATCTAGCTACAATCTACTAACTACAATTAGTTTTAGGTTATTGTTTCATGGAATGGACTAGCAATATCTGCTTTTGCAAGGGCTTCACAAATTCTGAAGTCAGGACAAACTGCAACCAGATTCAATTTCCCAGTAGCTGGAAGCAATGTGAGGCTTTACACTTCTTCCTCAGGATAATGCATTCCATCATCTTTCATTTACAGTCTTACTGTAAAATTTGTGTACATAATCAATATGGCGTGACCTCCAGTACTCATTTTGCTTACTTCTATTTTCGTGCCATGTGTTATGATAGTTTCCCCTGTCAAAACCAATTCGTGGGAACCCATGATAATATTTTCAGAACTATTAAGTGGGAAGTGACTCTGGTAGTGCACCTTGTCAAAGGAAGTACCATGATGTTCTGTATCATATTTGAACCAGTTATTCCATTTATTGCTTCATATTTATTTCTTTGCTGCCATATCTTGTGTATGGGAGGAAATTGTGTCAGATATATTTGTCTTCATAAGCTCCAGACAGCCAGACCACAATGTTATTTACTCAAAAGTCTCCAACTATAGCTATGAGCACGTGAATTTGTTTCTTGACAAGTTATATTTCTGGACATTTTTGCAGCCAGTTGAATATCTAGAAGTTGCAGAAAAGGCAGCGAACTTTATAAAGGTAAAACTTTATGATGCAAGCTCAAAAAGGCTGCATCATAGCTATCGCAATGGGCCATCAAAAGCACCAGGATTTTTAGATGATTATGCCTTCCTAATCAATGGCTTGCTGGATCTCTACGAATTTGGTGGAAAGATAGAGTGGCTTCTGTGGGCTATACAATTGCAAGTAACGCAGGCAAGTTAGTTGTACTTGAACACTTCATTGTTGTATCTTTGCTTTATTAATCCATATATTACGTCCTGTCGAGTCATAACTTTTGTCATCTGTAGGATGAGTTGTTCTTGGACAAACAAGGAGGTGGATATTTTAATACTCCTGGAGAAGACCCTTCCGTTCTCTTGCGTATTAAAGAGGATTATGATGGTGCGGAGCCATCTGGTAACTCAGTTGCAGCAATCAACTTGATCAGATTATCCAGTATACTTGATGCAGCAAAATCTACTGGTTACAAGCGCAATGTCGAGCATCTCTTGGTATGTGGTTATTTTATGCTTAGGTTCATATGCAGTTATGCATTACATTTTAGTAGCAGCCATTATGATGTCATAGTAATTTTCGTTTTGTAGTAATATAATTCTTGTCACTAGAAGATGATGATGATAGGATAGGGAATTTTCTTTTCTTGATGACATGTTGGGTGGATACAGTTTTATCCTATTGAAACAGGCATCAATATTAGAACTTCTTCCTAACATGAGGCTTGGCTAGACGTTGTGATCTTAATGTTTTAAGCAAAATATTCTAGCTTCATCACGTAAGAGTTCCAGAAGACCAGAATGCTTCTACATACAAGCAGTCATGTTTCGAGCAATATATCTTTGAACAACTTATTTGCTTATGTTTGCTGTTTGCAATTGTTGCTTCACAGGCGGTCTTTGAAACAAGACTACGACAGCTTAGTATAGCATTGCCTTTGATGTGTTGCGCAGCAGATATGCTCTCTGTTCCATCGAGGAAGCAGGTTGTACTGGTGGGGAAGAAAGAATCTGCAGAATTCCAGGACATGGTAGCAGCTACATTTTCGTCATACGATCCGAACAGAACAGTGAGTGACGATTGTTCTGAAGTCAAATTGTTTCATTTTGGTTGCTTACTGTCCGCTAATTATGCACATAAGGACCTAATGTTGATTAGATGTTTTGTAGTCAATTTATCTGACAGTTTTGCATTTGTTTGATTCATGTACGAAGTCGATACAGGTGTTATTCCTTCAAATCTATACATTCTTCCATGCATAATTTTTTGGTAGCTAGTTATATCATACTCACTTTGGGCACCTTATTGTTGAACCAGGTAATTCAAATCGATCCCAGGAACACACAAGAAATGGAATTCTGGGACAGCAACAACACAAATATCGCGCAAATGGCACGGAGCAGTCCACCGGGTAACCAAGCCGTGGCGCATGTGTGCCAGGACTTCAAGTGCAGCCCACCCGTGACCTCTCCGGAGGCGCTCCGTGAGCTGCTGAACAAGACATTGGCCGCTGCAAGTTCAGCTGCCTGAAGCGTCTTCCTGCTGCAAATCTGTGTAGATATTTGATAACATGAAAAGTCGTTTTGGACCTGTTTATCAGCCAAGGTTCATATATAGACTGTTGAAGCCTTCGCAGCTGTATATAGATCAATAGATGTTCACAATAAAGCACGTACTGAAATGCTTTCATTTTCATCGCTTGCTTGAGTTAACAATTTCTTTATGTATAAAAAAATTACCATCACGGCAAAACTAGGCAAGACAGCAGTAGGAGAAAGCTGACCGTAAGAATAAGATAATGCATATTTCCATTACATAGCTCTCAGAAAAATTACAGAGCATGCATGTAAATATACCAAACGGAAAACTTAGCGTAACCGCACCGTTCTGACGGTTTATTTAGGCTAAAAATAATATTAACAAGGAAAGCCATCTCTACAAGCTGAAACTAGAAGCACACGAGGATGCAGCATCTCTTCTCCACGAGCCTTTTAACTCCAGAACAAAGCCGCAGGTAGCACTGAAAAGAAAACGAAATAGAGTTCGTAGGAAAGATTATAAAAGTTTAAATCATATTCCCTATTCCCTTGTACGTTAATCCCACGAGATACCTTACCTACTTGTGCATACGAACAAATGAAAACCATCTAACTACGAAACTCAGACAATTTAAATCTAGCGCAGACTCACCATGCTTCATAGCAACCAGGTATCCACATGAACTTGGCAATGGGCATACGGCTAAACATAGTATATCATGCCCACTTCTATCAGGCTAATGTGCGGAATGTGCAGTGTGACCGATGGACCTCTGCAGTTCTTCCGGAGGAAAGAGTAGCCAACATCAATAGCAAACTTCTTCAGGAAACTTGAACTCCTCCTAGCTTTGATATAAGAATGCCCCATGATGTATGCGACCCCAGCATGTTTCGCTTCCACAAGTGCCATGAGCTCATCTTTCACTTGCTGACCCATATCATCATCCTCTGGAACCTCAAAGCGAACACGACGCCGTCGGCTTACGCTTGGGTATTCTTGCTCGTAAGAGGACTGCAGACTCCGAAGGCTCTCTGATTTGCTGCTCCTTGTAGTCAAGGAGTCAGCTAGGCCATTGAAATCTCTCATGGCCAATGGAGTGCCAGCATCATCAGTCGTTGTTATGACTGCCATCCTTCCTTCATTAGCAGTATCATAACCTGCTGAAGAAGAAGCATCCTCAGCTTCCATCATAATGAACTTTGCTATACTCATAACTAACATGTTCTCAAAATTGTCGTCGTCTCTCTGCACATCTTTGTAACCATATCTAACAATGCAACGGTACATCCGATATTCTTTAGGTCCAATCCTACCCACAAGGTATCGCTCATCTGGTGAAACGTATGGCACTGGTACTGACTTCACGCAAAGAAAGACTAGGACTTCATGGAAGGCAGGGAGATTAGTGACAAAATGTGAGAAGATGGAGGGTACACCAGTCACCAGCTCTGTATAAATCAATCCAATACCAGGAACCCGAACTATGCCAAGGCTTGGACCCAGAGACAGGATTGATCTCATTGATACTTTGTTCTGTAGGTCAAATTGGTATTTCCTCCTTAAACCATAGTGCCAGATGTACATGACAGACATGAATATGAAAGCAAGCACAAGAGGCACCCATCCTCCCTGAGGAACCTTCATGAGAGATGACGAAAGATATACAGCTTCAATGGATCCAAAGAAAGCCAGAAAAATTAGGGCAAATATTATGTTCCTTTGCCAAACAAAGATGACAATCAATGCCATCAAGAATGTAGTGACAAGCATAACAGTCATGCATGCAATACCTGGAAACACAGAAAATTACAGCGTTTAGACTCCCAGTGCATGAGAATGTTGGGAAAATGTTTTTTTTATAAAAAAACTACAGACAAGAAAGATCTTGAAGCTTGCAAATCAACGAAAAGCTCACCATAGGCATTGCCGATAAGAGTAGTGTCACGGAATGCAACCGTGACAGCTACGCAGAGCACCATAAGGATCCAATTTATTTCTGGAATATATATCTGCCCATAGATCCACCTCGATGTGTGGACAACCTTCACTCGTGGGAAACATCCCAAAGCTTGGCACTGTTTCACAATGGAGAACGTTGCTGAAATTACAGCTTGGCTACCAACAACTGCGGCGAGTGTGGCCACCACGAATACAGGCCAAAACACAGGTTCTGCATGACATTCCAAACTTAAATTACACTGTCCAGGAAAAAAATGAAGGAAAGGGGTGGGGTGGGGTGGGGGGAAGAGACGCAAACCTGGGATAGTATCATAAAAACCTGTCGGCATGTGAAAAGTGTTCTTGGATAGAAATGCAGCATGACCCATATATTGTAGTATAAGGCATGGATATATGACAGTAACAAAAGCCACCTGAGGCAAAGGAGAAAACAATTGTACGCTTAAACATGATTTTTCTTCAGAAGAGGGAGCATAGTTCAACAAAACATAAGCTGTAGCCTTGTAAGTACAAACTAGACAAGCAATTAAAATCTTAAAAGAATTCCCAATTAACTAGGCTAGGCTTCTTTCGGGTTTCTGATATGTTGCAAATGTGCAGGTTATATCCATTTCAAATGAGCATGTTGAATAGATTTGTTTCACGTATATTTTGTTTTGTACATTAACTTTGCTGCTGTTTCTACAATGAAGCATATAGATTATATCTGATTTATTTTTCATGTCTGCTTCACCATGCAACACAACCACCAAACAAAATTACAGAACAGGAAGGATATATCCAAAAAGAGTGTGTATATTTTCCAGTGGAAAAACTAACGAACAGAGGATCATGCTATTTCAACTTACCCTGACAGAGGCACTTGTGAAGTGACCAAGGTCAGCAAACATTGCTTCACTGCCTGAAAAGTGGAAAATAGAGCTGGTGTTTAAATCCTAACTGCATACGGGTAAAAAGAAGCATTATAGACAAACATGATACATCACCCCCACTGACCACTGTAGGGTTGGTAGTAACTAACCTGTCATTGAAAGAAGAATCCCTCCTAAAGCAATCCAGCCATCTTTACCTGTCTTCCTAAAGAACTTAACCATATAATACGGAGAGAGAGCTTGATATATATTTGGGTTCCAATGAAGTATGTTGTATAAACCAATTCCACCAATGGAAAACAGCCAGATGATGACAATTGGTGCAAACATGAATGCAACCTTCTGAGTACCTCGGTGCTGCAAGGCAAATAGACCAACCAATACAATGCACGAAAGGAGAACTACAGAACCTGGAAAGGAAAAAAAATTTGCATCTGAGGCACAATATGATCCATTTCTGAAGTAAATTAGTGTTTCAGAAAAGCATGACAGAGAATCTCAGTATATGCGATGACAGAGGTATAGTAGTAGGGGGGAAAGGAATGTGACTTTTAGTTCATCCAATCATATTCTATGATAATACGAGCAAAGCATACACAGTTCCATGATTAGAGTTCTAAAAATTGTATTTTTGTGATAATTTTGAGAACATAAGTGTAGGTCTTTAAAATTTACTCAATTTATCAAGGTAATTCACATATTACAGTAAATTTGCAACCGCTAGTACTCCCACAGCAACACTGTGTGTTTTAGTATTTTTGCAGCAAGGGGTTATGAATTCACAGAGATGATATGTACTTACGATGCTCTAAACCAGTAGCTCGAACTTGCAATCCAGACATAGATGACAGAACTGCAAGAAAAGAACAAGCAGAATGAAGCACGATAAATACACAGAAAAGGTTGATGATTGCAGTTTTGCATACATGAGTATTGGCAATCAGATAGATTATTGCGGTAGTAAGTATCCACCTGAGATTGCTGGGGTAAGGATACCATCACCAATCACCATGCTAGCGCCACATAGAACTATGAGAAGAAGCACGGTTCGCATTTTTTTGTGCTTCTCTAGAAACCTTCTTAGCCAAGGTGCAGATCCATTGCGAGGAGCAAACCCATTTCTGTAGTATGTCGATAGTTCCTCATCAGCTGCTTGTTGATTTGGAAGCAAGCTAAGTTTTGCATGCCTGCAAAGGAGCGAATACAATGCAAATGGTCCACCTACAAAAGTGTAAGCAGCTAATTATTTGTTTGTCCTCAAGTGACCAAAGATAAAAGTGCCAAAATAGGCCTTGTTTCAGAAGATAGGTTAAAGGATAAATTTGTTTACGATTCATCAAGATGACCAACTATAACCATATATTTGTGTCGAATTACAACAAAGTTATTCCAGACATAAAAAGGTAGAGAGGTTGTTTAACAAGAGATCTATACGCACCTTCGCCATTATCATCAGCACTCAAGACAATAGTGACATACTTCAGCAAAGGAATAAGAGTGAATGTCCAAAAGATGAGGGAAAGCACACCGAATACTGTCTCCTCATCTTGGTATTGACGGAGCTTTCCAGCGAATGTACTTTTATAAACGTAGAGAGGTGATGTGCTTAGGTCCCCATAAACAACACCAAAGCTCTGGTAAGCTAAGAGTAATAAATTCATGTAGTACTGCCTCCGCTGAAAATGCATGGCAGAACAGCTACAGTTAGAAACTATTTTCTGCAGCGGAGCAGAATAATGCTGCATACATTCAGAAGCAGTGCTCTAAAGCATCGAAACATTCGTTAATCATGTAACCGAGAAATGAACAAAGGAAATGATTCAGCAAGAAGAATTGTTCACGTAACGTGGTCATAAGTAGGGTCATCTACTTAACATCAGCGATTCAAATCGTCCATGGTTGTCGCCGCAGCAGAACCGAAATGCCCAAACCGGATTTTCGGCGGGGAAAATTTAACAGGTGTCGAAACTACCTTCAGATTCGAACCCCGGGGAAAAATGAATCGGAGAAAAAAATATAGAGAGCGAGAGAGAGATTCCATAGACGGCGCGCAATCCCTGATCCGGCGAGGATCCGGCACCGAATCCCCTAAATCTTACCACCCCCCCCCCCCCCCCCCCCCCCAAGGCAATCCCAATCGCAACCCAGACACCGGGTGGGCTCCGTCCGATTCATGCCCCGCCCAACCCAGCACCAGCAACAGGCAAACGAGGGCGCGAAGAGGAAGAGCTAAATCACGGGCAATGAGAGGCGTCCCCTACCGGCAGCTGGTCGGCGCCGACGACGCCGGCCTCGGCGTCCATGGATTCGAGCGGCGGCGCGAGGCGTCCGACCGGAGGAGGCGCGGCGCGGCTGGGTTACGTCACGCAGGGTAGGCGGGGGAGGAGGGGCGCTGGCATGGTTGATCCCCATTTATTGTTATACTGTGCAATTATACCCTCATTTTCTATTCAAGATTGGGCCATTTTTTTCCCCTCGCACGCGGGTGATAACAATATTTTCTCGCTTTTATCGGGGGCGTTTTCGCTAGAAAAGAAAACCCCGAGGGGAAATCGACCGAATCGGGCAGATGGAGAGATGCTGATGCATCGGTTGGTTTTTGTTTGTTGCGGACAAGTGGTGGCAGCCGATGCCGATGAAGCGACGGAGCGCGTCGCGTCAGCCGCGTCGGAAGCAACAAGCAAGGATCGGCTGCTGTCCCGCCCTCGCAGCCTGAGGTGAGGCCCGGAAACTTTACTTCCTATCGTTTCGGACGTACCAATTAAAAATATTAAATATAAATTAATTAAAAAAAATTAATTATATAAGTAAAGGCTAATTTGTGAGATGCATCCACTAAATCTAATTAATCCATAATTTAGCAATATTGTGCTAAGTAAATATATGCTAATGATGAATTAATTAGGTTTAATAGATTCGTCTCATGAATTAGCATCCATTTATGCAATTAGTTTATACTTAGCTATATTTAGTTCTTTAATTGGTATCCAAACGTTCGATGTGAGTCATGTGATCCGGACTAAAAATTATGTGATCCGGACTAAACTGCCTCCAAGATAAGATCACGACAGAGACAACTCTGCTCTGCAATGCACGCATCCCTGTTCCTCCTGCTACAACTCCTTGTGAACGAGCTCGAAAGTAGGGGTCGCTTTCTCCACATTCGTGGCGCAATGCTTGGAGTTGGAGATGAAGATGTTTATATGAGTTGAAAGGGACTTGTTAATCAAGTTCAAAGGAATTGATCAGGTGGAAATGAGCAGCGCGTCAGTTTTGCAGCCGGTAAATAGAGAATAGGAATTGGAATACAAACACAAATTGCTCGGGACGGCCCAGATCAGCGCATGCTAGATGATGATAGGGCCCGATTCCGTTAAGTCCTCGAGCCTGTTAAGCGAGATCACCAAATGGAGCCCAGAATGTAGATTAAATGGGCTTATGGGCCGTAACAGTTGCACGAAAATAGAACACGAAAAAAAATCGTCTCTTCCTCTCTGGAAACCACCCGGGCACGGCAGCAAGCTCCACAAAAGCATATGAGTCATGATCCACCAATAAGCCTTAATCATCTCGGGATATTTTATACTGAATCCCGATCCTCAGACTCAGATTCCATAAACAACTCACTGACCGACAGGGACCGCCCAAAGTGCTTCCTCTTGCGTCAGAAAAGTCGCACATCGCGTGGCAACAAGGACTATGAGCACACTTGCAGTGCAAATGCGTTCTCTCTTTTTTTGTTTCTTTTTCGGAAATTTCTAGAGCCAGGAAAGTGAAGAGAGCAAGCACGACCAGCGAATCTGGCTGGGTGATGCATTGCACAGAGGACAAGAGATTCCAGGTCAAGCTTGATGCGACACTATTGGAGAGTACTACCATGGCTGTGACTTCACCGGCACAAAGTCTCCTCCGAATCTTGTGTTGGTGTTTCTGAACAATGCATCAGCTTATCAGTGAGATCCCATTGGTGCCGTCAAGAGTGTTCTTTTCCCTTTTATTTACTTGCTTATAAAAAAATTGTTGTCTGATGGCTTATTTTACAATGAGCTGTGTACAAAAATGAACTACCTGCGAACCTCAAAAAAAAAATGAACTACCTGCGATGTGCAAAGCAAAACCCGGGATCAGCTCATGTAAACACACACACAAAAAAAAAATGAAGCAACTGCAGATTCGCCACCGTTTTGAACCGTTAGTTATTACAAGCTTGGCACTTGCAAAATGCCACTAGGATCGTCATTCAAGTGCTATTCGTGCAAAAAAAAAACGAGTGGCAATTTTTACAAGTGATTCTCTGACAACTGTGTTCCAGATACTTTTACAGAAGCAGATTGGTCCCGATCAAGTAGTATGTAAGCTGCAGCAAACGCTAGACTCAAATGAGTGTTCTTGGAAACTTTGTGCCAGACACTTGCACAAAAGTAGATGAATCATGATCCACCAGTAACAGTCCTGATCATCATCCCAAGATATTTTAAATTACATCTCAATCTCGTAAAGGAAACTATATATATTGATCACTGGTCACAGGAGGATTGTTTGAGCCCCAGGTTTGCCAATCTAGTCTAGGATTAAAGAAACAACTGACGGACCAACCACCCAGAGTGTTTCGTCTTGCGTCAGAAAAGTCACAAATCATGTAGCAGCAACGACCATCGCGAAGCGAATCGGCAGGGCTAAAGAGCACATCCACTGTATTTGCTCCTTTTTTCTGGCCTTTGGAAATTTCTAGAGCACAAAAAGTGAAGAGCACAAATGGGACAAAGAGCTATTCTTCGCCTCTCTTGTGTCTGCTCAAGCAGTCAAGCTTGCCGGCTTGATCCTCAAGCTATAGCTTGCATTGTGGCTGTGACTTCACCAGCACAAATTCTCTGAATCTTGGGTTCTTGTTTCTGAACAAACATCCATCATCAGATTACATGCCGTCATGGACATATCGCGAACAGTATATTGGATTGCTGATGCCGCCTGCCACCACTGAGCTCGAATCGAATGCATGTGCCAGGACACTGAACAGGCGGCACCATGGTGCCATGATGGTCTGCACAGTGCGGCAAAGTGATCGGTCACTGTTCACAGATGTCAGAGATGCATGGGGCATGGTAGGCCAGCCCCGAATGCAACCTTCTCTCCTTCCACTAAGCTAGTGACCAAGTTGATGATCGGAGCAGGACAAACATATCATTCTACTTGCCAATAAAATTAGACGGCTACGAACAAATCTTGGTCCCCCTATATATACTGCCACCTCCCACAAAGATACCAATGCAAAGATCATCTTGATCTGCAAAGGAAGATCTTGTCGTAGCATATGCTATGGCGTCTGAGGCTGAGATCAAGATAGGTCAGGTTGATGACGTCCAGGAGCTGCACCGGGCGGGCCTGGAGACAGTGCCGGATCGCTACATCAGGGACGGGGACGACCGGCCGGGCGGCGACAACGTCTGCGCTCTCGCGCACATCCCGGTGATCGACGTCGGCGAGCTCACGCGCGACGACGAGCTGAACAAGCTCAGGCTCGCCTGCAAGGAGTGGGGTTTCTTCCAGGTAATCGATTCTCTCTTCCTGGAGAAGATAGCTTAGCTAGGTGATGCAGGGGTTGATTCATGCCGAGATAACGGCATTTGCTTGCTTGTATGCATCATTTGCAGGTTGTGAACCATGGCATCGAGGACGAGCTGCTGGACGAGATGGAGAAGCTGACGAGGGAGTTCTTCATGCTACCGCTGGAGGAGAAGGAGAAGTACCCCATGGCGCCGGGAGGCATCCAGGGCTACGGCCACGCCTTCGTCTTCTCCGAGGACCAGAAGCTGGACTGGTGCAACATGCTGGCGCTGGGCGTGGAGCCGGCCTTCATCCGGCAGCCCAAGCTTTGGCCGACGACCCCGGCCAAGTTCAAGGAGACCCTGGAGAAGTACTCCGTGGAGATCAGGGGCCTGTGCCGGCGGCTGCTCGCCCACATCGCCGAGACGCTGGACCTGGCGCCGGGCACGTTCGGCGACATGTTCGGCGAGGCGGTGCAGGCGGTGCGGATGAACTTCTACCCGCCGTGCCCGCGGCCGGAGCTGGTGCTGGGGCTGAGCGCGCACTCCGACGGGAGCGCGGTCACCGTGCTCCAGCAGGACATGTCCTGCGCGGGCCTGCAGGTGATCAAGGACGGCGCCTGGGTGCCCGTCCACCCCATCCCGCACGCCCTCGTCATCAACCTCGGCGACTCGCTCGAGGCAAGTGAAATAGATTCGCCTTGGTTTCTGTCTGGCGCTGCGATGGGCATCAGGGCATGGCTGACTGACCAACAAGCTCTCGCTGCACACGCGCGTGCACAGGTTCTGACGAACGGCAGGTACAGGAGCGTGGAGCACCGGGCGGTGACGAACAGCGAGCAGGACCGGCTATCGGTGGTGACGTTCTACGCGCCGGCCTACGACGTCGAGCTGGGCCCGCTGCCGGAGTTCGTCACCGACGAGGCGCCGTGCCGGTACCGGAGGTTCAACCACGGCGAGTACAGCCGCCACTATGTCACCAGCCGGCTCGAGGGCAAGAAGACGCTCGAGTTCGCCAAGATCAATCAGATCACTACCGCTGCTCCTGAAGAACCCTGTAGTTGCATATAGTTTGGTCAGGCTGCCTCTCTAGCTGTGCTTGGAAATTGCAGACAGATCAAGTCCTGATGAGTGATGAGCCAGAACTACCACTTCTCTTAGCACTCCAGAAGTATGCAGTGCCGTATGCCGTATTCCCTTTCTTATCTCAAAAGAAAAGTACTGTACGTATGCGTGTGGTCTGTCTTGAAACTGTGCGACACGTGTTTGATCTCCTACCAGCTAGTATCATTTGGTGAGAACAACAGAGCTACTAGTAGGCTAAAAGCATGCATCTTTTGGTTTATGCTATCAAAAGTGATTTTGCGTCAAAGTACCGGCAAAGCTGCTTTAAACCCTGACCATCCAGTGGACGGACCCTACAGGGATGATTGGTCGAGCTTATCTCCTGCGCTGAGATACCTTGAACGCAAGGCGCAGGAGATAATGGGAGCAGTACAAAAAGGCATGAGAATTAGGCCAATTAGCACTTTCGCAAAAGCTTGTGCTCATCCTCCAAACCAATGTTCTTCCAGGATAAGGGCAAGAGAAAAAGTTAAGGCAATACGGTACACACTGAGTGTAGAATATGGGCAGACTTATATAATCACACGAAATCAACAGAATAGGTGTTGCATCGTCATGAAACTGGCTTTAGAATAGAACAGTAATATCAGAATGCAATACCAACAGCACAGCTGCCCCAGGATGAACCTGCATATCCAGCGATCACAGCAGATCAACAATCAAAAGGAACAAAGCAGTATCAACTCAATTCATCGAAAAGCCAAACTAGACAAGCCTTCTCAAATCAAGGGGATGGAAACAGGCACGCAAAAGCACACACGCCATTTACCCTGCTGGCATACCAATTCTCAAACAAGTTAATAGTAGATGATAGTCAGAGAAACGAGCATCTTCATCACAAGAATCTACCATCATGTAAATTTCCAGCAGCGTTGGTTTTGCAGAATGACGTGCATGGTAAGGTGAGCGAGCTGTAACTCTTAGTTGAGCTCCGATCCCTAGATCCTGGGAACCACGAATAGCATATGTATAAATCTCAACTGAAATCTCACCATTCAGATCAGCGGCCAAATCTGCTAGACAAGTCAACAAGCTCTAGACTGGGAGCTGGGTAGCTTTGAGCTGTACCAAAAACGAGCTGCACAATAGTTTTAATTCATGCAGGCCATGTTCTAAAAGATCTACTGTATGTAAGCTGGGTCATGGTGGATGTTAGGAAAAGTTGCCTTTCTACTCCACTCAATCGAAAGAATTGCTGCCTGAACAACCACCAAGTGTCAACCTACTGCATCTGCCAAGCAGTTCCTCCTCAATAGTCTGAGGTGAGTGGAGGATGGGGTCAGATGTAAGCTAGTGGAAAAAAAAACAAATTATCAAATGGCACCAGGGAGTGCAATTGGGTTTACCTTGTATGTTTGAAGCAAAAGCTGGCCACCAATTTGTTTCTCCCTTGTGTAACTGTCGTAAGTTTCCATCAATGGAGCATTAACAGCCTGCGATGAGAGTAGAATCAAGAAATTATCGCATGTTGGTTGCATGCATCATAGGGTGGTAATGGATCATGGCCCAATGCTGCCCCCTTCACAATCCAACTCAGCCCTTAATCATCCTTAGCCCAAAAATATATAAAATATGAGCCCAGCCCTTTTTTAGCCCAATCTTTAAAATTCCTAAGCTAAATTTTTAGGCCCTTTACCACCCCTACATCCATGTAGTGCACAGGATTCCATTCCTAGGCAACAGCAGATTTTATTTTAGAATTCTAACACTTATGCTGGTAACCAAGTTCCTAACTTGCAAATGGGCAAGTAATACTAGTCCAAAATCAAATTTCCTTGCCCACATGCAAGTCTAGGCAAGGGCAAGGAAACCAAACACATGAACAAAATGGATAACCTATACTAGTACCAGCAGGCAACAGAATCAAGTGGGACAAATACTGTTGAAGTGGCAATAGAATACCTGTAAACAGAGGTCGAAGCTATCGTCACTTGAAATATTCAGATAGTAAGCCAGTCTATTGGTTTCCTTTTCCATACTTTCCTGAACCTATAGACAGCATGTACCAACAGTGTTAAGAAACAACGAAAGACTGTCATTGACACATCAAATATTATAAATATACTGACCTTAGCAAGGTAATCTGGCAGAGAGTAGTGCACAATCCATTCAGAACTTCTCATGGAGTAGTAGTCATATGTGTCTTGAAGAACAGCATTTTGCATTAATGTTTTGACTTCAGAACGACATATGCCATGCATAACATCCAGAAAGCCTGAATCCATGTTATTTCCATCACGTTCTTGACGGATCTGGGATGAATTGTCTGTTATGTACAGAAGGAAAGCACTTAAGATCAAAACAAAAGACAGCTATTTAACAATTACCATAGTAAGAAGAGCAGTTCTTGCTTCATCACCGAAGTAGGAAAAGACCTAGCGAATGGGCAAAGGACATAAAACAAGTTGCAGACACAGAAGTGGGTAAGCGCTTCATCTTCACAAGCAACAGGAAATGTTGAAGCAAGTAAATTCGCTGCATGATACTCACTGGAGCAAAGAAAGAAGTAGCAGCAGCGTCGCTTAGTGATGGCAGTTTGCACTGCTCCACATAGCAGCGGTCCAAATAGCTAAAGAAGCCAGTTACACATCTAACCATGATGGCATAGTTTGACCACATTTTCAAAAGCTCTCTAAAAAAGCAGTCATTTTTCTTGTGCATGAGATGTGGCAGAACCTAATGCAAAAAATGGAAAATGTCAAGCAAGGGGGAAAAGAAACAGATATCCAGGGCTAAACTAAATTGGTTAGGTAAGCATGTTATTGCATTAAAATGACATTATGGTGGTCCTACATTAAAGCAAGGAAATGGCAGTGGTACATCTCCTCCTTCCTTTGTTTCTCTCTGATCCATATGTATTGCATTTGTAAGTTGTAATAAAGTACTATTTTTATTTTATCAATGAAATTTTAGGTAGGGGGCTCCCCTCTTGAATTTCTAAAAAAAGGCAGTATGTTTTGTTATTTTGGCATATGACCGCACAAATAAACACAAAAAATAGATGATACTTTCAATGATGGTAGTCCACTACAGAACTACTACACTCACCTTATTTAATACTATAAATAGCGGAAATTGCACGTGCCTACTTCATAACGTCAATATAACAAAACCATGAAAGTGTATGTGCTTTATTGCTAAGGCAAGAAGGTACATGATGCTTTTTGCAGCGATTCTTGCTGGTGTCAGCTCATGATTGCCTCAAATGAAGCCAAAGAAACAATAAATAGAAGAAGCTAAATATTGCAAGTAATAAACATTCAGCAAATAGTCCAAACTCAGATCTAAGTTTCATTTTCTACGGGCAGCAAGAATCTGATCTAAAATACTATCCTATTCATTAGTCAGGGTTTTAACTAAGGACAAATATAGCAATAGCGCAGAAATTGCCATGAAATAGCTCTGACAACACGCATCACGAGATACCATACACTGAGGCAAAGAGATGGAAAGGAAAGAACTGCACCCACAGTGGTCCCTTTTCAGATATATGATTTCATTCATCAGCATTAGAAGTCAGCATGCTCAACTCTAGAAATATTTTGCCTCAACTACAGAAGATTATGCAGTCGAAAGCAAAAATAAATATTGTACCATTGCACGGACACAATCTGCAAGCGTTGTCTTGAAACCATTGTACATTTCCTGACAATAATGCTGTTTCTGCACAGCCATCCTGTAAGAACAGCTGGGAAAATAGAAGACCAAATGATGAGCTGCAACTTTGAGTAACACATGGATAAGGTATGTACTGCATCATGAAGTGATAGAAGCATACTCATAGTAATTCATGTACTCAGCCACAGTAGGCCTTGTACTAGTGCACTCCAAAATCTTTGAGCATTTTACGATACCCTGTTCCAGGACCTTCCAGCCTTCCTCAAAGCTTAGGTGGCCGTTCATTTTGCTGCTTTGCTCTCACGCTGGAACTGCAGTTGTAAAAAGTTGTATAAGAAGAATTCTTTTTGGAGATTTAATGATAGCAGCAGAAGAAAAAAAATATTAATTGCTGTTATGCAAGTGCTTCTGGAACACATGGATTTAGCATTGCAGCTGTAAGGATATATCAATCAAACATTTACACACAATACAATAAACTTGAATGTGAATGTCTGTGCATACAAACCTATTTATATCAAAATTCAGATGTCAAAATTATCACCTCACACAAATACGACATGTATAAGCATTCAGGGAGACTAACACCCAGGCTTCAACATAAATTAGCCATACATTATCAACTTATCATAACATGGAACAGTGTAAAGCTGTTGAGACTAACGTACTGATGTAATTTGCAAACAAATGATGTTACAGCAATCACAAGGTACTAGTCAAGGCACGACAAGACAACAGATTGATTAACACAATTTCTAGCTGAAACTTCAAGGGAGGTGACGGAAAAGAAAACTCTCGCTGAAAAACAGTACAGCTACAGATAGGTCACACATAAGAGAGACAGCACGCAAGAAATAGGCAAGCAATCAACCAAACAAGCACAGACACAGTCATGAAGAAACCCTATAGGTGGATTCTCACAGCAACTTGCAGAACTGATTGGTTAGCTTTCAGTCGATTCAAATTCTTAGAAAACGACAACTACAAAATATTGGGGAAAACCAGAACCAGACGATCAGCAGTACAGCGAGCAGGAGGGAAACTGAAATTCTAGCAAAAGTAAATAAACATTCACGAAACATCACAGCAGCACATCGTTCCCTGCACCAGTTTGTGTGATTTCTGAGCACATCATGCACCACATTGGTCACATGTAAACAATCGAAGCAGGTGCCGACTTAATCGGTGCACAGGGATTGGGGGTTGTTCAATCGAAACCCCTAAATTTTCAGAAAAATAAACCGCACGCGCACCATGGATTATGTTGATTTCGCGCGCTGAGGAGGAACCTAATCTACCCATGGATGGATCGAGGCGCACGGCGCGCAGCAAAGCGACACATGGCTAACTGGGCGACTAAGACGGAGGGATTCCGATGTGATCGCTCGCGGCCGCAGCCATCTTAAAGGTTGGGGAAAAGCGAAACCGAGCGAGCAATCGATCGGCTTTGGCGAGGGGTCGGAGGGGAGGAGCAGCAGGAGGGGGCGGGCTACTACCCACGGATGTAGAGGCGCCGGTGAGGATCGCGTGCTGCTCCCCGCAGCCGGCCGTCGCCTGCTCTCTCGCCCGTCGGTCGCCGCGCGCGCAGTGGACACTAGCGGCGGCAGATTGGGTGAGGGGTTTTGAAGGGATTTCTTCTCTCTCCCCGTGTCGCTTCTCGCTGCTGTTTTGCTCGTGCCGAAAAGGCGGAAAAGGCTCGGTAGTGCGCCCCGGGGAGAGCGGGGGACTCGGCGGCGAGGGCAGTGGCGTGCGTAGTTTAATTGCAACTTTACAAGGCAAAGGGTTACTAATCGGACGGAAGAATCAGTTATTTTCCAGCGTTTTCTTTTGTCTTTTGAATTCCAAATTCAAATGCAGCATACAATACTAATTTACTGATAAACTTGTGTCGAAATATCATCTCAATTTACTACTTTTATAAGAAAATTCAACGATCAACTATGTTCATCTCTGTAAAATATAAAAGAAAAAGTCATTTTTACCTCCCTAAACTTTGGGATGAATTCATGTTTCCTCACTAGACAATAAAACTATCCGTCTGGACTCCTTGACTTCGCGATACCGGACAAGTGACCTCCCTAGCTGGTTTCTCTCAGTGGTTCTTTTATGTTTATTTTAGTTAAATCTTTAAAAAAATATATTAAATCATAAAAGTTATAAAATAGAAAATTTAAATTTTTTTGACTTCATATGAGTAGATCTATGCAGTGAACATATGATACGATATAATTTAGTAAAAAAATTATTGTACTTTTGGATATATACTTTTCTATAATTAATTCATAACTATAACTGCATTGTCCAATTATGGTGAAATTTTTATAGTGGACTAATCGTTACATGCTTGAGCTGTAGTAAAAAAATCATGCTCATTGGATCATGTATGCTTGAGAAACTGAAGAATCTCTGATATAGTTTGAAATTTAGTTGCTCAAGCATAAATAATCAAATGAGCATAAAAAATGAAAAATTTACTAAAGCTCAAGCATATAATGATTAATGATTAGCCTACCATAAAAATTTCACCATAATTGGACCGCAAAAACTGTAGCTATAAATTAATTACAGAAAATATATATCTTTACTAAATTATATGATTTCATATGTTCACTGCATAGATCTACTCATGTGGAGTCCAATAAAATAGATTTTATTTTTTTAATTTTTTGTAATTTATTATAATTTTTCAAAGATTCAGCCAAAATAAATATAAAATAAAAAGAGCAAAATCACTGAGAGAAACCAATCACGAAGGTCATGTGTCTGGTATCGCGAGTTCAAGAAATTCAGGAGGATAGTTTCATTATTTAGGGAGAAAACGCGAACCCCATCCTAAAATTCAGGAAGGTAAAAATAATTTTTTCCAACTATAAAAGTGAAATTGAGTCTTTTCCCTGGCCCATATAACCCATGAAGGCTACGCTTTGGAGGCCCTAGTGGCTGAAGCTGGTGAATGGGCTGAATTCACTTGTTCATGTGGAATCACTAATCAGTTTATCCTCCCGCTTTCTTTTTCCAATATTTTCTTTCTTCCTTTGAAATTAGATGACGCCAGCAAGTCAGCTGTTTTCTTTCCAGTTTCGAGAAGTGCATTGACGTGCACCATAAATAAAAAGATAACCAGAGATCGTGGCGTCGACCTTTTGGGCCCAATAGTCTTTGGCTAGGCCTGCTGAGTGCTTGGTGGGCTGAATTCACTTGTCCATGTGGAATCAGATTATCCTCCTTCTTTCTTTCTTTTTTTTCTCGTTTTGTTTACGTGTGCGCTTTGAATTGGATGACGCCAGCTCCTACGTCACCTGTTATTCTTTTAGGAAAAATATAAATTGGTATAATAAGTGGCTCAGAACGTGTTCTCATCATTATTTGCCAGGGGATTTAAGCAGATCTGAACCAATGTGTACGGCTATAAGGCTACGTCACTGCAACGGCTGTACAATCGTTGTAGAGATAGATCCTTTAATTTGGCAGGCGGATGCAGAAGCTAGCGTCCGTGCATACGTGAGCCGGCGCGCTGTGGTAAGTAGAATGCATGCGTGGCTGCAGATCTCACTTCTCACCGGCAGTTCGTTTGTTTGGTTACGATGGGCTAAATTTTAGTTCCTGGCATACGCCATACTAATTAGAAATATTAAATATAGATTAATTATAAAACTAATTGCATAGATGAAGTCTAATTTGCTAATTAGTTCATAATTTGATAATATGGTGCTATATTAAATATATGCTAATAATAGATTAATTAGGCTTAATAGATGCATCTCGTGAATTAGCCTCCATCTATGTAATTAGCTTATAATTACTTCATATTTAGTCCTCCTAATTAGCGGACGAAGGTTTGATCCAATAAGAACTAAACTTCCTTTCTGTAACCAAACACCCCCTGATTCAGGCGCCCATCTAGCTGCGAGCATTCAGAGCTCCTCGCTTCAGCCCTTGGTACATTGAGCCGTTGAGCAACTGGTGCTTGCTGTTGCTGCCTTGCTGCTCCCATGCTGGACTCTGACGATGTGTTAACCCTGAAACGATAGTAGAACACTAGGTATTAGTACGTGGCAATAATCAATTGATGTATACTACGTATGGCACAAATCCTGTCTGAAAATGAAGAATCGTGCGCGCTCTTTCTTTGCTGCCAGCAGTGGACCGACGATTGCGGAAGCTGAATGATTTGGATTGATCGAGACATTGCACAGGCACACACACAGGAGTCGGGCCTACAGCAAGTCGCCAGCCCAGCCGGCCGTGTGGATTCACGCGTTTGTCGGCGAATTCCAGCTCGGCCTCGCTGGTGGTCCGCATGCGCGCGACCGGCGTCCTATGGGGTTTCAGTTCAGGCAGGGGGGATCAGAAAAAGGAGACGAGAGCGGCAGACGATAATGGATTCCGCGACAGGAGCGGCAGCGGCAGGCCTGCGTCGTCGTCGTCAATCGATCCGTCACCTGCTTATGCCATCCGCGCAGCGTCAGATGGAGCATGTGCCGATGTTCCGAGGACCTAGCAGCAGCTAGGTTTCGAGTTTCGACGACGAGCTAGTCGCGCGCAGCTGGCCGGGTCCCCGGCTGGCCGGCCGGCGCTGCCCAAAACGCCATGATCTACTTGCTGCACTGATGATACCCATACCATCTTACGGGAATCCAACTGCATACATGTCCGAATTCGATCGAAGAGAGCATACCGATCGATCGACAAAATGTCGGCACGCGTCCCACCTCGATCTACTGGAACTGGACCATCTCACGGGAATGTCATGAGCGCATTAACACAGTGTGAACCTATCCAATAATGCAGGACCGGGAAAGAAAGACAGCTTGCTGTCAGGCGTTTCAATCGACCCCTGAACCAAACGTACACTCGCGGCTCCGCCCGAAGTTAACCGCACCGGCCAGTAACTGCTCCGGGGCCGGGGACGACGCCCCCAGCTAATCATCAGCTGCTTCGACGATGTGACGCCGCCACCCCGCCGCCCGGCTGCTAGCTAGCAGCTGCGCCGTGATGCGCGTGTTGCCACTGTGCAGGGAGCCGCCAGGGGCGGCGAATTGAAAGCCCGGCCAGGTCGATGCGTGCCGTGCCGTGGCGCTCGGCGCGTACGGTCTCCACATGCCATGGCAAGCCTGCAAGAGTTTGCAGCGTCGTCAAATGTGAATCAGTCACGACAGTGCAGCAGGCTCGTATGTGCCTCCATCACCGGACAGTACTGCAGCCTCCTCTCCTCTGTAGCTCTATCACCACCAGATAGAGAGACAGACAGCCCCCTTTTCTCTTGCCAACATTGGAACGTCTCTTCTTTCCTCCTAAGACAAAATCTCGACGTGATTTTTAATATTTTTTTGTTATAAACTAACTAGTAGTTTTGAGCAATACAATGCAGGCTAGCAAGTGACCTGCTCATCGTATGAACCAACCCGGCCCGGCCGGCAATCATTCAATAATAAGAAAAGGAAATAATGCAGAACTTGCATGTGATTTTTTTTAAACCTGCCTTAGCATGTATTTTATTAAAGGAAAAGCAATACAATCAGCATAAACCTTAATAGGTAGAGGCTATTAAGGTGGTTACAGAGCACCACCACCAAGCTATAATAGGTAGAGACTATTAAGGCGGTTACAGAGCACCATCAAGCTAGTGGTAGGCGACCCAACACAAGAACAACAAGAATAACACGGGAGGAAACACACTCAAACCCACCAAATCTAGCTACGACCAAACATCTGAACCTGCTAAAAGATACCACCACGATAAGGTTGCCAAAGGTCTCTAAGCAGAGGTGGCAAAGCATTCACCCAAACAACAGAAACAAGACGGCAAAGCATCCGCCCAAAGCGATACGGCCAACACGACGGCGGCGGCAAATCATCCGCCAGAGCAAGCAATCAACGGCAGCGAAGTATCTGCCAGCATAGAGAGGGGCGGCCAAGCATCCGCCAGACGATGACGACCTGAGCAACCTGGACGAAGTGATCAAATCAAAGCGAAGACAGACGCAGAAGAGGAAACTCCCTGAGAAGAGCTGACGACCACCGCCCCGACAATGACAAGCTAGAGATAAGCGGGGACGACGTTTGGCAACAATCCCGAAGTGATGGTAGCGACATCCGACAGAGCATCCAAAACGACGCCCCAAAGGAGGGGGGCGACGCTACTAGCACCGTCGTCGTTCGACCTACCAGGTCAAAGTTTTCACCCGAAAAACTCACCGGAGAGGAAGGAAAAGGGGAATGATGCCTTCAAGAAGGTCCTAGGCTTTAGCCTTCCCCATTCTCTCCCCAGAATACACTGCTGCTACCAGAAACCTCTGCCACAGGCCGTGTCAGACCCGGGGCAGGGAGACTACTCACTTGGCGTACATATACATGTAGTATGGGATGGCACATGGGCCATATCGTATCCTCATTGTAACTAGTCGTGTAGCACTAGGACTAGTCGGACGTAAGGAAACTACCCGAGCTGTACTCGGGTAGGACTCCTCAGGCCGTCCCGACTAGGACTTTCATGTAACCCTGTCTCCCCAAACTATATAAGGGCGGGCAGGGACCCCTCCAAAGCATAACCAACAACCTTATTACCTCTAAGGCAATACAGACCACACATGACGTAGGGTATTACGCTCTCGGCGGCCCGAACCTGTCTAAACTTTGTGTTCCTTGCACCTTCGAGTTCCTGATCTCGACGACACCCTACCTACAACTTACCACCTCGGGGGTATCCCTCGGTGGGCTTGACCGTAAAACACTGACAGCTGACGCGCCAGGTAGGGGTGTTCATCGAGCATCCACCGGAGAACTTGATGGCATCCACCAACGTCACTAGCGCCGTGCTCGACAAGGGGGCTCCCGTTTTCGACGCCTACTCAGATTCAGATGACGAGCCTGACTCCTCTGCGGTCAGTCATCTGGGTCTGACCATTACAACTACTGAGCAGGGCAGATTCATATATTGGAAGGGCATGGAGCCCTCCGAACTACTCAACGATGATGCCCGCTTAGTAGCCACCATCCAGCAGCTGCCTTTTCAAGAGGGCAGACCTCTCGCTCCTATCCAGGAGGAGACTACCAGGACGTCCACCATGACGGTCCTGGCCACCGATTATTCAGGCGACTACACGCCAGAGCGCGAAGCCTACATGGCTTCCATCCACGAGGTCGACGACGACGAGCCTGACATCGAGTTTGACAATGAATTCGAGGACACGATCTCCGGCAATGAGTTCATCACTGACGCCCCTCAAGGTGAAGACGAAGAGCAAAAGCGACGCCGTCGCCTGAGGAACTCTAAACGCAACAGACGCAGGCGCTATGCTCAACAGCGCGCCCGCAACCCGCATTGGCAAAGGGACCTGCGACGGGATTTCGATGCTGCTGCAGAAGACGAATTTGTTACCCCCATGGGCAACATCTACGAAGCTTCACTGCTCCTGCAGCGGATCCCACAAATAGACGAAACTCAGCGGATCATGCGACTTGTTAAGCAAGCTGCAGTCCAACTCGACAAGATGAATCCGCTGCAGTCTATCCAATGTACTCGCTCCAGATCGGAATGACACGGTAGCTCTGCTCCCAAGGGTAACAGGGGTGGAGCACAACCCACGAAAGGCCAAGGCCACAAGGGCAACCAGCTTCCACCACCCCCCAGCGACCTGAGGCAGCACATCAACAGCAACCGCGACATGCGTACCATCACCTCCAACAGGCAGCGCGAGCGGTTGGAAAATGGCCCTCGCGATGACAGTGATCGTTTCCCGGCTTTTACTGAAAACCTCACGAACCGCGAGATTCCAAGGGACTTCAAGCCCACAAACATTCTGAAGTATGACGGGAAGCAGGATCCGCGGCAATGGCTACGATGCTACTCTGTGGCCATCGAAGTGTGCGGGGGCTCTAACTCGACTAAAGCCCTCTACTTCCCTATGGCCCTGGAGACTGCACCGCTCACATGGCTGGAAACCCTCCGGCCGAACTCCATCGACTCCTAGGAGGCCCTGAAGCAGGTCTTCGTCGACAACTTCCAAGGCTCCATGATCCCGGCAGGTACCCGCCATGACTTGTTGCGGGTCAAACCGGAGGAGAATGAGACCCTGAGGTCATACACGCGTCGTTTCTTCGACACCCGCGCCACCATCGCCAACATCGCCGACGAAGAAGTCATACGCTGCTTCCGCAATGGGTTGGCCGTGAAGCAAACGTACCGCGAGTTCGGGAGAAACCTCCCGACTACCGTACTCGAGCTCCACGACATGATGCAGTGATGGGCAGATCAAGAAGACGAGGAGAACGAACGCTTCCCCAAGCGCAAGACTGACAAGGGCAACGTCAACAACCGTCCCGACAAAGGCCAGTACAGTAACTCGGGTGCCGCCCGTAAGCGGAAGCCGGAGGACCAAGTGGCCGGCGTCGAGACCAGTCGCCGCAACAAGAAGTCGGGCAAGCTGCAGGAGCAATACGAGAAAATTCTTCATAAGCAATGCCCGATACACCCGAAGGCCAAGCATACCCTGTTCCAGTGTACCGTCCTCTGCAAGAGCCTCAATGCACCACTCCCCGATGACGAGGAAAAGGACAAGGACAAAGAGGGCGACGGAAACGACAAGTCAGGGCCTCCGGGTTTCCAACACCCGACTAATACCGTCAACGTCATCTTCGGAGGCGATGATGGTATTCTCACCAAACGCGCTCAGAAACTCTTTCTGCGCGAAGTCATGTCAGTTGAGCCAGCAGTGCCGCGTCCTTTGAGACACAACGAGGTCCCGATCTTTTTCTTCAGAAAGGATCAGTGGACCAGCTTCTCCGAGCCGGGAAAACTCCTTCTCGTACTGGACCCGGTAGTCGCGGGCTCTACACTGACCCGAGTACTCATCGACGGGGGGAGCAGTTTGAACCTGCTCTTCCCGAGTACTCTGAAGAAAATGAGGTTGGACATTGGCAAGATGCTCACCCCAAGCAAGGCTCCGTTTTACGGGATCGTTCCGGGTAACGCGGCTACACTGATCGGCTCGGTCACCCTGCCAGTTACTTTTGGGACAGCTGACAACATCCAAACGGAGTACATCAAATTCGAAGTCACGAACTTTGAATCATCATACCACGCCATCCTCAGCAGGCCCGCCTTGGCCAAGTTCATGGCGATACCCCATTACATCTATTTGGTTTTGAAAATGTCAGGTACCAACGGTGTGCTATCTTTCCGCGGTGACGTCGAGAAGTCCTATGACTGCGACCAGGAGGCGATCAAGTACGCTGCATCAGCTCATGTGCCAGAGCCCTCTTCGGAAGTACTCGCGGCTGCGCAACAACTCTCCGAGATAGAGTTGGAGGTGGCGAACAAGAGGCCAAATCCATCGAGGGTCAAGCCGAACTCCGAAGTTGGCATCAAGACCATCCAGCTCCAGGAGGGTGATTCATCTAAGACCGCTCTGATCGGCGGGAACCTGGACAGCAAATAGGAACTCGTGCTTGTCAACTTTATTCGGGCTAACCGAGACATCTTCGCCTGGAAACCAGCGGACATGCCCGGTGTGCCCAAGGAGTTGATCGAGCATGCCCGAAAAGTTGATCCCAAAGCCACTCCGAGGAAGCAATGACTACGTCGTTTCTCTCCAGAAAAGAGGCAGGCTATCAAAAAAGAGCTAGCTAAACTAGTCGCGGCTGGTTTCATCCTAGAGGTGTACTACCCAGAGTGGCTAGCCAACCATGTACTTGTTCTGAAAATGAATAATAATGAATGGAGGATGTGTGTCGACTATACCGATCTCAATAGGCACTACCCGAAAGATCCTTTCGCGCTACCCCGTACTGATCAGGTTATCGACTCCACCGTTGTCTGCGTTCTGCTCTCCTTCCTTGATTGCTACTCGGGTTATCATCAGATTTCCCTCAAGGAAGAAGACCAGATCAAAACCGCTTTCATCACCCCATTTGGTGCCTACGCATACACGACTATGTCGTTCGGGCTAAAGAATGCGGGTGCGACCTATCAGCGGGCCATCCAGCTATGCCTTGCTGATCAACTACACCGCAACGTTGAAGCATATGTGGATGACGTGGTTGTTAAAACCATAAATCCCGACGAGTTCATCTCTGATCTCGAGGAAACCTTCAACAGCCTGCAAAGATTTCATTGGAATCTCAACCCGAATAAGTGCGTCTTCGATGTACCACAAGGGAAACTCCTCGGTTTCATCGTCAGTCACTGAGGCATTGAGGCTAACCCTGAGAAGATAACCGCCATTACAAGCATGGGGGACCCACAGAAGATTAAAGATGTGCAAAAGCTCACAGGCTGTATGGCGGCGTTAAACAGATTCATCTTCCGACTCGGAGAACGGGGTCTACCCTTTTTCAAGCTCCTCAAGCGGCAGGACAACTTCGTTTGGACCAAGGAGGCGGCTCAGGCATTGGAGGATCTCAAGGACCACCTTCAATCGCCCCCCATCCTTACGGCTCCGAACCCAGGCGAAAACCTGCTACTCTACATCGCTGCGACTACTCACGCAGTCAGCACGGCTATTGTGGTGGAGCGATCCGAGGAAGGACATGCCTTTGGTGTGCAGCGGCTAGTGTATTTTGTTAGCGAAGTCCTTTCTGAGTCGAAGGTCCGTTATCCTTCGATCCAGAAACTTCTCTACGCTATACTCATTACCTCGAGAAAGCTTCACCACTACTTCAACGAGTACAAGATCACAGTCGTCACTGATTTCCCGTTGGCGGATATACTCCACAACCGGGATGCCGCTGGACGTATCTCCAAGTAGGCAGTGGAACTGGGGGCTCTTAGTATCGACTTCAAGCCACGCACGGCCATCAAGTCGTAAGCCCTAGTCGACTTCTTGGCAGAGTGGCAAGAAAACCAAATACCAACTCCAGCTAACCAGCCAGAACATTGGGTCATGTACTTTGATGGTTCACTCAAGCTCGAAGGCGGTGGCGCAGGAGTACTCTTCATCAGCCCGACTGGTGAGCAACTTAAATATGTATTCCAAATACTATTTAAGGTCTCCAACAACGAGACCGAGTACCAGGCATTATTGCATGGGCTACGCCTGTCTGTCTCTCTTGGCATCAAACGACTACTCGTCTTTGGCGACTCGCTGCTGGTGGTCCAACAATGCAACAAGGAGTGGGGCACCAACAAAGAAACCATGGACGTGTATGTTGCGGAAATCCACAAGCTCGAGAACAAGTTCTCAGGGCTCGAGATTCGTCATGTGCTCCGCGACAACAACGTCGGGGCAGACGTACTCTCAAAGCTTGGCTCCGAGCGAGGCAAAGTACCGGCTGGAGTCTTCGTTCACGAACTCCACCACCACTCTATTCCAAGAGTAGAGCGAGGAACCATCAACGAAGGCCCTGTGGAGCCTGGTCGAGTGGTCCTCATGATCGCGGAGGATTGGTGTACACAGTTCATCTACTTGATTAAAGAAAAGAAGCTACCTCCCAACCTTGATCCCAAGAGTGCCGAGGCTATTTTATCCGACTAGTCAGGCGCGACAAAGGTTATGTCCTGGTCGGAGATAAGCTCTACAAGCACAGATCAGTGTCAGGAGTACTCATGAAGTGTGTAACTACAGAAGTAGGGCAGGAAATCCTGGAGGAAATCCATGAGGGCGCGTGCGGCAATCATGCGGCTTCTCGAACTCTAGTTGGGAAGGTTTTCAGGTCTGGGTTCTATTGCCTACGGCTTTGGCAGACGCCGAAAATCTAGTTCGCCGATGTACCAACTGCCAATTCTTCGGTAAACAAGCTCATGTCCCTTCTCACAACCTTGACGGCCTATAGAGTTGTCACCTTCATCTGTGACATACTCCACCACTTTGGTTTCCCTCATACGATCATCACCGACCTGGGAACCAACTTTACATCACACAAGTTCTGGGAGTTCTGCGAACGAAGCGGCATCGAGGTCAAGTATGTCTCGGTGGCTCACCCGAGGGCCAATGGCCAGGTGGAGCGCGCCAACGGCATGATTCTCGACGGGCTCGAGAAAAGACTCTACGATGAGAACAACAAAAAGGGAGGCAAGTGGATTGACGAATTATCCACAGTTGTCTGGGGGCTTCGTACTCAACCGAGTAAAGCCACAGGACAATCACCTTTGTTTCTCGTCTACGGGTCAGAAGCTATTCTCCCAGCAGATGTTATGTGGAATTCCCCCAAGTTAGAGATGTACGAGGAAGGCGAAGCTGATGAGGCAAGGCACTTGGAACTCGACTGCGCTGAAGAGGTCAGATGCAGTGCTTTGCTTCAATCAGCAAGATATCTACAAGGCGTTCGACGGTATCATGACCGCAACGTCCAAGAAAGATCCTTCAACATTGAGGACCTGGTCTTACACCGCATCCAAGATGAGACTGGGCTTCACAAGCTCAACTCTAGATGGGAAGGACCCCTCATCGTCACGAAGGTAACCAGCCCAGGGTCGTATCGACTACAATACCCTGACGGCCTGGACGTTCCAAATTCTTGGAACATCGAGCACCTACGCCATTTTTATGCTTAAGAAATTTATACAAACCCTGTCAGCTGCAGAGCAGCTTAGTATATAAATTCATGGTTATTTCGGTTCCCCAAATGACTACTGTGTTTTTATTCTTTTAAGCAACATTGAGTACACTCGGGGGCTGTCGCCACGAGTTATCTCAATACGCTACTTTTGACTAATCCTTGGAATACTCGGGGGCTAGCGCCATGAGTACTCTCCATCATGATTACAGTCTATTATCTGCCTCTCAGGGTAACCCGTTCAAACGAGTTATGGGACTTATTTCCGACCACCTTCCTCTACGGCTTATTCAAGCTAAGGGGCAAGGTCTCTTAAGGTAAAGTCGAAGGGTCATCACAGCTACACACAGAGGATCTATGAACTCAACTCTGTATAAAAGTACAAGTCTGGTACATAGTTCACCAGCTGAAGCGATGCCTTCAGGGTAACTATACACTGGCATTAACATACTAAGTTACTTAATGATTTCGTTTCATACACGCCACTTCATAAGTCAAGCGTAGCAAACAAACAATCAAACAAGCATAAATATATTACATGAGCAAACTGTTGTTTTCAGCAAAACATACACAGTTCATTACAAAGCTCAAAATAGTGGAAGGTCATCAACTATCTGATGGGCAACATCTTGCACCTCAGCCCGGTACTCGTTGAATCGCTCCTCGGTACAGTCCCCGGAGACGGCCTCAGCGAAAGGACTGACGTCCATACTCGGGTAGTATGACTTCACCACAGCTAAAGTGTGGGTTAAGACCAGCTTGGCGGTGCCGGATGCATAGCCTGCGATTCTTACTGGAGCATCCACAAGGCGTTGTACCAACGAGCGACCACTTGGTGTCGGGTCGACAACCTCACACAGCTGCTAAGCAGCCCTTGCGAGTTATTCCATCTCCTTCTCATGGCGCCGTTTGTCCCGAGCCATGGACTGGATCCTCGTCAGGTTCGCTGCGAGTTGCTTGTCAGCATCCTTCAGCTGGCGAGTCACAGTCTTGTGCTCCTCGTCCAGATCCGAGTACTTCAGTTGAAACTCTTCCAGGGCCTTCTTCAGTTGCTCCTTTTCTTCTGTAAGTTCGTATATATCACACTTCCAATCAGTTAGCGCTCTTTCAATATGAGCATACTCTAGGACAAGCATACATATATACACCTTAGAAGAAAGACAGAGGCATAATTCCACTCAGGTCGGGGGAAAAGGCTACTTACTCTCCTTCTGGGCGGTCAAGTCCTTCACTTTCTTGAGGGACAGATCGTGCTTTCGTTGCTGATCAATCATGGAGTCCCGGTGCACGGTCTTTAGGGCAGCCAGCTCTTGCTCGAGCCTGGCGTTCTTGTCCTTTTCGACTATCAGGCTGTCCTCGGCTTCATGGGTACGCGGAAGCACGTCCCCAATCCTGGACAACAAGATTGATTTCTGCCTCGAATGCTTGACAAGGTCCTGCATGGAATAAGTCAGTACACTTCTATAACAACAACGTCAAAGGAGGTACTCGACTACATACTTTTGTGTAATCAGTAAAGCGGTGTCCAAGCTCCATCATCAGTGTCACGGTCTTCGGCTTCACAAGGGGGTCCTCCAGGATCTCGTCACGAGACAGCGAGATTTCCTCCTCCTACCACTCAGATACTCGGGAGTCTTCTGGGACCTCCTCTTGACGCTGAGCTCGGGAACCCTCCAGGACCTCGTGCTGGCCTGGAGTACTCGTGATCGCCTGCTTGCCAACTTGAGCACTATCTTCAGTATTTGCCCCGGGAATATTCCCGGGGGCTTCCTTTAGCCCCCTTTTCCGGTTGCGCCCCCGCATCTGCCGGTAGCTCAAGATCTCTTCCTCCAGTACTCGTTGGCACGTCCTTATCGACGGACGACTCGGCGGCGCTCGCAGCGACAGGCTCCTTCAGCTGCGAGCTCGCGCTCGTGGCTGCCTGGATTGTACTAGAAGAAGCCACGACGGGAGTTTCCGACTTCCTGCAAAGATGTGTTAGTACTCAACAATAACACCAAATTACCAAGAAAAAAGAAGAACATCCTGGTTGCTAACCTTGGCGGCTTCCTGAGGGGGAGTGCCGTGGACACGACTAGCCCTCATGGCGCGGTCTTTTTACCCGTCCAGGTTGAGAGTTGCGGACCAGTCGCGGGCAATGTCTGCCCCGACATCGGACTCCTCTCCCCGGTCAAATCAACTACCCCTTGCCTCGGGAGCTCGGGTTTCTCCTCAGTGTCACTAAAGGGACAAATCAGCCAAGAACTCGCGGAACAAAGGCGAAATTAAACAAGTCAGAACAGAAGGCTACTTACATCGTTTCACGATTGCTTGGTGTTGCCGCTGCTGCAGCAACGCTCCGCTTGCGAGTTGCTACCCGCTTCGTGCGCGGTGGCCTCGCAGCAACGTCACTCGCGTCTACTGCGGTGGGCGTGTCTTGGGCCGGCTCCTCGAAGACGAGTTCATGCGGGTTAGACCTGAACCGCTCCAAGTCGCCCTACAGACAAAAACAAGTCAGCAAACGACTACTCAGCTCAAGAACATAGCAAAGGTATTTGGGTTAGTGCTTACCGGGTTTCGCAAGTAATCTGCTCCGAAGAGCCTCGGCACGTACGGCTCCGAGGTCACCCCCGTGAACAGATGGGTGACCCGGCGCATGACCTCCTCGGCGGAAGGCACATCTGATGCCATCCGTGATGGGTCCTGAGTACCCTCGTACTCAAAACCAAGGTGGACGCGCTGCTGGAAAGGCTGGATGCGACGCTTGATGAACGAGTATGCCACAGACTCTCCAGTGACGCCCTGATCCTTGAGGTGCTGGATCCACTTCATCAACTCGGGGATGTCACGGGATTCCTCCTCCGTTGGCTTCTTCAGCCAACATTCCTGGCGCTGCGGCGGGGCATTATCCCGTCCGGGGAGGGTAGGCTTGTGGTTCCCGATGTAGAACCACTGAGCGTGCCACCCGGACAGGCTACTCGGGGTTGAGAACTTGAGGTACAGCGCCTTATCACGCAGTTGTACCCCGGCTCCCCCGACTAGTGCGGGGTTGTCCTCATCTTGCTGGGGCTTGAGGTGGAAGAGATGATGGAAAAGATAAAAATGCGAGTGAATTCCTAGGAATGCCTTGCAAAGATGCACAAAAACAGAAATGTGCAGAATCGAGTTGGGGGGAAGATGGTAATGCTTGATTTTGTAAAATCCAAGCAAACCACGGAAGAAATCGGAAGACGGAAGGGCAAGGCCGCGATCGGCAGAAGGGGCGAACATTATGGTCTCACCCGTGTTCTCCCAAGGCGATGAATTAGTGCCGACGACCCGCCACTGGACGACGCCCTCCTCTTGCAAGACCCGCTCGGCTACGAGCCGGAGCATATCCCTCTCCATGACCGTGGAGGCCCTCCACGACGACCCCTCGACCATCGTCCTGGCGACCTTCGCTGACAGCGGCGATGATCCACCTTCTCCATCGGCTACCCGTTTCTTCCCGCGACCGGTGGTTTGCTTTCTTGGCGCCATGGGTCGAACCGGGATCTTCGTGCGCATGCCACGGAGAACTCAGACAGGTGTGGGTGAAAATGGGAATCGAAGATTCGAGCTGTTCTAGGCTTGGATTGAGGTGGAGAAGTGCTCGGATTTGGGGCGGCAACGACTAGGTTTCATGGCTGAAGTAGATCTATTTTTACCGTAGTGAAAACAGAGTTGGGTGAAAACCCTAAAGGGTACCGCGGGGTTATTTATAACCAGTAGTTCCCCATTTCTCCTTTGGAAGCCGAAGAGTTTTTCTTGAGAAATGATTCGATTAAAAGGATTTTACTGGTTCTGTGCAACGGATAAGGGAGACTAGCCGTTTTCTCTGGGATAGGCTCCCGAGAGTTCGGGCTTTTCCACTTCTAGTGCAATTTAACCTTAAAATTTGCACAATTGAATTCAAAAACCTACATTCCATGCCACGATTCTTTAGATCCTTTTTTCCGAAACTAGAGAATTTGGATTAAAGGCTCGGGGGCTGCGGGGTACGTGTCATCAATGGCTTATTTTTCAAAAATTCTTGGAACATACAGACCAAAGATTCAAGATTAGTTTGACCCTCAGCCTGATTCTTCGATTCAACCTAAGGCTCGGGGGCTACTCCATATGGAGTGCGAGTTCATCACACCCCATATAAAAGAAGACTTGAAGACTACTCGGGGCTTGAGCACCTCACAGCCTCGATGCAGCCAAGGAAGTACTCAGAAGACACCTTCTCAAGGGGACTCAGCAGGGACTTGAAGACACCTTCCAGAGGTACTCGGAAGCCTACAGTACTCGGCTGCGAAGAGCTCGGGGGCTTGTCAGACCCGGGGCAGAGGGACTGCTCACTTGGCGTACATATACATGTAGTATGGGATGGCACATGAACCATACCTTATCGTGATTGTAACTAGTCGTGTAGCACTAGGACTAGTTATACGTAAGGAAACTACCAGAGCCGTACTCGGGTAGGACTCCTCAGGCCATCCCGACTAGGACTTTCATACAACCCTGTCTCTCCAGATTATATAAGGGCGGGCAGGGATCCCTCCAAAGCATAACCAACAACCTTATTACCTCTAAGGCAATACAAACCACACAGGACGTAGGGTATTACGCTCTCGGCGGCCCGAACCTGTCTAAACTTTGTGTTCCTTGCACCTTCGAGTTTCTGATCTCGACGACACCCTACCTATAACTTACCACCTCGGGGGTATCCCTCGGTGGGCTTAACAGTAAAACATCGACAGGCCGAGGAGTGTCACACAACGCGGATTGGGGCAGACCGCCGGCTGGACAACCCCGCCGGGAGCAGAGGGCGCCTCCACCCATGGATGTGTCAGCCACCCGGCCAAACATGACGGCGGAGCACCAAGCCCCCGTGCCAGACTCGGGCACGACCGCCGCGCACCCCGGCCGCTCCCCCAACCCCAGGAATGGGGCGGGCGAAGCCCAGCCGGCAGGGCAGCGCAGATCCAGCCGGCAGGGCGGCGCGGATCCAGCCGCCGAGCGGCGGCGCTGCACCATGGCAGTGCCCCAGACACACAAGTCGGTGGTGGGGTGGGCGAAGGGCCGGGGAAGCCGGACAGGGGCGGCTGAAAGTGCATTTGGCCCCCTAAGTGGGTTTTGGTGTTGATGACATACAAAATTAAGGAGCTAATGACTTTATCGAGTTATGGACATGTTAAAATTCAATAAAATGAAAAAGAGCAAGAAAAGACGCCAAATTTGATTAAAAGATGGTGTTGGTCTAAAAGGAAGATCTTTACTTATTTTATATTTTCAATTTGAGTTTAGAAAATACCGTACTATTAAGAGGGATGCGAATGGATAGCATGAAGGTATCAAAGTGCTTATTTGAGATATTAACCATCAAGGAGAGACACAAAATCACACACTTGTGCACCTAGTTTTCTGATTGTTTCAGTGTGTGTCGGAAGTTTCGACCCTGTGTCGGAAGTTCCGACACTTGTCGGAAGTAGCTGGATTCTTCCAATAAGGAATCCTCGGCCAGCTGTTTCTTCGGAAGTTCCGACCCTATGTCGGAAGTTCCGACAATCACTTAACCAGTGCACTAACGGCTAGTTTCGGGAGCTTGGGTATTTATACCTTCTCAGCCGCTCCTTCATTTGGTGCTGACCTAACCCGAGACAAACACCTCCAAGAGCATTTACTACTCCTCCCCAATCCCTCCTTGAGCTAATCCTTTAATTGATTTGACCTAGGGCTTGGGTGAGAGTAAGATTGAGGTGTGAGACTCAACCATTTAAGAGGGAAGGCGGTCAAGTTCATCTCAAGAACACTTGAAGCATCTTCATCCTTCGATTCGTGTTTGTTACTCTTGAAGCTTGCTTCTAGACAGTTTGGTATCGCCCGTGGAGCGTCCTCTCGTGTGTGTGCGCCCCGGAAAGTTTGTATTATCCTATCCTTTGTGGATTTCATTGTAAGTGACTCAATCCTCCTTTGTGATTGATTGAGTGAGGTAAAGGGTTAGTGGAAGACCCGGCTCTTTGTGAGCTCCTCAACGGAGACGTAGCTTCTTTAGTGGAAGTGAACTTCGAAAACAAATCTCTTGTGTCTTGTGCTTATTGCATTTATTTAGTTCTTATTGACCTAGAATTTATTTTGTGCCGATCTATGTACTCGAGTTGTTGTGTTTGCAAAGATCATCTGCAGAAGTCTCCTAGTATCATTGTGCAACTTTTGATTCAGTCAGATTCTGCAGTTTCAAGTCTATTTTTGAATTTCGTATAAGAACTTTAGTTTTGTCGGAAGTTCCGGTCCAGTGTCGGAAGTTTCGACATATTTAATTGCTGCGAAGAATTTTTTAGGTTTTTCAGGTACGCCTATTCACCCCCCTCTAGGCATCACCAAGATCCTTTCAGCGGCATGGACGATCGCCGGGAGGCGGCGCCACACCCATCCGCGCCCCAGCACACCAGGCGGTAGAAGGGGCGGGATGCAGTCGCGGAAGGCCAGTGCGAGGCAGTCGTCGTCGAGGGAGACCCCCCCAAGCCTGGGATGCGTAGATCCGGGCTTTGGGGAGGTGGATCTTCCACCGGCGGCCGGTGGCCGGCGACCGGAGGCGGACAGGGGTGACTGGCAACCTAGGGTTTGCGAGGGTGAGAGTGGGGAGGAAAACAATGGGAGGGAGGGAGAGACGAGGTGGGGAGGGGGTGGGCCGCCACCGCCACCGCCGCGGCCGATCGCCGCCGCCGCCGGCGGTTGTCGGAGCGTGATTGAGGAGGGACCGGCGGCTGGACGAGCGGTCGCCCCCACGTCACCCTCGCGAGCGACCCGAGGTCCGCTAGTTTGGTTGGTTTCGCAACTGTGAATGCTGTTCGGCTAGAACTTGCATGTGATGCCAGTGCTTTCGCTAAAAAAATTTATATGATTATTTTTTTAGGTAACAAGCTTTCGCTAAAATTAACCAACTGACTTTGCAGGTTCTGTTGCACTTTTCTATGCCGATCGAATAGTGGTCCGGTCAAATTGAAGAGCAGATCATCGATCATGCATCTTGTTGTTGCTTGACAGATGGATTATCAATTTTTCTATGGTTCAGTACGGATGCAAACGAACCACACACCTGACACCAACAAACTCTGTCTCTTTGCGCGCGCTTTTCTTTTCTTACTTTGTTCTTCTCTTAATTTGCTGGTGCACCGTTTGGATTCAGCATACAACTTGCAGGGATCTTAATTACCTGCTGGAATCTCTTCTAATGCATGGCATGCAGCTCCATTTCTTTATGCCTCCTTTGTTTTGTCCGGTTCTTCAGTTATCAGAATACTCTATCAGCCTGCATATATGTACACAGTAGCAAGCTTCGTTTGTTCTTGTTCTTGTTGCTACTGCTGTTGGTACTTTATATGTTTATTATTCTTCATTGTCTTCGACCCCTGCATACATGCATGTGAGGTTGTGACATCTAGCGAAGCATGTGCAGTGGCATTTAATTTGCTTATAATGCGACGCACATAAGAACCGTCTTATTGGTTTTATTTGGTCTAATGAGGTGAGCCGGCATCATATATAGGTTAACTAATATTATTCTACACAAGCGCGATTGAGAATTAACACATACTAGAACTAAATCCATATAGAAAGGGTCTAAAGTCCAATATCCTATATTTTAGATTAATATGGATAGATGCCTCCAGGGGATGAAGATTCCTTCTAGTTAAAGTTTGTACTAGTATTATTCGTCAATGGAACCTGGAGAGTTGAACAACATGATAAACAACTCATGTATGGTCCCTGTTGTTGAAAATTTTAGACCACTGAAATGAGCATGGACAAAAACAGAGACATTGTTAAATCTTGAAGGCATATGCTTCCATGTTATTGCCTAGCTCATATACATGTTTATGTTTGGATCCCTTGGATCATTAATTAAGATTTGGCCAAATTACATGTCTTAGGAATCTCCTCGTGGATTGGGCCTCAATTTAATTTTCTTCTCTTGCCTTGTTTTGTAGGATATATGACAACTTGGCCATTAATCAGCAACTTCCGCACTTCACGCTTCCTCTAAAAACTGTGTTTTTTTTCCTTCCAAACATGTGCAAGCAAACCAATTGCCAAACTTTATGAAAGCGGACGGAATAACTGTGAGACCTCTTGTAGCTTACACGTGGCATGCTCTTTATAGGTCCTCCCATGGCCATAACTTGTAGAAAAAAATACGTAATACGTAATATGATGGCCAAAATCGCAAAATGGTAGTTGGACAGGTGGTGCTTTATGATAAGTTGATAACCAATTGCTTTGATGCGAGAATCAATAAAACAATCCTCCTAGCATCTTCAAAGGAGGAATATGTGCTGTAATACAAAAAAAGTTTGGAAATGTAAAACAAAAAAAGAACATACTCGGCGTGTTATGTTATATATCAAGACTTGAACTTTGTGCGCATTTTTTTGGAACATAAGTGTATACAAAGTTAATGCTTTGTGTGCTCATATTTGCAAAGATACATCATCGCTTCATGCAATATTTCAAAGCGGCAAAGCCTGGCAAAACTGCGTTGCACCTTACAAAACACACAACTAGTAGTGGCATGTGGAACTAGGCCCACATGTCATTGACATAATCTGTGGTATATTTTTTGAGAGTGCCTGGTGGTATACTGGTAACATATATGGTCCCCTTCCATATTCAAATAGTAGATCTCTTATATATGAGCATAGGAATCCGCATGAAGTACCTTTGGCTAAAACCCAACTGAGATCTCTGAGGCCTCCACCTCAACTTGTTGCATGCTAGTAGGTCTTCGGGTCTGTTTGGATACGGGTGACTAAGCTTTATTTCGTACATCGGATATAGACACCAATTATGAGTATTAAATATAAATTGATTGCAAAACCAATTGCATAAATGAAGGCTAATTCACGAGACGAATCTATTAAGCCTAATTAATCCATCATTAGCACATATTTACTGTAGCACAATATTATCAAATCATGGACTGATTAGGCTCAATGGATTCGTCTCGTGAATTAGCCTCCATCTATGCAATTAGTTTTATAATTAATCTATATTTAGTACTTATAATTAGTGTCCAAACATCCGGTGTAACAAGAACTAATAAAATTTAGTCGGGCTGATCCAAACAAACCCTTCCTCCTCCTGCCCCCTCTCTGGCGGCTCTCTTGTCACTCTCATGAAGCATAGTGCTCTTGCCACTTGTTGCCATTCCTATGGTCTGTCACAGCAAAAGCAGCCCAAAGGCAGGAGTAGTCCTACCAATGAAATGCCTAGCTTGCACATCACAAAAGCTGAGTACACACATACACAAGCACGACACACACACACAATCACACACGCACTGCCATGTGCCAAGACCCAAAAAGGCTCATGCATCATGGACATGTTCTCCTATACATGGAAATTCAGTAGCCCTAGGTGCACTCCTTCCCAGCTATTGAAATTGGTTTTGATGCAAACAAAAAGAGAGGCTTGCTTCCAAAAAAAACAGAGAGGAGATATCCAAATGGCGAGTGCACGGCTGGAACCGGGTCCACGTGGACCACACCGAACACCGACACATGTGCACTTGCCCTGCGCTGGCTTCTCCGATTGGTTCGTTCTGCATGCATAGGACGGAGACTGTGCACTGTTTGTCTGTACGGTTTCTTTTTTTTTTGTTTTACCGCTGAAATTATCCGTAATGCTGGCCTCCCGTCCGCGTTCCATGGCCTCTGCTTGCCATCTCGAGAGAGGGTAAATGGAGGATTAACTAATGGCTAGGGTGACAAAAAATTTCACTGCTTTCCGATGCTAATCTGAAGCGATTAGCTAGTATTGTGACTTTGTGAGTCCCCATGGCTAGGAAGAAGAAGTTGCATGTACTGCCAATAACTCCTGTGTATGCAGCCTAGCTAGCAAGAGACAACAGAGTGGTGGTGCATGTGCGCATCGTACTAGTATATGTACAGGGAGCACCACACTCTGGGCTACCAATCTTGGCAATTTAGCCACATGTTTCCATCTCATTGTTCTCAAAGTGGCCAAGCAGTGAGAGATCGGTTCCCACCTCGTTCTCTGTTCTGATATTTTTATTTTTCATTTTGGGTGTTGTAGTCTATTTTACTACTAATGGATACTACTACACATCCAAGTGTATTTCTGGCTTTGCACCTGGATAAACTAAGTCATGGAGTTTGAGTAGGAGACCGAGTGCTGGTAGTGTGGTTATGTTTGGTCTCTTCTTGGTGATTATGGCATCTTAGGCAGAAAGCACAAGGGAATCAGCAAGCACTAGATAAAAACATTTCAATCCTTTTGTCTCCAAAAGAACAAGATCATATTACTCCGTGGAGTACTTGTTAGCACAATGGAAAATGGATTATTCCTTTGATACAAAGGTCACTGGTTTTGTCATGAGCTGAGTCATGGATATATATGCCAACAAGAACAAGCTACACGTCTCATGCATGTTGCAAGTGGACACAGTACATGACATGGACAGAAGCCCTGCTACTAGCTTTTCCTTTCTTTACACCTACTAGATGGAGGTCGAGTGAGCAAGGAGTACGTTAATTAGTTCATTGTTTATGTTATGTGCCTACCTTCTCCCTACTACCTTCTCTCCCACTTCTATTTGCACTTACAGGTACTACAGGGTACGGAGACAAAAGAACAAAAAGGGTGGTAGACCTTTGGTTTGAATAGACGTGTTCGGTTGGCTCTCGCTAATCCTCTCCGTATCTTGAAAAGGAGGGGAAAATTATGGTTCTTAATTTATGGCAGTTCACCATGAGTTTAGGTATACTAGCAAATATGCGCATGTGTTGTCACGATCAAAGATCCCGTATGGATAGTGGCTCATTTTTTATAGATTTTCTTCAACACGAATTTTATTATATTTTTATGTTATTTTTTATTCATCAAGTCAGTTTAGATTACATGGTATTCGAGTCCGTTTAGGTTATAATATATAGTATTGTTGTTCGGTTCTCATATTATACGCTTCGGGTCTACCCGTCAGTGACACATGTTGAACCAAATCAAAATTTCAGGTGGAAACATTGAGTGCTTTATAAATTGGTAAAGATATGCATGGCTGCTAACTATAGCTGCAGGCTAGATGCAACCACTCTTTTCTTTTCATGAATGTTGTGGCAGCAACATAACCACGCAGATAGGAACAAACCTACAGGCCTTTCTGACACAAAAGAAAAAAAGGAGCACACAAAATTAAAAGTGTTCCTTTATACTTGCACATACTATCGCACTAAGTTACCGGTTCTTAATTATTAAGAGCAATTAACTAGAAACCACACCACAACTATATACCTAGCCATCCAAAAGATAGAGTTTTGGATGGGTTGCCTATTCTATTTTTATGCTATATATACTCTTTATTTGTCCCTTTAATTTGATCGATCTGTTGAATTTTACATACTTAATTGGCAGTGCATGTTTACTTTCTAGCTTGTTAGCAACTCAATAAGACAAGGATGAGGAATACATGCATGCTATGCATATAGGTAACTATTTATCGACAAGACTTTTTTTAAAAAAAAAAATCCAAGCTAATTCTGCTCTTCCATTATTGGTGTATGCTCCGGTTAGAAGTCACTTCATGCACCTAAAAATACAGAACCATTCAAATCAAATTGATACCTCATATGTGCATCCGATGTGACGGTTATTGATCATTTAACCCCCATGATGTTAATTGTCCATCACGGTAGCATTTTTTAGTTGTGCTTATTGGTTCTTGCTCCCGGATCGAGTCACGGTTAATGTCACAATCTTTCACACTCAAGTGCTCACGCTCAGTTGGCGACTCTCACAAAACATGATTTGTCCACATACAATTATTTAAGGCGGCGCTTGATATATATTATATATATGAAACCATTTGGAGGAAACGATCAATACTTGTATTATTGAAAAAAAATTAGACTAGTAGTGTCCCCCTGATTGGGATTTAGCTGAAGCAACCCAGCTAGGAAGCAATGCAAGTGCCCAGTTCCCCGGCCCTTGGAACTCAAAAGAATATACCAGCTGGACAGCCACACGCGCATACAATAATAACATATTGATGTATGCATATACTACATACTGATCGATGCTCAACATCATCAAATCCACTGTACTTTTTTTGTAACTTGCGCAATGGACATAGTATAGGTTACAATTGTTTAGTTACCTAGCCTTCTATATTTGGATCCTTGTTAAAAACAATATTAGTAGTACTAGATTAATTATTTTCAGCGCATTGAAATATGAACTATATATATTGTGGTATGTACTATTTATATAAAAATAAAAAAGTTTAGATGTATGTATATGTATGTACTGTCCACATATATATGTGGATGTGAATCTCGGATCTTCATTCTAGCTCCCTGTGCATAGGCATATGGAGGCCGTACTCAGCTACTACTACTGATCAGGAGGACCCGATCGAGGAGGCCCTGCGCTAGTCTGCCTCTCCGGCGAGCAACAGTCGGTAGCGCGGGCGGTTTCCCTCCCCCCGCGCGCATCGATCACGTGCGCATGTGGGCGCTCCACCCGAGGCTGTACGGCTATCCACGCATTAAAATTACGGTGCAGGCCGGCCGGCCGGCCATGATCGGCGGCGGGCCGGCCGGGCGGCATGAACAGAAGAGCTAGCTTAGCTAGAGGCCAGGCCGGGAGCACCAGCGCAGATCAAGCGAGGCCGTGCCGTGCATTCCCCAAAGTTAATAACCAACAACCCGGCCGGCTGCTACCAGCAAACCAAGAACCGGCTACATGCGGCATGCTGCAGAGGTTAGCTAGGGGCCGGGAGGCAGCAAGACACAGACTATTGCGTAGCGTAGCGACGGGGACCAGACAGACCATGGCAGGTGGCTGATTGGCTGAATCCCTGAATCGAATGGGGAGGCCGGCCACATGCCTGTTTCTGTGGCTGATTGGAGAGCCAGTAATAGAGCCGCCGGCCGGGGCCGCACCCACGCATTAAGGAAGAAGACCGGCGATGAGTGCCCGGTGCGCGGCAGCCACGCGCGCGGCCGGCCATTGCTCGATCCGTCGAATCCTCTCTAGATCTCTCTCTCTCTCTCTATCTCTCTCTCTCTCTCCAGTCGGCGCGGCGGCCGGCGGGCACCGCCGCGGGCAGCCGGCCCGCGCCGGGGGTCAAGCGGCTCTGCTAGCTAGCCCAGCCACCGCTCCGCAGCCGCAGCCCGCAGGCAGGCGCGCGGAGACAATTCAACGACCCGTGCGATAGGCTGGCGCGACATGGCGTACACGTCATGTGCTCACATGTGGGCACAAGCGCAAGCGTAGGCGGAGCCGGAGGCAGCCAGCGAGCCGCGGGCGAGACCTACTAGTCCAACTGTCTCTCCGCCAATAAAACAAGAGAGCCACCGTATAAAACACCAGAGAGACCGACCGATCGATCGTCACCGGGCGAGACTAGAGGGCCGGGAGCGAGCGGCCTATAGCGACAGCGACAACCAGCAGCAAGCAGCTAGCAAGAACGCGCGCGCGCGCGAGAGAGAGAGAGGGCCGGGAATAAAGCGAGCGAGCGAGCGAACGGCATCCATGGCCGACCACCACGGGCAGCAGCCGCCGGGGGGCGGCGGCGGCGGCGGCGGCCCGGGGGAGGAGATCAAGGAGCAGGACCGGCTGCTGCCCATCGCCAACGTCGGGCGCATCATGAAGCAGATCCTGCCGCCCAACGCCAAGATCTCCAAGGAGGCCAAGGAGACCATGCAGGAGTGCGTCTCCGAGTTCATCAGCTTCGTCACCGGGGAGGCCTCCGACAAGTGCCACAAGGAGAAGCGCAAGACCGTCAACGGCGACGACGTCTGCTGGGCCTTCGGCGCCCTCGGCTTCGACGACTACGTCGACCCCATGCGCAGGTACCTCCACAAGTACCGCGAGCTCGAGGGCGACCGCGCCGCCGCCGCCGCCTCCTCCCGCGGGGGCGGGGCTCCCCCGGACCACGCCTCCACCTCGGGAGGCCCCGGCGCCGGGCCCGGACCCAGCGGCGGCAGCGGTCATTTCATGTTCGGCGCCATGGACAGGAGCGATAACAGCAGCTCCAGGCCCTTTTAATCCATCTTATTGATTAGCTTCTTGTCCAAGAGTTCATCAATTTCTACTCATTTTTGGAGAGGTAAGTCGTCCAACGTATCCAAGCCAAGCTCATATACCTCATTAATTAATGGTAGTGTGGCAGCAGTAGCTAGCTAGAGTAGTTATTAGTTGTTCCTGCTTTGATTTGATCTGGGCCGGGGTGTATTATTGTTGATGAACTGAAGAAGGTGGGGATCTATCGATGAATGGCTACTGATGTGATGTTGAGGTAGCGTAGATCGATGGGAAGGAACAGGCTAGGATATATATGATGATCGGTGAAGATGGATGGAGACCGGATCGAGGTGTTATGTAACTGGATGGACTGCGCACATGATCGATCGATTCATTCGGTCTGATTTAATTGGCATCGATCAGAATGTTAATTTGCATTGTCTCTGCACATTGTTACGTAGCTTAATTTCAGTTGATTTTTGTAGCCGGCCGGTAAGAATAATATTATTCTAGATTCAAAAGTTATTGATGCTCTTCTTGGCTCGTAATTCTTTTCTTGTTCAGTCATTATATTGATTGGTTTCATTCGGCAGGTTTCTATTACTTCTAGCTAGCTGCTAGGATGCTAGTTAGCTCAGGCATATAAATCATCTTATTAGTAAGATTATTTTTAAGTCTTACTAATGGTTGATTCTTGCTCCATACAAGACTCATTCTAAGTCTTATTATTAGCTAGGATGAGCAACTAGCTGGAGTAGTAGACAGTAACACGGTGTGATTAAGTAGTGCTCCCTGGTTCATGCAAAATCATTATATATCGATCGAAACACCAATATATGGTTGATTCTTGCTATACCATACAAGACTCATGCATGTTAATTATTAGACTGCATATTACTCATTGGTGATAATTTCTAGTAGGACGGTATTGATGCATACTTCTATATATGAACAGATAATTGTTTGCACATTCTGTTTAGACTGAAGCTGATAGCATTTTTATATATGCATCTATCTCCATTTGTTTTGAGTTTTAATTTCTTCTCATTCGGATCCTAGGTAAAATGAAAATATCAGAACTTTTGAGTATATGTGCATTTAGCCGGCCGCACGAGGTAGTTATACTCATCATCTGGTGGTGCAGTCTTGTATTAAATGTTCATAGGACACAGAAATTGATGTTTCTTTAACCACTGACATAATAAATGGCATGCATGCTCTATGACGTCGTTCCAGAGTCCAGAGAGTGATGGACTCTGGCTTCCAATAATTCAGGCATCACACATATGCATGCACTATGTATATGTATTGGAACAGCATGCATGACAAACAGTATATGTCAGTATCATACGAAAACACATACTAGGTGCAAACTCCTATAAACTTAAATGAGTGGCTTGATGAACCATAGAATTTGCCTTTTCTTTTAAAAAGAATCGGTTAGAACGTTCACGGTATAGAAAGTCTCTCCTAAAAGTGCATGCATGGTACATGGAAACTCATCCTTCTTTCTGTAGTTAAATTATGCTCATTTTGTTTTGCTTGTTTCAGTTTATTTTTCTCGTCTTGATATAATTGATTATGCTACTTAATAATTAAGTACAGTAGTTGCAATAATTGAATAGCAAGCACGAGTTGATCTTTCAAAGGCATTATATATTTTGGCACTTCACATTTGCAAGATGCTTTTGGTCGAATCTATTGGAGAGATATGATACTCGAACGTATTAATCATACCATACACTTATAGTGGTATGTTAAATGCACATAATTCATCGAGACATGCATGCATGACTAAGGCAATTTAGGAGGGTGCACGAGTCTTCTTGCTACTTCCCAATGCAAGTTTCATCGTAGCACCTGCATCCAAACAATCATTTGAATACAATTGAACGCTGTTCTACTAGGACCGGATGGATCGATCGATTCAGTGGCCAAGATGCAGCCAAATACTACTTACGTTTATAAGAGGATATATAGTGATATCATTTGTACAAACATAACGGGTGACGTAGAGCATGCTCGGTCTCTAAAATAGTGTATGTCAATGATAAGTTCCTATGTACAAAAAAAATCCATGGTAGCAGTCCTCTGAATTTGTTTGGATAAACAGGCATGTATTTTAAAGTAATTTACCACTAAATTTAACAATATGTATTTTGTTACAAAAAACATTTTGTTGCTAAATTTATTTAGTGATGGAATAAAACAAATTGTTCCCTAGCCTTACATATGAGATACATATGGCTGACCATTATTACAAAACTCTTTCAAACGCTAGAACAGCAAACTAAAGTCTAGCAGAAACCATAGTGGAGTCAACGACAACATGATAGTAAGGAAAAAGTTATCTCAAATGTAGCCCAATGGAATTGTATTCTTTGGTCCTCCTGTGTAGAAAGCCTAAAATCTGATTTCAGGAAGGACCCCTTTGGAACACGGGATTATTGAAAGACATGAATAGAAGAAATGTAGGATTGGAATAACATATCATCTTGAATTTTATGGAACAAAGAGAACATAGGAAACCGGCAAGAATGATTTTCTGGATGGAGTGAATAAAAAATGCGAGAATCAAATGAGAGAAGTAGGCACAAAGGAAACATTTCTATGAGGTTGGAACTTGTTTTAGAAATCCTCCAAAAATCCTATATGAAACAAGACATGATTTAGTAGAAGTTTTCGACAAGTCCATTGCTTTGTTCTAAACTTATAATGGCCCTTGTAGGAAAAACTGTCAGGGATAGATCCCAAGTTAGAAATCTTCCAAAATTCCTATGAAAATTGTACCATCCAAGGAGGCATAATAAGGATTTGTTTAAATTAAATCAAGCACTCCCTTTATATTGCAATCCAAAGATCTCTTACTTTTCTGTGTGTGCACTAATTGGAATTTTTTTTACTATCTATACGTATGATTTCTCAATCCTTACACAAATTTTACTAGGCCACCAAATTGTTTTGAGTATAATGAATGAAAATTTAGTAAAACTTGGAGGTTATTTGCGCATATCATTTGAGTGCAAAACAATCAATAATTGTGAAATGAGCATCTTTCCCTACATTGATGTAGTAACTGCTGAAATAATGATCACGATTGAGGAACACTCTAGTACTAATAAATTGCTTAATTTAATCAGTAGGCCAACATTGGCTTGTCGCATATAATTGCTGCCGAGCGACTTGTCAAACCAACAGAGAGAGATAGAGTAGATCACTCCAACTATACTTTCGGCCCTCTCCTCGTCAGAATTTTTGTGAGGCATAAATTGATACCGTCCCCAGCTATGAATCTTTTTGCTCCCAAACAAGGGGCAGAACCGCCACTTTTTTAAGAGAGAGAGAGAGAGAGAGAGAGCAGAATAACCTAGACAAAACGTCAAGTGTATATAGTACACCGTATGGTCTGTCTAGTACTCTAGTTGACAGCAATAACACAACTACTACACAAGGTTGAGACTTGAGAGCCTCTTTATTCACCAGGTAGGAACATGAGCATGAGCATGTAAGAGGAATCTTAATTACTATATCTGGGAAAAATGCAATAAGCAAATGTTAGTTGAAGTATTCAAGGATGGTTCCATCCAATGGGGAGCTTCCTAGGGAACATCTAGCTCAGCAGGTAGCAGCAGCAGATGCATCAAAAGATGAACTACTCCTAATTGGCTACCTCTAGCTCCTGCAGCGTTGCTCCATCCTCTCCATCTCTTCTCCTTTTGGTGTGTGCGAGAGAGAAAGAAAAGCTGCAAAATTCGTAGCCTTTTAAATGGTCAAGTGGCCTACACGGCGACTTGTTAATCCTCGTCCGCTTGTACTGTGCCTCCGCGGGAGAACAGTGTGCGGTGGTCGGATGGTGTGCCCTCTAGCTCGCTCGCCTCAACGTTGATCCGCCTGGATCCACGGCCACGTGCCGCGGCGCTGGTCGCCATCATCGTCGCCATGCGAGGGCCGCACGGCTTGTCGGCAGATGTCGAGCGCCTAGGGCATCCACCAGTCAGCACCGGCCCCGTGCAAAAGAAGGGCAACCCATTGGATGGCCGCGCCTGCATGGTCGCCATAGGCTAACGCAACTAGCAGCAGCGGCCGGCCAAAAGGTTATTCTTCCTCCTACTGCTGGGGTGTCCTCCTCGCTCTCGCATAAAGTTGGCAACCTAGCTAGTATCGGCTTTCACGTATAGCTACACTGATTTCGTCTCACGGATGTCTTGGATGTCTATCTGTAGTAAGTGCTAGCTAGTACTATCTGAAACCTGAATGTACGAATGTATATCAATCAAAACCTATCTAGGACTGATGTACTAGGTATGACCAACTCTAACTGAAAAAGGTATGAATTTTGATAGCATTACCGTACTTTGTGAAGTTTCAATCCAAGTTACAACATACCATCACAAGCCCTTCGTCCTTCAACTATAAAATCCATAGCTTTTTCAACAAAAAAAATAATTTGTATGTACGGAAGGGTCGGGCAAAATGATAAAGCTGATATTTTCTCAACAAGTTGAATATTTAACAATGAAGAGACGAATAAAATGTAGAGCCATACGTTTTGCTTTTGAGTTACCGAATCATCAACACGCGTGGTGCGGCAGACAACTCCAGTTACCCTACATCTCAATAGAGCATTGTACACTTTTTGAGAGGATCGAGAAAGTTCAGTGAATAGGGCGAAAAACCTCTCTGCACATCTCTGTGCATAAATAGAGCCAATCCCTCTCTTCAAAACCGACGAGTACTAAGGAGATAGTTTGTATCCAATACGCAAGGCTATATTCCTTATTGCAAGGAAGATCATATACAAACCCTTTCATATCAATCAAGATGAGCGAGAATTTCAATTTCCCCGGCTTTGCCCAACAGGGACAACCCCAACCCCAAAACCTTTCTAGGGCATCTGATTCATCGTACAGGGAGGACAACAGTAGGGCTGGGCACGACAACCTCCTGCCGATCGCCAACGTCGGGCGGATCATGAAGGATGCCCTCCCGCCGCAGGCTAAGATATCGAAGCGCGCCAAGGAGACTATCCAGGAGTGCGCCACAGAGTTCATCGGCTTCATCACCGGCGAGGCCTCCGAGAGGTGCCGCCGGGAGAGGCGGAAGACGATTAACGGCGACGACATCTGCCATGCCATGAGAAGCCTCGGTCTCGATCACTACGCCGACGCCATGCGCAGGTACCTGCAGAGGTACCGAGAGAGCGAGGAGCTCGCGGCGGCGCTCAACAGCGGCGGCGGCGGCATCCAGATCGACGTGAGGGCTGAGCTGTCGATCTTCAGGGGCGACGAGCAGCAAGACAGAAATTAACCCTGACGTGTACTGTTCTTGCAGAATCAATGCTCTCCTCACCTCTGACGCGATGAGATTGCAAGAAGCTCTCCTATGTAAGCATGTCGATCATGGAGTCGTGTGTTCCTTTTTCTTGTCCATGTTCTGATCTCGATCTTGATTCCTGTAACACGTGTAATTTCTGTGGTCCGTGTGAATGTTTTGGAGGAAGAGGTCGATGGTGCTCAATGTGTACAATTAACCCCTCATTCTCGTTTTGTCAGTTGCAAATAATCACGAATAATCATTTATTCGTTTTACACTCTGTAGACACGCCAAATCTCTTGCCCTAAGCTAGCTTTCCGCTCCTAATGGCATAGCCATCCGGTGAATGTTTTGGGGGAAGAGGATAACACCGAAACGAGCAAGGATGGCCCATCTGCTCCTGTTTGCTGCATCCTTTTGGGTAAAGAAAACCAACACATCCCGAGTAATTGGGCCTTTTGATTGCTCTCAGGTGTGGACAGAAGGTGTGTTTGTGCACTGTCCTATGATGGGACCGTACTATAAAATTCAAGTGCCCCAACGGCACAATAAAAAAGTTGGATCGGTGAAATCAAAAGGCATAGCAAGTTAGGTATAGTTTGCAATTCACAATAAAGTTTGTAGGGACCATGGCTCGAAGAAATGTTCTGGAGAGGTACCTAGTCTGCAGCTGAGGAGGATGTGTTTCTCCACCGTAAAGTCATTTTGTGTTGGACATCATACGCAGTCTATTTATCTATATCCTACAAAAAGATGTTCTGTGAAGTATAATGCCGTCCGACAACAAGTGTCAAGTTGCGAAGTGAGGATCGGTGTGGAAGCGCACTACCTGAAAAAACCATCTTGATAAACGCAAGAAATGATTAGATTCACATGCGGAAGAAACCTTTTTACAGCCGCGCCATTCGCATGTTAGCGTTTGTCGTGTAAAGCATACCACTCTCATAGACTGGTTGAACTTTGACTTGAATACTGGAGTAAGCAATTGGTCGAATAATAACATTTCTATTTTGCACAATATATAGTAGATTCCTTGTATCGCATATATAAGATTTTAAGTTCTTTATTATAAAGGTAGACGACAACATTGTACGTAGAAGTGCTTCACGTTGCCTTTCCATGTGATTCGGTTGAATTATATTTGCAACTTTGTAAAATTAGGGAAAAGTACATATTAACGGAGCTATTTAAGAGGAGTTCGCAGAGATACGATTGTCTAATGCCAAAAAAAATTAATGTCGTGCCCGAGTGGGCAGGATTGCGGCGGCTGAGGGCGATCCGGCCGCTGCGGACCTCGACCTCACCGACGACGAGTGGGAGGGGCAATCCTGCCCGAGGACGTCGTGCCGCAGCTCGCCGACCTGGCGCGAAGCCGCGGCGAGGGCGGCCATCTGGCGGTGGATCGACCGGCACATCAGGATGTCAGGTAGAGCGCGCCCAGGGTGCTTATGACGGGGTGCAAGGAGGCGGCGGATGGAGGGGAAGGACGACGGCGAGTGCAGCATCTGCTTCGAGGCGTCGCGGGAGGCGGCGGTGGGCAAGGGCGTCCCCGTGAAAGCTGCCGGGCTGCGCGCACGCCTTCCACAGTCGTTCGGGTTATCGGGCCTCGGGTTATCGGACCGTGCCGTGCCTGGGCCGAGGTGCAGCCCGTGGGCTGGCACGGCACGGCCCGACATCACCACCGTGCCGTGCCTGGCCCGTTTGGACAGCGCCCGAATCGTCGAATGCGTACGTGCCGACCACCGCCGACCGGGCTGGTTCAGAGCCCAGGGCTCGCATCGCAGTAGCATGGAAGGACGGACATTCAGCCCGGTTATTATATGGGCCAGATCAGCTCCTAGGCAGATGCTGGAGGCCCATGAGTCAATAACGGATTGACGGGCTGTTGACTTTTTTTATAAAAAAAAAGGTTCTTGCTTGAACGGCAGTTGATGCCATTACTTTGGACGTTCAATTCACTAGTATCTGGATTGTATCTTGTGGACTACAATTACCGTGTTACACACTTGCGCCTGTAGGACGACACGACGCTGCTCCAGATTTGTCGGACACGAAGGTGAATAGCGTGAGTTTAGTTGCAGAACCTGGCAACCTGCTTTGCTTCCTTCTACGGTCACCACTCAGCAGCAGGTGCAGTATTCCTCACACTTGGAACGCTCTTGCCAGGTGTCTGCTTCTTTGCAGCCAGCTTCACTGTGCTGATGGTACTGACAGTGATGCCACCGGGGTCCTGCAATTTCAGTGTCACCATGCGCCGTCCGGCGACGCGGGGAGGAACGGCCGGCGCCCAGTCTTCTCCTCCGACGACGTCAGGGAAGGGGATGAGATGCTTTCCCGAAACAGGCACCCGGTTCACGTCGACGTTCACCGGCGACCAGCAGGCGCAGGGCGGCGGCCGGTGCCCGCGCGCAGAAAGCGGCTTTCTGCAGAATCTGACTGATCCCAGCGGTAGGGCCGCTTTCTCGCTCGTAGGATTAGCAGGCAGCCTTGACTTTGTAGCCACCTAAGCTCGCAGCATCCTTACCCGAATCTGAAGGAAAAGAAGATCGTCCCGTCAAGTCTACTTCCTGAAGATGCGATTGTGAGGGAGCTGCTACTGTGTTAGGCTGCCTTAAACTTTCCTTGCTACTGTCAAAGCCAATAATGAGCGCCGGGATTAGGTGTTGACGTGCCATCGATCAAGCGGCGAAGATTCAGGACGCGGCTCATTTATGAATCGAGGCGCCAATGATTTACCACATGACCATAGCAGAATAGTAGTACCCATAGCTTAGTAGTGTGGTGTAAATTACATGTAGCCCTCTAGCGCTCTGTTATCTACAGTTTTCTATTTTTTTCTTTGAAATGACTTAATCTTTTTTTTCCCTCTCTGCAGGCATCATCATAGCTTCTGAACGAATGTTGTACATCGCCAACGCCAATACTTAATACCCTCTTGTTTTTACCCTGCCTACATTTTATATTCTTTAGCTCCTAGTTATATGCTTCAGGCCTTGCTGTCCAACAGTGCTCATACGCTTTCTACAACTGTGATGCATTTCGGCATCTTCCGTCTCCATCAAAGTTCAATTCACTGGCGAAATCCGGGTTGAAACAATATATGCTTCCAAATATACTGGAAGAGAGTGTATCAAATCGAAGGTGCACCATCTGAAATCTTCAGACGTATACGCAGGCAGTATACCAACTGAACAAAAGCGAGTATCTGAATAAGTTTCTTCAGATCTGAACAAATCCAGCAGCAGGGAGGCCTCGGCCTCGCCTTGGTGATGTCTGCAGAACAGATGCCACCGTACTGTTCAATCATCGTTACGCTAACTACTAATAAGCTATCTCCTGGAAAAACAAGCACAAGATTGCGGCCGGCCTCGAGCCTCCGCGGCAAGAACGAGTGGTCCTGATCGTCAGCAAATTAATATTCAGTTCCCCACAAGTTCTGACCAAAAATCTGCCTGCCACGGATCGGAAGAACAGGTAAGGTAAGCACGCACGCACAGTATGTTTTCCTCTTTCAGAAATGATCACTGCAGCAAGCATGGCCGGCTCCTCTCCTCCAAAAGAATACGCACCGCTGCTGCGATGAAAACAAAACCGGAGAAGACAAGTGACAAAGGCATCATCAGGACCACTACAGACTATGCGCAACAATGACAATGGTAATATACTGATGATATTCATTCCACGAGCTAAGCTCTCGTACGGAAGAAACTAAACTAAGCAGCTAACTAAGCGATTAGTCATCACTAGATTCGTTTTATAATCTGCTTGCTAATCTAGAGAGGACAGTGATCTATGGGGCTTGCTTGTACTGAATAATCAACCATTTCAGCTACTAGCAGCTACTCAGCTCTGAAAGAAAAGTCCGGTGGCTGGAATAATACTCAAGGAATATGTTATCTTTCCTTTCCCTCTCCATCACTCCACCTCACGATCGACGACGTTGTCGAACATCCAAGGCACGGCACGGCGTCGCTGTTGGTGGCATATAGATCCAATCAATCGCGCTGCTGTCGACCTACAGGTCTTGAGGACATCATGTCTTGAAATCCTTAGCAAACGGATATATGCAGTGCACTGAACCTGAATGCCTCCTTCCTTCAGTTCCCTGTCGCTCAGCCTATCCAGTATCCATCTAACCGCAGGCAACAGATTGTGATGCAGTGGTAGCTGCTTGCGAACTATCAGCTGTAACTGCTTGGGTGATACTACATCGGTCGATCGATCTTTCTCTAGGTTGGGCCGGGGGTGCAATTGGTGGCACTGTACATGTTGGTAGCCTGTAGGCGTGATCACATAGCATTAACTAGATGTTTTTTGGGGCCACGGGGTCCATGTCAATCAAGAGCTCATTGACAGTGGGTTTTGTTTTCTGTTTCAGAAAAAAGAGCAGTCCTAGATATTGCTGTTGGTCTAGACTATTGCAGTACTTTTGTTTCTTGTCATTGTTGTACTTGCTATTTGCATAACAAATCATTGGCGCATGCATCTTGTTTCTTCTCATTGTGTACGTACTCGATCAGCTGTCGCAATCTTTGTCGCAGGCTAAACAAATTTCGGGCAATTAGTTATTGGGACCGATATATGATCTCCTGACTGCGTTACGCGTGGACACATATTCACAAGTGAGTTACGAAGCATACAAGGCCGAATCACTGTTCTTGAATGGAAAACAAATCAAGTTCGTAGGGCAGTTTTACCGTCACATGTCATGTGATGTTTACCACTTCGCATCTGCGTATAAACACCATCAGAGTCCAGAGGTAGTACATGTAACAAGTAACAACTGTTGGTCATGCTCTGTACACTCTGAAAAAGGACATATCAGTGGTGAAGCTAGTAATAGCCTGTCGTAAGAACGATTCGGACTATACAATGCTGAGAGATCAAATCAGCGCTGCAAAATTTGTCTAACCAACGAGCGATGTAGAAAAGGCGTACAAGGCGTATTTTGTTTTGTTGGCGGTAAGACATTGATAAATGCTTATTCCATTAAATATTATCGTTTATTATGTGATACAAAATTGTAAATATAAATAAGTAGTATTTTTAGTACGAATTATAACGTCAAGTTTTGCATCACGTATTAGTAGATTAATTGTTGGTGAAACGCCTGTCCTTAGAAAAAGAAACTAAGCGCTGTAATTTTAAATGGATAGAGTAGGGGTTGGTTCGAATTTATAGTCGACACACGACCTAAATTAACAAGAAACAAATTATAGCTGAGCCACGATATAATCTCTATTAATACAAGAAAGATTCTACTGTTCCAATTAGTATTACCATTTTCACACAGTAGGTATGTTATTAGTCTTAAAAATATTTAAAGAATTGGATCGGACCAAATTAAGAGAAGGCTCCGTCCAGCATAGTCAAGAAACTGAGGTTAATTGACTGGCGCTGCAGGAGAGATTGGTTTTGGGGATCGGTAACCGCACTTTTAAATTGCAATTTTATAGCCGCGCGCTGAATTGAAAACGAGGGCATGCAATGCATGCAGGCCATCAGCGCCCTAGGCAAGAAAACAAGGCAACAAGAAGGCGATCAACTTGACCACAGGTTGCTGTCATGGCAAGCTATTAACCCAGGAAAGCTTGGAATTGTCTGTAGCCGGCCGATCGATCGATCCCGAGGGAGCAAACAACAAAGGCCAGTAGATCCAAACGATGCACATACTAGCTTAGTATATAATTATAAAACTCTCTCTCTCTACTTGACTCCTCGCGGCTATACCATAGATTATAGTACACATTATTGTTACAGAGCTCCTCTCTCTCTCTCTCTAGGTTAATCTTGAGACATACTACAATATCATGCGCATTCAAGTCAGCACTGACACACATACGGAAAAAGACAGGCATTAGCAGTACATCGAAAGGTAATTTGGAATGTGGTGAGGTGTGAAGAGCAGCAGCATGGGAAAATGCCAAGGATAAATATGAGACCAACCCCTCCCTCCCTTCTACTGTCTCCCAGAGCTGAAGAACACACACACTCTCCCCCGGCCCCAAGAGCCAAGAAACAAAAGCCTTAGTGAGATGTAAAAGGTTTCTTCACTGCCAAATTGTTGCTCTGCTATATCCTTGCAAGTAGGGTGTGTAGCTTTGGCTGGCGCTTGTGTGTGTGCGTGCGCGTGCATGCATGCAAGCTTAGTTGCTACTGCCATCCATGTCGGGAGCGGCTGCAAGGGAGTGTGCCGGCAGCTTCTCTTCTGTAAGCAGCAATAATACAGCTAGCCGGGAGGTGGAGGAAGAGTTCTTGCAGCATCAACAGCGGCAGTTCCACATCAAGCCGCTCCTCGGTAGCCCGCCGGAGATGGGCACCGACGACGGTGATCTCCAGCGCGTCACCGGCCCATCGGAGCCGCCGCCTGCCGCGCCGACGGTGAAGAAGAAGAGAAGCCTTCCGGGGACACCAGGTGCGTCCGCGCTAATTCTTACTGACGCTTTAGTTTAATTTGCGTATGTAGTTTAATTTGTTCTTGGGGAAGAAATCGATATGATGTCGGAGTAACTAATTCCTTCTATAATCCGGCCTGCGGTCTTTGACCTGTGTTCTTTCTGGAAATCCGACCAGTGGCCTCTATGATTGATAGGGCAAGTCAATTATGACGGTAACTGTTTATTAGCAGTCCAAATCTCCCTTTCAGAGAAGACTAGAGTGATAAGATGACGACAGACATACTGTAAGAGAATATTTGAACATTGCTTGTGGAAATTTGATCGAGTAAGATAGACAGATCTATAACACTATTCAGAACACTCGTCTTTAATGCAAGTTATGAGCCTTCTTATTAGTAGAAGTTGGGAAAAAAAGACCCCATGAGCTGAACATGAGAGGCCTACTTGGCAAACTATATAAAGTTCTTGTATATGTTTCTTCAGTCACAAATATTTTGTTTCCAAGCTAGTTTCAACTATTATACTTTATAAGTAATGCAACATTCTTCTCCAAGAAACTAAAAATTAGTTGACAGTCCTTGTCACTTTGAAATGTTTTCCTTACAGAAAATGACTCAGACAATGTTATGTCCTGGATAAATTTGACAACCTTATTTTGTTTTAGCTAACCAATAATGTTTAAATCCCTCGAATTGCATGAATGTTCTGACGACGCCGCACGTCTTGCATTGCATTTGCGCTGCATGCACCTGATGTATAACGAACTGACGACGACGACGATGAAGACCCCAGCGCGGAGGTGATCGCGCTGTCGCCGCGGACGCTGATGGCGACGAACCGGTTCGTGTGCGAGATCTGCCACAAGGGTTTCCAGCGCGACCAGAACCTGCAGCTGCACCGGCGCGGGCACAACCTGCCGTGGAAGCTGCGGCAGCGCGGCGGCGGCGCGGACGCCGCGGGCGGCGGCCCGCCGAGGAAGCGCGTGTACGTGTGTCCGGAGGCGTCGTGCGTGCACCACAACCCGGGGCGCGCGCTGGGCGATCTGACGGGGATCAAGAAGCACTACTGCCGCAAGCACGGCGAGAAGAAGTGGAAGTGCGAGCGGTGCGCCAAGCGCTACGCGGTGCACTCGGACTGGAAGGCGCACGCCAAGGTCTGCGGCACCCGCGAGTACAAGTGCGACTGCGGTACCGTCTTCTCCAGGTCAGCTCGATCGATCGGTCTGCTTCTGTCATCTTCATCCATGCATGATACTCTACTTACCTAAACTAGCTTAGTAATCTTAAGCTGAAATCAATGGACGTCACCAATGGCTCGTTGAATCCTGTAGTAGTAAGAAGATTCCTGGGGAATACCACCAATGCAAGGTGGATTTTTGTCTGCCAGCCCAACCTGAAAGTCCGTGCGTTCTCGGTGACTCATTCTTCTGACGACCAAACTGTACTCCATCGCCATCAGATTCACATCGATCACACGCATGCATGGCATGGCGACACACACCAACACTACTAGTAGCTGAGGACATCAATCTTAATTTTCAGACAAGAATGTATGGGATCTGAACACCTGTCTCCCCGTACACGAGCTGAAAAATTCACAGCCATGCGCGCGTTTTTGCACGATGGTTTTAACTTGCATTGCACCATGTAGGCGTCCGTGCATGCTTCCGAGCCGGCCACTTGCATAGGAAGAACCATCATGGCTTCATCAGAGCATGTACAGAGTACATGCTAGCTCTAGCAGTGTACTGGGCCTCCTGACAACTAGATTTGACCAGTCTTCCAATTCGGTCCCAAAACCCACGTTCCAGTGTCGCTGTGCATACATTGTACACTGTGCTCGTACATAATTGCAACCTGTTAACTGCTCGTTCTCTACTGCTCATGTTCAGGCGAGACAGCTTCGTGACGCACAGAGCGTTCTGCGACGCCCTGGCCCAGGAGAACAACAAGCTGGCGCAGCCCATGAACATGGCCACCGTGGCCTCGGCCCTCCAGGGCCAGGCACACCGCCTCGCCTTTCCGCAGTCCCACCAGGAGGCCGACGACCTCGACGCTGCCGAGGACGAAGACGCCGACGACTTCGCCCTCGACACCAGGAGCCCGCAGATCAGGATGCTCCCCGCCGCCATGCCCGACGCCGCCGCCGCCCCGCTCCTGCCGCCGCTCAGCATGGCCGGGTGCATGCTCTCCAGCCTCGCCGCCGCGAGGCCTGCGCCCTCGCCGTCGACAGCCTTCTTCACCGGCGCCAGGATAGGGCTTGACGGGCCTAGCGATCCCAACAGAAGCATGGGCGGCGGCTTCTCGCCGGCCGGCTCGGCAACGGCGAGCATGTCCGCCACGGCGCTGCTGCAGAAGGCCGCGGAGATGGGCGCGACCACGGGCGGCGGCTATGGCGCGGGCTTCGCCACCGTCGGCTTCGGACCCATGTTGGGTGGGCCTAACCATGTGCCCACCATGAGTCTGTTTGGGCCTCTGAAGGCTCCTACCATGGATCCGCCGTATGATGGGCTGACGTTGGGCCCGGCACAGCTGGTTGGGCTGGACGCAGGCAGGCTATTGCCGGGTCAGCTCTACTATGGCAGCAATGGAGGAGGTGCCCACGGTAGTGGGGTCGGGTCGATGACCAGGGCCATCGGATCGTTGATGCACGGTGGCCAGCAGCAGCAGACGACGGAGCACCGGCGGCCGGACGACCTGCGCGTCGTGGATTACCTCGGCGTCGACGACCAACGGAGCTTTAGTGGTGGTGGTGTGAGCCCCTTCGGGCCTCATATAGGTCCATGGGCCTAGATATCTTTGTAGCATGCTTCACATGACTACAAAAGGAGGAATTCAGTGTACTGGGTTTGGATGAGAGAATTCAGTGTACTTGGTTGCTGGAGAATTAACTGGGCCGGCCCACCAAGAAGATGAGGGTATTCTGGTAAATATATATCACCATATTCTCCGAAAACCCTAACCCCACAGATCAACCCGATAAATACGACGGCTTTCCCCCGTCTGCCGCAATCCTCTCGGCTGCGGCCACGGGAATCCTCAGGTTTGTTCAAAAATCGGCTGAGATGGAAGCTTGAGTCTTCGTCAGATTTTCCATGTTTTATCTTTGGATACTGTTTGTTTTTCGTTCTTTTTTCATTTGTCTTTGGATCTGATTGGAGGAGGCTGTGATGACAAAAATTACCTACCTATTTTCTGACTCCTGACGAGAAACCAATATCCTTCTGAGCCTTCCAAGATCTATGCGATTTCTCGTCTATCAATTTGTTTGGATTGCTTTGGATCTTTGCCGATGGATTTTACGAAAGCAGACAGGATTTTGCGCGGTTGACGTGATGATAAGCTTTCACAGAAACTCTAGTGTTGACCAAAATTCAGACTACAATTATCTGATCACCTCCAAAATCTTGTTTTTAATGGCGTTTCTGTTTCTGCGTCTCCTGAGTAAACTGTTTCTTCTTTCACCCTATTAACAAGAACAGATGATGTGATCTGTGCACAATAAGCCGATGCTCTGGATACTAAAACAGGAAGGAAGCATGGTAGTGTGTACGGAGATGAAAAAGGTCTGCATGTCTGCTTGCTGTGATGCCTTCGGGCTTTGATCTCGCAGGCCTGAATTTGACCTACACACTCTTTACAGATTGCTAGAACCGAAGATTATTGAAGCTGTATTGACGGATGGGTTACATGTCCCAATTGCAATTCGTCCGCTGATGCTAAAGAGAACGATAATATGTGCAGCAGGCAACTTAATATTCTTAAAGAAAAAAACTAATGGTTTGCGAAGCCAAGTTCTGAATGAGCACTGAAGAATTCCCTTTGGGCTTTCTTTAGTTATGGCTGGTGAAGAACTGCAGATCCTGTGCCTTCTGGCATGCGGTTGCAACTGAGCTTGAGAGGTAGTAGTGTAGGGGAACCAAACACCCCCAGCAACAACCGTCGCCATCCGGCAAGCACAAGGGCCCAGGCTAGAAGGAGGCCATGATCGATCACTCCATTCCGAATGCACTAGTCAAATCGGGATGCTCTTCTTGGACTGATAATTATTCGTCACCAGTCACCACCTCCACCTTGGAACTACACTTATGCAATGGCGATCGAGAGCAGTGAAGAGACGGTTGGGGCAACCAAATCAAACAAGGTCGAAATATTTTTCTAAGAGGCAATAATTTTTCAGTGGACCACATGAAGCGATAAGCCCTAAAAAACTAAAGTAATTTAGATGCGGCTGGCCTGAGGAATCAGACTATCAGAGTGGGACTGGCTAACAGCTACTCTCGAAGTCTCGATCGCACTCCCATTCCCTGATTGGTAATACAGGGCCGGTCAGGTCACAAGGAAACTGCAGCAGCGCCTCCTCCTTGAGTGGCGTCACCGACCGGCTCACCGGCACACGGCCGGGCTGAGGGCGTTGCCGTGTTGGCGAGGACCAGGCGGCAGTCGAGGCGCCTGCTGAAGCTCCGGCAGCCATGGAGAGCAGCGCGACAAGCACTTCATCCTCGTGCACGGCCTGTCGCACGGCGCGTGGTGCTGGTACAAGGTGGTGGCGAGGCTGCGCGCCGCGGGGCACCGGGCGACCGCGCTCGACATGGCCGCGTCCGGGGTGCACCCCGCGCGCCTCCACGAGGTGGCCTCGTTCGAGGAGTACTCGCGCCACAGCCTCGGCGGGCTCAACGTCGCCCTCGCCATGGCGAGGTTCCCAAGCAAGGTCGCCGCCGCCGTGTTCCTGGCCGCGTCCATGCCGCGCGTCGGCAGCCACATGGGCATCACCATTGAAGAGGTTAGCTAAAGTCTTTCTTGGTCACTCAGTGCTATGCTAACATCACCGCTGCCATAAGTGGGCAATTGATTTCATTATTATACTAAGAGAAGAAAGAACAGGTCATACGATTTTGGGGAAATGTTTTATGCTTCACATACAACTAATTCGTACAACTGATATTTTCGTCTGTTTTGATTCTGCTTGATAGATTATTATGCATCACCTGTAACAATGGAAGCAGTGCTAAATGCCTTTTCTTTGTGCTAGTTCATGGAGACGATCGAACCAGGTTTTTTCATGGACAGCGAAACGATGCTCTAAATACAGAGAAAGGACCTCGAGCTGCACTTCTACTTGGCCCCAACTTATTGGCGTCCAGATTGTATGATCAAAGCCCAGCGGAGGTAACAAAACTACTTTGTCACAAATTACGGTGCACACACGTCATTATAACTAAAAGGAAGAACTCTTTAATGACCTCTTAATCTCCTCCACTTGGGAAATTTATTAATGATATATATGTTAATAAAAGAGAGAATCATAAAACGAACACAATCATTTCCTTTCCCCTTGAAAAACAAAAGAAATTTTTGTATGTGCTGAAGTGAATAGAGTCCTAAAAACTGACAGACATGCATCATGCATACTACTGAGAGTGATAGAGTGATTTCAATTGATCCGGGCAGGATCTTGAGCTAGCGAAGCTGTTGTTAAGACCTGGCAGCCAGTTCATGGACGACCCAGTGATGAAGGACGAGACGCTGCTCACGGATGGCAACTACGGATCGGTGAAGAGGGTGTTTGTGATCGCCAAAGCTGATAGTAGCATGACCGGGGAGATGCAGCGCCGGATGGTGGACTTAAGCCCCGGCGCGGAAGTCGAGGAGATCGCCGGAGCCGATCATATGGCCATGATCTCCAAACCGAAAGGAGCTCTGATGTTCTGGTCAAGATTGCCAACAAGTACGACTGAGCAGGAGATCAATATATGAACGTTTCAGGCAGCTATTTCTATTTGCAGCTGGCGTCGAGGTGTGGGTGAAGCAAAATTTGTACCTGAGAAATGGTGGAGTCCCGGACGAAGATGATGGTCACACGCCACACAGATCGAGACTGGAGTTGATCAGGTATTCAGGCTCGACAATTTTTCACTGATACGATGTATCTTTTATGTAAGCCGGGCCCAAAGCTCCAAACAAACGCATGTTTTTATCTTTGTCATGTTTGACTGTTCGTTCCTTCTTGCTCCATAAGTTCGTGCACTCCTTTGAAAAATAAATCCACTTTTTTTTTTAAAAAAAACATTACTATCATCTTGAATACGGCAGGAAACATCATTTGCCTTCTCCGAAATGGATAGCAGCCAGCATCAGCAGCACCTCAATTGGTGTTTGGAATCAATTGGATGGATCAGCGAATCCTGATCCTCAATTAATTAAACTCGCGTATCGCCGACTCAATATAGAACTGTCCATTATTCAGTCAACAGAAGCCAGCTGCTATGAGTTGATTCCACAGTCCACGCTCGCTTCTCCTTCTTGCAGCAGAAGATGAGATGATCAACTTGAAGGAGAAGAAACACACTCAGACGATTAATCTCTTGGCCCGCACACCATCATCACCTCTATATAAACATCAAACCCTTGCAAGGCAGTCCATCGATCGCAAACCCCACACCAGCACGTACAGCAAATCAGCAATGGACGGCGGCGGCGGCGGCAAGAAGCATTTCGTCCTGGTGCACGGGCTCTGCCACGGCGCGTGGTGCTGGTACAAGGTGGCCACCGCGCTCCGGGCCGCGGGGCACCGCGTGACGGCGCTCGACCTCGCCGCGTCGGGCGCCCACCCGGCGCGCCTCGACGAGGTGCGCTCCTTCGAGGACTACTCGCGCCCGCTGCTGGACGCGGTCGCCGCCGCGGCGCCGGGCGGCGAGCGGCTCGTCCTCGTGGGCCACAGCCACGGCGGCCTCAGCCTCGCGCTCGCCATGGAGAGGTTCCCGCGCAAGGTCGCCGCCGCCGTGTTCGCGGCCGCGGCGATGCCCTGCGTCGGCAAGCACATGGGCGTCACCACCGAGGAGGTACGAACTGACACGTCACTGGCACACTCACCTCACCCTTCCAACTGACACGTCATAGACTAGTCGTTATGGCAGCATCAACTCATATTTAATTTACTAAGGTTTTTTTTTGGCAGTTCATGAGAAGAACTGCTTCTAAAGGCCTGCTCATGGACTGCCAAACGGTGGCCATCAACAGCAACAGTGGAGTAGCAATCGTGATGGGTCCAAGATTCATGGAAGAAAAGTATTACCAGGAGAGCCCAGCCGAGGTACACGACGTCCTCTTGATCGTTCATACATCTGTGCTTTCTGACATGAGCAACACCTGTGCTTTGCGCAACACAAATGGTTGCAGGACCTGACCCTGGCGAAGCTGCTGGTGAGGCCTGGCAACCAGTTCCTGGAGGACCCGGTGATGAAGGACGAGGCGCTGCTCACGGCCGGCAACTACGGGTCGGTGAGGAAGGTGTACGTGGTGGCCAAGGCCGACGGCTCCAGCACCGAGGAGATGCAGCGCTGGATGGTGGCCATGAGCCCCGGCACGGAGGTGGAGGAGATCGCCGGCGCCGACCACGCCGTCATGAGCTCTAGGCCCAGGGAACTTTGCGACGTCCTGCTCAGGATAGCCAACAAATACGACTAGAACATGACAAGTTATTGTTTGTGCTTGTAGTATTAATATTATATTTCATGAAACTATAAGCCAGCTTAGATGCTGAGCACTGTCGTTATGGAATAAGATGCTTGCGTTTCCTCCGAATTTCATAGCATTTCTTGCTTGGTTTATCTCAGTTTCGTGGCTCCGCAGAAGCTGGAGGTCGGGATCAGCTCCGGTGCCGACGGTTTGAAAGTTCGCCGGCCGGCGTTCGTCGTCCTCGTCCGTGCCGGGTGGAGGCGGCAAACTGCCAGAGGGCTACCTGTGCAACAGCAGCTTCTCGGTGAATCTCAGTCACGAGTGCGCATGGAGATTCCGACAACCTCCGACCGCCGCGCCGCTGTCCCGTTCAGGCGACATTTCCCGGCCAATGGGAATAGAGATCGAAAATCTCGTTGTTGCCACTGATCAAAGCAACCTGACAATGTGACCTGGCAGATGCATCGAACCGGCCTCTGCCACGAACAGGTGCCACACGGGCCTCTGTGCATATATGTGACCGCTGCCCAGTGGCAACGCCGGCCCTTCGACTGCACCGAGCCGCCGCCGGGGGAGATGGAGAGCGGCAAGGCGCAGCAGCGCCGCCACCGCCACCACTTCGTCCTGGTGCACGGCCTCTGCCACGGCGCGTGGTGCTGGTACAAGGTGGCCACGCTGCGTTAGGGACGAGCAAGAGATAGCGGGGAATCGAGAGGAAGAAGGGAATTGGGGATATTATAGCAAGCAATTGGATCGGGAGGAGGACAGATTAACGAGATGAATTTTTCTCTTGATACATCAGTGAGTTCTATCCTCTCGCATCTCTCTCCTTATACACATCTACTTCACCCACTCTGGGCCGCTCACACGGGTACTGGGCTTCACTTGTCGTTTGGGCCTTGGGCCAGAGATGACTGGAAGCGGGGCTGCTCCTGTGCTGCTAACACTCCCCTGCTCTTGAGAGCCGACTTGTCCCCAAGTCGCAGCCAGCGGAAACCTCTGACGAAGAGCTTCCAAGTTCTCCCATGTCGCCAACGAAGCATTTGAAGGCGAGCTTCTGGTTGGCGCGAGGAGCCAACGACGACTGGACGTACGGCTGCAGCTTCAGAAACACTCGATCCCCCACTTGAAAGACACGCTTGGATCGCCCTTTGTCGGCCTGCCACTTCATTCTGTCCTGAGCACGCAGGAGATGTTCACGCTCCCTGAGCCAAGCTGATAGATCAGGACCAGAACAGCAGAAGCAGGATCAATACCGAAGTAGCGTGGGGCATAGCCGTAGAGGACCTCGAACGGAGAACGGCCCAGAGCAGAATGCGTGCCCGTGTTATACCAGAACTCCGCGAGTGACAGCCAGGAAGACCACTTAGAAGGGCAGGCATGAAGGAAACAGCGCAGGAATGTCTCCATGCACGGATTGACTCGCTCCGTTTGGCCGTCCGTCTGGGGTGATACGCCGAGCTCATGCGTAACTGCACACCTGCCAGGCCGAACAGCTCTCTCCATAGGTTGCTTGTGAACACACGGTCACGGTCAGAGATAATAGAAGACGGCATCCCGTGAAGTTTGTAGACATGCTCCATAAAGGCTTTAGCCACGGGTGGCGCAAGGGAATGAAATGGGCGAACTTTGAATACTTGTCCACTACCACCAAAATGTTGTCGGCGTGCCCTGACCGGGGTAACCCCTCGACGAAATCCAGAGAGACCATGTCCCAAGCCGAAGATGGTACTGGCAGAGGTTGCAAAAGACCGGGGTATCTGGACAGATCGGGTTTAGCCTGCTGACAAACCCAGCCTTCTTCACACCCGGCCAATAGAAATATTGCTTGAGGCGACTGTAAGTTACTGGAATACCGGAGTGACCTCCCACAGCCGAATTGTGCATAGCAGATATGACTTGCTCATGTAACTTTGTATTATTCCCGAGCCTAATTCTATTCTTGTAACGAAGAACACCAGCTGACAATGTATAGTGGGCAACAGCATCAGGTTTCAAGGATAACTTGGAGATCAGATCAACTGCAACTGGATCATCCACATAAGACACGACCACAGCTTCCAACCACTGCGGTGTACGGGAAGATATTGCCAGGACTTCCATAGGAGATGACCTGCGAGACAATGCATCGGCCACACGATTCTCCGAGCCCTGCTTGTACACGATCTTATACTGCAGCCCCAAGAGTTTGGTGAAGACTTTCTGCTGCCAAGGGGTATGGAGGCGCTGCCCGTGTAGATGAATGAGACTCTTCTGGTCCGTGTGAATCAAGAACTCACCATACTGGAGATAGTGACGCCACTGCTCTACGGCGACCAGAATTGCGAGGTACTCCTTCTCGTACGTAGACAACCCCATCGTGCGCGGGCCTAGCGCCTTACTGATGAAAGCCAGTGGATGGCCACGCTGTGTCGAAACCGCTCCCACACCATTGGCGCACGCATCCGTCTCGATGGCAAATGGAACAGAGAAATCCGGCAGGGCGAGCACCTGAGCTGTAGACAGAGCTGGTTTAAATGCAGAGAATGCAGCATCATGCTCGGAAGTCCAAATGAACATGGTGTTCTTCTTCAGCAAGTTTGTAAGTGGCCGGGAGATAATGCTGAAGTGCCTCACGAACTTCCGATAGTAGCCGGTTAGGCCGAGAAAGCTGCGCAACTCCTTGACTGTCGATGGAACAGGCCAACTGACCACTGCCTCAACCTTAGCTGGGTCGGTAGCGACGCCGTGCTCACTAATTATGTGACCCAAGTATGCAATAGAGCGCTGCGCAAACTTGCATTTAGATAGCTTCAACTTCCACAGATCACGAGCCAGCCATTCAAATACTTGACGAACATGATCCAAATGTTCCTCATATGTACGACTATAGATCAAGATATCGTCAAAGAAAACAACCACGAACTTGCGCAGTCCAGGAGCTAACGTGGCATTCATAGCGCCCTGAAACGACCCCGGCGCTCCTGTCAGTCCGAAAGCCATGACATGAAATTCGAACTGACCAAAGTGAGTCTGGAACGCCGTTTTGAACTCCTCTCCGGGCTTGAGCAATATCTGGTGGAACCCTGCTCGCAAGTCAAAGTTAGAGAACCACGAAGCAGAGGACAACTCATCCATGAGGTGATCGAAAACCGGCACAGGAAACTTGGACTTCAATGTCAATGCATTCAGGTGTCTAAAATCTACACAAAAACGGTACGAACCATCCTTTTTCTTGACTAATAGCACCGGAGACGAGAACAAACTAGCACTGGGCTGGATCAGGCCTTTTTCCAATATTTCAGCGACCTGTTTCTCGATTTCATCTCGCAGAGCTGGTGGGTAACGATAAGGGCGAATATTAACTGGTCTGGCACCTGGAATCAATGGTATTTCGTGGTCGCAGGCTCGAGAAGGAGGAAGTGTGGTTGGTTCTTCGAACAACACAGCGAACTGGTCCACAAGATGCCGCACTTCAGCTGGCAATAACAAGATCTCAGTCTGCTGAACACCAGAATCTGTTAATAGACACACCTGCACCAAGAGTTCCTCAGGACGGTCTGGCAGAACACCCTGAAGTAGCATCGACTGGCCCTGATACGGAATTTGCATCCATTTTTGTTGCCAATGTACAGTCATGGGACTAAAATCCTCTAACCAATCCATGCCAATAATTATATCATAAGCAGTCAATGGAAGCACCTTAAGATCTGAGTGGAAGGGGATCTCACCAATGAACCAATGAGCTTGGGGAATCACAGAAGTACAAGACAGCGTGCCACCACCAGCGACCTTGACTGACACAGGTTGGCTCAGGGGCAACACACTAGACAGCTTAGCAGCCAGTTGACAACTGACAAAAGAAGTAGAACTGCCTGAATCCACCAAGAGTGTGACTGGAATCTGCTGTATAGAACCCAGAAACTTGACTGTCCGAGGAGCCTCAACACCATTCACTGCAGCCTTCGAAATAGCCAAGAATAACTGGTCAGAAGAACCAGCAGGTTCAGAACGAAGCTCAGACAATTCATCTTCCAACTGGAACAGCTCCCACAACTCCTGAACCATGTGCAACAGGACCGTTGGCGCACAAGTGTGGTCGCCTCGCCACTTCTCACTGCACTTGTAGCAGAGACCCATAGCACGACGGTAAGCTTGGAGTGCGGCGGCCCTGGCTTCAAGAGAGGAGCTCGCCCGCGATGCGTCGACGCCGCGACGGTCCACTGCTTGCACTGGAGCAGCAGGACCAACGGGCGGAGGTGCTGGCAGAGGAAGAGGACCCCTGGACGCCGGCTTCGGCGGAGTCGGAGGATCAGGCCGGCAGAATTCCCGGCGGCGAGAGGAATCGCCCACTTCTTCCTGCAAAGCAGCCAGCACACAAGCAGTATCCAAGTCTTGCGGTCGTTGTACAAGAACAATAGACTTAATATCCTCACGAAGGCCATCAATAAAACGCAGGTTATAGTAAAGGGGATCTGTGGAGGTAGTATTGGCAGAGAGCTGATCGACCAATTCAGCAAACGCTCAACGTAATCAGCTACCGTTCCAGTCTGACGGATGTGGAACAACTGACGTATAAGCAGCTCATGCTGATCGCTACCAAAACGATCATGAATCATTTTACAGAAAGCATCCCAACCCATGGTAGAAGCAGTGCGCTCTATGGTTTGGAACCATCGCGCAGCAGGGCCATCAAAATACATGGCAGAAATTGAAACCCACACTGATTTCTCGACCTCATACATGGTGAAATAGCTCTCGCAACGGGACTGCCACAACTTGGGGTTTTCTCCGTCGAATTTGGGGAAAGGCAACTTGGGTAAACGACCAGTACGGGACGACCCGACGGACCCAGAGGAATTCGGCACACGAGGACCAAATTGACGAAATGCAGAACCCTAAGTTGGCGGCGCATACCTCCCGGATGCGGACCTTGTGTTGGTGCTTGGTGCAGTCGTCCTCAGGACCTCCAAAGATCACGAGGCAGCCGTCCAGGTCGGGGAAGGTGTTCCGTACTTGGCCGGCGCTCCCTGCTCCTTGGGCGCCTCCTTGTCGCGGTCCCCACTCTTGCGCTTGCTAGGCTGACCCAGCATCCGCTTGAGGAGCTCGCAATCCTTGAGCTTGTGCTTGACAGGGTAGCCGTGGTTGGTGCACGGCTTCTCTAGGAGCTGCTCAAAATGGTCATTGTTGCCTTGTCACTTGCCCGCTCGGTCGGTCGCTGCGACCGTGTTGGGGTTGGGACGATATCGGTCCCTCTTCTTCTTCTTCTCCTGCCTTTAGGAGGGGCCCTCATCCCGCTCCACCCGTTTGGTCTTTCCCATGGTCTGGTGAAGACCGCCCCGACCGCCTCTTTGCCGGAGGCGTGGTTTGTGGCGATGTCCAGAAGCTCGCGGGTGGTGCGCGGCTTTCGATAGCCAAGCTCGTGAACGAGGGACTTGCAGGTGGTTCCAGTGAGGAACGTGCTGACAACGTCTGCATCGACGACGTCAGCTAGAGAATTGCACTGCTTGGAGAACCTACGGATGTAATCCTGCAGGGACTCGCCAGGCTCCTACTTGCAGCTCTTGAGGTCTCAGGAGTATCCAGGGCGCACGTACATCCCCTGGAAGTTCCCGATGAAGACTTGCTTGAGCTCCGCCCAACTATGAATGCTGTTGGGCGGAAGGAATTCGAGCCATGCTCGAACATGCTCCCTGACACAGATGGGGAGATACTGGATGATGAAGTAGTCACCATCCGCCCTTCGGCCCGATAGGCGAGCTGGAAATCTTCCAGCCATACAGCGGGGTTCGTCTCCCCGGTGTACTTCGTGATATTGGTGGCCGGTCGGAAGCTGAAAGGATCTTGGTGATACCTAAAGGGGGGGGTGAATAGGCATATCTGAAAAGCCTGAAAAATTCTTCGCGGCAATTAAATCTATCGGAACTACCGACACTGTATAGGAAGTCCCGATCACACTTCCGACACTGAACCGGAACTTCCGACAAAAGGAAAGGTCTTGTACGAAATTCAAAATCAAACTTGAAACTGCAGAACCTGGCTGAATCAAAAGATACGCAATGATACTAGGAGACTTCTGCAGGTGATCTTTGTAAGCACAACAACTCGAGTACGTAGATCGGCACAAAACAAACTCTAGGTCAACAAGAACTAAATAAATGCAATAAAAGCAAGACACAAAAGATTTATTCTCGAAGTTCACTCCCACTAAGGAAGCTACGTCTTCGTTGAGGAGCTCACAAAGAGTCGGGTCTTCCACTAACCCTTTACCTAACTCAATCAACCACAAAGGAGGAATGAGTCGCTTACTATGAAATCCACAAAGGATGGGTAATACAAACTTCCCGGGGCGCACACACACGAGAGGACGCTCAATCGGACGACACCAAACCGTCTAGAAGCAAGCTTCAAGAGTAACAAACGCGAATCAATGGATGAGTATGCTTCAAGTGCTCTTGAGATGAACTTGGCTACCCTCACACTCAAATGGTTAAGTCACACACCTCAATCTTGCACTCACCAAACCCTAGCTCAAATCAACTAAAGGATTAGCTCTTAGAAGGATTGGGGAGGAGGAGTAAATGATCTTAGAGGTGTTTGTCTCTGGTTAGGTCAGCAGCAAATGAAGAAGAGGCTGAGGGGGTATAAATACCCGAGCCCCAAAAACTAGTCGTTAGTGTACAGAATAAGTGATTGTCGGAACTTTCGACCCAGCTAAAATCAGCTGTCCGAGAACCCCTTGTCGAAAGTTACTAGAAACTTCCAACAGGTGTCGGAACTTCCAACACACACTGAAACAGTCAGAAAACTAGATGTACAAGTGTGTGATTCTGTGTTTCTCTTTGATGGTTAGTATCTCAAATAAGCATTTTGACACCTTCATGCTATCCACTCGCGTCCCTCTTAATAGTACGGTGTTTCCTATACTCAAATTTAAAATAGAAAATATTAAAAGATCTTTTTTAAGCCCAACACCGTCCTTTAAGTAAATTTGACGTCTTTTCTTGCTCTTTTTCATTTCATTAAATTTGAACCTGTCCATAACTCGATAAACTCATTATCTCCTTAATTTTGTATGTCATCAACACCAAAATCCACTTAGGGGGCAAATGCACTTTTAGAAGCGCGGCAGGAATGGCGCTTTCTGAATGTGGCGTCCGAAGGCCCGTGGGCTCGGGCCATCCGGACTGGGGCTCCGGTCACCGTCGCGGTCGCACGGTCGGCCGCCACGCCTTGGGGACGCCTCCTCGTGCTCCCCCTCGGGTTGGTGGGCCTCAGCCGCGTCCGCGGCGGCTCGGTCAACATCACCGCCACGGCGGGTCAATTGCCGCGAGTGGATGACGCTGCGTGCGTCATAGTTGGGCCCGAGCCGGCCACGCATCGGGGGGTGCTGCACGGCGGGCGCTGGGCCGGGGCGTGGTGCAGCCGCAGCGTCGCGACATGCCTAGGGTGGAAGCCCTTGCCGCTGGTGGACTGAGGGGTTTGGCTGCTGCGAGCCTGCACCTCCGACTGGGCAGGAAGCCGCGTGCCGATGGCGTGATGCGGAGCTTTCCGTCTGCTGTACGGCGGCGTGCTCCACCAACGTCTGGATGTTTCGGTGGAGCTCCTGCTGCTGAGGGTCTGTAGGCTCGGGCAGGTTGCGCAGGAGCATCGCTGCAGCTGTGATGTTCTGCCCGGCCCGCGCAAACTGCGGGGGGCCGTTGGCGTCCGCGATGACGGCCTGCTGGACTTGACGGGCGCGCGGTCGTGCGATGCCCGAAACGTTACAAGCATTCGACTCGGAGTTACGTCGGGGGTGCGCCAACGCGGGCGGTGGCTGGTGCTGTCGCCGCCGGCGTAGGTCCTCGCCGTGCGCCTGGGCGTTAGCCAAGGCCTGCGCGCGCGGGTCTGGCGGGGTGTGCGTGTCCTCGGTTTCCACCGGGACCGGCTATCGCCCCTGAATGTCCGCCATGTCGCATTCCCGTAGCGCGGGACAACCGAGGGACGATACATCCCCGACACTGGAACCCTCACTAAGGAGCTCATCGTTAGAGAGGAGATCGTGGAACGAGGCGGGACCGTATCCCGTCATGCCCACGAACTTGTTCGCGAGCGAGGGTAGCGACATGGCTCTCGGGAGCTCCCTGGTGTATACGCCTGCGGCGTTCGTGAGGCCGAACGGGAACTGGCCGGTCAGTGAGCATGGTGGGAACAACAGGCTCCCCGCGGTGAGCTGATGGGAAAAGTTATGCAACGAAAACAGGACCAGGTCCACGTCACTCGTTGAGGGGTCGTCACTGAGCATGAGCTCGATGCGCCGCGCCAGTGCCTCAATATCGAGGTCGGCCAGCGGCCTGTTCAAGGGAGTGTCTCCCTCGTGCCATGTCAGAGGAGTGGGCTCCTCGCGGAGGCGAAGCGTGCCAAGATGATCGGCAACGAAGTCCAGGCTTCCGAAGCAGAAGGCCTAGAAGGGCGCGAAAATGGGAGGTGCTCACAACCCAGCGTGCGGGGCCATGGGGAACTCCAACGAGCCAAAGCGGATCGTATCGCCCAAGCTCACGAGTCCAGAGGTGCAGGAGATGGAGGCCATCCGACCGCCGAGACGGTGGACGCACGATGCCTTCCCCATGAACGGCGCCAAAACTGTCGGTTCCGGAATTGGCCGGCAGCTAAACCTGTTCGAAGCGTGTATCACGCGTCGTGATCGGATGTGGCCTAGCACGCAATAACTCAAGATTTATATTGGCTCAGACAATCATGCCCTACATCCAGTCGGGGATCAGTCGGATGTATTGCTTGAGCCCAGGTGCTCGTAAGAGTTAGGGTTACAAGCTTTCGAATGGGAGATGTGGTGCGTTGTCTGCTAGTTGAAGATATCCTTTGCCTAGGCGGCTGACCCTCCCTTTTTATAGCCCGTGGGGGGGGGGGGGGGGGGGGGGGGTTCAGCTTTTACAGGGGAACTACGGGTAGAAAAGGGTGGGTGGAGAAATAGTTCTTAGCCACCATCGGTCGGGGTCGTCAACTCTGTCAGTTGGGTCCGCCAACTTTGTCAGTCAGAGTCCTCCGTCATCCACCGTCCAAATCTTGCGTCGTGGAGTGGCTGTCCCATCTCATCCCTGTGCGTCGTAGCGAGCCTGTGCCGATAGGTACGACACGACAGTCACGCCCCACCCCTGGTGCCACGCCTTGTCACTCTGTCGTGATGGAGGCGTGTCCGCCGTGTCATGATGACGTTGCGCCCCGTTCCTTCGCGAGGATGGAAAGGTAGAATAGTGGCGGCCTGCTGCCATAGCAGAGGGACTGTGACCCCATGGAGGAAGTGGTTGGCCGTGTACTACAATTTGACCCCAAGGCTCATTCTTATCCACCGCACCTACTCCTGGGGCCCGCTGGTACACCGGGCCTGCCCTCCCAACCAGCCTACCGGTCAGGGAGGTGGGCACGTGCAAGGCGGAGCCGAGTCGGAGTTCTCGGTCGGAGCCTTGGTACAGACCCGGCCTCCGATTGTTCATACAGTCGGGGACACGAGCCTTGGTTGTCTCGACCGTGCTGTCGGTTGGAGTTGTGGGCCGAGGCAGCCTAGATCAAGTTGTCGCCTCATGCAGGCGGGCGTTGTTCTAGGCGCGGTCTCGAACCGGTCAACGAGAAGTGAGTTCGCTGGTGTCGTTGTCAAGATTGGTGATCAAGACTTAGACTAGTAAATTTCTTTTATGCGCGTACGGCCTCAGATGGTTGCGCGGGTGACACGGGATTTAGACTGGTTCGGGCGTGAAGAAGCCCTACGTCCAGTATGGGGAGCTGCTCGTGTTACCCACGCGGGTTCTGTAGTAGGGGTTACAGCAGGGCGAGAGAGGGAACCGGTCCCAAGTCTCTAAGGTGTGCAACGGGGTTCTAATGGAGCAGGCGTGTTCTTCTTTGTCGGGAAGAAGAAAGCCTACGTGAGGAAGCGTGTGTGTGAGCGTGTGAGAGTCTGAAAAAATCTCCCCCCGTCTCCTGGGCCTGGCCTTCCCTTTATAGCTCCAGGGAGTCGACCAGGCATATGCGAGACGTGCGTGGGGGTACACAGAGAGAGAAAGAATGGAGGGGGAGAGGGAACACGGAGTCCAAGAAGAAGATTCGTGCTTCCCGGGCGCCGCGGTCGTCTTCCGTCTCCTTGCTTCGCCGGGCGCCCTGCGCTGATCGGGTCGATGTCCTCCTCGGGAGCCGGTTACGACGGGCGTGCGTGATGATGGCGGTGGCTTCCGTCCCGTCGGGGCTGACGGCTGCCACGACTGTCCCTGTGCTGCAGGCGGCCTGAGCGGTGCGGACGCCCTGTCCCTGTCGCCGGGATCGCGGGGCGCGAGGACGGGTAGGTGGAGCGCGGACGGTCAGGCGTGCTCCTGTGCCAGGCGACGTGGGTCATGATGGCCTGACAGCGAATCAGAGAAGACTGAGTCGCTGTACTGCGCGCGGCGCGGTCGTGGGCGGGTAGGTGTGACGGGTCACGTCAGCGGCGAGGACGCCTTTCTGCACGCCCGAGCCGTAGAGCATTTAAGGCAAAGCTGCGCCCGAGTCTGATTTCCGTCCGGTGGGCCCACGTGAGTCCGACCCTAGAACCCTGGGTCGGGCGAGGCGGATCCTTGCGGCAAGGGGTCGGGCGAGACGGACCCCTGTGGCAAGAGGTCGGGCGAGGCGGACCCTCGTGGCGAGGGGTCGGGCGAGGCGGAGCCCGCCTGCCTAGGGATCGGGAGCGTCCGACCACGAGGGACGGGGTCAGGCGAAGCGGAGCGTCGCCTCCTCGTGTTGGGCTGACGATGGTCGCCGTTGCCGCGGGTCAGTCCGGGCCTCCATAATTATTGTCAGAGCAGTCATTAGATAACCGTTTACTTTTCGCCTGACACAGGGGACCCGGATTCCTGGACCTGTCACATTCCACGACACAATGAAAGAATAATAAAAATAACGTAGTACTTTGAGAAGCAACAAAATAAAAACTACCCGTTGAAATCGGCATGAGGAATAGACAGGACGACTATGCAGATTTTTTTTTTGATAAAACGATTGTGCAGACTTGATCATCATGTAGATTGTTAAATGAATTGCAATAGATTTAGGCAGCGCCAAATAAAAACAGAGGAGATTCCTGTAAGGAAAGGACAGGACGCCGCCCCAGCTCCTCTTGGTGTTCTTCTTGCCAAAGCTTGCGTTGACTTGCTCGTCCAATGTCCATGAGTTCAGGGATGGAGGAGGGGATCGGCAAGAGGCGGCATCAGCACCACTTCGTGCTGGTGCACGGCGTCTGCCACGGCGCCTGGTGCTGGTACCGGGTGGCCACGCTCCTGTCCTCGGCGGGCCACCGCGTCACAGCGCTGGACATGGCCGCGTGCGGCGCCCGCACCGACCGCGCCGAGGAGGTGGCGTCCTTCGAGGAGTACAGCCGGCCGCTGCTGGACACGGTGGCCGCGCTGCCGCCGGGGGAGCAAGCGGTCCTCGTCGGCCACAGCTTCGGCGGGCAGAGCCTCGCGCTGGCCATGGAGAGGTACCCGGACAGGGTCGCCGTCGCGGTCTTCGCCTCGGCCGCCATGCCCGCCGTTGGGAAGCCCATGACCTTCGTCCTAGAAGAGGTACGCTTCCGCGAGCTCCATGGTACTGTATTTACGAAAAAGCTCAACATCGCCATTGACAGTGATTATTGCGACTCCTTCAAAAAAAAAAGACAGTGATTATTGCAAATATATATATGCTAGTTTTCGCAAGAAACGGGGCCAGATTTCTACATGGATTGCACATACGGCGCCAGCAGCGATCCTCAGTATCCGGTGGAGACACTTCTGCTAGGGCCAGAGTACTTGGCCAAGAGATTGTATCAGCTCAGCCCTCCTGAGGTAGGTGACAATGGCCACTGGTTCCTGAAATGCGTATCCCTGACAAGTGACATGTGGTCTAGTCTCTCCACTCCTTCCCGTTTCCTCTGACGACGGTGCGATGCAGGATTTGACCTTGGCAATGGCGATGGTGAGGCCATCACAGTGGTTCGTAGACGACGCGGTGCTGAAGGGGAGCGTCCTGACGGCGAAGGGGTACGGCGCTGTGAGGCGGGTGTGCGTCGTTGCCGAGGACGACGCGTCGTGGTCGGCTGACTTCCAGCGGCGGATGGCGTCGTGGAACCCCGGCGCGGAGGTGAGGGGGTTGCAGGGAGCTGATCACATGCTGATGTTGTCAAAGCCAAGGGAGCTCTCAGAACTGCTAGTGGAGATAGCTGACAGGTACTATCGAGAAGCACATACCTGATTGTACACCCATCAGCAAAAATTATGGCCTTATGGCCTATGGGTGTTCTAGTATGAATGCTGGAATGTTCTGCACAAAAGTTGTCAGAGAAAGTTTGTATCCACGTCGTGAAATAACATTAGATTATCAAGGCCTCAAGGCTCCGCGGACCCGGTATTGCTCCGGTTTGTTGTTTGGACCGTGCTACAGTATGTTTTGTATCATGTTGGCAGATAGAGAGGTTAATTTTTTAACACGAATACTCCCTTTTATTTTAGATTATGATCACTTCAGTTTTATCCTAAGTCAAAATGTCTAACTCTAACAAAATTTATAGAAAAATGTATTAATTTCCGTAATACCAAATAAATACAATACCAATATATAATTCGTATTGGATTTAATGAAACTAGTTTGATGTTGTAGATTTGGTACTTTTTCTATAAACTTAATCAAGTTTAGACAAATTTAACTTAGGACAGGTTACTCAAGTTTTTACTCTGTATTTTAATAATAATGATGTTAGAATTTAATTTTACAGTTTGTAGGTTTACTCGAATTTATTAGACAATTGTAGATAAAGTAATTTTTAATTTAGTTTAAAATTAAAAGTTATAAATATTTTAGAAAAAATACAAGAATCTCTATATTATTCATCATTTTGGTTCTAAAACTTTTCTGATCTAAATCAATTTGGCCCTCCATGCTACATCTATACAACTCTATTAATACAATCTAATTATCTGAATATTACCCGATAGATATTTGTATCCAGTGGATGCCGGTAGTCTCATATCCGGATCCAATGTACGTATTTGTATTCATATTCAGTGTTCAACAAAACACCCGAATATTGGAGTTTTCTTATCTAAGTGATATTCAAACCTCTTCGGACAGATAGATGGACAATTGACTACCCATCTCATTTTACCCTCTGTGGCACGTACTTTAAATGTTTTGTGAGAACATGGTATGGTTGCTATTGCGTGTAATAATATTGGTCTGATTCCCCTCAATGAGGAGGGTGAAGCCATATAATCTTTTCCATTATCTAAAAAAACATGCAAAAATTTGAGAAAGTCGATAGGTACTACAATTTGCTAGCTTGTAGTTTAGAAACAGAAAAGTTTCCCTTCTATGCTTAGTCATAAAGTTATTTGCCCTCCGAATCGTCACTAATTGCCTTTTAGATCATTGAGATAGCCAAAAGATAAAGTTGAGAAGCACAAGCACCCCTGATTTGATTATTGCTAAATTGTTCTTCGGACAAATGGTAGCAGGAAGCCTGGATATGGTTAGATCATGAATTTTGTAAGAATAGATTCTCTAGCAACGCGGTTTTTTGGAGTGTACCAGCTGGGTTGAGCTTATCCAAGCCGTTGAAGCACGTCGGGATGCGTTGCATTGTCAGCTGCTGTGTCAGGTGAGATTCTCTTCGTATTTTGAATGCTCCTGCATATACTAGATAAATACACTATGCATACAATGCTCTGTACCGTATAGAAGCTGTAGTACCCTGCATTCATCTCTCTCCTTCCCCTCGCTTTCGTCTTGCCGCCGCTCTGCCCGCCGCGCCATATCCAATCTGGCCGCAGCCGGTTGACCTGCGCCGACGCTAACGCCGCAGGTTTACCTGTGCTAACACCGGTGCCGATGCCGACGCCGCAGGTTTACCTGCGCCAGCGACCTCCCCAGCCTTCACCCCCACCCCACCCTACCCCGCTCCCTGGCTCCCTCCCTCCCTTCATTTGCCCCCTTTCATCCTATGCTAGTATGCTAGATCCATTCTTCAAACATGTGCATATTTAATCTGAATTTTAGAAATTTTGTATGAGGGCTTTGTTGTTCTTCAATTCCATTTGTCTTCTTTTGCATCATTAAGTTCTTGTTTCATTGGCTTCTCAATTCGTTTTTGATTCATCTTGCTGGTTGCGCCTGTTTGCATCCCTGTTTTCTCCTCCTCGAAGTTCGTCTTGCATGCTGCTGCTGCTGGCTATTGCCATGTGAGGACTCATTGTAAAGCTGCAACAATCCAGCTACGACTAGGAGAGGTGGGGCTACTTGGCCTTGCTTCATGACCGTCTTGATTCGAGCATCTTCAAGCTTACATGACTGATAGGACGATGAATCAAAATGGAAATATTCCCTAGTTTAATTGATGTTTCTTTTGGTTTCAAAATGATAACCTGAGGTTGTATCTACATAATTTTCTAGGGAACCATATGCACATTTCCACTAATTACTCCATTATCATGCTCGGTGATGTTGTGGCATTGTTGTTCATGCACAAATGGAATTTTTCAAATGTTTCTTTATGTCTGCACAAAATTGGTTTGAGCTGCATATAGAATACATTTTTCAACCCGTGTCCCACAATATTGCAGTTATTCAATGATGTAACTATTTTGGTTTTTCATATTTTATATTTTAGAAATAATATTTCTCCCTAGTTGTCTAGTAAACAATGATGTAACTATTTTGGTTCCTGCTCTATATCGCAGTTATTCAACCCGTGTCCCACAATACTGAACTCCAATTTCATCAGGACCTGACAATACATAGAATTCCAAAGCATCAAGAATAATGAATCACGAAGTTCAGATTGGAATGTTCAGTAGCAAATGTAAATCTACTGAAAATATTAGTAGCATGAGTGAGCCATTGTCAATTCCAAGTTAGTGTTTTCATGTAGTAACTACTGCCATTTATTATTGAGTTGTTATTTACCTGCATGCCACAAATTTCATTAAGTTCTCAAAACTCAAAAATTATTAGCACACCACTTATATCCCAGCAATCTTGCTTTGTTTCATACAGTATTTCCATATTTCTCAGAAGTGATGCTACCTCCTTTGTAATGATATAGATTGTTTGTACCATTTGAGTTCGTATGTTGTACCAACTTATTTGGGCATTTTTATTATTCTGGATTGGGAGACAGCCCAAAATTATGATTTCTGTTACTTTTACCAGGTATTGGGTCATGCGAGAGTTTGCAAGGTGCATTTGATCCAATACCACTGTTAAAGTCTGCATCATACCGTGCAGCACATGCAACCTTTGAAGATTTCTACTAGGTATGCTTCATGGTTACATGAATAGTGTAGGCAAGGGTATAATTCTTCCATGATTGCCCTGTACAATCTCAACACCAATAACCAAAACTTGATCCAAACATACAACTGTACAAGCAGGAGACGATGCTACACTGCTACAGCAACCATCACTGCAAAATAATAAGCTTAGTGTTGACTCGGAACAATCGCTGATCAACAACACTCTGTCAGGGTTCACATATCATAGGCAATCATCTCTTTATATGAGACCATGAGACCAATATAATTATGTACAAAACTTAAGGCGTAAAAATACATAGGAAGACCATTTGATTATCCAAAACAACATTACTAACATACCCAAGCACAATGGATTAAACCAAATGCTTACTTCTAAAGATGCGACATACAATTAGTTCCATATCCTAAGACAAAAAAAAATGTCAAGCCGTACATCATAAGGAAAACCACCAGGCTGAAAATAGAAAACTAGATTTACACCAGATAAGCTAGCGGCTGCAACAAACCAGATTGCCAGCACGGATCAGCCCTAAATAAAGAAGAGTGAGGAGGTTCTTATATATATAATTCACATTTGAACTATAAGCCAAAACTTTCCGATAAACTATAAGAATACAAACAGGCCCTAAGAGCCGTTGAGTTGTCCCAGCAGTAGGCATCATGTTGTACAGACAAGAACCTTAATGTCTGATTATTAATTTAGCAATCTTTGCAAGACATAAACACAACTAAAAAGGTGTCACTGTGGAGCCTATGACATTAATCAATGCAAGAGGCTCCGAGTAAAGGAAGATAGGCATTGAAGCAGAGCATGCAGACACCAGTTTGTTGTTTAATGAAGTTGCACAGTCACGTTCATGGACAAGTTCCAACAAGAAATGATACAAGCATTACTATGTCACCGTGTGGATAAAACACTAGACTGCTTCAGACCAGTCCGTAATTCTGTATCCTATCCCAACCCAAAAAGATAGATAGCCTACCAAACAAATAGCAGCTATTAGCTGAAAAAAATCAGCAATTTACTGACCCACGATTGCACCAGACAACCCTATATTTATCAATAACTTGTAACATACCAAAAAATCGCTAAGCTGTGGAATCAACAATTTACATGTTTTTCTATTAACGATGATGGTAAAGTAGAATGCTCTCAGAAATCTGGAAAACTGCAGAGGATCCATGGTCATATTCATAGACAAGTACCAACATGAAATGATCCTGCCATTAGTGTGTCGCTATGTGAAGCAGAAATCAGATTGCTTTGGAGCAACGTACTCCGTACGAGACTATCAAACAAATATAAAGACTATCAAACGAATTAAGTCCATCAGGGGAGGAAGTTCTACACATTTCTAATCTAAAAATTGCACAGGCAACCACACATTGCACCATGACTTGTAGAAAGAACACCCGATTTTGCTTAGCTGTGGCAGTCAACAAGGTAATGCATGTTTTGCAATAACAAAGTAAGAATTATTTCAATTTGACTATGTATGAACACATCAAGAGCGTATCCATTCATAATTTCAATTTCCTTCCCCCAAACGACATACATAGATAGAATCAGAGAGACGCAACATATATAGGTGCATACAGCTTATACTGCATAATTTAATTCCGAGTAAATCATGTAATATTATTGTGAACCCTTCGGTTGCTCTCGGGAAGACCGAAGATGGCTCCCCAATCCTAGTTCTTACCGGCGCCGTACTCCTCGGCGTCGTGGATGATGACGTAGCCGGCCTTCTTGGGGCTCTCGGAGTCGGATAGTTGGTCCTCGTCGTCGCTGTAGACGTCGTCGTAGCCGGAGGCGCAGGTGGAGGCGATGAGCGACCAGACGAGGTACATGGTCGCGGCGGTGAGGGTGCCGCAGCCGAATCCGAAGAGGAGGCCGGAGACGACGACGAGGATGTCCTTGGCGCGCTTCTGCACGGAAGAGGCGACCTCTGACTCGGATGCCGCGGCGGCGGCGGGGAGGGCCTCGGTGCGCCGTCCACAAGCAGCGCCGCCTCCAGGCAGCAATGGGAGCAGCTCGGCGCGGGGCGGGCCACGGCGACAGGCGGCGGTGGAGCCGTCTACAAGCAGATCCAAGTGAGCAGGCACGCCGACCAGGTGCTGGGATAAACAAAACATTGAGGCCCGCACGGGGGAATACGGAATACATCAGGAATACAAGGAGAGAGAGTGCTGGCACATATCGCGAGATGGCGAAACCTGCGGCCGAGATAATCTCTAGGCACTGCTTGCTTGCAGAAGAATCTTCAGACATCGCTGTACCAGAAATACTAATGATACATTTGACAGGTTACTCTGGAAATTTTCTGGCAAGCTCAAACTCAGATCTAACGTTTCAGTAAGCTTGGAGGAGCAAAGTGCAACTGAACACTGTCGCCTTAAAGGAGTGCTTATAGCACTACCAATCTAACCAACTGCAAGACGCCAATGCATGTCCATAGGCGATGATGGAGAACAACGGCAAGAAGCTGCGGCACCACTTCGTGCTCGTGCACGGGCTCTGCCACGGCGCGTGGTGCTGGTACAAGGTGGCCACCGTCCTGGAATCCGCCGGCCACGGCGTCACCGCGCTCGACCTGCCCGGGTGCGGCGCCAGCGCCGTGCGCGCCGAGGAGGTGCGCTCGTTCGAGGAGTACTCACGGCCGCTGCTCCGCGCCGTGGCCGCCGCGCCGCCGGGGGAGAAGGTGGTCCTCGTCGGGCACAGCTTCGGCGGGCACAACCTCGCGCTCGCCATGGAAGCCCACCCGGAGAAGGTCGCCGTCGCCATCTTCGTCTCCGCGCCCATGCCAGTCGCCGGCCGGCCCATGTCAGCGATCCTGGAACAGGTTCAGATTGATTTCTGTATCGTGATGTTTACAACAAGTATCAAGGATCTCAAAAGGGGAAAAAAAAGCAATCGATTCTTATCTTGAGCACTTTCTTCTTCGATGTTCCACGAACATTAGCATCTCCAAGGAGATTCAGCGTCGCATTCCTTCCTGGACTGCACATTTGGAATCGTGGAGACAGGCTCGGAGGATCCAGCGGAAACATTCCTGGTAGGCCCAGAGTGGATGTCACAGAGGATGTATCAGCTCAGCCCTCCAGAGGTAACACACAGTCACTCCTGATTGCTTAGCAACTGTGGAGTTAACCATGGAGGACAGGTGCTGAGGGTTGCTGTGACGATGCATTGCAATGCAGGATCTGACACTTGCCTGGACGAGGATGCGGTTGGAATTTTTCGGTGGTCCAAAAGGTCAAAAATAAAAGGAGAAGAAACGGATAAGAAAAAACCCATTACGCGTCTTGATCGGAGGCCCAAGCCCACTAGTGGTTGTGGCCCCAGGTCGTTCAACGCCATATTAAATAGTGGGACCCGATCTATGGCGGCGCTGGAGCCACCTGAAGGCCACCGCCTCCGCCTGCCGTCCAACACCGGACAGTGCCGGTATAGGTCGGAAGGACGACGGTACCCGGCGAGATCGACTACTTCATCTACGTCGGGAACATCTACGGGAACAATTACGGAAGCGCCGTTTCCGTCCCCAACGCAAACCACCGTCGAGATGTCGTCCTCAACGGCTCCTATGATGACTGGTGGTCGAGATCTAAACACTTTCTTTATTATTCATCTCGTTCTATAGGTTGTGCTCATGTTTTAGGTGTTAGATCCTGTTAAGATTAAATTTTAAGCCGTGTTTTATCTGATAGATGCTGGTTAGGCCGGCGCAGATGTTCCTTAGGGACGAGGCCATGACCGGGGAGAAGGTTCTGACGGAGGGCAGGTACGGCGCGGTGACCCGAGTGTTCGTCGTCGCCGAGGAAGACAAGACGTGGCCGGCGGAGGAGCAGCGGCGAGTGGCGGCCCCGGCGTGGAGGTGAGGGCCATCGGTGGAGTTGATCACATGCCCATGTTCTCGAAGCCAGCGGAGCTCGCCCAAGTCATCATGGAAGTAGCGGAAAAGTACAGTTGACCGGGAGGAAGAGCAACTCTTGTGAGATTAATTTTTATGAATCTGGAAAGGAATGAGAGCTGAGAGAGAAAGAGAGATGTTATTTTTTAAAAAAAAAAACTGGCTAGCTTAGCCTCGCGAACCGGGGATGTTCAATCATTGAGACATTGATGCTACATCCACCGACTCACAACAGGACAAGTCAGGAATCAGCTGCCTATTAGCCAGTCAATATTCGTCACTAAGCACTCGAAGAAAAGAAAAATAAATAAATAACTTTTTTGAGTGGAATATAAAAAATTCTCACCATATGTCTTCCTCTTCTAGTCTTCTTCCTCCGATCGAAGTGTTCTTGCGAGCCTTATCAAAATAAAGAAAAGTGTTCTTGCGCGGAAGCCGCCCTGATCCCTCTAACCGCAGAGATCATGGAGAGCGGCAGGAAGCAGCGTCAGCACCACCACTTCGTGCTGGTGCACGGCGCCTGCCACGGCGCGTGGTGCTGGTACAAGGTGGCCACCGCCCTGTCGTCCGCGGGCCACCGCGTCACGGCGCTGGACATGGCCGCGTGCGGCGCCAGACCCGGGCGCGCCGAGGAGGTGCCGTCCTTCGAGGAGTACAGCCAGCCGCTCCTGGACGCCGTGGCCGCGCTGCCGCCCGGGGAGAAGGCGGTCCTCGTCGGCCACAGCTTCGGCGGGCAGTGCCTCGCGCTGGCCATGGAGAGGTACCCTGACAGAGTCTCCGTCGCGGTCTTCGTCTCGGCCGCCATGCCCGCCGCCGGGAAGCCCATGAACCTCGTCTTCCAACAGGTAACAAAATGGAAATTTATCCAAGGCTGAGCGTTGTTTCAATTCGTAGAGAAAGGGACAAGAAGACCGACGCAGATTTCGCTCTAACCATGATTGCCTGGACTCTCCAGGTTTTGCATGAACAGCGGCCAGCAGATTTCTACATGGACTGCAGAATCGAAACGAGCGGCGATCCCGAGCATCCTGTGGAGACCCTTCTGTTCGGGCCACGGTTCCTGGAGCAGAGAATGTATCAGCTCAGCCCCCCTGAGGTAGCTAGCTCGACATGACGCCTCCTTGGAGATGGTCTGTCTAGTCACCACCGTTCTGCTTCCTCTGAATGATGGCGCGGTGCAGGATCTGACCCTGGCGATGGCGGCGTTGAGGCCGTCACGGCGGTTCCGGAACGACGCGACGATGATGGACGGGGCCGTGCTGACGGCGGAGCGGTACGGCGCGGCGAGGCGTGTGTGCGTCGTCGCCGAGGAGGACGCGTCGTGGTCGGCGGACTTCCAGCGGCGGATGGCGTCGTGGAACCCCGGCACGGAGGTGAGGGGGTTGCAGGGAGCTGATCACATGCCGATGCTGTCGAAGCCAAGGGAGCTCTCGGCTCGGAACTACTCATGGAGGTAGCTGACAAGTACAGTTGAGAAGCATGTATCTTTCCTTTTAAACATGAATTACTCTGCAGAATGTTTGTTCAAGTATGAATGTCGGAATCATGTCCAGAAAAAAAAATGCCACGAGGAGTTTGCATCTGCATCATGACGAAAGATTTAGAATGTCCAGACATTTGTTGCAGAAGGAAACTTTAGACATGATTCTAACTAGAACATTTCTCATAGTTGTCAAAACGAAACGTGCAGTTTCGCTTGCACCTGCTCCCTCTGCTTTTATTTACATGTCGTATTAGATTTGTGTTAAGTTAAATTTAACCAACTTTAACCAAATTTATAGAAAAAAATAATAATATTTTTAATTTTAAATTGGTTTCATTGAACCTACTATGAAATATATTTTGATAGTGCATATGTTGGGTAGTATTATTATTGCTATATTTTTCTATAGACTCGATCAAAGTTAGTTAAGTTCGACTTAGCACAGACCTACTACTACGACATGTAAATAAAAATGAAGGGAGTACTTGATACTATTTGTTGCTTATATTTCAAAACCTTATTTATCAATTTGAAAAATCATACGAACTTTTCTTTTTGAAAAGCAAAATCATACGAACTTGTACTAGCTGGAAAATGCAATTGCTAGAAACGCTCGTACATGCCGCAGCTTGAAACAGAGGACAGGGCCGGCTTGGTGTTGGTGAACCAAATGGCGACCACCACAAGCAGATCCATGTTTACCGGCTCGAAAAAATCTCTCAAAAAATCATGGAGACGGAGATCTGATCGTAGAAGCATCGTGCAAATTTTCAGCCTGCCACGTGATCCGTAGAGGGAGAAACAAAAAGATAAATCTCGCCCACCCCTCGTAAAGCATGATGATCCTCATTTTGCCAGTGCGACGGTCCATAACAAATCCGCACAAAAATCATGGGGAATGGTGGCGGAACTCCGCATCGAAGTGCAAAATTTCAGGGCCCGATTCGATCTGCGGAGGGAGTTACGAAAAAGACAAGTCGCCTCATGGGGTGGTCGGTGAATGGGATACCGTCCACCCCAGGATAATCCCCGATTGACGGCGGCATGTAGGTCTGAGGAGTGTTCACAGATCACATGCATGGTGGTGCCGCAACGATGTTTCCTGGTGAGTCATCCAGCACAGTGGGTGGGTCTGGATCATCACCGTCGAACTCGGCGAGATGCTTGCGCAGCTCCGGGTCCAGATGCTTCGTCACGTTCCCCCGGCACAATGGGCACGTCGGCCTCTCCACGAACCACTTGGAGATGCATCGCCGGTGAAAGGCGTGCGCGCAGCCCGGCAGCTCCACGGGGACGCCCTTGCCCGCCGCCGCCTCCCGCAACGCCTCGAAGCAGATGCTGCACCCGCCGTCCTTCCCCTCCGCCGCCTCCTTGCACCCCGTCATAAGCACCCTGGGCGCGCTGTACCTGACGTGCCGGTCCACCGCCAGATGCACGACGAGGCCGCCGTCGCCGCGGCCCCGCGCCAGGTCGGCGAGCTTCGGCACGACGTCCTCGGGCAGGATTGCTTCCCACTCGTCGTCGGTGAGGTCGAGGTCCCGCAGCGGCCGGATCGCCCTCAGCAGCCGCCGCATCACGCCGCGGACGCCGTCCTCGTCGGCCGGGACGTCCTCGGGGCACGTGGCCACGAAGCTCGCCTCGGCGCCGCCCCCGCGGTAGGCGCGCACACGCCGCTGCCCACGCCCGCGCCCGGCCCTGATGTACTTGGTCACGATGCATCTCAGCTGCACCGAGAACTCGGGCTCACCGCCGCCGCCGCCGCCGCTCCCCTTGGTCTGCGGGGGCGAGCCGAGGCATCTGGTGGTGGCCACGACTCGGCGCCTGATGAGGGGCGATCCGTTCTTCCCCCGTGACTCCATTGCTGATCGATCGACGCCGGCCGGTGGCAGCGACGACGTGCGCCCGATCGAATAGCTAGCTAGCAATGCGAGTTGCTTGAGTTGCACTACTGCCGGCGCGCCAAATATATGTATCTTGCTCGCCGCGGCGTTCGGACTCGTCTTCGAGACGGCTTCCACCGCCATCCCAGACGGATTTGAAATTCCGAATGTCCGGTTGCAGAAACACAACTACCGAGTTCATCGACATTCGACAATAGGCGTCGGAATCGGAATAAGCTCGCGCTCTATTCCTTTTTAAAAAGAAAAAAAAATCGCGCCCCATCTGTCCGCGGGCCCCATTGCTTTTAGTAACTTGGGCCGGTTATGATCAGCACAGTTATAATGATCAAATTGCGCAAACTTGCTTTGGTAGTAGTAGTAGGCTTTGCACAGGCCTAAAAGGCCGATGGTGATTGGTGAGACCGGCGATCACGACGGTCCCTAAACGACGGGATGATAAGATAAGTGAAGCTCCTGAAAGTATGGCCTCGTTCCATGCAGGGACGAAGCTAGAAATTATAGTTACTGGGGTTATTATCATTCTACAACGGGATCATCAACACTAAAAATGGTAATGAACAGAAGCTTTACATAGGATTATCGGAACTTCGTCGAGGTCGGCTGACCCCGACGGCAAGCCGTAGCTCCGCCCCTGTCCCCATGGAACCACAGTACCCCACAGAAGGTTAAGAGGGTTGAACGGAGCTGATCGTATGGCTATTAGTTAAGTGGATCGTCAGGTACAGGTACTCAATTGTCATTTAGAAAAATGATGACACAAGTTTGCATCGACATATGGAATAATATTAGGGCCTGTTTGATTCCTATGGTCTAAAGATTAGACCTGCACTTTTAGTCCACTTTTAAATCTTAGAGAACCGAACAGGTGGTCTAAAGGTGCATGTCTGAAGTTTAGCTTTCATTAGACCATTAGCTCCTCCAAAATATGCTAAAAGAGTCTAAAAGTGATTCAGGGTGGGCAAAAGACACACCCTACCCTCCCACCCACCCTCTCTCTTCACCTACCCGCCATAATTAGAGGTAAAAGATATCTTTTCAACATCATGAACTAAACTTTAGACCTTGGAATCAAACAACAAAAAGTCTGAATTTAGCCCTTCATTTGAGGGGTTAATCTTTAGCCCTTGGGCTAAAGTTTAGTCAGGACCTTAGATTCTCTAATCAATGCATGCAGAAGAAAACTTCAGACACGATTGAATTCGTGACAACGGCATTTATGATACATTTCTCCTAGTCTATATCTATAAATGAAACCATGATATCAAAACGACATGCTTGGAAGTTACAAGCTACTCAAAAACTAAAAACGCTCAGGGGGTACAAAACTGCCCTTCGGCTATATCAAACATCGTTCACTAGACTGAAGGAATCCGCCATTGCAAAGAACTCCTTCTGAACCACTTTCCATGACGACTCCGGTGCTTGTGCGTTCATGGTGTAAAGCTTGCCGTCCCTCGCGCAGCAGACCGCAACATTGTGCCGTTGGAAAGAAGGGCTCTCGACTCGGAACTCTAGCTTGTAGTATTTCACATTCTCTGCATCTTCTCTCAAGGCAGCGTCAACAAGAGTAGCGTTGATATCCGGGCTTCGCCTTGTCCTCGCAATCCTTCTCAGCACCACTTCTCCCACATCTTTTGGACCACCAAAAGCCTCGATCCTGTATAGAACAGTTGATTAGCTTCTTTAGTGGAAAACTACAGTATATCACAGATTGATGATTTATGTAAAAAAAATCTAGTTAAGAGTCAGCATGCGTGGCAATTTTTCAAGACAAACTTAAGTGATCCTCTTTAACTTCTGTGTCTCGCTGACTGTTATATGCAAACTTAAATACACTGTTTAAATAAGCTTTGGAGTTTAGCGGAGCAAACTGCATTTGAGAAATTAAGTGGACTTACGAGAAGTCTTGAGGTACTGGCGAGACAATGACGCTGACATTGAGCTCCCCATTGGATCCCGGGGGCCCAAATGCTGCCACAGGCTCACTGATGCTCCGAGGTCTAGAAGACAATCGCCCATTTTTCAGGGGCGGGGGGTCTAGTGATCTCTGCAACTCTGCTCTCTTCACTTCCCTGTATAGTAGAGTCTGATCTCCTACCCAACTTGACGGATAAATGAATTCTGCATTTTTCAGAGACCTCACAGTTAATACATCATACAATGGCAGATGCATACTGAAACTTTGAATGAAATAGCATGTTGCTTATAGATAGACACTTCGGCACTTCCCGGAACTCTTCTCATTAGCACCAGTTTTTAATACCATTTTTTTTAAAAAAACTTCACGCTTATGGTACCCTGTTTCTCAAGGGCAAACTTGTAGATGTAGCCCAAAAAAAAATCCTTAACCCATTATCTAGTAGGGAATCACCCACCAGATGCCAGCAATGATCAGTTGTGATTACATGGAGCCCAGGTGGCATGCCATTCCTGGTCCTAAATGTGGCACAAGATAGCCCGTGATCCATACATGCAACCCCATTGGAGGCATGACATGCAGGTTGGATATAGTAACTAGCAGCACAAAGGACCACTTTTTTGTAGCCACTCGTGCTTGTAGCCAATTTGGAATGAAGGAAAATATACATACCAGAGGTGACCAGCTTTTCTTAGTTTAATAAGATGTTCCCATTTGAAAGGAAAAACATGATGACAGTGGAGAATTGGAGGCCTCAGGGCCAAAATTGTTTTGATTCTTGATTCAGGATTCAGGAAAATTTCACTTCTAGAAGCATATTTCATATTTCGTTGTCTCCGTTCAATTGCTGGGAAGAAGCTACAGCTCTAAATCAAATGAAATGAGGTATTAGAAAACTAATTCACATTCAGTCTGATTAGCAATTAAGCAAAGGTGATTTAGGATCTGTATACTTTTTCTGTCCTCTTAATTTCTGTGGGTGGGATGTGCACACGAACCACTCGGTTCCTATTTCTGTGCATTCCGATGGGGCAGAAAGTTGCTACTTGACAACAACATGCACACGCAGGGATACCCCGAACTAATTTCGTGGCTGATGGCAGGCAAGCGTCACCTCTACCCAATGCGACCTCAGATTTTTCTCCGGTCAAACACTGGACCCTTTTTTTCTTCTTCTTTTGCCCCCAGTTACTATCAGATGTTCACCAAGCACTATAAACATGCATGATGTTGAACTAAAAGGACATTCCAATGTATTCTTGGCTGTGTGAATCGGTGATAGGTATCCACTAGGCCAGAACACCATGAATCATGATGATTAAAGTGCAAACCCCAGTTGACCGGTGGACAGCTAGTAATAAGGTCTTTCTTTTTCTGAAAGATGACTAGAGTGGTTAGCAACTTAGCATTAAGAAATGCTAAGCTTACGTGTAACAAAACGTTTTAAAATCCAGAGCAGTAGCTCAATGTGACAAGCGAGGAAAGAGATGGGCAACAATTCAAGGTGCTGTACTGTTGTTGTTGACGAGTACCTACCAATAGCACTAAGCAATCATTAAGGAGAGATTGAACGCTTCATCTCATCTAGGTAAACCAATTGCACGCAATCAGCCGTCCTCAATTCAAGCATATGCAAATGCCAATTGCCGAGCTGACAAGATGGGGAAGAGGAGCAGGCGAGATTGGTGGGCTTACCGAATCCATTTTCGGAGTCGAGGCAGCGGGTGAAGCCGCCGACGGGGTAGAGCACGTCGAGGCGGAGCGACCTGCCGAGCTCCGGCGACAGGCCCAGCAGGAAGCTGGTGACGCCGCCGAAGTTGGCCCCCACCGCCGCGGCCGCCGCCGCCGTGGCCCCCACCACGAGGCGCCGCCGGAACACCGCGGCCAGCGCCGCGAACTCCTGCGCCGGCGACGAGCACCGTATGCCGCCGCGCCGCGGGCGCCACCGCCCCCCGCCGCGCGAGGGCGCCCCGCGGTGCAGGTGGTGCCTCGCCACGGCCGCCGTGGCCATCGCGGGGGAGCGGGACGGGCAAGGCTCGGCTGGTCTGGCAGGTCTCTTCGCGCTGCCTTCTTATGCCTATGCGTGTGTAGCTTTTGTCTCGACGGAACGCGGCCGCGGGCAGGGGAGGGGAGTGGCCGAGCACGAGCAGAGGAGGTATCTGCCGGCCGAGGCGTGGAGGTTGGGGTGGTGCCACGCGCCGAGCCGTGCCGGGGAGTGCTTTTTCTTCAGGTTTTCACGGCGATTTTTGGCGTGTTTTTCTCGCTCTCTCTGGAGGCGGTGAGGGTGGGGACTGGTGGAGCGTGTGCGCCGACCAGCGGCAGCCGCCAGTGGAGCGACCGACCTACGAATGGGATGCGTGTCTGACTGCGCATCAGGCGCCTGCACGTTGCTCTCCGCCTCCGACTAGTCCAGGCACGTTCCGAGTCAGTTGGAAGCACCCACCGGAGTCGTCGGTGGGCCGCGGCTCGTCGCTCTCTCTTTCAGAGAAGTCATGGGTCTGTTTTTGGGTTAAGGCTGGAATGTGAATCTGAATTAGTACTAGCGTGCGGGGACCACACCTACGAAGCCTAGAAGGCCTGAGGGAGAGAAAATAAGTTTCATTTTTAGTTCAAAAGAAATCTAACAGCCCTGTAGTACATATCAGAGAGATGCCAGTTACCAGTAATTCTTTCAATCAGATTTTTCTTTAAAAATGCGCTAGACTTTTCGAGAGAGAGCATGTGGCAGATTCCGGGAAAAAAAAAGAGCTTCCGCAGAAAGCGACAAGGAACTAACTGTTACGCGTTCGACGACATTTCCGTCCCTTCTCCTTTTTTTTTCTTTGTTTTGGAAAATCCAAAACATCAATCGCCCTGGAAGTGCCAGCCCAAGATTTCGTTGGATTTGCCCAAAATTAACGGGTCAAGATTCGCGAATGAACACGAGTAAAGAAAAAAAAATGGCCAATCGTTCGATTCGATTCGAGCCGGCGCATGTCTCTCTTCCAGTTATTCATTAATTCCTTCTTTCCCCTCTACAACTAGATGGATAGTACATTTTTCTTTTGAGACAAAATTAGATTGATATAAATCTATGGCTTTTCTCAATGGCCTTTGTGCAATCACAAAGCCCAATGTAACGAATCAACAGGCCTCACATCAAATGAAAGAAAATCTCCCAAGAACCGCCTCCACGATCTAGCTAATATACAACTTCTGTTATCTCCTCCAGTGATGATCATACGATCTTCGACCATCACTCGGGTTGAAAGGATCTTGCTTCCCCAGGTTCCATTGCCTCGATGCCTCGGGGTTCTGGCCCTGCTGGCCGGAACTCCAAGGCCTCGAGGGCTCAACATTGTAGCTCTGGCGCTCAGAGCTCCACTGCCTTGATGGCTCAGCAGGGGCGTAGCTCTGATGCGCAGAACTCCACTGCCTTGTGGAGGGCTCGGCAGGAGTGTAGCTCTGTTGCGCAGAACTCCATTGCCTTGAGGGCTCAGGATTGTAGCTCTGTTGCCCTTGCCCTGCACTCCAGTGCGTTAAGGGCTGTTGATTATAACCTTGCGTGCCAACATAGTTCCTGCCAGCACTAGGATCAGGTGACCTTGAGTGCCGCTGGTGGCCATCCCGCACCATCGTTTGGTACTCCATGGGTCGGCTGTAACCATTTCTGTCCAGTCCGTGCCCTGGGAGAACAGATTGCGACGAGACTGCTGCAGAACCATAAGGATTGTATGCACTGTGCGTTCTTTGATCACCGTAAGCATTCTGGTTGGCATATGGCACTGTGCTTGCAGATGCAGTATTATATGAATTAGTTGTGCGGGCAGCCCATGGTTCCGCTGTTGCATTTCGTCCAGTGTTGGTGACATGAGCAGCATTAGATTGCCAAGGGAGTTTTGTATAAGATGCATCAGGCTCAGGCACCGACGAATGAACTACAGAATGGTTCGGGATACTCTGGAGCCCATGGGATGATTTGTTCACCGCTGATTGCTGATGCAAGGATATAGCAACAGGATCAGACGCCAAAGCATATTGCTGGCCATGCTGATGTACTGAAGCTCTATTCAGATGGTTATTCGCAGGGGAAACATGTTGAATTGGCGGATTTACGGAGTCCGCCAACTGAGGTAGAGACGGGACGTTAGCTTGAATCTGTGCCCGTAAAACCGAAACTGGAGCATAAGGTTGTGAGGGTAACGAACTGATAACATTTGAGAAGCTTTGCTGCACGGTATTTGCAATGGGAGGTGTATTCCCCCGGTTTGACAATTGTGGCTGCTGCAGGTTCGAAGCCCTCGCCTGTGTCGGGTGTTCTGATCCCCAGGCAGCCTGCCAAAGAATATCATATGAATAACACAAGACAGAATTAAAACTGGATAACATGAAAAGCCAGCAGACAAACCCTTGTTGTTTGGTCTGATGGAGTTGGTGATGGAAGCGAAGCAGGAATAGGTTCTGGCTCTGGCTCTTTTGGAGTTCCAGCACCATTCCCCAGTGTGTTCACCAACTCTGAGAGTCCAAGGCCAGTCCGCTTCAGTGTATCCAAAAGTGCAACAGTCTGCTCGCTTGTCACATTCTCCCCTTTGTTAGATGTTAAAGCAAAGACAAGCTGCGGATTCTTGAGTAGCACCGTAAGCAACTCAAGGTCGGGCTCAGGATCTTCCCCATTCGTGCCGTTAGCAACTGAAACGGATGTTGATGAGGTAGATCCAATTTGCTTGTCCTCAACAGGAGCCACTGCATTAAGAGCTGCGCCCACACTATCCGTTTCCATAGTGTCGGCATCTGGCGCCTGGTCAATTGGAATTTCTGGAGTCAAACTGTCATCAAAGTCCATTTCCAGATCCCATGGGTCCTTTGGATCCAACGGGATGTCCTTCTGACTTGCATAAAATATTTCCTTTTCACGCCGGTTTCTCTGTGTTTGAACCTCCAGCTCCTTGCTGTTGTCACCAGCACTTACACTCCAAGAGGGGTCTATCCATACCGCTGCAACAAGAAGCAATCAATTTCAAACAAAGATCAAAGAAGGCAATATTGTGGAAGTCGACCTTTTAGCAAAATCTCGTAAAAGAACATAGCGAGTTACAAAAGCTAAAACCTCAAAAACTCTGCAATAGGTAACACACAATTGGATGTGCTGCGTAGTTTCTAGCGTTTAAACTTAGTTTCTCAAAACTAATGATCATAATGGTTAGTGCATAGCATTCTTTAGCAGGGTTTGGACAAAAAAGGATTTCAAGTTTTTTTCTTAATAATTAATAAACTTTATAAGTTACAATTTCAGAAATTACTGCATCCCTCGCTGATAGTAGCCAAATCAACAGTAGCATACATCACAGAGCAGAGCTTCACACTATCTGGGGAGTCTTTTTCCCATATACGATGAGAATTAGTAGTGGAAGAGGATCCCAGAAAGATCAGCAACTGCTTCAGATGTAGAAATAAATAGGCCTACCACCAATTAAGCAACTATATCCCGAAGTCAAACAAGACCAAACTATAGGCACATCAGACTATGTATTGATACTTTTAAGAAACAAGGAAATATGGTAATCCATGGAATCAACATTGGACTTGCTAGTCCATGTAGTAACTACAACATCAGGTACAGAACACATCTCCAATGTACTTAGCATCTAATATAAGGAAGGAACACAGGCCTTTCCATCTGCTAACTCCCAGAAAATGGTCTTGAACACAACTATCAGGAACTCATTCTCCGTGAAGTAATCAGGTGGAATCCACCTCGCCAATGCTTTTTGAGCAAACAAATTTACACTGATGCGAAGCGCAATTGTATGCAGAGGAATGTCAGGTGTTCTCTGATGAATACAAATTTATTGAATTTCAGTTTTTACCTTTTGCTCTTTGATGCACTAAAATTTATCAAACCTGCTAAAATGTTGGGTGTTGGTAGGGGAATGCATTAATATCTGCGCACTCATTGTGTTTTCGCAGATCTGCAAGCGCAGAAAAAAATCCTGTTTCCCATTAGTCAGTGCACAAGCGTTGTGGGCTTGCAAACCTTCCAACACATGATAGATCCTTGTTTGAGGATACACAGTACATAAACGTGGTTGTTAATCTCTCAAGCCATTCCTGAAAGGTGTATTGCCATCCACTGTTCTTCCAAAAGTTTGATGGACAAACGACACTTTTTCCATTCTGAAGTCTTAACCAAATGTGGATGGCTGCTTAACCAGCCCTAGAAAAACTTCATTTCATTACCAATTTTTTAAGGGTCAGAACGTGTGGAGCTAACTGTTACTTTAGATGACTTTATTATGGCATTAGGAAGCACACACCACATGTGCAGGATTAGGGAAAAAAAACTAACTTCCACATTCTTTAACATGAAATGTCCGTTGAAGTGTATTGTTTCCATTTTGACTGAAGCTGGTTCATGGAAACACACTGATCTGAAGAACGATACCTAATATATGTATTCCATATTTCACGGAGGCTTGCACAGGTAACAGCATGCTTAGTTCTTCAATCATTTTCTGTACAACTTTAGTGGTTCTCATTGTCCAATAAGCAGCTCAGATCTATTCAACATTCAATAAAGCAAATGGAGGAGCACAAATCAAAAATATACCTGGTGGTATCCTCCAAGGAACTCTCCTGGAATCCAACTTCTCTATAACATTCTTTTGGGAACCTATGTTTAACTTCAAACCGCCTGAGATTTCTGGCTTATCAGGCTGAGGAACTGTACTCTGATTAGAAATTGATGGGCTTGTGTCAACAAGTTGTGCAGTTGATCTAGGGGGATTCCTGGGCACAGACAATACAGTTGAATTGACTAATCCAGATGTTTTTGGTGTTTCCAGTGCTTGCGGTATATCACTCGCTTTACTTGTGTCAACCTTGCCATACTTCTCCTGCATGAACATGGCACGCATCTTTGCCTTTTGAATATCATCTGCAGATAGTGGTCTGCTATTGTTTGTAGAGATGTTCCTGACGGAGTTAACATTCTTCACCGCAGCTTTCTTATTTGGAGGTTCTACAAGTAGAACTTTTCTTTTTTGTTTGGATTCTGGAGATTAGATAAGGAGATTCACTAGGGCAGTTTGAGCTACAGTAGATAGCCAGATAGGTGAACTAATGAATTGAACAAATCAACTATTCTTACAGAACATGCGATTAATAATATAATAAAATATATGTAGCCTGACCTAGATGCACTTGAAAAATAAATAACCATTGAATTTAGCAAAGCCTTTGTTCACTGTACATTAAAGAATTAACATCGCAAAACCTTCGCTCCCTAAACACAATTACCTCAGAAAAAACTTTTATGAAATGCTGTTTACCTAAAAAATTCTTTTATTAAGTGTGTAAGACACTGCTAAGTAACCATGAAAAACGAAAAAAATCTTAGAACAGAGTAATACAAAATGCAAGTTGTTTACTTCAGATAAGTAGTATATGCTTGGATATTGCGGATGAAATTAACATTTCTTTAAAAAACCCTAAGTTATGCACCGAATGGTATTAGTAGAAGCAAAATTAAGTAGGTGAACTTATATTTTGGAAAAGGATACTTGTTTGCGTAGCACTCCTTTTATTTGTCTCATCAGCAGCAGTAGTGAGAAGCATTGGTGTTTTTCTAGGCTCAGGCTTACTGCACCATAACACAGAAACCAAGTCAAACTACTTGTCAAATGGATACTAAGTAAACCATTTAGTTCCACTACAATTCAATCGTCCTCCATGAAGAGAACATATAGGGAACATACCTGCTCTCATTTGCACCGTCAGTCAAGGCAAGTATCTCTTCCTGTTAAGAGCACAAAAATTAATCTTGCAAATAAGTTAATCTTCTGATATATGCTGTCACTTATAGATACTTACAGTAATATCAACTTCAGATTTCCAAGACTCATCGCGGAGAATTTCACTTATCCTGCAAAGAAAATATAAAACTATAATTTGATCCTTTGAAAAAAATATAGAAACAAACAGCAGGGACTAACAGCACTTCAGTGTTACAGTGTGAGAAAGGAAAACTCACCGTTGTTTACATATTAATTCCTTCTGAGGTTTCTTCAATGCCTGACTCCTTACAAGCACTTTGCTCAATCTGGAAAGGAGGTTCCTGGCCCTGCTTGATATGTCTGATCTTGGAATCAGATAAGTTCTAATAATGAGGCCAAACAAACAAGAAAAATCTATACCCGCATAACTTAATAGTTAATACATTGTTAGTGCGGGATAGGTAATGGAAACAAATGCTAGAACAGTTACATCAGATAACATTCTGATGGAACAGAAACAAAATGATCAAACTTCAAAAAAAAAAATCTAAGCTTTACTCTGGTCTTTTTGCCACTTTATAATAAAAAAGGCTCACCATCACAACCTTAAGGTGATTTTAGTGGAGTTCATATTTCATCAGCTTAATGGGATCAATGATTTGAAATCATCAATTCAAAATATCACATGGAAGGGTGCAAATTAACATCTTTTTTATCCTAGAAGATCATGTTTGAAATAATAGTAAAGAAAAAACATCATCGAATGAGAATGCGCAAAATATAGAGGCCATGTGGTAAGATGTACACACCTTGAGTCCTATAAAAGCGCAACCTGTTAATAGTTTGAAGCACAACTGACATGTGGGCTGGCAAAGCCTTATGTAACGAGAGGTGGATAAGCACCTGACCAGTAAGATGAGTCAAAAAATTTACATACCACACATAAGTACATGTTTTCACTAATGAAAAATATAAGAACCTTGAAAATAACAAGAATAACCGATGTTTGCTCTTCAATTGCTGCTAGACTCAACCATGTTGACATAATGGTTAAACCACCCATCGTTACGAACCTGAAAGGTTATTGAAAAGGTAAAGACAAGCATAATTATGATCATTCAAAAACTCTGTTGATACTAAGGAGGTACTATCTTACCAACTAAGAACTGTGGCATTATTTATTTGGAGAATCCATTCCAGCAATTTGACCTGTCCAGAGAATGTTTCCTCCTTCCGCATAAGGGCAAAGATACTTTCCAAGAACTTCTTATCTTCTGACTCAACACCAGGATGGACTTCCTCTTGCTTAATTTCCTTTTGAGCAGAGTCAGAACTAATCTTAGCATCAGTTGGTTGCACACCCATTGTTCCAGATGGCATCACAGGGGCTGCAAAGTTCTGCTGGGCTGTTGCCTGTCGCAAAGAGTTTTGGAAGACCTCCATAGGCTGCAAAAGCCCTTGTGGGAGGCCCATTGGTTGCGAAGAGACCTGTGGGACACCCATTGGTTGTGAAGAGCTTTGTGGGACCACTGGTTCTAAAGTCCTCAAAGGTTCGATAACCTCAGCATGTGCCTCTATGTCAACAGGTATCTGCTCAGTGCTTATGGAGCACGCATTGTCATGCTCCTTGGATGCTTCTACTCTCAATGCCTTTTCTCGAGACAGTTGAACAAATTTTCTCACTCGCGATCGTTGACTTGTAAAGAACTCCCTAACCTAAAATTTTACAGGTCATTAACTGAAAATTACAGAAAATAAAAATGGACAAAAATGGAAACAAGGTATAAAATTAGCTGCATTTAACAGACAGTAATACTAAAAGCAAACAGAGCTGTCTACTCCGAATATAGTGGAAAAGAAGAAAGAAAAGCATAGTCCACCAGAAAGACTAAAAAAGATAAGCCACAATTCTGTTCAGGCCAGCTCTATGGATTCTGTTCACTTGTTATGATGGCATTTTTCAAATGTTAAACAAGTTCATGGATCATGAGGGCACACACAAAAGCATAAAGCACAGAACAATATCCCATGTGAGATGAGGAGCAGACCTGAGTAACAGTAACCCCACAGAGTAAACTAATTTCCCGGGTTTCTTTTTTGCCAATAGTATCCTTCAAAGCAAAAAGTGACTGCATGCACTTAACTGCTTTTGGATTCAACAAATCCCTTGGCCTTTTACCTGCCAAACTCAACAAATGTATCATGTGGTTATTGCAAGAAATATGATCTTGAAGTAAAATCAGATCTTGTGTCATTTTAGACTCTAGGAGATTTCAAGCACAAGCTCTTCATCTAAATCCACAGTGCATGACAGCTCTTCAGCAATCAGGTTTGGAGTAATAAAAAGTTGTTGTATGTTAGCTACGCTACACCAAGGTTCATGTCATTTTATCAATATCGTAAAGACACCCACAAAATGTAATGTGCCAGGGTGAACTCAATTAACATGGATAAACTGACCTATCTTGATGGACAATGCACCAGCAGCCTGCAAGAACCAATCAAATGCAACATAAGTCCATGGCTGAACCAAAATAATTTAACTGAAAATACAGTAGGGAGGACTCATGGACATACAGTGTGTTCAAAGGCTATAGAAAGCTAAATGGCACAAAAAGATGGTGAGCAAGCAAAACATGGAAAAACACAAAAGTGTATACCCAACAATGTTCAAAATATATCTTCTGCATCCACTCAAAAGTTTCCTCTTTCGATATTCATAATTCATAACACTTTTGACATTCACAATGCATAACACTGCACAATACATCACAGAGCATATGCAGACAGAAAAACAGCGAGGTTAATGGTGTTTCAAAGATACACAGGACCTATCCTGAATATCTGAAGCAAAGGAAGAATCAGCACACCTTCTTTTCCTAAATAAATGTAGTTTCGTATTGTCGCAGTCAACAATAGAACTTTGCTATTAATTTGTACAATAACATGCTTTCAGAATCATCAAAATGTAACATTACAGATGTACTAGGATCTAAATATTAGATGAAATATATCTAGAGTTCTAGAATGCTATCTACAAAGCTATTATATACTAACCTAATTTCAGGAATACAAATAACTTTCTGCCATGGGGCACTGCAGTATAGGAACTATAATGCACGAGTTAAAATTAGAACTGCAAATTCGGATCGTATCACCATTAAGAACCTATGCTTTTACCCGCACCCAATAGCATATAATCCCCCGAAGCAATTCACATGCTACTTCACCAAAAAGTTACCCACCTCAAAGCATGAAATGAGCGAAACGTAAGAGAAGCAGGGGCTAGAAACGAGAGCGACTCACCATCTCCTGGGCGAGGGGGTTGACGCCGGTAAGGCGGCACTGGGCGACGACGAGGCGCTGGAGCTGGTCCGCCTGCTCGTGCAGCATCTGCTGCTGCGCGGCGACCATCGCCGGGATCGAGCCCGCGCCGGCCCCGGAGCCAGCCTCGACGAGGGCTCCGGCCGCGGGCTTGAAGGGGACGAGCTCCATAGCCCTACCGGGAGGCTGGGCATCAGGTTGCCGCCTCCGCCGCTGCCCTCTTCGACGTCGCGGCTGGAGGAGGCCGGCACGGCGGGTGGGGGTTAGGGTTTGGAGGTGGGCCGCGACGGCCGAGGAGGAGGAAGCAGATGGGGACGCGACGGAGATGAGATGGAAAGAGTTGAGGTCAGGTGGAAGAGTTTTTTTTTTTCCTTCCCTTTTTAGCCCTTCGCTTCGTTATTAGTTAGTGGGTTAATTAAGAGTGCTCGGGGGTAATCACTGGAACTGAGCGGTGGGGTCACGATGCCAGTGTCTATCTATTTGAAATGCTACTCGTGAATCATGAATTGATTATTCAGCTGACATCAGCGGATCGAATGGTAACGGTTGGCATGTCCGTGACGTGGTAGCCGGGCTGCTAAAGATTGAATCGATAAACCACAAGTTAAACTGAACAGATTATCAGGATTTTTACTGTGAAATCTTACTAGTCATTCATTGATCCTGCCATGCGCAGATCGCAGGCCAGAAAGTAAACACACACTTGCACGTTGCACCTCGGGCGATATCGGATGCACAATCTAACGTTACTGCAGCCGAATAAACCGCCTAACGCTCAACACGCGCATAACAGTATAAGCCATTAAGAGCCTGCGAAACAACGAAAATTAATAGCTTATGTACGGGACTGGTTACCTTCAGGATAAGCAGAGCGTAACATGTTGCCAGACTTTTAAATCACAACTTTTACCAGTGTATTAGTTGAGAAGAAAAAAAAAAACAATACCTGCAACTGCAAGAAAAAGTCTTATCGCGTATAACAACCATACGACTGCCAAGCACCAGCAGTCCACCACCGAAGCAACAAAGCTTACTGACCAAAGGTCGGGCAACAAATGGTTTGGTGAGTTACGATTGCCTTATCATAAGCCATCTTAGTGGCATACAATGTTTTCTCATACTAACTCGATAACATGACTTCAGCAGAAAAAAAGAATCGTAACACGATATCGACAAAACTGCCGGCTGCTTTTGACTTTCGTCACGTGTCACGATCTCTACATCAGTTTTACTCAGCCTCGGTGTTACAGACCAACGAATGCACTATCACCACATTAGGTAATGGGGGCAAAAAGAACAAGAAACGGCAAAACAGCTCTTCTATGTAAGGCTTTACAGGTATCCGATCTCAAGGAAATGTATGCACTTCATGATTGACCTTGCGGTCTCCATCCGCCTCCATGTCCAGAGTGTGAAAAACGTTTTCAAGATGGTATCTTGATCGCTCCATGATCCAACAAGAACTCACTCAACTCCAGCCTTGCTCCCAATCCTGCAAACAGTTTCAGGTTCAGGGACTGCTTTGCAGGCAAACTATCATGCACTCACATCAATACATAGAACTTCAGTTATTGAGAAAAGAAAAAGGAAAATCCTCAGTTATCGATTTGATTGCCAATTTGCGTAACATCTAATGACTTTCCAAAACCCATGAGAAGAACTTACGAGCATGAATCATCCAGCAGATTTTAGCAGGTTCCCTAACCTTATTTGGACTGCAAGATCCAAAGGAACTGCAGCCTCTTTCAGACAAATAATACACTAGTGCGAGTGTACCACAGCATGGAGACCAGACAAAGAACATAGACAGTAGCAGAAAAATTGGGGGATAAAGTATTACTGTATCGAAGATTTTCACATCAGTATCGACTCTAACCAGTCTGAGATGTATTCATATGCCACAAAAGTCACAGCACCAGCAGGGGCCGATTTCACCAAAGAGGGGAAAAGCCCCTTATAAAGGCCTCCGAACCCCTCCTTTGCGACGATCTCTTTTAAGGCATGGTACATGCCCTTATATGTACTGCTTTCTATTCGAGCTCCATACCTTGGATGTCTTTTTAGTCCTTCAATCTGCACTATGACAAAGGAAACCTGATCATCCCATGGCTAGCAATCTCAAGATAAATACATCTAGAGTATGACAGAAGACATGAAATCTATTATGATCCATGACTCATTCTCACCACACCTAATTGGGCATTTGCATAAGAGGCGCTAAGGTGAACCTTCAATGCAGTGTTATAGTACCACATTCTGGCAAGTGGCAACAACCTAAAAATAACAGTTATGGAAATAGATGTCTACAGCAAATCGGCGCTAGCATATTGACAAAAAGGGCTACTATTATTAACTCAAAAGAGTGCAGAAATTCTGACACATAAACGGCAAACAGTGACATAAATGAATGAAGGACAAGATCAGATTATAAACGGTAACACATACACATGTTCATACAGGCAATTCAAATAAAGTAGAAATCCTGTGTCAGGGTTGAAGTTGCAATGTTGGGTGTGACCAGGAGAAATGATCCAAATACCAATAGTGACTCTATCTAACGTGACCTTGAGGGTGCATCAAAAGTTTTTGTTTTGTTTTGAGCAAGAATTTGTTTCTGTGCCAGAAAGGACTAATCAATTTAGTAAAGGAATGGCATGTGCTTTAGTCTTAGAGAAGGTCATATCCTGCAACTGCCTTTATAGTTAGGGAATGGTAACTGGTCTGGCCGAGCGTGGTGAGTGTTAGGAGTAGAATCCTTTATGTATACATTAGCACAGTCCTTTATGCATAAGTTCGTAGAGTCCTTTTTTTAGCACTTGTATTGAACAGTAGCCCCATGGGGGCAGTACATGGGCGCTTATGGAAAAGGACTCTACTAACGCATATATAAAGGACTCTATACTCCTCCAAACAGTGACAACTGACAGACAACCATAGTATGATAAACCACAGTGACTGCATCTTAAAACCATGCAGTATCAAGTTATTTGCCTGTATCTAAATACCACGAAGCAAGTAGAGAAAATAGTGGCTTTCAAGACAAGAACATCACCTGGAATCTTTTTTTTACAACATCAAGTGGGTGGCATGCACCCTTTGAAAATGTCCCAGCTGCAAAACCACAAAGAAACAGCTGGAAACTTGATACTGAATCATCCTCGCTACCCAAGTTAAGATGTGAATATCTATATCTGTTCCATGTCTGCATGGCAGAAAATACAGTCAGGAAGATTCAGTTTCACCCGCAGTCACAGAGAAGTATTTGGTTTTCTTGACAAGCATGTATTCGACATAGAATCAACTGTCCATTAGTATAAGTATGCACAAAACTGCGAGTTTTGTGTCATTACCATCATCGAACGTTTGAAAGTGTCGTATGAACCAAATTGCAAACCGGCATATGGTATGATTTCAACAAGAGTTGGAGATAGACCAGAATAAAGCCCTTGAACACCACGAGTTTTAATTATATCAACAAATGCAGACCTCATATTGAGGTAAACCTACAAAGAAAGGTACAAGTCTCTGTGAATCAGCAAACCCTGTGTGGCATACATAAGTTCTGAAAAGAGTGCCTAAGGTAGAAGAAAAACTCAACAAAATGCATAGAATTCACTAATAAAAAGCAAATGAACACAGCATATTTTCATATATTTGCAGTGATGGGACAAAATTTATCCCAGAAACTACTTCAGCCATGAAACTAAAGCATTTGGGATGTAAGAATAAGAGCAGTTCCAAACTCAAAATTAAAGAGGGAGTTTATGATGAATTGGTGAGACAGGGCATAGGAAGTAGAATTCAAAGGAAATTTATGGGTCATTAGTTTAAACAATGATGAAGGGCCGAGATGAATCCATTCATCTTTAGACAGAAATGCCCTTCCAATTATTACCCCTCTACATGGGTTTGAAATAGTGGTTGCTGGACCTAAAAACTCTCAATTCCCTTCCTGCTGAAACCCCAAACACACACTAACCAAACAAAGAATTTTAATACCTCTAACACTGAATTCTCCATCCCTCCTATCATTACACACAGCTAGACACGCCAGAAGTGTTCAAACAAAAATAAAGCAGTTTCACGGGCCAGATATATATCAGTCTTACCTTTGGTTCACCCTGAGATGCAAGAATAGTTCTCAGAAGGTCAAATGGATATGACCCTATAGTTGCTGCACATCCTGCTAGAGCTCCACTTACATAGGATAAGTAAGGGCTCAAGTGCAAATGATCCTCTGAGAGAGAGAGAGAGAGAGAGAGAAACTCAGCAGATTAAATAAGATTGTAGAGATGCAGATAATCACAATAGTGCTTCGATTTTGAACGATATACATAATTTTTTGCTATGTCAGTGAGATGAGTTAAACCAGCTAACCAACTTTGAAGGTACCACATTTGAAAAGGCATCAGTTATAGAGATATAAGTTCGGGGAAAGGTTCAGGTTATTCAGCTAACAACAAATTGTTCGCACCACCAATTTGAACCACCACCACTTAAGTTAAAATAGGTTATGGTCATGCCATTGTCAGCTCCTATAAACGACGCAAACAAACAAAACACAAATCCTGTGGAGGTCAACAGTTTGGTACATGTATCAAAACTCCAAACGAAGTTCACTAAAAAAAACACCTCCAAACGAAGTTGTGAGCTACAAAATAATCCCGTTATTTTTATCATTTAATCAGAAAGACCGAAATCATCAAAGATTCCAAAAAGCGGAATATGGGCCAGTGCTAGAGTATGCCACTGAGAACTGAAAACCTTCAGTTTTTCCTCAATGAAAATTGTAACTGCCAATCCATCAGAAGAAGAAAACAATAAATGAAAACTGGATTCCTGAGAACACATAGAATGAAAAAAAAATGGACGGAACAAAGATTCATGGAAACAACTAAATGTCGAAGGAGCACAATGGTTAAGCCTAGGTGTACTCTTTTCCTCTACAGTACCACACTTTCCGGTGCTAGTAATATGATGTGCAGGTGATAGGCAAGATTTTAGCGTGCCGAGCAACAGAATGCAATCTCTAAAGGAAAAAAAAAGACGACTCCAAGCATTGTCATTAAGGTTTGGGGAATGACCATTGCAGCTAATATTTCAATGTAGAATTAAATTTGTATGTGTGCCTTATGCAGAAAAGATACCTGTTCTAGATGAACCAGAAGCGAATGTTTTTAGCTTGTGTAGAACAGTGAATTGTATAGCTGTATATGGCATATACATCAACAGAGCTGGTACGTTTCCTCTCCAAAATCCCTGAAATTTCCCAATCTTGCACAGTAAGAACATGTATGATTAATATGAATTCATATACTAATAAGTCGAACAGGAAACAAGAAAGACAAGAAATAGGATGTATGAAAGAAAAGGAAGATTGGACATAAGAGTGACCCGCGCTATGCCTGGTTTCTTTGTCTAGTAACACCTCATTTATTTTGCATGTGATATATTTACATGTCATGACATCTTTACAGGCATACATATGACATCATGGTTTTAGTATCACTGATTTCAGGAGTAAAACACAAATATCCCAGGTTAAGGACTAGTGAGTACTCTACGCCAAAATTTGCCACAGATTATCACACTTCCCTTAGGCAGGTTCAACAAGATTAGGCGGTGCTTGGTTGCCAGCAACATCTTAGGCCTGCGAAGTGCCAAAACTTTCATGGCCCCAGTTTTTTCCGCCACAACTTAGGCAAGTTAGACAAATTTGTTTGTTGAGAACCAAACAAGCTTCAGTGAGTTGTGAGGTATCACTATGTCCATGTCTCGACAAAAAAGCTACCCAACAGTATCTAACAAGTAGATGGGGATGTCAAAGTTGTGGAAAACCCAAAACATCTCTGACAAAACAAAGCTCAAACAGACATGAATCATTATTGGAATTCTTCCAGTTACAGACTATATGGCAGGACTCTACCCAGCAAGAAGACATAGTGTAAGACCAACAGATACAAGTCTATTTAGTTTAGCACATGGTATATAGGCATGCAAGTGCAAAAGCAAGAGTATCTGTACAAAGTCTGTTTTTTCTCAATCTGGCATAAGCCAAGGAGTGTTCAAGTCAAGGCAGATACCGGCAAACCTTCCTCTCTGAGAATATCTTTAGTTGCCTGCAGAAGCCCAGTGTATTTGGAAGGTCCATATAGATCCCTCTGAAGAACACCCCACGAGGTTGTAGGTTCTAACTGAACCTGCAAATATTGAAGAAGCCCCTGAGCATCTAAAATAACCATAGCTTGGCCAATATAATGTGTGAAAAATCACAATGTACGAAAAGGGTGAGGTTTCGCTTCATCCAATGATATTACATATTATCATGTAAATTTAGTGGGCAAGCAAACAAATCAAGTAAAACATACTAGTATAGAATTATTCTGTCACATAAATAGTCTCTTGCGGTCTCTTACTCGGATAAATTTCACTATTTCTTGATGTCTTTGCAAAAAACGGAAAGCTTCAATTTGCAGAGTGAGCAGGAAGGATCAACAGTAAATTTTCTGACAAACGGTGCCCTCAAAACCATATTCAAGCATAACACCAGGAATTTTTATTAATCTTAGGGGCTGTTTGGATTCCAGGTGCTTATAATAAGCCCTGTCACATCGAATATTTCGATACCAATTAGAAAGACTAAACGTAAGCTAATTATAAAACTAACTGCATAAGCCTAGGGCTTATTCGCGAGACGAATCTATTAAGCCTACTTAATCCATAATTAGCACATGTTTACTGTAGCATCACATGGGCTAATCATGGACTAATTAGGCTTAATAGATTCGTCTCGCAAAAAAGCCTAGAGGTTATGGAATTTGTTTTGTCATTAATCTATGTTTAATACTCCTAATTAGCATCCAAACATCCGATGTGACGGGGCTTATAACAAACCCTGTAGTAACCAAACCTAGCCTTACACTTAAGCCTGATCCTATATTCCCATTTATCCAAAAGGCATATTAGCATTTGGAAAGCTTGAAATAAAGGCTTCAGGTAAGTCTGCAAATTCACTAGATTAAACAGAATTTCCCACCCTCAGTTTCAAAAAACAAACAGCATTTCCAACCGTCCAACCTCAGTAGAACTCACCGGAAGTTAAGGCACCAGCAACTCGTCAACATTACTGACTAAGTAAATGTAACATAGTAAGGAAATATGCTAAAATAGTCTACATCATCTTAAATAAATAGCCATCATGCTTAGCAGTTAGCTCAGCAACGAAATAGCCCTCGAACCATGCAGCTAACCTGCGTGTAGCCCATAACCTCAAGTGTTACATAAAGTCCATTTCCAAATTGATCGAACCAAGTAGCTCCCCCACGCTCAAACCACAAATAAAGACGAGCAAACACAGCCGAAGGCACCCACAAACCCCATTTTCCTGCAGATAAGCAATGCAGGCGCGAATCCGCGGAGCTAGACGGCTTGCGGACTTGCAGTATACATACACCAAACCTACATCCTCCCCCCAGACATACCAACATCCCCAAAAATTCTCCCATGTGATCCCAACCGACCGATCTTACGATATCTAGCTCCCGATAGAACAGCGGTCGGGACCGGCAAATGTAACCACGAGAAGGGAATAGCGATATTAGGGGGCGGGGGACCTGGAAGCGGATTTTGATGACGTCGAGGGGGGAGGTGACGGTGCGGGAGATGCCGCCGGAGATGGCGCCCGCGAGCGAGTCCACCAGCGCCCGCCGCACCTGCGACGGCTCCTCCTCGGAGCCCATCGGCGGCGGCGGCGGCGGCGGCGGCGGCGGCGAGGCGAGAAGGGACGAGACGGGTCGCGGGCGAGGCGAGGCGAGGCCGGGTGGTTTGGCTTTTGGAAAGAGGCGGTTTGGCTCTTGGGACGGCGGGGTGGTGGTGGACTGGTGGGGCGCGCGTCGCCCGGGTCGACCGCTCTGCGTCTGGTCCAGCAGCAGGGAGGCGGACTGCTTCGACGAGACTTGTTTTTATGCCCGCTGCCACGTTTGCAATTGACACTTCGAGACGGGGCTCCAAGAGGACGTTCTCGTCATTTTGACCCGAATAGAAATTTGAATTCCTCCTGGTTGGGCGGCCGCGGGCATGAAACTGACGCGTCAATCAAATTACCCGTGCGGCGCATAGGTTCATGCCCGCGGAGCCTGTTCCCCATCGTCTGACAAGGTTCTGGCCTTCTGGGATATTCCAGGTCAAGGAATCTACAGTATTCTAGATCTGGTAAATTACTACAAACTTAACCAAACCAAGTTGGAATCATACATAGCATGACTACTTTGATTGAGAATATCAAAATGTAGTTTTCAAATGTGATTGGTATTCTAGTTCGTATCCTGATGTTGCTACGGGGAGAAAGATGCACGATAACAAAAATACAAAAGAAGACAGCGTGGTTACGGGAGAAGTTGCGCGATAACGAGCAACGGAAAGTTAGAAAAGATGAAATAAAACATCGCTGTTGATGTGCGATAAAGATATTTGACAAGAAGAGATAAAATATAAAATGGAAAATACTTTGTGGTAGAAAACACGTGATTAAAAAAAAAGATACTTACACGATAGAGAGCAATGTAAAGTAGGAAAAGAAGACGTCAAACATTGCTGGAAATAGCTTGGTTGCTTTGTTAAATTCGGCTTTAGCTTCTTCATTGCTTTGAGAAGAAAAGGAGGCAGCTCGTATTATTTAAAACTATATATCCTACCTTGTTGTTACATCAAAAGAAGTATTATAGAGTTGAATCGAAGCAGCAACGAGGCAACCACTAAAAGTACTCCCCGCGCTCCCTCTACTGTGATTCAAATCTCAAGGAAGATTTTTCATATTTTGTTATTTATTCACAAAAGAAATATAAGAACATATGTGCAGATGCCTTCTGTATACATGACGTGTTCCTAGCAAGATTACAACCATGGTAAGTTGGTATAGTATCAACCACGTGATTTGTATAGATTGGAAAGAAGATGATAGCAGAACATATGCTTGTAGGATATCAAATGAACACGAAAAAATGGAGAAGTGCAGGTAGTAGTGTAGAGGTCATGCAATATGGGGCATGAATTGTAGACCTACTCCTTCCTAGCCAGGCTCGGTCCATGTAGGTCCAATATATTTGTTTTCTTCGGTTGAGCCATTGCTCTGAGCATGCAAGATTTGTTCTCCAACCAAGCCTAGAGGAAACGCAAAATCAAGCTCTAGAGATAGGGCGAGTGGATGTAGGCAAGATGATGATCTCACTTGTAGAACAATCCTAATGCGTGGGCAACCAATTAGCAACTCACTCCATCCTATTGTTTGGACGGCTAAAACTAATAGTGATGTGGTGGGTTTCATCTATATAGATTTGTTTTTATGAAATAAATTTAGTGTTAATCATCTAATAAAGGTTTCCTTGAGAAAATATAGTTTATGCCACTATTTTTACTGTAATAATAGAAAGTATATCATAATCTGGGTGAAGACAACTCTACGCCCTATGAAATTCATACTTCCATTCTGAAAGGACCTCAAGATGCCTAGAGACGGGGTGAATAGGCTAATCTGAAACTTAAAACACTTTATTGAACACTGTCAGTAACACAGATGTCCGGATACTCCGGACTTTGTGTCCGAAGTGTCCGGAGATATTGTCCGGAGAGTCCGGATATGAAACAATGTACAAAAAATAAAGATACTGTTAATCGAGTAAATTTAGAAGAGCTAATGGTACCTTTGGAGTGTTTCTTACCAGTTGTCCTGCTCTAGAGACTTGTATAATAGTAGATCGACCTCAAACCCTAGAAATTTAGTCTCACAAGCAAATGACCAATAAAACAACTAAGGAGCACAAGAGAGAAACATAATTTGTTTTCCGAAGTTCACTCCCAAAGGAGCTACGTCTCCGTGTTGAGGAAGTATTCAAGAGACGGTGCTCAAGAACCCCTATACTTCTCTCCCAAGGGTGAGACCAACGCTCAAACCCAAAGTCACTTCCTATATGTTCCTCCGAGAGGAATGACGATTACAGACTTCCCATGGTGCTCACAACTTGCTTGAGCACTCACGAGCGACGCCTAGCCGTCTAGGAGCTTGAAGCTCCAAGAGTAACAAACTTGAATCCACCGGCTAGATAAGGATGATATGCTCAAGAGATGGAATGGAGGCTCACTAGCACAAATCTTTGCTCTTGCAACAATCTCACTTGAATCCCCAAAGAAAATCACTCAAAAATGTAGAAAGGGGGAGTGACAGAGCTCTTCTTTAGCTTGTGGGCGTTTCTGGTCAAAATGAGCAAGAGAGAGTGTGAGTGAAGGGGTATGGGGGGTATTTATACCCCCTCTCACAGAAAACTAGTCGTTGGCTAAAGGGTACCCGAATACTCCAGGTATATGTCTGGATACACCGGGTACTGGGGTCCGGAGACTCCGGACTCAGAACAATTTACGGACGGAGAACAGTTACCCAGAGACTCCGGGTATATGTCCGGACCGGACATCCTTGTCCGGACATTCCGGACCAGGACACGGACACTCCGGGTTTAACAGGGAATTTCACAAGAAGGCTGTTTATAGTGGTAGTTTTGATTCTTATAGTTTTTGTAGGTTATCTTGAGCACAACTACCACGTCAACGCCTGTAGATCAAAGTCCCTCTTGATAGTACGGCGTTCCTATAATCAATTTCAAAATAAAATTTACTCTTCAAGTAAATTTGAAACACCGCTTTTCATTTCTTTTTTTTAGGGATCATGCTTCGTAATACGCTTTGCTTATTCAGCCTTAGCACCTGCACACATGCTTGATAACACGATTAAATATACATGTGATTTGTCATCTACCACCAAAACCCACTAAGGGGCCTAGATATCTTTCACATTCTATATATTTTAGAACACAATGGCAGCAAAAGATCCAAAAACCTTTTCATTAAAAAAGAAACTTAGAAGTCTGATCAAATATATATTGGAAACCTACTATTTTTTTTTTAACGAACGTGCACAGATTGTGCAGCATTTCTATTAATATAGAAGAAGGAAAGGGCCTAAGCCCTACAGAGCCGCTTTACATGAGAAAAGGAAAGGAACCCAAAGGGAGAAAAAGCTGTGTACAAGCACCCCAAGGCTCACGAAAATGCCAGTAGTGCTGCTAAGTGTTTAGCCCCCGCTATTGTCCAAGAATTTGGCTTCTCTTTGATTTTTTGCAACAGCAACACCGCCGAGAGCTCTTTCCTTGCAAAAGTTCTTGCATTGCGCTCCTTCCAAACCTCCCAAATTACCAACAGTAGCAGAGATCGCAGCGCTTTCCTGGGGACTCCAATCCTTGTGGCCATCATGCGCCACCACTCTCCGGTCGAGGAGGTCGAGTGCCGGCCTAAGCTGTGGCCAGGCTATCCAATCAGCAATGAGAGTCCAAATACGCCTCGTGTACCTGCAGGCTGCAAGAAGGTGGTGCGTCGTTTCAGGTTCTCGCCTGCAGAGTGGCCCACACCTCATTTCTTGGCCATCCTCTAGCGGCCAATCGATCCGCGGTCCATACTTTGTTCTTCGTTATAAGCCATGCAAAGAACTTGCATTTCTGAGGTGCCCAAGGTTTCCAGATTAATAGTTTGAGCCTCAATTTGACGCTACCAAGGAACTGGGCACGGTACGCCGAGGAGGCAGAGTATTCGCCATTCGCTGTCCACTTCCAAATAATCATGTCTGGAGTACTTGCATCGAGCTGCACATCTTGGGCGAATTCCCACATGGCAACGAACTGTTGCAGGTGGCGCGCATTCACGTTGGCCTGCAGGTTTAGGTCTCTGATCCACGTCTGATCTGTTAGGGCCTCCTTTAGGCTTCTTCTCTTGTTTCTCAAGATGGCAAAAACATCCGGAGCTAGATCACGGCGTCGGCATCCGCCTGCCCAAGCCAAGTTCCAAAAGGAGATTTTCACTCCATCACCAATTTCGAGCGTACTGGAGGCTGCGAAGAGCAGCTTATTTGATTCACTGCACGGTGTTCCCAGTCCCACCCACGGCTTGTCAGGCGCTGCCCATTCTTGCCACAGCCACCTCAGTCTTAGAGCCCTCACAAACTTCTCCAAATCGAGCAGCCCGGCACCCCAGCTCAAGAGGGCGATTGACTGTTGGCCAGTTGACTTTGCATTTGCCCGCAGTGAGATTTACATCCCCAGCCCACAAAAACTTTTTCCTGAACTTGTCGACAAGCTGTAGCACCTCCTTTGTGGTGATCAAGACTGTGAGCAGATAGACAGGTTGCGAGGAGAGAATCGATTTTGTTAACGTGAGTCGTCCTGCCTGCGTGAGGTGTCGACCCCACCACTCGGACAATCTGGCAGCAGCTTTAAATCCACCTTCCGAAGACGCCGAATTGCCAGCGACAGCCCGAGGTATTTAATTGGGAACCGCACACGGACCGTGGGAAGTCCGCCAAGATCTCATCTAGGTTGAGGTGCTCGCATTGTATCGGCGCGACCGAGGATTTCTGCACATTGATTTTTAGTCCTGTGACTTCCCCAAATAGGTCAAGAATGTGCTTCAAGGCATAATTTCTGCACATACTGGTTCCCTGTTCTTTTCAGCATAATATTCTGTTGCAAGATACAGTGCTATTCCTCGTAGAAGCCATAATGCATTCTTTATACTAATGCAAGATGTAACAGTAATAATAAATGACATTTCATGTCTGAAAGAAAATTCAATCATAAAGGAATCAGTTGGTATGGAATCAATTTGAAATGATCACTATTAGTGAATGCAAAATATGTGCAAATCAATGTAATTTTTTTTGCTTTTATGCTATAACTTGCATCATGTAAATAAGCATGACAAAGTGGACATGGCATGATCCATTATCCATTTTTTAAATAGAAATTCAAAATGTTTACTTTGCAGCATGGCTAGCATTTCTTGTGTGATCTATAGAATTGTGAATATGTCCATGCTTATCGGTGTCAAGTGGTAATAGGAAAACACTTAAATTATTGTGTGTCAAATGAGAGAGTTTTAGATAAAGATTTATGCTAGCCAAGTAAATGGCGTCTAGGTTCCCACCATACATTTAGATAAAAGAAAAGCTAAAAGATTTAATATGCAGGATGGTTGGTACATTCCCAAGATCGTTTTGTACACTATGTAATGCTTAACAATTGAGATCGATTTGGAGTTTGGAACACATCTATTAGTTGATAGCTAATTTTTCCATGAACATTAGTTTGGCAGTATTTATTATAGTATATTCTAGGGTATGAAATGTAAATGAAGAGTTTTATGGTGCTGGAGTTTGGAGCAGTATGATGTATTTGAGAGATGAAATGATAAAATTATTGCTTTTTATGTGCTTATAATCTTTTAGGGTTCTTAATGCGTGACACCAAGGAGTTACCGTCAAATGGTACGGTGAGGCACACGTCTTCCATTAACATAACGGATGTCATCTAATAATGCCATTATTGGCTATAGGCTATAGCAATGCCTTGTGTTTGTTTTGAGAATAAATATATAATTTGGAGGATTTAGACAAAATACTCAAACCAATGGGTGTAAGTAACAAGCAGGTTGTGCTGAAAATTAGGTATAGTGTTGTGAACAAGCATTCCAATATTCTTAGACGGACTAACTATACTTCATCTGATAGGATCATTTTTTCAATCAAGAGAATTTTTCATACGTTTTAGGGTGGGTATGCACCCTAAAACTTGATGCATATGTTGATCTAGGCTGTAAAACCATAAATACAATATTATTGATAATCTTAATTATTACTATATCAACGAACAGCATGCGCGTGCCGCGCGGGCCACCTTGCTAGTATTCTATACAGTTCAAATGGTAAAAACACCCAAAACTAGATATAGCCATCCTACCATCATCCGAGTTGCTTGGAAGAAAATTTTCACCTCTCAGTTTATAATTATGAAAATACCGCCATTCTTATAAATTTTCATGATGCTATAAAAATAATGTGGCAACGATGAAGTCAAGAGAAAGGGGAATACGCATATATTCAGAGGAAGAAAGCCACATCAACGGATGAGCAGCGTCGTTTACGCGTAGAGCATCCTTCCGGCTTACGGCGATGCCCCACTCAGCCATTCCCCTGTTTCTTCCTTAGCCTCGAAGAGAATCGTCGCCTACCGCCACTGACGGCTGCTGCGAGCCACACCACACGGTGCCGGTCAACGGCGCAGAAAATCTCCACCACTCGAAGCACCCAACGAGGCGCGTTGTTCGTGGGCAGGCCCTACGAGCTGGTGCCCACTGACAAGGCGGCCCCTGTTGCACTGAGAAGAGAAACGGTCCATGGGCCGGGCGCCTCCATCAGTTGCCTTTGCGGCTGATCCGCGTTAGGAGCAGAAGATTCGGAGGCTACACTGTTGCACTAGGCCGCCCCACTGTCGTGTGAACCCAGACTACTCGTGGGACCACGTGTCATACATGCCATGCTAATGACGTCCGCGTGTATGTAAACCGACCTGCACCACACGCGCGTTCTAGAAGGACCTACGACCCGCCAAGTGCTTCCACTGACAAGCGGTCCCACTCGTTGCTTAGTCCCACCCGTCATGGACCAAGCGAAGGATGCGCGTCCAAGAAATGTCCAGGCAACCTCCTCCGATCCCCCTTCCGGTATATAAGATGAACATAGCTTGTGCCGTCGAAACAATCCCCAAGTCTTTGCGATCCGGCGGCACACGAGCCGATCAATTCAGAAGAACCAATCCATCTTGACTCTCCCCCTCTCCTCTCCACCGGAAAGTCTGCGTGTTCTCTCAGCAGCCATGGCGACGAGGACGCTGGAGCTGACGCTGATTTCGGCCAAGGATCTCAAGGAGGTGAACCTGCTCTCCAAGATGGAGGTCTACGCCGTCGTCTCGCTCTCCGGCGACCCCCGCTCGCGGCAGCGGATCCAGGCCGACCGCACCGGCGGCCGCAACCCCACTTGGAACGCCACGCTCCGATTCAACGTCCCGGCCAGCGGCGCCGGATCCCTCCACGTCCTCCTCCGCGCCGAGCGCGCCCTCGGCGACCGCGACGTCGGCGAGGTCCACATCCCGCTCTCCGAGCTCCTCTCCGGCGCCCCCGACGGCCCCGTCCCCGCCAAGTTCGTCGCCTACCAGGTCCGCAAGATCCCCTCCGGCAAGCCACAGGGAGTCCTCAACTTCTCATACAAGCTCGGCGAGGTCACCCAATCGGCCGCCGGGTACGCTCCCACCCCCGCCCAGTCCGCGTACACCCAGCCTCCCTCGGCCTACCCGCCGGCAGGCAAGGCCGACGCGTACCCTCCTCCCTCCGCCTACCCGCCTGCAGCCAAGGCCGACGCGTACCCGCCTCCCACCGCCTACCCGCCTGCAGCTAAGGCCGACGCGTACCCGCCTCCCACCGCCTATCCGCCCGCCGGCAAGACCGACGCGCCAGCGACCGCTTACCCGCCCCCATCCGGCTACCCGCCAGCCTCGGGCAAGCCGGCAAAGGCCGGCGAGCCCGTGACTGCCTACCCTGCCGCCGGCCCCAGCACCGCGGCGCCCTACGCCGCTCCTCCGCCGCAGTACGGGTACGGCTACCCACCGCAGCAGCCCGCCGGGTACGGGTACGGTGGGTACCCGCCGCAGGCCGGGTACGGGTACCAGCAGCAGGCCGTGAAGCCGCAGAAGAAGAACAACAACTTCGGGATGGGGCTCGGGGCCGGGCTGCTCGGAGGCGCCGTCGGCGGCCTCCTGATCGGCGATATGATGTCGGACGCGTCGGCGTACGATGCCGGCTACGACGCCGGGTTCGACGGCGGCGGCGGCTTCGACGGTGGCTTCGATTTCTAGAGCGTTCTGGCTTGATACTACAGCAGAGGCCTTTCGTTTTGGATTTGCCTTTAACCTTTGTGATGTGTTTCGTTTGTACTACCTGCTAATTGTCTCGGGACCAAATCAGATTATGCATCTTATCTGATGCTATGATAATGTAAATATGATGCAGCAGAGACAGTATATGAATTGCAATTTTGTTTTTGTTCCGATTCGCACTGAATTTCAAAGTTGCGCTAGTCTGGTCGATTGATGCCTGCAGTTTGAATCAAACACTTGCTTGTGGTGACAATCCAACTTGGAATCAGCAGGTGAGTTGGATCGACCGGGTTACTGAATATAATTAACGCCCGGTTTTCTCTGGCGCTGACCTGAGCCGGCTCGACATTGACGAGTGCATCAGCACTTGTGCACGATGTCAGAACTTTGGCGTCAGCTTTAATTAACAAAGTCAAGCAAATTTTCGATTTCTTTAACAAAGTCAAGCTTTGTATGTGCGGTACTACCTGTAGTTTGAATTTCGGTGCTGGTGGGTACGAGTACGACCTTTCGCATAGGAAAAAAAAAGGCGATGTGCAAAGCCTGCGGGCCCAACCGTTCGTGCCACCCCTAACATTACAGTACCTGCGTTAAAATATCCTCAACTTTAAAGTTTGAATATCCTCGATATCTCTTTAAACGATTTAAATGAACTTTTGAAACTACACCAGCATTACAGTACCAGCCACGCATGATAGAGCAATACATACCAGCACTAGGGGTAATGAGAGAAAACAACACCAGCGTTGTTGCTCCTCGCGATAATAATGGATCGATAGTGATGGGCCAATCGCTAATTGCGAGTTGCGACCAACGTGAACCTGATGGAGTGATGGATTGTTTAACCCGTGATGATGTAGTGTACCCCTGAGATTGCACGAATGATGATGGTACCTGAAGACAAGAATCACGCATGATGATGGCGAGTGCGACCTGACTTTTTCTCTTTTTTTTCCCGTTTCAACGGTGGATGCACATTTTAGAGGAGTTTTGTGAGCCTTGTTTGCAAAGTCCTCAACCACCAGAGCTCCATGGTTCCTGTAAGAAAAGGTGCTCTTCTATGGCAATATTATTCATCGTCGCAATGATGGTCCGATGTCGATAGGCCAATGACCTAATGGTGACCGAGCCGAATTGTCTACTAGAATGGCGTTGCGATCCGGTTGTTGATCGTTTTCTCCCTACTCCACTGGCAACTGGGACCCAAATTGCCTATCGTCATTACTCATGAAATCATGATGATCGAATTAATATGCTCAGAAGTGTGAAGTGATGTACTCCAATCATACACGTAGCTACGGCGACGTGTATGTATAGCGGAGTACCGAGTCCCAACTCCAAACCCCTACGCCACGAAAGGTATGTGCTGCCTTCCCCGCTTGGCCTACCGGGACACGGCCAGGGCGCCTCGACGGCTCCGATGGCAACACCGTAAATAAACCCTACCTCCAGCCCCACTTGCCCCACCGCAACCCTCTAACCCCCCGCACCGCCCAAGCAACCCCGTGGCACGAATCCTCCCGCAGCCCTACCTCCCTGCCCGTTCCGCCCCTCGCCCATGGCGACGCCCGCCGCCGCCCCGGCCCCACCAAACCCTAACCCCGTCCCCGACGACCCGCCGCCTCCACCGCCGCAGCAGGAGGAGGAGGCGCCGGAGCAGGAGCAGGAGACGTCGTCGCCGCCGCCGCCCGCCCCCACCACCTCGATCGAGCCCACCCCGTCCGGCGGCGAGGAGAGCGAGAGCGATGACTCCTCGTCCGTCTCGTCGGTAGCCTCCTCCGCCCCCGCCCCCGCCCCCGCTGCCGCCGGGGGCGCGGCCGGGAGGCCCTTCCCCGCGGCCAAGGACCTGCTCCACATCTCCTTCAACCAGGACTACGGCTGCTTCGCGGCGGGCACCAAGTCGGGCTTCCGCATCTACAACTGCGACCCCTTCCGCGAGATCTTCCGCCGCGATCTCGCCGCCGAGGGCGACGGCAGCGGGGGAGGGGGCATCGGCGTCGTCGAGATGCTCTTCCGCTGCAACATACTCGCGCTCGTCGGCGGTGGCGACAACCCCCACTACCCGCCCAACAAGGTCATGATCTGGGATGACCACCAGAGCCGCTGCATCGGGGAGCTCTCCTTCCGCTCCCCAGTCCGCGGAGTCCGCCTGCGCCGCGACCGCATCATAGTGGTCCTCGAGAACAAAATTTTCGTGTACAACTTCGCCGACCTTAAGCTCGTGCACCAGATTGAGACGGCGCCCAACCCCAAGGGTCTCTGCGCGGTGTCGCAGCAGCCTGGGTCCATCGTGCTAGTTTGCCCTGGTGCGCAGAAGGGGCAGGTCAGGGTGGAACACTATGGGGCAAGGAAGACCAAATTTATCAATGCACACACTTCCCGTGTTGCGTGCTTCGCGTTGTCGCAGGATGGGAGGCTGATCGCCACTGCTAGCACCAAAGGAACGCTAGTCAGAATCTACAATGCTGTCGAGGGCAATCTTCTGCAGGAAGTAAGTTTTCTTAACAACTAACATTTATGTAACGATAATATGCAAGTCCAGTTGGGGAACTTCAAAATTGACAAAAACTGATTTTGGTCAAGTGGATAGGGGAAAACATGTCTTTGAGCAGCTGCTGGATGTGAACTTGGAATAGTTTATGATTTGTTTAAATGTGCTACCTTTTTTACTAGCATGGTATAGCGTTGCCTCACATGGATCATTTTTACTGTGATGGTCTTGTGGTAACTGCAGGCTTCATAGCTAGCTTGACATTCTTTACAGGTTGTTAGTAGAAACAGAACATAGCCTTTTTTGATGATGACCAAACATGAAATGATTACGGATTGACGGTGCATGCCTGATTTAATTAATCAGTTGAATATAATTGAGAGAAGTTTGGTGTTTCTGTGTATGTGGTGAAGGGAAAGCGATTGTGACATCTGGTGCTGTTCAGAATGGGTTTACTGTTCGAGAAAAAAAAATGTAATGCATGCAAACTTGATACATGCATCCAATAACAAAGTTTTTTGTATGATGTTTAGATTTGATATCGTATTTTTTGAAAAATACCGTCAATTGCTTCTAATTTTTACATTTCTTGATCAAGTTTCGGACTTATGGATCTCGTTGTGCAACTGTTACTGACCTATGTTGCTCTTTGGTATATTAACTCTTGTAAATTTGCTTTTGTTTTAAGTACCGACAAGCTTATGACGCGTTCTGTACATATTTTTACTGAGGATATGGTTATTAATTGTGTCTGCTTTCTTCTGTTTTAGGTACGGAGAGGTGCCGACAGAGCAGAAATATATAGCTTGGCTTTCTCAAATAATTTGCAGTATTTGGCTGTATCCAGTGATAAAGGAACAATTCATGTGTTCAATCTAAAGATAAATGTGGGATCGACTGCAAACGATAAGCCTATGCCTGCTCCAGAATCCGAAATTCCCCATATAAGTCCTCCTCTTTCCTTCATCAAGGGTAAGTTCCCTAGCCATCCATTCAAATATCTTGACTTAGAATGCACCTGTCTTGAAATAGTTCCGCTTTTGGTTACTGTGAATGGCATGCGAACTGACTAACAGTTTTCTAACATGCAAGCTGCTATATTTTATACCTTCCTAAATTTATGAAGTGTACATTGGTAGCTAAGTATAAAAGGGCTGACAACTTGAAATGCTAAATTGTAGAAGAATATAGAGCACTAATGTCCACAGTCGCTCATTTAATTGCTTTCAGATCTCTGCGCCCTTTACTCCTTATATCTGAGATTAGATAATAATGCTTGCTGGAAACTTGGAATTGAACACTATACGTTGTTTGATATGACCTTATTATTTCTGTTTCCTTTTCTTTACTTTTTCTTTCTTGAGAAAAGAACACACTTGTACACTTCAAGTGGTTTCTGTTTGATACTCTGGGTTTGGCTTGATACCAGGACTTGCGGCTTTGCGGTCTCTTGGTTGTAGCATACGTTACTTACCCAGAATAAGATCTTTATCTCAATATTTAAGCATATTGAAGCGTCTTTGCTGTTTCTAATTTTCCTTTCTTGATCGGGCTCATATTCACTTGTTTATTTCCATCGTTGGTAGGTGTGTTGCCGAAATATTTCCACTCTGAGTGGTCAGTTGCTCAATTCAGGCTCCATGAGGGTGAGCAGTATATTGTTGCATTTGGACACGAGAAGAATACCGTGGCAGTTGTTGGTATGGATGGAAGGTACGGTTAATATTTCAGTGATGTAGTTTGCATCTACGGATTTGAGATTGATAATCTACTTTTCATGATTTTGCAGCTTCTACAGATGCCAGTTTGACCCTGTTAATGGAGGAGAAATGTTGCAGCTGGAGTGCTACAATTTCCTAAAACCATCGGATCAACAGTAGCAGCAAAATCATCAGCTATTCATCTCCCTTGTACCAGGATTGTACAGTATCTTTGTGCGCTCTCGGTCATCCGGGGGCTGCTAAAGCTAATATTTTATTTGTAAATATATCTTGCTTGTTCCAGAGTATGTTCTGTGGAGGGTCAAAACACCCTTCTGCAGATGAACATAATAATAGAATGCATCTTTATTGTACGAATAAAATAGCCTAACGCTGTTTTTACATTTGTTAATCAATTTTTTAAAAAGCTTCTTCCGCTAATAATCTGCCGTTCCTTTGGCCAATAAATCAACTGGCGTGGCACGTTTTTCTGCTGTGTTCGATTGCGTGACTGTTGTATTGATCGTTCTGGGTGATGTTTCATCCTGTCTGATGATTAGATGAGTAGTGGCGACTTCTCCTCCCCCTTGCCTCTCCTGTCGTGAGAAGGTGATCTTGGCCGAAAGAGGTCTTGCGCTAGTAACCAGGAAAGAGTTTGAGTCCTTGCTCGGAATGATCCGGCATCCGCCCAAGGACCCCGATCCAGTTCCTTCTCCGCACCCCCGCCATTCATGCGCGCAACGCCGCGTACCTACGCCGCCGTGCGCCATCAAGTCGAGGCAGCTTCCTCCCCGCCGCCTCAACTTCCACGCCGATGAACTCACACCGATTCACATTGAGATTGATGAGGTGGTTGAGGAAATATCGCGTCTGCTCCGTTGCCTGTCGATGATAATGACGTGGGCTGCGCCACTCGGACCGAGTGATTGGCCCGTCGCCTCCGCTCCGCTGTCTTGTCTAGAAGCGAGCCTTCTTCCCCAATCCGTCCACCCTCACAGTGTGGACGCGTGCGACTGACTTGCCCTCCCTTGCCCAGCGGGAGAGAAAGAGCGATGGCGCCGCGGAAGCTGTACGGGATGCCGCTGTCGCCCAACGTGGTGCGCGTGGCCACCGTGCTCAACGAGAAGGGCCTCGACTTCGAGATCGTCCCCGTCGACCTCCGCACCGGCGCCCACAAGCAGCCCGAGTTCCTGGCCCTCAACGTACGTCACCCCGCCCGCCGGCTTCCATTGCTTTTCTTCTTACACCTCCTGATCTGTTTGTTGTTGCTCCCTCCTCGCAGCCTTTCGGCCAGATCCCCGCGCTGGAGGACGGAGATGAAGTTCTCTACGGTATGTAACTGACGGACATCGCTGCTCATTCACCGCTCAGTTGTTTACTACTCGCTGTTCCCCCCTCGCAGTTGATTAATGATTATTATCAGCTCACACTCGCCATTTTAAATGAACTACTAGATCCAGATCTAGAACAGTATCTCCGCTGTACCTTACTAGTTCCGTGATTTATTTTTTTTTTTAAAAAAAATGAGCCGAATGCTTACTAGTTGGCTACTTTGATTCCATCTGTCTGGGGAAAAATTGGTCGAAATGAGACTGAATTCATCTGTCCCAACCTTTGCTGACGCCGATGCCTACCTGTGTCAAATTGAGTCACCAAGCCCTGCCGCATCTGCAATTCTGAACGAGCGCTTCCATTGCATTGCATTTGCATCGCAGAGTCCCGGGCGATCAACCGGTACATCGCTTCCAAGTACAAGTCGGAGGGCCCCGACCTCCTCCCGACCCCGTCGGCGAAGCTGGAGGTGTGGCTGGAGGTGGAGGCGCACCACTTCTACCCCAACGTGTCGCCGCTGGTGTTTCAGCTCCTCATCAAGCCGCTCCTGGGCGGCGCCCCGGACCCCGTGGTGGTCGACAAGCACGCGCACCAGCTCGCCAAGGTGCTCGACGTCTACGAGGCGCACCTCGCCGGGAACAAGTACCTCGCCGGCGACGAGTTCTCGCTCGCCGACGCCAACCACATGTCCTACCTTTTCTGCCTCAGCAAGACCCCCAAGGCGGGCCTCGTCGACGAGAGGCCCCACGTCAAGGCCTGGTGGGAGGACATCGCCGCCCGCCCCGCCTTCAAGAAGACCGTCGCAGGCATCCCCTTGCCGCCGACGCCGTCCGCCTGAGCTCCCGCGCCCGCGTCGAATAAAAAGCTTAGCTTGGTGGTGGTAGATCCGTTGAATAAACTGCGCGTTGGATGTGCTCGATTATGTGAAGAGCGCGGTGGACGCGATGTATGTGGAATTCGCCTTTGCTCCTCACTCCTCACTCCTCGGATATTACTGTGTAATGTGTTTGCTCATCTTGTTGACTTCTAGTAATTGTTCGTGTGATTAGCGGTATGCCAGGTGTTGTACAGTTGATCATTTGGAAACTTCGTGAGCGCTGCCCCCGCACCCCCCCCCCCCCCCCCCCCCCCCCCCCCCCCCCGCGTACCGTTGGTCCGCGCGTGGGTCTTTGGGAGACCAAGGAAAAAAGAACGCGCTGGTACTAAATCCCCGGGCCCGTGCCTAGGACTCCAGCCTGTTGGGCCTGTAAGTACTTGGGCTGCGGACCCGCCGCCGAGCTGATGGGTAATTAGAAAAAAAATAGTGCTGGGCCATTTCTTCTGATGGACTGGAGCTTATTTTTGCCCGTGTTCCGTCAGCAATCTCAGTGCTGTTCCATCGCGCAGAAAAACAGAACGGCATTAGACACAAGAGGTTGGAAAGAAACTATTTCCCTCGCAAATCTTTGCACATTTGTCAGTGTTAGATATCGGGCTCGAAGAAAAGAAGATTAGAGAGCTCGCCCTTCTGTCCGAGCCCACCACATTTGCACCATTTATCACAGCAGAAATGAACAGGCTCTCTCCCCAATCTATCCCAGTCGCTTTCCAGCTTCTGCTGAACGCCCTTATATTTTGCAACAGAGAAACTAGTAGCTAGCTTTCGTCACTCTTCGTGCCATGTAAGAAAAAAAAAATGATGCGATATCTTTTGGCAAACAGTTGCCTTGTACTCTCGAGACACCGTCCTACACTCCTACTTGCGTTTCTGTGTCTATATATAAATCACTACCGCGTGCGTTTGGTAAAAGTTCCCCATCTAAACTGGATGGAGGACGATCGACTAGGTTGCCCGCATATGTAGGATGCGCAGGAATGATGCCAGTGTTAGAGCTCATTCGATTGGTGTCCGAAAGCACAGGAGACCAAAGGACAGCAAGTCAGCAACATATATTCTCTGGTGCACCCACCCATGGATGCATGATGAATGGTCACCATCGAGTACTCTTTTCTTTGGTTGGTACTCTAGGATTCCGATCGACGCCATGGCTACTAGCTAGCCGTCCAAGAATACAATAGCCATACGTACTCTACCATATATATATGTATATATAAGTGTCACTAATCAGTATATACATACTGCTTCTACAATGCTATGCATACCAGACTGACAAGATCTAGTGGGAGATTAATTAAAGCATCGTCCATAAAACTCTTTAAAAACTAATAAATGAATAATTCTTTTTCTTGGGGGCGGTAACTGATTAATCCTCGACAACCCATGAGACTGAACACAAAGCTTGAGTCAGTACCATCGAAACAACTCTTTAAAGAAAAAGGAAAAATCGAAAGGTGACAAAGAACATCGCATGCAAACTTAGTACTACATACCATACTGGACCAACACACACAGACACGTACAGCAACCAAATCGATCTATCAACAGTGGCCACTCCCTATGCAGGCGCATATAAATATACGTCGACAAGCCGCGCGTACACTACACGTACAAACCCATCGATCGATCACACACGTACACACTGGATAGATGCAAGCAGGCTAGCCGGCTACATATACGGAGTAGATGGTGATGATGATCATGAGCAAGGAAGAAGCAAGGAAGCAGCAAGGCCAATCATCCTAGGCGTCGATGACGCGGAATGCGTCGCGGTTCTTGATGACGATGTCGTACATGTGGACGGAGCCGAAGTGGGCGAAGTCCTTGGGCAGCGAGATGAGGTCCACGGAGGTGCGCTTGTGGTACTGCAGCATCCCGCCGTCGCCGCCGCCGGCGTAGTAGCGCTCCCATCCCAGCGCCGCCAGCTCGCGCTCCAGCGACGCGTAGGAGGTGACTACCTCCCCGGACGGCGTGTGCAGCAGCGCCTTGCGCTTCCCGGACGCCGCCGCCGCCGCCCCCGACGTCGGGTTCTCCACCAGCCGCACCACGCCGTTCCGGAACACCCACACGCCCGACATGCTTGCTTGCTGCAGTAGGGTATTTTATCTTGAGCTTCCGGCCTAGTTAGTCCTCCACTAGCTCTTTGGCTGTCTTCTTTGCAGGCGGCGGGGGGCTGGGATGCGGAGGAGGGTGTGGTGGGCGAGCGGCTATAAATAGAAGAAGGGCGCTGATGCCGCCGTGTGGGCTGTGGATCGCGCCGCGCGCGCCCGGTATATGTGCGCGAACCGTACTTGCGCGCTGCGCCGGCCGGCCGGCGGGGCCCCGGCGATCAAGAATGGACGGTCCGGGAGGCTTCAGAGCTCCGGCCGGTAAGGTTAATTTGGCTGCCATCGGGGTGGAACAAGCTAGCGGCAGAGAATCCGTGCCTGCGGCTATGCCGTCGATCTACTATATGGCGCGACATTGCCGTCGATCTGCTTGGCGTGTGTATGCACGCGCGTATTGCATCATCATGATCTGCGCCTACCTATACACCAAGATTTCACTGACGAATGGGGAGGGATGGACGGATGATGCCATGCGTGCACAGTGCGGAGAACAGTGATGTCCGATGGAATCCAATCCTCGATCCACGAAGCTAGCTAGCGACCGAGCTAGGTACCCACGCACCTAGACAGGCTACGCGAAAGCTAGCTGGCAGGCGTGCGTATGGAAGCATCGATTCGCCGCCGATGGATTGCAGCCGATCGAGCGGATAATGCGCGCGTCACGGGCGACAGCAAAAACAAATCGACTGGCGATGGATCGATGCGAAATACCCCCCCCCCCCCCCCCCCCCCATCGTCGTCTCGTCTCCGTTGCCTGCCGATCACCCTGATGATGGCTTTACCGTGAGCGATGCATGGTATGCACGCTCTTGATGAGCGAGAGCCGTGGCCAATGAGGCGGGGGGCCGGCCGGAGCTGGTGGAGAAGACGGCGACCGACCGACCGATCGAGATGAGATGAAAATATTATATGGCTCGTGCAAATTGAAAAGGAAACTTATTAGGATCCGATCCCATGCTGGATGGATCGCCCTTTTTTGCTCGGCATCCAAGCGATCGAATCAGCACCGTGCACGATCGACCGGTCGAAGGGGGATCGATCAGCGTCACCTCGTTATTATCTGATTGATTATTATCTCCGTCTCGATCGCGCCCGGCCTTCTCCAAGCCTGGTAGTTGAGTGCGAATATGGGATCCCCAACCTGCGGCCTGCGACTCTGCGGCAGCCAGTGTGCCTGCTGGGCCTCAGATCAGGCTGGCCCCTGATCCATCCATGATTGCCCACCTCATGCTGTGCACAGTACGCTAGGCTCTGCGCCGGCCCGGCCAGCCCGTCGGTCGGCGTCAAGGAAGGCCGCCGGGATGATCGGATCTCGGACAGCATGCATGCAGGTGGCAGGCTAGCATTGATGCGATCAGTGACATTACTCCAGTCCAGAGAGTTTGACCGCGGCCCACGCACCATGGGATGCATGGACTCGCACTCGCCGTCGCCCCGTCTCCATCACGTCGTACGTGGCGCAGGCGGCCCATCCCATGGCAACCATCCTCTTCCAGTCGAATTTATTAATCATCGCGCGCGGCTACTACGTACAGGGCGCGCGGTGCTGTGCCCGCGCGTGGTCACCATGGCCCTGGCGCCGGGAGGAGAGGATAAGCCCGTGGCCGGCACATGCACGCTGCGGCTCCTCGTCCGGTCGCCAAGATGCCAAGAGATCACCAGAACTCACGAATAGTGAGCGTATCGCGTTCCCGGGAGGGCTTGCGGCGGGCCGGAGCTGCATGTTCGGTGGGCTGGAGCCGGTGTAGCCATCTGGGCCAACTTGATTATCGTGACATGAAGGAAATGGGCCTACTTGGGCGGCGCCGCCTATCGTGACTTGATGGGCCTATGCTGACTGGATGATGGGCTCGCAACATTGTTGCCGCCCTATCCGATGATGTAACCAGGCCGGCTGAGGCCGCTCGGCAAGGTGCTCTCGTGACTGCATTTCCTCTGTATTTATTACAGTTTTATTATCAAAGGCGAAAGATGCTCGATCAAAAATAAAACACACAAAGGTGAAAGACTCGAAAAATGTAGAACGAACGTATTATCTTTGGAAGATCGGCCGCGGCCTTTGTCCAGAAATACGCGTCTGTAGTGTAAGGCAGAGGAACACGACAAGATCTCATTCTCGACCGGCAGTAGCCTCAGCCTCTGCTTTCATTTCTTCTCAATATAAATAGAATCTTCAAATCAAAAAAGAAAAAGAAAAGAAAGGCTCTGCTTTTCAGTGTCGCTGCTGCCATCTGCCAAACGCGCACCGCCGCTGGTGGCCCGTCCCGCGACGTACGTGTCCATTTCATGCGTCTGAATCTTCTCCACCCCACTGACCGCTGTCCCGCCATTCCAATCCTTATCACCTGCCTTTTCCATTTTTCTTTGAGGGAAACCTTGCGTCTTTCCCTCACTGCCGCTTCCCTTCGTCTTCGCCCTCCTTTAATTTGCTTTCGCGAGCGTGCAGCTAGCGGTCTGTGCCGTCGCTGTCCGTGGTATCTCTACTGTTTTTACAGCTAAGCCAGGAGGAGGAGGGAGCTTTTGTTTGTGTTGATGGGAGGATCGGAGGAAGGCGAGAGGAAGAAGGAACTCGGCGAAGAGACGGCCATGCCAGTGCCGGGCTGGTGACCCGGCATCTTTCTTGGAAGCGTCACCGTGTTCGTGACAGGAACGGAGAATCTTGGGAGAGAAGAGATATGCGTCGATCGAAATGTATGGTAGCTAGAATCCGTGTGGTTGCTGACGCACGATCTCTGGTCTTGGTTGTTTGGGAAGCTGGTTGGCGCTTTTTTAAGGATCCGTTCGCACGTGCTCAGGGGTGTCCTAGCGCATGCAGCCTCATCATAACTACAGTAGCTAGCAGCTCGAGACCCTCATCGTCTTGGCAAAGCTATGCTTCCATAGCGATATATAGGATCTTTCCCAAGCCCCTTGTCCAAAAAAAAAAGGATCTTTCCTACTCAGCTGCTTGTTAAAAATCGACGGTGCTAGACAATTTAAGGGTCAAGAGTTTCCTTTTCTCGTTTTTTTTTCCTTAAAAAAAGTCTCCTTTTCATTTTCATTTGTTTCGGAGCGCTGCAGCGAGATGCACGGTTTGGATGTCACAATCTCTTGTCCGTTGGTTGAACTTTCAGGCTCGCTCCAACGCTGATGTTTACATCCCCATACGTCGATCAATGTTTAATCTATTCTCGGCGTCGTCTTCTCTTCTGGCAGTCAATATATAATAATAATCCACTCTCTAAGCACATTCAGATTCAGTACTAATTAATCTTCAGAGTCCAAAAATAATAGGCATATATATACATATACATATATATATATACACACACATATACGATCCACATTCCACAACTAGTGCGTGATCGCCGAACATTCCAAAAATAATAGGCTAGCTAGCTCGTCCGCCCCTGGAGTCGAATCGATGCTTTCTTCCGCTCCTCCGTGCAAACAAAGGCGTCGCCTTTCTGACGAGGCAAAACAAAATTAACCCTTAGAGTTCCTTGGCACGGCCGGAGAACTAAAACATTAACAAAACTACTCGTACAAAAGCTTCTGCGCTCAAACAAAGGAGAAAAAAAAAACCTACAAGAGCAGCGGCCATGCAATGTTTTGGTTATCTGGCGTGACGAAGCTGGCCACTACGAACCCCCGCGCGGTTGCCTGCAACGCTAGAACACTTCTGTGGGAGGGCAAGGAATCTCGGCAAGACTCCATTCCATGGGAGGGGTTTATTATCCTCACGAGTCATGTCGCTGCATGCAATTTCCTTGCTCTTTGTGTCTGTATTTGTAATTGTTATTAGTAGCTAGTGCTGTCTCCTTCAACGAGCTGCCTTCGCTTTTGCTTGTTTAAGACGACGTGAAACTTTGACTACATGCACAATAATATTTAGTATGAAAAAATTAAGGTGTTGAAAGCGTACAAGGGATAGGGACGCATTCTTTATTTGGTGCTATAGTTTTTGAGGAGAAGAGCATGCGCGGACAAGAGCGATGAGATGTGATATGGTTGGCGTTTATATAGGATTGTCAAGCTAAGACCACTGCATGTGTACCAAGGAAAAATTGCATGCATGCGTACTTGTCTTTGTCTGAACTGAACATAACCTTTTTTTTTTTGTTCACTAGCGTGTCCATTCTATCGAGGTTAAATGTTTGTTGACTTTCTCTCGGCTAATACCATATGACGACCGAACTTGCACACAAATGTGGATATATATTACATGAAGATTAGATGAATCAGTCCATGCATGCTGCGCGTATCAATGTTAATGTTACTCAATCAGTCTTGTGGAATGGAGGAGGAGGAAAATCTAGCTCTACTACAGGTAGCACAGCGACCAGCAAAAGAAGAGATGTCCAAGTGTAATTCTCCAAACAAAAAGCAGCTTTAGTTGCCATCATCAAAATCTCAGCTCTACTGCACAGCTCATGATGAGCTCTGAAACAAAGAAAGAAAGAAAGAAAGAAGGAAGGAAGGAAGGAAGGAAGGAAAGAGAAACGAAGAAAGAAGGAAGAGCGCTACTAGCTAGTACCGAACCATCACCACCTCCATACGTTTGGTTCCACTTTTGACAGCCATCTTTACCTCCTCCCCAAGCCTCAAAGGGTGTGTGGTGTGCAGAGGCCAATTTGTAAAGCCGCCTCCCCTAGTCACGAACCGACTCAAAAAATCACTAGGCTTCTGTATGGGGGCTGTTTCGATTCCTTTCGCCCGTTAAACTAGTGGGGAGTATAAAATCTCCCTCGGCCCTTCCCCACAGTTCACGACTCCACCACACACACTTTCCCCTCCTCTCGTCCTCCGGAGAGCACCTCCGCCTCGCTCTCATGGCCTCAGAGCCTATAGAGTGCCAGGTACCTATATTATTCTCTCTCTGGGCCTGAATTTTCAGTAGATGTTTTGACTTTTCAGAGCAATTCTTCTGGTCACCGGTCTGGTTCTTGTTCAGAGGTTTCCCTGTTCGAGTCACTGATTTCTATTTTTATTCCCTTTTTGTTGGTGATGTTCTTTAGGGCTAGTGGTTCATGGTCTGTTCTTTCAATTGATCATCTCAGCGTGCTCATACTCTATTGGTTCGTGTGTCCTGTTTCAGGTCCTGGTGTTGAGGGTATCCATCCACTGTGAGGGATGCAAGAAGAAGGTGAAGAAAGTGCTCCAAAACATTAATGGTAAGTTCTGCTTGATCTCAGAATTGTAGTGTACAACAATCTCTTACCATGTAGTAGTTGCGTATTTTTTAGCTGCCTTCCAGAGAATTCCTCATGCCGCAAAAGCTTTTGGGTCTTGAACTGAATTAGTATTTCACACTGGATAACTGATAGGAGGTAGCTTTGTTTGCAAGCAAGTGCCTCGTTTATTGTATGAACATCCAGAATCCATTACAGTAAAGTGAACACTGGACACAACAAACCGTACTAAAGTTATGTTCTTATGATCTTGAAGGCGTGTACCGATGCGAGATCGATGCCCGGAGCAACAAGGTCATGGTGACGGCCTCAACGAAGCTCGATCCCTACGTCCTCGTTGCCAAGCTGCGCAAGTCCGGCAAACAGGCCGGCCTGTGGCCCGAGCAGCCGATACAGCAGCAGCCACCACCTGCTGAGAGCCAGAGCCAAGAGCCCAAGAGCCAAGCCGACGAGCAGAGCAAACCCAACGAACCTGCCGAGAAGCCGGGCGCCGACAACGCCGACGCCGCCGCGGCAGAGCCGAGCAACCCCCAGCCTCCACCGGAGCCTAAACAGAGCACCGCCGGCGAGACCCCAAAACAGGAGAGCAAGGAAACCTCCGGTGCCAATGCGAACGCCAGCGGCGAGGCCGCGGCGGCAGCAGAGGCGCCGCCGCCGAAACCCAGCGAACCAAAGGGGAAAGCGATGCAGCAGCCTCCGGAGCTGGAGAAGCAGCCGGTCGACGCCCGGGTGACGGTGGAGTACGACCGAGGCGTCGGCGGCAGCTACGGGAACCACATGCCGCCGCCGCAGCATGTGGTGATGAGCTACAACCAGGCGCGGCCGAGCATGAGCGCGTCCTACTACGCCCCCGCGCCGGCGCCGGCGCCGGCGCCGATGGCGAGGCCGGGGCCGTCGCAGGGCTACATCGACGAGCAGTACACGCCGTCCTACTACGGCCGGCCCTCGCCGTACGAGCCCTACTACTACAACGCTCCTCAGCCGTCGCCGTATCGCTACCAGTACCAGTCCGCTCCGTCGGAGGACTACTACTACAGCGCGCCGCCGCAGAGGAGCGCCTTCTCGCCGCCGCGGGACGGCTACGGCGACATGTTCAACGACGAGAACGCCAATTCTTGCAGCGTGATGTGAAGGTGGAGGAAGGAAGCTAGTAGTTCACTGTCCCGTGATCGAGCACGGCTATATGTTGCTAGAGGTAGTAGAAATTAGTACACGTAACCAATATGTATTAGCACTGCTCGGGCTTCATGGCGCTACAATAAGATGAGCTGAGCTTGAATGCAGGGAGAGCGTGAGGGGCTAATGGAACAGCTCTGGTGTTCATCAGGGCAATTTTGTAACATTTGACTTGGTTAAACTGGAGGTATCCAATCTCTTCAAATCCAGTTGAGAACTTTGTACAGAAGAAATATGGGCTGAGGCACTAGCTATCTTGTACCGTAGTTACCTTGTCAATCTTGCACCTGACATTGTGCTATTTTCTATGTCGATCAATCAGCAGGTTAATTAACTGAATATATTTCAGAAGTAGTGTTGATCTTTCTAGAATCCCACTGGGGAAGAACAGCTAACTCCACTTTGAAGTTACCTGGAAGTTCTCAAAAGAACTGAATGAACAGTCTTCAACTTTTTTGTTGTTCCTTAACCTTTCATTTGAAACTTCCTACTGCTCCTACTATTTGCTTCAGAGTTGGGCTTCGGGGATGATGCATCGACTCTTTTCTCTTCTCTTCTCTCTTCTTTTTTTCTTTTTTGAAAAGCTATGATGCATTGACTCTGACCCGACCTGAACATAGACTCATCCAGAATGGAAGACAAGAGCGGCAGACAAACTGTGAACCCGGATAAGCTTGCCCCAAGTACAATGCAGAGTGCACATGCAGGCATCATGATGCAGATGGAGTAGGAGATGGCGGCTGAAACAAGAGCAAGAAAGTTCATGACCCTGATGTGGGGTCTAGATCACTAGATGGCGGCTGCAACCAAAGCGGAGGAAGGAACAGATAACGGCACAGGTGCAGAGCTTCAGAGGCTGCAAGTGCATGACAGTATCAGACAGGGCCACAGGGACCTGGGATCTCTGAATATTCTCGACAGCTAATTGCTAGGGTTCTAGAGACTAGAGAGAGAGAGAAACAAACAGAGGCGTTTCGGATTGACACGCCTCTGCTTTGGGTTTGCCGGAGGGACACCAATTATGGATTCCAAAATGCGGTTAGTTAACTGATGCCGATGGTTGTGCGCTTTCCTTCACGATCCTCCCCATGAAAGCGAGTGAAAGCAAAGGGGAGCAAAGCTGGCATGAAAATTGCCGTCACAGTCTGCCATTCAGGAAGCAGGGACTGCTAGTTTAAGCTTGTAGTTCCTCGGAAAAAGGTTTAAGCTTGTAAACATGGTGCCTAAGACGTAGCTGATCCCTGTCTGAGAAGAACAGGCCAAATATATTTTTTTTCCTCTCAGGAAAGAAACACGAGTCAACTCAGAAGTCAGAACATCAGCAATAAATTTTTGGAGGAAAGCTAACAGCATAGTTTGGGAACGTATCATGAAGCGCGTGGCAGAGGTAAGGAGCCGGCCCAAAAAGGTGCAGCTTTTGTTCAAGTGCTGGGCTGTTAAAAAAAACGGTCAGCAGCCTAACAATCTGGGCTGCTTCTTCTATACAAACGGCCGTTTGGGCCTATTATGGGCTCAACACTCTGGGCTTCTTCTATACCGTCACAGCCCACAAATGCAAGTATTGCTCGCTGGTTGCCGCTCCCTCCGTCAAGAAGTATTAATTTCGCATACCGAGAAGTCGGATAATTTTAAATTTAATTAAATTTATATAAAATAGTATTAATATTTATATTATAAAATAAAAATTATTAAATTAATTATGTAATATTTTTATACTAAATTTATTTGAAGATATAAATGTTAGTAATTTTTTATATAAATTTGGTTAAATTTGAAACTGTTTGACTTCTGGATACGAGAGTTGTATTTTTTTTTGAAGGGAGGGTGTACTAATGCTTCACTGCTGTGAAGTGTGAAGTGGCTTATGGGTAACGGCCAGCCGGGCATGCCCCATTTGAATAACCGAATCTAGCCAGGCAGCAGCATATGAAGATGTCAGGGGGAGCAAGGAAAGCCGAGTCTGAAACGCCGCTGCATCCAGCAGCTCGCAGATCTGATGAGCAGACGACGAGACACGCAAAAACTAGGGCTGGACTGGAGCATACATCCAAGCAAGATATGGTAAGAAACGCGGCGCCGGCACGTGCTCCCGGCCCCCGACGTGCCAGAAGCAGCCGGCGCGAGCTCTGGCCTCATGTGCCCGCGGCGCGGGCGCGGACATGGCGCCTCCCCCCCACCGTTTAATATTAATGCCCGCGCGGCAGGCGTGCCATGTCGCCATGGATCGGGATCGCCCATGATCGCTCGCTGGCCACTGCACATTCATTAGCCGTTTGGCCTCGCTGCAAAAGCAATCCCCCCACAGCGCCGCGAGAGCGCGTACGAGCAATGCCGCTGCCGCGCCGCGCCGCGCTCGCCGTGGCCGCCGCGGTGCTTCTCCTGGCCGTGGCCGCGGCCGCGCCGCGAGCAGCCGGACAGTCGACGGCGGCGGTGGATCCGGACGGCTGGGCGGCGGCCGCCGACCGCGGCGCGGCGGGCACGGTGGAGGAGTGCGCGGGCGGCGGTGGCGGCGGCACGGCCAGGAGGGAGCTCTGGGGCAGCCAGTACATCAGCTACGACGCGATGAGCCGGGGGCGGGTGCCGTGCTCGTACCGCGGCGCGTCCTACTACAACTGCCGGCCGGGCGGGCCGGCCAACCCCTACTCCCGCGGCTGCTCCCAAATCACCCGCTGCAGAGGCTAGCCAGCGATCCGGCGGCCGGGTCATGGTCGGTCTCGTCTCGGTTCTTGCAGCAGCAGCAGCAGCTTGTAAGGCGAAACCCCTTTCCTCTTCTCTTCTCTTCTCTTCTCTTCTCTTCTCCTTTCGTGTTCTACAGCTGGGTTTTGAGAGATGGATCGATCAGTTGACAGGGAGCAAGCTTCTTCTTGCCCCATATTTTGTAATTGGCATTATTAATAGGCGGCCCTAATGATTCGTTATGTTCGTGCATACAATGCTTGTAATCTTCCATGTTCATTGGGGTGGCGAACTTGATCCCTCCTGGCTTGCAAATGGCGACTAGTAACATCAATTCAGGGATACTTGCACAAGATGTGGAAAAAAAGAAGGGGACATCGAGCCTCGTCTCTGCTTAATTCATCAGATGGGATCCAATCTGATCAACACACAAGTGGTCCTGATCTTGTCCTGTTATTTTTATTTCACATGGAATCTGATCAGTTCGTGCACCGACACTCTGCGTGGGCGCACTTTTTGCAGCCCAGATCAGAGAATGGGGGACAGATTGAGAAATAGCAGCCGCGGCAGCAGTAGCATGCTTTGCAGGTTAAATTTGGGGGTGAGTCTGTGGCCCCTGGAAATGAACAGTTGAATTCAAGTTTTACTGGAGCGTTCGCCTTTGCTGAAAGCTGAAAGCTTTGCTCGATCGAGGATTGCAGTGCATCCTGCAGCAGAAGGATTGCAGAAAGCACCCGTGGTGTGGGCTAGTGGGCTTAAACCCACAATCTGAAACAAACCCAACACCACCATCTCCCCCAAACGGGCCCAAATCATTATCATCACGTTTTTTTAGGGTAAATTATCATCACGTTGTTGTAACCCCGCGCGCTTTTGTGTCGTCCAAATGGTTGGGCCATCAGAATGTCCTTCTGGGCCATGCCTTTCAACGCTAACAGCAAAACATGTGGGCCGGAATGACAACGCTACTGGGTTCGACCTCGCAAACATTTGTGTTGGGTGCGGATGCGCGTGAATGGAAGGAAATGGGAAGTGAAAGCTTGGAACATGGAACGTGTAGCTATGGCAGTGCCACTGCTCAAAAAAAAAAAGAAATAAGAAGAAGCTATGGCGAGTTGCCACTGGGTAAAGTACCGAGGGCTCCGCTAAACGCGGCAGCTAAGCACGATTGCAGCTACCAAGTCAACTATAATAAGCCTAAGCTTCTTCTTCCCAAGAGGAACGGCCAAATAAGTCAATACGATGCCACGAGGCAGATTGAACTTCAAAGGATTCTGGCTAACAATGTAACTTTTTATCAAGCATGTTACTACCACCGACACATTTACATAAATGCAACGTTATTGTCTACTCCATCCGCCCTGAAATATAAGATATTGAAGAGTTCAAAATTTATACCAAATATAAGGTATTGTAGGACTTTTGGATAAATATTGAAGGAAATCATTTAATTTTTCTTGGCTTTTAGTTGCATACTTACCTTTTCTATTCCTTCCTTCCCTGCTTTAATCTTAGGAACAACTTTAACTATGGTTGGTGAATGAAGAGCTTTCGAAGGGCACATGCGTTTTTTCTCTCTCTCTTAACTTATTTTAGAATTGCTAGAATGTCTTATATTACAGGATAGAGAGAGTATGTATAGACAAAGAGTGCACTGATCTTGTCATGTCAGGAATACGTCTTAGCTCTTAGTAGGTGTTTTTTTTGTTTCCTGTAAATCTTGACTCACCATGATCCTCATCAGCACTCGGCCTAGATGCCAGGCTGTCAGGATTTCGATCCGAACCAAAAATGTTAGGTTCCTATTATCCTACCATGTCAACTTGGATTGAGTAGGTACAGTCAAGTTTACAAAAGTAAGTTAAATATGAAAAAAAACTTCAGGTTTAATATAAAACATTTGTAGTTCCAAAAAAATCTGGTAGAACCATACAGTTCCATTTTATCAGGCAAGAACGTCTTGTACTTAGGATCCCAATTCTAACACCTAAACACCTAAATTTGAATTAGAGATGGTTGAATAGGCCCAGTTTTTGTTTATGCTTGACACTTGTATGGTAGGTAGTTCATACCCGCATCAGATCTAGAGCAGCTGCTTATAAAAAGGGTCAAGTGATTGCGAATTTCCACACGCCCCTCTCAAATTTTTTTAACCAACTCGTCCTCGGATCTTTAAGCTGCTAGCGCTGCCACCGGCACCCCGAGACACAAGCAGAAACACTGACAAGCAGGACAGGACTGCAGGGCAGCATTCTACTGCAGCAGCAAGGCCCGGCAGACGGCAGCCGGTCGGAAGCGCACGATGCCGCCGCCGCCGCCACGGAGCCGCGCGGCGCTCGCGGTGGTCGTCGCTGCCGTGCTCCTCATCGTGGCAGCCAACCCGCAGCGGAGCGCCGCCGCCCACGGCCCCGGCGACGGCGTGGCCTCCTGCACGGGCACGGTGGGCGAGTGCGTGGACGACGGCGCGGTGGCGAGGAGGGAGCTGGGCGGGAACGGCTACATCGGCTACGGCGCGATGGGCGCCGGCAACGTGCCGTGCTCGTACCGCGGCGCGTCCTACTACAACTGCCGGCCGAGCGGCGCCGCCAACCCCTACTCCCGCGGCTGCTCCGCCATCACCCAGTGCAGAGGCTAGCGATCGGGCCGGCGACCTGGGTCCATGGCGCCACGATCTGATGAATGCTAGCTCCGCCTGCTCGTTCAGTTCTTGCACCTTGTAAGACAAAACCTCCAAGCTTTTTTTGTTTTTTTTGTTTCACTTTCGATTTTTTGGTGAATGGTGGTCTTGTGTTCTGTAGTTGACACGGAGCAAGATTATTGCTCCATAACTATTTTGTAATTGGCATGCATTAAATGGATACCTGATTCTTCGTGCATTCTCAGTCACGGGTCTCACCTTGGCCTTTCTTGTTTCGGCCGATACATTCCTCTAACTACGAGTACGAGCTACCAATTGTTCGTTTGAATTTTTGATGGTCCACAGCAGCTCTTCACCATGAGCTTGCAACAAACGGTTAGGAATTCAGAAGGAAGTGATTCTAAAAGAAAAAGGAGGTTTGAGTTTCACTTCAAATGTCTACTAGCAACGTAGCTGAGTTCCACTATCAGGCATTATATTCTGTTTTGGGTCATACATCATGTCAAGAACAATTGCACACATTTTGTAAAGTAATGGATTAATTTCAAGTCATTATACATGGAAAGTTGAAAAGGTACAGCGACGCAGGCTGATTAAGTACCGACGTTTCCGCTAAATGCAGTAACTAAGCACGTTTCCAGCTAGCAGCAGGTCAACTACAGTAAGCCTATAAGCAGCTCTTCCCTGGAGGTTCCAGGCCAAAATATTCAACAAGGTGCCACGAGGAAGGTCGACCTATAAAGACACCCGATATGTTAGTACTACCGGCACGTACATATCGTTTGGCAGAGATCGAGCTGCTCTTGAAATTAACCTGAGATCGAGCTGCTCTGGAGCTCTTCCAAACAGTCAATGAAAAAAAAAAGTTGATTTGTAGGGGTTTTATGATATTTATTATCCAAAGAGGAAAAGACAAGAAACATATGTGGGGAAAAAAAATCGAGGCCAGGACTGACTAGAGAGCAGCGATCGGTTTCCATTTGTTCCAACAATTGTTCCATTAATCCAGAAGCATGAGCATGACCCTATGCACAAATATTAAAAAAAATGTAATAGCTTTCTGTGATCCGAGCATGGATCTGTAGTTCAGCTGGAAGCTACTCAGTAGAGGGCAAACCATCTAGCACAAGCAAATGCCGGCCGCCAGACCGAACTCCTGAATGTCAGGTCCTCAGCCAGCAATTCAGCAGTCCTAACGTGTTGATGCAAAATTTCCTGCAGCCGCGGTGGCCGGAGCCGGGCGGAGGTGCATAAAAGTGGCAATTTTACAGGAATTCCGTGATTACTTGGTGATGCATAGCATCTCATGGTGCATGAGATATTTTAGAACGCTCTCAATATAAAATATATAGGAGTATTTTAAAAAAAAACTACGATAGGTTCCTAAATTAATCCTATTCAATTTACCTCTTTAGCAATGTCTTTTTTCCCCAAGGGGGTAGCAGACATCCCATCTACTAAAAAAATATAATATGAATTTTTCATTACTTTTTTATAGGATTATGCCCGCAACAAACATGTGCAGCAGCTCTGACAAACAGTGTCATTTTAAGGCCAGCACTGCGAGGAGAAACGACGAAGGAAAAAAAATAAGTTTCACCTCAATACCAGATGTTTAAAAGATTTTGCGAAGTGGATGTCCCTCGTTCAATTGTTCTAGGTTTTCTTTTTGCCCATGAACTCGTGCTACTGGCTACACTCCGTAAAATTACTGCAATGGTGAATGGTCAACATAACATCCATCTAATAAAGGACTGTGTCATGACAATGATTTTTCATTTGAAAAACTCAAACAGCTGCTATAAGTCCACATGGACCCAATTTGAGTCCAGAGCTTAAAGGTTCACCTATACATCAAACACGAGCGACTATACAACCCTTATTACACACTTCGAGGGCATGAGCACATGATTAAGCAGCTCAGCATTTGGACGAGATATATATGAGAGTTATTTTGTAGGTGTCAACTACATATACTGCTGTGATATCACCAACCTTGCAAGGTGTTTTGTGCAACTGTTGTTTTAGACGAGCTGGACTACTGCAGCGATTCGCAGGGCGCCACCCTGGAGAAGATCCGCAAGCTCATCAAACAGTATAGCAGTGCGCCAACCCCAGCCCTTTGGGGCTTTTGGTAGCAGCGTCCCAGCCTGCTTCAGGCTTCCGAATATCATGACCTCTCTCTTTGATGGACAGATGAGCTACGAGCAACAAACAAATTGGCAAATTAGGCCATATCCACAGTACCTCGGCAACAAATGATGAATAGATGAAAAGACGATAGTACCTGATACCGAGCAGTAACTTTTTCCCGGGGGTCGACGTACATGTGAGCCTAAGGAATACAAGTTGATCAGTTAAGTGAACCATAATGTCCACTGACAAGTGAATTCAGTAAATTACTCACCTTCCTCAAGGGGTCCAAAAACTCAGCCTTGCGTCGGTGGAGAAAAAGTCCTGCATTGCCAGTTAAAGTGGTACAAGACATTATTATATTTGGACAGTCATGAGAGGCAAGAGTTAAGCATGTGAGAAGATGGTAATAAAAAGAATACCAAGGGTGCGTCGCCCATGAGGATCCTCATCATTGAATGCCTGAACACTCACCTGCAAATAAGTATACCACTTAGCAGGATCTAGGCCATTATAGAAGGATGGATAGATTTAAGACAACAAAGCTAACCTTCCACAGAGAGCCTGCATAAAATACTTCAGACGAATGTTTCACCTGACCATCAGCAAGCCTGTGCACATCCTCAAACTCAACCCTGTGAGCAGCAATAAGCTGGTCAAGTCATGCCATAAAGGAATCAATGTGCACATCCAATTCTAGGTCATTACTGCCTACGATGATAAAGTATAAATACCAGAACAATGGCGGGCTAGCCTTATCATTTTTTTATGTGATATTTTGTTTTATTTTTCTTAATCCTGCCATGGCATATTTATCAACAAGGCGACAACCCAACTGGTAATCTAGAAATAAACTTTGAAAGGGCTTGGGAAATATTACTTGACATTCAGGAAATGAAAAGTTTTTCCTGGAATACTGTCTACAAAACAAAGTAATCTTACCCAAAGCGGAAAGGAGGAAAATGGCTAAGTGGTGTTTTCATGTCTAATGATATAGTTGCGTCCTCTGCAGTTTCCCAATCTGACCCAAGTTCATGCTCCTTTGACTCCTGCATCTGGACAGAAGAACCACCTGGAGTGGAAACAGATGCAACACTGCTATGTCTTGTCTGCATGCCAGTCTCAAACATACTTTCAGCCTGCTGATGGGTAGCATTGTTTTCTTGGCTAAGATTAACCAATGCAGTCAAACCATCTGCTGAAATATCTCCATTGCGGTCAATTCTAGGTTCTGATTCATCATTGGCAAATTGCTGACCATTTCTTGAACCGAGCCCATAAGGGACACGGGAGAAGACATAACGTGTAGGAGCCCAAGCTGCACCAGGCACATTTGAGTTCCCTCTTCCAATACCAGCAAGTCCATCAACTGCTCCTCTTACGTTAATACGAACAGGCCCAAGCACACCATTCCCATCACCCTGGGCATCTGCAAGATAGATATTACCTACTGTGCCAGAAGCACTGCTCCGGTCATGCTCCTGCCTGTAGTGTGTATGCGAGCTCACATACGCTTGCTTGCAAGCACAAGAATTACTAGTAAGGCAACAATTTCTGCAAGTATCAGCAACTATCGCTTGCACTCTGTGACACAGAAGCATCTGCAGTAACAAAGCATCGAAGTTTCTTAAAAGGTCATAAAAGGAACAATGTACTATAAGGCAGAAATTAGAGTACATACCTGTAGCCAAAGACCATCATTGACAGCTTTGCAAGGGAATCCAAATTCTTCAAGTTGCTTTCGAACGCTTAACAGCGCATCAAATGACATGTTGCAGTAGAGAAGAGAACCCCTCTCAAAGATATTCATAAAAGCATTATATTCATCAGTAGATAGACAAGAGCCCCCCCTAATGCATCTAACTTGCCGCCGTCCAACAACCCTACCACCCCAAAGTGGTGCATTAGGCCTCCCCCACTCAGTAGGAACAACCCCATTACTGGAAGTTCGTGAGAAATAATTCTTAGTTTGCTCACTAGAAAGCCAGATGTTTTCATTAAACTGATATGAAGTGCTTTCTCCAGATGGTCCTCCAGTAGAACAATCATTCTCCATCCTCTTGGAAGCTTCACCATTCTAAATTTCAGAACAACAGCAGAGTCTTAGTGCAGTTTTCATGCTTGATGTTAAGTATAGCATATTGAACAAAAGGCAGTTGTGCGATGGGGTATGATATGATATTCCAGGGGATTACCATATCTGAAATAGCAATAATGCTATGGGCAATTTCAGTCCCCAAGTTATCATGCAACTTCAAGTTGTGCAATTCAGACTCAATTAGCTGTTCCTCGCCAGGTTCATTCATTGGAGACTTCCCCTTCCTCATGGATTGATCAGCACTCGGTGAGCTTGCTTCATTTCCACTAACTTGTAACTCACACACAGTAACCTTTGCAAGTAGAGTAAACGATGCTAGTTCAAACCTTCAAGTACCAAGATAAGTTGTCATCACAAAAGGGGCTTGTAATATCATTCACCAGACAGATAAACACAACACATACCGTTTCTCTTCATTAGGGACCCACAATTCGTCAGACGTAAGGAGAGCATGCAAAGTTTGTGAAGAAAGCTTTGGTAGCACCTTTCAAGAACAAAATAAAATAATACTGTGAGTAACAAAAAGCCCCAGCATGTTGACAATTAATATAGAAAGTATATTGAATAACAAATCCCAGCCAAGAATACCCAAACATGCAAGCACGCATGTTGATGAAAGAAAAAACTAAACTCAGATAATGCAACATATAATAGTTTTCTCAGCATTTTTTGTACACCCAATGGCCTATACAATCCCCATTCACTACAGAATAGAATACATGCTACTTGATATAAATACCAAAACAAATACTCAGATAATTCATGTAATGCGCAGCAAGACATTGCTGGACTTCAAGGCATGGATATGGTCTTTAAATACCAAAATAAAAAAGATCTAGAAGAAGTCAACAACAATATCTTGAAAAGTTTCCATGGTATTTCAACAGCAAAGGTCCTAAAAATGATAAGTACCTCTCGTAGTTCCAGTGTGGCACTTTGACAAAGATAACCCCAGCAGGCACTTCTGACACGTTCTCCATGACTACCATAGTCTTGACTTTCAGCAAACAACTATTGTCAATAGCAAAAAGTTAAGACCAGGGCAGATGATCAAGGAGAAGAAGGCAAATATTTTAATTTAAAACACAGTTGATCTCATCAATTATCAATGTATACAGATCCAAGGAAAAGCTATACAACAGTAATGACCGTACCTGATATTGTAAAAAGTTTGATGTCCAAAGCTCAGAAATAATAAAATCTGTACATATTGTGCATAAGTCCTGCAATTGACCATATCATGTGAGTCAAAATAACATAGCGGAATAAGGCACAAAGGAAAACTACCAAATAAATAACTAAAATTGGACCTGAAGATCCAGAAATGATGCAGCTGCGAGCACCCGAAATGCATTGTTATCATTAAGCTTGGGAGGTTGCCCATAAAGATATGCCAGAGCAATTGCAATTGCCTCTGAATCAACATTCGCATCATCAATGTGCAAGACCACAGTAGGTGCTCCAGCCTCTCTCCAAGGACCATGTAGCATATTCCTTTTGGTCGTTTTTATAAAGAAGTTGTTAGTATTTTACTCATTTTTAATTACAAGAACATTATATGTGCTAATAGAAAATAATGTAAGAAAAAGGAAAAATGGATAAAGTGTAGGAATGGATCAAGCAAGATTCCTTTTGAACTCACTTTGCTTTTGCATATAGAAATAAATGTAGCATCAAGCCAAAGCGCAGAGACCATAACCATATGGTTAACGTCTAGTTGAATTGTATCATATAGGAGAAGGACTAGATCTCTAATTTTCTCCTAAAAATGATCAGGGAAATATGTGTGCACAAATCTGGTAGGATCCCTATAGGGAGGAAACTATGATTTCGTTTTTCATGTACCACAGCCCACAATATAGTACTAGTTGATGCATATGCTCCCATCCACAAATTCTCACCTTGAAATTTCAAGGAAACACTAGCTAGTAATCATTTGGTCAGATCAGTGTCAGTTTCAATAACGATTCACACCTAAAGTGGGAATATGGAATTTGGAAGTCATGGAAGGAGCAAACTAGGTTCAATTGAACCGAAGGCTCAACAAGACATGCCAGCCTATCTATAACACAGAAGACTGAGTACAAATTAAGGTCTTACAGACTTTAAGGCTGTAATCGGCATGATATTGGCATAATGGATAAGGTCAGATTCTAATATTAAACATTTCAAGAGGGATCAGAGCACATGAAAATTTCACAGGGAAGGGATCGAGACGTCCCAACCACGCAAGTACGCAGCCAAACAGACAAAAATGTCACTTAGAAAATGCAATTAAGTACTCTAGGAAGTTGCAGACGATCAGATAGCAACAGACACTTCAATTCCCATGGAATCGAAGGCGGCAGGAGAGTCAGGGCTCTGCATTCGAGAGCTCACCTGAAGTAGGCGCTCCGGGAGAGGATGAGGCGGTGGAGCCGGTAGGTGGCGCCCATGGCCTCCACGACGACATCGGAGAAGGCCCCGGAGCCGAAGCCCTCCGCCTGGACGTGGTCGCAGAGCGCCGCGAGGTTGCAGTCCACCGGTCGGAGCTCGGCCGCCGCGACCGCCACCTCGTACGGCCGCGGCCCCGGCGGGGCGGCGGGCAGGGGAGCGGCCGGTGCGGCCCCCTCCTCCGCCGGCGGCGGGGGCGGCTGCGGCGGGGCGGCCATCGGGCCTGGGGCTAGGGTTTTAGCGCAGGCGTGTGACACGCCGCGTGTCGGTGGGATGGGGGAGTGGGAGCAGGGGTTGAAGAAAGGCGAGGGAGGAAAAAGGCGATCGCTCGGGTTCGAGGAATGCGCTACGGTTATTGCAAACAGTCGCCAGATTTTCTTCTCTTCCATTGTCTTTTTTTTCTTGCCTAACAAGAGAGAATTTTTGAGTGATCCTCAAGATGTGGTTAAACAAAACTAGTATAGGACGATAAAAATAGGAAACATTTTATTTCTCGAGGGAGTGTGTCAATGGGATGAACACTTAATTTTTTTATTTGTTGGTAATGTTCCCTACAATAAACTCGAGTCAAGTTCGTTCAAAAAAAAAACTTGAGTCAATCACTACTAATATTCCCTAGAATATAATTATTACATGGTAACGTTCAACTAGCCTGTCCGATAACATATTTCATATATACTCAATCTGAATATATGCATGATATTTGGTAATTATATGCATAAACAGTAAGAAGTAGAATAAATTTGTAACCATCACTACACGATTTATAAATGTGAGTAATATGCAAATTTTAGAGCTTGATATTTAACACAATCTACGATCACTAAAACTCGAGTAACCAATATAATGAGAGAATCTATTAAGTTCACGGTGAGAGAAGGTAGAATTCGTAGCGATAGATGGAGACGCTTATAACATCCTGATTCGAGTAAAAGTAACCATATTTAACCAAACAATGTTGATGGTATCACCACAGACGCACACCGGCTTGTCACCACAGATTTGAAATCGGTGAAGGTGTTACGTTGTAGCTAGACACTCAACTCTACGATAGAAGTGCTGAGCTGCAATTTTTCATAGAAAAAGAAGTGGGAAAGCGTAAATCCATATGCACGTCTTATTATATACTCTGCAAACGAATCCGTGCATCATAAGACAGAAACGCGTAAAATGAAACCACCCGTTTCAGAATGGACACTGGACTATATAACGAAAACTCGGAGAAACGATACTATGATTCTAGATCTTAAACGGCCGATGGCAGGGGCCAATCAGGGCACACGTGCAACTTGGCCGATGAAAGCGGTGCGGGTCGCGGACGACGACCTCATCCTAGAGGTCGCCGCCGAGAAGAGCCGTCAGGCCGGCGAGGTAGGCCCCGACGAGATCGCCGATGACGAGAGTACGAGCGGCGCCTCCGGGCGTCGAACCTTGAGCTTCAGCCAGGCTTACAAGATGAGGCACCGCGAACCAATGGTACCTCGTCATCTACAACGTTTCCTCTCCGTCCGTCCATGGCTGTTCTCATCTGTGACGGGCTGACGTGGTATGAACCAACGTGCAATGGCATTATGCAGGTGTTCACGACGTGGCAGACGGTGCTGCTGGCGTACCAGTCCCTCGGCATCGTCTACGGCGACCTGGGCACGTCGCCGCTGTACGTGTTCTCGTCCCTGGTCCTGCCGGACGCCGGCGAGGCGGACTTCCTGGGCGTGCTCAGCCTCATCCTCTGGACGCTCACCGCGATGAGCCTCGTCAAGTACGTGCTCATCGTCCTCCGCGCCGACGACCACGGCGAGGGCGGCACGTTCGCGCTCTACTCGCTCCTGCGCCAGCACGTGAGCTTCAAGAGCGACACACCGGTGCCCGTCGCGCGGCAGGCCTCCGGCGCCAGCCTCGGGTCCCACGGCGAGAGGAGCGGGCCGCCATCCAGGCTGCATCGCTGGCTGGAGGACAGCTCGGTGCTGCAAGCTGCCGTGACCTGCTTCGTGTTGCTTGGGACTTGCATGATGATTGGCGATGGGGCTCTCACCCCAGCCATCTCAGGTAACACAAGTCATGCTACTAGTTGCTACCGAATCGTTCTCTCTGTTCGTCTGAAGTGCTATGCATTCAAGCAGCAGCACATCAATTCTCTTTCTGATTTCTCTGAATGTTTTCTTTTCAGTTCTTTCTGCCGTACAAGGAATCCAATCGAGGTCTTCCAACATCAAACAAGGTCTCACTTTGCTTCTGTTTGATTTTTGCAGGTGTTGCAGTGATCTTTGTCATGCTCATCACCACTTGTCTGGTGTCAATGGTCATGGATGTCATCTGGCGAGTGAACGCCGAGTGGATCGCCACGTTCGCCGTCGCCTTCGTCTCCATCGAGGGCGTGTACGGCAGCGCGCTGATGAACAAGTTCGCGGAAGGCGGCTGGGTGCCGTTCGCCATCGCGGCGTTGCTGCTGGTGCCCACGCTGTCGTGGACGTACGGGCGCAAGCTCAAGGCCCGGTACGAGGCGCGCCACGCCCTGGACGCCGCGGAGCTCGGCGCGCTGGCGGCCCGCCGCCACGCGCCGGGCGCCTGCGTCTTCCTCACCGACCTGGTCAACGGCTTCCCGCCCATCGTGCGCCGCTACGCCGAGCACACGGCGTGCCTCCGCGAGCTGACGCTGTTCGTCACCGTGCGGGAGCTGCCGGTGCGGTCGGTGCTCCCCGAGGAGCGGTTCCTCGTCGCCAGGGAGGCGCCGGGGGTGTACCGCTGCGTCGTGCGGTACGGGTACATGGACAAGTACGACCTCGTCGGCGACGGGTTCGTCGGGTCCGCCGTCGCCGCGCTCAAGGAGGCCGCCGAGAGCGCCGAGGAGGCCGAGGCGGTGGATTCGGCTCTCGGGGATGGTTACGTGGTCGTGTTCGGGAGGACGATCCTGCACATGGGCGGCGAGCACAACTGGTTCAAGCGGTTCGTCATCAACTACCTCTACAGGTTCCTGCAGAAGAACTTCAGGTCCAGCGTCTCCATGCTCAAGATTGACCATGCCAAGACCTTGCAGGTTGGAATGCTCTATGAGATTTGAGTGGTTGATGTCCAAAAAAAAATGATTTTGTCCCCCAAGCTGTTATGACAGAGCGGTAGTTCCTGACGAGAAATTCAGGGTAGTGTTTTAGTTAATTCATAGACTTTTTTTTTGCTCATCGTGATAGCGTGTTTGGCTTGGTTGAGCTCCATTTCGAATCCATAAAACCAGCAGGACTGCAGGAGGATATCATCACTAACTGCAGCACTTGAGCTGAATACAATAGTTGTCCTGACCGACACCCAAGACGAGCTGAAAGTTCAACTTCTTCTCCAGGTTTCCCTCCTAGAAAGGTTTGAAGAACGAGTACTTTGTAAACAGATTGGCTTCATTGTTTCACCAACCATTTGGAATTGGGAGGCAGAGGTTTATTAGTTATTGATCTGAATTCAAGAGGAAACAGGTAGCGCGTGGAAAAAGATGAAGATAAAAGGCACGCACATGACAATGAACGAAGCGTACGAAAGTACACTGAAAGTGGGATCAGATCTTTATATGGGGGAAAACAAAGAAAAATCGTAGAATTCTCCATTGACAAAAGTACATTGAAAGTACTGTCACTCACACACACATATAGTCAAAAGACCCGCAACCGAAGGATGAAATAAAAATAAAAAAATAAAGAAAGAAGGTGACTTTCTTTCTCAAAAAATACTTTACCCTTCGGCTGGGGAAAAAATTGCTTCTAAATCATGTAAAACCAAGTGAAGTGTTTCCCCTTTCCTCAACGAGTAAACACTGCAATGCAAGCGGGGGATGTATTCATAGCACGTGTTACTGGTCGCTGTATCATCGCACATATCCGCTGGAGATAATAATATTCTAAAATAAAATAAAACGTTCCAAAACAAGATAAAAATATTTTGGAACTCTATTATCCCTAATATTTTATTTTGTTCTGAAATATTGTTATCTTCAGCGGACATATGTGATGATATAGCGGCTAGTCGCACGTGCTATGAATAAGATCTCCACGCAAGCAGCCTAAAAAAATGACGCCTGCTTCATTCTCCAATCTCCACCCATCAGATGCAGCGGTTGAGGAGGCCACACACGACCACAAGAGCGACAACAAGCAGGCGATCCGCCGCAGGGCCCACTGTCAGGCTCAGGACGTCCTCGCCCAGCACCACCCCTGAGGCCGTCTTCTTCCTCTTCGTCTCCGCCACGACCTCGCCATCTGCGGCGGTGATTCTGTACTCCGATTTGTGTGACACGCCGTCGATCTTGTAAACCTTCCCACTCATACAAACTGTCACTACAGCTCTGCTACTGTACTGCCCTCCCTTCTTCAGAATCCGATGAGCCTTCTGAACGCTGAACCATGGCTTGGAGTTCTCCTGTTCCAGGCCTGCAGGGCCATGGCGATAAGAGTAGCCCTTCCATGTCTTGAACACCCCAAAATTCTGCAGCGAAGATCACACCACCAAAGTGTCAGTCACGCTGAAACTTCGTTCATAAGAGAATGGAAATACGGCAACATCTCATGCATCTACCTTCTTGAGCAGCTTGATCAGCGTCTTCCCGTCACTGTCCATCACGTACACCTCGCGGCTGCGGCTGCAGGCGTAGTTGTCGACACGGTAGGCGACGCGTCCGTCCTGGCCGTAGATCGTGCACCCGTGGCCGTTGAACACCAGCGATTTCATCCACACCGTGTAAACCTGCTTCTCGGCCGGATCGCTCGGAGCAGCACAAGGTTGCAGGTGAGCAGAGAGCGGCTGGATCCTAGTGATGGCCATTGTTTGCTCTGAACTTCTGATGAGATGAGCTTCACTGCAAAGCATCTGCTGCATTTATACATGCAGGCATATGGCCGGCCTCACCATGCTTGAATTTCAGATGCTATAATACTCGGTGTTAGATATGCCGTATTTAAATTTTAAGAATTAGGTGATCAGCAATGTTCACAAGGGTTAATTAGAGAAAAAAGGTTTAAGCAGTCAGCCAGGATCAGATACTGTGCTCTGACTTCTGCTCTTCTCTTTCTGGAAAGTGATGTTGCATGTACATTATACACTTTGTACACGATGGTATCACATGTCCTGTCAAGTATTTTCTGTTCTTTTCTCCACATGTTTTTGTTGAGAACGCGTGTGGTGTCCCACTGGCGATATATTTTCTAATTTGTTTTGCTTTGTAGCAGGAGAGCATCTATAGTTCAGACTCCAGAGTTCAGAGGCAGTATCCCCAACCGACTTTTTTCAGTCTTGCCTGTGTGTGATTTCGTTATGCTTAAGCAGTTGCTCTACACTGCTTTTCCGAGAATATAACTGTTGAGCAACAAGACTCAGGCGGAGCTTTGTGTTCACTTTGAAAAGATGTCGGTCATAGATTTGCCTTTATTTTCACATACTATTTTTTGTTTAAAGCTTATGCGAAAAGAGGTCACAATTTTACCTAAAATTAGCCCATACACGTTTTTATTTGACCAGTAGACTCAATGGCATGCATGTAACGCACAAAGAGGAGGTTCTTTATTACTTGAAAATTTTCACTGCTGCCAAAATCGTCCTCTGTTTGGGCTGGAGGGTTGCCAAAATAAATTATATGAGGAGTTGCTTTTTTCTATAAAGAAATTGTAGTGAGCTGCTAGTGAGCTGAAGAGTTTGATCATAAACATGCAAAGCTCATTTGTATGCACGGAGGACAGTACTACATGCTGTACTTCTGTTATTTCCAAACGTTGAGATGTACCTTTCTTTCAGTTTTCAGGACATACGTTGATGTGTCATTTTTATTTTTATTTGCATGAAGTTGAACGGAAGCGTGGTGATTAGGCCGACAATTTGTTTTCGCTACATATTATGCAATCCCAGTTCTAAACTGGGGAGGCAATGAGGCATGCTGATGTTCAGCACCCCAAAGATTCCTCCTGTCTTGTGGAGTGTAGATTTATAATGCACTCGTGCTTTACGTGCCTTGGAGGAGACAATAATAATTCAGATGAATAATGCTCCTGCCATTGCCATCACACGATCGAGTTGGGTTTACACACACATCTCTTGTGATCTTCTCGTCGAGCTGGAAGCTAATCAGGTAGCCAATTCAATTCATACCATGACACGAACGTCAGGAACTGCCGTTCCCCACAAATTAAAGCAGGAAACACTTCATCGCAAAAAGAAGAAGAAGAAGGAGGAGGAGGAGGAGGAGGAGGAGGAGGGGAAATGCATGCACTCTAGGTAGATTATGGAAACTGTAGAGTTTATTTATTGTTTTGTGCTAGAAGAGTTTATTTATTGTTATGCAGGCGTAATTGTCGACATGGTAGGCCACGCGCCCATCCTGGCCATAGGTCGTGCATCCATGGCCATGGAACACTAGGGATTTCATCCAGACAGTGTAAACTTGCTTCTCCGGGATGAGATCTGCTGGGTTAGCACAAGTGTGCAGGTGAGAAGAGAGCGGCTGGATCCTGTTGATGGCCATGTTTTCTCATGAGGTTAGCTTCAATGCAGTGGTCTGCTATATTTGTGCAAGCAGGGCATGGCTGGCCTCATCATGCCCGTAATTCAGAAGTGCATGCCCTACACGCATGCTATGATATTCAGATTAGACATGTCCTATAAAATTTTAAAGAATTATAGGTGGGTTCTGTTCTGCTTCCGCATGCAATGTTCACAAGGTTAATTTTAGCAAAATTTGTTTATGTAATAGTCAGGGATCAGGTGCTGTACCGTCTCTCTTTTGTATGTCTTTTTGGAAAGTGATGCTGCATGTACGTTATACACTTAGTGCACGATGGTATCCACATGTCGTATCAAAGTAGTTTGTGATCTTTTCATTACAATATACATGTTTTTGTTGAGGTGGATAATTGGTCAGCCGATATATTTTATCTTTTTGGGATTTGTAGCAGGGGAGCATCTTTCTACAATTCTTCTTTTAAATTTATTTTTAGCAGAGCATCTGTATTTCAGAGCTCGGAGACAGGAGAGTCTCCAAACAAAGGTAATCTGTAGTTGCTCTGCTCTATGCCTTGCTGTCCAGCTGCTTGACATTTGCCCATTTCCTTTTAATTTTTCAATGCCTGCATATGGGTCATTTTGTTATGCTTATAGCTCTACACTCCTGTTGTGAGAATATAACTTTACTTCCCCTCAAAAGAAGAATATAGCTTTATACTTTTTTAGTATACAAACGGAATTGTTGAGAAACAAGACTCAGGTGCAGCTTTGTATATTTGCTTTGAAAAAATGTCGGTAATAGATTTACCTTTATTTTCAAACTTCTGTTTTCTTTTTCTTGCCTTTGTGAAAAGAGGCCACTGTGATCAATACCTGAATAAGAGGCCACAGTTTTACTTAGAAGTAGTCAACACCCATTTTTATTTGACCAGTTGATTCACCGGCAAGCGCGTAACACACATAAATCAAGGTGACTCACCACTGCCAGATTTTTTATTTTTGAAAAAGACCACTGCCAGATTTATCCTCTGTTTTTGAAGATAAGAGCCCGCTTACACTGGAGGATTGTCAAAATAATATGTATAAGGAGTTAATTTTGTTCTATACAAATCATTCATGCTTATTTTTGAAGATAAGAGCCTGCTTATTTTGTTCTTGCTCCCAGAAAAATTCATGCACTAATCCGATCATAGAACGGCATATGTACGGAGGTCTGGCCACATTTGCACTTTGGTTCTCACCCGGTTTCTTTATTTAAGGAAATATATTGATATGCCGTTTATTTTATTTTTATATTTGCAAGAAGTTTGGAAGAAAAGCATATGGTTCGGTCAACAAATTTTTTTGCTGCATATTATTCAATCTCAACTCTCAAGTCTGAACTAGGAAAATATGCCGATTTTCAGTACCCCAAAGATTGCTTCTGTCTTGTGGAGCACAGATTCTTGTATTGCACTACATACCTTGTAGAAAAATAATTTGGATAAATAATCTTCAGAAGTCTTCCATGCATGCCATGACATCACATCGATCGATCGGGTGCAACTGCATCTGCAGATAGTTTATGAACATTATTAGCTCAGATGCTAATCTGCACGAGCCCTCCCAAGTTTCTGGCAGGCCTTCCACCAATTGTTAAATCTGATGACGTCTCTTGATCATCTTGTCGAGCTGGAAGCTAATTATGTAGCTAATCAAAGTTGTGGGTGGCCCGCCGTGACATCTCAAATAAAAGAAGGATGAATAACAATAGAAATTGGCCGCAATGCACGTCCTATGTATCGCTCCATGGAATAGATGAATTTGATTATGAAAATTAAACTTGATAGTTAGGTGTTAGTACCTATCCTTCGTGCATTGATCCATTAATTAAACTGCCAAAGAACATGGAGAGCCCCGCCTCTCTGTATCTCAGTTCTAAGCATCCACTTTCTATCTACACATAGCTGCTCTTATTAAGCTCAATATTTAGTTGATATACTTGTATATACGAATGAAGAATCCCAACTGAATTCGTGCTCTGCACATTGTCTCTATGGTCTATACTCATTCATACCTGCCGCCTAGTAGAACGCATGTGCACAAAAAGCATGCCTCCAACAATACGACTTAGATCATGTTTGGATCCAAGTGCTAATAAATAAAAGTGCTAAACTTTAGCACTAGCTCATCTAAATAGAATTACTAATGGGGTGGGCTAAATTTTAGCTAAGATTTAAAATTTTCAGCATATGCATGATATGTGCTAAAGTTTAGCACTCAACTAGCTCCTCCAAACAGGCTCTTTAATGTCCGAAATGAACTCTAGCTAACATTAGGCTGCTACTAGCTCCTAGTGTATACTGAGTAGCATACTACTCCCTCTGTTTTTATTTACATATCGTATTAGGTTTGTGCTAAATTGATCAACTTATAGAAAAAATAATAACATTTACAACACCAAATTTATTTCATTGAATCCACCATAAAGTATACACGTCGATAGTGCATAAATTGGATATTATAGTTTGTCAAATCTGGGGCTACGGGACTGCGCACATAACATAGAACATTTTAGAATAAGGGATGAGGCATGTCTCATACCTTATATATATGTTGTAACTCCTCGTATGCGAGTAGGACTATTCGGAACAGAAGGAAACTACCTAAGTAGTACTCAGGTATGACTTCTACCCAAGTAGTACTCAGGTATGACTCCTAAGCTAGTATCGGGCTAGGATTCCATGTAACCCTGTCCCCCAGACTATATAAGGGCGGGCAGGGACCCCTTCCAAACAATCATCATCCAAGGCAATACAAACCACCATACAAGACGCAGGGTATTGCGCACATCGTGGTCCGAACCTGTCTAAACCGTGTGTTGCTTGCACCTTCGAATTCTTGATCTCGGCGACACCCTGCCTAAAAGTCTACTACCTTGGGTATACTTAGGTAGGTTTGCTGGTACCTTAGGGTATACCTAGGTAGGCTTGCCGGTAAAACACCAACAGCTGACGCGCCAGGTAGGGGTGTTCATCGAAGATCCACCAGCGAACTTGATGGCATCATTCAACTTCACCAGCGCCATATCCGAGGAGAGCACAAATTTCTTCTTCGGCTCGTGGGTCTGCGTCGCTGACGGCGCAGGTGATTTTTGTCGGCACCTCGTCGACAACACGAAGCTGGAGGCTCCAACAACAACCCAACGCAACGATCTTGACGAGTTCGTGGTCAACCTCAGCGAGACGCTGCTTCCTGACCTAGCCAGGGATCTCGAGGAGCAGTCTATTTTCAAAGCGACTTCGACTCGTGCTGCACTAAAATTTCTCGGATCAGATCCAATCTTTCCTGAGGGACACCGTACCCGATTCACCTTCGGGTTACTCAACGTAGCCACTGTTTACCAGGATGCCATACAATCTGAGTCCCTATCCGTATTGGAAGAGGACTTAGATCGCCTACTCAAAATTGGAAAAGCCATCGTTTCACGGGGTCTGATGACAGTGCGGTGCCTTTTATGGGCGGTCACCAGGGTCTGATGATCCCATCAACGCTACAAGGTCGCTTCGTGTACTGGAAGGGAAAGAAACTCTCTGAATCACTCGGAAACGATGCTCGCCTTGTGGCGCACCTCGATACATTGCCTTACCAAGAGGGCAGGCCCCTTCCCACCGTTGCCGAAGAAGGAACCGCACTGGTCGACTACAGCTCCGACGAGCACACCTCACACCGCCACATCTACATGGCGGAAGTAGAAGGCGAAGGCAATGGAAACCCCAATGAATTACTTGAGTAAATCTCGAGGGATGAGGTCACCGCCGATGCCGGCGATGAAAACGACGCCGAACGCGACGCCCGCAGATTGAGGAACCAGAAGCGCTCCACACGCAAAAGGAACGCCGCGGAGCGCCAACGCCGTCTATGGCGCGATCTCGATGCAGAGTTTGCGGCAGCAAGAGAGCGGGGCTTCTAGACCCTGATCGCGAGCATCGTCGGTATCACGGCTGTACTGGCCTCCAGCCGAGATCTAGTGGCACAATCAGCTCTGCGACTGGCTCATAAGGCATGGTTATAGCTCGACCGACAGAACCCGGCACCATAAGTACCGGCTAACCAAAAGAGAGTGGGCGAAAGTCGCAGTCACCCACAAGTTAGCCGGACTCCGGGAGGGACATACCCGTCGGCGGCCCAGGGACCACGAAGCTAACAATGACGCTGCGCAAGGCAGTCGCTCTGAAGGTGGGAGGCCGCGACCACCACCAGGGGGCAACAGACCACCACCGCCACCACGACCACCACAACAACGCCTTGCCGGCAGTTACAATTATCAACCACTCGAAGACCTCCCGACGGATGATCTTCGTCGCAAGATCAACGAAGGGTGCGAAGCTCGCTCCATCATCAATGCCCGACGAGAAGAGCGAGCTGCAGCTGGAGGCTACCGCGTACCAGACGACAGTGATCGCTTCCCAACATTTACACGACGATTCAGCCTGTACCATTACCCGGAGGGCTTCAAACCGATCGGCATCAAGTACGACGGCAAGCAAGCTCTTACAAGTCTACTACCTTAGAGCATATCTAGGTAGGTTTGCCGGTAAAATACCAATATAGTTGTTACTATATTTTTCTATAGACTTGATCAAAATTAGCTAACTTTGACTTAGTACGATATGTAAATAAAAAGATATGTAAACAAAAACAGAGGAAGTATTCTATAACCCTGAAAGTTTTTGTTGCCTTGTAATAGCATCCTACGATCGATTGATCAAAACTCCTAACGATCAGACACCGGGTAATAAAAACGTGATGCTAATGAAGTTGCTCGCTCATAGCTGACTCGTACAAAGCTAGATGAGCATAAGCAACTTTAGTACAGCACTGCGCTATTATATCATACTGCGTGACGCGTATAAGAACAAGTACCCAGTGACCCCGTTAATTTTTTAATTGGGTTTCCGTAATATATATGGGCGACCAGGCCACGGCCACACCATCCTCATCATTCGCTGCAGCTTGCCATTGACAGCAACAAGCTTTTTTTTTAGAAAAGGGACAGCAACAAGCTAGAACAGCAGAGCAATTAGCCCCTTCAATGGCCAAGATCCAGCCCTTACCTGCAGCCTCGCCGTCTCCGTCCTCCACGGATGAGTGTCAAAGCCTTCAGCCGCGAGGCGAGCAGGTGTTCACGGTGTGGATGAAGTCGCTGGTGTTCAGCGGCAACGGCTGCACGGTGTACGGCACCGACGGCCGCGTCGCCTTCCGCGTCGACAACTACGGCTGCCGGGGCGGCCGCGAGGCCTTCTTCATGGACCGCGACGGCAAGACGCTCATCGGGATCCGAAGGAAGAGCTTCGGGATGTTCAGGAGATGGGAGGCCTGCCGGTACTTCGACGCCGGCGAGGGGACGAGGCCATGGTTCACCTTGCACAAGGCTCGTAAAGGCGGGGCCGCCGTGACGATGCACGACGGCGGGAGGACGTACGCCGTCGAAGGGTGCTCGTGCAAGTCCGACTACAAGATCAGCGGCGCCGGCGGCGCGGTCGTGGCCGCGATCGCGCGGAAGCAGACGGCGTCCGGGGTTGTGCTGGGAGAGGATGTCCTGACGCTGACAGTGGGGTCGGAGGTGGATCATCTGCTCGTCTTGGGAATGGTCGTCGTCTGCGGCCTCATGAACCGTTGCATGTGACGGCTGATCGATGAGGACGGCCGAGAGGATTCTCAAGAGAGTGTGCATCACATGAACGAATATGTTCTTTTCATGCAGTTTTTTTTCCAGCTAGACTGATTCTTAGGAGGACACATGCATAGAGAGAGAGTTTGCTTCATGTAGGTAATAGCTGGTCATTTTTCCCACCAATTTTAGGATATTTTTCCCTTTTTGGTGGGTGTTTTTTTATCCGGATCCTACGGATGTACAATTGTGTACGGCTATAATCTATGAAGCAGGCTTGTCTTTGTTAAACGCTTTAATCTGTGTTTTCTCTTTGGTATTGTTTTGGTCATAGGAGTTTAGCATGGACAACCTAAGTTTGATATGCATGTAAATTCGTGTCCCACTTTGCATATCCAGGAGCTACTAGCAAAGAAAGCCTAGTTGTAGTCTATGAAATCTGAGCTTAATATAATCAAATAATACTTTTACTATTTTCAGGATGAAAATTTGATGGACTTTTACAGCTTTTTTATTTTTTTTTAATACTAATCAATACGGCAATTACACACAGAACCCCTTGTAGCATGTAGGCGGTAGTAGTTGCTCTGCTCCCTGCCTTGTTGAACTGTGCTTTACCCTTGCCCATCTTTATTCTTCAAGGATATAGCTTTATACTCCTTTTCGGAGGACATAACTTTAGAGTTTAGTACAGTAGAATTGTGGTACGTTTTGACGCTAGTCTATTTTTATGCGATTGTACTCTTTCCTTCAGATTACGCTGCTGTATAAATTGATTAATATTTCTAATTTCTTATATAGGATTGGCAAGACAAAAATAATAGGACCTGTTTTGATCTATAAAATTCCTATAGGACTCCTATTAATAAGTTTGCTGCATGAATCCAAACTAGCAAGACATTGCTGCTAACCTCTGAATATTTTGATCATAAACGTTCAGAGCACATATATATATGTACAGAGAAAGTTCAGTGTACTTTTGTTCCCATCCAAACGTTGAGGTATCTTTATTTCAAAATGTTAGTGCTTCAATTTATTTCTCTTCTATAGTTCACAAGAATTTCTCTTTGATTATTTATTATTCAAACTCAATTCTCAACTCCATATATCTGCTAATTTTCAATCCGCAAAAGATCCCTTCTGTCTTGTGTATACAATGCACACATGAGTTTCATGCGTTAGAGAAAATAATCTTCAGGAATCCTCCAACTTCCAAGGCATATCACGTCGATCGATCGGGTACAACTGCAAATACTTTACGCGCATTATTTGCGCAGTTGGTAATCTGCACAAGGCTCCCAGTTTTCTGGCAGCTTCCACATTGTTTAAACTCTTTAATTTGATGGCTCTTGTGTTCATCTTGTCGTCCTTGCCATTTGGAAGCTAATCAATTAGCTAATTTAGTATCCACATACACATCCATTTTATGCCATCACCAGAAGCTGGCCATTTCCCAAAATGCAGGACAATTCATCTCAAAACCACAAGGGTGCATGCACTCTAGGAGTCTAGGTAGTAGATTAGGAACATGATAGAGGTTGTTTATTGTTATGGTACTCTGCCATGTGTGGATAAGTGACCTGTAAACTAAGTTATGGGAGTCTGTCCCTGTACATGACATCAGAGAGAAAGGAGGAGGATCAACAATATAAATCGGCCGCCACATCATTTCAAGGAGGAGAAGCCGCCAGAAAATCAAGCCTATTACTTAGGTGTGACAGTGTCAGTACTTATCCTTCACCAAGCTTCCTTGTATATAGCGCTGAAAAGAACAATGTTAAATTACCCGTCGGTCTGAGGTCAGATCGAAATCCTGAACTGCTTCTGAACAAGTCATGGCCTGTCAAGACTCATCTGTTACTCTGCTTTAGCAACTTACCTGCACTGCTGAACTTAAGTAGTTAGTACTAGTTAAGTGCACTGCACACTAGTTGGTTTTGACATGTATTCTGTACTTTTGTATGGAGTAGGAACCTAAACTGGACTTGTGTACTGATACTATAGAACGCATGCGCACACAATGACACAAAACATTCATCCACAAATCCAGCTGTTCACTATGCGTTCATTGACGCCATACATGAATCACCAGCAGCTAGTAATGTCTAACACGAACTCTAGAGTCTAGAACACTGGGTTAGTTGATATGAGCACAGGCATACTAATCCAAACCTGCCTGTAAATCTGTAATAGTATCACCCCTGAAGTTTCTCGTTATATACTATAGCATTGGCATGACAAGATTTCTCTGAACTCAAAAGACACTTGGTAAACGTGGTGCTAAACTACTCATGGCTGACTCGTACAAAGCTAAGATTGAGCATAAACAACTCTGGCATGGCACTATTATATCATACCGCGTGACGCATCCAAGAAGAAGGACCCAAAAACTCGCTTAATTTTTTAAATCAAGTCTCTGAAAGTAGAAAAAACTAGATGCACCTATAAATATATGTGGGTGACCAGCCACTGGTTCCCCACCCTCCTCACCATCTCACTGCAGCGCTGCAGCCTGCAGGTAGCTACCGACAGCAGGAGAAGCAGCAATCAGCTCTGCTCTTCCACCCCTCCAATGGCCAAGATCCAGCCCCTGCCTGCAGCCTCATCGCCTCTCTCCTGCTCACCCTCCGGGGATGAGCCCCAAATCCTGCAGAAGCAGGCAGCGTACACGGTGTGGATGAAGTCGCTGGTGTTCAACGGCAACGGCTGCACCGTGTACGGCGCCGACGGCGGCGTCGCCTTCCGCGTCGACAACTACGGCTGCAGGGGCGGCCGCGAGGTCTTCTTCATGGACCGCGCCGGCAAGACCCTCATCAGGATCCAAAGAAAGAGCTTCGGGATGTTCAGGAGGTGGGAGGCCTGCCGGTACTTCGACGACGGCGAGGAGACGAGGCCGTGGTTCAGCGTGCATAAGGCTGGCAAGAACGGAGCCGCCGTGAGAATACATGGCTGCGGGAGGACGTTCACCATCGACGGGTGCGCGCGCAAATCGGACTACAAAATCACCGGCGCAGACGGCGCGGTCGCGGCGGCGATCGGGCGGAAGCAGACGGCGTCCGGGGTTGTGCTGGGGGAGGACGTCCTGGCGCTGACAGTGGGGTCGGGCATGGATCATCTGCTCGCCTTGGGTTTGGTGGTCATATGTGGCCTCATGAACCGGTGCCTGTGAAGCTTGGAATAGCTGAAGATCCTCCATGGTCATATGTGGCATCACAAAGGCGTCAAGAACGAATTTGTTCTTTTTCTGGTGTGGTTTTTGCAGCTATAGTTTGGTTGTTAGGAGGATACATAGTGACTTTAGGGAGAGTTTGTTTCATAAGTGGCAGTTTGGGTCCTTTTTTCCCCACCAATCTGAGGATGATTTCCCTTTTTGGTGGATGGTTTTTACTGGATCCTATATTGCAAGATTGTAAGGTGGTAACCTTGTCTTCGCTGTAATTGTTATGGGCATTATTTGATCGTAAGTTTAGCTTGAGAAAATGCAAGGCCTTGTGGTCGAAAAAGAAGTGATTATTATAGATAGCCTCGTTCGGATCCCTTAGATCTAATTGTTACATGTATTAGAAGTTTAGAACTGGATGGTTGGTAAGACTACTAGATGGCCTAGTAGGTAAGGATTGTCCTCTATGGAAAGACTGGTTCATTGGGATCGTTATACCGAACTTCTTTTCCATGTAATCTCTGTCACTATATATGAGATGCCTTACAAGTTTAAAGTCACTATATATGATTGTTCCTATTAATTGATCTATTGCATATATTGTTTCAAGAAAACAAAACAAAAGAAGAAAATTCTAGAATCAATGCAATGGCCTGCCGATATTATTGATGACCCATGCCCGGCCTCATAATGCCTTCAGTGCAAGATGTGCATGTGTATGGCTTAGATCATTGCATGTTTATGTTATAATACTTGGTATCATATATATCATATTTAATTTTGAGAATTAGACGTGCTATATGCAATGTTCACAAGGGTTAATTCAAGAAAAAAATGTTGAAAGGAGGGATCAGATACCGTAGTACTTTATTTATTTTTCTGTCTTTTGGAAAGAGATGCCATGTGTACATTATTATACACTCGAGTATAGTGAAGTATTTCTTGCGCTTTTCTATGCATGTTTTTGTTGAGGTGAACTATTCAAATGTTGGCAGTATTACAATGTGTCAGTATCGATATATTTTTTGTTTTGACTCGGCTTTGTAGTAGTAAGAAAGCGTCTTCATAAGAGAGCAGTAGTCAGTAGCCAACAAAATAACTTGTACTGTCTGCTATGCCTTGTTCAGCTGATTGGCATTTGCCCATTTCTTCCTTTTATTTTGGTCTCGCATTAATCTTGTTCATATGCATATAAGCTTACTTTTGAGAATATAGCTTTACAGTTTAGCATAGCAGAATTGTTGCATCACATGACTCTGCTTCTTTGCGTGTTTTGCTTTTAAAAAGATGTCAGTCCATACATGTCCATTACTGTTTGCTTTTCAGCTTTCTTCCAAGGCTCTTGCTTATTTCAAATTAAAAGAGGCGCTACACATCACTTGAAATTGTAAAAGCCCATTGAAACATGTTAGGGTGACCAATCGAGCCAACAGCAAGCCCGTACGTGGATCTATCCGTGGGATTTCGCTGCTGTCTAAACTAAACTGAATTTGCTGAAACACTCTTTAAAACAAGATTAGATCGAGTAGGCTTTTGTGCTAGTTGGAGGATTGGTAAAAGAAAATTGTATATGTATGCAGAGATTAGTTTGATCCAAACAAGGCGTAAATTAAGAAGTTGGAGGCAGGAGAGTGGAGACCGTACCTTGAATCTATGAATAGACGTGCACCATATATGTGTATGGAGAACTGCGCGTATTGTACTATTTATTTGCCAGATCCAAACGTTTAGACGTCGTTTTCTTCCCTTTTCTTTCGTTTTATTTATTTGTGAGAGACAATGATTCAGTCAGAAATGTTTTGCTACTTACTATACATCACTGATTATTCAACCTCAACACCGTATATACAAGCTGATATTCAACGCCCCGAAGGTTCCTTCTGCCTTGAGCAAATTTTAATGCAAGCATGGGTCTCATGCCTAGGAGAAAATATTCGAGCAAATATTGCATCGTATCCGCTACAGCTTCATCTGTAGTATGACCATGGTTGCTGATCTGCACAAGCCTCTGAATTTTCTGTTAGAGCCCTTCCATTGTTTAATCTGATGATCATCTTATCTTATCCTGGCGAGCTGGAAGATAATTAGCAAATTCAGTGTCGCGCTTCCCTCAAAAAAGAAAAAAAAATCAGTGTTGCGCTCACACATATATCTCAGTTTTATTCCGTCACCAGAAAATGGCGTCTCCTGAAAAGCAGGAGAAACACGCCTCAAAAAAACAGGTGCGTGCACAGATGGTACTCTGTCGTGTCTGAATGACATCAGACAAAGGAGGAGGAGCGGCAGGAGTTAGTAATCGATCCGCTTGCCCACATCGATCGTGCCATTGAAGAGAAGTGCCCGGATATATAGAACAACCTGCAATACGTTTAGATTTGATGTTGAAATCTCGTCGCACATGCACTTTCACCGTTGCTTGACTTGATGTCAGATCGTAATCTGAACTGAATTTTGATTTTTGATCTAATCTCGAACTGCATTGCAAGAAGGAAGACTATGTTTTACGCCCATGCAGATGCAGTGATGCCGTGTGATACAGTCCTAGTTTATGAACAACTGGTCTTAAACTCCATTTGTAAAGGCCTTGATAATCTTAACTGAACTCAGAAGTTAGTTAATGTGTATTTTCAGTCAACTATATCTTTATATGCAGGCATTCAAACTGAACTTGTGTTACGAGGGATGCATGCATATATGCTATACTCTTTTCAGAAGGCATTCCCACAAGCACGCTTCCACAAATCCGGCCTACCGTTCATCCAAGCATATATTCACAACTTGCATGAACCACCAGCACCAGCAGGTCATGTCAGGCATACACGGGGCTCTCTCCAGAACATCGAGTACGCTTGTCTCTCTTGATATGAACACATGCATACACACTAACTGTCGAATCAGTCGCCTGCCGCCTGCATGCAAGCAGAAGTATGTATATCACTGAATTTCTTTTCGTTCGCTACTGTGTTTGGCATTCTTAGATTATATGATAGATAGATCAGTCTAAACTCCAGAGGGACACCAGGTAAACCTGATGTTTCTTCATTAGTTCTGCTCATCGCTGAGTGACTGATAGTCGTACAAATTAAAGGCTGAATTGAGCATATAAACAACCTTGGTCGTCCTACACTATAGTATCATATCGCATGACGCGTATGATGAGCAAGTACAATTAAGTACCCAATGGCACAACTTCCCGAAAGTGGAAAAAAAATGAGATGCAGCAAGACATATCCTATAAATACGCAGATGGAAGACCAAGCAACTGGCAACGAACCCCCATCCTAAAATTCCTATTCAACCAAGCGGACAACAACGGAGGTGGCGGGACGAGCGGTCAGCTCCCCGGCCCCTCCAGTGGCCAAGGTCAAGCCCTTGCCTGAAGCTGCTGCGGCATCATCGCCGTCTGCCTCGCCGTCGCAGCAGCAGGGCGAGCAGAAGCCGGCGGTGTACACGGTGTGGATGAAGTCGCTGGTGTTCAACGGCAACGGCTGCACGGTGTACGGCGCCGACGGCTGCGTCGCCTACCGCGTCGACAACTACGGCTGCCGGGGCGGCCGCGAGGTGTTCTTCATGGACCGCGCCGGCAACAACCTCATCAGGATCCAAAGGAAGGTACACATCAATCAAACACGCACGCCGCCATGATCCCTGCAGTTTTCCGGCTAGAAAAGTTACTGTTAGAGACCAAACTGTCTCTCCAAGAATCATCCCGGCCGTTTCAACGTTATGTTCTCCTGTCGCCATTGTTACGCAGAGCTTCTGTATGTTTAGGAGATGGGAAGCTTGCCGGTGCTTCGACGACGGAGAAGAGACGCGGCCGTGGTTCAGAGTGCACAGGACTTGGAAGAACGGCGCCGCGGTGGCGATGCATGGCAGCGGGAGGAGCAGGGCGTACAGAATCGACTGGTGCTCGCGCAAGTCCGACTACAAGATCAGCGGCGCCGACGGCGCGATCGTGGCGGCGATCGCGCGGAAGCAGACGGCGTCCGGGGTCGCGCTCGGAGAGGACGTTCTGACGCTGACAGTGGGACCGGAGGTGGATCATCTGCTCGTTCTGGGTTTGGTGGTCGTGTTTGGCCTAATCAAACGCTGCTTGTGATGGTAACGGCGGCGGCCAATCAAGGAGGTAAACTGTTCTTCTTTTCGCGAGGGTTTTCTAAGGTGGTTTAATTTTTAGGAGCATGTATACATGGTGATAAAATGTATATATAGTTGTTGGCGAGACTTTGTTTCAGTTCGCAAATTTTTTCCCATCAAAACCGAGGCCAATCTGTACCTTTGTGGTGGATGATTTCCCCCTTTCTCAAGGGTATCGAGGTTGTAAAATTGTAACTTTGCAAAAATTGTAATCTAATGAATCTAAATGTTTATCCTCTTTGCTTTTTGTAATCTAATAACTTTGGCATGATTTTCATCTGTTTTTTAAATGTGACATCTAGTATTCATCATTAGCAAAGGAAAAAGAATGTACAATGTAGCACCTTCATCGAGGAATTGGTCTTAATTTGAACATGAGTACTCACATGACAATTGACAACGATGGTCTTCGCTGTCGAGCAAAAATAATCGATTTTATCAAGGACTGCACGCGATTTATTACATTATTAGTTCTCTGCTACTGTCATTTCACAATTCACATATGCAAGCACCACCATACGGTACAGATTTTGTTATACGGAAGTCTACTCTCGATCGTGCAACCTCAGCTCGGATCTCGATAAACAAACAAAACATTGACCCAGTTAATTAATATGATATGATAAAAAGGTACAATAATGGGGTAAGAAGGCACATGGCAATTACATGTTCAGAGAATTTCTTTCCCCCGGCCCAACGTGAGCTGATAAGATATCGTATTAGTAGCTAAATGGAGTGGTGGTGTACGCCATAAAGTTTACTAAGGCACACGAGTAAGGATGTAAATGGGTACCTAATAGTATTTTTAGAGTCAGCTAATTAATTACGATGGTATATCACTCTAGTTTATTTATCCTCCCAAATTATTTCCGAAGAATGCTATTTAATTTCATGTTTTTAATTTTTTGAGTTAACCCATTGATCCAAGATATATATAACTTACATCCCTACGCACAGAGCAACGCTTCCGATGATGCCTAAGAGATGAACACGTCGTTGTCGTATCCCGTACACTACAGCTAAGCAACGTCCACGTCGGCGTATCGATCAGTTTATTATTGGAGAGGGAATGAGATCGGAGTGGAACAGCCCAACGCCTTTGCGATCTGATCATGCAACACGATCGCAGATATGCAGGATGCAGTTTTGCTACCACCTAATATGTCAAGTTTAAGAGTTTAGGATGAGAGGGGGCACTTGTCACCCTACAGAGATGTCCCACGATTTTTCACCACGTAAATTTAAAATATTAACCCATAATTAACTAGAATAACCTATAGTTAACTATTTCGTACATTTTTAAGTTTCATTATGATCTTTTAAGTTTCTAGCTTCTCTTCGAAAAAAAGATTTGCAGAATATCATTACTTATGCTTATTCATAACATTTGGATAGTATGAGCATTGTGCTTATTTTATTATATGGGACGTGTATTCCATATGAAATACAATTCCAAAGTTTTTTAGACAGATTGGTGCGAAAGTAAAATAGCTTGATGCCCTTAATTAATTGCTGGGGCAATCATAATTAATTGTGGTTAGATACCATAATAGGCAGCTCGGTTAAAATGTTCGGTTTCCGGCTCCAATCAACAGTACATGCCATTTGTTGTTAACAAAACTAGCACAATTAGCCGTCAACAAAAGTCGACGAGGCTGCCAGCTTAGGTGGGATGGCCCCACCAAGCCAGCGAGCGCGACGGGGCAAGGAAAAAGGCGACGCTGACCTCTCGTTCCACGTTCGGACTCCATCCACCATCCAGCAGGGTCGTTCTGGAAGAACTTTGTGCCTGCCTGCCTGGGCCCTGGTGCCCTGCCCCTCAAATCAGAACAGAACTGGGAACTTTGGAAGCCCACCTCGCCGTCGCAACTCTTTTCCCATCTGTCCCCCCGCCCTCCTCCACACCGACCACCACCGCCCCCGCCTCTCCGCCGACCGCCATGCCGCTGCTGGCGATGACCCACTCCTCCGCCTTCCTCCTCCCCGCCTCGACTACTTCCCCGCCCAACGACGCCGCCACGACCTACGCGCTCGTCGTCCTCAACCAGCGCCTCCCCCGCTTCGCGCCGCTCCTCTGGGCCCGCGGTGACGCCCCTCTCCTCTCCTCTCCTCTCCCTCCCTGCCTGCTTCCATGCCTCGCTTTTGCCATTGCTAGCATGCTTCCGGTTCGCCTGATGGCTTCTCGCCGTGCCTGACTCGTGTGCTGCTGTTTTGCTCGAGGCAGCGCGTCTGCGCGTGTGCGCGGACGGGGGCGCCAACCGCGTCTTTGACGGCATGCCGGACCTGCTGCCGGGCGAGGACCCCGCTGATGTCCGCGCCAGGTGATGCGAACCTCAACTTTGCCTCCTCTTCCGTTTGCTCACCCCGTACGCTGTAAGCGTGTGTTTGACTAAATGCTCGTCATGTGCTCGATGTAATGAACCAGAGACAGACAACCACGAGCTCTGCTCTAGTTGTCTGCTTGTGTGCGGATGCGCCGCAAGAGCGACGTAGCTGTTCACATGGCGCCAAGGAGTGCCTTGCCGAATCCGGTCTTTAGTTGCGTTGATTCCCAAATATGTTTATTGCGTGTGCATCTGCAGTGTCACCTTTTGGAATACATGTTATAGCTGGTACCGTTTTCACTTTTGATAAAATTGACTGAAGACCCCCCTGGCTACTATGCTGTAGTTGCTATATGTTGCCATGGAACGCTCGGCTGGTGGCGGATGTTTGGTTTGGTTGCCTTTCCTTTGATACAAGACAAGTCTGGTTTGGTTGCCTTTCCTTTGATACAAGACAAGTAACTTCATTAGCTAACGAATTGCTCTTTCAGTTCTAGTGTATCTCTAATGATGTTGAAGTATGCTTGTTTTCTCTTGCTACCTATGTCTATGTGTGTCGGAGTGTTTATGGGCACTATTTGGGCTTTGGTAGGTTGCCATAAGTTTGAGGAACTTGTATGTATTTCCTCTCAGATTCGAAAATTGTTATTTCAATCATGATTAATCAGCTGAGGATATTGTGTGTGGTGGGAATATTCCATCAGGCACATGAGCATGGCTGGTTGGTTTGTCATACCTGTAGTCTAGTTGGAAGAGATTTAAGACAGTTTGATTTGTTTGTAGTTGGGAAGGATTCAGGACGATTTTCATTTAATGTAATCTTATCTTCCTGCAGGTACAAGCCAGATGTAATAAAAGGGGATATGGACTCAATAAGACCAGAAGTGAAGGAATATTATTCCAATTTGGTAACTACTTCAACTTATATTTAGCATTTCTGGCTGAAAATGACATGCTAAGGCTTGGTAGCCAAATATAGTTGTGCTGCATTCAACAACTGCCAAGGCCCAAGGACAGTTTCCAGTGCACATGTATAAACATATCAACATTTTTGCCCCTGGCTCCACATGAAATATGTTTGAAATTCTCCTTTGTCTGGTTTTTGTTGGCAAGCTCAAACTGTACATCAGACCACTCTGCTCCCTCAGATTCCAAATGCAAGTTGTTTTGAGATCTATATTGGTCAGATTTCTTAATTTCGACCATCAATATATCAACAATTATATAGATTGAGAACATAAATTTGAGATTACTAAATTCATGAGAATACCTTTACAACATATAGTTGTTTCTTTAATTTCAGATTATTACAAATGTTCATAGAAATCAATAGTCAAAAGTGTCACATTTGGAACCATGTTAATGCCCTAAAGACTTGCATTTGTAATCAGATAGAGATATTTTTATTAATTACAGTAGTATACTAATGAAGGGCGGGCCTGGTGCAAGCGGTAGAGTCTTACCGCCTGTGACCGGAAGGTCCCGGGTTCGAGTCGCAGTCTCCTCGCATTGCACAGGCGAGGGTAAGGCTTGCCACTGACACCCCTTCCCCAGACCCCGCACAGAGCGGGAGCTCTCTGCACTGGGTACGCCCTTTACAGTAGTATACTAATATGTGAAGTGAAAGCAAAATGCTAAAATTATGTGGAACTGCTTGGCATATGGACTGTCCAAACTTCCTAGTCAGGAGCATGCAATACCTTGTTTTATTGTAGATTCTTGTCCAAGGATTTTGTATCAAGAGAAAAGAGCATGTAAGAAGTGCAAATGTAATAGTGCTTTCTTTGTTACCTTGAGTTCTGCACCTCAATTTTCCTTCTGGACAAGTTTTGGAATATCCTCAGGAAGCTCATGGGGTAAAGAAATTAGTCACTTCGATATCTCCTGTATCTTGTTTCTGATTAACTTTCTGAGAAAATTCATAGAGGCCATTGGTGAATTGAGGAGGTACTTATTTTCTGGTCCTGTCTCTGCTGTACCATTTCCAGTGTTGCCTTACTTAAATTGCAGCCTCCTGATTCCTACAGCCTTGACACTTCAAGCTCTTTTGTTGACTACGACAGAATTTTTCCAGACTTAGCAACTGATATATTTTTTTTGTTTGGTTGCAGGGCACAAACATAGTTGATGAATCACATGATCAGGACACAACGGACTTACACAAATGTGTATCATTTGTCACAAGAGAGCTCCCTGTCCCTGACAAGTCTAACGTACTCAACTAAATTGATCATAATTGTCCAGCTATGCAACGTCAGCTTAACAGATTTTCTGTGATTGCAGCTGTGTATTCTTGTTCTTGGTGCACTTGGAGGAAGGTTCGATCATGAGATGGGGAACATCAATGTATTATACCGCTTCTCAGACACCAAGATCGTCCTCCTGTCAGATGACTGTTCAATCTTTCTGCTCCCCAAAACACATACTCATGAGATCCATATTGAGAAATCAGTCGAAGGTCCTCACTGTGGTTTGATTCCAATTGGCGGACCGTCGACTAGCACCACAACAACCGGGCTTAGGTGGAATTTGGGTAAAAGCATCACACCTTATATCCTCTTTCTTGTATGGTTGTATGCTAGCATCTAATAGTTATGCTCCATTTTCCTTTCAGATAACACTAATATGAGCTATGGTGGACTGTTAAGCACATCTAACATCGTGGATGACGATAAAATAACTGTGACTTCAGATTCTGATCTGATTTGGACGATATCACTTCGGAATTAAGCTGAAGTAGCCATAATTTAGCATGGTTCCATGCCCAAATTTTGTCGCCTCAGTGTTACATGGATTGAGTTCATATTCTGTAACGTGGTGTGATGTCTTCCACTGCATTTTGCAGCTGGATAGGTGTCCATATGTGTGATGTTCCTGTTCATAATTGAGGGTTCCACTTTATGAAGTCCCCTTCTCTACTGAATGCCCCTAATCTATTCAACTCAACTGTTTGGGCATCTGATCACCGTTTTTTTTACGTTCATGATTGCAAACATCTTTGCATTTTAAGATGATTTTCTTGGAAGTCTTGGATGCATTCGTATTAGAGCCAGCATCTCAGCACCTGGGACCCGTCGCGACGCCTTTCTGACCTGTAAAGTGTCCTTATCCAATCACCGCTCGGGCTCGCCATCATCCTTTCACTGTCACTGGGCCCAACTGGTCCATCGGACTGGACCCACACCTGATATTTCCCGCCTGCCCGGGGACCCTCTTCCTCTGCACCTGGGTCCCGCCACCTTCCGCTCCCTCGCTTTCTTCCTCCACAGGACCGCGAGTAATTTTCCGTGTTTGATTTGATGCAGCAGCAATCGCAAAAAGCTTGGAACTCTAAAATAATCTCTTCTCGACGCCTCTGGAAGGCTAGCAGCTAAACCCAGACAGCATCCACTGTTCGGTCCGAACGCAAACCCTAACCCTAGCCCTAGCCCCTAATGGCGGCCGGCGGCGGGGCCCCGTGGGCGGAGCGGGCCCGGGTGGTGGGGACACAGATCCGCAACAGGTTCCGCGTAGCGCCCGTGGATCGCCGGTGGCTGTGGCGCCGGCCTGACGGCCGCGTCGCCACCGAGGCGGTCCGGCGCTGGTCGGATCGCGTTCGGACCCTGCTGCAGAGAGACCGGGCCGCGGATCAGAGCTCCACCTCGACGGAGACGACTATTGGGGCGGCGGCGAAGCCCTCGTCCAGTGCTTTGAGATTCTACCGGAAGAAAGGTATATAGCGGCGACTTTTGCTCCAGTTTGGTTCAAACGCATCACAGTGATGCCTGTGAGTTGATATTTAGCTATTGGTTCGTTGATTTTGAAGCTAGTGTATTCACTTCAGTATTGTTGTGGTCGGTGCGTGTAAATGTTTACAGCTTCGAACAATATTTGGAATCATTTTTGGCAATATTTTAGTATCGTTTTTGGCTATTGGAAATTTGGAGCTGCAACTAAGGGAAGCCTGATTATTTAATAGTTTCAAGTTTTTTGGTTATTTCTCATATGACAAAAATAAAAAGAGATCCTACTGATGAATTATTTTTTTGTTTATCAGTGGGCAAAGAGGTTGATGGTATTGAAGACTCTGTTATTTTCCGTTCACTCCAAGCATTGGCTGTTCCTCTTATTGGCAATGCCTGCTATGTTTTTATGCATGGCCTTAATTCCGTCCAGGTATCCTAGTTGAAAATAGAACACTTGAGTACTTTAGTCTAGTTTTCTCATTTGTCTAATTTATGAGGTGTGCAGATTTATGGTGCAGAGAAGCTTCATCAGGCATTACAAGAGAGACCTAAAGGCAAACCGCTTCTAACGGTATGGAGCTTAATTGCAATATGTCTGTTGTGTATAGCTGGGATGTAGCTAATACTCAGAAAATCTGAATGCTCTTAGATTGTAGCATATGTTCTCTTTAAGATGACTTTTGGTACCAGATTATGCAATAACTCTCCATTTGAGATCTTCCTGACATCCAGATGTCTTCTTCACTGTATATTTCTCAACTATGCATTCTTCTATTTGTGTGTTCTTCTATCTTATTTGTAATTTTCATTTACAGGTCAGCAATCATGTGGCAGCAATGGATGACCCATTTGTAATTGCCTCCCTTCTCCCACCATCTGTTATGTTGGAAGCGCAAAAGCTGAGATGGACACTATGTGCGACTGATCGTTGCTTTACAAATCCAGTTCTGTCTACATTCTTCAGGTCTGTTAAGGTGTTACCTGTTTCTCGCGGTGATGGTATCTACCAAAAGGTATCCATCTTGTGGTTTTCAAGTATTCATTGCATGGTCTAAAGTCTTTTAAATATTGATGAACCAATTATCCATGTGGTTTATACTGTGAAAGCATTTGTATTTAATTTAGTATGTGGCGTTATCTTGGGAGTGTATCACTTTACTTCAACTCATGGTTCCTGTCGGTGATTTTGCAATTTGTAATGTCATTCCTTCTAGTAACGTGCTATACTTCTTGAAAATGATGGTGGGAGTACATAATGAAATTAAACCCCAGTCTTTGCAACATTTCAGAATTGGGAGATTGCGACAGGTACAGGAGATATTAAAGAACAATTAGCAGATGTGGATTTGCAAATTATTATAGGGACTAGGGAGTCCTTGATTGAATAGTAGGAATTATAAGATGAGGGGAATAAAAGTTTCTGGTAATTAGCTTTCCATAATGAAGTACTACGCCGAACCCTAAGTTATGTGCTGGTACATCTCCCTGAATGGGTTGGTAATGCACTTCTTTTTGCCCTCTTATCTTATATAATGTTAATGGCTTCATGCATTACCATCATAAGTCATCTCTTTCTGATCCAAGATCATGGAGGTATGGTTGAGTGTGTTTGGATGTATTGAGTCAGATGCATCTCTGGGCTTGCTCTTCGCTCATGGCCTCTCTTTTTTTCCTTTGTTCAGGGAATGGATATGGCTCTTTCAAAGCTGAACAGTGGTGGATGGGTTCATATATTTCCAGAAGGAAGTCGTTCAAGGGATGGAGGGAAAACTATTGCTCCCGCAAAGAGAGGTGTTGGAAGGTTAGAAAATTTGTTCCTTTCAATACTGTCCTTTTTTTAAAGGATACTCGACCACCGTTGATTTGCTTCTGTTTTCGTAGCAAAACCTGCATCCTGCATTCCTGCTTATGCATATACATATTTGGAATAAGGTTCTTACTTCTTTATCGATGTTGAGTTTTTACTTAATTTAATTTCCTCTTGTTTTGCCAGATTGGTTATGGATGCTGACAGCCTTCCAGTTGTAATACCCTTTGTCCATACTGGGATGCAGGATATAATGCCTGTTGGAAAACGTATCCCAAGAGCAGGGAAACAGGTGAGTGCCCCTATATTATTGAATGCTATCAAACAATATTTATGGAACTCTACATTATTTATTTGATTTTCTAGGTGGTTGTGGTTGTGGGTGACCCAATCAACTTCGATGACCTGATCATTGACAACAGCGATGACACTCAACATATCTCTAGAGGTATCTTGTATGATAAAGCAACACAAAGAATTGGGCAGCGGTTGCAGGAACTGAAGGTTAAAGTTGACAGACTTGCATCAGAGCAGCAATCTGAGCTCCGAAATCATCACATACAAAATGTGAGCGATGATGGATACAGGCTGTGGCAGCAGGTTGATTGGGTAGGATTTGGCATAGGGAGTTCCATGTTACCATCAGAACCTTCATTTGTCCAGGAGCAATCAAAGGAAGCTGAGCCCGAACCGCCCCTGGAAGTGGAACAAAGCCTTTCTCCAGCCCCAAGTGCAGCGATCTCATTCAATGTTCCACACTGGTTCCAGCGTCACGTGGATCCTTCTGAGCTCATGGGGTTTGCTGCGCGTGGCCTGATCAAGAATGGGAAATTCTTAGAGGAATGTTACAGTGAACTCCAAGAACCAGCTACACTGAACAGCTGGTGGCGGTCTCAGGCTTGCAATGCTATGCCAAGATGGAGCACTGCCTGACTCAGACCGCACACCCCCTCCCTTTGTACATAAATCTCAGACAATTTTGACAGATTCCAATTTCTCTCCTTCATAGAGTTCTGAAAGTTGGAGCTTGGGTGATGACTGTCGGCTCCATACAATACAATGTCTTACAGAGGTTGTAGGTGTTATTTGGGTTTTGGGCAGACTATACTTTTTTATGTAATGTGAATGCCATCTTCCATCTACTCGATGAAAATGGTTCAAATGCACAACTATGGAATCTCAAGTTCCAACATTACATTTCTGATCATTTACCGGAAACACAAACGAACCATGTGGTTGTTGCCAAAATTTTGAACTTTCTTCGTAATTACTTTTTCTGCTCTGAACGGTCTTGTGGGGCAAGCGGTTGGAAACTCCACTAGCAAATGCCAGGGTTCTCTCGGCTAGTACCTTTTACCGTTGGTTTCCGGGAAGCAGTTTCCCCCAGTTATCTCGTGACCATCCATGATTCCTGCAAGCAGCTGTTCATGTCGTTCACTTTTTCAGGAGTTCAATTACGCCACATATCCACTCACTCCGATTTTTTCTCTTCCACGCTAGGCATGAGTTCAAAATTACTGAACAGATAGATCAAAGACTGCTTCGTTTCAAAAAATAAAAAATAAAAAATCAAAGACTGCATGCAGATCTCATCTCACTGGCCATAACTCATCTTGTGATTTTGCTTCGGTTTTGAAAAAAAAATCGTTTACAAAACTTTTTGCCAACGGTAAAGAAAAGCAGCATCACAATTAAGGGTGCAAATGGGTGATCCTTAGATGCACCTCCAATCCTTTTTAGTTTAAATATTTGTACTAATTTTTTAAAATAAAATCTTATTTTGAAAAAGTATACAAATATTTAAACTAAAAAGATTGGAGATGCACCTAAGGATAATAAATGTACACCCCTAATCACAAGGCTCGCAATGTTCATCCGCGACTTTGAACATTTTATAGCCGTTGTACTCGGCCGTCCATTCCATTCCCCTCCCCCACCCTCCGCATTTAAAATTTCCAATCCGCCTCTTCGACCTTTCCATTCCGCCATTCCTCACTCTCCACCAGCATAACTCGCCGCCGCCGCCCCATCTCCATCTCCATCCTCGAGCACCATTCCAAGAATAGCAGCCACATCCGGCGAGCTTAACCGGCGACAGCAACCCATGGCCCTCCGCGCGCTCGACAACACGATGCCCGCCGCCGTCGAGGAGCGGCCCAAGAAGGTCGCTAAGGTGGCCGCCCCCGCCGCGGCCGCCGCCGTCAAGGACGCCTCCCCCGGGAGTGGCAAGAAGAAGAAGAAGAAGAACGAGAACTCGGCGCCCAGGGCCACGGCCGCGGCGGGCGAGCAGGCCGTGGAGTACATCCCGTCGGAGGAGCTGGAGGCGGCGGCGCACCCCAAGGCCAAGGCCGCGGGGCTGGTCGCGGAGCTGGACTCCAAGGACTGGATCCGGGCGTGCGAGGCGCTCAACGACGCGCGCCGCCTCGCGATCCACCACTCCGCGCTCCTGAACCCGATCCTGTAAGTCGTAGCATTTCTCGATTGATTTGCGAAATTTTTTTGACAAGACCCTGACTTGATCCGTGGGTGCTAATCTGGCAGGGGGAAGGTGATGCTGGCGATCGTGAAGACGATGAAGAACCCGCGCAGCGCGGTGCTCAAGACATCCATCATGGCCTGCACCGACATCTTCAACTCCTTCGGCAACCACCTCTCCTCCGTCTCCGACGACGCCTTCGACAAGCTGGTATCCTCTCGCACCCCCTACAGGGAACAGAACCTTGGGCTCTGTTTGCAGGTGCTCAGCAGCTGAATTCATCTCTGCCTGCAGCTGCTCCAGCTCCTGCTGAAAGCGTCCCAGGACAAGCGGTTCGTGTGCGAGGAGGCCGAGAAGGCGATGCGCGCGATGGCGGCGTCGATGCCTCCGCTGCCCCTGCTGAAGAAGCTCAAGGCGTACGTCCACCACGCCAACCTCAGGGTCAGGGCCAAGGCCGCCGTCGCCATCTCCCACTGCGCCGCCAGGATGGTACGCCAAAAATTCAACTAGTAATTTGTCTGTCTGAGCAATGCGATGTGAACAACACGATTCCAGAAAGATCCAAATTTTTTCCTTTGCGGCTCGCGCAGGATATCGAGGCGATGAAGGAGTTCGGGATGTCGGCGCTCCTCCAGGTGGCGGCGGAGCTGCTGAACGACCGGCTGCCGGAGGCCAGGGAGGCCGCCCGCAGCGTGGTGGGGTCGATGCACGGCGCCTTCGCCAAGGAGGCCGCAGCGAAGGGGAAGGAGGAGGAGGACGCACCCTCCGTGGCCGCCTCCTGGGAGAGCCTCTGCTCGCTCAGCCTGCCGCCCATCTCCGCGCAGGCCGTCGCCAAGATCGCCGCCCCGCAGTAGCCACACGCGTGCGCTGCGTTGCTAGTTTGGGCTCGGCTGGTTCAGTTCAGAACCCAATGCGTTTACTACTAGTTTTTTTTTCCTGTTGCTTAATGTTTCATTTGTTTATACATGCTATCTCGCATGATTTGTTCTGTTTATCCCCTTTGGTGTTACTGCAAGTAATAACATATCAGTTGAGTTCATATGGCTTATGTAGTTATGTTCAGAAAAGTTTCAAGTTTGAACGGGACGATTGATACAGTAGTTGTCACAGGCACACCTACTATATTGTGGAGAGTAGCAAATGAGCTGAACAGGGGCAAAACATTCAGGTTCAGAAATAAACAACAACATAATAATTCTCCTAAAACCTGCAGTGTTCACTTCCCTGGGCTCATCCAGCAAGCCTGTCGCATCCATCGGAAAACGACGCCATAATCGTCGTCCTCCGCCGAGATCGTCGTGTTCCTCGCAACCGCCAAAACCCCCCGTGATCGGGAAAAGAACTATCTCATCCGAGGCACGTGTGTGCCCCCACCATGTCAGCGTGTGCCACTGCCCAGTGGTTCAATGATTCGCCGTGTGATGAGAGGGATGTTTGGCTTTGGCTGGTGCCTCGGCGCCACTCGCTGCGAACACGCTCAGCAGCTGATGAGCGAGTGAGCGATTGCTTCAAGGAATCGGAATCCTCCTCCTCTTATCCAACATATCCGGGCCCCGTCTGCGTCTCGGAGCTTTCGGCCACTTCTACTACTTGCACGGGGGCCGCTGCCCGGCCCTGTTGGACGCGGGGATCCATGGACGGAGGCCAGAAGGTTGAGCAGCTGCACGGCGATGTCGCCGAGGAGGATCCTGGCCGCCGGCAGCGTTCTATGGTGGATGAAGCCAACGGCGACGAGAAGGCGCCTCGCCGGAGCAAGCGGGTTGCTTCCCTCGACGTGTTCCGCGGCCTCACCGTCGCTGTAAGTGACTCTCTTTCCCTCGACCCCTCTTTCGGGCTCTCTCATGGTGGCCAAGGTTTCTGAACTTACTGACAACTGCAAGTCAGAAATTGAGCGGTGGTGTCCAAAATGTTCGATTCTTTCCCCCCTGGTTGTGGTCTCTAACTGACAATCGAGAATTCGTATTGGAAATCTGTGGCATGGATGGCTTGGATGTAGGAATCGAATCAGTCATGACTGTACTTTTACAGACTAGAGAAGTAGAGAGTGACGAGTTGGCAGTGTTCAGTGTTTCTGCATGTCATGTCAGCATGTGCGTTCGTCTGTGTGCAGCTGATGATACTGGTGGACGGCGCCGGTGGCGAGTGGCCGGTCATCGGACACGCGCCATGGAACGGCTGCAACCTCGCCGACTCCGTCATGCCCTTCTTCCTCTTCATCGTCGGCATGGCCATTCCCCTCTCCCTCAAGGTCCGTTCTTCTTGTCTCACGTTATTACTGTACATGCCCTGTCTCCATCAAGCGATGTCCCTTTCCACGCTTTGCTTAGACGCCACGACGCCATCAGTCAAGTTTGAATTCAACACTGATCAACAGACACGCATATAAAATTTGCTCCTCACTAATGCTGCTTCAGACAGTATTCGTTGGCATAACCTTTTATTGCCACAAACATGCAGAGAATTCCTGACCGTGGTCGAGCTGTGAGGAGAGTAGTCATCAGGACACTGAAGCTGCTCTTTTGGGGGATCCTGTTGCAAGGTTATTTCTGTATATGCCCTTCAGAATTGCCAAGTCTCTAGGCTCTAGCAACAAAGCTGATTAGCAATCCATGAATATATTCAGGCGGTTACTCTCATGTCTCTAGGCTCTAGCAACAAAACTGACATATGGAGTTGACATGAAGCACGTAAGATGGGGTGGTATTCTCCAGGTATGAAACCCAGTAAAATTTCCTAATCTCTGAAAGTCTGAATTAGAAGGAGGCTGTGTACGATCGAGAGTAATCCGGTTCTTGCTCTTCCAGAGGATTCCTCTTGCATACTTGGTAGTTGCAGTTCTAGAGATTGTTACAAAAGATGCAAAGATTCAGGATCGGTCAAGTTCAGGCTTCTCTATCTTCAGAATGTATTTCCCAATGGTATGCAAGGTTTGATTTCTTTTTAGTTCTGACACTGAAGGTTTTATATCTACATGCTAATTGAGTGCTCTGTGCATTTACAAGGATTGTTGCATGCTGCATTCTAGTGATCTACCTGTCCCTTATTTATGGGATTTATGTTCCTGACTGGGAATTCAGAGTGCAAAATGCTGACAGCCCAGACTATGGCAAAGTTTTAACGGTATGGGATTTCTACATACTTTGATGGTGGAATATATTTCTTGTGCTTTGAACATTAGCTAATTGCCAATATTTTTTTTTGTGAAGTCTACAACTCATCTGCAATGTTCGCTAATATTTAGGTGACGTGTGGTACAAGGGGGAAATTAAATCCCCCTTGCAATGCTGTGGGTTACATTGACCGCAAAATCCTTGGCATCAATCACATGTACCAGAAACCAGCATGGAGAAGGCACTGGGTTTTGTTCTCTGCCAAAACGCTTTACTACTGTTATTTTCAGTGTTTATCAACTGCTGTCTTGGTCCATGCAGGCCTGTACTGATAATTCCCCACATGAGGGACCTTTTAAGAACGACGCCCCGGCATGGTGTGTTGCGCCATTCGAACCTGAAGGGATACTAAGGTACCTGCCACTATGTCAGATTTTAGGCTACATCTGTTGTTGTAGCATGTTCAAAGTTGAAAGTTCTTAAAATGACTATATTAAGTAGTAACTGAATGTGAAAAATAAACCTGCCTGTATTGGCCTGCTGAATGGGAATTCTCATCTACTGATTCAGGTTAACATATTTGTTTCGTCAATTTTGCAGCTCTTTTTCTGCGGTGCTGAGTACGATCATCGGTGTGCACTATGGGCATGTGCTTGTCCATATGAAGGTGATATTATCCCTCATTTTCGGCTCTTTTGTGGTGTCAGAAAGCCAGATTGCAACACACTGACATGTGTTCTTATCTTATTTCTAAAACTTCAGAGTCATACAGACAGGCTGAGGCAGTGGGTTACAATGGGCATAGCTCTTCTTGTTCTTGGGATCATTCTACATTTTTCACATGGTAAAAAGCTTATAAATAACTCGTATGATTTTCATCTTCCTATGAGTTACATCTGAATCTTGCTTGACAAGCAGCTCTACACAGTTCATTGCAGCAATTCCGCTTAGCTCTACACATTCAGTTACATCTGCGTCACCGCCAGCGCTGCTGGAATCGTGTTCTCCTTACTCTACTTCCTGGTAAAAGTCTCATGTGCACAATGTGTTGCATTTGGGATCTGAAAATTGTTCAGAAAAACAAACAAATCATTCAAATCATCCCGTGAATAGCATTCTCGAGTCCTGAGAAATGCTCTTTGCAGGTCGACATCCTGAACCTGCGCTACGCCTTCGCACCCCTCCAATGGATCGGCATGAACGCGATGCTGGTGTACGTGATGGCCGCGGAGGGCATCTTCGAGGGGTTCCTCAACGGGTGGTACTACGAGGGCACCAACAGCACGCTGGTAAAGCTAAGATTGCGACGAGCCTTCGCTTCTGTTTCTTCAGCTCGGTTGATGAGAGCAACACACGCCTGCAGGTTTACTGGGTGAGGAAGCACGTGTTCGTGAAGGTGTGGCACTCCACCAGGCTCGGCATCCTCCTCTACGTCCTCTTCGCGCAGATCCTCTTCTGGGCTCTCGTCTCCGGCGTCCTCCACCGCGCTGGCCTCTACTGGAAGCTTTAGCTAGGATCAAGCAGTTTACTGTACAGACATTGTGCTTCCATTTGTTCAGAATTGTGTAGATCGGATCTGAATTGCAGCTCGCAGGCCCTGATTTGACACTAGCTAGCATGTTAGTGCTCATGCCACCCTGCAAGCTGAGAACAAACCTAGCATGAGCCCTCAGGGTCAGAGAGCATCATGTCATGCACTGCCATGTAGCCCGGCGGCAGGTACTGAAGCTTGTCGCGCCGGCACACCGGGCACGTCGACGCCTTCTGGAACCACCTGCCAATGCACCTGCTGTGGAAGCCGTGCGCGCACCCCGGCAGGCACGTCGCCTCCGCGTCCCGCGCCATCCCCTCCAAGCAGATGGAGCACGGCGGCGCGGCGCCGTCGCCGTCCGCCGCCCTCGAGGCCATCAGGCCACCGGCATCGGTGCACGCCTGCAGCAGCGCCGCCGGCTCGCTGTACACGAACTCGACGCCGACGCGGATGGAGACCTCGCACCTGCAGGCGCGGCCGGCCGGCAGGGCGCGGGCGCTCTCCGCGACGCGCGCCTCGACGCCCCGGGGCACGGCCGCGTCCCAGTCCGCCGCGGACAGCCCGCGGAACCCTTCGTCGCGGAACACGTGCATCAGCCCCCGGACGATGAGGCGGCGGCAGTCGGCGGCGCTCCGCAGGTAGTCGGGACCGGAGCTGGCCAGGGGCAGCCGATTGTCTCTGGTCAGGAGCCTGGGACGGCGGAGCCGCCCGCTCGCGCCTCCGATCCCGAACCACTCGTGGGTCTCCGTCACCGCCAGGTGCAGGACCAGTTCGCTCCGCTGGCCGTCTCCCGGCAAGGCCACCAGGTCCAGCCCCGTCGTCTCGGCCGTGATGTCGTGCCCGTTCGGCCTGGGCGCCGCCACAGCCATCGCTTGCACCTTCGGGCCGCAGTGAATTTGCCTGTAGGAGATGCGGCTTCACGGCTGCTATATTGTGCCACATATAGATTGAGATAAATCATCCAAGATCGTGATCGGACTCCGATTCCGAGATCGAAAAACGGTTTGACTGAACCCGGCCATAATAATTAATTTATTATTAGAAAATGAAAGTACGAAACGAGGAGTTTAATCATGCCAGCCAATTCAAGCGCCGGCGACGCAGCTAACAGCTAGAAAGGCCTACTAGGCGGCAATGGTGCGGCCACCGTCGGCGCAGATGACCTGCCCGGTGATGTAGGAGGCGGCGGGCATGCAGAGGAAAGCGACAATCGACGCGATCTCCTCCGGCTCGCCGATGCGGCGCAGGGGGACCCGCGCCATCTCCGCCTCGCCCATCTTCCGCGCCACCTCCGGGTCCAGCTTCAGGCCGCTGCTGCTGGCGATGTCGGTCCGGACGCCACCCGGCGCGACGCAGTTGACGCGCACGTTGTCCTTGGCCCACTCGACGGCGAGGCTCCGGGTTAGCTGGTTCATTGCGCCCTTGGTGGCCGAGTACACGGACAGCGCCGGGTAGGAGACGAACCCCGCGATGGAGGAGACGTTGACCACGCTGCTGGCCTCGCCGCCGCCTGACGCCGCCGCGACGAGGAGCGGGTGCGCGAGCTGCGCGAGGTGGAAGCAGGACTCGAGGTTGGTGGCCATGAGGCGCGCGTAGTCCTCCGCCGTGGTCTCCGTGGCGGGCCGGAACATGGTCTGCCCGGCGTTGTTGACGAGGATGTCCAGGCGGCCGCCCAGCTCCTCCCGCGCCGCGGCCACGAGGCGCTCCCGGTCGGCGCGCGCCGCGACGTCGCAGGCGGTCCCCGTGACGCGCGCGAGGCGACCGTCCGCGCCCCACCGGCGCAGGCACTCCTGCAGGTCGGCGTCGCCGCGGGCGCAGGTGTGGACGCGCACCCCGAACCCCGCGAGCTCCTCCACGATCGCGCGCCTGCAGGACGGCAGGCCGAAGCATCCATCATCACTATATTCCGGCGATCGGCGAACACGCAACGACGCAAGTATATGAACTCACCCGATCCCCTTGCTTCCTCCGGTGACGAGCGCCGTCTTGCCGGCCAGGCTCCACCGCTCCTCCCTGCTCCGGCCGCTCGCCGCCATAGCTACGTTCTGAGGCCGCAGAAGATGAATGGATCGTTGTCCATGGCAGTCGCGGTCCCGGCGGGTATATATCGCATTCGTGAGCGGTCATCAAGTGCGCATGATGGAGGCTATCCCACCGCATGCGTTGGATTCTCCGCCGTAGGATGCGCAGATGCCTTGTTCCGTGGCTTTTACTGTCCCCCCTGGATTATTGTATTGTATCCAAGCGCACTCACGCGGGACGGGTGTGGATGGGATGGCGTCGCGGTCGCTACCTGCTAGGCATTGACCCTTTCGCTCATTGTTTTGTCGTGGACTCCCTGGATCAGGGTGGGAGCAGGAAACAAGATGGTTTCCGATCCTATCGTCTAAGTGGCGGATCGAGCCACACCTAGCTTTCGAGCCTGCTAGAGCTTCACGCTCGCAGCTTCAGCGAGAGCTCACGGCGCGCGGCGGACCAGGAGAGCAGCGTGGCGGCCGCCGGAGAGCGCAGCGCAGGGGGTGGAAGCGATGGACGGCGGCGGTGGCGTCCCCGTGCGGTGGCCGTTGGATATAGAGAGTGCGGCCACGATGCGACCTGACGTTTTGATTCCTTCCATGCTTCGTACGGCATCAAGGCATTCGAGCTGGTTAAGTGCTGCATTGCAATTTCATACATGAATACATTCATGATCAGGACTTGTAATCTTGAAGCTGCGGCGGCAGCATCTTCCTTCTCCGCTTGTTCAAGCTTGGTGCTCACGCCGCCGCCACTGCAAGCACCCAATTCTGCTCCGATTCGAACGAAAACAAGGAAGGAGACGAGATGGATGATAGATGGAGGGCCGCGGCGGCGGCGGCGGCCATGGAACTCCTTGCCCGCGAGCTCCGGTCCAGTTGCCGCACGTATGGCTGAGGCCCTGCGGCTCCACATTTCACTCGGTGATTCGATGACTTAGCGCAGGCGGGCGTTGCAGCTGGACGCCGCTCTGTTAGGATACAGATGGGATCGGGAACAGAGGAAGATCTCAGCAGAATTGGAGAGAGAGATGGCAGGACGAGGACAGCTTAGAACGAGACGAGAGTTTTTTTCGTCTTATACAAGTTGATTCCTCTCTCTCTCTCTCCCGATGCTCACGTTTAATACACAGCGCATAGCGCTTACCCGTCTCACGTACACCGCTACACATGCCAGCTAGACGGCCCATTCATCTCCCATGACGCGGCTGCTGGGTCGGCGCGTGCGCTGCCCACGACGAGGCCCATCAGGCGCGGCGTCTTCACTTGGAGTAGTTGCCGTGCCGTCAGCCGTGCTGACACTCCCCCCCCTCCAAAAGAACCTGCTGGTCCCCAAGCAGGTGCACGCGGGAAGCGGCGCTGAAGCTCCTCCAAGTGCTCCCAAGTAGCCAATGAAGCCGGCCACCCGGACCACTAAATCAGGGCCTCAGTGCGAGGAGTACCACCACCAGAAGACAACCTGCGTTGAAGAAAAGCCACGGGCACCTGATAGGAATCAGAGGAGCCAGGAACCTGTGGAGTCACCTGGTGTGTTGCAGAAACTGCTCTCTTAAGCTGGGACACATGGAACACCGGATGGATGGCGGCTGAAGGAGGTAGTTGTAGTTTATAAGCGACAGCCCCAATCTTGGCGATGATCTTGAAAGGGCCAAAGAATTTGAAAGCTAACTTTTGATTTGCCCGAGGAGCGAGGGAAGACTGAACATACGGTTGCAGTTTGAGGAACACTTGATCACCCACTACAAAAACTCGATCTGAACGATTCTTGTCAGCCTGCCGCTTCATCCTGTCTTGAGCTCGAGACAGATGTTGTTTGATAACAGCCTGCATGAGCTCACGTTCTTGAAGCCAAGAGTTCAGGTCAGTAACTGGCTGAGCATCCGAAGGAGAAATACCAAAAATTCTGGGTGCATGACCATACAAAACCTCAAAAGGAGACTTGGGCAGCGCTGAATGCTAGCTAGTGTTATACCAGAACTCAGCAAGGTGGAGCCACTTAAACCATTGCTTCGGGCAGGCATGAACAAAGCAGCGAAGGAAAGTTTCCATGCACTGATTTACACGTTCGGTTTGGCCATCGGTTTGAGGGTGATAGGAAGTACTCATTAACAACTGAACACCAACCAACTTGAACAGTTCTTGCCACAGTTGACTTGTGAACACTCGGTCTCTGTCAGACACAATAGCCATAGGCATGCCATGCAATTTATAGATGTGACTCATGAATAACTTGGCAACCGAAGCAGCAGTGAAAGGATGAGCAAGAGCAATAAAATGGATGTACTTCGAGAATTTATCAACCACCGCTAGGATGGTGTCTGTGCTGCAAGACTTGGGCAACCCTTCAACAAAATCTAGTGAAATGACTTGCCAAGCTCCTTCTGGTACTGGCAGAGGCTGAAGCAACCCTGGATATTTGGCTCGATCAGATTTGGCCAACCCTAGATATTTGGCTCGATCAGGTTTGGCCTGCTGGCAAATCTGACAGGAAGCCACAAAAGTATGCACCATAGTTTTTATTCCCTTCCACGAAAAGTATTGCTTGAGTCTTCGTAAGGTTACAAGTACACCAGAATGCCCTCCAAGAGGAGAACTGTGCATTACTTCAATAATTCTGTGCTGTAACTCAGGGGCAGAATCCAACCATACCTTGTTGTTCCATCTGAGCAAGCCATCTCTGAAAGAAAAGTTAGGGACAGCTTGGGGGTCCACTGACAGCTTAGCGATCAGATCAGTAGCCACAGCATCAGACTGATAACTACGTACAATCTCAGCCGCCCACTTAGGAGATGCAATAGACATGGAATTGAGCTCCTGGTCATCATGAGATCTTCTAGATAGGACATCAGCCACACCATTCTCACACCCTTTCTTATAAATAATTTTGTACTGTAAACCCAACAACTTGGTAAACAACTTTTGTTGCCACGGAGTATTCAGCCTCTGTTCATTAAGATGCACCAAACTTTTCTGATCAGTGTAGATGACAAATTCAGCTTGTTGGAGGTAAGATCTCCACTGGTCCACAGCAATGACTATTTTTTCATATGTTGATAAGCCTTGTGTCTTGGGGCCCAATGGCCTACTGATGAAGGCTAAGGAATGACCTTTTTGCAACAGCACAGCTCCCACACCTAGCTTAGATGCATCAGTCTCAAGACAAAATGGCAGGGAAAAATCTGGCATAACCAGCACAGGAGCAGTGATGAGAGCTTGTTTCAGAGCTTGAAAAGAAGCAGTATGAGCAGGTTTCCACACAAACAATGCATTTTTCTTAAGGAGTTCAGTAAGTGGCTTTGCAATGATGGCAAAATGGCGGACAAACTTTCTATAGTACCCGGCCAATCCCAGAAAACTCCTTAATTCCATTACTGATGCTGGTTGAGGCCAAAAATTGACAGCTTCCACTTTGGCAGGATCTGTAGCCACACCATGAGAACTGATAATGTGGCCCAAGTAGGAAATTTGCTGCTGAGCAAAAGAGCACCTAGATAATTTCACAGCCCATTGATCTTTGGCCAAAAGCTGAAAAACCTGCCGCAGATGGACCAAATGTTCTTCCAGGTCTCACTATACACTAAGATGTCATCAAAAAATACTAACACACACTTCCTCAACAATGGTGCAAGTGTTGTGTTCATTGCTCCTTGGAATGTCCCTGGAGCTCCACAGAGACCAAAAGGCGTCACTTTAAATTCAAAATGACCAAAATGTGTCTGAAATGCTGTCTTAAACTCTTCTCCATTCTTAAGCCTGATCTGATGATATCCAGAATTCAAATCCAAGGAAGAGAACCACTTGGCTTTTGCTAATTCATCCATTAATTCATCAAACACAGGAATAGGAAATCTACTCTTCAATGTGAGAGCATTAAGGTACCTGTAGTCAACACAGAACCTCCAGGTCCCATCCTTCTTCCTGACCAGCAATATTGGAGAAGAAAAAGCACTAGTATTGGTTGAATAATTCCTTTAGCAAGCATGTCTGCTACTTGTTTCTCAATCTCATCCTCGAGTGCAGGAGGGTACCTATAGGGCCGAATATGGACAGGCTTAGCACCAGGAACTAGAGGTATCACATGATCACAATGTCTTTGTGGTGGCATGGAAGATAATGGCTCAAACAGAGATTCAAATTCTGCAAGCAATGTAGCAATATCAGGATGGTCAGAGCAGACAGAGCTGAGTGGGGTGTTCATAATACTGCATACATGCACCACAACCTCATCTGGCAAACTAGGCATAACTCCTTGGAGAAAAGCAGTAGCTCCCTGATATGGTATTGCCATCCATTTTTGCTGCCAATGTACCTTCATGGGGCTGAATTCTTCAAGCCAGTCCATACCAAGAATTATGTCAAAATGATGTAACTGCAACACCTTCAGATCAGAAGTGAAACTGTAGTCCCCCACAGACCAGACAACATTAGATAGCTTGCTGGAACACTGTAACACACTGCCGTTAGCAACCTGCACGTTCACAGGAGTGGACAAGCTCTCAACACTAGAAAGTTGTGAAGCAATTCTATGGCTGACAAAAGTGTTAGAGCTTCCAGAGTCGACCAATACCAACACCTCCTGCCCCTGAATGGACCCTTGCAACTTCATTGTTTTGGGTCCTTCAAGACCTTGGAGTGCATCTTGGGACACAGCTAAGAACAACTACTCTGAAGGATCTGAATGAACCTCCAATTCATCAACTGATTCCAAATTAAATAGCTCCAGAAGCTCCTGCACAGCATGCAACTGCACAGTTGGGGCACACACATGTTCTCTATTCCACTTTTCTGCACATTTCAAACAAAGACCCTTGGCTCGGCGATAAGACCTGAGAGCAGCCAAACGTTGCTCAGGGGTTTTGCCTTCACACAGTTGCTTTTCATCAGGAAGCACAGGTGTAGCACGCTTGTCAGCTGCCAGAGGAGGCGCTGGTAAAGGATGGGGCCCCTTGGGTACAACTCTTGATGGGTTTGCATATTCCAGCTTCTTGACTTCACGATGCTTAGTCGTGTCAGTCACCTCTTCCTGCAACATGGTGAGAGAAGCAGCAGTATCGAAATCAACTAGACGATGAAGGGCAACGACAGAACGAATGTCGTGCCACAAGCCATCAACAAAACGCATAGCATAATAAACTGGTTCACTTACATGACCATAAGCAATCAGCTGGTCGACTAGCTCAGAAAACCGACTCACATATTCAGGAACTGTGGTAGTTTGCCTAATGTGGAACAATTGGCGGATCAGTAATTCCTTCTGATCACGCCCAAATCGCTCCAACAGTCTCTTACTAAACTCTGACCAACTAGCAGATTTCATAGAGGACTCAACCGACTGGTACCAGCGCGCAGCAGCCCCATTAAAATACATGGACGCGACTGGGATCCAAGCAACAGACTCAACATGGTACATCTCAAAATACGTCTCACAACGAGATAACCAGAGCTTAGGATTTTCGCCCTCAAAACTAGGAAAATTAATCTTAGGCGATTTCCCAGTTACTGAAACTCGAACCAGAGAAATTACTGATGCGTGAACCCGAATGCTCAGTGAAAGTACGCGCACGAGGGGGGTGGGGAGATGATTGGTCATACGCACCCTTGACCGGGGGATGAACTAGGGCGGTGACAACCCCATATCCATCCTCCCGGTGAAACGAATCGACGTGTGCCCGCTGGGCCTGTCGACGGAAGTTCCAGCAGGTGGGCGGCCGGCCGTCAACAAATCTGGAGCCGGAATTAAGCCAAGGTCGCCGGGGGCAGGGACGCGAACGGCGCGCTCCCAGTGCTTGGTGAGCTTGCCTACCTCCAGCTTGAGGTCGTCGACGGCTCCCTCGATTTCCGTCCTCCATTCTTCGAGCGCGGCGGCGACAGACTCGATCGCGGTGACGCGCGCATCCTTGAGGGCCTCCGCCGCAATGAGGCGCTGCTCCCACTTGTTGTCGTTGTCGAGGAAGCGCTGCTCGATGATGCGGTTCTGCTTCGTGAACTGCTTTTGAATTTCATCGAGGATGAGCTTGGTTTCAGAACTCATGGCTCCCAGTTTCTGCTGAAATCGAGTATAGTGGTGATGGGGATTTGGATCCAGGATGGGTGTCTCTGATACCAGATGTTAGGATACAGATCGGATCGGGAACAGAGGAAGATATCAGCAGAATTGGAGAGAGAGAGAGATGGCAGGACGAGGATAGCTTAGAATGAGAAGAGAGTTTGTTTCGTTTGATACAAGTTGATTCCTCTCTCTCTCCCGATGCTCACGTTTAATACACAGCGCATAGCGCTCACCCGTCTCACGCACACCGCTACACATGCCAGCTAGACGGCCCATTCATCTCCCGTGACGCGGCTGCTGGGTCGGCGCGTGCGCAGCCCACGACGAGGCCCATCAGGCGCGGCGTCTTCACTTGGAGTAGTTGTCGTGCCGTTAGCCGTGCTGACACGCTCGCTTGCAGAGTTGCAGGAGAAGCTGCGCGCGCTGCAAAGGGATGAACGTTCCAAGAGCAAGCGGTGGTGGCGAGGAGACGCTACGGAATGCGAAAGCGGACAAGTGAATTGAGCTTGTACAGGAGGCAGAGCGGACAAGTGACAAGTGATTGGTTACTTGGCTATTTCTCGTCCTGGCCAGGAGTTATGCATGGCCAGCCTAAAGCCAGCCTTATATAGTATTTTGTGAATTTATTTGGTTGGATGCATATCTTATCTTGACCCGCATAAGATTTTATTTGAATAGCTACATTGCTCATTAGGTTGCACCGTTGTAGCTAGATTGGGATCAAAACTTGACCAGCCGAAGCGTTGTGCAACCTGCACAACCGGAGACGAGCCTCATTTACATTTCCCACTATGCAGATCTTACTGGGCAATTTGCACAACCTAAGTCTGGCTAACGGACCTATTCAAGCTACCAAACATCCAAACATGCACTTTGCAGTCCTGGGTAGTCCCTTATGCAGCATACCAGTCACGATACAGACTGGTAGGCAACAAACAGCGAACAAGTTTCAGTTAAAGCACATCCCCTTTGTTTCTTCACTGTCAGATGTTAGCATGCAGGAGCGCACTGTCAGATAACGTTCAAGCAATTTTTCTGGTTCCTACAGTGATAACTGCCTAACTGGATAGATGGAGCTGTCTTTGCCGATTAAAGGTGCCTAAATCATGACATGTTCTTGCAGTTGCAGCTTGTGGACTCTGACAAAGCTTATACAGGTTGCCTGACAGACTGAAATCGGAAGAGCCCAATTCTACAGCACAAACCAGAACTTGAAATTCAGAGAATCAGAGTGCTCTCAAGTTTTTTATGCGAGCTGATAGCATCGAGTCCGTCAGGTTTTACATTTGAGCAAATCATTGTACTGGCATGAGATCATCACCAAGTTGACTGATACACAAAGATTTTAAGAAACTGATGATTAGAAAAAAGAACAATGTACGTCCACCACGTGCTGAGACGCTTTGCCCATCAAACATTTACAGGTGATACTGTCCACCTATGCCGGACGATGCGGCAGAGCCCACAGCGGCGACGCGGTCACCATAATAAAAAGGCCCCCCATTGGTTTATCAGTCAGCAGAGGCACCACGGGTACACGAAGCTGGATGCACGCGGCTGCTAGGAGACGGCGAGGCTCGGGAACGATGCCCTCCGCGCAGCGCCGCGGAGTCGCTGCCGGCAAGGCGGGGAGGTGAGGCTCCGGCGAGAGCAGAGGTGGTGCTAGAGGCTCCGGGGACGAACGCCGATGAAGGCGTAGACCTTTCACCTGGCCGTGCTACGGGGGCGATGGCACTGGATTGAATGAAACACTTCAGCGAAAATGCTAAAGTAACAGCCGCAATTTATCTTACATCAATGTTTGCAGCAATCACATACTGCCACCATAATATTCCACGGCGATGAATCAACAGCTTAACTAATAGAATCCTCTAAACTAGTTCAAGGCTGAACTCACCAACTTTTTTTTAATTACACAGTATAATTCAGACACTCACAACACACGTACACTCACCTATATGAACACACGTACGCAAATCCTACATAAGCATCTTCAAAGACCGAGCCGGCAAATCCTCGAGATTGACGAAGTCACCGTAGACGTCTCGCTGTCGACGGGAACGTCGCCTACCACTGAAAGCACAAATCCGTTAAATCCTAAAAAATTCGCTCCCACGAAAAATCAAATCCAGAATCTAAGATGCTACTGAGCCTTTTATAACCATCATTATACCCCTCTCGCGGCTGAACTCAGCAACTAATAGAGCTTACGACGTTTCTTGCTTCACGAAACCTTCAGAGGCTTCACGGGCCCCACTAGCTTCCGTGGTCAACAACTTCAATTTTTCTACTGTATCAGCCAGAACTTCACGGCCGTCACCATCTCCATGTAGATGGCCACGGAAGTTCGCTTCAGAAGTATACCGTCATAATCTGATCCATGAGTCTTCAACTTTAATAGCTCATCTTCTCAAAAGTCCTGAAATAAACAAGCCACTGACCAGTTATACTCCATTGAGCTTCCATCAGATACATATAGTGAGAACCAGAGAACAATTACTACTTACCAGCTCCCGATCATCATGTGGTATATCATCTTCAGGAATACATAAAATCTTCAAAGCTGTTGCAAGTTTCATTGGACTGTATCCCTTACATTCAATGCCAGATATTTCCTCAAGCCAGTCACCACAATTAGTCAAGAATCCAGAATGCTTGGTCTCGTATAACTCACAATCATACAAGATACAAGCATACTCAATGATCTGTTCATTAACCTGGATATAAGGAGCATCACATTATCACTAACAGAAACATGCAAATCATAACAGTGGCAATTAAAGGGCTCACGACACAAACTACTGGAAATCATAACAGTGGATGGAAAGCACAAAGCAATATATCATGGGAAAGGATCGGAGAAGGTGATCTCACCATCTCTGGTGTGACAACAATACCATGACGCGTGAGGACTGTTTCCATCCCCAAACTCATCTGAAGGCGTTCCTCTTTGCTAAGCTCAGAATCTTCATCAGGCACTAAACTCTTCATGAGATTTTTTATGCCCCAGATGACTTCCATCACAGTATCATCATACAGGCAGGGTACTTCTGCTAAAATAAACAGCATACATTGCTAAAATTATTCACAGGCACAAGTAAAGATGGGAGTTTGTTTTTTAAACTCACCAGCTGTGATTCAATTATGATTTTGTGCTCAAGCTTTCCAACTGCTAGCAGTTGGCCAGGGACATGCCACCTGCGGATGTTGCTCACATGTTGCGCTTTCACAAAAATGTTATTTTTGGGCACGACTGCACCACCATCACAGTCATATGCTTTGCAGACAGAATTATGGTAAATAATTTGGAGTTTTTTTAAGTAGTAGCAAACAACCAAAAACCACTGTGTTCAATAAAAAATAATACAAAAGAAAATGGCAATCATTATGATGCAGGTAACATCTCTGTTAAAATGGCAACATAAAGGCATAGATCAGAAGGAAAGAAAGGTGTACTGACATCATGTGCCATATAATCCTTGACAAAGTTTGCCCAGATGTTCTGTAGGAGACACAACAAATCAAGAAAATTAGGCCAATGACAAGGGAATATCAACTGAGCAAGCAAGTACATCAGTAGAACGAAGAAAGAATAAGCAAGTACCTCCTTGGCGTTGGGTAGGAACAGCTGAACGCCATCAAATCTGAAAATGGCAAAGCCAGAGGGCGTTTCAAACAACAGTAAGATCAAACCACGATTCCCCAACCGGTGAACTGCAAACACAGAAGTCAATCAACTTAGGCAATCAGGGTTTACCAAGGAAAAAGATAACTGCCCATTCAAACATCAAGCGTGAAGTAAGCCATATATCAGAGGCCCCATACAACATAACCACAACCTTCCTGACGACCGACACAGCTCTAGAAATACAATGGAATTTCCTAATCCCAGACAACACCCCTCGACTTGCGCAAAACCCCTCCCCGGCCTTTGGCAGGAACAGTCGGACGCTAAGGCTTATCTAGCTGGTGAAGATGCTCTGCTCTAGGCTAAGAGGTTCCAGGTTCCAATCCTGGTATAAGCAGTTTTTTTAATTTATTTTTACATTTTTTAGTTTTTTCTGCAGCACTCGGCTCCACTTAAACTAATATTGCCTAATAACAAAATGTAGATCCATAGAACATGATAGTTTTATAGACAAAACGTTAGCCAACATTTTTTATAGATAAAATGTAGATCCACGGAACACTAATAAAAATATTAGCCAATATTTTTATAGACAAAAATGGCCAAAATGCAAAAAATTCGGCGCCACAGCCCTACAGCGGATCCACAGTTCAAGAAACACCACGGAATCCCCGTGATCCCGGACAGCCGCACCACAGCCCTCCTGCCAACCCGCGGAAGCCCCGTGATCCCGTACAATATCCCCCACCCCCACCTCAAACCGTAACCTAGGATTCTAGTTATGACCTAAGGCCCCGTGCACTACTAAAAGCAAGGGTCTACTGTAGGGGTTCGTCTGTTGTCTTCGCTACGCCATCAAATTTTGCCTTCCAGCGTGGTTGGGGTTGGGACTGCGGGCATTCGGTCTAACTGAACTGATCGATTCCTCGGCTTTCGGTTGTCTAGATCTTGGAACCAATTGGTTTCTACAAATTACCAAGACCGAGCGAATTCGGTCTCGGTTAGTTCGGTTCGGTCTCGGCCATGAATCATGATCGGACCAACCGAACTGTCGGTGACACATCAAAGAAAAAAAATCGAAAATCACCGATTTAATGGCCAAATGAACACAAATCGATAAAGATGGACAAATCGGCACAAATTGAACACATATCAGCACAGATAGAACACAGCTACACAGATCGAGTCCTTGTATCGTCGCCGCCGTCGCTGGGGCTTCCTCACCGGCCACCGCAGGAACGGACAGCATCGTTGGGGGGGCCAAGGCCAAGGGCGCGGCTCACCAAGATGGGAGACGGCAGCGCGCCCAGACGTCACCATCGGAGAGGAAACCGTGAGCAGCTAGGGGAGGGTACAGCTCACTGCTAGGGACAAGGAGGGAGCGGGCCGGCCGACATGGCGTTGCCGTGCACCAGAGCAGGAGATTGGATCGCATCTGTGAGCTAGAGGGGGAGGAACGGAGAGACCGAGAGAGCTAGGAGAGGGATGCGGCGCGACTTGGGAGGAGGATGGCGACGGGTGAGAGGCTCACCTATACGGGTGATCTCCGATTTGGGAGGGCTAGCCGGAGCAGCATCAGAAGAACGCCCTTGACGCTTCCTGCCTTTCCGCCCCATCGAGATCCACAGATCCAGATTGCGAGAGCCGAGAGGTTGAAGAGGTTTGTGGCCGGGTCGACTAGGGTTGGGGTTTCGAGGGCCAGGGGCACCGGTCACGCCTCCTCGGCATCTTTTTCCAGCGGATGGGTTTCGGCAGGAAGAAGATGATGAAGGCACGGGGGAAGCAGCACTCCTCCGCCTTCGCGCCCGCCTTCCTGGCGGCGCCGGGGTCGCCGCTCGGCCCCGGGGAGCGCGCCCTCACCGCCTTCGTCGAGGACGACGACGGCACCTTCAACTACGCCCAGCCCCTGGCGGCGCGCCGCGGCATCGTCCTCATGCGCCTCGTCCCCCGCGGCCCCGCGACTGCTTCGAGAGGACGGAGACCACCGGCGGCCTCGTCGTCGGCCTCTGCAACCCATTGACCGGCGAGAGCCACGTCGCCCCGCCGCTAGAGTGCTGCACCTGCCTCGGCCGGCATGTGAACGGCTACGCCATCCTCACCGCCGCTGACTGCAACGTCAACGAGCGGCCATCGTCATCGGGACGCTTCGCGTTCTCGCGGCTGCTCCTCACCGGCCACCACCAGGACGACCGTCACCTCCACCTCCACTCGTACTCCGGCGCCACGCGCAGCTGGAGCGCGCGCGCCACGTGCCTCCACAGCGACCAATTCCGCATGGCGGGGGCGGACGCCGCCGTCGTCCACCGGGGCGCGGCGCACTGGCTGTACTTCGACGTTCGCAGACCCCAAGACGCTAGGTACGACCTGTACGTGCTCCGCGGGGAGGTGAGCTCGGCGTGCGTCTCCATGACAAAGCTCCCCGCCATTGCCGGCTGGTCGCCGTTCCTGTGCGTCAGCGGAGACGCCAGGCTTTCCATTACTAGCGTGCATGCCATGCGCGTGGAAGTTTGGACCCAGCAACACGGAGACGACGACTACGACGCTGATCCGCCAGCGGCGTGGCTCCGAACTCATTCGATCCGGATACCACCTGCACAGCGGTTGGTGGGCTACTCCTTGTTGTTTCACGTCAACAAGGGCGCAATGCTTGCGGTGTACAATGGCGATGGTGCGGTGTTCGTCGTCGACATCGAGAGGAAGGTGGTAGAGAAGGTCATAGACTGCTCCCCACGCCTTGGATATTACAGCTGCGTGCCGTACGAGATGGATTTGCCCAGGTTCTTCCTGTTACAGCTTGGTCGTAAATAGAGGCAGAGGTTTATTATTAGTATTTACAATTTATTAGTATACATGATCAATGCTGTAAAATTGGGTGGCTTTAATTTCTTTGAAGCCAAACTACATACAAATTTAATTTGGCTTGATGCGTGCAATCTGAGAAGTACTCCATTCAATTAAACGCTACTCCTACAAACAGCAACGCTCGTCCCAGGTGCCTGCATCTTCATTCTTAAAAAAAAACTCGACCGGGTAGGCTATGATGACCCCAGCCGTTTTTCATTAAGAGGAAACCTGCATCTTTGTTCTTAACTGAGATGACTAGTACCTACATCTGTTGAGCAAGAAAGAAACAAACGATGCTGTTAAAAACACGCTTCTTACGATTCCAACGACTGAAATTCGGCAATTGCTCAGTTGATGGTGCGGAAATAGTCGCTGCCCTTTTCTTCTCCTACGCCGTGTACATACAGTCCTGCCGATCCCATCTTCGATTCGGATCCCTTTTTCTGCGCGATATTCAGACGGCGTTTTGTTCCTCAAATTTCGTGGGGATATATATATATTTAGACAACACACGCCCATCGCCCAAATCCCTAGATGCAAATTGTTCTCCACCCCTGCACGCACGCAGCCAGGGCTTACCGGGACGATCGATCATGGCGGCGGCGGCTCCGGCTACCAAGAAACCGACAGGCGCAGACGGCATCGGGGCCTTACCGAAGGAACTCCTCTTCGAGGTCTTCTCCCGCGTGGGCAGCGTCAAAGATCTCTTCCTATTCGCCGTGACATGCCGGCGGTGGCTGCGCCGCTTCACCGACCCGGCCTTCCTCCGCGGGCTCTGTCCGGACCCGGGCCAGGGGCACCGCTCGCGCCTCCTCGGCTTCTTCTTCCAGTCGACGAGATTCGTGCGCAGTGTCAGGATGATGAATATGCGGATGACCCAGCGCACCTCCGTCTCCGCGCCCACGTTCCGGCCGGCGCCGGGGTCGCCGCTTGGCCCCACGGATCGTGCCCTCACCTCCTTGGTCGCCGACGACGACGGCACCTTCAACTACGCCGAGCCCCTCGCGGCGCGCCGCGGCGTCGTCCTGATGCAGCTCGTGCCCCGGACCTTCGACCTCCATCCGATGACCCACACCAGCAGCAGCCACCTCCTCCTCGGCCTCTGCAACCCTATCACCGGCGAACGCCACGTTCCCCCGCCTATCCGCTTCGGCCGCTACGGGGTGTGCGGCTACGCCATCGTCACGGCCGCCGACGGCTACCTCGACGGGGAGCAGCGGCGGCCGTCGCCGTCGTCGTCAGGGCGCTCCACGTTCTCGCAGTTGCTCCTCATCGCCTATCGACGCGGTGACTCCGGCTCCAAGCGGTATCTCCACTCGTACTCCGCCGCCGCGGGCACCTGGAGCGCGCCCACCGTGTGCCTGGACGGCCACGGCTTCGATCTGGCGGGGGAGGGATCCGCCGCCGTTCACCGGGGCTCGGCGCACTGGCTGTGCATCGATCGCGCGGCTAGAACGCTCGCGCCACGGGATGATCATTTCCTGTACATGCTCAGCGCGGAGCTGGGCGGCACGGCGCGCGTCTCCCTGACGAAGCTCCACCTCCGCGCCGGAGGCAAGCCGCACCTCTGCGTCGGCGGAGACGTCAAGCTCTCGATCGCCTGCGTGTACCCCGTGCACGTGACCGTCTGGACCCAGCAAGACGGGGACGGAGGCGACGCGTGGCTCCGCACTCGGGTGATCCGGATGCCAGCGCCGGCACTGGACCCGAACGGCCTCCAGCGCGAAGAGGAGTGGTTCGAGTTCAACAGGGGATCGATGCTCGTGCTGTACAGGGGCGGCGGCACCTTCGTCGTCGACCTCAGGAAGGGGGTGATGGAGAAGGTCATGGACTGCTCTCCGCGCCAGTTCATTGATAGATGGTACCATAGGTATGTGCCGTACGAGATGGACTTGGTGGAGTTCTTCGTGTCCTGTCTTGGTGGTCTATGCAGAGGATAACCACACATGTTACGCGCTGAAAAAAAAAAAGAAATATCATCTGGTGTCGTGATTTTCCGCTGTTAAGCAAGTTTACTTTCGACAACAATGTACTACATCGACCGGATTGTATGAAAGGTTTCGACTCTATCGTCTTGATAAACTATATCGCAAATAATGTGATGTAATGTAATTTTTTTACAAAAAATAATATCAGATGATTGCGTATTTATTAGTTTTTCCAGGTGAAGAATTATCGATTTATTTCGTGCAGTATAAAGTAAGTTTGCACGCAATTAGAAAGATCTATTTATTATGCCTCACCTGCTTAGAAGCAACATGAGACGTGTACTCGATTGCGTTCATGAACACCAATAGGCTATAATAGAAGAAAGCCCGTTACTGCTAGCCTGCTATGACGAGGCCCACGGGCTCAAACTAAACGGGTCAGTAGATGACTATGTTGGGCTCCACGAACGGCCCAGTTTTTCCTCTCGTACTTCGGAACCCAAAATTCTTCGACTGTTCTCTCCTCCCTCTCCTACTTTGGACTTTGGAGTATGTAAGCAACAACTATCGTCGATCCCTCATCCCTCTCCGAAAAAAAAAACAACCGTCGATCACTCGATCCAGCCAAAACCTAGCCGAGATGGAATTCAAGTGCTGAGGATTAAGATTGGCATGGGCCATGGCATCGTGACCTCACAGATACAAGCTACGATCTGCCTGATGGACGTAGTCGCTCGTCAGAAAACCATGCCGGCCTCGCACTACCTGACCAGCCGAAGAGAATGGCGAAAGGGACCAAAAGGCGCGGTAGCATCGCCAGTGCCCACGGCACCGCCTGAGAAAACAACAATACTACTTGCGTGTATGCGCTGCGATCTTCTCTTTTGGCACGCATGGACTTTCCGGGGTTCAGAATAATCCTCTTTTCCCCAAGCTTTCCAGAACAGAAAAACTCGAAAGGGCGCCGGAAGTGGACTGGTTTGCCGTCTCACGACGATGGATATTGGGCGTCGACCCGTTCTCTGCTAATAAAACGAACTCCGTGAGAGAAAATTGTTGCAGCTTTTTTTTTGTTTGTTTTTCTGGAACGAACTTGTTGCGGCACCACTGACAGAGCTGCCTGCATGAAAAATTCTTGGTCCCTTTGACTGGAATTGCTCAAGTGTCGCATACTTCCACCAATGGACAAAGCTAACTGGACCGGCCGACATTGGCGCCGCACGACCAAGCCTGAGAGTTTTTTTTTCTGAAAATCTTTTGTAGTGGCACCATAGATTAGAGGGTGATGGTTACCTGCACTGCACAAAGTATTTATAAGAATTATGCGGGCTTTAATCTGGTCAAATTTCACGTCTTCTATAAAGCCCTTGGGACTTAGCTGATTCACTGATCTGTGACATGTCCAACTGTCAGAGTCCCGGGCATGAGCGCCTCCTTCAGTTTGTGGCTCGGGGTTGGTTATCACAACAAGTGAAGAACAACCAACCCATGTATGGTTCACATTATTGTTTGCCAAAAAGAAGGCCCTCACGTTGTTCTCCGTGCCTGCTTTTCCCTCGGAGTCCTGTGAAAAGGACGTGTTCTGGTGTGAGATGAAATCCGGGGAGATGGCTCACGGCTGCCGCTTTGAGGCTGATCCGGCCGGTGTTGTCAAAAGGTCACCAGGTTAAGGAAACAAGACGCGAGCGACACGTGGCTGCCGCCAACCCGAGAGAAAACATCACGCTGACCTTGGATCATCCATTCATCTGATTGCTTGGTATGATTTCCCTGCAGCTTGATGCATGGTCGCATGGAGCTGCCTATTTGTCTCTGAATTCTGAATGGTCCCAAACATTCAGAGAAAGGGATCAGGGCACTTGTCCACCGCTCCCTAGAGCTGCTATTTCCTGATAAAGGGTGCATTTTTTTAGTGTGCCATTCATATGTGTCGACTGACAGCCGGTAGCAAACGGGCGTCCCGTTTGTGGAAGAAGGAGCAAAAAGTGCAGGCATGGCTGTAGAACACGGTGAAAAGGATCTCTCTCTCTCCCTCTCTCTCTCTCACACACATACACAATGAATATTGATGCAGCATTGGCTGATTGGCACCTGAAGGAAATATTTGATTCTTCTTATTTACTAGAAAGTCCCATATTTCATGTGGTCGGATTGTAGTTGATACAGACTTTAGTTCATGCACAGAGTAGTAATTATTGTATATATAGGTGTCATGGTGTTGACGCCGGATTTTGACACGTGCTGAATCGGCGTCAGGAAAGGAAGAGACTGGCCGATGCGGCAGATTTAAAGGCTACAGTTGGGAATCGGCCGATTGAGGCTACAGTTAGGTATCGGTCGATTGGCGATGCAACTTGCGCCAACAGATAAGGGATGAAGCCAATGGAATCCCAACAGAGGATCCCGGTCAAAGATGACCTGACGTTAGTCAAAGAATGACGCCGACTCGGTCGTGAAGCAATGGAAAGAGTCCAGATTGGACTAGGAGATGGCGGCAGAAGATTCTGCGGGAGCCCGTTTCCTTTAGGAAAGTATTATAGATATAGTAGTTTTTTTATTTAAATCAAGTTTGTAACGGATCGTAATAGATCAGGAATCTTAGTCCTAGGGTATAAATAGGAGCAGTCAGGATTTTGTAGAGGATCATCAATCAATCAACACAAATAATCTACTTTTTCATATTTACTTTCAAGTCGGCGACTTCGCCAATACTTCTTTTTTTCTTTCACGAGTTCGTACGGATTGGCAGGGCTGCATCGACACGATCTCCGGCCAATTGGTAGGTTCCGTTTATCGAATAACATCTAAGCTTTAACTTCGGGCGCATCGCCGTTGTTTCGTTTAGATTTATTCACCAGTTATCGATATTTACTAGAATTATAGGTTTTACCTATTGTTCTAGTTTTATCACCAGTTATCCAGCTTGAGATTGAATTATCGGCTTCATCATTGTTTCTTTTGTTTACCATCGTATAGCCGATTAGATCTATTTCAAGTGTTGCATCTGTAATAATTGTTTAAGTTACCCCAATAGTCTCTTAGCAATTGTTACGTGATTATCGGCTGATCCATAGCCGGTCATCTTCATAGCAAATCGGCCGATTCGCTAATACGCTTTTCGGGACAGATCGGAACTTCAGCCGATCGGAACCCCAGAATTTAATACGTTTATTTCCTTGTCAATCAACAGGTCAGATTGACTGGCACGCCGCGCGAACCGCACCAGGGCAATCACCCGAACAGGAGTTAAGCAGATTCTCCCGGGTCGTGTGTCCGACGCTGAAGGTCATCGGCCGATTCCCGACCGATTTTTAGCGCCAACACATGGTGTGCAGCCCCTTGTTGTAATTGGTATATATTTTGGACTGTCCATTTTAGTAAAATATTATTTTTGTATGAAAATGGAACTATCTTTTTTTTTATTATATTTAGTGTTTTTGGTTATAGTATTTTTTGTTATCATTTATTTTAAAAGTTTGCTTTGTAGCAAAGTTTTAGGTTTTAAAATTTTGAGCATTTTTTTATTTAAAACTTTTTTGACGTAAATATGTTTCGGTGTCTGAATCGTAGGTAGAATGGATATTACGTAAATATTTATGTAGATGAATTTTAAAAGTGTTTTGAATTTAAAATTATATTGTATAATGAATCTATAAATTTTAAATTTTGAGCAACTTTTGTATTGAACACTTTTTAATTTGAAGACGTTTTGATGTCCATATTGTAGGTACGACGGATTGCGAAAGCGTTTTGGATTTTAAAATTTGCTCTATAACGAATTTTTAGTTTTTGAATTTTTGATCAAATTCTATATTGAATAACTTTTGATTTGAACATTTTGGTGTTCAAATTGTACGTATAATATTGCTCGTGTAGAAGTAACGGATGGGACGGGTCGTGGTTTGATTAAAATCCGAGGGTTTTTGTAAAAATATTTTTGAGAGAGGAATAGGACGGCGGGTTGATTTTCTAAAAACTTAAGGTTTTTCTTGCAAATTGTTCTGAACCGGGAAGGTTGAACTGCGGGTTGATTTTGAGAAAAATTATTAGCTTTTGTGCAAAATTAACTAAGAGAGGAGAGGAGGCTGGACTACGGGTTAACTTCAATAAATATCGAGTGCTTTTTTGCAAAATGATCGGGACTCGCGAGATCCGGCTCCGGCCTATCTGTCCGGCCGACGGCAGAGAACGGGCTGCGACGTGGCCACGCTGCCTGGGCTCTTTCGGTGCAGCTTTCCCTGGTAGACGAGGAGACGACGTGGTAATATCAGTCGATGTCGGTGATTCAGTCCGTGTTCTTGAGTCTTGACACCGCCAGTACGTGCAGGGCAAGCCCTTGGCTTATTGGACTTTTGCAGCAGCAAGGTTGGCAAACACGGAATTCCATTCGTGAGTCTTGACACCTCCAGGGCAGAATCGACAGCTAGTAGGAATATTGTAGGATACTACTACTCATGGAATTATTCTTCCCGGCCCTTTGAACCAAGAAGCTAGCTGGATGGAGTATCGCTACTTCGATTAATTAATGGGCAAAACCAAAACTGTCACCGGGATGGGAGGCCAAGGTTATCGGTTTCCCTGTAACCTTTTTTCCTTCTTAAGTAGCTAGAAAGGAGATTTTTTTTTAACAACAACTATAGATGATCAGTTTCGTAAGTGTGGATTGGTTGGCCTTGAACCTGGTACGGTGGTGCTAAAAAGAGGGGCACATCATGTAATACTTTGGTCGCAGGTCCAAGTCACGAGCTTGAGCGTGCTGTCCAAACCGTGGCGGCGGCGTCAGCTTCACATCGTTTTCCGTGCCCAACGCTTTTCTTCCTCCCGGTCCGATCTCGTGTCTAAAAAGGATCTGTCTATCGTGCTCGCCGTAGTGAGATGAAATGTGGCGGGACGGCTCGTCGCCGCTCGCACTTTGATCAGGTCGACCGGCAGGCATCGTCGTCAAAGGTCACCGGATTAAGGAAACAGGATGTGGGCGACACGTACGTGGCTGCCGCCACAAGCACTGATCTTGATCTGCATGCTGCCTGCGATCCTAAAGCAATCCCTTGATCCCTACCACATGACCGACACGTACGCTACTACGACTCCAATCGCCAGGACGCGTGATGGCGATCATGTGGATACGGCAGAAGAGTCGATAGCACAAGTACATCGCTGCCGTGCAAGTGCGCAGCCTTTCATCTCGAATCGTGACCCGAAACTAACAACCGCGAACGAATCAGTCACGGGCAGGCAGCCCGGTTGCAAAGAAAAGAACAAAAAAAAGGGGAGGCCGGAGCGTGAGTGAGCTTCCCAAATCCCAATCGTCCGGCGAGCTAGCCGGCCGATAACGGCGTGTGACCTCCGATCCCTCTCGGGATCCATGCATGATCCGTCCCAATCCCCGGCCGTGCTTTGGCCCGTGCAACGCGAGCGGCGGTTGGGAGGGTGGCCGGCGGGAGGGCAGCAAGCGAGCGTCGGAACCGGCGGCGCACGCAAAGCAGCAGCAGCAGCAGCAGGAGAGAAAAAGGCAGCCAGGCCATGGCCATCCAATCAAAAGCGCCACCCCCTACCAACCGATAACGCGACGGAAATATCCATCTCCATCCATATATCCATATGTCGCCCGCTCCCCGGCGGCCCACCACCACCACCACCTCACCGTCCGTCGCCCGCCCTGCCTTCCAGGCTAAGCGAGCTACAGCTTCCTCCCTGCCGTGCCCGCCGGGGTTTATATATACCTCCACCACCCAGCACGGCAACACCCATTGCCAAACAACACGACCCTACCACGACCGTCGACCACAGCCTCGACAAGGCTCCGATCCCACGCCCTGCTGCTCCTGCTCGTACATCACACCGAGCCTCCTGTCCGACCACTCCTCCTCTCCTGTTATTCCTACAGCTGCCATAGAATGGAGGTGCACGCGGCGCCGGCGGTGGGGAAGCGGATGTGGAGCTACCTGCGCGCGGTCTTCTTCATGGCGCGCAAGGGCCTGCTCTCCAACAAGCGCAAGCTCCTCCTCGGCATGCACCTCCTCATGAAGCGCCGCAACAAGGCCGTGTCGCGCACCGTCGCCGCCCTCCTCTCCCACCACGGCGGGCACGGCCACCACGGCATCAGTAACGCGCTGCGCCGCCGCGACTACGAGTTCTCCTGCAGCAACAGCCCGGACCCCGCCGCCGCCGGGTTCTCGGCATCCAGGCGCCACCTCGCCTACTTCCCCTGCCTCGGCGCGGTGGACGAGGAGGAGGACGGCCGGTACGGCTCCTCCTCGCCCGCGCCCGTCGGCAGGATCGAGTACTACAACGCCGCGGCCGCATCCCCCGCGCCGTCGTCGCCGGGGCTCCTGCTGCGGGAGCTCGCGCCGGGGGAGCCAGCCGAGGAGTCCTACTGCTGCGCGTCGCCAGCGCTGCTGGGCGGCGGCGACGGCGCATTCTCGGTGCGGGTGTCCAACTACTCGTCGGAGGACGAAGGGGGCGCGGGCGGGCAGGCCGTGGACGACGAGGCGGAGGAGTTCATCCGCCGCTTCTACGAGCAGCTCCGCCGACAGAACACCGTCGCGCTGCTCCCCTACATGCAGGAGTCCGCCGCGTGATCGCGCGCGTGCAAGCAGATGGGCCTGTCATCGATCGGTCGGGTTGATCTTGATTAGTTCTTGGTGATCATCTCGCGCGCGGCATGAACAAGTTTGGATGGATTGCTTGGCGTGCATGCAAGGAATCAATGTACAGCTAGTGCAATGATGCATGTATGTGCATACATATACCATACCATACTCTCTTCGTTCCAAATTGCTGGTCATTTTGACAAATCTAAATCTAAATACATAGTTTTCACCATGCACCTAGATAAACATTATATCTATATACATAGCAAAAATTACGTATCTAGATTTGCAAAAACGACCTAAAATTTAGAACGGAGGGAGTACGTGCCAATATTTTTGCATGTGTGTGTGTGTGTATATATATATGTGGGTGTGTGTGCGCATGCGTATATTGTAATAATGTGAAGAAAAGGAAAGATGTTGATCAGCCCCCATGCTGGTTTTGGTTGCTGGGACGATTGCAGATGCAAGCTGCTGGACATATTTCAGTTAGCTGCATAACACATATTGCATACCCTTTTTTTTCCTCCATCTTTTATGTGTGTTCTTTAATTTGTAAAAATATATAGTATATATGCCATATATAAGATCACATCCATGGATGTAACATATGAGTTTGCAGATCCGGGAATAAAGTATGTTAAGTACAGTGGCTTGCCACCTTCAAGATTTAAAATGTCTTGTTCATCATCATCCGGAAAACTCATGATTTTGTATGGAGTGCTGGATCGGAGAACTATCCCTTGCTTTCTGAAACGAAAGTACTATCTTTTTTCCTTTTTTTTTTTTGAGGTGAAGTACTACCTTTGTTAGTCGTTGAGACAAGCACTGAAGGCAACAGCTGCACTGGGGGCATACATGCATAACACGCATCAACTTGCATTATTAGCAGATCGACGACCCACCGATGAGTCGAGAGATCGAGCTCTTCACATGGTATTACCGCGGAAATGCAAGAAACAAACGTCGGGATTTGGTATGTTCATGTTGACAGGTAATAGCTCAGTTAAGTACCGGTGACTAGTAGTCTTCGCCTTCAACAAAAAGAAAAGAGAGAGTCTGATTAAGTAGTCTCCAGAGTTCAGAGCTCCGATCCATCTGACACCTCGTCTCTGAATACTTCCCTAGCAATTGCAAGCGAAGTGTGCCATGGCCTGCATGCATTTTGCTACTGCAAGTGAAGTTTGTATAGAGTCCAACAGAGTCTAGCTATTTCATTTCCATGGAATCGCCAACCACGGAAGACATGTGCTCATCGATGATGTGGATAAACGGGTAATCCTCTCCTTAATCACTCGATCCATCCATGCGGGGCAGGCAATTATTAGAGAGACGAACGGTTCAAATCGGATAATTGAGACCGACCGACGCAGTTAGCTAGCTAGTGCCGTCGTTGGCGCGCGAGTCCTTCCCCGACACTTCGTCGTGTTTGCTTTACACACACCTTCAGACCTTCTCCAACCGGGTGGCACCTAAAGAAACCGGAAAGCAAAACCGGGCCACCTGGCAGCGCAGCGCTGTCGTTTGGTGCACGGCAGCGCGCACAGCAACAGCACCGGGCTGGAGCTGGGCAATGATCAGCTCTAGTTCTAGCAACTATAGCATGTACTAGTATATAAATATACAAACCCCTCGATCACCAGCTGTGGCCTGCCCGCCTTAAATCTTAATGCGACTTTATTCTGCTGCTAATTATGTGCACCGTGATAGCTGATAGCAGCAGCAGCAGCTCAACCTAATCCACACTCGTGTACAGAACGAACTATCGAGTCCGGAGTCATGAATTAATTAGTGGACACAAAAAATTGCAGTGTTAAACAAAGCTGGGCAGCACGTCTGAATGCATTAGCTGCCCGATTCTGCAGGAAGAGTATTGTATCCGTAGGCATGCACGCTGTGCGTAGCTAGATGCGGCTGCCTGCTCGACGTGGCTCCATGGTCTCCCGGTCCTCCGGAACAAACAAGAGACGTGGAATAGTCTGACTGACTCGCCACATGCATCCCCTCCCTTGTCGGTATCAAACTCTGAACCTGCTGAACCTGCCGGGGACGTCGACTGACCGCTGTGGATCATCACATATATCCAACAATATCCAGCGGACGTGCGATGATATAGCGACTAGTCTACACGTGCACTGTGAATAATAGACATCCCGAACCGAACCTGCTCCCGTCTGTCGATTGACTGTCCGAGTCAATGCTGCGCTGTACACTTTCTCATCCAGGCCGTATATAGAGCATTTTTTTTCTTTTCAAGGAAGGTAAAGCAGAATTTGCACGAAACGACTACATTTCTACTTAGTAACGCAAAGAATTCTGCAAAAATAATAAAACATCGATCACCGTTACTAATCTGGCTGCAGAGCACTGTCAGGATAACCGCTACTACCGTCGATCACCGCCAGGGCATTACGATGAATTGGGCCATATTTCCTTCAAGCAAAGGCCCGTCGTGTGACGGTTACGGGCTTACGGCCCAAGCAAGGGCTCGTGAACAACTGTAGAGAAGCTCGTCGGCGCCGCCGCCCCACCCCCCCCCACCCCCGCCCCGGCCGCTTCTGTGCTCCATTGCTCTTGCTCCTCGCATGGGCGTGCTGCCGCCGCGGCGGACTCTCGCCAGCGGCCGGCGACGCCACCCACCCACTCGCGAGCTAGCGAGAACGACCCTGGATGGTGGCATCCACGGGTGGGCTTCCGGGGACGGATGAGGTCTTTGGTTTTGCGTTGCGAATGCGCGCCGGCCGGAATGGCCTGGAGCGGAACCCAGCACAGCAGCACTCGCCGAGCATGTCGCGCGTCTTCTTCGTCTCACTCTGCTCCGCGTCAGGATCTTACGGATGTGTGGTTGGAGCAGTACGAGGCGGGAGCTGAGGATCTCACATGCTGCGCCGGGTGCCGCCGCCGCCTCGATGCACCGCCGTTGACTTCGGGAGGATCTGTGCGGGGTCAGGCTAGCCCCGTGAGTGGACGCGGAGGCGTGCGCGGGGCCGGAGGATGCTTTGGTTCGCGTGAATTCGACGGAGGCTCGCGCGTGAAGGTATGGCGGCGGAGCAATGGGAGATCGCCGGCGGCCATGGCGTACCCCCCGGAAATTGGTCCGAATCTTTGCAAAGAGCCCCCTAAATTTGATCATGATTAATAGTCGCGATCCGGTATTGTTTATATAACACCCTTTATTGGATTTATATTTAAATATAACTCCCTGTATTTTACATATACCCCCCTGGTTTAGATCGCGGTTGATAATCGCGATCCGATATTTTACATATAGGCCCCTGTTTTGAAAAATTACCCTGGTTTGGACCGGCGGCTCGTTTCTGTGTCTCTCGTCGGCTCCACCGCCCGCCCGCCAACGCCGTCCTTCCCGCCCTTCGTCCCTGCTGGGCCACGAGGACAGCGAGTGGATCCGCCGACGAGTCGATCCGGCAGACCGCCACCCCTCCTCGTCCCGCCCTCCCGCTGCAGCTTCCGGCCGGTTCTACGCGGGCGCCATGGCAGCGGGCGAGCAGCAGCAGCAACTCGGCACCACGCAGCGCAGCGGACTCTCGGAAGTCCGATAAGGAGAGAGGACGCCCATGTACCGTGGACCTCCTCCGGGCCAAGCCCACATCATCAATGCGCTTCGAGATTTTCGTTTCGTGACCCCCGCGACCCGCGGCCTGCGCCGCGGTTAAGGGTGCCTTTTCGCAGGGGCGGCGCGAGTTTCAAATTTCTCTCTCCACCGCGCTTCCCCAGCAATCGGCGGCGATCGCTTCGGTCTCTCGATCACGCCTCGCGGGCGGCAGCTTTCTCTGATCATCGCTGGTCAGCTCGTCTCTCTCAGCGCGGTTTTCCCCCGTTCTACTTCCTTTTTTTTGCACCCGAACTCTGACACGATCTGCTGACCACGCACTCTGCTGAATCGCAGAAACGAAGTGGCGGATCGGGTACCAGTCGAGGCAGCAATGGTTCGCTCGAGCAAGTGAATCAGCCGAGGGGTGGGATGCCAAGGTACGATCTGTTCCCCTTCAACTGTTTGATGAAATGCCCGTGTCGAGTCTCGACGCTCTGTTTTGTCACCGTGCTAATGTTTGTTTGTTTTCGATCGGGACTTATGAGATGGTTTGATCCTGTTGGTCGAGTTAGTTCCATCGCCTGCCAACTTGGAGCCTCGAATCAGTGCCAATATTGATGCGTGTTTTGTCCGCATCTGCTTTTAGAAACAGAGTTGGGCCCGTCTGTTTTTAGTAAGAATATGCCCACATCTGTTTTTAGGACTAACGAAGTAACAATATAACACCACATACAATCTGTAAGAGTATACTTAAATCGATTATTTAACTTAAAAAAAGAACTAGTTATTCTCCATTTCGCCATGTGGCAGTATGCACTTTAGACTAGTTTTCAAAAGAAAACAATTGATCAATACCACTAGGAGCACAATTACAATGCTCAATTCATGCTTTCTTCTAGTTTCTCCATCTGTAAGCATAACCTTCAACCCCTTTCAAGTGCACTCTGGTATGCTGGTTACTTGCCTGTACCATTTAGCATTTGCCTTTCCTTGCTTGATACTGAAAAAAGATCTACTCTGTTGTCAAGTATCTAACTGCCTGGGTGTTTTTTTTACCAAATTATGGTATTTTACCAAGTCTAGCATTGCTCTAGATCTCGTATGTCATTCCCACCCGTAACAGTCTGTTATGAGGGACACAGGTTATCTTCTCTGGTTGCCTGAAGTTCTTCCTCATGAAATTGTAGGCGTAGTCAACTATTATCTTCTTAAAGAAATCTGCATTTGGCTCTGCCACCACATTAGTTTCTCCTAGCATATGGACAACACCATCCTCCATCTCTTTCTGTATTGTTTGGATCTCATTGATGCTTCCATTTGGTGGAGAAGTTGTGATTCTATCTGAAAAACTTTTGGACAATCTTGCCTCTTGAACTCCGACAGAAGGCTCTATTGTGTCTCCTAATTCTTCTGTTAGATGATCTCCTCCTTGGCTGTAGAATGATTCTTCATGTATGAATTGTTTCAAATGTTCAATTAGTAAGCCCTCAAATTCTCTTGGATCTTCTACTTTATCATTGTATCCATAGCGCACCACACATCGGAATACCCTGTAATCTGTTGGCTCCACATATCGGAACAGGAATCGTTCGCTTTTTTCTATCTTGCTGATCGGTAAGTACTTTATTGAGATAACCACAAGAACTGAATGGATAGAAGGTACTTTTTCTACCAAGTGAGGAAGTATGGGTGGAATGCCTTGCACAAGCTCGGAGTACAAAAAGCCTATTCCTGGCAACCTGGCCAGATTTCGCCTTGAGGCCAATTCTGCCACGTAGTTACTTGAGACTTTGTTTTGGAGCTCATAGTTGTACCGATGAACATGGACATAGTGCCACGTGGCCATTATAAACATTAAGATCGCTGCAAAAACTAGCGGCAAGTAGCCACCTTGAGTAAACTTGTAGAATGCTGAGGATAAGTATATGAGCTCCGCTCCACCAAATATTACTGGAAAGAGTGCAATCCATAGCAGACTTGTCTTCCATATCATAACCATCACTAAAGTGACTAGAAGTGTTGTTATAAACATCACAAAGACGACAGCAATACCTGCATAATATGATGATGGTATGAATATCTGAAAATATAAGATGTAACTGATAATTCGTGGATTGAATAAGACATTAGGAATGTGCATCATTCTTGTATGGTATCTTATATTATCAGGATAAGCTAGCAGATCATGCCCCTACTTGCTCTAAAAAAAATCTGACAGATCACCATGCCACTGAAAATTGCACTATTCTTTTAGATAATCAAATTGTCTTCATTCGCACACTACCACATCTTACTTAGGGGCTATACTAGATCGCTAGCAATCTCCATAATGTTTGCTAAATGGTTTCATTTGTTCTGCTTTTGCCGTTCAGTATTGATAGAGTGATAACCTATCAGTGCTCACAACTTTTTTAGAATCTAAGGCAGATATATGAGAGCGCCTATCAAGTTGAGAACAACTTTAGAGCATCTTTTTAGGATTGAAGTCCATTTGATGTTAAATAACTTCAAGCAACTGATACATGTTATGGACGATAGAATTATCAAAGAAAAAATAGAAACCCAGTAATTTAATCTCATTAAAAATGATTTTTCGGGTACTGAATCATTATTTTCCTACTTTATATGTTGGGTTGGGAGGGATACTTGTCTAGAGTTGAGAATTTACCATATGCATTGCCAATCTTTTCTGTTGTTTGGAAGATAGCTGTAACAGCTACACATAAAATCATCAATGCATAGTTGATTTCCGGGATGTAGACCTGTCCTTCATACTTTGTTGACGTGTGGGTCACACGAACACGTGGAAAGCAACCTAGAACTTGGGACTGAGCAATAATTGCAAAGGCACCAGATATCATAGCTTGGCTTGCAATTATAGCAGCTGCTACAGCCACCACAAATGTTGGCCAATATAATGGACCTGGCAACAAAATTCATGAGTTCATATTAGATTTAGTCTTCAATCCCTAATCCATTCCATTCCTTAGTTAATTATTATATGCCCTTACCTGGAATTGATTTGTAGAATGTATTTGCAACATTTTCCGGGTAGACACGAAGATATGCCGCTTGTCCAATGTATGCCAGCAGTACTGAAGGGAACAGAACTACTGAAAAGCCAATCTGCAGAGCAATTAAACTTTGTCATAAATGTTCCAGCTGAAGCAACACAGAAAGCAATTTTGAATTTCAAGCTTCAAACTATTTCTTTTAGAAGATAAAATAGTATTTTGCCCTTTAGGAGTATTTTCTCCACAAGAACAGCTTGCCAGAATCCGTTTCCTCCATGGCTCAGTTTTTGTGTGCATGCACTCAGAAAATCAATGACTCAGACTTGGGAGAAGTGCTCTATTACCTGAACGGCTCTAACATTGAAGTGACCAAGGTCGGCAAACATCGCTTCCGTTCCTGTTTTATAAAAATTTAATGCTCACTACAAAACTTTTGATAAAAATTGTACATGTTTTGTTGCTAGCAAAATATTAAGGTGATCTCATAGAGATCAGGGTATGTTGCAGAGCTCTGTCATGGACTCTGGGAGCAAAAGTACCTGTAATGCATAAAATAACCCCTCCAAGAGAAATCCATCCCTGTTTTCCATTTCTTTTGAAATATTCCACAATATATTTTGGATTGAATGCTTTCAGAACACTGGTATCATGTTTGGTCAAATTATAAACTCCAATACCAGCAATTAACATGAACCATATCAAGATTATAGGGGCAAATGTGTAGCCAACTTTGTCTGTGCCAAAGCGCTGAACAAGAAAGAGGACAATCAAAATGGCTATTGCGATGCCAGCAATCTGTCCTGTTGATTGGTCAAAAATGTCAGATTAAGTTGTCATCGTAAATTGTAAAGTTATAAACTGCTGTATCTCTCGTTGGCATGATGCATAGATTGGTGTACCTTGAGTCAGGGTTGTTGCTTTTTGCTTGATCCCCCCAACTGCACTAAGCACTGCAAAAGAAATACTTATGGGTTTCTTTTTGAAAAACAATCATCCTTATGAATATATTATATTGGCCAATGAACATGCATCGCCTGTCAGAGTAGCAGGATAATAGCTCTCTGTTTTGTTATTCTGATTGACAGTTTTCCTCTTTCATATTTGAACTCAGAGGACATTTTGAGCATTAGTGCATGTGGGGAAGTAATTCATAAGAGTGATATCATGATTTATTTATTTGAAGAGTCCACATGTATTCAACTATCGGTTGTATGCAACATTTCTTACAAGATATGAGCAAAACCAGAAAGGAGACTGAACTCACCTGAGATACATGGGGTTAGAACGCCATCACCAATTACCATGGATGTTGCCAGGACTGTTACTAGGAAAAGCACGACCTTAAATTTTGGACTGTTTTCCATCTTGTTCTTGATCCAATGAGCCCTCTTGATACGATTTGTAGGGGACTCTAACTTGTAGCGAGAGACCATTGCATCTTCAGCCTGCTGATTAGGTATCAAGCTAATCCTAGCATACCGTGATATCAATGAATAAAGTGCAAATGTTCCTCCTGCAATATTATTAATTGATAATACATGTCAACCTCTCCCATGAAACAAATAATGATGTTTGACTTTGGTGCTTTTAAATTTTTCTTAGCAAATTGTTTGCTTAATGCTCGCGGACATACTTATATATCCTTATGTTTAATATCCTCATTAAGGGTAACCGTACTATGTTTTCTTAAAAAAAATAAAAGAAACAAAAAGATACTATGATGTATACTTCAAGTCTAGTTGATTCACCAAATTTTCACTCCTCTGGCCCTTCATGACCGTTCATTTCTATATTTTTTTAACATTCTCTTTAAGAAAAACATTGCTCGTAAGTGGTAAAAAAAAGGGATTTTTTTCTCCAGTTCTTAGAAACGCTTGTCTGTAGCCATACTAGAAGTTGCGTTGAGAAGATTTATTGGCATATGGAGCTTATTTACTTACCATCACCGTTGTCATTAGCTCGCAGGACAATAAAACAATATTTTATCAACGGAAGGAGAATCACAGTGTAGATAATTAGAGACATGACTCCAAGGAGGTCATCTGTGTTGTTGATCCCGTTTGTAAAGGTGCTGGAGAAAACGTAGAGAGGAGAAGTCCCCATATCGCCATAAACCACACCTATGCTCTGGAATGCCAAATGTAGTGTGGTTGCCCAGCCAGCCTTTGGTATTAAAGTGCAAACTTCAAATCAGAATGTGTTTGCCTCAAAAAAAAAAAAGCAGACCACACGCTTTTAATCATGCAATCCTTAGATGACTAAGTAGCTGCTACAGTGATACATAAGATGGTGATGGACATGATAATTCAATAATTACTTCAGGTGTTAGCAGAACCATGCTTTACAAAACTAAACATATATCATCTAGACGGTTTTGTGCAAAATGGTATCTTTATATGAAAATATACTTAGAAAATTTTCTTAAACTGATGAGAACAAAAAAAATGTCCTTGCTGTTATGCAACTTCAAGCAATAGAAGGATTGCTGTCTAATTGAATAAGAGTAACTGGAGAACATACCTTGGCTGCATGTGTTGATCCACCAGGGATCTTTCCAGCCTCCATATGCAGTGAATCTAATCTCTGTAACCTCTTTGGTGGCATTTTCTCTGATGCATATTGTGGGTCCGCATCACCATGAGCAGCTCCATTGCTGCTTGTGTGCTGAGGTTCAGCCATCTCCAAGGTATGGAGTCTTGCTCTGGCCGACCTTTTGTTCTATTTTCCATAAGTTGGCTTTTATAGGCGTACTGGGAGGGGCCAAACATGATACCAAGCAGTTACTTTCTTGCAGCCGTAGGTGGTGGCTTGCAATGCTAGAGAACGTGCGCTTTCTCTCCTTTTTCAAAGACCAGTATGAACATCTTCTGGGATAGACAGGATGCTCGTGCAACAAACAGATTTCTCATTTTGTGCTGTTGAAGTCAGATGCTGTTATCATTCGCTTCACTTGCCAAAGTCTTCATTCAATGCTGCAGTCATGAAACTTGTGATGTGCGTTTACATAAGCCTGGAACGTGGCTGCGTGGGAGGGCAGTGTGACTTTTCTTCATCAGCAGTTGTTGTCACTCGTGAGTATGTGTGGAGTTGCACTAAAACTTTCCATAAGCATCGGCAACAAGGCACTTCAGTCCAGTTTCACATATACTCACTGACAATGAAAAAAAAATCTTATGTAGCTAGCTAGACGATAAGACTAAAAGAAAAATCAATAAATCATGTTGAGTGATATGTGGATCAATTTTGTAGAAGTCCAAAGCCTATTTCAAAATTTCGATAACAATTGTTTTTCAACGCATATAGAATATAGACATATTTAATACAACTCTGAAATTGAAATTCTAATTGTCACAAAAACCCAACACAGCTGCCTATCATATATTCTGAACTTCGCTTTCCTATTGTTTGCACTTAGAGATTCATTTATGGGGGCGTTTGGTTCCCTGTATATGCCTTGACCAAGCTCCGGAGATGCAGTGGTTGGAAGTTTGGTTACTTGGGCGGAGGTTTGGGCCTGGCCGGCGGCATGCAAAAGCAGCCAGCGAGACTGGCTCCCGGGAAACGAGATTGAAATCCGTTTCTCCGGAGCCAGGCTCACGGGATGTAGCCTACTAGTAAGTTAATGATGGTATTAGTCAATAATTAGTATATCTTAAGGCATATTAGTATATTTTAAAGTAAATTAACGTTTAATATGATAATAACAAGTAATATGTTGCGGATTCAAGCAAAATACATATGATCTTAATACTTATCTTTTTAATTCAAACCGATACAAAATATACTAGTGTAGCTAACCAAACAGCCGTTGTGTTTGATCCTAGACATGGTTGTATATGGTTGTGTTCATGTTGATTCAGTCAACCAAACATCAATAGGTTGCATGTTTTGAGCCTAGCTCACCTCAGCCTGTCTGGTAGGTGCGAGCCAAGCTCACCTCATCCACGAACCAAACGCGCCTTAGGCAAGTTTGTATTTTCATTACTAATACGTAAGAAGAGGGGATCTTTGAACAGTGTGTAACAGCCCAAAAGGGGCTGCCAACAGTATTGACTTCGAATCTTCAATACTATGAGCAGCTATAGTTGGAAAATATCAGAGCCCTAGTGTCCCTTTGCAACTTGGTAGTTTTAACTCACTTTCGTGCTGGGCTGCACCGTGGACTTGACTATCCTTTCTCGAGCAGGATCCGTTTGGGGGAAAGTTCATTGTGATGGTGGCATGTGGAATATACCACCCACAACCATGTATGTGAATTCCTCTTAAGGATTGACAGCCTCAGCGACTGACGGGACAAGATCTTTGACCATGTGCGCAATTTGGAAGGTAAGTCTTGCCAACTAAGCTGCTTCTAGTATCGGTTGAACTTTCCAAGTTTATAGTCTATTCTTAGTACATGTGGCATGGCCAGTGGATTAAGAACTAGTAAACGCCATAATGTTAACGCTGTCAGTCTACTTTCTATAATTCCTTTGTGAGCTCTACTGTGGAAATTTTCCTGATTAGTGTTAGCTGTCGTTCTAAAAAAATCAGGGCTTAGAAAGGATGTACTTGGATGAGCTCTGGCAAAACTCATACTGACGAATTAGAGATGACTTGGTAGGTGCAGCCTATGCAGCAATCTGTTACGAGGCTTTGCTGTGGTGATGAGAATGCCTTGGCATCTTTCTCCTTATTTTCCCAATGTTGCTGTGGAACAAAACTACGGTTGGACAAACTGGGGAGTTCTGTTGGAATTAGAGCCAAATTACGGTTTATTTTAATCCGAAACTCAAGATAAATCGTGACAGGAACAGGAGCATGGCATATTGTGCTTGCAACGAAGACAACAAATATAAATAAGAAATTTAGAATGTACCCAGAGGCGGGGCCAGTGCCGAAGGCACCGGATGCGCCGTTACTCGACATGGCTAGTCCAGCTTATTTGATATAGCTGATCAAGAGCTGATGCCGTGCAGGTGATCGCAGTGCAGTTGCGCCAACCACCAGGAAGTAGTCGTAGTAGTCGGAAATGTAGTCGAAATAGTCGAAGATGTAGTCGAAACAGTCGGATATGTAGTCAAAGTAGTCGGAGGTGTAGTCAAAGAAATCGTAGGCCTAGTCGAAGCAGTCGGAGGTGTAGTCGAAATGAGCAGTCGCGCTGATGCGCTCCCCAAAAATTTGATCGCTCTTCTACTCCTCGGGTGCAGAGTCTCAGGGAAGAACGCAGCTTCGGAGGCTTGCTCTTTCGGGTTGCCTGTGCACTCAGGAAGCCGGAACGGGGACAACAAAAGGGCAGCTCAATAGTGGAAGAGATTTCGTGTTATATGTCACGGAAGATAAGAGAATAGGCTCATGTTTTATAGGCACTAGAGATATTAAGTTAATGCCATAAGAGGTAGTAACTCGCAGACATTAAATGGTCAGTTACTATTCATTTTAAAACCAGCAAATCAATTGTCACTTACTTTTTGATTTATTGACCGTATCTAATTAGCCCTTCGCCCAATTAATCTAACAAGTTCCTTGCTTGCCGACTAAGATATCTACTTTGGTTGGCACAAATCAAGAAGCGGTACGTAGGCTAGCTAGACATGCTCGGCGCCTGCTTTTGACGGGTTGTTCCTTCTGCTGGTCGTGTGTACGAGTGATGCCATAAATGCTCTCCGTTATCCAGTCTCCTTTTGGATCCAGTTGCAGCCATCCTTCTTGAACCTTGACCAATTTCCGTTCGTCTTCTCCTTTAAAGAGCAGCGGCATGGCTGCAACATGTATGTGGAGACAGGAGTTTTACTTCCTCTAGTGAAAAGTAGGTTTTCTTGTCAGATTAACCTCATATTAACACATGCTGGGATTTGAATGTTGGATTCCAAGGTTAATCCCGTAACTGTTTTGGTATGAAGACTATTAGCAGCTGTGGGCTTGTTGCTAGGGAAGCGCACATGGTAGCCAGCTAGGTGATTTAGCAAATCCAGTGGGCTACTGGGCTAGAAAGCCCATTTTCTGAGGAGTTTACTGGGCCTTCAGGTTTTGCTTCCTTTTTTTTTTTGCGGGTAGCTTTTGCTTCCTTTGACTTGTGGCCAACACCCTTGCTTTTCAATAGCACATAAACTTCTCCTTTTTTCCATTGCTCAGTGATTGCAATCTTTACTGTAAAACCCCAACTTTTCACGTCTTCACTCATAGAATTTTAACACGCTGTGAAATTCTTGTTTCTCTTAAGGAAAAAAAACACAATATATCATATGAATTTTGTATGATGTTAGGAGTAAGGACAGCTCTGGTGGGCATCTTCTTGATAAACTCCCAGCTGACTGACTGCAAAAGGTCAGTTTTAATCCTGTAAAATACTTGACAATAGCAAAAGTTACATTTCAATTTTTTTTCCGCTCATAATGATCTTGACTTTTCCAGATCTGAATTTGGTCATTTTGTGACTGAACTCCCTTGAGTGTAGTATTTGGATCAACCTTTCATTTGATATCCTTGTTGTCTATGGATGTCGTTCTCGGTGTCACACTTTGGAATTTAAATACTAGTAGTACACAAGTGGCCCCTCAGGAATTATGCTGCAATTGTAGTGGAATTCCGAAGGGTGTCTCTTGTCTTTTACAAGTGGGCTCGTTTCCTGCTTTGTTCTTTCCCCCTGTACAAAGCAATTCCATTTCGTTTTCGCTTTAGGTGAATCGCTCTTCCTTAGGTCACCCACGTGGCAATTCCAAGCACGCTAAACTGCTAAAGGTGATGGCAACCAGATCATCTGAGCTGTGCTTGACTGCATTTGACTAATCCCACATGAAACTCCACCTGCCATTGCCAGATGTGCATGTACTCTGTAGCTTAGTGCCGATTCTACCTTATTTGCATGTATCCTCTATTTAGTATATACGCTCCTTGGATAAGCAGGCAATTTCTATGTGAAGTTCCAATCCAAAGGGATAAGCTTAGTGTTTCTGGTTTGCTTTATATATAAGCATGTCATAGTCAAGATAGAAAGATCATATGTGTGACGTTGGGACACAAACAGTTTCTCGGCATTGCTAACGCGATACCTCCAACAATTTCTTGCAGGATCACATATTATTTGAAAATGCTTTGCTTATATGATGATACAGGTAGCAGTTCAATGCTGACAGTGATGATGACGGAGCGGTTATGTGGAAGTTGAGAACGCCCCAGCGACATGTCAAAGTCCAAATCCCGGGTAATAGTATTTGAGCTTTACCTGCATAAATCGAATTCAAGCTTTAACTTGGTTGACAGACACAACAAAGAGAGCACTTAAAATTTTAAATTCCAATTGAGCTAGCATTATTTCTAAAATACTTAATCGCATATTTGCCTGCGTAGATTTGCAGTCGAATAGGAAGTGAATTTATCATCTACAGTATTTTGGGGTTAATAACAAGGGGCTTATTAGCAGAGTTAGGAGTACAATCTCTTCTCTTTTTTCTTTCCAAACAGATTCAGTACAGTCTTTAGTGACCTTGTCTAGGATAAAATTTCCAGTGCATGAACTCAACTTCCTTTCACAAAAAGGGAAATCATTGCCGAGATCATGGTACAGTAACATTAGGTCTGGAGGATAGCATCAATCATTTATCAGCCACACCACACTTAATGGCGATGGATAACCTATCTCCCTGGACGAACGCCCTCGTTTCTCGCCTGCCGAATAGAGAAAAGAAATCAGGAAATGGGAGGCGATGGCGACAGGAATCGGGGGGAGCGGAAGCAGGGGATGCATCGGTCCAGGACACTAGTGGGACAAGGCCCAAGTGTGCACGCGAGCACAAACTCGCCTTTAATTTCCTGCCTTTTGAATCACCAGCGACAAAGCTGCATAGTCAAGCCCCTCATGGCCTGGTCAGACTAATGGGGATAATCGTAGCTGTTGACACCCCGGCCCAACCTTTGAATACTTGAACAGTTCAATACTACCACTGTACTTATTCATGTGTTAGGTTCTGCATCAGATTAAGTTGACAACAAGATTTGTCCTTGTTTGTCCGTAATTCAGATTTGTCTCTTCTTAAAGAAATGAAAAGGAAAGGCAAACACATATACAGCTGACATAGTAGAGGCAAGAACGAGGTAGAATCAGGACTTTAGAAACTCACCAGGTGGACTTAACTAAACTAAATAAACTAAACAAAACACTGGGTTGGAGCAGTAGAAAAAACCAAGCGCTCCAGACAGACATGACACTAACATGATGGTAAAACCAACAAGAAGAACAAGGCGACCAGGCAGAGACAAGCGCGCACGACTTGCTTGCTTGGTTGATTCTGTCGCCGGAGAGACGGCCGTCACCGTCACCCGGGCGTCGCCTCCTCTGCCTTTGCCTTGCTTCCCTTCTCGTTTGGGCACGAGGCAGCTTTCTTCCTGGGAAGCTTCGTCCGCGGCCGCGGCGGATGCGACCCTCGGATCCCGCGAATCGTCGCGCATCCGGAGGGCGGGACCCCCCGCCGACAGCGACCCTTGGGTGGGCCGGCACGTGATCGGCCGCGGTGAATCATGGCGTAGCGCGGGGAAAAGGCGGTTGCGGCTGGGCCGGGGTTCCCACACGCTCCGGTGCCTGTCTGGCCGTCCGCGTGTGCGTGCCGCGCCACCCGACGGCGACGCGGCCGGCGCGACGTGGTGGCGTGCGCGTCGCAGGCCGAGGGCGGGTCGCCGTCCGGCGGTGGATGGATGGAGCTCCATCGAAGCCGAGGCCGCCACGCCACTCTCTCCTCGCGGTCGTGCGCGCGGCGTGCCTGCTCGGATCGGAACGGCCGCGAGGAGGCGGTCAGTCAACGGCGCGTGCGGGCAGCGGCGACCGGCGACGGGGGTGGGGTTGCCGGCATGCCGCTCGCTGATTTCCTTCCATCCCATTCCATCCCACTGTCTATGACTACTACTCGCACTGCGGGGTACAGGGAGATCTAGTTGGTTTGGAGGCCGGAACAGCTCAGCCTGTCCAGGACGGAACGACTTGCTTGCTCCGGCACCAACCAGCCGGATCCCGAATTTCCCGTGGGAGGGGCGGCCAGTTCAGCCACCCACCATTCCTTCCCATGATGCCCATCATTAAGCTAGCATGGCACGAACACGAGCTGATTTTTTTTTAGACAACAAAAGAAAAAGGAAAGAAGACATGAACAGCTCAGAAATGATTTGACTTCTTGATTACATATCATGTTATGTACACAGTTCTTTATACATACAACCATGGTTACATGGAGGCGGTAGCTTCACGGCTTGCTTAAGCAAGCAAAAGCCATCTTTTTTTTTCATCACCATCCCAGGACGGACTCCACAACTAGAACATTGATTGATATCTACAGGACGGACGCCCGAACAACGAACAAGAGATGCTAGTTTACAACACAAGACGAGAAAACCTTGCTGAGAAAAAAAATTATAAGAAAAAAAATTCCTCTCTCCCTTTGACCATCCCCTGCTGTGTATCGGTGATCATCAATCTACTCTTCTTCTTAACGAGATCTCGCTCTCTCTCTCTCTCTCGCCTCCCTATTCTGATCTGATCTGCTGTTAATAAAAACCGTTGCTGTATATACCACAAAACACACGTACGCGTAGTAGTAAGCTAAGACGGCCGGCCGGCCGGCGGAAAACTGTACAAGATTCGAGGTCTTCCCCCTGGGTTCGGCGGCGCCCCGGCTGCCGGAGCTCCGCCATCCGCCTCTCGCGCTCACGCGCGGGCGGACAGAACGCGGCCGCCGCCGTTGGGGTGGGCGCTCCGGCACGCGGCGACGTCGAACCCCTGGATCCTCACGGCCGGCGCGAACGACGGGGCAAAACTGTTGCTGCTGCTGCTGCTGCTGTTACTGCTAATATACGTGGGGCGGTGGCTGTAGTTGCTGCGGCTCTGGTGGTCAAAAATCCCGAGCTCCAATGGCGACGAGTCGGCGGGGTGGCGCTGGTTGAGCAGGAAGTGGGGATCGTGCACGAGCGGGTTGTCCGCGCGCGCCGGCGGCGACCCGCCGAACAGCGCCCAGCCCCCGTCCTCGTCGCCGTCCGCCTCCGGCGCCTTGGTCTTGCCGCCCTCCTTGCTCTGTGATGACAGAGAGAAAAAGGAGATCTTTATCAGATAACACGAACACGGACATGAAGGGGCAAAAAGGAGGGATTTTTGAACAGGGGTTGGTGTGGATTTGACCCAGTACCTTGTTGTTGCTGAGCAGGAAGGGCGGCGGGCCGAGGATGAGGTCGGCGCTGCAGGGGTGGACATGGGCCCTGCGCGGCCTCGGGGCGCAGAGCACCGCCGCGGCCGGCTCGGCCTCCCTGCAGCCGCCGCCGCCGGACGAGGACGAGGACTCGACGAGCAGCCGGTTCATCGCTCTGGAAGGCATCTTCCTCCTCCTGGTCGCCTCAAAGATCTGACCCCTTCTCCCACGGAGAAATTCCTTTCCCGGAGGAGCTCCGATGAGTCTCCCTGGCTGCCTATATATCTACGTCTCCTCCTCCTCTCCTCTCGCTGCTGCTTGCAGGTCGGTCCAGGATTAGATATGGGGCCAAGGAAATGAACGCAGCGGACGAACTGAAGCAACGGGCGGAGGAGGGAGGGGATGGCTTGGCCTTCGCCTCGCCTGCCCTTTTCTTGAGGCTGGTGAGAAGGAGGCGGCAATGCGGTGCTGACCGCCCCGGGGCACCACAGATATACCAACCAACCGCCGAGTTGGCGCCGGGTGGGCAGGTGGACCACGTCTCTGGTGCCCCTCTTTTTTTAGCTGCCGCTTTTTTCCCCTGCCGTTTTTGTTTTTTTATATTTTCCTCCCTGTCCACTGCCTCTTCGCTAAACAAATGAAAAAATGTGTACCGGAGCGAGGGAAAATATCATCGGTTGGGCCGTCACAACTCCATAGTTGATTGTGATGCGTGCACCACTCGTATCTGCCTTCGTAGCCTGGAGATGGTCGACGGGTGACGACGAACTGCTCCCTCCGTTTCTATTTACACACTGTGTTGGATTTATTTAAAATTAGCTAATTTTAATTAAATCTATAGAAAAATATAATTACAACTGTACTATCCAATATATACACTATCAACGTATATTTTATGATAAATTTAATGAAACAAATTTAGTATTATAAATATTATTATCTTTTTCTATAAATTTAATCAAAATTAATCAAACTTAACTTAGAACAAACCTTAAATAAAAATAGAGAGAGTATAAGGAGAGCTTTGAAATATCTGGCCCCTCTTTATCTATTGCATAAGTATCTCCATTTTCAAACCCAGCGTGGCTCACTTTTCATTTTCATAATCTTGTGTTTCGATTTCACCTATGCTTCCCTAATCCTTAGCCACCAATGGCAAATTCCCCATCCTAGTATAATCTGAAGCCACGGGTGGTGGTGTAGCCTTGTGGCTACCACTATCCCTATAACCGAGCAACTTCCATTTTTTTTTCTTTTTGTGATAGTCCATTACCCTCGTTTGAGCTTGGATCAAGCTATCAAAGGTGTTCATCGTCTCTTACATTATATGAGCTACTCAATCTTCCTTAATTGCCATGAAAACTCATCTGGAGATGAGAACCAAGCAAGAATCGCAACGCAATCTGTGGCTATCAATTTGACTATTTGAGCCTCCCCTTGTCACATGAGCATCTGATTCTCAATGGTAAACATGCGTAAACAACAAATAAGAAGGATAATATTCCTACTTAATTGTTGTCCACATTAACGAAACTCATCTCAGACCACAAATTTCATGCCTTTTGTTGCTCACATGCAGAGCAGCCTGTATTTTGATTGTTCATTTAAGAATATAATTATTTCTATTTAGGTGGAGAATCATCCTGATAAAATTCTTGACAGAGCAAACTGTAGCAAAAAGTGGGGAAATCTGTTTAAAATCCTTAAAACGCAAAAGGACTTATCAGCGAATGGAAAAACGGTTCACAAATGAAAAACAAGTGTTTAATTACCTTAGAGCATGGTTAATAAGCCAGCCAACAGCCGGCTGAGAACCTCTGCCATGTCACATACAGCCCGTGAATATAACAAGCCAGCTGAGAGGTTAACTGTATCAGCCACACTAGTATTTAATGCTTTGCATATGAAGACTATCATCCAGTGTGGCTACATCTCTGTGGCCATTCAAAAATCAACAGAATATGTAAACGAATATGTAAATGTTCCACAAACATAGCCAACTTAAAGCAACATAGTCCATTTTATTCTGGATAGCAGGTTAGGATGCAACATTGCAAATAACCTCATGGCACATAATACCATGACAGCATCATTTATGCATAGTACAAGTCTTACAAAGAAATAGTAACCAAAGTTCTATGAATAAGGTGTCCGGCAAACAAGCCGTAAATTAATCTAAAAGACGATAAAGGTTTGACGCAATAGTTGGATCTTTGGTAGAAAGGAGCAGCCAAACCATCCGAGCAACATTACCAATAGCACTGCAAGTTGGAAGGTAACAAGAATTAGGACAACAGGATGGTTATGAAATGTTAAAGGAAAAAAAAAGACACAATGTACGGGTAGAGATGCATACCTATGAGCCCACACCAGCAGCAATTACCACATCATAGCATGGTTCTGAAATTAAAAACAAAACACCATGTTAATGACTAGTTTTAATGAAAAATGGCATAGAAACAAGCAGATTTCAGAATTCTACCATGACTAGTTATGATGGCTATTTCCAAACCTACGCCAAATATGCTCAATCAGATCACTTTTAACCTGGGTATGTTGTGGACGAGCACGAATAGCAGCTTTTCTACGCAGGACATCAGCGAAGCACAGATTACCACCGGTGTTCACTTCAGGAGGTAGAGCAAAGGATGCCCCTAGATTCTCATTCAAGTCAATATGAATACTAGCATCCTCTCTCTCATCTTCCACTATCATATTGTAGAGAATCACACAAGCTAGCATGATTCTTCCAACACTCTTTCTCTTCCACAAACGTGCAGGACGACGAACAATGAAAAAACGGGACTGCAATACCCCAAAAGCACGTCCACATCTTTCCTTGCCCCTTCTTGGTGTTGGGCAAACAACTTATGTTTCTCTGTTTGAGGAAGCGCAATAGTCTTCATAAAGGCTGCCCATTCTGGGTATATACCATCAGTAAGGTAATAACCTGTGCTATACTCATTTTCATTGACTGAAAACTGAACTTGAGGGGCTTCTCCTTTTAAGGCATCAAAAAATAGTGGGGACTGGTTGAGCACGTTAAGGTCATTGTTTGACCCAACAACTCCAAAGAAAGCATGCCAAATATGAAGGTCATGCGAAGCAACAACTTCTAAGACTATAGTTGGCACTCCATAATCACCACGGATAAACTGCCCTCTCCATGCTAACGGACACTTCTCCCAACGCCAGTGCATGCAATCTATGCTACCTAACATTCCTGGAAAACCACGAGACTCATTAAACTGAAGTAAACGCTCAACATCCCCACATGTGGGGCGTTGCAGGTACTCTCCACTAAACACCTCAATCACTCCTCGTGCAAACTTATCCAAGCACTGTAACGCAGTGCACTTTCCAATCTTCAAGTACTCATCAAGAGCATCTGCAGGAGTGCCATAAGCCAGCATGCGCATGGCTGCTCTACACGTCTGCAGTAGTGAGAGCCCTATTCGACCAGCACAATCTGCCCTATAAGTAAAATAGGGGGATCACTGGCCAAGGGCATCCATAATGTGTAGGAAGAGACGCCTATTCATACGGAATCTAGTACGGAACATACTCTCGGGGTAGAGTGGTTCTGAAGCAAAATAGTCCTCTACAAGATGCTCATGAGCACCTTTATGATCCCTCCGAATGCTCTTTCTAGGACCATATTATCGCTGAGGTACTCCAGCCGCTAAGGCAGCCATCATCTTCATTGCAAGCCTACTAGCAAAGGAGTCAAGGACGCTCTGCTCAGCAAGTTGCTCTTCAATTATTTTGATAGGGGCTAGTTCATCGGAATCATCTGAGTATGAAGATGAATCCGACATGGTTTTGGCTGCAAGTTGAAGAAGAAGGTGAGGAGGAGAGAACACACACTGGTTGAGGCTGCTGAACTCAGTGAGCTGCAGCTGCTCTACTGCCTTCAATATATCAACATAGAGAACATGTACAAGGGATGGTCAGCCACTACTACCTAAGGTCAGCCACTGTTGTACATCTACTGTTGCCATGCTGCAACTTGTTACTACATCAACTACCATGTCCTCTAGGACATGGCTGAGCTAAGCCACTACTACCTAGGGTACAACCTGGTACAAGTGATGGTCTATTGCCATACTTGAATAGGGCAAAGGACAGCAGTCAAAGTAGGAAGAAGAGAGGTAGATGAATTATATAGTGTATCCTGCTCTGGTTTAGATGAATTATTGTTGCATTGTAGCATGAACTAACCACTGAATTACTTTGAGGCGTGGCAAAATTTTCCAGCTATGCTTTCTTGCATGGTGACATGAAAAACATGAGTTATCATCATTCACACCATAGTTATGATCAAGAGTAGTAACTAAGCTTCAGTACCTTAGTCATTTTTTGTTAAATAGCTGCTCCCTCAAACACTTTACTGCCAACACATGCTCGGATCTCACATCTTCAGGCATACTTGTTGTCTCTTTCATCAATAGCGCTTGATATGTTTCTAGCATGACTGACTCCTTGTGCTCTTTTGCTGCTAGGTGCGCAATCTTCCGAGCTTTAAGATTCTCACTGGACACACGTCTTTGTATCTCTAACATCTCTTTGCGCCCTTCATTTGCTGTTTTCTGAGCATCTAAAAAGTTGTTGAGCTCATCTTCAAGATCTATTATACATGGCTGGCCCTTTTTTTCCTTGTGCTGCTCCTTAGCTTGCTTGCCTCCTATTGGCCGCTCATCAGCATCATCATCTAAAGAGAAACATTTCCCCACATCCTTCTCTTCACAAAACTTTCTTTTGTCTGGCTCCAGATTTTCTAGGCGTTCCAAATAGGCATCCCATTTTGGTTCTTTACGAAGAACCTCCCAACAATGCTTAAACATAAATGGACCATCTTTTTTGTGCTCTTCTTCATAAGATTTCATTGCCTCATTGTAACACCCAAAATGTAGGAGTTGAAACTTTTAAAAGTATTTTCATAAAAATCATAAATTAAAATTTTGCATGCATCTTTATTTCTTTTCCTCTACTTCTTTTTTTTTCTGCGGCCAACTCAGTGGCCGATTCCCTCACCCGACCCTTGCTTTCACCGACGTCTAGGCCCCACCTGTCGGCGCCTTCTTCTTCTTTCTTCTTTCCTTACCCAGAGTCCGGAACGACTCTGTGCTGTCGTTCGTGCCCCGTTTTCTTTCTTTCTTCTTACCCCGAGTCCTGATCGATTCCGCGACGCCGCCTTCCTAACTCCCGGCCAATCCGCCCCTATAAAATCCCGCTGAAACCCCGCTTTGCAACCAGAGCCAGGCTCAAATCTTTTCCTCTACACAACATTGTCGCACATCGCTGGAAGTTGCACCTCGGAGGAACGCCGCCGTCCCGTGTCGCCGATTCTCCGTCGACTCGCCGTTCCGCAGCTTCTCCGCCGCCTTCAACTCTCGCCAGAGCTCCACGAGTTGGTGAGTATCAAGCCGCGCCAGATTTCTCTCTCTCTCTTGCTCCGCCGCAAACTAGATTTCTCGCCGGACCCCTGTTTCCGCCCGCCGTCGTGGCCGCCGCACAGCCATCCCGTGATCACCCTCACCTTCGCCGTACCGCCCACGAACTTCCCAACACAAATCCAGCTTGAATCAAGCCCCGGAACACCGGATTCGGTGAAGCTCCGGCCGTCCGCCGCCGTACTCGCTCGCCGCCGACGCCCAGTAAAACTCCGCTTCGCCCGACCCTTTTCGTCCCGTCGAGCCGACCCTTCCTCTGCCGCTCGATCTAGATCTAACGACCAGAATCAATCTTCACTTTACACGGCCGATTTACCCGACCTTTTCCTTACTCGGCCGATTTATCCGACCCACTCTTTACACCGCCGATTCGCCCGACCCTTACCTCGCCGATTCGACCGACCTGCCGTTCGATTCTGATCTAACGGATTAGATTCACCCGACCTTAGCCGTTCCAGAACTTTTGCAGGAAGATCCCTAAGTTTTCCAGGAATCAACCCGCGGTCCAGATCAGTAGAAAATAATTAGAGTTGAGCCCTTTCTTTTTCTATCCCGACCCCTAACTTTTCTAGATTTAGTACCCGCCGACTAGAATCTCTAGTTTTGTACCCGGACCCTCTGTTTAAGGTTTAATTGTGTTTTGGCCCCTGAATTCTTCAGATCTAGCCTCGGGAGACTCAAAACTCTAGCAGTTAGGTCCTCAGATCACTGTTTTAGCCATATCTTCATCGTTTCAACTCCGATTTCAGCGATTCTTAAGCCCACACGATCTTTGCATCATGAACTGCAACTTTAGTATCATTTCACTTTCTGTTTGTATTGTTTATTGTACCGTTTCTTATTTGTTTGTGTATGTTTGTTTGTGTGATCGCGTAGACAACGTGACGTTCGAGCCAAATCAAGAGCAAGCTTACGAGGAAGAGAATCAGCAGTTGCTTGAAGAAGGCAAGTGGAATTCCCCCTCTGCATATTCTATTTGAACCCAACAACAGCATGATAATTCACTTTACTTTACTGTTGCTTGCATAAACTTGATGGATTACCTATGCTAAGGACATACCTAGTCTTTTACCTCAAACCTTGAAACACCTGGGTTTACTACTTTGTTGGGTAGTTACGCTTAGTTGCAAACTTTGGGATTGGTATTGGTTTACTCTTCTGTTAATGTCGGTCACGTTTCGTATTGTGGTTTTATCGCGTAATTTCAAGATCAAATTTGTTTAATGGGAACATGGAGAACCACCCAAGTGAACAGTGCAACCACAAAGTCATATGGCTCTGACCTTAGCCAATTAATTAGATGTGTAGTTTGCTGGTGGCCTTACCGAAAGGGCAAGGAGGGGGTCGGTGATAGGGGTCATAGCCCGGTCCTCTTGGGGTAGCTGCCTTGGCTAAGGAGCTGACCATTAGGGAGGTTTATGGACCACGCCGCTACTGAAACTTTAGCGGGCTGCCTAGCTCTCGACATGTCTTTGTAAAGGCTTCGTAGTGTACCCTCGCCACTCACCTCGGAAGTGTTTAAGGGCCTTGCAAACCCGGGCGACTCAGGGAAACACGATTTGTGGGTAAAGTGTACAACCTCTGCAGAGTGTAAAACTGTTATAACAGCCGTACTCACGGTTAAGAGTGGCTTGGACCCTCACATGATAATAAAACTTGAAGATTAATTAAATTGTGGTTCGTGGTTTACGTTATTGTTGATGGTATCTTTACGATTCTACTAAAGTGGGTTGGTATAAACTTAAACCTAGTTAATATGTGCTTGTTAATAAATACTTGACCAACTAAAAGCAACCGCTGCTGCAAACCCTAGCCTATCCTTGATGGCCTTGCATTTTCACCCCACTTGCTGAGTACCAACCATAAGAGTACTCACCCTTGCCCCCTGTTGTTCAGAAGAGAACTTTGAAGAGGAGATCTTCGACGACTTCGAGGAGTTCTAGGTCCTGCGTTCACCAGTCATCGCCTGTGGAAGACGGAGTTGTTGGAGACTTCGTATAGGGTATAACGGTTTATCGTTTAAAGACAATTGTGTCTCTTTCATACGGAGTGTAATATTGTTAAATACTTTTTTAGTACTTTTGAGCATTGTCTTTGATATATTACACTTTCCGTCTACCATATGTGTGTGAACGAGATCCTGACGCACATATGAGATGCATCTGGTTCTTTCTAGAATCGGGTGTGACACTCATCCTCAATATCTGTATCCGATTCACCACTAGCCCATAGAGCATTGGCCTCCTTCCAGCTACCACAAAACCATGCAACTCTTTTCTTAATTCTTGCAAAGTGATCCTTGATTTGCTTGACTTGCCTTACACGATTTTTTGGGGTAGTGTTGTTGTAGATATGAGCAACACATTTCCAGTACTGATCATTTTTCTTGGATTGGACAAGATCATTTGAGCTATTTATCCAAGCACTAACCTACAACATTACCAAAAGATGATTACTGGTGTGCTATTAATGCAACACATGGATGCTACCAACAAAAAAAGTTAACATACCAATTTCAGATCCTCCTGTTTTGTCCATAACATGCGTTTTTCAGTCCTACCACACTTGTCACCATTATCATCAGCAGCAATACTGATTGCTTGCGATTTACTCCCATTGCTCACTAAGCCTGGAGGGCTTGCTGTGCTATTCATAAAAACTCATGAAACCACCAGGAGGGTAAGGATTTGGTCCCCTATAAAAAACATTAAATCAAAATAGTTTTTAAGGATTCAGATCACCATTGACTTATCGGTTTCCATAACTACAGTGAATCTAGTACTTAACTTAAACATACAAACTTAACTTAAACATACAAGATGATCCTAGTACATGGCATATCAAGATGATTCTAGTACACGGCATATTAGTTCAAACTAGTAATTAAAAAATTATAAACTATCAATTGCAAGAGATAAAATGTAATAGCTGAGAAAGATTCATGAGCAATGGAGGATACATACCATGCCTGCACTTTAGAGTCATCATCATTCTCAGCCACAACCTGAGAAGATGCAGAGGGAGTCGGCATCCACGAAAAGCCTTGAGGTGACGAACCCGCCAAGCCTAGTTGCTGATGCCCGGTGCGCCACCATGGTGCACTGAACGTTGACTGCGTAGGTGGAGCTGGAAACCAGGTGCCCAGTCCATACGGCGGGATGGAAAGAGGCTGTTGCGGTGGAATCTCCATGGGCATCGGTGCAGATGTTCTCTTGGTTTTGTCACCCATCAGGCAATCTCCGCTGCCGGACTAGACCGCTGCCGGACTTGCTAGTTAGGGTTTGGGAAGTAAGAGTTTTGGGAGAATTAGGGGCTTTTATCCTTCCATTTAACGCGCAACGCGTTGATTTGGGAGGAGAGAAATCAAGTTTGGCGCGAATTTGGTGAAGCTGTGGCAGTATTTGGCGCTCGGGTGCGCGGGGGAAGGCGCAGGCGAGCGGGGGAAGGGGGAGCCAGTGTCGACCTTATCGCCTGCAACCGGCTGGGAACAGGCTGTGTGGTGGGTCTCTGCCGGGCGAAGAGTTCAGCGTCGGCCCATCCTCTCTCTGTTATTCTCTCTTTGTCGCATCATCATTTTTTTCCGCGTGGCCCATGTTCAGCCGGCTCATTCAGCCTTATTATACTCTGTTACTGAAGATCTACCGGTTGTAGGGGCAATTAAAAAATGGCAGCTTTGTTCCCGAGGCGGGCACCTTGGATCTCACGCCCAGCGATGCCAGATCTTGGCCAGCATCGTCCTGACACGCACGACGCACCGACCATGTCCTGTCCCCTCCCTCCCTCCCTGCACTTGCACAAGCCAGATTTTTCTCCTCCCACGGCAAAATGACCAAACTGCCACCCGCCCGTCAGGTTTGAGTGCTTGACCCCGCCCAAGCCGACCTCGTCGTCGTCGTCGTCTACAGCTACGTATGAATACGCCCTGCCGACTTGCCGCCGCTACGGCCCGCCGTAGACGGCCTTGGCCGTCGGATCGGCGGTGGATGGTCTCCATCTCGTGCTGCGGTGGTGGTTGGGAGGCGTGCCACCGCGGCTCCGGTACGAGGCGTGTGGGCCGGAGGCCCATCCGGGAATTGAATGGAAGGCTGACACTTCCCCCCCTTTTCACTTTCCTGTTTCCGTAAGCAAGCCGCCCGCGCACGAGACGCCCATGTGAGTATGTGACTGGACCATGCGAGTGAGCTGTGCTGGTTTATCATTGCTTGAGGTTGAGCCTGACCTAACCTTAGTAACCTAACCTAACCTAACCTAACCTCAGCTATAGCTAGTCTCCTGACTGGTGGTCGTTGCTTGCTTCTAGGCGTTGGCCTGTGCGTTAAGCAGGCTGCTGTTGGATCTATGACTATGGATGGGCTGCCCACCATCACTTGTACCTTGTGCAGTGTGGGCTGGAGGCCCATATGGAATGGCGAATTGCCTGGCCTTTTTCACGCAACACAAAGGGTTTGGACTTTGGAAATATTCAACCAACAATGATGAATTGATGATGTTACTGCTAAAATTGAGAATTGGGACTGAAGAGGGTAGCTCAGTGCAAAACGTTTACAAGTAGTAAAACTGTACGAGAAAGATACTCTGCCAGTCGATCGCTTGCGTGAGTGACGGCACAAATTAGCAGGTGAGAATCTCGTGGTTGCGGTGGTGCATCGTTCATGTCACACTGTCAGTCTGTCACCTAGGCACAAACACTGCCGATTAATGCTTGAACGCCTCAACTAACCGACCACTGACCAACCACAACATGCACAGTAGTACTGCCGCGCCGCTCCCGTTCCTCCAAACAGCGACCTAACTTGCTCGCACCCCCTTCCTTCTTTATACCCAGCTCGTTTCCAACCAGTCGCAGTCAGTAGATGCATGTTGGTTCCTGAGGATTAATGGCCGCCGGCAAGGCTGGCGGTGGCCGCTGTCAGCGCCCGGTCGCCGCGGCGCCGAGCGGCGGGGAGGCGGAGCAGTGCGTGCGCAGGTGCGCGAGGGACATGGTGGCGTGCGCGGCGGCGTCAGGGTGCGCCAGCGTGAGGGCGACCACGACCGCGTCGCGGCGAGGTGGAGGAGAAGGGAGCGGGGCGTGCGGCAGAGGGTGCGAGAACGAGTACCTTGGCTGCATCGATGTCTGCTAGCGCTAGATGATCCTCTTCTTCGATCCTCCTGCCATTTTTGATGCCTCGTGCACTTGCATGTTTGTTTAGAGAAGGATAACAATTTGTGCCGTAACATGATGAGTCTGGAATGAACGGGAAAATTGCAAATCTGATGGTATTTCAAAATCTGATTTGACAAAAGAATAAATATAAAAATTCAACGCCCTTTCGGACCAGAACCTTAATCTCGCGCCTTAGACCAACTCGGCCATCTCAACTTGATGCTGGATGGATGGTTCTACGCATCCATATTGGGTGTCGAGTTGTGACAGTGTCAGAGCGCGATCGATCCGCGGCTTATTCAGCAGCTAGCTGATAGATGCGCGCCACGTACAGTTCTGGCCGAAACAATTCTTCTACGGCCGATATATATGTGGCAATTGGGAAATATACGGCGAGATTGCGAGAACGGCATGCAGTGCAGTTCGGCTGTTTCTGTTTTGCTCACACGAATTATGTTGTTGATCGGCAAGTGAGCACGTTCCGTCTCGGTGTGGTGCTTGTTTGTTCACATATCTCTCGTGCTTGCACCTTCTCCAGAGCGACACGCCAACTCCGAGCTACCTATATCTATATATAGCTCAACCCAACGCAGCAGCAGCAGCTCTGCATCATCGTCTTCACACCTCACACTCCTCAGCGATCGATCGGACATGAAGGCCACCGCGGCGACGCTTGTGCTGGCGCTGGTGGTCGCGGCCGCCGCCGTGGCCCCGTCGCCATCCGCCGCGGCGGTGGCGAAGAGCACCGTCGGCGCTCACCACCGCCACGGCCCCCGCTGGCGCGACCACTACCACCGCGGCAACCGGTCCCCCCTGGCGGGGCTGACGGAGTGCGTCACCGTCTGCGGGTCCGGGGTGACGGGGTGCATGCTCGACTGCTACAAGCCGTCGCTGGGGCTGGACCCCGTGCAGCTGCCCGTCTGCCTCCTCAAGTGCACCAACGACGCCATGATCTGCGGCTCCAGCTGCTCCACCAACCTCTAGCTTGCTACCCAGCCGTCCGATCTATCGATCGCACACAAATATACATAATCCCGCCACCACTTAGCTAAGTAAACGATCGAATGCCACGCCATGCGAAAATGCCCCTCCCACACCAGTGACTGTACTTGGTGCATTCCATATATACTACCAATGGCTTGCGAACTCGTGCTCATCATGAATAATGCAATGGCTACTTATATTATATATATACCTGATGGTAAATAAAGCTCCTCGTTTTTTCCCCACTTTGTGCAGAAACGAACTTCAATTTTTTTTGAGGGAACGAGACGAACTTCATTACTGCATGCCTGCAGTGAAATGGTGATCACATTTTGACCGGAAATTGTCTTGTACACCTGATATGAAGTCTTCGCGTATGAAAGAAAAATGGTATGAACAAAGATGAATAAGAAATTATCATAGCACTTGAAATTTACAAATTTCCTGATAGTTTGAGTGGCGTTCCGCGTTCCGGCCCGCGAAAAAGAGGCCCATAACTTCCGTCCCTAGTATTGGGCTTTCTGATGGCCGTTTCCGCTCCGAATCTGTGTGCTCGCAAAATCTTCTTCCTCTACAAATCTCGAACTCCCCCGGAGGAGGCGGCGGGAGCGGGAGACACTGATCACCAGCATCGATTGCTTCAATTCTCGAACCCTAGAACCTCCTCGTAACGTCGATGGAGGATCAGACAACCGCGCCGGCCCCTCCGGCGGCACCAGCAAGAAGCACACCAGGAGCAGGGGGAGGTCCAAGAAGGCGGCGGACCCATACGCGTCCACCTACGGCATCGTCCCCCTCAAGATGTTCCGCGGGCGGCCGTGGACGTCCACCCGCGACCTCGGCGAGGCCACGGTGGGCAAGCACGTGCTGCTCTTCGGCAAGGTGTTCGCGGTCCGGCCGCTGGGCAGCACCAAGGCCGTAGTGGTGCTTTTCAACTCCTTAACCTCCTGCACGGTGCGGTGCGTCGTCGTCGCCGGCGCCCACGAGGGGGTGACCACGCGGACCGTGCGCTTCGCCGCCACCCTGACCAGGGAGACCGCCATCGACGTCGAGGGTGTCGTCTCCCTCCCCAGAGCGGGAAGATCCTTGCCACCACCCAGCAGGTGGAGATTCAGGTGACGAAGCTCCATACCATTGAGCATGGTTCTTCAACCAAGCCGCAGGATGCCAAGTTCGAGAGATCTCGCGCCAGCATCACCCCAAGGCCTGTCAAGCTGGAGGAGAGTGTGGTGGAATAATCAGAGGGGAAGTTGGGAGGACCGGACTAGTACTACGTCTTAATGCTTTTCGCTCGTTCATACTTAGGAAAAGAATGGCTTTGTAAAGAAGCTCCTAGTTTAGAGTGTAGATCAAAGTACGACATACGCCATGCTGGAAACTTTTGCACAGTTTTTAAGAGTAGTTTGTGTTTTAGCTTTTCTGCCTACGATCTACGAATGATTTTTTCCTTATTGAACTCTATTACATCTAATGTGACCGATCACCGATCGGCTTCAGGTTGGTCGGGTGCTTGCTCACAGTGATCCGAAGTCATCTTTGAATTGCACCAATCTCTCTCTTCTCTATCAACTAGAAAGAACGCGCGGCGTTGCCGCGCTGGCCTTCGCTGCCTTGCTGCTCCATTTGTTTTGGCATGTCAGAGCATATCTGAACATCCGGGAGTTGGAGACGTTGAAGTTTACCAAAGTGGTCAAGCGCGTAATAATATGTGTGGTTTATATTTAAGAGCTGTTCCAGAAATCTGTTAGAAGGTTTTGACCGCTGCTTAAGTACAGATGTTGAAGATCTTTGAACATAGTGTATTATAGGCATGACAAGGAAGTAGAATTGGAACATATATAGATCAACGTTCATAGTAGTTCATGGTTCCATACATAATATATAAATATATTTCATAAGAGGCACATTTAGTGTTGCAACTATCATGCAACCCAACTTTAAAGAGCATAAGAAGAGTGGCATTATATACACCAAAATGAGAGCCACTACAAAAGTGATGTGGATATTAGTGTGTTTGGCTGTCACACAGGGAGCGACAAAAGGCAGTTATGAAGTAAGCACCAAAATGAGAGCTGCTACAAAGCATTTTCGATGTAGCAAAAGGAAATAGTTGTTACATGGCCAATATCCAAAAAAAGAAGAGAAGGAAATGTTAAACAATAGATGAAAAAACACACTGTAGGATTATGTCAACTAAATTCACACAATCTGAGCTGAAAAGTGATACTTTAATATGGAATGCAGAAAATTCAGCAATTTAACATGGCAGCAAAGGTCTATATGTATTCCTCTTCTATCTTTCAAGTAGCAATATGCAAAAGTAAAAGATCTTATTTCCAATAATAAGCATATCAACTTTTTATATTCTTTCCAATAATATTATAGATTGTGTGTATGAGTAACTATAGATTCAGAAACTGATGTAGAGCAACACTTTAGTGTTTCTTATTATATTTAAATGATGTGATTAGCTGTTAGGTGCTAACAGAAATATTAATTATTTGTGCAATAATATTATCCTTGAAGTATTGAAGTACCTATTGTAACTTGTTACTTGGTTGATGGCTGCATATCAGATTTCTTCCCTTTCTTAAACACCTGCTTTTTATCATCATCCTCGATATCATCATAAGGCCTTCTTTTGGTTGCAGATGGTGTGTCATCCCACATTCTGTAGTGGAGATAGAAATTATTTAATTAAATTATGCATTATTAGTAAGAGGCATAGATGAGAACATGCGAGTGAATGTTTACCCTGGTGATTTATCAATGTCCATACCATCAAATTCTCCTATGGATTGAGTTAGCATTGCAAGTTCCTACAGTATAAATAATATAGTAACAATGTATACATAGTTGAAATGGAAGCATATCCTATTTCGGTTTGATATCATTGGCACTTATAGAATTTTACCTGATCCGTTGGTGTTTTAGAAGATATAGTCATTAGTTCTGGTAGATCCTTGGTTGCAACTAAAGCTGCCGATGTTCCTGGTTCTTGTGCTAATGATTGAGTGTTTAATAATGGAAGTACTTCCTGCTTTCCATGACGTTCTTTTATCAACAGGACCTCAAATGATGGATGTTCAGTCCTCATATTCTTCTTATATAGAATCCTTACAACAAATGTGAACTTGTGCCCAATCCATTGTGAAGTGTCGCTTGGTATTATAGCTGGATCATTGTATGTCCTGAATGTTTCAGCACTTTTACCAATAAGTTCAGCAGCTCTTCTTTCGAACATCATGAACTCAAGACTATATGTGTTGTCTGCAACTATAAATGGTTTTTTATACATGCACATGGAAGATTGCAAGTATGTCTTTGATTAATTTAATTTAGTAGAGTAGGGAAATAAGTATAGTTTTATTTAGGCTTAGTATTTCTTACTTCCATTCGAATTGTTTTGAAGGGCAGCTTCCATCCTTTGTACATTGGATCCCATCAGGTGTTTGTATCATTTTTGATGAGCATACTCGACAAGCACGATAAGACCAATGTTGTTTCTCTGGTATTCCTATGATCGTTACAGTGCACTGATATCGTTCACCCTGTAAAATAAAGCACTATAAGATCGTAGGCTTGTATATGATACAATAGATGTAAATAGTACATGGCAATGAAGTTGTCAATATGTACCTTTTGAGTAAAAGAATCTATGTCGTTGAGCTGTAACAGATTCTTTTCTTCAAAAGCTACATGAGTCTGATCTTCATTTGGTAAATCAATTTTCTCAACAGCTGTTGCATCCACTGGTAAGCTAAAAGATAAACAAATATGATCATGGGGATGTATCATGTGCGCAAAGTGTATTTATGTAGTTTACAAATAATATGTATGCATAGAGTAGTATCTACGAGTGGTTTTAGTATTTGAATAGGACCTATGTGAACTTAGATTGAAATGATAGTGCTCTGAAGGTTGCGTACTTTGCTTTCTGCTATTATTGGCCTAAAGTATATGCTTAATCAGGTGAGGTGAGTATACATAGTAATTTACAAAATATTTTACATTGAAGAAATTTTTCTTGGATATTATATTTACTTATTATCTATAAAGATTGTATTTGGCTTACCAGCAAAGCTAATAGCTTCTGTGAAGTGTGATCAGCTTGAAGAAAGTAATTAAATGTATGTACAAAATTCCCGGGACATGAAAAATAGTTCTAGAGAAAGTGTGCACCTTCTCTGAAATACTTTTATTGCAGGTATATCATTCTCATTGACATACCAGCGACAAGCTGCTGTTCCACTTAGAAAATGTGTTCCATCTTTATATTGTTTCATTAAGGTGCCAACAAAGAGAGCAATTATATGATTCTTTTGTCCAATTTTGAGGACAACATCACCATCGAACTCTAGAGCCTGGATGCCTGATAGAGATAAATCGATTGTATTTCTACTGCATAAATGTTTATTTGATACTCGTATTAGTGATTATATATGGCATACAAATATTAGATATCAAATATTATGGACTGAAGATATACCTTAGGTCTTGGAGTTTTATTATCCTTCTCATCATGAGGTCTCCCGCAGTGTTACGCACTACTGCAACATTTGAGACAACGGTGATTTTTTTATGTCAGTGAATTACATTTGCACACATTTATAGAATAAATAATTGTAGAAGGGTCATCGATGTTGAGAAGAGAATATACCTAGGAAACGTTCTTTATTTTTAACAAACTGTGACAATATTTCGATTGGAGTCAATGAGAATGTGTACTTTGGAAATTCCAGATCATGAGCATTTGATTTGGCAATGGTAGTCCTTCTGTTCAGCCTCAACATATATGGGTTATGCACCACCTTATATCCAGGTTTACTCTTTCAACTACAAACTTGCCAATGAATATGATTAGTTTTTCGCTCAGTTGAGACTTCAAATTGGTATTGCATCTGGTGGTATTTCAGCATAGATTGCATCACCCTGCATGTGGAAATTTTTATCACATAGCTTAGAAACGTCGAAATATACATATTTTTGGTTTGTCTTAGTACTTGCATTGATCATGAGAATACCTTCTAGTCAATGAGAACCAAGTCAAGATGCTTTATATTTCCTTTTCATTTCCTCCTTTGCTGAATTCCCACATCCTTGATACTCTTACATGTAAAACAACATTGGTTGTTGATAGACGCAGATCAAATATTGCAGTAAGCTCGCCCTGTGATTGAAATTTGGATTTATAAAACACATATGTAATGGTATAATATATAACTGGATATAATATTTGTAGTATCTGTACTGGTAGAATTGTCAATGATTTAGCTAGCCTGCAAAAAAAACAGATGAGGTTAGATTATGTATATATGAAAACATTGATATAATTTTTTGCACAAAAGAATTGTTAGACCATCTCTAAAATTTCTCTAAATACAATATTTTCTGTTGTGCTTCCGCAAGAACCATCACTATTCTCTATCAATATTTTCAGACCTTTTTTATTGTTTACTCTTGAGATTGCAACATATAGTTGGCCATGTGAGAAAACAGACTTCTTTAGGTAAAGTCCAACATTTGTAAGTGTTTGTCCCTGGCTTTTATTTATAGTCATAGAATAACATATTTTTATTGGGAATTGACGTCGGCATAATACAAATGGCCAATGAGAACCTTTTGTAGTAAGATTTATTCTAGGAATATGTACCTTGTCACCTATGTGAGTGCCTGTTATGATAACTGCTTCAATAATATGTTCTGCTAGGTTTGTTATTATAAGTCTAGTTCCATTGCATAGCCCTAGGCTTTGATTTAGATTTCGAAGTAGCATTATAGGAACACCAATTTTAAGTTTTAGTCTATGTGTTGGAAAATTATTAGCATTTAGAGTATTTAGATATTCAGTTGGATAAAGCATATGAGCATCATTAATAGCGTCCATACACTTAGATATTGAATCCGCACTAAGATATTCTTTTTCAAAATTTAGTATTAAGTCAACCATGTAACTATTAATCTCTTCTACTATATCATTCGTTGTAGCTAAAATCGTTCTATTTTTTATATATTCTGGGTTGCTGTAGTTACTAAGAAAGTCTGGATATGTACATCTGATCAAGGCCTCTATTTTATTTCCTATTGTAGACAGCAATAAATCCTGGGGTATTTCAACTATATTACTATCAGGATCGTCTTTAGTTTCTGATATCATATTTATCTTCTCAGATCCATTTCCAATTCAAATTATCCAATCATTGAAATCACTCAATTCTTTATATTCGAGACCGCTATTTTTAATTTTTTTTAAACGCATATTTTTGTGCAAGTTAATCTTTGTGACATATTTCCATAGGTATGATCGAAATATCGATGCATTTATAATTTGTGCCTTTGAAGCATTTTCTATTACTGGCAATATTTGCTTTGTATCTCCTCCTAGAATAACTACTTTTTCTCCAAATGGTATGCCATCTAGTTGGTTATCTTTTTCAGATAAGATATCCTTGAATGGCCTATCAAGAGCCTCAAAGCATTGTCTATGTGTCATTATAGCTTCATCCCATATAATAAGGTCGGTCACAATGAAAAGGTCAGCTAACTTTGTTCCTCTTTTTACCTCACATATTGATAATTCGTCAATTTCGATTGGAATATGAAATCGTGAATGTATTGTGCATCCATTTGGAAGTAATAGCGAAGCTACTCCAGATGAGGCTATGGTTAATACTATTTTTTTTCTTGCTCTTAGATATGAAACTATTGTGTTATATAAAAATATTTTTCCTGTTCCTCCATGTCCTGATATGAAAAATATATTTGGTTCATGTCTTAGTATACTGTCAGTTACTTTATGGAATGCTTCTTTTTGATCTGTATTAAGTTGATTATAAGATATATTGGCCTCGTATTCAAGTTTTACCGTGTCGTAGTTTAACTCTTCTTCAATGAAATGGTTACTTGCTATAATTTTGGGTGATGTTGTCCTTTGTGGTAGGTTATGTTTTGTAATATTGATTCCATTTCTAGCTAAAAGTTGTTCTATTTCTGCTAGAACTGAATCATGAAGTTCAGATTCTGTAGGATTGTATATCAAAGGATGGTATTGTAGTTTTAGATTATGTTCAATATCTTTTGACATTTTCCTCCAATTTGTATCAAAAAAATTTCGTTCATCTTGTAGATTACAATATGTTAAGAGAGTGACAAATAAGTTTCGTAATTGTGGAGCAGTGGCCCAATTTATGGCTTCATTAAATGTTGCGTACCATTCATTGTCATCTTGTAGTAAGCCTCGTACTGCACAAGCTTCTTTGAATATTCCATATGTTATGCCATTATATGTTTATAAATTATTATATCCTCTAGCTTCTTTTACTATCATAAGTAGTAGCCTTAGATAAAATCGTTCTCCTTCTATTGGATTTACATAATATAGGCGTCCGATTTTGAAGTTTTGTTTACGTCTTGTTCATTTTCTGTTGTGGTCATCCCATGTCCATTGCTGTGGAAATTCACGGTAAGTTAATTCTCTCGCTTCTGGATATCGTTTGTTTGCTTCGAACCATTCAGTTAATTTTATTTTCTGGAATTTGGGATCTTTCGCTGTTACATTTAGTTTGGCTTTTTTACAAAGCCTGACCATATTTGGTAATGGTAGATGGACCGGTAGTCTCTCAACCGCTGGCCAATGATGGTGTATATCATAGCCTAGTAATCTCCAAATTGCATCTTGTTCACATATGTATCTACATTCTAAATATTCTTTAATTTTATCAATATCTTTAGGATGTTGGTCTATTGTGTGTTGGTCATTTGTTTGTGAATGCTCAAATAGAACTATTGCTTTATCTGGTCCTTTATGGATATATTTGCAAAGATATTTGAGTAGTCCACTTTCATTTACATATTCTACATTTATGTGAGCTTGATATTTTTTAAGTAACTTAATATTATGAGGAACTACCCATCTATTGTCCAAATTATGGTTATCCCTAGATATGTAGATGCCAATTTCTTGACGACGATATTGAGTAAATCCATTTTCATTAAAATTTGTTTCATTTTGGAATTCCTTTGGATAGTATTTAGAACATTTTCCTTTTTTCATACAAGGGCAGCTTTGATTTTTTTTTCTCCACATGGCCCATGCATCATATGTTCTGCTACAAGAATATATCCTAGTGGATCTTCATGTGGATTAGGTATTTCAGCTGATATCCATAGATCTATCATGTCCGGGGTTATTTTAGCACCTTTTTTATCTATCCATTCTAAGATATGGACATGGTGTAAACCTCTTTTTTGGAACTCTATTGAATACAAAATAGCTATTGCTGGACCAAATATAGAGCCAGAACATAAATTGTTTAGAAATTCTTGAAGTTTTATATGGAATACTCGTACAATCACATCAGGTCGATCATTTGGTTTCTCTCCATGAAGTATATTTGAAGTTATTTCACACCATTTAGGGTTGCATGTAAATGTTATGAATAGATATGGAGGCCCATATACGCGGCATATTGCTACACCATCATGGTAATTCTGTATCATATAACGCCTTGAGCCTACATGACTTGATGGTAGTAAAACTTTTTTGCCAATTAGGCTACCATCAGTTATTCCTTTTTCTACAACATCAAATATGCTTTGTAAGTATTCGGCTCTTAGCTTATCTTGATTTCTCGAAATGTACATTAGTCTATCTTTGTCTTCCATTGCTCGTGCATCAACTATGAATTGCTTTGATAATCTACCATAGCATAGGAATGGATTTGGTTCCCCTAGTCTGTAGTGCATATGGTATTTGAAAAACTCGTGCATTATTACTGTTTTTCGTTTTATCTTAGTTGTGCAGTCTTTTCCCTGTTCGTAGTAAGGTATGCCAAGCTGAAATCTTCTTTCTCCATATGGAAATAATAGAGGATATTGTAATGGCATATAAGCGGGATGGAGAATTGATATACGTTGCAATCCTTTTTGTTTTGTGCTTACAATTATATCTCGTTGGCACTTTTCTAAGGTGAAATCTCCAACTATTAGTAGTGCAAGTTCTTCTGTATGTGGCATTTCATATTGTATAGGGTCACCCTTATCAGCTCCTATAATGCGAATGCTAAGATCTATATCTTTATATTTTTCGAGTATGTCATGTGCATAGCGGAAGGTTTTTACCAGTGAATTATTTTTATCCAACATCTCTTTTAGTTGTCTTACTATTTCAGGATCTATATCTATTTTAGAAGGTTCTTGCTTGTGTAATGCTTTAATTCTGTTTCTTATTTCATTCTGTGTGTCAAAAATATATAGTTCAGCATATTGTGGTTCATTCTTGTCTGAAGTTATTAATGATCCTATACGTGGTGTATTTGGCCATTTATTTTGAAAATGTATGGTCCATCTTCTTTATTTATTTCACTTATAATAGTTGCACCCATGGACGTAAAAGAAAATATACTATTGTATTGTCTAATTTTTTTGAAAGAAATATTTTGATACAGGGTGATCTCTATTTTGCAAAAGGTTTAATAGGAAGTTAGGGGGGTCCCTGTATTTTGGACTTTTGATAGTTCCATTTTTACAGCAATTTGAGTATAATGGTTCTTTACTTTTATACGTGCCTTTCTTGTTTCTCTCATTGTACCAGAACATAGCATTACAATGTTTACATGTATATTCTGGCTTTCCTATATATGATCTTTCTTCATATGATTCTTTTAGATATTCAATATTTTAGGGCTAAATGAGACCATCCCTTGCTTATTATATAGGTACGAGTGAGGTATATCCAAAGATATGCCATATACGTCATTTTGTTTTATTCTTTTAGCATTGTCGTCTTTGTTATGTTGCCTTTTCCTTTTTTTATCTGCTATTAAATCTGCTCTATTTTATCTAGCTCATTTTGTGTCGGGCTGTTTCTCTATTGGTGTAAATTCTGCAAATTTCCTTTTAGTGCGTGCCATACTAACAGTGTAATGGTGTCAAGGGAGAAATATTAGTAAATGTTACAACAATTGTAACATAATAATATAATATTCTCTGGTACAGATAAAATTGGATACAGAGCATGATGTACTAATGTGAAATGAAAAGGAAAATTAAAAGTGCATGACGATAATAGTTTCTAGTTCTGAAATTTGGACCAATCATAATATTTGTAGCACAAACCAATAAAGACAAAAGCTGTGTAGTAGTGGTGATATTTACCTTGATCTAGCGCCGTTTTTTCTGGCTTCCTGTTTTACTTAAATATAGTTTGCTGCAGGAAAAATAGAAAAATAAAACTGGTTTAGTATGTAAAGTTCGGAAAAGATTGTGCAAAGGAATTTTATACATTACACTTAAATATGTATATATTAGGGCAAAATATGATAACACAAGAGTTTGGATATGCCACAATTTGTGTATGCGAATTTATTTATTCACATGCAGTTTAAGGCCCTGTTTGAAAGCGCTCTGGATTTTCCATCCAGAGCGCTTTCAAACAGGCTGGAATCTAGTGTAGATTTGAGAAGCAAGATTTTCGGATTCTGAGAATCCCAGAAGCTGAAGCGGATTTTGTGCCACCTCCATAATGGAATTCGACGAGGGGCAAGACATCAACGGCTCCATAATGGAATTTTGTTGCCAGGCTGGTTAGTCGATGGGCAGGGCAGGCATGCAGCTTCCGCGAAGGTTCGCAATCGCACACTGGAAGGAAAAAAAGGCACTTGCTCGACTGCTCGTGACAATTTCTATTTTCTCTCTTTCCCCTTCTTCCTTCTTTCCCGCACGGCGCACGAAGGGGATGGCTGGGTCCATGGAGGCCCAGAGTGAGGGTAGCACAGCGCATGAGAGCTCGGTGGAGATGCGCCCCCGGATGTAGGTGCGCTTAGCTCCGGGCCCGTGCAGGAGTTGCGCGTGCGCGGACGCGGGTGAGGGGACGGCCTGTCGCAGCCAGCGTGCGGCGGTGGAGGCGCTCGCGGCTGCCTCTAGGAGCGCGTGGCGGCGGAGGGGAATGCCGCTGGCGTGGTGAAGCGCAGGCTCTTGGCCGTCACCGCGCGTTGCGACAGCGGGGAGCGCGTGGGCACCATGGCGCCACCAGGGCACCAGGAGGAGGAGCGGGGGGTACATGGTAATGTCCTGCGCAATGCCCGCAACAGGATGGGCCATTTGATGCTGTGCCGCTAGTGGAAGCTCCCGCGCCGGCGCCATGACATGCGAATAGAGAAGATAAAGGAGTGGAGGCATATTACATACCTACTATGCCGGCGCCATGATATGTGAATAGAGAAGGTAAGGGAGTGGAGGCACACTGCGTACCTAGTGGATGGTCGAGCAGTGAGCTGTCCGCCGGCCTATTCGACGTTGGCAGAGGATGGATAAGTTTTGGGGCGAGGAAGAGGAAGCGTAAAGAACTATTCTATAATTACGGTTCCTTGACTGCAGGCTGTATAGATGGAAAGAGGTTTTCGGAGTCGTTGGGAATGGCGACGATTATTTATCTCGTGCATCTGGACTTCCGTTCAATCTGTATCCAACGGCAGCTAAAAAATTTGATGTCGTGGCCCACTGACAGCTCGGTGAATAACCCAGCTTTCGATTATTAAAGATATCATGATCAGTCTGAAGTTGGGCCGAAACTCATAGAGGCCCATAGTGGCTCTAAAGTTGCCACGGCCCACCAAAAAGTGGCCCACGTACTTCCATATCACGCAGCGCAGGGAGAGCGACTAGAGACGAGAGAGACGGGGAAGAAAGGCAAGGAGGCGGCGCGGGAGCGGCGCGAGCAGCGCCGCCGCGAGGTCACCCTCCTCCGCGCCCTCCCCTACGAGCCCCACCAGCGGTGGTGGGATCGCCTGCAGCCGCGGGCCGTGGCGGTAGTCACGGGCGCCAACCGCGGGATAGGGTTCGAGGCCGCCCGCCAGCTCGCGCTCCACGGCCTCCACGTCGTGCTCACCTCCCGCGACGCCGCCAAGGGCCAGGACGCGGCCGAGAGGATTCGTGGGGAGGCTCCCGACGAGGCGGGCGTGAGCTTGGAGTGGCGGCAGCTCAACGTTGCGGACGACGCGTCGGTGGAGGCCTTCGTAACCTGGGCGCTGGAAACCCACGGCGGCATCCATGTCCTTGTAAGCGCATTCTCATCGCTTTAGAAACCAATTCAATTAACCAGCAATACAAGACTGCAATACTCGTCCTAGCACTTGTTCCTGGATGCTGCAATCTAATTGATTGATTGATAGAAGAGAGAAAAGGACTAGGGCAGTGGAGCCACGGCCAAGTTAGAAACAAACAGTAAAGACATTGCCAATACGATATCTGAATTGCGTTTTCAATTCCTTACACGTGAAATGAGATGAAATTAGATTTCTTTTTGAAGAAAAGATGAAATAAGATTCTCTGTACTGTTCTGAGCATAGCCAAGCGGGTAGGAAGCCAAGTCCATAAACCTTAATATGACCCCTTTTGGATCACCTATAACTAAAGTTTAGTCCGGACTAAACTTTAGGTGACTAAACATTAGTTAACTAAACTTTAGTCCATGCCCGTTTGGATCCATGGACTAAAGTTTAGGTGGGAAACTATTTGAGACACATAAATGGGTGAAATTAAACTTTAGTCCGGATTAGGTGGGTTTTATGGACTAATGGACTAAACTTTAGTTGGGATGAAACTAAACTTTAGTCCAAAGTTTAGTCAACCTGTTTGGATCACCTAATGGACTGAACTTTAGGCCTAAAGTTAAGTCCATGGATCCAAACAGGGCCTATGTCAGTGTTATTTACTGACAGATGCTTGCATACATTATATGTCTTTGTAACCCGGCTACAGGTTAACAATGCAGGTGTGAACTTCAACAAAGGACCAGATAATTCTGTCGAGTTCGCTGAGCAAGTCATCGAGACAAATTATTATGGCACGAAACGCATGATTGATGCCATGATACCACTAATGAAACCCTCTCCTTATGGTGCTCGGATAGTTAATGTCAGCTCAAGGCTTGGAAGAGTCAATGGCAGACGAAATGTAAGTATGGTTGACAGATTCCTATGTTTCCAATGTGATCTAGTGTGACCTTTAACATGAGGCGCCCTTGCGTTGATCATTACTCTACAATTTATTGATCTTATTTTTATTTTATATGCTATCAGAGAATTGGTGATGCCAGCCTAAGAGATCAGCTATTGAATGATGATTGTTTGTCAGAACAGTTAATTGATGAGATGATCAAGAAATTTCTGGAGCAAGTAAGGCAAGGTACTTGGTCCTCCAATCAGTGGCCTCAGATGTACACGGACTATTTAGTCTCGAAGCTTGCTGTTAATGCTTATACACGACTCATGTCAAGGAAGCTCTCGGATCGGCCTGAAGGCCAAAAGATCTACATTAACTGTTTCTGCCCTGGCTGGGTAAAAACTGCCATGACTGGTTGGGAAGGGAATATTTCTGCTGAAGAAGGTGCTGATACAGGAGTATGGCTAGCCTTGTTACCCTGTGAACAAGGTACAAATGGGAAGTTTTTTGCCGAGAGACGTGAGATAAGCTTCTAAGGTGACTACCTTATTCATATTCTTGCTTCCAGGTGCAAGTAGGAAACTTTAGGACAAAAGATCTTTCAACCCATACGTCCAAAACTGCTTTGATCTCTGTTCACTAACTGATATGTGGAACTATTAAGGTTTATGAGCCATAATAGCTACAGACAGAAGTTACCAAGCAAGATCGTGGAGAGTGCTCTTTGACTGTTACTTAGTGCTGTAACTACTTTACTTATCAAAATGGTTTCTTTTACGGTTTCTAATTTGGTACCATTCCTGTGTAATCTATATAGGCGACTCATGAAGACTGGCGCGTTAAAGAGCAATCATATGGCAAGCAGATAGTCAAGATCATTGATGGGTACCACTATGTCCCATTAATGGAAAGCCCATGACCTCTAATTTGTTAATTAAGGTGATCCACTAAATGTTTGTTGGTCATGAATGAAGTGTGATAAAAGCGGAATGTTCATCAGGACCACCAGTATGGCAATGGGGAAGCATGACCAGCTGGTTGCTTGCTACTTGTGCTACATGCCTACAAGAATGACCTGTATTGAAGTGCACATCACACCAAGGGTTGCAGATAAATGTGGACGGCAGATTGGCTGTGTGCTCGCTGAAGATGCCACACTGGAATCAACGGCGGTCAATCAAGCTTATCCCTTACAGATAAAGAAGCACAGAGCCATGCATATATCCATCGTGCTTCCAATCATCTGAGCCTGAAAAATCCAGGGCAAGGCCATGCCGGCCGGAAAACAAGACAACATGCTGCTGCTGCATAGCTGGTCTTCAGAGGGTCATCCTCATCGCCCTGTGGGCGCCATCGGTTTGTGGTCTTGTGGGGGTAGAAAGTAGAAACTAGTAGTAGGCAGGCGTCAACGATATCAGTTTAATTCGGCATCAGCCAGCCACTGCCTGCACATGTGGTGCTCGGGTTTCTGGGGCACCTCTACCTCTACTTGCCTGCCTGGACCTTGCGATTTGCATCCTCCAATGGAGGTGTAGCTGACCTCAACTTGTTCACTCATGCAAGCATAAATAAAGCGTGCATACTGACAAGCATGCCTTCCTTTTCCTCGCGGTGTAAGCTGGAGTTGTCACCGGCAATCTAGCGCCTGTTGATCTGACAAGCATGCCTTCCTTTTCCTATGCAAAGTACGTTCAGTTGGATGGATACTAGGCAGAATAACGGCGCTTAAGATCGAGCTGCTCTGATTACCATAAATAACGGTAGAATGCCTTTCAAAAACTACGCAGAACACGTAGAAATCTCCTGCAACTCGACTCCATATGAAAGGAAACACGGTATGCCATTATGCAGTTTTGGTGCAAGTGGTTGCGACATCAACAGGCAAACAATCGATGGTTTCTCTTGCTTCTTGATCTGGAAAAGGATGGAGGTTTCGTTTATTTCCTTCGTCATCTCCATCAATCAGCCACCAGGGATTTCATCTCACTAGCATAGCATGGCGGTCCCTCCGTTGCCGTACTGCGGTTGGCCTGCAAGACGTGTGTGATGATGACCTGTAAATTCTGTCGACCAAGCACACTGATGTGTGTGGCAAGCAGAAATGATTCTGCACTTCATTTAGGGAGCGTTACGCCTCCTCTTTTCTTCTTTTGGCCAAACGTTAAGCCTCCAGTTAATGCATGTGTCATGTGTTTAGCCAATCACTGTTGTGAGCTGTTCGGTGTAGATAGTCAACGTGGGTCAAATTGGCAGGCGACGAGAGATGCGCCGAGAGATTAGCACCAGAATGCAGGCCCAGTAGCGCCAGCCTGCCAGGTGTAGGGGGGCCATATAGATCACGAATTTATATATAGGTGCAAATTGGAGTCTGAAAGAGGTATTACCAACTCTTTTAGAGTTTAATATAGTTCGAATGAATAGCAGTCACATTTTAGAAAAAAAACAGTACTATTAATCAAATTAAAGTTAAAGATGGCCCACAATGACTTTTAGGGCCTAGTAGTTCGCAGTAATCTGCTTATAGATTGAATGGATGTAGAGCTGTGCGCCCTTGATCCGGAGCTGTCAGAACTGAGCCACTGTCCGTTTGTTTTCTTTGTCTTGTGTGTGTTGAATGCAATGGCGGCAAAGTTGGTGTACCGTAGCTGCCCAATGGTCGGTTGCTAAGCAAAAATTTATTGCACGTAGCAGGTTGGGTGTTTTGATCGAGCGCCTCAGGGATACAGAAAGCTATTATTAGCACAACAGAACCAAAGAGGTAATCAAGTTGAGATGGCCGAGTTGGTCTAAGGCGCCAGATTAAGGTTCTGGTCCGAAAGGGCGTGGGTTCAAATCCCACTCTCAACATTGTGTTTTTTTCCCTTTTTCCCGCTGCTTCGATTTTTTTTTCCTTCCAGCTTATTGCATGGAGATTTTGCTGTTCCTAGGTACTAGCCTTGAGTCTCTTTTACAATGTTTGGTATTTTGTACTGCTCAAACACATTAGTTTCGCTTGCCCTCAAAAAAGAAACAAACACATTTGTTTCTGGGGCCCCAACCCGAGCCATGTTCGATGCCTTTTGATAGAACAAAAGCCCCCCGACGATCGATCATGGAATGGAACCCCAGCCTGCCAGTGACGTAAAAAGAGAATGAAATAACGTAAGCAAAGCCATGGATCGGATCCATCAGCGTCCTGCAACAATCATTAGCATCACCGGCCGGAATCACATCTCCTGATGGCTGCCAGGTCAGGTAATCGAGCCCCGCCGGCGCAATCGCGACGTGTTTCAGCGACTGGACCGTCTCAGCATTCAGCAAACGGCGGCGCGCGGCTGACGTGTCAGCGCCGGCGACGAGGGCACGAGGCAGCAGCCGGGGCAGCCAGATGGACGCCTCGGCCGGCGGTAGCCAGGAGATAAGGTGCAGCCTCCGCTGCAGGCATCGTCATCGTCTAAGGTCAAGGCGTCGAGCCACACAGGCTACCACAGCTGTGCTGCACTCATCAGCGTCTGCAGTCGCCGCTGCTGAAGCGGCCACGCAGGATTGCGGATATGTTTCCCCTGTCCCTGACGTGCCTGAAGAAGCTGCAGGAGAGGGAGCAGGAGTCCCGGACACGCAGGCGGCCCAAACCATTGCCGCCAGCAACTGACCAACCACCCCCAACAATGAGTCAAAGACCTCAAGGCTAGTGAGATGCGGATAGAGTGTGTCATAGTTCTCAGAGATGAAAAGAACGAATTAAACATCACATCAGGCGGTCAGACAGTCTATTAATCATCGCCCTAATGAGTGAGCCAGAAAGTTCAGAGGACCAAGCAAAACAAACACAGTAGCTTTCTGATCCTGACGGGACGTGAGAAATCAGTGCTGCCAGCCAGCCACCCGTTTCTTCTGTTCAATCTATTCTCATCCTTCACGTAGCAGCATCTTCCATTCCATTTCTTACTGTGGTGCTGGTGACTGATGATTCAATAAATACAGAGTCGAAGATTGTCTTTGTGCTCATCAATCGTAAACAGGGCCGGTAACTGACGCTTGCCGCTTTTCTGAAGGAAACGCTTTCCACTTTAACAATGGCGTTTTGGAGTCGGCAAGCAGGACTGCAGGAGCTCGTAACGGATGCAAGCAGCAGCAGTCCAAGCGAGGTAACGCGTGCAGATGCAGGAGAATGATGCACAGCTCATGGCCACTCTGTACTCTGTAGGGCTCGCCTCTTCCTTGGACGCTAGCTTGTCTGTGCATGCTGGAAGAACAATAGTAGAAACGATATGATGACGATTAATCTGATTAAATTCTTCGAAACCATATGCTAATTTGGGACTAGCAGACAATCCTCTGCCACTTCAGAGCCCCATCATAAAGTGAAAAATCCAACACAAGCAGGGGGAAAAAAGAAGAGGAGAAAGACGAGTCCTTTTTATCTGATGAGCAAGCACAGCAGCTCCTGCCTGTGTCTGTCTGTCTGTCTGTCCGTCTGCCTGTCTTCCAGCTCGCTGCGCCCCCATCATGTTCTTCTCTCCCCCGGCAATCATTGGCTTGGCTCCCCTCGGCCCGTCCCCATTTTCAATCCCACCGGTTTCACTATTCAATTCCTTTGTTTTTGTTGCTCGCTTTGATCGAACGGCCATGCATTGCGGCAAAGATAGATTCATGAATGTAGGTGAAAGGGAAGAATCGAAGAACTAATAAGAAACAAAAGGGGGGAAATCTGCTGCGTCGGCGCAGTGTTGCTATCCCAACGAATTGTCGCCTCTGGTTCAATCATTGGGAGATCCATCCAGTTCGAGTTCTGGGGTTACACAAGCTCACACTCAAGGATGCAGCGCAAAGGCGCCGGATAAAGCTGGGGATTTTCTTGGCTGTTTTGTTTTCACCTGCAACGGCCGCGCCAAGCCCGCGTTTTTTAGCATCCTCCGCTCCGCTTTCCGCTGATGCCTACAGCTCAACCCGGCCAGTTTGTATATATACAGGCATGTTTGTTTGCTGCTGGTTTACAATTCCAATCCGCCCCACCGGTGAGTGTATTCTTCTTCACTTTTCTTGTGGGCGCTCCCCTGCCCCCATTCCTCCCTCCCCAAAACCTCCCAGCTCATCTCGCCCACAATCACATGCCAGTACAGCGATAGACCCACCTGAGGAGAGTAGGAGGAGGACGCAGAGGTTTCTTGCCTGCTTGCTGCGTCTCACACTTTCCCCCTTTTTTCATGGATTCTCTCTAGCTTTGGAGAACCTATGCACACTAGATATTTCTTCCGTAATTTGCCTTATTTTTGCATTTCTTGATTAGCTCGGTTTCTTTTCTTGTGGTGACAGGAGGAAGAAGACGAGCAGAGTCAAGAATCGGTGGGAACAAGTTTTGCTGTCTGCAGAATGGATTCAGCATTTGATGCTACTGCTGCGCTTGGACGGAAATGATGCCAGGAGGCCTGGGAAATCTGCAGGTATGGTGTAGCCTTCAACTAAAATTTGCAATTTTGCATACGAGGGTGGAATCGGGTGGAAACACTGTATTTTTTGGGATAGAGTGTGAAACATGTGGATTTTCTGAGTTACCTTAATTTGTGCTTTGTTCAGAAGTGATGAATTTTTTGTTGATCATAAGGAAAATCAGCAGTCCTTGTTGATGAATACTTCAAACGGTTTCTGTTACTGACTTCAGAATTCAGATAGCAGCCAATGCCACATTGTTCGATTGCAAATTGTTACTGTTTATAAATAACATCAACCAAACATGTATGTGCACAGCTTCAAGAGGCAAGCAGTTCAAGCAAGAATGCATTCATGTTCTGATGTACACTGTAGGTTACTCATATTTGTTTCAGTAGTAAGACCATACTTATAAGTGCAGAATGTCATAGCAAAAGATATTTTGTTGCGCATTTTGGAGTCACTGTCTGTAACATGTCATTTTAGTTACCGTGACAAAATTTCTTCTGATCCGTTTATGGCACAAAAAATTTGAATGATGGTCTGCAATCATTATACCAGGAAAAGAAAAGGAAAAAAGTTCAAAGCTCAAGCCGTGTGGCCACATAATGCCCAATTGTGGATATCCGACAATTCCCTGTTTTCTGTTTGATAATTTAATTGCCTATTCTGCCAAATTTATGCGTTACTAGTTGATTCGTTCGTACCACTCATGTCATGATCAAAATGTGCTTTCCTAATTTTGCCACTGCATGTTTCCACATAATGTCCAATTTCAGATATCCGACAAATCCCTGTTTTCCCGTTTGATAATACAATCATCTTTTTCGTCAAATTTATGCGTTACTAGTAGTGTCATGCATGGCGCCAATGTCATGTGCTTTCCTAATTTTGCCACTGCACGTTGCCACATAATATCCAATTCTGGATATCTGACAATTCCATTTTTCTGTTTGATAATATGTTATTCTCTAGATTTATATGTTACTAGTAGCTTCTTCTGTACCGCTAATACCAGGATTAAAGTGTGCTTCCCTAATTTTGCCACTGCACGGCGACAAATCTGAGAGACAGACATGTCATACTGAGACAAAAAATTAAAGTTGACGAGAAAGTGATGCATTTGCCGATTTAACTTTATCCATGGTTTCCGGGTCAATATATTATTAGTGATTTAACTTTATCTATTGATCAATCAATCCATGCGGCACGCTTGCATTTGTCAATTCACTGTCTGAATTACTTTGTAGTTCACTACTTCACTGGTTGGCATAACCAGCAATCTGCACATTGATGTTCTTCCTTATGAATTCAAAATATAAACTCAGACAACTTTAATGTACTACTCTTTAGGTTTTAAATCTGCAGACTTCATCGCTGTGGCTACAAAGATTATTGCCATATCCTGAGAGAAGATATCCCATACTAGATGTCAAGACTTCTTGAAGCAGCTCTAGGAGGTGCTGTAGGAGGCTTGATAGTACTAGGTATTGTCATAGTTGCAATTGTACTTTGCCTGCGGCATCGCAGAAGAACTTCAGACTCTTCAGAAAGTAGTTCATCAGGTCAAGCTCTACCAGGTACTGCTTAAGTTACTTCTCATAAGACCTTTAAACTTCAAATAATTCATCGAAAGTTCCAATTTTTCTTTGAGTAACAGCTTCGCCTTCCATCTATCAGAGTCACAGGGAGCAAGATGTCTGACTTTGGAGGAACTAAATTTGGCTACAAGGAATTTCAGCAATGCGAATTTTATTGGATACGGAATGTTTGGAGAGGTATACAAGGGTTTACTCCAGGATGGCACAATTGTAGCTGTTAAAAGACGGCAGTCTCCTCCTAGCCAGGAATTCGTTCAAGAGGTAACATAATTTTAATTATCCAAATGTTCTCTTCAGTAATTTCTGGTCCTGAATTTGTCAAATGTGTTGTGTATTAACACTATGTTTTTCCTCCTGAAGGAAAAATCCTGTTTTCTAGCAAAGGATTAACCCCTATTTGCTGATATAATTTAAAATATAGCACACCTTGCTCTACACCCTTCTTAGATTGTTTCAAGCTCAAGCATCGGTGCTGTTTTCTTCTCAGGTTAATTACCTATCATCTCTCCAGCATCGGAACCTTGTAAAACTTTTGGGGTACTGCCAGGAGAATGGCATGCAGATGCTTGTTTATGAATATATCCCCAATGGCAGCGTCTCAACACATTTGCATGGTAATTTTCATTGTATTTTCTATTATATTACTCTAATGTATGATAATGGTGTCATAGGTTGGTAATTCTTCTGCTGCCCTTTCGTAGGTAACAGCCATGCTCCAGGTGTAAGGCTAGAATTCAAGCATAGACTTTCTATTGCTCATGGAACTGCTAAAGGTAAGTCTAACATTTAAACCAGCTCTACACTTTCCCTTATTGTTCGAAATATAATCCAGAAGCTCATAACTTCATATCCATTAAGACTCATTCTCTGTATCAATGATATTCTGGCAACTACATCAATAATCTTTTCTTGTTACTCAGGCCTGAGACACCTGCATTCTCTGACCCCCCCTGCAATCCATATGAACTTCAAAACTTCTAATGTACTAGTGGATGAGGATTTCGTACCAAAAGTTGCGGATACTGGGATTCCAGGCTTGCTTGATCGACTCGGTGTTACAGGACTGTCTTCCAGAACACCTAATGATCCTTTTGTTGATCCTCGGTAACAAAGGCACACATATTCGTTGTATTTCTTACATTCATTGATCACATCAGATGGATACAAATCATCTGCTTTCAATGTGTTGTGTCCACCAGTACCAATTCATTACTTGAGTTTGATGGAACTTCCTGTTGCATGATCAGAATGAGGGAATCCATGAACTTGAACTTTTCCATACAAAGCGATGTCTACAGTTTTGGTGTGTTTCTTGTGGAGTTGGTTAGCGGACGGAGAGCTGTGTCTGATCAACGCATCATTCAATGGGTAAATTCCAACACTGTTGATGCTTTGTCCACCTCTTTTTTTGAATAATACACCAAATTTTCCCTTTCTCTAGTGACATCTTTAACTCTTCTCTTAATTTTCATATCTGCACTAAAGTACCGTACATTTTGTATCTGTGGATATGCAGGTGCAGAACTTCCAGGAATCAAGTGATATCTCTGCAATTGCAGACAACAGAATGACCAGTGGTTTCACCTCAGAAAGCATGAAAGAATTGCTGCGCTTGACGTCATGGTGCGTGAGCCCAATGAGCGAGCAGCGTCCATCGATGAGCTTGGTGGAGGCTGAAATACATCGGATTCGCGAGCAGGAGATCAGCTTGACGACAGTCATGACAGGACATTCCCCAACCGTGACTCTTGGCAGTCAGCTCTTCAGAACATCAAGGTGAAGAACGGAATGCCTAGCATCTTGTAGCAAAACTAGTTCTCTCATCAGGGCAGTAGATTAGCCTTGTTCTCTTCCAAAAGATTTCTCGTCTTCATAGCGAATCTCGAGTAAGCTGCATCCCAAGTGTACAAAAAAGGAACAGCTGCGAGGCTTACCCTTCCTTTTCGATTTTCTTACCTTGGTGTTTTTTTTTGGAAAGTCCGGTTTACACCCTTAAACTATGTAAAAGTCTGATTTTCAACCTTCAACTACAAAACCGGTTAACATAGGCCATCCAACTATCGAAACCGTGCAAATTTAACCCTTTGATGGTTTCAAATGTGGTTTTGTATTTTTTAAAAAGTTAAAAAAATTCTAATTAGATCTAAAAATCAAAAGTAATTCATTTTAAATCAGAAAAATATGAAACTAGTATCAAAATTTTTCTAAAAATGTAACCTATCTATTATTTCTCTATTTGAATCTTATTTATTCAAAAATAGGCATAACTACAAGCAACCAAATACTATGAACATAAAAAGATTGGATCCGAATAACTGAAAAGTAGAGTGTCAATAGATAGGTTACATTTTTAGAAAAATTTTGATACCCATTTCGTATTTTTTTTATTTAAAATGAATTATGAATTTTTTAGTTTAAATTTGAATATTTTTAATTTTCGTAAAATAAAAAACTACCTTTGAAACCACCCGAAGGGCCAAATTTACCCGATTTCGACAGTTGAATGGCCTATGTTATCCGGTTTCATAGTTGAAGGTTGAAAATCGGACTTTTGTGATAGTTCGAGGATGTAAACCGGACTTTTCCTTTTTTTCGTTCTTCCTTTTTTTCTGAAAAGATTTTAAGGAAGAATGACATTTCCTGTTTGTTGGATACTCCTATAACAAGATTGTGTGGGTGGTGGCAAACCAGAAGCTCTAAATGTTCAGTGAACCAGTCCTGCTTCTGTTTTCTCAAAACATTGGAGAAACATAAGAAACCATGCAGGAAGTCGAAGCAACAGCTGCTCGCTATTCTGCAGAGCATGTTCTGCGAGACGCCTGACATAGATGCATTATGTGAGGAGATAAAAACAGATTTTCAGGTCCTCCGTTTTTACATGGCTGAGAACCTCAGTCATGAAGATACACACATTGTTATTCCTTCCATTCAAGAGCTTTTTTTCCTAGCAGCTATGCTATGCTTGATTTGCTTTGCATGGAAAGGCTTGTGCCACACATGAGGATCTAGCTTGATTTGACAATGTCTTCCCTGGTGTTGACGGTGAAGTCCCAGAGCTCGCCGTACTTCTCGTTGAAGTCCCAGATGTCCATGGAGTTGTAGTCGGCGATGAGCTTGTCGCGAGCCGACCTCTCCATCATGTAGATCTCCGGCTCGAAGTTGTGCGGCTTGTCCGGCTTCTGCATCTCGATGATGCAGAACACGATGATCCAGAGACCTGCCCCGATGTAGAGGTACTCGCCCTGGTGGCACAAGCAGGCACATCTCCAGTCAGTAAATATTACATAAAAGTAGGGTGAAAAGTTAGGCCAATGTCCGCAACCCAGGAATTTCACATGAATCAATTCAATTCACATAGAAAACTGGAAAAGGATTTCTCGTGTTCTATCAGGGCACGGTAGAAGTATTCAGTCCATACCGGTACATTGAAAGTCATGCCAAGGATGATGGCAGGAGGAAATGCCCAGGAGATGAGTGCTGCAAAGAGATTGCCATTCATGCTGATGAGCAAAGGTTTTTCACTGTCACTGAAGGAGAAAGATCTGAGGGGCTAAGAGTACAGTACCTTGAAAGCCCTGAGGAGGCTCAGCTTCTTGGTACCATTCGGAGACATCCTCCCAGAATCCCTTCTTGTCTTCAGAAAGGGCATCGGCATCGCAGTTGTTTGCAGGGTTTGTTTCACCACATCACATAACAATCAGTGTTCCTTCTTGCAAGGATACCAATACAGGGATAAAATGACAATGAAGTGTTTAGGATAAGACCTTGGCCTTCATGATAGGTGTGGTGTCCATCGTACACTCCGAACTCAAAGTCCTCCTGCAATACACAGATTACTGTCCAGTGTTATCCATGAACAAATGATATCCATTTCTTCAGAGAGTTCAGATAGTACAGCCAGCGTTCAAAAAGCGAAGGAATTGAGAGAAGGAACGGACCGGGCTGATGCCGGGGGTGCGCCACCGGTCGATGGGGTCCTCGTTCAGGTCCGGCTCGATCTCCGAGAGCGCCCCGGGCCCGGCCCTCGCCACCACCCCGCTGCCCCTGCCGCTGCTTTGCCGGCGGCGGCCGTGCAGCAGCTGCTGTGGCTGCGCTACCTTTATCATCAGCTGCTTCGCTGCGCCATGGCGATGGCGAGCACCAGCGCCTGCAGAGGGTGACGTGGAGACGCCGGACACCACGGTGCTGCTGCTCATTATCTCACTCCAAGCGATGAGCTTGGCTCTCGGCTGTCTGCTCCACCTCCACCCCACTGGCTCTGCACTTATCTCGCTGCAAAGAGACAAAAACACACTTTTTTTTTCCGAACAAAAAAAACCGCACACCGGATAATGGTATTGGACATGTAGCGTCCAGGAATTATGCTGCCTTTTCCTTATCCAATTTTCATGTCTGGAAATAATTCGGGTATCGAATTAATAGTAATCGACTCACAAGAACTCAATATGATGCTGGTGCTCTGGTTAATCTGTGATTAATCTACAATTTGTTTACATCCTAGCATCCTATTTTCACGGAATGCGGAGCTTCCCGTTCACAGGTAAGGAACAGCAATACAGATCAAGCTGCCAATGTCAGTTTGCTCAGTGTGCAGACTGCAGAATGCAGTGAACCGTCAGCATTACCTGTACTGTGATCAGCTCGCATGAACATTAATGCGCAGTTCACAACATTATTCACCGCACTTGTACCATGTGTTGCAGAAATTTGCGTTAGCAGAACAATTATTTTCTTTATTAGTTCTTTAACATCCTACTGCCTCGTTTGCTATAAAAACAATGCTACATGCTTACAACACACTTCAGACATTCCACAATACAGCAGATCCTACAAAAGACAAAAAAATACAACCCAATTTCTCGTAACTTTCACTGGAGAACTATTCTGCCATTCTGGAGATGGCCAGAATGTATTTACCCCGTTTGGCCAGAATGTATTTACCCCGTTTATTAGTTCTTTAACATCCTACTGCCTCGTTTGCTATAAAAACAATGCTACATGCTTACAACACACTTCAGACATTCCACAATACAGCAGATCCTACAAAAGACAAAAAAATACAACCCAATTTCTCGTAACTTTCACTGGAGAACTATTCTGCCATTCTGGAGATGGCCAGAATGTATTTACCCCACCTGATATGCAAGAGTTTAGTGTTAGGCCTTCCTGGAGTACCATAAAAGTTGTAGTGAGGCAAGAATTTACAACAGGATACCTTGTTCGAATCAAGCTCGCTAGCTTTGCCTTGCTTTCATAACCAGCTCTTCCGTGGTAGCACCGATGATCTCATTGGCACGCTTTAGAGGAACACAACAAATTCTTCCAATAGAATCCTGGATGGAAAGCAGACTTCATCATTAGGGTGGGTAGGGAGTAGAGAAACCACCCATATACTTTGACAAAGTGGAAATAAGAGAAAAAGATGTGAGAACTCATATCTTCTTAATATATTGATATGCAGCTCTCCTGCGTGTTCGAGAAAAAAAAATGTGAGAACTCACTCTTGTAATGATACCAAGCCTCTCCAGCTTTTGAACAGCATCCATCACCTCAAAATTACATTGCAAGCCAAACTCTTCCTGGATTAACTCCTCGCATTGCAAGTCAAGATCCTAGCACATTGAGAACACACGAATATTTAATTTTAATCATTCTTCCACAAGAATAAGTGCAGGAATAAAGTATAAATTTTTGAAAGGGAAGAATAATATATATACATCACTGGTAGCCTTTCCATTTTCCATCAAAATATAGTAGGCTATTATGACCTCCTTGACCTGAACATTCGAAACCACAAGGATGGAAGTGAATTGTTAGCTAAGCTTCGAATTCCAATGTCTGAACTATCACTTGTCTCTTTTTTGGGGGTTGATTCTCAAGAGAATACATTGGCTAGAGTCTAAACCTACCTCCTGTTGAATCACATCATCGCAGAGGTGCAGTAGTGTGCCTTTCCCACTATCTAGCTGTTTATCATACATGGATTGGGTGATTAGGTTTTGGTAGGTTGCCATGTTCTGTTGAAACCTGCATAAAAAGTTCCACCATTTTCCATTGTCTTCTTAATAAAAATTACTGATAGAATGAACAGAGGAAAAACAAATAGACTAAGGTACTCACGAGAAATAGATCTTAGCACAATATCCAGCCAGAGCAGACAGGATGGCGATTACAACCCAGAAATCAGCCTTAGGCATTTCGAGTGAACTGATGAGTGTAACCTATGTGTTGTGACATAAGTAAATTAGAAGGTGGAGGTACCACAATTCACAAAAGAATCAAATGAAATCGATTCCAGTCCACTTACGAGTCCAATGACAACAGAAACAATAAATTGAACCCAGTCCATTGGTGTGAGGCTTGGGTTTTTCTTCTCAGGCTGCAATGAGTACAAATTTTTCTTCAGCTTAAATCCAGTTAAAGAAATAAATATGAATGTGAAAAGGCAACTCCCAGTGCTAACCAGAACCAACTCCATATCTGCCATTGGAATATTTTTGAAGTGTTTGACATGAATTGCTCTATCATCCTGGCCCTTTGGACTTCTCCTCCTGAAGGAATACATCAAAAATCAGTTCACGCTGTGATTTTAAAAAAATCATACAAACAACCATTTCAGAAACAGGACAAGAAAATTTTGTCTGCAGCCTCAGATCGTTTTATAACTTTTACCTGTACAAGACAATCACCTCTTCAAATGTAGGCTCCTGAATTGTGACCTTGCCAATTAAATTTCGCAAGCTGCAAAGCGGAAACTGTGAGACCATGAGAGAAAGCGATAAGGATTGCGACAGCTTAACATGTCAAAGAAGAGAGCAAACCTCAAATCCATTGTTTCAAGCCGTATACGTTCAACATATAAATCCTTTTCGTCTACTTCACTTGCTAGATCATCATTCTTCTTGGAATCCATCTTTTGTTTACCATTTTTCTTTCTTGAAAAGAGCTTTTGCAATCTGAAATTCCAGGATGGAAAAAAGGTAACCTTTTCGATGAGCAAGATAAAATGCACAGGGCATTAAAATGTGAAGCAGATAACATACCTCGTCTTCTCAAGGAACCTTCGCCATGCACGAGCTATGATCGTGTCCACTTTCTCCATGAAGAAAAAGTTGCTAGTACGGTCCAATCCAATGCCCCTACGAAATATAACATACTGGCAAATAAAAGGATTATGTTAGCTAAACAAGTCGCTGTTCATGAACATATATGAGTAACACTAAAAAACAGGTCAATGCCACTAGGAGAGAAGAGGTCTGGACTCTGGAGAGCTACACTAAACAAAAAGATAATTATACAATACATAACACATGAAAGTTTAAGGACAAGCTGATAGCTAAATTTGAGTTCCCAAATTTGCATCTTTGCCTGCTTGGTTGGTTACAGAAAACTAGAAATTATTGCTTATGAAATAACATTGACCTGATGTAACTGAAAGGAAAATGGAAAAATTTACTAAATGAATTTAGGTAGGTTTTCATGAAAAAAGAGAAGTCCATCTACGTCGCATATAAAAAACATCACCTTATCGGAGAAGTCAGGTAGGTTTTCATGATGGTGCTCCTTAAAATACTTTGCCAAAAGCTTGTTATCTAACTGTACAATGAAACAATAAAATTGGAATTTCACACTGGAATTTAGTGAAATTTAGATAAGGAGACATAGTTTGCAGGGAAAGCGCATTAACCTTTGATTCATCAACTTTAATGGGAAGATTCAACAGATATTGTCCAGAATGAGCAAGTTCAACCTCATCATCATTTACTATGTTAAAATTGCTTTTTTCCATCACCTGCACTTTAAATAAAGACACTTTAAAGAGCGCATTTACAGAACATGTTTCGATTTATTGCAACACTAAGAAACTGCTCCACGCCTCCATCCTTCACTTGGAGACTAAACCTATCAATTGTTATTTCTCCCTGAATAGGTCATTTACCTGAAAGAAATAGGAGAGGAAGTTCTGCTCAAGCATGTCGATTTCCTCAGGTGAGAAGTTCTGCTGCTGCAGTTTTTTAGCACCGTGCACAGGATCGAAGAGAGCGAACAGTTCCTGCAAAAGTACCAGCCTGAATAGGTCAAATATCATTTAAACACTGAAGACCCTAGAGATGGTTGCATCAATTCAAACCAACAAACGCTGCATATGTATAATTAATGAACTTTCCTCACCATCATATCATCAAATTGGAGATGGTACCAAGCCCTTATGGTGTATTCAACCCTCTTGCAGAGTTTCAAGAATTCGTCTCTGTCAGATTGATGTTCTTCAAGAAAAACACAGTAGCGTTACTTGCATTTCATGGTCTTGTATCCAAAGCAACATATTTGCTTCAGCTTGTCGAAAACAAGACAAGGAAATATTTGATGGCCACATGACAAGAAGCGCACAGCCAAAGGCACTAGTGATCTGGTCTGAATAATGTATTGCAGTCGCAATGCCTACACAAACTTCTCTATACAGATTCCACTTTACATGATCCAGGCGAATCAATCAAAGCAAGATTCTAGCATTTCCCTCGAAAGAGACAAGAATCTCACAAGATAACAACTTCGCAGTAGAAATAGGATAATCACGATACCATAGCCTCCCTTTAAGAGCCCAAGAAACGCTCATCGCCTATGGTGTGCCTAACCTTCCTTTCTAATAATGGTGTGCCTAGACGGAACAGACAAAAGTAGAGGAATAGAGAGGAGGAGATACCAATGAGGTAAGCGAGCTTCATGATGAGCTTGGGCTTCATGATGGGGATCACGGACTCGCGCTCCAGCCGCACCACATCCTTCTCCTTCCCCGCCTTTGCCTTCGCCATTGCCTCTCCCTACCTATTCACCGAGGTTCGACACCCCGGGTTCCTTCCGCCCCTTCAAGTCCTCAAGATCCCTTCTTGAAGACGCAGAGGAGAAAATGCAGTTTGCAACGGTAGACGAGGGGTGAGGATTGCAGGCGCGCAATTGATTAATTGCTCTGCCGCGGATGAGCTGGGAAGGAAGTGGAAACGCACTACGGTTACAGATCCACACTGTGCTTGTGTCGTCTTCCTCCAGCCGGCGGTACGACACTACGACGAAAGCAAGCTCAAATGGATAGTACGCCTGCCCAGCAAGAAAGCGTATTTAGCATATTCAAAAATCAAAACCTTGTCTTGTTGACTGTTGTAGTAGAACAAGATAAGAAGAGAAGCATTGTTGGGCCGAGCTCCTGGAAATTGACTGTGGGCCAGATGGCCTAGTACGATGTATTGTATGATGGGCCAAAAATGAACCGCATTAGCCCTTTTCATTTTCATATTCTCTCCGGAATAAACAAAGCATGTGCAGTATTGCAACCTTCGTGTGTTAACCATAGTTGCGGTGACCTGACAGAGCAATAGTACTTGCTAGTTGGTTTCTACCATCATGCCAGAAAAATTGTAATTTGACCTAAAAATACTGCACCCATCACGAATTGGAGTGGTGTGGTTTATTTTGAGCCGTTTTCATCTCAAAATCGGGTGGATCAAGCTGAGGCCATCCTCAAGAGCACGTGATTTTTTAGGTCAGTTTTCACTCTTGTGTCCTGTTGTTTTCTTCTGAAAAGTCAGGCGATGTAGTTAACCGCTCTCTTAAGGAAGCTGGACTTTCCTTGAAGTTGCCATCGTAATCAGAAGACCAACGTTGTTGTCATTTGTCAATGCAAATGCTTCATTTTGAGGAGGCAACACTGCCCACGGTTCCGGAGAGAGTCTGAACCAGAAAGGAACATAAACATTTTCCACAAAGAGCAGCTGGACCATTTTGTCGCCATGCTGTGAAAGCCAATCTCTGAATGATCAGGTCGCGCGCGCACTGAATTTCGTTCTTGACTTTGAGCGGAGATCTTCATGGTCAATCGAATTCCAATCCTGACCAAGTCACCGCAAGAACTGCAACAGCGAGGTAACGGCCATGGACTGATGAGCTGAAGGCAACCTTGAAGATGCATGCGCAGAGCAATCCTAGATCCGCATCACTCTTCAGTCATCAGTCAATGCCACATTTTCTCCCGAATATTTTTTTTTTGCGAATATACATTTTGGTCCCAAGAAAAATAATATAAATTTTGCGTTCGCGTGCTATGTCCGAGCCGGAGGTAATAACTTGAGATTTCTCCAAGGGTGTACTGTGTTTCGTAGGAAAAAAAGCTCGAGATCGAAAGGGGAAATAAATAAAAAGGGCAAAAAGATGAACAGGGGTTCCGGCGATGCGGTGCTCCGCCGGTGAGGGCACCGCGGCGGCGAGGCATCCCTCCCCTCTTCGTCGTCCTCGGCGTCGCCATCGTCCACGTTCAAAACCACGACCGCTGCCCTTGATCCCGATCAGCGCCTCGGATTCGTTACTAGTCCTAGTACACTAATTTGATTAATTAACTAATATAATCGGCCGCCACCCGCCCTCCTCTCTCTCGTCGCCATTAACGACCGCTTCCACTCCCCCCGGCTCCCTTCCCGCCCGCCACCGCGTGGATTCGCGGCTACAAATCCCGCCCCGCCGCCGGGGCATCCGCATCCGCCACCGCCCACCGCCGTGTGCTGCTCGCGCTGTCGACGGACCGAGGGAAGGGGGAACGATGGTGCGGCTTCCGTACGTGACCGCGCTCACCACGCTTTTCAGCTACGGCCTCCTCTTCGCCTTCGGCCAGCTCCGCGACTTCTTCCGCAGGATCCTCGACGCCCGCAAGCCCAGCAACCTCAAGGTGCGCTGCCCTCGCCCTCGCCCTCCGCGCCGGTGGACGGCCGCGCGGGGAGCTACGCTTCGGATTTGCTGCTCCGTCTCGCGGCGGCAGTGTCTTACTGCTAATTTCGTCGCAGGGTTACGCGCCGATTTGCTTGGGCCTCGAGGATTTCTACACGCGCCGTCTCTATCTCCGCATCCAGGTGAGGCGATTGTCGCGGTTTCCATAACAATAATCGTTCCCCCCCACCGCTGGTTGCAATGCTCACGGGCATGGGAGCATCTACGGTGGCTCAATTATTTCTTACTGTTGTTTTCTGATTAGACCGACCAAGCAATAGATAACAAGTATTTTGACTCCCTTGGTAGATAGATTACTGCTTCCAGTAAAACTTGTATAGATTGTTATTACTGATAGTCTGTCTGATAAACTGTTGTTGAAGATCTTCAAGCTCAGAAACTATTGAACTGGAACTTTAAAACGAAAAAAGTTGAAGAGCCAGAGAAAGGGAAGGTCCTCTTTTCAATTGATGGGTGGTGGCTGAATGAACTGAAACATACTGCCTCATTTTTTGTGCTATTCCAAATTTCCAATACTCCAATCACAGAGTTTTCATTAGTAGGAACTGATCTTTCGTCCGAGTAGGTGTGTATGAACAATATACAGTATATATCACTTCTGCTACATAAAACCTAACTCTTTTTTTATGGCCGGGGTGTGAGGGATCATATTTCACCATTCACCGACTAGAACAGCATACTCTTGCTGACTTCTAGTCTCAATTGTCATGGCAGGACTGCTTTGGCCGGCCAATTGCCAGTGCGCCAGATGCTTGGTTTGATGTGGTTGAGCGTTACTCAAATGACTGCAACAAGACACTCCAGTATGTTACTTACATTCCATCCCATAAGTGAATACTATTCACACATTGTCTTGGCATGGGTGTCAACATCTGATTCAGTGTATCTTTGATGCAGTCGTACCGCAAAAACATCCAAATGCCTTAATTTGGGTTCCTACAACTACCTTGGTTTTGCTGCGGCTGATGAGTACTGCACCCCTCGTGTTATTGAGTCACTGAAGAAGTACTCTGCAAGCACATGCAGTGTTCGAGTTGATGGAGGTTGGTCGTTATGTTTTATCAAACTATGCCATAGTTTGCCTTGGTTGGGTGCATTAAATAATATATCAAAAATTGTAAGCTTATTTGATGATTATACGACATTAGGTAACACTAAGTTGCACACTGAGCTTGAAGAACTGGTTGCGAGATTTGTTGGCAAGCCTGCAGCAATTCTTTTTGGCATGGGCTATGTGACAAACTCTGCTATCATTCCTGCTCTAATTGGGAAGGTTCGTTGCGAAGATATACTCATGCTCTCTCAGCTATGTGCCTTTTTATGAGCTGCAGCTAAGACTACTGTAATAATTGCAGGGAGGCCTGATAATAAGTGATTCATTGAACCATAATTCTATAGTCAATGGAGCTAGGGGTTCAGGGGCCACCGTTCGTGTTTTTCAACATAACAGTAAGCAACTAGCAGTTGCATCATAAGTACTGGGACCCATTGCTCACTGTAAAGTTTAATGCTTTCCATATTTCTCTTCCAGATCCTGCTCATTTGGAAGAGGTATTGAGAGAGCAGATTGCGGGAGGGCAGCCTCGTACACACAGACCATGGAAGAAGATCATTGTGATTGTTGAGGGAATTTATAGCATGGAGGGGGAGCTATGTAAACTCCCAGAGGTTATTTCTGTATGCAAGAAATACAAGGTTCGAGGATTTTGCGTGATGAATTTTGCTTTGTATTAGGATACTTGTGCATCTTGGTAATGGCGACAAATAATTTCCTGCATATTGGATGTGAGCTGGCATGCGACTACTCTCATAGCTATCATTAGAGCTTTTACTAGTGATTTATACCGGCAGTGTTGTACTGGGTAGACTAAAGTACTTTCGCATCTGAACAGGCTTACACATATTTAGACGAGGCACACAGTATTGGAGCAGTTGGGAAAACAGGGAGAGGTGTATGCGAGCTACTGGGAGTGGATCCAGCTGATGTTGACATTATGATGGGTACATTTACGAAATCATTTGGATCATGCGGAGGTTACATCACAGCATCAAAGGTACGAAGTATATAGTCTGGTAGCTGTTCTTGACTGAACAAACTTTGAAGTTGACAAATCTGACCTGCCAAACGTTCTCTCTCTATATATATTCTTTTCAGGAGATTATTCATCATCTAAAGCATACATGCCCAGCTCACATTTATGCAACATCAATGTCACCTCCAGCGGTCCAGCAAGTCATTTCAGCTATAAAGGTTATCTTGGGAGAAGATGGAACTAACAGAGGTATATCATAAAGAATATCAACATTCTGACATCTTACCAGTTCATCTCCTGTCTTGCGGGAAGTTCTAATGTATCAAGTGTTTTAATAGGGGCCAAGAAACTTGCTCAGATTCGAGAGAACAGCAATTTCTTCCGGTCAGAGCTTCAGAAAATGGGATTTGAGGTTCTTGGGGATAATGACTCACCCGTTATGCCTATCATGCTTTACAATCCTGCTAAAATTCCTGCATTTTCAAGGGAGTGCCTGAGGCAAAATGTGAGTATACACGACATCTGTTAGCCACCTAGTATACGATGCTGACACTTCTTAAGACACTGTCTCAAAACAATTCATCTCTTATGTCTGAACTAGTTACAGAGATTTTTCCATATGAAAGGTTTTTTGATAGTTTACTAATGTGACCTACTCCATATTGCTAGGTTGCTGTTGTTACTGTTGCATTTCCTGCCACACCACTTCTACTTGCTAGAGCTAGGATATGTATCTCAGCTTCCCACTCCAGGGAAGATCTCATTAAAGGATTAGAGGTAAAGCACACAATCCTATCTGTTTTTTTAACTTGATGGTGGTTGGTGCAAAAATGGTGCTTTAGTTGCAAACCATGATTGTTGATCTGACTCTTTTTGTTGTATCGATCAGGCCATGTATTCTGTTGTTGTACTGATTGCTATGCAAGTTACAGAACTAAATTTCATCCCAATTTGTCAGGTGATCAGCAAAGTTGGTGATCTCGTGGGTATCAAATACTTCCCGGTTGAGCAAGAAAAGACTGCAGTTGTTGAGAAACTGAAGAAGATCCAATGAACAGTGCCAGGTGCAAACAATCTGCTGCTACAGTGCTAGTTTACTGGGCCATCCGGGTGTGCACCCGTATGCCTTTGTTTGGCCCCTCTGTGGTCTGTGCACCTCTGGGTCCTTTTTCTTGCCCTTTTGTTTCTGAAGAAATTTAGATGATTTTGTACAGTATGTATCATCCACCGTAGTTCGGTACATAACACACAGATAGACATTGTTTTATCAAATTAGAAAAATCAATTTTTAGAGCTCTGAAGCCTTGAGAGGTGAGACTATGAGTGGAACCATGTAGCTATATGCATTTTATTATCGATAAATTCAGTTTTGCTTTGAATTGGATAATGATGGCTCCAAGTTTGTGTAACCAAGTAATAAACCCAGAGTACAGAAATGCAAAAGCAGCAGAGTTGAATCTGAATCTTTTCGTGAGTGTTTAGTGTTGATTCATCTGAGTGAATGGTCTCACCAGAGTCCCATAAGGTGCAGTTATTCCGTTGCTTCACTGCAACTGCAAGGGACATGGAGATGGTGATAGATTTTCATGGTGACTTGGTGATCAATGGAAGCTAACCTTTTGGCAGTAACTATTACGAGATGGGCCTTGGGCCCTTGACTGAATGTGAATGTGAAAGTGCTGATATTCTCTAGCAGGATTGCCAGGAGAGGATAGGGTGGGCCAAACCAGTCACTGAAGTGTTACTATCATGAGGAGGCAGCTGGAGAGAGAAGTTGCTGTGACATGGTCTAGGAGTGCACACGCATGAGACTGAATTGAACTGGAGCAGCACGGTCTTCCTGGTTTAATGTGCTTCTGTTTGTCTTGTTATGTCTTGGTTGGTAGCATTATGATCAGAAGAAAAAAAGAAGAGAGACTGTGGTGTGTGAGTGTGAAGCTGAAGCATGTCTAGGGGCCAGAGCATGAGCTGAGAGGCTTGTATGGTCATGCCTGTTATGATGCAAAATGTCTGATGCAGTGTACTGCTCCCTGCTTTGCATGCACAAAAGGGCCTCGATATCTCTCTGTCTAGTCAAACAGCAGCCTGCAGCAGTACAAAACTATATAGTCCTGGTATTATATAAATATGCAGGTGGATGGATTCAGCACTTTGCCTTGACGGGGATGAGTGAGATGTCTGTGATGTGGTTCTTTTCATAAAGGAAGCTTGCTAGGTGGATTCTCTCTTGGGTCATTGGATGCATCAGGGATTCAGAGTTTCAGACTACATATGTTGCTGTAGCTGTACTATATATAGCTAGGCAATGGAAAAAGACTCAATCCAGGAGCAGCACTGTAGCAGAAGAACAGTGGCAAGTGCCAAGTGCTATGATCTTTGATGTGAAGCAGCAGACAGCTCCTCCTACCTATCTGGTGCATGCAGAAGCAGAGAAGCATCAATAGCGGCCAAACTTCAGATTGGTTTGGATTGGATTGGATTGAGTTGGGGCTATTGTTCAGGGATTTGGAATAAGCAATTCGATGCAAGCTTGAACAGATTTCTGTTGGACCTCACAGGTGATTCCCTGGCCATCCCTGAACTCCTTTTGTTGCTGCTGATTACATACTAGTAACTTAATTTCTTAATTCATTCTGGCTTTATGGAGATTACCCAGTAACTGAGGCCTGTCTCCTGGTCTGCAAGCCAGGGAGCAAGCTATAGATTTAGAGCTACAAATGAGTTTATACTATAGGATCTGAGTTGCAGAGTTAATTATAGCTGTTAAGCACATACGTGTGCGTGCATATGCTTTTTACATGCATGCCAGCTTACTGGCTCTTTTTCCAGAGACGTGCATGCATGCATATGCACTTATGCAGTATTGCAGTGGCCCTGTACTAGGATCACTGTAGCTTTAGGTGCAGTGGAAGTAGCATCCTACCCCTAGCCTACCAAAGAAGCATACAAAAACAGTAAAAAGAGCAGAACATGAACAGCAAGATACCCTCTCCCCAGGCTGAAGGCAGAAGGCTGTTCCTACTGCCATTATAAGCTTGTGGTGGCCTGCCAAGTGAGGTAGCCAGCAATGAGCACCACTGCATTGCAAGAGCCTTTTTTCAGAGACAGCTAGAGACAAAGGAAAGTAGAGAACAAAACACATAAAGGTGACACTGAAACACAGAGGAGAGGAACGGCCGGACCCTGGTTTGGTTTAGCGGTTTTGAGCTGGTTGGTTGGTTCACAAAGATTCACCAGTGATGTGTCTTTCCATGGCATCAGTGCATGGCTGCAGGCCTTGCTGCTGGGGCAGCATTGCAAAGCCAGCCTTGTGCTGCTGCTGCTGCTACTGCACTGCAGCTGCATGCATGCATGTGTGATCGATGTGCATGGTCCACAAGATCTTCCTTGACATATCACGAGGAACTATGATCAAAACCCGGACCTCCCCCAATCCAAACATCTTGTCATGCACAGAACAATCTTTCTTTTCCTCCTCCCATGTCCTGCATCCATATCGGAGAGGAGAGAGGGAGAGAACTAGAGAGAGGATAGAGAGAGAAAATCGAGGGCTTTAAGTATTGGTGTGTTTATGTGTGTGCACGCTTTATAGGCATGCAGAAGTGTGGGCTGGTCAAGAGAGACTGCATATGCTCAGGCTGCACCTGCACTGCACCACAAGTGAAAGTGGAACACTGAAATCTAACCGAGAGTAGGGAGGTGCTTCAATCCTATGCAACATTTCATCTCAGAATGCCAGTCTGAAGGGAGCCAAACAGTGCTGCACATCAAGTGCCTATCTCTCAATTCTCGAGTACTCTTGGCTACCATCATGAGCGTCCAAACAAAGGAAACATATCATAAAAAAAGGTGCATGTGTCTGTTCTTCCGTGATGGACTGATTGACTGATCATCTACAAAAAAATTGCAAACCGGAATCCAGCTTTGTTTGTGTATGCAGATACATGTGTGCTACTGCATACAATTGGTGCATTATGATGCTCAGTTGCTGACAATGGATAATGAGGGGAAAATATATTGGAATGGAATTTAAAAAGTACATCTAAGGAATAGTGTTGATTATTGAACAATTAATCCTCAGAAAATTAGGAATTCAGAAATTATGTGGTCCTAATGGACTGTTCTGATTTGGGGATTTTTTAGTTCATATTTGAAATCAATACAAACAAAAACCCTAAGATACAGACCCTGCTTGTCAACCGGACTGACGGTAATCTATATAGAGACCTTTCAGCTGCCTTTGTTGTGCTTTATCAACGTGCGACTGGTCGGTGTCATCTTCGCATCATCCTATGGAGACTTAGTCAGTGTTTATCTGTTTCCTGTTAGCATCATGCTACTCAGCCTCTCGATCTAGAATTTCTGCATCCTGTGTACCTTATGGATGACAAGCTTATCTGTAAGACTGTAAAGCTATCCAGACAATCACCAATCAGGCAGAGCATCATATCTGAGAGCAAAAATGTGCCACCTGAATTTAATTGGACTACTGTCATTTCCTGACTGCTGAAGGATCTGTCTTGCTAACCAAAGGCAGATCAGTTGTACAACCATAAACAGGAAATCAGTTTGGATTGGAAACCTCTGGAGAGGCAGAGATCGATGATGACCTAAAGAACGGGAACAGTTGGAGAATTCAACAGATACTCCCTCTGTCCCAAATTATTAGTTTTTTTTTTACTTTTCTAGATTCATATTTTTTCTATGCATCTACATATATATTATGTCTAGGTGCATAACATATGAATCTAGAAAAACTAAAAAGACTAATAATTTGGGAGGGAGTAGGCTTTTATCATTATCTGCGTAGGAGCGCATTCAGCATGTTCTTATACAAAAGGAGGAATTACACCTTGTTGATGATCGTATTCGTCTTCCTATATATTTCTTTATTCCAACATCGATGCATGAAGATTAAGACCATGCGAGTTATTTTATACTGCAGGTAGTGATCAGCACGTAATCCGTATATGTATGTATATATGCTAGCATGGCATCTAAAAGTGTTGACATTCTATAAGGTTGTGTACTTAATATAATGACAGAATATCCATTTGCTGAATGTCTCTAGCACAAAGAAAGGTTCGTGGCCAGGATTGCCCTTATGGCACCGATCCACAATGTGGCCAAGATAACTTTAACAAAGCAAAACAAAACCACTCTGGTCAATATTGTTTCTCTGGATCGGATTATTTTCAGCAATAGCAAAGAAAGTGTTAACAATTTAGAATTTAGTGCCCCCATAAGCTACTGTGTTAATGGAATGGATGAAGTAATCAAGTAGTAGACCTTGATAATTTCCCAAAAACAATGGAAGTTATCCCATTCTTCATGCCATACATATCTAATCATGCATAGAATGAAGCAGTGATTTCAATGATCATAGACAATGATGTTTTGTGACTAGTCCACCAATGTGATTGAGCAAACTTCTTCCCGCTCGTGGTTGTGCTGAGAACAATACACATGGTGTATTGTGGATTATTAGTGACCTAATCAACAGCACAGCAGTTCTTGGTTTGAACTGATACGTCCTCCATATTTTATAATACTGAAATTACAAAGCGTGTATGCCGTATGCGACGTGAGGGCACCATCAGTGAACATGATTGGAGAACGATCTCACAACCTTGAGCGTCTCAGAACAATGATCCTATAATAAATCAATGAAATGGACATCAAATACAATTGTCGTTGACCTTGCACATTTGTTTTCTGTTCATGTGGTAGATAGACTATTGTGTTCTTGTGCAGCTCCGCCAGTAGTCCAACAGAGTAGTAGTTTTGTCCTCATCATGAGCCATGAGGCTGATACTATAGTAGATATGTCGTCTACATGCTGGAGAGATCAGATGGCCCATGCATGGATGCATGCAATCCCTTAATCTTTGTTTAGTTGAAATGTTTTTCTTTAATCTCTTCCTGCATTACGTGATGGCCTCACCTGCAATGATTGACAACTAAGTGCCCAGCTGATTGCCTGCTGTAAATCAAACATTAATCCCTGAATATCTTTACACTATGCTCAAGTTGATGTAATAATTTCACGGAATTAATAGTACTGCCCATCTATCACCTTACAGTAGTGAGCTGCCATTAATCAAATTTAAAATGATTAGAGTCGGGATCAACTGGCATCTGTCAACTTAGTATTGGAAAATGCATGCATGTGGTACAAGAATATATATGTGAATCTTTTTTTATAAGAATATATATGAGACACAGTAAGTACAGTTCCATCAGTTTAATTGTGGAAAGTTTCTTTTTAGATAATTCTGGGAAGTTGGGTAAAATACTCGTGTAAATTTTTTCTGTTATAATCAGTTTCCTTTCCATGCATCTGAATAATGCATATCATTCTTATACTGCAGCAGTACAAATATATATAGCTGTCAGCTAAAGTGGTGCTTGAAAACGTAACATTTTTTTAGAAAAAATAAATCCAGTGCAATCGTGTTGCACACGGACATTCTCTTCATAATAATTACTCATGCGTAAATCTTCTCATAATCAATGCATGTCATTGATGTCGCGTTTCTAGAGCGTGCACTATAATTAAATTATTATGTACTTATCAGGCAGCACTTCATTTCCTTCACCAATCGACATATATATATATATATATATATATATATATATATATATATATATATATATATATATATATATATATATATATATATATGTAATCAGATTAAGACTGGTGGAATAGAGGGTTGGTGTGTGTTTATTTTTTTTTGTAAAAGAATATATATATCATGCTTCCTCCAAAAAAAATGCATCGCTTCTTATTTTCGTAAAAAGAGTACTATTTCCATTCATGTCTATATGCAATATCTTTTGTGATATATTACTGATGTGAACAGATGTTCTGATCAGACTTTAGCATCAGAAGATTAAGGTTTCTGACCAGACTTGGAATCTTGCGAAGTGACCAGCTAGTAGCTGGTATCAGCAGGAACAGGGACATGACAACGTCTAATTAAGCTTAACAGGGTCATAACAACATAACCTCCACAGAAAGGTACCGAACGTCTCCCTTAATTATATGCCATTCATTTCGAGTTGATTAAGTAGATAAGAATAATTAATTACACATCAGTAAGAAAAGGGAGAAATAAAGGGGAAGGCTGCAGTTGCTCAAGGGTGGTGAAAAGCCACACCTGAGCTGAACATAGTAATAACCTTGGTCACGGATTTATAGGAACAAAAGGTTAGTAAGGGTAGTGGAGTTGCCATGCTGTCACCTCAACGTACAAGACACTTCACTTGCTCCCACTCTCCTACCGTTTTCATTCTGAAATACACCTGAAGCCTATGCATGGCTACACCTCTGTTTGCATAGCACTAGCGGGCTCCAACCCCCACCAATCCCACAGATATCGATTCTACTGCAAGATCATGGCATGCACAACCTTAAAGTAATATTAACTCATTTGCGACACAGAACACACGCTAAAAAAGGGTGTCCTGAATGTGAACACCTTTTTTTTGACAACTACTGAAAAAATGAGTATATACATGTACCATGATTTGTAAAAGCACTTCCACATCGATACACTTTAATAATCAGCTATCACCTGAAAAGTAAAATGGGTTAAAAGTATGCGCATATAAGCATAAGAGAGACTCAGTAGTTGACGTGCTAAGTCATAAAGTGGATAATTTATAGGCTTATTATGCATCCTTTTTCTTAATTTGTTTTCTCTCTCCTCTGGCTTCCGCAAGGAACTATTTCATCTCTTGGCCACAAGCTTCCAGGCTCGAGACCAAAGGGAAAGTGAGGCCCTCCTCATCTCTCCTCCTCATCTCCTACTGCTCTAGCATAGCTCTCCCCCTTAGCTTGCTCCCCAATAGGAGAATCCTCTTCCTCCTCCATCCTCCTCCCTTTCAAGTCATTTCTCTCAGCTAGCTTTCTTCTTGATCCATCTTCTTTCCTTCTATCTGACTCCTTCACAGATGTATGCATCTCTTCTTGATCCATACATGCATATATATAAATAACTAGCTAGTAGCTGTTTTGCACTCATCTATAGCACAGCCGTGGTGCCGGAAAGGATTGAGATATGAGATGCACCACACGATCGATGAGCTGTAGCGAGAGAGAGAGAGAGAGAGAGATCGAGACATGAGACGTACCACACGGTCGAGGTCAGCAGCAGCACGTCGCCGCCGCCATGGTCCCAACAACTAGGAACATGTTGCACCATGACGGCAAGAGCAGCAGCAAGCCGTGCTACCACCCCGTCCAGTACTGCGTCGGCATCGCCGCCCAATTGGAGGCCTCGGCGGCGGCCGCGCGGCAAGACAACCGCAAGCCGTCAAGATCCCCTCGGCTCGCCATGGCCGACGACGAGCCGGCCGCGGCGGCCGGCACGAGCTCCCGGGGCAGCGCCGGCGCAGGAGACGACGGAGACTGGCTCCAGCTAGGCCTCGCCGCCGCGGCGTCGTCGTCCTCCGCCTCCTCCTCCGGCGACAACAACAGTACGGATCCGGTCCCGCCTCATATGGGGCTGGACTTGTTCACCTACGACAAGCGAAACGTGAGGATGAGGCCGCCGTTGTTCCCGCTGCCCCTTAGGAGCTACCAGTCGTACGGGCGCGGACGGTATCGACCGGCGGCAGCGAGCGGGTCCTTGTCGGCGCCGTCCTTGCCGTTTATTCCTCCGTTCAGGACTTCCGGCGATGCCATAAGAGTCATGAGCCCGCCGCGACGAACGGAGGCGGCCGCCGGGCTGTGGCTGAAACTTCAAGCAGCTCCCAACCAGTAAGTGCATACATGTCCACAACTTCACTACTGTACATGCATATCTGCGCATACGGCATACCTCTGATCATACTTCATACATACCATCCATATATAATATACCCAAGACATAAGCATATGCTCTATCATATTAATTAGGTGAATGCATCTGATAATACTGCAATTGCAAGGCCAGTACATGAGAGCTTATTGTTTAGACTTTCAGGCTGTCCTTGTTCATGTGGCGTGGAACTGCAAAGTACTTAACTATTCTTTTGATGCTTGCAGAGTTAGAGAGCCTATTTTGCCTCAGATACCAAAGAGCTACTTAAGAATCAAGTAATTTTCTTTCCTATCATATTATATGATTAACAGCTCTTGTATTTGTAACCTTTATTACTATTTTGTCCCCAAGTATAAGCCAATCTTTCTGACTATTGGATGTGTGCATATAATTAAGTTGACTTTCTGATTGATTGGATGTTATTAATCCATAACAGATAAAAATTTGGAACCTAGCTTGCACAAATAAATTACAATAAGCCACTGTTTTCTAATCGATATTATTCCCAAAGATTAAATGCTTAACAGTGGTATACTATGTGTGTAGCTGCAATAATGTAGCTCTCATTGCTTTGTTATTGTCTGAAAGACCTATCTAGCTAGTAGCTAGGCTTTTAGTTTCTAGATAGATCAGGAGGCTATATGTATGAGTAGTACCCATCAAATCAACTTTCCATTCTGCAATGACCATTGTGAATTGAAAGGTCTATAGACATCGATCTCAAACAATATGCATTCAAACTAATTTTCCCTCAGGGACAGCAACATGAAGGTGGAGGTGGTGATGAAGTACTTGGCCGAGAAGCTAGGGCTCTCACAATCTCATCATCAGGTACGTACACTGCTTGGATATTAGCCGCGAATCCATAATTAAGCATGCATAGTGGTCTTTCGTGGAATCGAATTATGAAGTTTTTGACAAGCAAGTCGAGATGATGACCGAGAGAGAAGGATATGTCGATGGGGCGATCAATAGTGAACAGTGGTGAGCACTTGTTGAATTTGCAACTGCAAAGCTTAGGTAGCATCGGCTAGCCCGCTATGTGTCTGCATATGTGAATTGGCACTAGCTTGGACTCATGAAAGAAACATTATACCTAAGCGTACCACGTAGCTAGGCTGGGATCTCTTCGGTTTTGGGATCATCGAACAACTAGACAAAGAATTATATATGGAACAACTAGACAAAGCAATAGCTAGGTCAGAGGCCCACATCATGACCTATATATGCATTTGCATATACATTTTATATCGTTACGAATATATGCATATCAGAATATGCGTGCAGAAATAATGGGACATATATATTATTTATATTAGCTTTTGAGCCTCCTATTGTAAACATGCGGTGTAGACAAATATTGTAAAACGGAAGTAGTAACATTGGAAATATCCCATGATTATATGTTAGAGATATATTGCTGTTGGAGTTACTCCTATGTAAAGAAAAAAGAAAGAAAGAAGGTTTGTTAAAAAGTAACCAGTCATTTGGGGTCAAATTCTAATCAAAGAAGCTAACGTTGAACTGTCAATTAATGTAGCGCGAATGAGCTTAGCTTGTGACCATAACTCATCAACGACCTGCTGCCAACTTCACTCACCTGCACCAATTAACCGATTAACTACTACTCCGATCCGCCGGTTCAAATCATTTTCGATACACTTAATCATCTTTAATTCTTTATAAACCAAGCTATGCCAGCTTGATTATCGCCTGATGCCGACGTGATGGATCCAACGGTCTGCTCGCTCGCTTTAATTTGGCATACTCCTTAGGAGCGTTTACGCCTAATCCTCTACATATAGTCATTATTATGCCCATATTAACATTATTTGACAACGATGCTCTCGCCTAAATAAACAAATAAAACATATATTTGACGAGAGCTAGCAATGAGTGATCTGCAACTAATAGTCAGTTTGTTCCTCTTCATCAGAAAAGGAAAAAAAAAATAGGGAGCAGTATCGATGGAATTGGCCAGTAGTAGTAGTCGCGCATGCATGGATGTGCGTGCCTGACGCGGCACGGTTTGCATACAGCTAGAAATAGCTGCTACTAGCATGTAGGAGTACATACATACATACTCTATACATGCAAGAGAAGCAGCAGCGAGGATGAGCCGGGCAGCATGAGTGACCATGTGCAGTCAAGTCATATGCATGCATGTTTATTATTATGTTGCGGCATAGTTCTTCTTCCCTAGATAGATCGTGCATGCATGCCGGCAGCACTCACTCACTTCTGCATCCAAGACCATGGAAATGTTTATATATATATAATATATATATATATATATAGAAACAGCCGGTAGCAGCAAAATTGCTCTAGCTAGCTGATGGATATTCGGTAAAATCTTTGGCTGTCAGGCCGTGGTTACTGTTTAAGTGTCAATTAAGCTGAATCTGAGCTGTTTAATTAATTATCTGTACGGAACTATTGCGATCCCGTGCATGGTTTCGCTTTTGACCGTACCGGATCGGGAGGGATGATAGGTAGGACGGAATATGCATCTGGCATGGACGGTGATGATGCATGCATGGTGACGGCTGGAGTGGCGCGTCACCCAATCGTCATGCTTCACCATGCTAGCTAGCTGGTCCATAGCTTGGCTGCATGTACATATATGATCGATAGATGCCCTTGCTTGCCATTTAATTTGTACGCGAAACCAACTAATAAAAGCATCAAGGGATCGATCGATGGGCCACTCACATCTCTCTGGCACAGAATTAACCACCACGCTAGCATAGCATGCCATCACTACCTTTCAAAAAAGAAAAGAAAAAAGCATAGCGTGTGACTAAACAACCCAAGACGAGCTCGAAACAAACCAGCATAATTAGTTTTAGCGATCTGTTCAAAAGGGGGAAAATGTGCGGCAATAGTGAAGGGGCCGCATGCTAGAGCTCACAATTTGTAAAAAAAAAAGAAAGGAACTAATTAATCTACTATCTCGCAGCAGGTATATAGTAGGTAGCGAATATGGCCTGCGGCGCGACAGCATCCACTCGTCGACACCGATGATGGGTACGACACGGCGCACTACGCACGCTTGTACGTGTGCGCTCTCGATCGCATGCACGTGTGTGTACGACAGCCAAAGGATATATAGATGTATCGGTCATAGATGGATCGGAGCTGAGACACGTAGCTAGGCCGGCCGGGGATGTATGACTATGACTTGTACGTATTTATACGTGTCGCTGTTCATCACGTACGTATTTGCATGTAGGCCGTAGCAACCAGGGTGGTCCCGTACGTGCACACCAGTCAGGCAGGCGGTCACTCTTCTTCTCGCTCCTATACAGTGCACGTGTATATGTGTATGCTATCGATGCGCTGGTGCGCCTTAGCTTCCTGTGGACGGCCACGCACGGCCTGACCAACAGAGTAATTCGTTCATATTATGTCCGAGGTATCATTTATATATGGGAGAACTTGCTAGTTGTTGGTCAGTGGGTTACCGATCGAAACATTGATTTGACTCACGCACGCACGCATGCTTCAAGAAAAAAATGCCGAACTAACGTTTCTTCTTTAGCATATACAGTACTACTTCTAATTAATTTAGGATCACTTTGCTCAATTATATATAGATGTATATATAAATAAGGGCATGTTTGGATGGACTAAAGTTGAGTGCTAAACTCTAAGCATATATTAGCACCTATACATCTGCTAAAGTTTTTGAATCTTTAGCCCATCCCATTAGAACTTCCGTTTGGACGAGGTAGTACTAAAATTTTGCACTTTCACCTATTAGTATTTGGATCATCCAAACGTATAGTATAGGCGTGACTAGTAATAATAAGGACAGCAGGGAGATGGAGAGAAGGGGAATACCAGGAAAGCACCTTTCGCCTCCACCGCAGCATGCCTAGCTAGCGCTATGTCTTGCCTTTGCAGTGGTTTCTACGGTAAGGCCGTAGCTGGTTGGCTGCACGACAAAGGCAGCCTGACGACGACACGCAATATGCCCATCAAATCACCAAGGTCGTTGTCGTCGATCCAGCTATAGCTACTGTAAGCTCTTCTTCCGTCTGCATGCCATCACGCTTATGTTGCGGTAGGCACGTAGTAGTACGTCGTAGAGACCCGTGTACACGTATGTAGTAGAGCGCTAGCGACGTATATATACGATCGACGTGTCACGTCCAAGATACCAACGCAAGATATTACACATGACAAGAATGTAATTAACCTGGTCGATCATGAACAGTTTTAGTCTTTAGATCGATCTGGAAATTATAAACAGTTCAGCAATGCACGAAGAATTATAAACAGTTTGCAAGAGCATCATATATTATTGTTCTGCTTACTGGTACATACCAGATTAGCATTTTGCTCTTAGCTAATTGTGAAGATTAACGAGTGGATAAAATGGCAGGTGGAGCTGACATGCAGAGGGCAGCTTCTTCCTCCCTCCTTGCTGGTGAAACACGTGAGAGATAGCATCTGGTGCGCCACGGCGCCGAGGGAAGGAGAGACGCCACTCGCCGAGCTGACAGCTTCACGGCGCTCACCGGCGGCAGCTACTACTGACCATGTCATGACACTCTGTTACAGCACAGCTAGGAACAGCAAGCTAGTACTCAATCTGTAATTAATTTATTGGCCAAAGCTCTCTGGTTATTCTTTTACCTTCTTCCCCTGCTGTCTGCTGATCTGATGAAACCTGATGGTTAATTGATGCCATGTCTTAACGGCCCAGATTAACCAACAAACCCGCTCGTCATCGTTTTCTTTTTCTGCTTAAATTTCCATGAATTTCCTTTCGATCTTCTAATTCATTTTCCTCATCTTCCACAACATTGATTTACTACCGTACGTGTCCTGCGCTTTATCTTTGGACATCTGTTTGGCTGAAACTGAAAGATTTGCAACCTGTTGATACAGGGTTCTAAAAGAGAGACATCACCGACAACTTAACTGAAAATTGCCATGTATCCACAAACAGTTTCACTGAACATGCGCTCCAGTCCGAACCACAAGGACATGTTTCCTTCCCAGGTGCTCAGCTCGTGGATACAGTGCTGATGAATCTTGATCGGATAAAATTCGTGCCTACAGTATAGACACTACTGCTTATCGTGATTGCCCTAGAGATGCAGGTACCGGCCGCAAAGATCCATCCTGGTGTGGAGAATCACCGCTCTCCTTTCTGCATCTGCATCTTGAATCTAGACATGGGCCTTGAAGAAGCAGAGGTACCAGGCTGCCAAACATTCATGAAAAAAGTAAGAGAACAGATCAATGCGGATTTCGAAAGCGATAGCGAGGAGAGACTCAAAATAAGAACAAACAGAAAACAGCTTACTTTCGCCAAAGAACTACCGCCTGGAGGTTGAATGGGTAAAAGATTGTCATCACGTTCAATAATGGATCCTGTAAAGGCCTGCAAGGTGAATAAGTCAACAAACTAAAGCTCAGGTGCAAGTTCAGAGGGTCAAGAAGTACATCTGACAGAGGACAAGAAAAAGACCTGTCGCCCACTTGATATTATCTTTCGCTCACGAGATGGAGGTAGGTCTGAAGAACCCTGCAAATATATATTAGAAAAAAATGATTAAAACATGGGGGTAACAGTAAGCTGTGGTACAGGTTTGCATGTTCCATAATGTTGGTGCATAAGTCCACTGAAGAAATTCTCGCTAAGAGATTTATGCAGGCAAAGGAAGGCATGCAGAAGTTATGCAAGGAGTAAAACAGGCAGAACCTTGAACCCTGGAGCAGGCTAAGTTGGAAGAAATTCTCGCTGAGAGATTTATGCAGGCAAAGGAATGCATGCAGAAGTTATGCAAGGAGTAAAACAGGCAGTACCTTGAACCCTGGAGCAGGGTAAGGTGGATCAAGTGGCAAGGAAGGAGACTTTGACGAACCAACTACATGTTTGTCATCTTCAAAAGAAACAGCTGCAAGTAGAACACGTGGGGTAACACAAGAATCAGCATGGTACATAATTCAACACACATATAACAGGCAGATAAAGTGTCGAGAGAATCAAGTTCAGTTCCATCTCCAGCCACAATACATGAACAAGGTGTCAATTGTACTACGCTACAAGTTGCATCCAACCATAGAGCAGAACTAACCTTTACGAACCCGGACTTCAGAATTTGTTATCTGCAAATGAGAAAAGAAAAATGCAATGTCAGGACCGAAGGAAGATATACAAATTATAAGCTGTTCATTCAGGGACAATGCAGAAGGTCTTCGAAGAAGGATAAATAGAAGTTTGGCCAGGAAATACTGGATGAGATGTGTGGGCTGATGGTGTATGGGAAATGCCTCCAGGCTTCTGTAGTGCACTCTTCAGCTATTAGTCAGAGGATCAAAATAAATAATTCCAGCACATGAACCAATCTCTCATAAGTCAGATCTGTTTGAGAAACATGTACCTGGATATTCCCATGACTCCTATCATGGCCATCGCTTCCAGAAAATGAAGTACCGAAACTGGAACTTGGGTGATCATTGCCATCACTTAAAGCATTTCCAGAAACCTCATTTCCCTCATCATCCTCACGTGTTCCAGCACCCCCGTCATCTTCGTCGTCGTCATCATCGCCACCGTTTCTAGAAAATGAAGTGCCAAAACTGGAACTCTGGTGCTCATTGCCATCACTTAAAGCATTTCCAGATTCCTCATTTTCCTCACCATCCTCACTTGTTCCAGCACCCCTGTCATCGTCATCTTCTTCTTCAGAAGTACTTCCAGCTTCCCTTTCTTCCATTTCGAGATCATCTAACCTTGCCATTATCCGAGCATGTTCCTTATCTTTATCTGACATGCCCCCGGTAGCAACTGAAGCATCTGAAGTAGACATGTAGAAAAAAACACTAAAACAGTCATGTCGAAGCAGAAGATTAACTGCCATCTTTGTACAATCGAGAGGGATAATAATATAACCAGAGCAACATGTCATCAGTCATGCCTAAACATATATAGAAAAGTACAATATACACACTTAAACCCATCATTTGCTTGCAAAATGAAATAGGGACGGATCAACTTGCGGCAAGATAACTTAAAACTTGGCCAATTCCGGATTACTGAACAAGAATATTCTACCATGTAAGGAGGATTTAAAAGATAGCAAGGATATATATTTGGAATACACTAATAATAAGATCTCAATAATTAACAACTTGTAAGGAGGCAAAACAAATCGTAAAGACAAGAAGTAAGCATACTAGTTTATTGCCATTAGATAAGTAAAAGGAAAGTCCAAATAGTTACCTTTTGATGAATTACTCTCCGGGTCTTCATCATACTCTTCCCTGATTTCAACTAGACCCTCCTGCCCACATCAACATAATTAAGCATACAATTCAATGTAATTGTGCACACAAAGAATGAAGATGGCAACAGTTTTGACTTCTGTTAAGACAAATTGCAGTGAACTGAACAAGCATAAAAGTAGCTCCATTTGTATCAGGTCTACAAGGCTATATTGTTGTACTCTAAGTCCCTAAAACACTATATAGTCAGATCATCACTTGTATTAAGCATCTGTAAGCAGTATAGCATTTTCCAGGGTGCGATTTAGCATATTAGCAAAAACTGGCAAGCAGCATCCAGACAAAAACCGGCAAGCAGCATCCGTATTTCAAAAATCTACAAGAAGGCTATGGTGGAGCTTTTTCTGCACTCAGACACAATAACTGTAATTGATGGGTCTACATGTCAATGAAAGCCTGTTGTAATTAATTAACCATTTTTCTTTCTTTTCCACTTCCCAGTGGCCTAAACGGAGACTAATACTATGGTCACCTTCAATAAGTAAAACACTAGTCAACCATTGCCCATATATTACATAACAATGAGAAAGGAGCCTTACAGAGGCCTCGGCGGCAGTTGACTCAAAGAATTTTGCCTCAGCTTCTAGGTCAGAGATAGTTGCCTTCATCGCTTCCACTTGAGCTTCCAACTCCACCCCCCACCTATGCAAAATATCAGTTGTCTGCTTAGCAGACCTCTCAGCATAGTACCCCTCTCCTAGAAGTACCTAAGCCATAATGCAAATAGTGAACATATAGGTTGATAGGCCCGTGTAGACTGAAAACCAAAACTGTTCCACAATGAAAACCATACCAAGAGTTCATTTGTGTGGATCAAACGCCCTGGGAAAAATGCGGCGCCACCAAAGGGAACCTGCAAGACATAGTTCTTTTACAAAAAATTGTTGCAAAATATATAAAGCACACATGGTGAGACTATGAGCAACTATTCATCACCATCCACATACTGAGGTCGCAAATTTAGTCCAATTCACCTTATTATTCATCATGTATAGCAACTAAGTTCGCACAATGCTAAGCAGTGGACGATTGGAGGGGATAAATACTAGTTCTTTAGTTTCCAGACTCGTCCACAAACTCATCTCATCAAAATAAATAAATCGATACTACTAGCAGGTAAGCTACCAAATTTATCTCCAAAGGAAGACACGACATCTACTGTTTCAGATTTCAGGGAGAGAAGGAAAGACCATGATTTCGTGTGAGAGTTCATCGGGAAGCCTGTTGACGAGGGAGACGAGGGCAGCGTTGTCGGCGACAAAGCCCTGGAGGCGCCCGAGCTCGGCGCGGCGGTCCGCGATGGACTCGGACACCCTCGCCACGGCCCTCTTGGTCTCCTCCGGCGAGAAGACGGCGCCCAGCGGCGTCGCCGTCCCCTTCTTCGGCGCAGCCATGACCTCACCTCCGCTTCTCCACCTCCCGACCAAAAACCCCCACGCTATAGCCGGGTTTAGCAACTCAGTGCCGCGGCGGCCTCGCGACCCTCGGCACCTTCTCGCCGGCCGTCGCGCTCGCCTCTACGTACGTGGCCCCGCCTTCTGGGCCGAGCGCGTGCGCGAGTCACTTCTCCCACCTTCTCGGCAGAGAGGAAGGCCGAGGCCAGCGATAAGGAAGGCGATGAATCGATAACCGGACCGCCTGGAGGACGCCTCAGCGTCGTCGATGGAGGTTGGGAGTGGATGCGCCGATGCGGCGGGGGCGGAGAGCAAACCTCGAGGAGGAGGAACGGGGGGAGGCGGCGGCTGCAAGCGCGGCGCCGGTGGGGGTAGGGCGACCTGTTGGACTCCGCCTGGCTGAACCGAAACCACCATGAACGTGCGGCCCAATGAAATGAGATTCTTCAGCCCAGTAACGTCTCGATGGCCCAAATGGGTTCGCTAAGACTCGTGCGCTGCCGCGGGCACCACCACCACGACGGCCGCCGCCGTCCGACCTCCAGCCATCCCTCGCTGCAAGTGGAATGCGACGAGGAACGGGACCAATCCAGCAGCCCCGAGCTGTAGGAGCTTGTGCCGGCTGCCGTATCCCCAGCGCCAGCGCCGCCGCCGGCCGCACGCGAGCGCTGCAGCGCCGAGAAGTATGGACTCAGGCCACGGCGGCATGCCGGAGCAGCGAGGGCCGTCAGCAGCGTGCGAGGCGAGCAGGAATCATCAGATTCGCGCGGGAACTCGTGGAGGCTCACAGACCTGGCGGCGGGTCTAGCCGAGGTCACCGGCGGCAGCGAGCAGCGGGGACCTCACCGGCAGTTGTGCCCGTGTCGCCGGTCCAAGTTTTTACAGGTAGACCCCTGAATATTTTTAGATAACCCCTGATTTGGATCGCGATTATAGATCGCGATCCGAATATTTACAAATACCCCCCTAAATCGGATCGCGATTATGGATCGCGATCCGATTATTTATTTACAAATACCCTCCTAATTATTTGCAAATAGGCCCCCGCTCTACTCCTCGTCAGCTCGTGCTCCGCCCCTTGCGCCGATGCCCTCGCCATCTTCCGTTCCAGCCGACACCTGCCTTCCTCCACGCCGTACGTCGCCGCCCCGAGCGTGAAGATCCATCCCCAATCGAGCCCTAGCACTAACTAGGTCTCCAGCAGTAAGGAGAGGAACTGCTCCCTTTGCCGTCGCCAAATCCGAGCCGAAAAAGAGTCAGGATGCCGGGCATGGCGCCGGACGATCCTGAAGACGCGTTAAGGTTTCTTTCGGTTTGTGTTCTGTTTGCATCCCTTTCTGGCTATCGCTTTCCGCTTAACTCAAGCATGTACAGTTTACTTGAGGATTTTGCAGTTCAACTGAAAAAAATGTTCTCACTTTAGCATTCTAAGTTTCAACTGCTTCAAGTTGCTGAATGGAGCTGGTAGCACTACCTTCTCACTTTCTTGACACTAAATTTTGTTTGGCCAGCTGTGAAGATTAACGTGATTGCCATTCTACCCTTGATGTTGGTTGCTCATGATGTTGAATAACATAACGAACATGGCAGTGGTTTATGCTCACATTTTACTTTATCTGTTTAGTGCTCACCCATCAGCTTGACCTCTTCCCTTAATAGTGTGTGGTGTGAGGTACTGAGGTACACTGAAATTAGAAGGGTTTCTTGGATCTTTTTTTTGGCAGATGGCATTGATTACTGCATTTTGTGAGTCATTTTATTTTTCTCTTTTGCGTTTCAGGAATGATGGCAACTGTAACAAACGAGAGTGCAGAGAAAATCCTTGTTTTCCTCATTGCACAGAGATGATAATAGGGTCCTCTGCTGGCTGACACTTAGGTAACTCTCCTAAAATATCACAAATGCATGATATGGGCAAATGCTTGCCAAGGGAGGGCTCGGTACTAAATGGGTGATAGTACCAAGGGAAAGGGGGTGATTCAGGTAATACCATAACAATGTTCTTAAATCTTTTTTTCCTAATGCTGAGAGTCTGTTCAAAAGTGGAATTTACAGAAGATATCAAAGTTCCTGGATATTTTGACAGCCCTGATTTTTGCAACTGTCCCTCTTCCAGTTTACATCTCTTGTTCCATTATTGTGGCTTCCTGCATGCACCATAACCATTTTAATTAACATTCCATTGAACAGGGTACCTCTTCTGTCGGTGCATTTTTTATGTTTAGTGGATTGAGCATAAGTGTGCGACCAGAAAGAATCAAGCAAGTTGCTTCGGCTGGAATATGCCCAATTCTGAAGAGACTTTATAGAATACTGATAAAAATGTTTGTATTCTGTATCAGCATTGCTCTCTGCATAACTGGAGACTACAGTGTGCTTGAGGAATGAGGATTACAGGCTAACTGAAAATTAACTACTTCTCACTCCTGCATTTAACTCTCCCGATATATACACAAAGTCATGCATTCTACCGCCGCCTCTCCTCGAAAAACCATGATCTTGTTAGTCTTGTATGTTAGTAGAACATCAACTAAGGCGGTCTGAGATCAAAGTTGTCAAGTTATTGATCATTCTTGATCGAGCTTGGAGCAGGTATCTCCACATTACTGCTGGTCTGTGTCTGAGTTACTGAGGCTTGCAAATAGGTTCCCTTGCGCCGACGCCCTCACATCTTCCGTTCCAGCCGCCACCCTCCTTTCTCCACGCCATACGTCGCAGCCCCGAGAGTGAAGATCCGTCCCCACTCAAGCCTACCTACACCTAGTTGAAAACAAGCAAGTTGCTCCTTCTGCACTAGTATGCCCTATTGTTAAGGTTATGTGCTCGATTATGGCTTTAGTTTCTGAAGATACAACAAGTGGAGGAAACTGCTTGGTAAGTTTTTGAGGCAGCCGCATTTCATTGTCTATGAGAACAGAGATCTTGTCACTCATGAGGTGATGAGTTGTCTGGAGAATGTCAATGCTATTGGAGTTGGTAGCACTACCTTCTCACTTTTTCGACACTAGATTTTGTTTGCCCAGATGTAAAAGCTTGATTGGCATTCTACCCTTCATATTGGTTGGTTTTGACGTTGAATAAAGCATAAATGGTTTATGCTCAGATTCTACTTTATCTATTTAGTGCTCACCCATTACTTGATCTCTTCACTTAATAGAGTATGGGTGAGGTACACAGAAATTGGAAGGATTTGTTGGAATTTTAATAAGGAAGGAAACAATCTAATGGAAAAACCGCGGAATAGATATTTATGAGCTCTCGTGTCATTTTATTTTTCTGTTGAAGTTTCAGGAATTGTGGCAGCCTTAAAAGGTCTATTTTGCTCCTCATTGCACAGGGATGAGATTACTCATTTGCTGATAGAACAGCCTGAGAAACTTACTTGCCTCTGCTGGCTGACACTCATGTAACTCTCCTAAAAGGTCGCGATGGATAGTACAGTACAGGCAAATGCTTGCCAAGGGAGAGCTCAGTCCTGACATGGGTGATCGTATCAAGGGTAAGGGGATGATTCCGGTGTTCTCATGACAGTGTTCTTATATCTCTTTTATGCTGAGAGTCTGTTCAAAAGTGAAGATAGCAGAAGATATCAAAGTATCCTGAATATCTTGACAACCCTGACTTTTGCCACTGTCCCTATTCCATTTTATATCTTGTCTTTCACTATTGTAGTTTGCATATGCCACGCATGCACTAGCCATAATTGTTTTACTTAACATTCCATTGGACCACAGGGTATCTCTGCCGTCGGTGCATATTTTTGTGCTGCATAGTCAACCCAGGATAAGTGTGCGACACCTGGAAGAAAACAAGCAAGTTGCTCTGTCTGAACTATGCCCAATCCTGAAGGGACTTTTGCAGAACACTGATAAAAAGGTTCTCTGTATTGCCGTTGCTCTCTACATAACTGGATAAGTTACAGCGTGCTTGAGGAATGAGGAATGCAGTCAAGCGACCTTCTTCTCGTGCATTTCAACGATTCACCTTGCTGTTCTGATAAATACTTGACCTGTCGAAATCTGCAGGCAGCTCCTAGCAAGAGACATTGTCAAGCCATGAGGGATGGATCGATGAATGATCCTCGCCGAAGGAAAGGATTGAGATAGCACAAAGCCATGCTTCCTACCACCGTCCATTTCTATTCCGAAAACCAAGATCTTGTTAGTCGCCAAGCTACGGATCATCCTTGATCGAGCTTGGAGCGGGTGTCTGAGGTACACGGGCTTTGTTAGTCGTGGAATTCTTTGTGCTTCTCCATTGCCACGTTGTACAAGACATTACTAGATCAATAAATGTTATAAGCGCCTGTTTTATGAAATCATGAACACCCAGTTGAGATGAGAGTACTCTCAGTACTGGAGGAAGAAGCTGTTCTTGCTGGGAATTAGCATTCTGCGATGTGTCAGGTCGACTGTATGATTTGCGGTGTTTTTGTGCTCTCTGCCTCTGCTAGGTGTGAATGCGCGGTCGCTAGAAGATGAAAATGGAATGCGAAGAAGATGAACTTTTGCAACCTTTCCATTCAGCATCTCTAGAGATAACAACGAGCAAACGGCGCCCAGCGACGTGGTTGCAGGTCGGTCCGTCACAGACTCAGGTACCGCAGCCAGCATCCATGGGGAGCGAAGCCCGACAGCGGCGCGTGAGGGGAGCGGGAGGATGCGGCTGCGTGCGGGGAACCGTCAGAAGCCAGTACGGGACCATGGCGGCGGGGCTAGCGGAGGTCACCGTCGGCAGCGTGGGCTCGCCGGCTGACATATCACCGGCCTGGGTTGTTTTCAGGTAGGCCCCTAAATATTTACATATGCAACCCTCGTTCGGATCGCGATCCAAAGTCGCGATCCGAATCAGGGGGGTAAATGTAAATAACTAACCAAATGTTTGCCAATAGGCCCTCAGTCTGCAGCTGCCTCTCATCGACTCACGCTCCGGCCCTGACGCCGACATCCTCGCCACCGCCGCCGCCTCTGTCCACCCCACCGTCCGACACAAATGGTCATCCCCATTCGAGCCCCAGCACCAACCAGCCCTCCGGGATCCGGCACCAACTAACCAAAGCGCTCCATTCTCCACCGCCGCATCCGGCAACCGTCTCGCGCGGCCGGCCATGGCGGCTGACGATCCTGAAGAATCTTTGTAGAATACTAGTGAAAAGGTTTGGTAATCCCGTTTCACCAATCTGGCTATTGCTCTCTGCTTCTCACCCCCTTCTTACTTGGGCATTCTGACGGATGCAAATTACTGCCCTGTGATATACTTCAGGCTTACCGGATTCTGCTGGAGCGCCCAGCTAGAGACATTCTCCAGGCCTGTATATGAGTGGAATGCAATAGAGGCTCCATTAGATTCAATTTGCCATGCTACCGATCTTTCCCGATAAGCTCTGGATGAGACTGAATTTGTCTCTGATTGGATGGTACTTATCATGTATGCCAGACTTGGAGGAATTATTGGTGCTTCATACATGGCCATGTTGTGGATTACTGACTCAATACTCTTACATGTAGCTCAAGAAGTGCTCCTACCTTTCCCTTTTGTTATAAAGGTTATGTGCTCGGTTCCTCACTATTGCGGGTTGTGGCTAAGTTTTTGAGGATCCAAATGTGACAACCCTGGTAATTACATTTTCAAAATCAATATCATTAGCCTAACTCTATGATTAAACCAACTAATGAAAGGGTGGAAAGAATTAAAACGAGTTCAGTTGGAATTCAAATTTAATTTGAGCACATTGGGTTACTTTTGAACTTTTAAATTTAACTTTCAAACCATAAGCCAAATGAGATTTTGCCTGAAACCAAAGTTGTAGAACTTTTTATTTTGAACAACTTTCGTGTTCAAAAGTTTTTGAAATTCAAATCAGAAAGAGGAGAAAACGCCCTGTTTGCACCCAGCCCCCTGAAACCTTTTGAATTCTTGCATCCAGGTCCCTCACCTCCCCCTCCTCTGCTGCACCGCGCGCTCGCCCGACAGCCGCACGCCACGTCGCCGGCGATTCCTGCCCCCACGCCGCGCCAAGCCAATGGCCGTCGCTCCCTGCCGCTGCGGCTTTGCCTCCCCCACGCCCACGCCTCTGCCCAACCCGAGTGCACCCAGCTGCGCGCGCCAGACCTCCGGCGCTCTGCTGCACCGTCGCGCCGCCCAGCCACTGGCCGCCGCCCAGGCGCCCAACGGCGTGCCCCCGTCGTGCCGCCCGGCCCAGCCCTGCCTGGACCCCTCCTCCCTCCCTTGCGCCTATAAAAAGCCGAACAGAGCCCCCCCTCGCGCGCCTGGAAAGCCACCGCGCCTCCATTGCCGCCGGCGCCCCCACCTCGCCGCGGTTCCCTTTGCTCCGGCCCACCTCCGCCCGAGACAAGCACTGAAACGGATTCCCCTCGACGCACTGAAGCTCCCCAGCCCGAGCCCCGCCGCCCTCCTCGCCGGAGCGCCGCCGCCCCTGCTCGCCGTGGACAGCACTACCCCGACCCCCTCCGTCCAAGTCGAGCCCCTGAGCAGCTTCCCCACGCGCCACTGAAGCTCGCCGACCGGACCACACCGCCCCAAGCCCGCCGGAGCACCGCCGTCGACGCGAGCCGCGCCGCCGCCGCCTCTGCTCCAACGCCGGCGAGCCCTTCCCGGCCGTCCCCCACCTGAACAACACCCCCACAAGGTAGCCCTCGCACCCCTGAACCTTCCCCGACCCTCGCCCCTCGCCGCCGGCGAGCCCCCTCGCCGGAATTTCGGCCGGCCGCCGTACCCGAGCCGCCCGAGGACCCAATTGCAAGAATTTAAATCTTTAGAAGGGTCTGCGCGTAAGATTCAAGGACCTAGTTGTAAAAGAAAGTTTCAAACCTAGATTCAAATTCAGTGAACTTGTAAAATTCGTATAAAATCGTAGAAAATTCAGAAAAATGCAAACTGAACTGTTCTGGAATCCTCAGAACAAACTCTACCACTTTTGTTACAAAAGGTTTCTCAGAATCTCAAAATATTTTGCTCTACATTAAATAGAAGCTTTAATGGACTTATTTTGTACCCACTGTTCTAGAACAATGCTGACCCTAAATTTTGGGCAGTAAATTAGTTGCTTGATAATTAGGACTGTGTAAAAAGATCAGGCCCAAATTCCATCTCTAGCTTTACTGTTTGTTAAACTTAGTTTTATTTCATGTGTAAGTAGAATGTTTTATCCCTGCAGTTAGGTGGTGAGTCACCCATTGAAACTTTTCCTATACTAATGTATTGGTACCTAGAAGCCAGAGATAAATTAGGAGACTTTTTAACTCACAGTAACCTACTTATTTGATTTATGTGCTAATAACATACATTAAATCAAGAAAATAGTATCTTAGCTCGTAAAATTCTCAAATTTTTACTAGGAGGTACACTGTAGTGGAGGTTACTGTGTAAAAAGTTCCATGGACAAACACCCTGTGTAGGGTCCTGTAAAAATGAATCTTTGAATAGCCTAGGTGTAGAATGTCATATTTTCTATGCTCTGAATACTGCATGATAAATCCTACAAAAATTACAGTAGCTTCTGCATGCTTAAGTAAGAGCTCTGTAAAAATCTTAGACTCATTTGTTGCACCAATTGTTCTGTACAAAAAGAACAAGGATCTAACAGCAACTGTGTAATGTATTTTTCATAATTAATCTATTACATAAAATTGGCTGAAAATTTTACAGTAAGCACATCTTTCCTTGATGTGCCTAAATCCAAAATTTCATGACCAGAAACTATCCATTGTAGTAATTACTCTTAAATCGTATCAAGTACTATTACCACAACTTAAACTTGTGCATTCGTGTAGAATCGACGACTCTCGCCGACGGAACTTACGAACTGGTGCCCGCGTCCGAGAGTGAGCAGCGTGAAGCTCAAGCGAATCTAACTGAAGCTCTTGAAGACCCGAGCACAAGTTCAGAAGATCCCCAAGCGAACTGCGAAGGCAAGCCCCGGAGCATAACCCATTCTTTCCGAAATTATGCAACTCATTACTCTTTGCTTGTGCATTAAGTTTATAGGAGTTGGATGAAAACTTAGTTGCATGATGTCAGGAACCCTTGCTTGAAAACTAGATGTAAGGTTCGATAACATGCTGTGCTAATAGGACTCCGGTAAAAGTCGAGTGATTTCCTGTCACTCGCGAGAAAATAGGAGTTGAATGGCTACTACACGCTGCAATCATAAGGACACGGACGGGTTATGTAACGATGGTTACGATTGAGGCCCGTCTGTCTAGTGAAAAATGCTAAGGCCGCAGGGTGTGGTAGTGATGGTTAAGTCTTTGAACGTACTAAACACATGCCGAGATTATGGGAATCGGTAAGCTTAAGTACCTGATTGGCCCGGCAAGGGGACGGCATCCTACCCTTTGAACTTCGGTCCCATGTGCATATGGCGAGTGCAGAGAGTGGTCACGACCCGGCGCCGAACCGTGGCGTGGGGCTCTTGTACTCTCGGAGGGTAGCCCCGATCCACGACCCGGAAAGAAAGGGGAAAAGTTGCACGTGTGACTCTAGGGAGTAACCACGTGACGTGTGTTTGGGTTTCCCTTGCAAGGTTAAGAAATTCGATTCGAATCGTCCGTTTCTCACGGCTATTGAGACTGCTTAACTATTTTTACCCACAGAGTAAGAAGAGGAACAATGATGATGAATGAAACTGGTTGGATGAAAAATTTAATGCTTCACCATGTATGCTTTAGATAGCTGCTGATCTAGACTGGCTAACGAAACTAGAATCTTGAGCTAAAAGCTGAAAGTAAGGACCCACTTGTAGATGCTTTTCGGCAAAACAGACCCCTGAGCCAAAAAGTCTGGCATGTCTAGAGTCGGTGGAGTAGATTTCACTACTCGGGTAAGTCTTGCTGAGTATTAGTATACTCAGCCTTGCTTGTGACTCGTTTTCAGGTGAGCCCTTCGAAGACATGATTGCTAGCTTGACTTGGCCCTGCACTCTTCCCCCTGGTTGGTCGGTGGAATGGGATGCGCCCCCGTCCAACGGAGATAAGGCCGAGTGATGTCTCGTACGGGCTTCATCGAGACATCCTGTATCGTCGAGTAGTTTCCGTTGTTTATTTCCGCTGCAACTTAAACTCTGAAGAACTTATTTATGTTAATTGGAGTATTTGGTTTCTAAGCTCAGAACTTGGCCTGTAATATTTACTTATGTTAATGTCATAATATTTGCTGGAATGTGGTATTCTCTGGGCTCATCGTCGCATGAGCATTTGTATGTATGGCGCTCGATCCGTTCACCGTGGTTGTATCGGGAGGTTATACCCGACAGACCAGTGGATTTCTCCGTTTGAAGTGTAAGGTTAACCGAGAATGCCTTAATGGTGATGGTTAATACACTTGAGCCGGATTAATTCAGGTGATTCTGCCACACCAAACGAGTGGAGGAAACTGCTAGCTTAGTTTTTGAGGTAGACACATTTCATTGTCTGGGACAATTCATGAGGTGATGAGTGGCCTGAAGAATGTCTATGTTGTTGGAGCTGGTAAGCCTATACTCTCGCTTTTTTTACACTAAATTTTGTTTACCAGCTGTGAACATTAGCATGATTGGCATTCTACCTTCATGTTGGTTGCTTATGGTGTTGAATAAAGCATAACAAACATGGCAATGGTTTATGATCAGATTTTACTTCATCTGTTCACTTGTTTAGTGCTTGCCCATCATCACTTTCATCTCATCCCTTAATAGCAGGAAACAATCTAGTGGAAAAAACCCGGAATAGAATTATGCTTTTTTCACGAATTAAATGGCAATGGAGATAGTGGGTTTATAGATAGATGGCCCACCCATGGACACATCAGCACAGCTCATGGTTGCGGCACATTCATCTCATCTGTGCATTCATATTTATTTTCTTTGTGAATTGCATATTACTGGTAGCAAAGCCAGGCGGGCAAGTCAGGTGCAGGAAACCAAATAAGTTGGTATTTATGTGGACATCATACTGTGCACCATTGACATTAGAAACAAAAGTAATTTACCAAACTTAGGGAGAAAAAACAATTGAAGAGATTAATAGTTCTCCTTTCATTGACTGGAGTAGGAAGAATAATACACAGCTCGAGGACACAGGCACAACACTATCTAGCCTGCTTCACAAATCTGAATGAAACTCCAAAAGCAGAAGAGGGAAGATCAAGCTAGGCTGAGCACGCATGGCGCAAAAACATACTACGGAGTAGTAAGCTAGATCATCTCTATGGTTTTGCCTACCACTCCCCCTTGCATCTTGCCGGGCTGGTGACCCGCTGCGTCCTTTCCTTGGGGCTTGTTGCTGGCCTTCATGAAGCAGAAGCAGGAGCAGCAGGGGCACTGGAACAAGAGCTTCATGCCTTGTCGACGATCGATCTTCTCGGCTCTGATCTCGATCTCCGTATCTCCCCAACGATCTAAAAAGCACGCACAGGAAAGTGAAAGCTGTGTGCCAGCCTGAGATAGATGTACTGATCTGATCTGACGACGCACGCTTGGATTCCCTTTTAAAACGAAGGAAGGAATGCAAATGGCCGGGTTGCTTTCAGTAATAGTGAGATGCATGCAGCATGGCCCAGCCAAGAGGTAGCCATGGACACACATTAGCCTCTAGGTAGAGGTAGCTAGCTCCGCAGAGCATGCATGGCTCTGCCGCACATTCACCTGTACTGCCTGGCCGTCACTGTTCTGTAACAGCGTGTCTTTTTTCCTCTGTGTGGATTTGACAGCTTCCTTTGCAGTCTAGGAATCTACCATTCTGATTAGTGAGTCCTGGCTAGCTATCTGTGTGTGCTTGATCAAGCAGATCAAGGCAGGCAGTACTGAAGAGGTTGCAGAGAGGAACAGTGGAGGGTGACAGCCCAGGTGGCCTCTCTGATCCCCCCCCTGGTTACTCGTCGTCTGCACATATCGACTGCCTGCTGCTGCGGCGCGATAGATGCAACGGCAACGAGATGATCATTGGCACGCTCCCATCGTCAGTAGACCTGAAGCTAATCAGAACCTGCTATAGGAGCTGATGACAGTAAAGACCAGGGCAAGCTAATTCTCACACAAGAACAAAAATGTCACATTTAGACTTGAAATGGTCTAGCTAGGTAGTAATGTTGCATTGTACAGGGATGAGGATGAGATGGAGCAGGGTCATGCAGCATGGCCGAGAAGAGAACGTGCAGATTCAGGGGAGGACAGGGGAGAGAGGAGACAGGGAGGGCGATGCTGCATGTTCCTTGGGTAGCTACAAGAGTGTGGCGTGGCCATGTACTGGATCGTGTGAGTTGATGCGGCCGATGGAGCTCGCCAACCACCTCCCAATCCCATCCGTATGCACGCATGGTATGAGAGCAGGACAGCAGATCGCCGGTTAGGTTAGGTGAGGTAGACGAGATTGGAATTAGTACCTAGTAGATTGGAGCGAGCCGAAGTAGGGATATGCAGGCAGCATGTTCGTCGTGGGCAGCACGCGCACATGGCTGGCTTGGCTGTCCCTTGCTCCGATCCCTTGCGCGGTTGGCACCACATCACTTGCGCTCCACGACCACCCTCCTCCTTGCTTGGGTTGGGTTAGTTGTTCTTCTTCATTCCCCTCCCGGTGAAAGCAACGAATCTGCTGCGGCGGCGGCGCCTAATTATATTAGCAGCATGCATGAGCCTGAACGTGATGATGGAGAATACATACAAGGCTCCGCACCTGCATCATCGTTCTTGCCGTGCTTCTCTGCTGTCGGCCAGTCGACGGCGGTTACTGACGCCATGCACGCCTCGATGCATGCACCCGCCGTAACGGCCGGGGAACTCGCTCTCGCGCGCTCGTGTTCAACTGCAGTGTCAACGCACGGGCCGGGGAGGAGGTGACAGCTAGCGATGGTGATGATAAGAGACGTGCAACCTGCACTAGCCACGCAGCTTCCTCTTCATCTTCATCTCATCCCCTCTCTGTCAGTGACCAGCTTGACAAATCATGGCCTGTCATCAAATGCGTTCGGGTCAAGAACTGGAGTGGATGCGAAGCCAAGCCAAATGCTAGCTGGAATCTGGACCGGATTCGTTAATTGCTTAGAACCGTACTACCTCCTGTTGGATGCTGCCTTTTGAGTTTTATTAGCTAGGGAGGAGGCTTGTATATATAGCCAGACTCTGATAGTCTGATTAGTATAGTATGCCAATGCAATGACAAAACTGTGTATGTGGTACCAGATAAAGCAGGCTCGTTTTGTAGTGAGATGATGGGAGAATGTCAACTGTTGTTATGATGGGATCGAACTTCTTGTGACCTGCAACCGAAACCTTCTGCACTTGAATTTTGAAGAAGACTCGTAAAAGTGCTTCCATCAAACAGAATCGTACTACTACGTCTTTATTTAATCTCTCTCACTAACCCCCATCTTTTTTTTTTTCACTTCATCAGGCAGCAGTCACCCCAATCTAGTGCTGTACTGTACTTGTAGCAGCAGTAAGCACCGGTACGAGCTCATACAACTTTTTTTTTTACTTTCACTGATCTCATGTTCGTAGAACTAAGCACTGTTTCAGCTGATCTAAACCTTAACCTGGGGGTAATTAATCTCATCTCTCAGTAATAGTGTATTCCCTACCAACCACCTGCAGTTGCCTCCCATGATCACCTGCGGATCCTCTGCGCCGCCAGCCTGCCGACCCGTGACTGCGGGTACCCTCGTGTCCGTCGGATCAGGTCCATCGACGGTGGACGCGGAGGAAGCCAGGCGTTTGGGGTGACAGCTGCGCACACGGGATGTGAGGCTCCAGCACGCACCGAGAACATCGCTCTCGCTACGGGGATGTGCAAACCAGCGTGGAATTTTGCTTTTCAGTTTTTCAGAAAAATGTTTGCTATTCACTTTTGCGTTACAGCCCCTTCTCTTTTCCTGATTCTCACTGTTTTTCATCTTCTCCTTCCATTCGTTGTCATTGCTACCTTTCCTTTTCCATTGTTACACATTGCATCCCATCCCTCGGCTGGAAACTAAACAAGTACATTGATTCTAATAAGTGTCAAACACATGTCCGACTGCATACAAAAAAAATTATTTTTTCCTTGGTTATATGAGAGTTGTTAAGAATCACAAATTTTTAGCTTTTGAATAAATTAATGCCGGTTCACAAGTTGCTATATCTTTGTATGAGAAGCAAAGTAGCACTTACAAGATGACACAAAAATACTAGGAGGACATTATCAAGGGCATGTGATTTAGAAACAAGCATATAATTTTCAAGGTTGTGATGTACGCATGTGACATGGTAATTGAGGTGATCAATAGTTTCACTTTTAACAACAATATTACTCAAGACACTAAAGTGCAACATGGCAATAATGCCAACTTGATATCTAGACATAGAAAGATCATGTACAGTGGATATTTGTGCAATAATCCCGGTGGCGGAGCGTGAAGCAAAATATAGAGAAATATCAACTTCAAATCAATATATACAAAGTTCCATAGAAATAAGTTTTGGTTGATAAACTACTGATAACTAGATCAGAGTTAACAAAATACAAATATATTAGAGAGATACTTGGACTTGTGTGTTGAGCGAACTGCACCTAGACTTATACTTATATATTGAATGATTGCGGAGCTCTGCTTTTCTCTTCAAACTTTTTTCTATGACCCTTCGGGGCTCCGGGCCACTGGAGCCATCCGAAAGGAGCAAAAATAAGGTAATGGCAAGCAAGCAGAACTACTTAAATTTAACAAAACACGAGGGGCAAACTGCAAGAAAATCGAAACTGAAAACTCCACCGGCGTCGCGAGCGTGCTCTCCCCCACCTCCCTCCCACTCCCCCGCCTCGCCATCTCCGCGCCGCGGCCGCCCGGCGGCCCAGATCCCACCGGCGAGCCTCACCATGGACCGTCTACGGGCGGGGAGCCCCGTCTACGGGCGGCAGCGGAGCGGCAGCAGCACGGGCTCCTCCTCCCCGGGCGGCGTCTCCCCCTCGCACCACCGCTCCTCCTCCACCTCCTCCGCCGCGGGCGCAGCCGGCATCTCCAACGTGCGCCGCACGCAGAACGTGGCAGCGCGCGCCGCGGCGGCAAGGCTCGCGCAGGTCATGGCCTCGCAGAACGCCGCCGCGGCCACCGGCGACGACGACGACGAGGACGACTACGCTGCCGACCACCCGCCACCGGCACCCGTGAGGTTCGGAGGTGGCCGGACAGCGCACGGGAGCAACGGTGTCTCCCTGCTTGGCCGCATCGCGAGATCTCCCTCCCCTGCGGTACTTTACTTTCGGATCTCTTGCTCATCTCGCTCCATGCTGCTTCTCTACTTAGGAATCGGCTACTACGGGTTGCTGCTATGCTTGAATTAGTCCAAATTGGTCAAACTGAGGTCAAGTTGTTATGAAACAGTCCATGATCGGATGAATTTGCAGAAGTTGATTCCTACTTGCTTGTGCTAGATCACTTTTAGTAATGCTTGCTAAATCCTTTAAATTGGGGGAATTTGGGGGAAATTGATCGGTGCATTGTATTAGCCTCTCAGATTACTCAATTTGTTAATTGCTGGTCTGTGGCCTTCTCCTAATTTGATCTCCTCATTTCATTAGTTAGGTCGGAACATTGTAGAACCACCTCCTACCGTCCGCTCGTCATCGGCAGGTAGGCCAGCTGTTGCATCACGACCGACCACCACAGTGGTGCCACCGATCAAAACCAACATGACATTGCGAACCCCGTCCCCTATCCCTCCTGTGTCTGTGGAGCCTCCAGCAGATCGCACTCGGCAGAAAAGGTATATCTGTTACATTTCCCCATGTCTCAAAAACGTGGAATGTACTCTGTATGCTAAAAATAGACTAGTCTAAATGATTGCATGGTCACTAATACTAGTGCCCACCAAATGGATCAATACTAAGTGAATTTTACTTGTACTATTCTTTGCAAGAAGTGGTACCACTATCTTACTGCATTAATCAGCTCTTGCTATGGGCTTAGTCTGACTTAGCATTTATGTATGGTTGCATCAGTGTAAGCATTGTCCCCATTCCCAAACAACATATGGTCAAGCATCACGCCCATGAATTAACCTGAAAAAAAAGCAAAGAAACATCACAGTGCTTCTGAGCTGCCTCTTTTAAAGAATGACATCAGTAGCATAAAGTGGTAGGAACAAGTTTTGTGTCCATATGCAGAAAACTCCTGATGTTCTATTTATAGAATGATATAATAATATAAAATAAAATAAAAATGTCTTTAGATCCCCACGATGTCAAGCATGCACCTTTTCTATTTGTTATTGTGAGTGCTGCATTGCTTTTGTACAGAAGAAACTGAGGTTAATCATTGTTGCATTATCAATCGCTTCTTATAGATTGGATTTTTCTTTTTACCTATCTTCTTTCCTTTTTAGAGAAACAGGGAAAACATAGCTATTGACCCCAGACCCCCTTTTTCTATTTAGATTTGATGCGGGGCTTCATAACTCTAGAGAATCAGGACTAAAAAGAGAGGCATCCACTCTTCAAGATGAGGTCTTCTTTTTTCTCTGAAGATTACTCACTCATACGATTCTGCTCAAATTTTCTTGTTTGACACTATAACTTGAATGCTTGAGAGTGCATATCTACTATAAGACTAATGTTATACTGTCATACAGCTTGATATGCTACAAGAGGAGAATGAGAGTGTTCTAGAAAAGGTGAAATAGCAAATAACATTAATATACATGTGGCCATTGGTTTTGTGGGGCTTCAGTAAATTATTTCTTAATCTTGATTGGCAGTTGCGGCTTGCTGAAGAAAGATGTGAAGAAGCAGAAGCTAGAGCCAAGGAGCTTGAGAAACAGGTGAGATAAGATCTATTAAAAACATGTTATTTTGTGGTTTTGCTTTCTGCATCGAAAATATGGTCATTTGTAAGATGTCGTCTGATTCTATCTCTGCTACAATTGAATTGTACCTTGAAATACTGGAATAATTTGGTCTTTCTAGGCTCTGTGTAAAAAAAAGGTCGGGTTTTTACGGCCATGAAATGATTATTCCTTGCGTAATACTATATGCATATTTGCTTAGGTCTTAATTTCTTGTTATGCAGGTAGCTGCTCTTGGAGAAGGAGTATCGTTAGAAGCTCGCCTCTTGAGCAGGTTTGTTCTGTGTTTGAATACACATATTTTACAAATCCACTACTGGTCATGACATAACATGTGCATGAATGCTGGCAGGAAGGAAGCAGCACTTAAACAGAGGGAGGTTAGTTTTCTTCTTGTGTTCTGCTATAGGCTGCTGCATTTGTATGTTATTATAGATTCATACTTCTTGTTTAGCCAATATTTAAATGTGTGTTGGTTCAACTGTGGTATTTTTGTGGTGTTTAATGTTCAAATGAGAAGATAACCCCTGTGCAGAACTTCAATCCAATTTTCTACTTTGTGTGATCCCTAAATATGTTATGTTCAATTGCTCATGCTAAATACTTATTTCGAAATTTGCTGAAATGATATATGAAAATACATGACTATAGATTTTAAAAGCTGTTATCAATTGAATGGCTGAAGAGAAACTTGCTTATCCACTAACCCACACTTCACTGCTAATTTTGTAATTCTTCATTCGTCCTCAGGCTGCACTAAAAGCTGCAAGGGAATCAAAGGATGGTAGAGAGGAAGTAACAACACTAAGGCAAGAACTTGAGGTAAAGATACTTTTAATGAATCTAAATGTCCTACACTTTGTTGGATATGCTGCTTTATTTGACTCCTATTGTTCACTTACCATGTTTTGAATAGTCTGCCAAAGAAGAAGTTGCATCAGCAATTGACCAGCTAAAGGAGGCAGAGTCTGAAACAAAGGCTCTCCGGTCAATGACACAGAGAATGGTCTTAACCCAAGAAGAAATGGTTAGTCTGATTACTGCTCAATCCTCATTTTGTTTCTTTGACATGAATTTTTAATCTATTTACAACTTTATAGGAGGAAGTTGTCCTAAAAAGGTGCTGGCTTGCACGTTATTGGGGCTTAGCAGTTCAATATGGTGAGTTGCCTGATAAGTCCTTTAAAGGAAAAAAATTCTAGATCATTTTTCTGATTATACTGATTAGTCACCCGACATTTGAAAAGGAGGAGCTTGTGTCGTATCTTTGATGAAAAAGTTCCATTATACACTATTCATTGCACATACACTATTCATGATAACTTATTGCCGCAATCTACTTTATTGGATAAATTTCAACAAGATACCATGCGATGGCTCTTCTAATCACTCATCCAATGATATTATGGTTATCAGCGTCGGATAATTGTTCTTACGATAGAATAAGAGCTATTTACTTTGGTAAGACAATATTTTTTATGTAATTACTGTGCAATTTAATGATATAGTTTGTCTCTCAATGATAGTACTTTGTCTTCACACTAAACTTTAGCCAACCTGGCTAGCCCTAGGTGTATGACATGGCCCATGTCTAGGTTTGAAAACCCAAAAGAATTTGGGCTTGGTATGAAAAATGGGCAGGTCTAGTTGACCTGCATCAGTTGCACTAAGCCGCTAATGTTTTATTCCCCCTTAGTCTTGATTATCTGATGGTACATTAATTAATTAACTTCAAGGAGTGTATCCTGAGATTGCGGTATCAAAGCATGAGCATTGGTCAGCATTGGCTCCTCTTCCTCTCGAGGTTGTTCTCTCTGCTGGTCAAAAGGCCAAGGACGAACCTCGAAAACAAGGCAAGCCTGCATTCTTATAATGTGTAAGTTGTAGATCATGGTTTATTCCATGCACTCCAATTAATCATGCTTGAAATTTATTCATGCAGGTGATGATGCTCAGGGAAGAAATAAGCTTGCACGAGAAATGAGTGACATAATGGGAGAAGGCAATATAGAGAGCATGCTTTCAGTTGAAATGGGGCTTAGAGAGCTTTCTTCGTTGAAGGTCTTAACTTCACTTCCTTTTGTTTCTAGATTTCTCCAAGGCAAAATTGTGGTACCACAAAATTCTGAAACCTTTGCATAACCTAACATGGTACCTCTGTTTTGCTTCTGCCAAAACTTGGGAGGGTTCGGTTGGACTTCCTACTGTAGTAAAGAGCTCAAAGTGTCCTTTTTTAAAAAGTTGGAAAAATTAGTGAATCACAAAGGGCAATTCGCCATTCTACTATTGCACAGTTTCTCTGTCGTATGTAATTACTGGCTGGATTCTCTGACATGTCAAATCTAAATTCCTGTTATTGTCATGTAGGTGGAAGATGCTGTTGTAGTTGCACTTGGCCAACATCGCAGACCTAGCATAGTTCGGCAGTTCACATCAGGTTTGCTCTTTTTGTTATATTTCTTTAGCATGCCAGTGGATATTAAAGTGGTTAGGCTTCAGATTAGTGCCCTTTCTTTTGTATTGTAATTCTTTTTCATCTTTTTTGGCAAAATATCTGTTGTGTGAGATTAATGAAATTTTTTATATCAATCATCATCTATGACACACATCTCATGACAAGTTTTGAGTTTGCACATCTGCTCTATTCACAATTGGGCCCTATAATGTTAATTGTGTGTTTGAAACGTCCAGATCCATTTGCATGTTTGCATCAGTGTTCTTCCAAATACTGTTGCACCGACACTGTAATACTACATGATAGTGGCCATCTCATGAAAGTTTGAAACAAATACTGACTGTAGGGTATTGTGATGCCATCTACAAATGCACACATTTGATTTTCTTTTCAGAGGGAGATTTTACGTGTAAATGCATTTCTTTATCTTTGCTCGTAAAGTTAGAAACTAATAAAGTTACGAATTATTTTGTTTTCTACCTTTGCAGATTTTAAATCACCTGGTGAACCTAAATACCTGGAAGCATTTGGTACTACTTTCTCACCTTGGCTAATAGGACTTCCGTGAAATTCTGCTTTTTACTTTATTTCACTACTTGAATGCACAAGCATTTCAGTCAGGTTTGTATGGCTTGAATTCAAAAGTGAAATTGGTCTTCATTTTGCAGATCTTAGCCCAGAAGAGGCTGAAGACGTTAGCTTTAAGCAGGTAAACCTTCAGACATGTGAACTGTGCAATTTTTCCATTTATTGCACATGACTTATGGGATCCACACCAAATTCAGGCATGGCTTATATACTTCTGGAGAAGAGCCAAAACTCACGGTGTCGAGGAAGATATTGCTGATGACTGGCTTCAGTTTTGGATTGGTCGCAATGCACAAGCTCCAAATTCGCATGATGCTATAGATGGTAAGATGCTTGCTCCATGTTACTAATTACCAAAATAATCACTGGCAGGTATCCCTGTTAAGTTTACCGATTAGCACGATGCTGATTGGGTGGACTTCAATTTTTGCGGTTCCTTTTGAGCAATTAGGCCCTCAGAATGATCACAATCTTACAGCCCTTGGAAGTGCACACCACTTTTATAGGGAACTAAAACATTGTTATAGATATCTTTGTGCATACACTAATTAAAGATTGCTCTGCAAAATATGCTCTTCTATACATGCTGTCTGGTTGAATTTTTTTTATCACTTCTTGCATCAGATTGAATTATTCTGGTCCAAGGTGTCATATTTTCCATTGTCTTGTGACTGGGTTCTGTCAATTTTATTACTGCAGTGGAGAGAGGTCTAACAGAGCTCAGGAAATTGGGCATAGAGCAGCAATTGTGGGAGGGTTCGCGAGCAGATATAGATCAAGCTTCATTGGCGATGGAGAACCAGTAAGAATTTTCCATGGTTTTCTATGGTTCGTGTATCATCCCAATTTTGGAGAAACGGGAACTTTGGTTCCCAGCAGGTCTCGGGTCCTTGCATCATCAGATCTCGCAGATTAGTGCTTCAATCTTGGGGTGTTGAGCGATGGACTTGTCCGGATTCCAATGAGTTTGTGTAGTGCATGTGCAAGCCATTCATCTGTTGTTGAAATAGCTTTGTGAAATGTGTAATAGTTTTGCATCGGCAAGAGAAACAACGACGACCTCACTTCCAGCAATTGTGCATCTTGTGATTATCACCCCTGTTTATTCTTTGCTATCAAAGCAACAATGTTTCCGCGCTGAGGGACGTTTGCTTCCTGCAACAGATGAACAACAGAAAATTTCTGTATAATTCTCCTGGTAGGACATGAGGTTAGTGCTGGTGGCTTTGGAGGTTCAACTTCGAAACCATCATGTTTCAGCTCTGCATGTTTATAGCTGGCCTTCGTCAAGCAAAAAGATGTAACATTTGTTAACACTCTGGTCAGTACATGTGTGCCTACAGCCTTCCAGTACAGGTTGCTCTGTTTGTTTCCTCTTTTTGAGCACTTGCCATAAGCCTACACCCTTGCTTGATCACATTGTTTTCTGGCCTTTTTGCGCCTGATTGATGGTCAGGTCACATGCTGATTTAACCCGCGATTCGCTCGGTGCCTCATCATCAGCCTTGGACCTGGAGTGACACAAGCCTACAACACGGTCGCCGTGCGCGATGCCCGTCCCTTTCGCTGCTCACATGCCCTCCTTACCAAACGCGCAGCAGAACCCAACCCAGACCAGACCTGTCCTGCACGGACGCCACATGCAAAAACATACCGCCGACCTCCAGTTTTTAGCGACGAGGACGCGTCGGACGGCGGCATCTTTGGAACCGGCAACGCCTCGTTTCAGTTTCACTCACCCAGATGAAATCAGAAACGGACTCTGTGACTGACGGATCCATCCATGGCCGTTCAGGTTGCATGGCGACGAGGGAAGCCGGCCGGCGGTTGCCGGCTGGCCGGCGGCGACTGGTGTGGCGTCCTTGTACCTGGATTAGACGCGCTGTCCGGCTAGCTAGCAAGAATTAATCGCCCCTTTTTTTCTGTGTGGGGAGAGGGGTCAAAACGGGTTTAGAGCCGTCACGGGAAGCCTGGGGGTGGCCGCTCGCCTTTCCGCTTATTTATTCCCGGCCTCCCTTTCATATCTTCCGTCGCCGGCCACGGCCACGGCCATGTTGGCCTGCTCATTCCCTCGCCAGCACGTTAAAGAAAGGGTCTAGGGCTCGTCGCCGTCGCGTACGGTTGGCGCCTGCTACTGCTAGGTAGCTAGCGCTGCAACTGTGCCGTGGCACTTTCTAGAAAAATTGGTGTGCAAGGGCGGAAAGAAAAATGCAAGATGAGAGATTAAGCGTGTCATTTATGAAGATATCTATAGGTCATTTTCTGTTGTTGCAGAAACCCACCAAAAAATGACTTATTACACAATGGTTCGCAGACAAATTCATGTGTACCCATAAACTCATCTGGTAGTGTTGGTTGGTTTAGTCCCAATACTAACGATGATGATCATTGACTTGCAAATGGACAGGCCTGCTACCTGTACTTGGATGCATCCTCTCATCTCATCAACAAGTGGGCCCTCAACTCAAATCAAAGGTCCTTTTTAATCGAAATCAAATCTAGAGAGCTGCAACTGACCTGCCAGTAAACATCTGCAACGGACGTTTCATCGCTGGTAACGCCTGCGTTACTGCAACAGCTGTACTGCCTATTCTAACAAAATTGGATTTCTTACTCGCTCATCAAAGAAATAAAAAAATCCCCAAGTCATGATAAGATCCAAATTTTTAGCCCGTAACCTCTGTTTACAACGAGCCGTCTGAACTGCTTGATATAATTTTTTTTTCGAGAATACGCACAAGAGCTACGTATCATTGCACCGAGAAGAAAGAAATTTCATTTTTCACACGGCCGTATCCAGTGCAGAGTACACACGGTAATTTCCTCTTCAACAGCTTGACCCGACTTGTGCCGTCGAGCGACGGAAAGAAGAGCTCTGAATTCTCTGCTCTTTCGCTTTGCAGAAACGCTCATGTGATGTGTGAACCGTTGTAGGCAGGGCAAGCCTTTTCTTCTCTCTTTCCTTAGCCTTGTGTGTTGCCGCCGCGGGTTTACATTCCCTTGCGCTGCGTCCGATGGTTTCTTCTTCTCGCTGGCTGGCCGGGCTCCTGCAGCGTCACAGGATGCATGAGAGACCTTGTAATTGGGCTGCGCGCACTCGAGGGGTTGAGTGGGAATTCATTTCAATCATGTACCCTTCCCTTCATCCCCAAACCGTGAACAGAATGATCTCGCTCTTTTGTCCCTCCCTCCCTCCGTCCTCACTCTTCATCTGTAGTGCCTGGTTTTTCTTTCTTTTTTGATAATTTTTTACTCCTTTGTTGCCGTAGATAACTTGGCAGCAAGGGATGGCAACCCAATCATGCATTACAACCCCTCCATTTCCAAATATTCGCCCTTAATCCACCTTAATTACTAATTTAACAATGATGAATGAATGTAGTCTCTATAATCTCTTGTCTCTTTTATATCGATATTAATGCCCAACCGTTATTAGCATTTAGTGCTATAATATCATTCCCAGGAAATTTAACACTGTAGGATCATTTTCATCCATGGATTGTATCTTTGCCAGAAAAAATGGTTTCGCAAGGGATGATGAGTATGTGTGAGGTATTGTTTGTTCTTTTTTTTCTACTAATCCAGCACACCTACATACTTGTCTAGTAGATAAGTACGTGCCGATCTTGCCAGCAAATTTTGGATCGCATCGCCAAACGAATCAAAGGAAGCAAAGCTAGGGAACAAACAATCTTCCAAAAGCCCAAGGCGGATGGATGAAGCCGGCCGGCGATCGATTAGCCAAAGCAAAGCAAAACCGTCGTCAATGGCGCGCCACACGCAAAGCCGCCGCACCGGCCGGCCGGCATCCGTTCTCGCTTCTCCGTGAAAGACGAGCAACAGATGGAGAGGGGAGCAGCTTTTCCGGCCGTGGCTGCACAGCCAGAGCGAAAGGGGATCCCAGCAGAAACCGATGCGAGAGACAGGGCGCGCGGCCGTACGCGTGGCCAGGCGCTGGGCAGGGCTCCAGCGATGCTAGAGTTTCTCTCCGGCCGCTGCGCTCCCTTCCAAGTTCCAATCTGCCAGTTCTGGCTTCTGATCGCCATGCATTCCACATCACTACTCACTGCTGAGTCCTGATCTGATCGTTGGATGCAACAGTTTTTGTTGCAGCGTGCATGCCACGGCATTGCGTACAAACATCTTTTCTTTTCCTTTTAGAAATAAAAAGTGGCAGTAGTTTACACCTAATGGTAATGTTGTACAACTGAAAGGTCATCTTGATGAACTTTTTGGAAGGCGGTGAGAAGGGAACAAAACTATGCCAAGTCGATCTTGTGGCGTGACACAGGTGCTGCAACCAAACAAAAATCACTTCGCGTGTGTGGGGCAAATCTTGTACGACTAAAGGTGCACCACAGGACGCACACGTAAAAGTACCGTCTTATAAAAGAAAAACAGATATATAGAGATATACTATGCATTACGACACAGATGAGTACGTGCGTGCCTGCACATCTGCTATGTTTTTTTAAAAATAAAATATAATTATCATGAACAACAACCCTTTGCGTACGGGATGTCTTGAAAGTTTGGCAAAAAAAATTAAAAGGATGTAGTATTGATGTGGATGCAGTGTGCACGGTCAGAGATAGGCGTTACCACTTTACTGCTAAGATACTGTACAAAACAAAGTTATCAAAATATCAAAAAATAACAAAAGGAGAAATTAATTCAGCGCCACTTCCATATGCACGCATTGCGCATAGAAATATAGTACGGAAGTGGAACGCATGATATTTCAGTTGAGGTAGAAAATCGAAATGATATTAATGCAAACCGCATATGCCTGCATGATTTGCGGAGGCAACCGCGAAATCCGTAGATTCTTATTAGTCATGTCACCTTCTTCGACACCGAAACTATATTTAGTAGGTCCGTTATGCAAGGTGCCTATAGAGATATTGGCGGTTTCCGATCTAACACGTTTGCCATCTTTCTTTTTTAAGACTTTGCAACGCGATTCTATATGGATATGATAACAGTAACAAAACCGACATTAACTAACTACCGACTTTAGTTTACAAGCTAGAACTAACAGTTCGACAATTTATAATTAAATGTAACCGGTTTTTTGAATTTTTTTCATGCCATAGGCCGGATCTCCCAAGCTCTAAATTAAATGCGGTACACCATAATAGGTGAGAGACCATTGAAAACTTGAAATAAAATTTCATGCCTGCTAATCCAATGCAACGCCTATGTGTCAAGATAAGTACCAAATGAATCAGGTCGAGTAGGTAGGTGATGAAGATGAGCAATGCATGGGTCACCGCGCTAAGCAACCTCACCACCGGCATTTCGGCAAAACAACCATCCAAAGCCGAGCAACAGATCATAGCAGCTTTTGTCGACGCGCCTGCAACTGCAACGGCTCTGCCAAAGAAACCACCGGAAACCGACGGCGCGGCCGACGCGACGGCCGGCCGGCCCGACACGCGTCGGAAACCAGTTTTGGCAGATCATCCATGCCTCCATGGACTAGGACTACACATCACGGCCGGGCGAGTCCTGATCGGGTCGATCGGCTAGCTGCTGCAACAGCTTTTGTTGCAGCATCGCCATGGCACGGCATTGCTTGCAAAAGCTTTTCAGGAGATCCACCAAATGGTGAAATTGTGATGTTCATTCCAAGAAACTTCTTCACAACCTTTTTTTTTCTTCTTGGAGCTAATGTAATCTTCTGGCCAATTTTTTTTGAAAGCTTGTGAATTTGTACCATGATTTGTAACGTGGCACAAGAGCCATGTTGCAACCAAACAGATGGACCTTGCAAGGCTTGCACACAAACGTCTCTCGTCTTCTCCCCCCCCCCCCCTTCAAAAATGAAAACGTCTCTTTCTCTCTCTACCATCTCTCCACATCCCTCTCTGTCCTCCCCCTATAAGAGGGCACCCAAGGCTTCGGTGCTCTGGGTTGAGAGAAGAAGAGAGAGAACCCACTACTGAGCAGAAGAAGAGAAGGATAATAAGTGAGGAGATCGACGAGGAGCGGAGGAGGGGCGTGGTGGTAGCCATGGACGACTCGGCGCCGGGGAAGCTGGACGAGATCGCGGGAGGGGGAGGGGCGCCCGGGGACTGGAGCTACCTCACGTCGGACGGGATGGCTTCCGGCTCCTTCCCGCTCTTCCCCTTCCCCAGGGACGCCCTCTCCACGCCGCCCTCGGCCGCCTCGCTGCTCCTCTCCATGGACCCCGCCGCCCTCTTCGACATCCATGGCGCCACCCCCCCGCTGTCCTCCGCCGCTGGCGGCGGCGGCTCCGCGCTGCCCGCCTTCCACGACTTCACCTCCAACAACCCCTTCGACGACGCCGGGCAGTTCCTCGCCGCGCCCCCGCCGGCGCCGGCGGAGCATCACCAGGGGCACAAAGGTGGGTTCTTGGCGCCGCCGCCGGCCCCGGCCTTCGGGATCGACTGGGACGACGACGATGAGATGGAGCACAGCGTCGACGCGTCCTCCATGGCCATCTCGGCCTCCATGGAGAATGCTGCGGGCGCGTCCACGGGAGGAGGTGGCGGTGGCGGCGGCAGCGGGAGGGGCAAGAAGAAGGGGATGCCGGCCAAGAACCTCATGGCGGAGCGCCGCCGCCGGAAGAAGCTCAATGACCGCCTCTATATGCTGCGCTCGGTGGTGCCCAAGATCAGCAAGGTGATCCACCTGTGGCCTCGCCCATATCTATCGCTTCCCATCTGCACTGCATGTTATAGTTTATCCTTTCACTGATGTTTTTGTGATAATGGTGGTGTTGTAGTATTACAGTAGGACTGTAGGACTTTATTGCGATATTGTCACTTCAGTATGTGCGAATTTTGACGATGAATTCATGATTTTTCTATGTTAGATCCAAAAGCTACTCCTTTGGTAGATCTATGGCGCGCCTAGTGACTATGTTCGTTTGCTTTAGCTAGCAGCAGATAGTGCCTTCATACGTCGAAAGCGGTCTCTTTTTTCATGGTGAATCATATACAGAAGACTATAAATATGTATGCATTGATTACTCCTTATATTAGACTGTAAATGTCTGTCGCGTAATTTTTTAGCACCAAATGGAATTACTGTTGCTTTTCATTTCCTTGATGATTGGTTGTTTACTGTCCAGCTATGGTAATTTTCATATGTACTTGAAACGTTTCTTCCTTGTATGATTCTTTATTTCTTACTTATGGGGGTCTTCAGCTCTGAGACATGCTCGGATTCAATGGTGCAAGATTAACACAGTCCCATGCACAAGATGTCGCCGAAAGCGACCCATCAGGCATCAACCCATTGCTTGTGAAATAATGAAATGTTTATTATTCTTTCTTTCTGTTAATGATGATTCTTAGTTTTGCGGGCTTTGTTTCTACCTGTTGCTGTTTTATCTAAACAATTCGTGCACATGGGAATTTCACCATGATAGTACTTGTTTGGTTGTAATCAACTTATTTTTCTAATCCATCCCAATGATTAAGAAGACTTGGAAGTAAAACTATTAAGACATATGGCAAGTTGCAGCGCATCAATGCAGTACCATTTACAATTAACCCATTTTTAATGTAGCAGGACAGCTCATTCATGTTTAACTCTTCTCCTGTAGTGGTTATCTAGTTGGTTAACTCATCAACAGTTTTCTTCTCATGTGACAGATGGATAGGGCTTCCATCCTTGGTGATGCAATTGAGTACTTGAAGGAACTCCTTCAAAGGATCAACGATCTCCACAATGAAATTGAGTCTGCTCCAAGCTCTTCGCTTGTTGGGCCAACATCAGCCAGCTTTCATCCGTCAACACCAACATTGCAAACATTTCCTGGACATGTCAAAGAGGAACTTTGTCCAGCTGCATTCCCTAGCCCTAATGGACAGCAAGCCACGGTTAGTCCCAGTTTGATTATGAACTAATGCTAAGTTGGGCACATTTAGTCACAATCTGAGTCTATTTTATGGTCACATTCGTACACTGAATGTTTACAGTCCATATTAGTACGTTTCCTGCGCAGGTTCTTTATCCTTCACTTCTTTTTTGAGAATTGTGCAAACAAGCACTTCTATACAACGGTAACTATCTGCATGACACTGAATGAGATACACCAATCTTGTCGGCCTCAGGTTGAAGTCAGGATGAGGGAGGGGCATGCAGTCAATATCCACATGTTCTGTGCGCGTAGGCCAGGCATCCTGCTGTCCACAATGACGGCCCTGGACGGCCTGGGTCTCGACATTGAGCAGGCGGTCATCAGCTGCTTCAATGGGTTTGCAATGGATGTCTTCCGAGCTGAGGTCTGTGGTCACCACATCATAAACATTTCTTCTGATGATGGATTCATTAAGCCAAATCTAACGTCACTCACCCTCTTCATATCTCTGTTGTCTCCTCCAGCAATGCGGGGATGGTCCTGGACTCGTGCCTGATGAAATTAAGGCCGTGCTGTTGCACACTGCTGGTCTTCCCAACGCAATGTAGCTGGTCTGAAAACAAAGGGCTTCGATTCGGAAGCGGCAAAGCTGTGCTGTTCATCGGTTTCTGGTTCAAGTGATGAGATGATGCTCGCCATCTAGGGACATGAGTTATGATGTAACTATGGATTTTCTTTCGTTTACTTTCGGGATTTCTCTTTGGTACTGTGATGTAGTAGAATCTATGTTGTGTGTTAAACAATCTGTTGGATGGTGATGAGATAATCAGATTCAGACATTCAGTGCTGTGTCGGTCAGAGATGATGTGATCTTCTGCATCCAGCAATGAAGAGGGTGAGTGACTGGCAGTGGCAGGCAAGCTGGATGGTTATGGTCCTTGATCCAAATGAATTGAATCCTCTGGGTTCTTGGTAGTATTTATGCTAACTGTTTTGCAGTCAGTGAAGCCTGCCCGTTGAATGAGCCCTGCCCCATGTGAAGACTGGAGTGTGAGGCTACTAGATGGTCGGCTTATAGCTGATAAATTGTCAAGGGTGTGTTGGGAAAGGGATTGGTTGCTTCACTGCTCTGGTTCCGTGATCCCTGCCTCCAACCTGCAGGATGCAGCTCTGGCCTTGCGCCATGTCCCTCCAAGACCACAGCGAGAGCAGGGCTAACGGTTAAACTTTAAACACATCTATCCATCTAGCCGGGGTAGGTGTGATAATCGAAATTCCCATTTAAATGCAAAATATAACATGTACTTGGACCCCCTGTGATCGCGAATCAACGCTCCATCAATTTGAGTTCAATTATATATGGCCATGAAATAGTTCAAAAATGGATCCCATCATTTACGGGTGCGTGGGTGCGTTAGGGTGCGTGGGCGCCTTTGGCAGAGCTGTTAGAGCTGATTATCTGCTGAATCCAGTAGGAGCTCTGTCAAACAGTTTTTTAAAAAAGTGATTCTATGCTGATTCGATAAAGTGATTCTGTAAAATGAAAATGAATTAGGAGATTGGGAGCTGAAAAAAGTAGCTTCTCCTGATTTCGTGAAGTGATTCTCCAAGAGATTAGACTAGAGAATCGAAAAGAATCACTTTCAGCCGCAGAATTTCTCTCGGAGCATCAGCTCTCAAATGTTTCCGCCATGATGGCCTTATCAGGTAAACACGAAAACCCGCCTTCTCTTGGCAGTCTCCTGTCCTCCACGGCTGGCTGACTTTAAGGGACAAGAAATGGCGACCTCAGTGCGATCGGCGGCCGCGCCGCGCCGCCTCGTTCCAGCGATACCTCCGGCGAGCGCGGGACATGTTCGAAGACAGGCACGCTTCGGTACTCGTACCTGGCCCGGCGGTGCCCGAGGATTGTCAATGGTGGTCGCCGGCTCCACCCGCCGTCGGGCCAGGGAAGGGGGCGACGGGGACGGCTTCCTTGGGGCTCCCGTTGTTGGAGGGTCCGGAGCTGAATTGGGAGATCAGCTGAGCGTGGTGATGAAGTTCGGGGGGTCCTCGGTGTCGTCGGCCGCGAGGATGGAGGAGGTGGCCGGCCTCATCCTGGCGTTCCCCGAGGAGCGCCCCGTCGTCGTCCTCTCTGCCATGGGGAAAACCACCAACCTCCTGCTCCTTGTACTGATCGCATCTCACTGCTTTTGATTGATTCCACTTTAGGCTTTAGCTGTGCAATCTTTCTCTGCTTTGCCAAAGTTCACTGGTTGAATGCATCAAGAAGAATCTTCAATCACCTAAAGTAAAGTTTTCATCTTTTCAGTAATGGTTTTCCTTGCAACTAATAAAGGATCCAAGGTCTTTGTAGATGCTAAAAACTCTCTTTGTCCATCAGCAATAGCTATAAGAAAAGATGTAGTTAACTAGTACTTAACCTTTATCCAGGATTTACTCTCTCAATGTCCTCGAGAACAAGGATAACTTACAGGACATTCTGGGCATTGTTTGATGTGTACACTGAGATGCAGTATGTGTTCTTTGTTTTAGGCTGGAGAGAAGGCAGTGGGTTGTGGAGTGATCCATGTTTCTGAAATTGAAGAGTGGAACACGATCAAAGACCTACATATTAAGTATGCCTAACTTTCAGACGGTTTACTATTGGAGTACTTGCAACAATTTGAATTGATGTTGGTTTGTTTACTGTCAATCCAGAACTGTGGATGAACTTGGCCTGCAAAGATCAGTAATACACGGTAAACCTCACTACATTAATAATCTCTTCTAGTTCATCCAGCATGTCTAAAACTTTCTGGCCTTCATATAACAAGTTTACCTTTTGCTGTGTACTGAACTTTTAGACATGCTGGATGAACTGGAGCAACTCTTGAAAGGTATCGCAATGATGAAAGAGCTGACACTTCGAACCAGAGACTACCTTGTTTCATTTGGAGAGTGCATGTCCACACGGATCTTTGCTGCTTATTTGAACAAAATTGGTGTCAAAGCACGACAGGTACTACTAGACATTTCCCTTTGATCACCTTGAATCAATGCGCTTCACAGGTTATGAGTACACCAGCCTACATGATTTGTTGTGATATTCCTCCCCTATTGTGGGATGTCCTGAAAATTTGCTTAGTCACTGAATCTTTTACTGCTTAATCATTTCATGTTCTCAAGTCTCAACTCATTTTGTTAGTTGCATTCCACTTGTATTCTGCAGAATTTTCTCATTTTTGTACTGATTCATTTATTGCTTCCTTTTGTCATGGAGAATATTCATTGAAATTTTTATGATATTTAGAATGTAAACTTGTGTTTCATCGCCTACTCCAACAGTCCAACTTGCTTTGGACTAAAAGGCTTTGTTGTTGTTGTAACTGTAAACTTGTGTGACTGATTCAATGTTGCCATGAACATACTCTCAAGAGCTCGATTACAATATGAAGGGAACGTTGTAAATTGAAGATAGGTCGTTGTTTGATTTTCCTTCCTCCAATGTCTCACTGGGATACAACATCCCCTATATATCCATCTGTATCCAACTTCTGCATTATGCCCTGATGTAAACTCATGTTGGTTAATTATATTTTCAAACTCTTATGCAGTATGACGCATTTGATATTGGCTTCATAACAACAGACGACTTTGGTAACGCGGATGTCTTGGAAGCAACTTATCCTGCAGTTGCTAAGAGACTTCATGGAGACTGGATACGGGATCCAGCAATACCTGTTGTTACTGGGTTCCTTGGGAAGGTATCTCATCAAAAACAATCTATTCAGTAATGGAGCAACTTATTTATTTATCTATCACAACTGCCATTACTTGCACTTGCAGGGCTGGAAATCAGGAGCTGTTACTACTTTAGGCCGAGGTGGTAGTGACTTGACTGCTACAACCATTGGTAAAGCCTTGGGACTGAGAGAAATTCAGGTCTATGTTTAGCCTGAATAGATATCAATTAAACCATATTTTTCTTTCTGAAGACAAAAAGTTGAGCCAACAGTTGATTCATGTTCATCACTAAGCTAACATGTGCATTTCAAGTAAATTGTTGCTTATACCCATTCATTTCCTATCTGGTCTGAAAGCATACTATGCCTTTGATAGGTATGGAAGGATGTTGATGGTGTACTCACTTGTGATCCAAATATCTACCCAAATGCAAAGACTGTTCCATATTTAACATTTGAAGAGGCTACGGAACTTGCTTATTTCGGTGCCCAGGTATGCATTCATTTCAAGCGGAGATTGGAAACCTTTTTCCAAGAAATTTTTCTGTAACTAAGATTGTTAAGGAAGAATATTCTAAAATGGAACTGTGATGGCAAGTGATAAATTCCTTTTGAGCACTACTGATTCTTTCTACAAAATGTTTTGAGTGCTTAAGATTGTTCAAGAAGAGGATTTGATAACTGAACTGCAATGATGGTAGATACTGAATAATTCATGTTCATTGGATCCTTTCAGGACTTGAACTCAGTATATTTGACGGTCATAATTCTTCTCAACACACTGAATAAATGCATCTTTCAGTTGCATATTGTTGAAAAATAAAAGGCTGCTAAAAACCCTTTCTTACACCTACACTCTTTAGCGCAATATTAAGAGTTCAGAAGATAAAATTGAATGCCTTCTGTTGTTTGTCAGAAATAGAACATAAATGGAATGACTTTGTTCCTTTTTAGCTCCTGAGGCTATATATGGAGGGTCGGTGGGCATTTGCATTACTAATCTTAATGAATTGCCATAAAGCTCATGATGTCAGCCTTAGTTACTCCTTTGCTCAATACAAACGAGAAATTTGGGTTCATTATTATGGGTTGTTTAATAATGAATTGTTCCACTCGAATGCAGGTCTTGCATCCACAATCAATGAGACCTGCTAGAGAAGGTGATATACCAGTTAGGGTTAAGAATTCGTACAACCCTAAAGCTCCAGGTACCCTTATTACTAAACAAAGAGAGATGGATAAGGTGTGTATCATATTACTTAAGGTGTATCCTGCTATTGTCACGTCATCTGTTTGGCATTGATTTCCCCCCTTTTTTCACTACTAGGTTGTACTAACTAGTATAGTGCTGAAGTCAAATGTCACTATGTTGGACATAGTGAGCACTCGGATGCTTGGTCAGTTTGGTTTTCTGGCAAGGGTATGTCGAGCACTGAGCCAATATTGTTTGCTCATATTTCATTATTCTTATATCTGTTTGTATGAGCGTGAGCAGGTATTTGCTATTTTTGAAGATCTAGGCATATCTGTGGATTGTGTTGCTACTAGCGAAGTTAGCATTTCCGTGTCACTCGATCCATCGAAGATCTGGAGTAGGGAACTTATTCAACAGGCAAGTGCTTCTATCTGCATGCTTGATGACAAATAGTTATACTCTTACTGAATTCCATTCATTCATGAGGAAAAATAGCAAGTAGAAGTACAAGAGTTTGATACTATGTCTGCTACTAATTCTCTGTTCTTCAATAATGTTATCAATCTTTTAGGAACTTGACAATGTAGTCGAAGAGCTTGAGAAAATAGCAATTGTTCATCTACTTCAGCATAGGGCAATAATTTCGCTCATCGGAAATGTGCGACGGTCATCTCTTATACTAGAAAAGGTATAATACTTGCGCATTTTGAAAATAAGTGTTTCTAGGTTGTCCTGCCTTTGCTCTTTTCATACGAGAACCACACGCTAACCATCTGATAAAATCTTCAGGCATTCCATGTGCTCAGGAAAAGCGGTGTCAATGTTCAGATGATCTCGCAAGGGGCATCCAAGGTACTATCTCACTATCCACACTCATCACAGCAAAGCAAACTGGTGAATTTTTGCTTGTTGTATTCATGAGTTGCCTCCAACACGTGCCATGCCTTCATCTTGCGCAGGTTAACATGTCCCTGATAGTTCACGACAGCGAGGCGAAGGCATGCATAAAAGCTCTCCATCAGGCGTTCTTCGAGGACGATGATGTCCTGACACAAGTTGAAGTGGAGAATTTGCTCGTGAGTTGATGAATACAGACCGCCACCTCCGGCATGTTCTCCAGCATCAGCTCTACTTTGCCATCTCCATGCACAGCGTCGTGAATATGTCAGTCAGCTTCCCACTGAATGACTGTAAAAGCACGGCTTTCTTGTTCCCTACTCGGATGAACACCGGTGCGGCTAGCAAAAATGTTTCCATGATCTTAGAGACAGATAACAATGAACAGTAATTGCACGCACCTTTTTGTGCACACATGAATGAACACCGTCTGTACTCATGATGGCTTGGAATAATGCCAAAGTAATGGTATGCTCCGGTCGAGCTTGTACTGGGTTCGCTACTGGAAGTGTTTAGCACAAGTACCAGATCAGGAGGCCATGACCAGCAACAAGCAAACACGTTCCGACACTGGAGGGGTCGTGTTGTTTTGTTTCTTCCACGACGACGACCGCCGGTCCGGTCGTCTCCTGCGCGCAGCCGCGTCAAAGATGCGGTGCTGGCGCTGGTTCCCGGTCGCTCCCCGCCTCCCCAGGGCGCGGCGGCGGGCCGGACCGGAGAGCCGGCGGGGTAGCTCCGGAGCATTCACTTCGCTACAGCATCGGTCGGTCGGTAAACCCAAGCCGGTGTGTTCTTGTCCACGAAAGTGTCGGTGCCTCCATCCAGACTCCACAGGAAGGGAAGACTCGGCGAGTCCAAGCACAGTGGCACGCCATTTCTGCTGCTCCAACCGCTAGCCGCAGCCGCCGCCGTCGTCGTTAGCATGAGAAAAACGAGGTCGTCAGAGACGGCGAGCCCGAGGCGTGGGCGTGCGGAGAGTAGGCGAAGGCTTGGGGCCCAGCTGCTGCCTGCGCCGGCCACGACGAGTAAAGCCGGCCTTGTCGCCACGCGCTTGGACTGGCCTGCGGCCTGCCTAGATCCATTTCACGTCCGCGTCAGGGGTTGGGCCCCAGCCCGGTGCGGTGCGGCGCGGGCCCCACCTGCCTCCCTCCCCACTCTTGGTGGGCTGGGCTGCTGGGCACCTGGGCTCCCTAGCCTCTGCCGCCCGCTACCAGCGAGCGACGCGGCGGATCCATCCAACCGCCCAAACTAGTCAGTGATAGCTGCCGCGGCTGCTGCTGCCGCCGCTCGTAGTCCCAGCGTGAGGACGACACTACAGTAGGCCAGTAGCGCAGCCCACGGCGTCATAAATACGGCAGCCCCACGCCTCCTACTGCACTGCAGTGTAAATGTGCCTCGGAGTGGGGCCTGGTGGGCCCGTCCTGTCAGCTCCGGCATCCCAATCTGACGTGCTGCTACAGGCACAAGGCCGGGTGGGGGCAGTAGAGCAGTACGCAAGGCCATGATGATTCCCCCTGCATTCTCGACAGGGAGAACCGGGCGCGCACCGTACCAGATCGCACCGGATCATCGCCCCCCGTCGTGTCCAGATCCAGTCAAACTGCTACTAGTACGTAGATGAGGATCGACATCGAGATCTTTAATTCTTCTTTTTTTTAGTTTTCAAAAAAAAAATCTTCTTTTTTTCAGAAAAAAAGGAAAAAAAATTCCACCAGGGTCCAGTACCCAGTCAAAGATTCGTCCCGGCTTGGGTGCGGCACACTGCTGCGCTGGCTGCTGCACCCGTGGTAGGCCATGGTTGTAGCAGCACTGCTAGCTACGACAGCCACGATCGTGGTCGCGGCAGTGACTGACTGACGACGCTCGGTAGGATCGGCACGTTCCACGCGGCTGGCCTCGTAGGATTGGCACCGGACCCCATGGAGGCAGGCAGGCAGCGCACGAGACCGGGTGCAGCGAATCTCATCTCACCTCATCTCGTCGCCACGTTTCGACCTCCCTCCGGCGTGCGAAACAGACTCGCGAAAGCGAGGTCACTTTCCAGGGTGGGCGCGTTACGCGGCTCTGCTCTGGTGCCCCGGTAAAACATCTCTCTCTCTCCCCCGGCCCCGGTGGCCCGGTCCGCGGCGCGTCCAGATGGAGTGGAGGCGGCGGCGGCGGCGACTCCTCGCCGTTCCTGAGCTGGATCGGCGCGGAGCCAAGCCATGTTGACCGGGCGAGCCGGCGCCGGTGCCCGCACGCATCCTCCGAGTCCGAGCCAGCGCAACCGCCACTGGGATCGCGAATACGTGGACGGGTCAAACAAGATACTACTAGCGGCGCAAAGTGGGAAGGAGTTGACGACCCGCCCAGCGGCCGCCTGCCTTCTCGCCGCACACTGTTTTCCCGCGGGGAGGAGAGGGACAGGGACCGAGCGAGGCAAGGGCGCAAGCACGGAGGAGGGAGGCAGGGTCCGCGTCGACCACACCTTTGTTGGTTGGTTGGTCCGGCACCCTTTCCCTTGCATGGCTCGGCGCCACCAACACTTCCGTGGTTTCTTTCATTACCAAAACACACCAAAAGCAGACAAGGATTCGTGTCCACAACTCAAAGAGTCCTACCTCGACTTGCCATCCTTGCTCTGCACAATTGCATGGCATCACCAGGCAAGGAGATAAGGGAGGCCAGGGGGCCCGCCAGAGAATTGCCTCTCCCTCCGGCACTCCCCATCCCCCAATCATGCATGCCACGTGACAATGGAGGGAGTGGCTTGTGAACGACACGGATTTATACACCAAGCATCTGAGCAGCAGCAAGTGGAGGGGGAGGTCCTCTATAACTCTTATAATACATTCAGTGAGAAGATCAGACATACATATACCAGTGTTTGCCATTTATCTCACGCTACAGAGCTAGCTTACAGGGATTAAAAGCCGCAAATAGCTGGTTAATACAAGGTACTTGCTACCGCTTGCTACTACTGGACTGGGTCGATAAATATTTACATCCAAAGGGGGAGAGCAAATCAGCAATAACGATAATAATAACCTTGGCGCTTAAACATTCTGCCAAGAGCAAACCGGGGGGGAAGTAAATGGACAGGTCTACACTGCCTACTAAACCCAAACGGATGGGATGGATTTCAACAGACAAGCAAAAGATTTGAGGTGTTACTTGGCGGGGACCCTCCTCTTCATGCATCGTCAGCTTCCTTCACACGACCTACACACAACAAAAGCCACAACTGAAAGATGAGTCCCTTTCGGTGCAGCTTATCATGGCAAAACAGCAGGTATCAGGTGACCAAGCATTCAGAATCAAGTCGCTGTAAGGGCACCAGGTGAAGACCTACGCTTACTACACGATGAATATAACAATGCATTCATAGATATTATAAATCTATCATTCCAAAAAAAATTGGCTTCGCTAACAATAGCATGTCATCTTTCTTTTCTTATACATGTTTCTTTAATTATTTAAAAACCATTTGCCATAAATCGGACAGCACAAAATATTAAGGACCAACTTGGTGGGCTTACCTAGTTATCTAAACTGCTTGCCGCAGGTAGACAAGTCTACTCATTTGTGGCCGCACATAATTCACCAGATGCTAGAGGTTCTTCCTTTCTCGGGGCAGATGATTTCGAGTTCATCTTCTGGACCTCCTCTTTTGTGTAAATGTAGATCTTGCGCACTATGCTGCAGAATTCACTGTTCAATAAAACAATGAACCATGTCAATATTGGAACAAAAGCTCATATGCTTATCAAAGCACTAAGATAAAAGACTTACTCCCACGGGTCATCTCCCACAAGCATCATATCACCCTCATTGTCAGTATAAACAATCTGCCAGTTCTTGTTAGCAGATACCAATTCACCCTCAAATTCAAACATTTTGTCTAGTTCTGCTTTGAGCTCATCATAGTCACTGAACTTAGAGAGGTCCACGGATCTGCCAAGTGCAACTCCTTGCTTATGAACCTGGAGACAATTGAAAGCGGAGTGTAAATTGAAGAGGACAGACCTCCAGAAAAATGTATTTACCACAAATATGCAATATTATAGTATGTAAAACTATGACAGTAAAAACAAGGCATTCTACATGGGACCATAATCCATTATTTGATCATGAAAACATAAATGAACAAGAAAATAAATCCATGCACACAGGAAAGGATCTATCATCAAGCATATCAAGTTTAATCTCTTTTTTCCCAAACAATAACAATCCGCAACACTAAAGATACCACAAAACCATTGAATCAATAACTGAATGGGCCAATAAATGATAGTGCATTCCTAATCATTTGCACAGACTGAATAACATCAGTACAGACAAGTGCATGACCATGAACAGGTAAAAAGAAAGTACCTTTGTACAACTCCTTGTTGAAGCACCCTGGGACTTGCTCTGAATATCTTTTGAACTTTGTGGAGCTTGCTGAATGCTTTTCTCGTTCTCAGTTGCTGTTCCAGCTGTGCTTACAGACCCCTCAGGTAAGCACTCAGTTTGCACAGGTTGCAATTCATTCACCGATGCTGATGGTTGAGTTTGTACGACATGCTCCCGCATTGCAGACATCGGAGAGCTCAACTGAATAGGAGATGCACTGGCGGTATCAACTTTGAACCCGAAAATCTTAAACCCGCTGCCTTCTCTTGTCTTCTCTAGATCAAATGGAGCAACTGTTGCATAAGGTCTGACCACTCGTGGCTGTTCAGCTTGGGTGAATGGCTGATTTAACCAACTTGATGAGTTTTGTGCAAATCTGAAACCCTGCTGTTGATCACTTGTATTACCATAAACCGTATTCTGGTCGCTCCAGAAACGCAACTCGTTGTTTGCGGTTTGCGTCCTTGTACTTGATTCAACATTCAGAGAAGGTTGTTGAGGCATATAGAAGTATGGGTCCGCAAAGCGATGAGCTGAGCCTTGGTCTTGAAACTGATTGTTGAAAGAAAGACGGTGATGATTCTCATCAAAAGTTGGCATAAAGAACCCCTGGGTATCTCCAAATGATTGAGAGGAGGTACGGGCATCCTTGAAGGCCGAACGGGTGTCCTTGAAGTCAGTTTCACGCCTTCCCAGTGGCATCCAATTATCCATAGAGGGTCTCTGCTGAAAACTAGTGTGGGTTTTCCCATTGGGCGATGGCGACCACATCATAGGCTTCTGAACAGTGGCATCAGAGTCAGTACTTTCAGTCATGTTGTTCCTCAAGGTCATCTGCTCTTGACCTTGCAAGACCGAGTTTTGATGTTGTTGTGTTTGAGCAGAACTGATATCAATCTTAGTTGCACCTGCAAATTGCACAGATGATTTAAAAGTCATTATCATCATCCTTACTCTTATCTTAATACTGAAATGATCTTAAACTTGCCTTCTTTTGTAAGGACTGATGGTTCAGGTGAAGGTGGAGGAGCTTGTCTAGGTCTCTTGACTCTAGAAGAAAGTGGAAGGGGATTAACAGGAGGTGATGAAGCAGGCTCTATCTTCCACGGAGATACCCTATCTGGGCGTGGGATAGTTGAAGGCTCATCCCAACGCACCTAAAAACAAAAAACAATCCTCCATAAGCACAAGAGTTAAGATCACAATGGTGACAGTAAAAATTAAACAAGAAGTTACCTTCAAGTATCTCCAACTGGAATCAGGCCATAACGGGTCAAGATTTTCACACCCAACTATAGTACCAGTAAACCTACAAGATAACAATATATCACGAATAGTTACTTTGAATAATTACAAATAACCCCCACGGACAATGTGGAGACCAGATGACAAGAAACTACGTAAGTACAAGCAATTACCTCTGCTCCGGTGCCTCTTCCCCTTCAAACCGCATCCTGAATCTCATCCCAATAGAATAATTGTTCTTTAATGACTCCATATACTGATCATATGGTATGATGAACTCTGAGGGGCTCGTCCTAGCATTGACATTTAGAGATCAGACACATGGTTCACTATCTTTAGTTAGAACAAATTGCGGGTCGCAATTTCATGCAAGATAACTAAGATAAATCAGTATATTTGTCTCAGAAATGTAATCAGTTTGTCGCAGACATGTCAGCATACCTAGGTTTGTAGTACACAGTGAACATGGATTTAGTGTTGATGGCATGCCATGCAGTTGCAAGGACCCCGAGGTGCATGCTTTGGCTAGATATGACGGAAGAAGGTACGTTAGACAACTGCCTCATAGCCCGCCTAACACCGACTCGAAGTTCACCATTTTCTCCTCTGCAGAAGGCACAACAGAAAGTTAGCACTGGATTGGAGAATTGCTATCATGCTGGATGATCAGGAAACAACAACAGACCTGAGGAAAATGAAGGCGTCCCCAGCAACAAGCCTTTTAGAACTAACAAACACACTCCAGCCACTCTGGAGGAGATGCCTCCTGGGTTGCCCTGACAATTTTGCACAAAGGTATCGATGATCAACATCAAGTACATAAACAAGGTTTTCAGTTGACCGATGCATTGTATCACAGTGAAAATTTGGCTGTGCTAAATTACATTTACTTAACAAGTAGACATCACACAAGACAATAACAAGTAAAGGTGCAACAGATCGAACAAACCCAAAGCATAGATGACTAGCGGAAAAGGTGTGCAAGGCGAGGAGCCTAAATTACCACGAAAGATGTGCCGGAAGCGCCACTCCATGCTATGCAGATCCTTCGCCACAAGCTCTTGTGTCGGAGGTGACTGGGTCATATCCTGCCGACCAAAGAAAGATGATAAGCTCACCGAATTGGACAAATCTTAAGCAGAAACACATGCATCTCTAGTTCTATTATTAGTAGAAAATCCACAGGGTGTGGAGAACACACACCAGGGGAGGGAGGCACTCGTCGGCGTGGCGGCGCAGCACAGAGAAGCCACCGTGTGTGCTGGTGTCGGACGCGGTGAGAGTCTTGCAGAAGGACCTGACGGCTGGCCTCGGCGTGGCGGCGGCAGACCCAGAACTCGCCTTCTCAGCAGCCGCCTCGTTTTGCTGCACGACCAGCCGCGCGCAAGTAAGCATCTGGTCGAACAGGAAAAAATTCCTCGAATACACGCCCAAAATAGACCGCATGAGTCAGTAGACTACCTCGGGCTCCGGCATGAGCATGATCTGCGCGTAGACCTCGTCGGTCTCCGTCTCCGCCTGTTAAAATTGGGAGAGCATGTGAGCATCCAGACCGAAATTGCTCCCCACATAGAAAAGAGGCGCGCAAGGTACAGAATTGGCGGCAAAATTGGGGGAAAACACAGCGGGAGGAGGAGGAACCTTGAGCTCGACGTTGAGCACGCGGCAGAGCAGCTTGGAGGGCAGATCGTAGAGGCGCATCTGGTTTCCGGCGACCTGGTTCATGGACGCCTCCACCTGAAAGTCCCGGAACAGCACCAAATCAGCGCCCAGAACAGAGCAAACCAGCACCAGCGCGAGCAGAGGAAGGGTGTTGAAGCAGAGGCGAGTACCTGCTCGATGTGGCCCTGCGGGAAGTAGAAGACGAGGTCACCGTGGCGCGGGACGGTGACGAGCGGGCCGGCGCAGGCGCGCCAGAGCTCCGGGTAGAGCGGATCCCCTGCCAGAACACAGCCACCCATCAGCACGAGAGCACGAGAGCACGAGGAGCCCGGCCTGAGACGACGAGCGGAAGAGAGACAGAAAAACCCAGCGGCCCGCCGAAGCTGACCGGATCTGGGCGTGGGAGGGTCGCGCGTACCTGAGTTGGACGGGGCCTGGGGCGGCGGCGGCGGCGCCATGGCTGCGGGCGGCATCTGCCTCGGATCGGGCGGCGGCGGCGGCGGGGGAAACCCTAGAAGGAGGGAGGGGGCAAGGGGGGGGGGGGGAGGCAGGCGGAAAGGGGGAGGCAGCGGCAGCAGCCGCCGAAGGGGGAGAAATGTTTTTGTGGGGGGAGGAAGGAGATGGGGTAGGGGGATTTGGTGTGGTCTCTTTGTAGGGAGTAGAGAGAGACACACCCACGAGGCCGCTCTCAATCCTAGAGAGAGATAGGAACAAGCGGAGCGGAGGAGAGAGAGGCGAGCAGTGCAAGGCAGGCGCGGTGGCGTTCGGACAAAAAGAAAGCCGAGAGCCGGTGGTGAGTGGTGACCCGACCGCGTTGGCTGGCTCACGCCCTTCCCGTTCTCGCCCGCCCGGGCGGCGGGGAGGTGGGGACCACCGGTTCGGCCCGCGCGGACCGGCCGGGTTCGGCGGGCGGGCCCGGGGCTGTGCTTGCGTGTGCGCGGCTGTCTGGTCTGACCGGCCTGCAGCAGCGATGGGTTGGATTGGAGGGAGGTGGTGGGTGCAGTGCTGTGCGGCAGCAGCAGAGCACTGACGACGGCCGCTGCCGCGCACCTCACCACCGCACCTACGGCCTCACAGCAGCGCAATTCATTGGAGAATGGACACAACAGTGCCTGCCCTGGCTCCTCTGTAGTCTGTGCTGCGCTGCACCGCCCCTGCTCCGCTGTTTTTGCTTCTTCTTTTCTTTTTCCTCGACGAATAATAAATAAATAAAATTGCCGAGGTTAAAAGTCGCCACGACGGACATGAACCGATGGGCATTCATTTCTGTGTGCTGTGACTTTTCAGGCCCACTCGTGCCTCCCCCTGGCTTTGCTTCAAGGTCTCGTTAATGGCGTCTTATTGCTAAACGTTACGAGGAAGCTTGATGTGAAATTAACGGCACAGTAAAAAACGAACGGGTCATGAAATTTCGTTGCTTTTTCTTACTCATCACGCACATGTGATTTTTTTTAGTTCAGTCGTGGAGGCAGTAAAATCCTAAAGCGACGGGGGGCAACTGCTGAATGTGCTTATCGAGAATCAACACGCTGCTAGTCCAAAGTCCGAACGACACGTCGCTCCTCCAGTTATTAGCCCACATTAATACCGCTCTTTTTATAGAAAAACACGAGATTTTTTCCGGTGGCGGAAATTGACGGGGAAGACTCGAGGCGCCCCGGGCATTCTATTTTCGCGACCAGTGGCGCTCCCTTTCGTCGCGTTTTTATCCCGCGAATGGACTGGTAGCTAACGCGCCCCCTCTTTTTCCTGCACATTGATGGGTTAGGTTAGCTCGGCCATGGCTTTCTTTTCCACACCCTGGGGTGGAATTCCGGCCGGGCGATGGATGCGGGTACCAAGAAACTAAGAAAAAAAAAAGGAAGATGGGGTTGGATTTCCGGCGAAGCAAAGCGCAGCTTGATTTGGAAATGTTAAGCAAGGTCAAGGCTATTTTATCGCGGCCCATAAAAGGCAAGGCAGGGCGAGGCCCTAAACGGAAATCATTACGCGACGACCCTGCCCGCCCGCCTGGCCTGGCAGCCAAAGTCCTACACGTACGCGCAGGTTTCTTTTATTTTATTGTTTTTCCTGGGCGGAAAAGAGGGTGATGGCATAAATGGGGGGCATTAGCGAGGACACCTCGCTCGTGCTCCACTTGCTGATGGTACTGTTCCCCTAATCTAAGCCGGTGGGGCCCGGGGCTTAGAGGAGATAACCATGCACAGCTTTGTGCCTGCAAATTACTCTACCGGAGAGCAATGGCGACAATGATATGTGGCCAGCGCTTTCTTTTTTTTTTCTTTCTGGTTCCGAATAGTATTATTAGCGCATAATGAAGTGGAGAGGGCAAACAAAGGAAAAGGCAGCTCAGCTCAGCTCGCGTGCGAGCGCACCATCACCAACGCAAACAGCGCAGAGGCGAGGGAGAGATTAACAAATAGCAACCTCATCGCCGATGAGGGTTTGTTTAATTAGTAGGATGGGGGATTTGGATGTCCGTCACGACGAGAGAAAGAGGGGGGCCAATAATTGCGGTGTGAAAGGAACAGAAAGTGGCGGGGTTGGGCTCGGGCCGCGGCCGCGGCCGCTGACGGCGACGGGCGGGCGGGGGCAGGCGCGGCAGTGTCGCGGCATCGGACGGCACGCGGGGGCGGGGCGCGCTCCTGTTCCCGTCGCCGGGGGCCTCCAATAAACTAATCGCGGAGCCAACAGTGACAGCAGCATCGTCTCGGCATCCTCCCGATCCATCCATTAATCTAATCCCCATCGGCTAATCCCGCTTCCTAATCCCGTGGCTGTGCGGCATCCGGCTGGCGCCCCGGCCCCACCCTGGACGTGCTCCGCCTCCGCGGGGCGCGCACATGGACGCCGCGCGGCAATGATCCTAGGTAGGAGGAGGCCGCCCGCGCTGTCTCCCGTGGCCTCGCAGCGCAACCCGCCAGCCCTCGTCGCCGTCATCATTACCGGGTCATTAGCGACGATAATTACCACTACTTGGTGCTACTACTAATTAACAACAGCTGGTACTCCGGCATTGGTTTAGTTTATCATCATCGCCTCCCGACGTGAAGACCTAACCTGCCGCCTGGCCTACCACCACAGGTACTAGTACTGCTCCTGCGCTGCTGCATCCAAGGAATCCATCCAGACAGATCACTAATTAATTAATTAATTAATCCGTCCGGTCCGTTGATTAGTGTACCATATCATCGCTGCCCCTGCCCGCCCTTTCTCTTTTTTATTTCCGCGCCTACTTTGACCACCTCCTCCTCCCCGTCCGGTTGCCGGTCGGTCGGCACGGCAGAGGAAGATCGGATCCAGAAGCTAGCACACGCCCAGGACCGTGTTCATCTTCTTCCTCCGCAGCTTTCTTTCTTTGGTTCTTTCGTCGTCGCCGCCAGCGGTGAAGCTGCAGGAGAGTCATGGCACGGGCCGTCCCTCCAGCTCAGCCGACAGGGCCACGTCGGACAGGGACGCGGGCACGTAGGACTACTACACATGCAGCCCGGCCATTGGATTGACCGCCTGGTTGGTCTCCGTATTTTGTACGGTGCCTCAAGTTAACCCCAGCCAGCCATGTTAAGTTGTTAACCTCCGCCACCACGCTGCTTGGACTTGGACTCCTCGACCGCACGCTACTAAACCCAGTGCCGGCAGTCTCCATTGGTTTAGCCATCGCCTAATTAATTAATTAGACGAAACCGATGCTGACAAAATGATAGTGGAGACGCCCCGACAAACTATAATACCCTGTAGACCAGACAAGTTTTCTTTCATTCCAAATCCAAAAAGGAAAAAAAGAAGAAGAAAACATAGATAAAAGAACGTGCAGTCCGGCGAGATCAGCATATATTTCCGGAGAAAAAAAAAACAAGGAAGAAATGGGCGAGCCGGGAACGGCGACCACCGCTCCTGTGTCTGCCGGTGGATCCTAGCGAGTGTGGTCGTGGTTGGGAGCGCTTGCAGTTTGCTAGGCCTCGTCTCGATGCCCACCTCTTCCGAGCGGCAGCGCATCGGGTTTTCCACACCTCTTCTCCGTTTGACCGCTTCCTTCTCTTGGCCCCCTGGGTTTCGAGATGCGTCCATGCCTAGGGCTAACATTCTTCAGGGCGAAACTGCAGCACCTCAGCTCGAAGAAACTATCTGAACTGAACACACAGCAATTTGGGGGGGTGGGAAAAAAATCTGAACGAGCAGAAGTCCAAACGAAGTCTAGGTTGCCTAGTCATTCCGAGGAAAAAGGCTACGAGGAGGAGGAGCACTGACCTCGTATGCTTCGGGATACGCTACTGCTATGCCTGAAAGCAACGTGGAAATGCCACCGTCAAATTCGACTCTGCCAAGGAATTAGCATTACATAAAAGGTTAGTCAGGGAGTGTGACCGTGAGGAACGCTGAGAGTTGACTCTAACCGACCTTCGCTCGTGGGAGCTACAGCCAAAACAGTAGAGTACCTGTCTGTTCACAGGACAGCTGCCTCCGGCGCCGGTGAAAACCCAAACCGGGTCTCCGAAATGCCCACGCAAACGCACAGCGAGGGCGAGGAACATTCAAACCACGCGTGTGCTGGCGGTCGCTGTCCCCCGTGTGTTTCCCGTCCAGAGGAACAAAAGTCTCCTCCAAAAAAAAAAAGAAAATAAAAGGAGAAACGCCACCTGCTACTCCTACTAAGCAGAGCATTACGGAAACCATTCCCCCAAAGCAAGAAGAGGTTTGCACGCGTAACTTTTATAGTAGGCACAAGCACAAAGACAAAACAAAACTCAGACGAGGGAATCCATTTCTGGAATCCGGGCGTGTCTGAAACAACAAGTCAACAAAAAAAAAAGCTGTAGAAATACAGTAGGAAGATCTTGACGCGATACGAGCGTCGTGTGGCCCGAGCAACGAGCCAGAAGATCTCCGGAGAGAGGAGAGAGCAGAGGGGGGCAAAAGGAGGACGGTGGCGGAGAGACAGACGCCGACAGGTCGTGGCGCCGTGTCGCACGCCTGCCCGCGCCCGTGCCCGTGCCGGCCCCCTCCTCTCCTCCCCTCCGCTTGCTGCTACAGCTACAGGAGACGACGAGTCGTCGTGCGCGCGCAGGCAGGCCGATCGAGACGTCTGCGAGCGACCCTGCTGTGGCCTCTCTCTCTCTCTCTCTCTAGACGTAGACCGCGTCGCCGGGCCGGGAGGACGACCGCACCCCGAGCATACACCGTATATACGCCTACGACGTACACCACGGTCGCCGGGCGCATGTACGCACGCCGGATCGCTGTCGCCGTAGTAATGGCGGCGAATACGTACGCGTGCACCCGATGTGATCTGATCTGATCTGCTGCAATCTGATCGTGATCGGCGACGAGGCCGGCCCACCCACCTGCAAGCACGCCCCGCGTCAGGGAGAGAGCAAGCGGACGGCCCACCCCACCACTGCGGGAGAGCCCAGGAGTGGTACCGGTTACACACGTGGCTGGCCTCTCTCTCCTCCTCTATCTGTCAAAGTTTCATCAGGCGGCACTCACCTCGGCGACCGTACGGCCCGACAGGCTCGGCCTGGCGCATCCGATGATGATCTGGGTATACGGTGAATACAGAGAGGGTGAGGATGATCTGGGCCGTCCAGCTGCGGATCGGACGGACGGGGAGCTCTTCTCTCGCCGGGATGCGTCTCTGCGGGCCGTACAGGCCGTAGTCTGATAACCCACGGCAAAGCGAGAGGGCAAGTCACGGGCCTGCTGTAGCCTAAGAACTCCGGGCACGCCGTCCTTTTCCTGCTTGGGCCCTCGTGCTTGCCTAGGCAGGCCCATTGCCCGCCGTCTCTCCAATTATATCGCTCTTCCGCATCTCCTGTTTCCCCTTTTTGTGTACGACGATATCCAACAAATGGCTATTTGTCAAAATTTTCTCCAAAATTCGAGTGCTCAATTTCCATACATACTAGCCACCTATTTGTCAAAACCAAGGCAATAAGAATTCAAATCATTGATGCTAAGCATCGTATTTGTATGAACCAAGCTTGGTATGCCAAGCATTTCCCCAGCACCAAAATGTTGCTAATTTCATCCAACACAACAAAGTCGATTCACGCAGTAAGTTCATGGCTTTGTTTCGGGAAGCGAAGCCCCTGTATAGCTTCAAATAAAGATAGAAAGAAAAGGTCGAAAGAGTCCCCTAGCCCCCTTCTTTTTCCCTGCCGCATGTCCCTTCTTTAGCGCATGTTCCTCCCCTGTGCCTACTACTATTTCATCTTTCCGCTACCAAGAGAAATGGAAAGGAAAGGTGACCACCGGGGAACAGCTGCTCCTTTCAGTGCCCACATGCAAAGCCTGCAATGCGGCATGCATGCTGTACTCTCTCTCTCTCTCTCTCTCTCTCTCTCGTGCGATGCCCTCGCGTCCTCGCACTGGGCCCCCTTCTCGTGTTACGCGCCTGGCCCACTGGCATCCATGGCCATGTACATTTGTACTGGCAGCACCTTGCTTTGCCTTTGCTCTTGCACAGAAAACCCTAGCAGCGGTCCTGGCAACAGGCCGCATCGCTGTAGGCCTTGCCATCCTGATCTGCTGCACTGTGCAGGGCTCGACATTTTCACAAGGCCCATCCATGCCATTCAGGCCATTGCAGTCACCGCCAGCCAAGGCAGGTAGAGGTAGACAGCGAGACAAAGAGGCTGGGTGCCAATAAAAGCCTTCTGAAATGGTGCTTGGAGCTCTCCAGAGCCAGGGACAAGAAGATAATTTTACCAATGACCCGGCTGGCCTCACATAGGATTCTTATTATTTTCCAGCGTCAGACAGAGTCAAAGAGTCTATCAGAGTCTACATGAACAAGTTGCACATGGAGGCAAGCACAGTGAGTGGCCAGCAGTTCATGAGCACAGCAGTGCTCTACTCCTTGCAAACATGTGAGATGCAGGGAAATGCCATGGAAACAGTTGGGCCCAACAGCCTGTTAAATACCAGGCATCATAGTCACAGGCAGAGTGGTGGAGCCGGTGTACATGATGGGTCTCTATGCAACATCACAACATCCTTCTACAGTAGTTTTTTTTTAAAAAAAACATCCTTCTACAGCTTACAGCAACAGATCCATGCCCCAGAGCTTTCTACAAAGACATATTATTCACAACTCATGGGCACAACATGAACAACCCAGGAAGCTCGACCGTACCACCAGCATGTAGCTACATTTTGAATCACAGCAGGGAGCAGCTGCTGCTTGTTTGTAATTCTGAAACTGTTGCTTCCCTTGTGGACCATCTGGCTTGGACACTCCAGCTCCAGACACTAAAAGCTACTACACAGTCACTTGTGCAACAGTTAGAGTTGATCCAGCATGATCCATCGTCGTGCCATGATGGAAGAACATATGCAGCGCTCGAGAAATGATTTGTGATGATTATAAGCTGTGGAGCTGTGTTAGCATCGCAACGAGCTCATCGCTGGATGGCCGATCGACTGGCGAATCTGAGAGGCAGACAATGGCAACCCTAATGGCCATAAACATCTCCTCTTCTTCACCCTCATCTCCTAAGATGCTACTATCCAGTGCTTCTTTTGGATCTGCAGATTGCTGCATATGCCGGAGCCATCTGGGGAGGCCACCCCGCCCAGTTTCTCCCGAGAAGAAAGGATCTGTTGGGTCTCTCCCAGTGAGCAGTACGCCCAGGATCATGCCAAGGGCATACACATCACTCTTATCTGTGTACCTGCACCATCAAATAGTTGAATTTATATGAGATGAGGCACCAGCACGTGCAAGTCATCATGGTATTAAATCGCCACAAACGAAATATATGGAAACAATCGACCACAGTACTTGTACAGAAAAGATCAATTATATTCAAAACAATCAATATACTTCCAACTCAAGGAGCGTAGATTTAAAATCCACCATGGTTGAAACAAAGCATTAATCAGATCCATCTCCTTAGTTGCGATAAATGAGTCTGTTTCTTTTTTCTCTGAGAAAGGTATATGACTCTCGTAAAAGTACTAGCTTAGGAATTACGCCTCGGAAATTTTACTGGCATAGCTTGGCATGTCATAAAAGAGGGTGGGATATGAACGACGGAATCAGAATGCCAATCCTCAAAGGATTTATTCTCTGATGGAGATATGGAAGGTCCGAATGAAAAAGCATAGTTATGATAATTTTAGGACAAAATAAAAGGGAAGCAGCCCGTATTCTGTATGCGCTCATGCAGGAATATATGAAAAGCATAAGTATCAAAGGCAGGGGCAAATGGAGGCCTTCTAGCAAAGTAAAGATTCTCATGTCGCAGAAAGCAAAAGTTGGATACCTTCACTAAGCCCAAGGGATAATCATCACTTTTATGCTTTACACCTTCTCTGTTACTCTTCTCACCATTTCACGATACAGAAGAGTACTAATAGTAATTTGGAAAACTGAATGGTAGCATCCACAGGCCAATGAGTGAAAACTGTCGAGTGGGGTAAGAGAATTAGTTTTTTTTTTTTGAAGGACTCTGTTGATGCAACATGGAAGTAGTAACTAGTAAGCAACTAAAGAGTCTTAATATTTGTTTTGCCAAACAGGAGATCTGTCAAACTGACACTAGGTTTTCCAAATTGATGCTAGGATGCTTTTGGTGTCACTCCATATCCATGTAGATGTCAGATGTAAAGTATGATCTGATAAAATCATTAGAAGATTATATTTTAAATCTACAATGTCAACTAAACTAGACAATGCAAAAAGAAAATACTATACATCACAAGTCCTTTATCTTAATATTTCTATAATTAAATGCCTTCAGTTATTTGCATGGCCTGAAATTCTTACTAGAACAGTTGACATCTAATAACCAACACCAAAATGCTCAAATTCTACAGCACATTCTTCTTGTGGTAACCTTCTACGCAGTGAGAATGTTATATGATAAACATGCATTCAAGAATGCTACATAAGTAAAATTGAGCTGAAATTCTAAAAGATTATCACTTCAATTTAAATTTCCTTCTTCGGTCTAAAATTCAATACCAGTAAAGGCAATGATAAATCTGAAAGTATTGATTTGTATCATCAAGTATCAACAATAAGCTAAGGGCCCTTAGAATGTGGGATTTCATTTTCATCATCCCTGCCAGAATTAGACTCTTTGCTCTGAAATTCATGCATTCCAAGAGGGGGCCAGAATATTTCAGGGATTTAACTGGTAACAAATCAACAAAAAAAACTGAAAGTGGTAATGCGTGTGTGTTTACCTGCTGCTCTGGTAGCACTCTGGAGCTGCATAGAGGCCACTGCATAATTCTGGATTACCTGAACCTGCTGCAATCAGCCTTGCAATACCACAATCTGTCAATATTGGTTCAAAGCCTTCGTCCAGCATCACATTTGATGGTTTGAGGTTGCAATGGAGTATCCTTGGACTGTACTCAAAATGCAAGTGCCTCAATCCCTTGGCAATTCCAACAACAATCCTGCTCCTGGCATCCCAATTGAGGCTGACCTGCTGTGATCTCACCCTCTTCATCACATCCTCGAGGCTGCCCCCAGGAATGAAGTCATACACGAGCGAAAGGCGGTCAGCTTCGCGAACATATGCCTTCAAGGTCATTACGTTCTGGTGCCTCACCCGGGCAAGGGCCTCAAGCTGCCTCTGCACCCTCCTCATGTCAGACTTGGATGTGCTCGGGGACATTGACGGCGAGGCCTCCTCCGGGCGGTTGGCCGCCTCGAGCCGCTTGACGGCAACAGTGAGGTCGTTGTCAAGGGCCAGCTTGTAATACTTGCCATGGGGGCCATGGGCGAGCGGCTGCGCGGAGGGGAGCGCGGCAAGGAGGTTCCTGGGTGAGATTTGCGGGGTGAAGGAGACAGGGCCCTTGACGATCGCGGGCGCGCTCTTGGCGTGGAGGATGGCGACGCGGATGCTGTAGAGGAAGGCGAGCGCAAGGAGGAAGCCGGAGATGGAGCCGAAGAGGACGCCGAGCGCGATGCGGCGGAGGCGCGCGGCGCTGCCGGCCTGCGCGCGGGGAATCGTGGACTGCGGTGGCGTGGGTGAGGGTGGCCGCGACTGGGTGGCCATGGGCTCCGAGTGGAGCGGCTGGGAGGAGGCGGGCGCGCACAGGGCGAGGAAGGCGAGCAGGAGGAGAAGGGTGGCCAGGAGCGGCGGGGTTTTGGTAGGGTTCTTGCTCGTCATCCTAACTGCTTGCTCCATGATACAAGAACCAAACTTGCTAGGAAAAACAAGCATAATTCCTTGGGCGAGATAGGGGAAAAAATGATCAATGTTCAGGATGAAAAGGAGGCTCAGGATGCCAATTTCTGCTCGCTTCTCGCCACCTCACTCATACCTTGCACTTTTCCTCCATGGAAAGCAAAGAAGAACACGAGTTGCAAACGATACCACAAGCGAAGAACTTGCATACCTTCAACCTGTGCATGGTCCTCGTGATCTTTACCCACAGAAATTTGGCGAGAAGGGAGATGAAAAGGCAGCCGCCCAAGGCGAGAGTGGCGTGGAGCTTGAAAGGGGAAGTACCTGACGAAAAGAAAGAACCAGGACAAAGACAACAGCGAAGAAACGCCTCCTGCTTTCACCTCCCAAGCAGGCGGCTCACGCACCTGTCGCCTCCCACCACCAAGAAATCAAGCGAGATTAGCGGGACTCGCCACAGCACGGAGCACACTCTGCAAGCGTTGATCTCCGCGACAGAAATCTCAACTTCCCCTTCTGCTCTCGCTTCACTCTCAGCTCTTACAGGCCCTCACCTCACTGATACCGAAGCCGTGTGCTGCTCCCTCCAGAAAGCTTCAAACCAAAACGACAGGGAGCAAGAATTATCCAAAGCTGGCTCGCTCAACCAGGGTCACTGCTTGCAATAAGTTACTCGGAGAGCAGAGCAGTGTGCCATTGGTGTGGGCGCCTAAAGCTAAAAGCCGAGACTTTTCTCGACGCACCCCTCCCTCTTCATCAGCCTCAGGCGGCTTGGCTTCGCATCCACCATGCGCGGGCACAGCGACCGGACCAGCCCAGACATTCTCCCCCGCCGCGACTCGACCGGATTCTCTCTCTCTCTCTCTCTCTCTCTCTCTCTCTCTCTCTCTCTCTCTCTCTCCGTTTTTACCCCTCTCCTCTCTCCTATCCCCTCCCGCACCCGGGGGAGGGGGGGGGGGGGGGGTGTGCAGCGCGGCGCGTGGCTGTAGCGGAGGACATGGAGAGAGAAGCCCGAGACGGAGCAGAGATGCTTTGATGCCCGTGCACAATTGCCCACACTGTTTCGAATCTCTTTTTTAACCTGTCCTTCCTCAAAGTGAGAACTGTCGCTTCTCCCCACAGTCTTGCTGCTGTTTTTTTTCATCTTAGAACACAGGCAGCACTCCAGTAAATTTTTTCATTTTCCTTACCAGATTCGGTACTCTCCCTCCCTGGCGTGGAAAACACTGGTCAAACGCACACAGCTTCCTGAATGACGTCACTGTAATCCTGCAAGGAGCTAACCGCTTAACCTTGCTGCACCTGGTTAATGGAGTATCATCAGACTGTCTGGTCCAGCATCATTACTTTGATCACTGGCAGTAATAATAGCAGGGACGGGACTGTTTTCAGGTGACCTTAAGAATGACCGTTACTGCTCCGGAATCGGACGAACAGCAAGGACTAAAAACTTTCTTTTGGCTGCTGCTTTTGCGGGGAGGAAAAAAATTAGTGGAGTAACCGCACGGATGCTGGAGCCGGGCCGGGGTAATTATACCCGGGCCCGTACTTTGAGATCCACTTTTCCTTTTCCCGCCGCTTGTGTTCGGGCCTCTTTTCGGCTGCCGCGACGTGACCCTGACATGTGGAGACCCCCTGCAACCCGTTATCCACGTGCCAGGAAGCGGGCCGCGCGCCGCCGTTCTCGCCGTCGCCGGCGCCGGCGCGTTTAGAGCAAAGTATAATAAGGGTGAGTCAGCCGGCTGAATAGAGTCAACGATGATGCGGCAGAGAGAATAGCAGAGAGAGGATAGGCCGGTGCTGAATTTTTCGCCCGGCTGAGACTCACCACACAGCCCGTTTTCAAGCCGGTTGTAGGCGATAAGATCGACGCTGGCTCCCCACCTTCCTCCCCCTTCTCGATCTCGTGCGGCACCGCGCCCTCCCGCTCGCCCGCGCGCCAAATCCTGCCACAGCTCCACCAGATTCACGCCAAACTCAATTCCTCTCCTCCCAAATCAACATCTTACGCGTCAAGTTGAAGGATAAAAGTCCCAAATTCTGCCAAAACTCTCACTTTCCAAACCCTAACTTAAGTCTGGCGGCGGAGATTGCCTGATGGATGGCAAAATCAAGAGAGCATCTGCACCGACGTCCATGAAGATTCCACCACAGCAGCCTCTTCCCATCCCGCCGTATGGACTGGGCACCTGATTTCCAGCTCCACCTACGCAGTCAACATCCAGTGCACCATGGTGGCGCACCGAGCATCAGCAACTAGGCTTGGCGGGTTCGTTGCCTCAAGGTTTTTCGTGGATGCCGACTCCCTCTGCATCTTCTCAGGTTGTGGCTAAGAATGATGATGACTCTGAAGTACAGGCATGGTATGTATCCTCCACGGCTCATGAATCTTTCTCGGCTATTATATTTTATCTCTTGCAACTGATAGTTTATAATTTTTTAATTACTAGTTTGAACTGATATGTCGTGTACTAGGATCATCTTGATATGCCATGTACTATCTTGTATGTATTAAGTTAAGTACTAGATTCACTGTAGTTATGGAAACTACAATGGTGGTTTCATGAGTACTATTTTTATTTAATATTTTTTTAGGGACCAAATCCTTACCCTCGTGGTGGTTTCATGAGTTTTATGAATAGCACAGCAAGCCCTGCAGGCTTAGTGAGCAATGGGAGTAAATCGCAAGCAATCAATATTGTTGCTAATGATAATGGTGACAAGTGTGGTAGGCCTGAAAAACGCATGTTATGGACAAAATAGGAGGGTCTGAGATTGGTATGTTAATTTTTTTGTTGGTAGCATCCATTGTTGCATTAATAGCACACCAGTCGTCATCTTTTGGTAATATTGTAGGTTAGTACTGGAAAGGTGTTGCTGATATCTACAATAGCACCACCCTAAAAATTCGTGTAAGTCAAGTCAAACAAATCAAGGATCACTTTGCAAGAATTAAGAAAAGGGTTGCATGATTTTGTGGTAGCTGGAAGGAGGCCAATGCTCTATGGGCTAGTGGTGAATCGGATGCAGATATTGAGGATAAGGTGAAATCTTATGAAGAAAAGCACAAAAAAGATGGTCAATTTATGCTTAAGCATTGCTGGGAGGTTCTTTGTAAAGAACAGGAACGTCTAGAAGACCTGGAGCCAGACAAAAGAAAGTTCTGTTAAGAGGAGGATGTGGAAAAATATTTCTCTTTAGATGATGATGCTGATGAGCGGCCAATAGGAGGCAACCAAGCTAAGAAGCAGTGCAAGAAAAAGAAAAAGGGTCATATGCAAAGTATTAAATACTAGTATGGCTGATACAGTTAACCTCTCCGCCGGCTTATTATATTTACAGGGTGTATATGATATGGCAGAGATTCTCAGCCGGCTGTAGACTGGCTTATTAACCATGCTCTTAGGCCGGTGAGTGACATTTTTGCTCATTGCAGTCACCTCCGGCTAATACTACGGGTAACGCGGGCGGGTGAAAGGAATTTAGTCGCAGAAGCGTTTTTCTCTGGCGGCCCATTTGATTTTTGCGCTGCGATATATCTCTGTCCTATTTATTTTGCTTCGGACCTGTTGCATGTCGTCAGCTGTCAGCTGCACGTGTGCGGCCTGGCCGCTCCGGCTTCGTGAGACTCCTGAGCGTTGCCTGCGGTGCATGCTAATGCTAATTATTGCATATTTCTGATTTGTCTTTTTTTCTCTTTCTAATGTTCCTTTTCTTTTGTTTCTTTTTCTTTTTTCTAAAATTAAATTTTATTCTTACTTATTTTGTTTAAGGTCACTGTGTCACTCTGTTACCATATTTTTGTTATCTGTTCTCCCTGTCACTCTTTTTTGCACTATGGATCCAGCCGTTCTTTATAAGGTTACTGTGTGGTTGTAAACCTAATAATAAATCTATCATGTAATGACTTCATGTGTTTCCTCAGATCTAGTAGACATATTTTATTTCAGTGGAACAATTTATTGGTTCCAATGGTAAGATTATATCCAATTGAACAAATTTTAATATTTATTCCGATGGAACAATTTGTTCTATTTATTTAATGGAATAATTTATTCCAATGGTACGATTGGATCCAATTGAATAAATTTTAATATTTATTTTAATGGTCCAGTTGGATGTAACAAATTCAAATAACAAATTTTAAAAATTTGTTCCATTGTAACAAAATTTTATATTTGTTTCAATGGAAAATTTTTGTTCTCTTCTGCGATGCAAAAAAGTTTCCGTTCTAATTATATTTTTTCCCAGAGTAATACTATTTGTTTAGGTTGTTCGTTTGGTTAGGCTGTACGTTTTGGTTTGGTGTCACAATTTTTTGTCATGTACTAATTTATCTAAGAGAAATATAAGCTTTTGGTTTCTCTTCACGTTGGCGTTCACGAAGCAAGAGCAGAAGAGAGATACGGAGCCGCAAAGAAAAAGAAAGCGGTCCAAGAAGGACGGAGAGAATTCGGCCCACGAAAAATAACTGACGCGGCCGGGCGTTTGAAACCCGCTTCTGCGATCGATCCTATCGCACAGTAACGCGCGTTACCTGGAACCGTCCTACCTCCGGGGTTCTTCGCACCTGGGTAGTACCAGGACCCTTGTGCGGCGATTTTGGACCTTTGGTGCGTTCTCTCTCCGCTTTTACGTGGGCCGACCCGTCAGGAGCTACGCTCTTCAGCCCATCCATATGCGAGCGAGCCACGGTGAGGATGGGCCGTCGTTAGGTGCGACCCTCAACGGCTGGCCCGTATGAATCGTGGGCCAGGCCGCAAAGACAGCGTTCGTTACTCCTTCGAGGCCCATATTCTCAGTGCTGAAGAACTGGAATGCTGCTGTGGAACCGAAATTAGAAGCGGCATCCACCGAGATCGCTGGGCTGTGTTCATCCCGATTCCCCCGGGGTAATCCATGGCTCGGCGCTAGGGTTTAGGGCTTCCTCGCCCAATTCCATCCGCCCCTCGGAGCTGCACCCTTGCGGAGTGCGTTCGATCGGTTCGGTTAGGACCAACCACCCAACCCTGACCCCCGATCCCCATTTCCGTTCGATATGGTTCCCCGGTGACGGGAGCGGGTTAATCCAATGCGTAGGCTCAAATGCGGTGAATTTGGCCGCCCCATTTCGAATCTGCGGTGGGATGCTTGCTTTCTGATCGGATCCTGCCTCTTTCCGCGGGTTCTGAGGATGATTTCGGTGCAGGATGGAGGACGGGGACGCCGAGGCGGCCCAGAGGGACGCGATCACCGCGAGGATGCGAGGGCGCTGCTGCTGCAGACCAACCCTAGGCTGGAGGGCGCCCTGGAGATGCTCCCCGTGCTCGAGGTCCTCTGCGCCGCGGCGAAGGCGCTTGCCGGCCGCGGCCGTGGCGTGGACTGCTACAGGGTCCTCCAGGTGCTGCCCGGGGACGATGCTGCCAGGATCGAGGCGCGGTACAGGAGCATTGTGGCTCAGCTGGAGCCGATCGGGGCCGATCTGCCCGGCGCTGAATTGGCTCTCCGGCTTGTCAGGGAGGCGTACGCGATGCTGTCGGATCCGGAGAAGAGAGAGGGGTTCGACTCCAGGGACATTTTTGCTCGGTTTGTTCGTTCTCGTGTTGTTGACGCACCAACTCCTGATAGTACAATGGTCCATTCTGACAAGCTAAACAGCCTTCACACAAAGGATATTATGACAGCGGATTTTACAAGCAATGCCGTCTCACATGTTCAGCACACCGACAAGTCATGTTTTGACGAGAGGAATTCCCATCTTTCAAATGTGGCTAGTTCTTCTAGAACTAAGAGGATGGATCCTTGCTTTCTAGGTGATGATGGTGACTTGCAGCCACCTGATGACAACCATGTTGACAAGAAGCAAAAGAGTGTCTGTGAAGAGGACCTTTATTGCGTGTCGCCCTCACAGGAAGATTTGGATGCCTTCTTTGATGTTCCGTCAGATGCCAAAGAAGATGAACAGTGCTCTAGCAAACAGTATGATTGTCATAACTTTGAGGAAGATAGGGCGATAGAGAACTTTGCTACTGGCCAGGTTTGGGCAGCATATGACTGGGAGAGGTTTCCTCGCAGATATGCACTGATAACTAAAGTATTAATGGATAAAATGCAGTTATGTGTCTCATGGTTCAACCCCTGTCTGCAAGCTGATGAAGAGAGGAAATGGTCGCGTGCAGGCTTGCCATTGGTTCGTGGAACTTTTGCTGCAGAAGAATGCCGTATCTCATTAGCTTGTCCAACAATTTTCTTCCATCAGATATCCAATGATAACCTGAATCAACATCTTGAAGTATATCCCCAGGAAGGTGAGGTGTGGGCCATATACAGTGACTGGGATATTGGGTGGTGCACTGATCCTGAGATGTGGAAGAAGAGTGCCTTCTCTATTGTTGAAATTCTTACCAGCTATTCAAAAGAATCAGGTTGGACTGTTGCACACTTGGTAAAGGTAGATGGACATGGAAGTGTTTTCCAGAGGCATTTGAAGAGTGGAACAGAGCACTTGTTGCAAATACGCAGCGACAATCTACTCATGTTTTCTCACAGGATCCCTTCTTTCAGATTTACTCCTGAGGCTGGAACTATGTTCGAGCTCGAACATTCTGCAGTTCCACAAACCCTGCGCCAAGAACATGCATTGGCATGTATTCCTCCTTTGTCTTTTTCAGGTTTACATGATGACACAAACAGCTTTCCTGAAACTTCTGTTGCACAATTCTCAAATCCTTCAACAAGCAAAATGGATTCAGGTGCCCCGTTGCCAGCCACGGTGAGCTGCAATAACAAGTTGTCCGGCAACGATTTCCTGGAGGGCCAGATATGGGCTGTATTTGATTCTCGGGACCGGATGCCTAGGTCTTATGTCAGAATAATCCGTGTGGTTTCATGTACTTCAGTTTTTGTGTTGAAATTGGAACCTCACCCTATGCTTAATGAAGAGATACGGTGGGTTGAAGATGGTCTACCGGTTGCTTCTGGGGTATTTCGTGCTGGCACTGAAACTACTTACAAGGACATCTGGGAATTCTCTCACCCTGTAGAGTGTGATTGGAGTGCCAAGAGGTCTTTCTACCGAATTTTCCCAAAGAAAGGGGAAATATGGGCAATGTACAAAAACTGGAAAGTCACCTTGAATAGCACTGATATTGATAACTGTGAAATTCGCATGGTTGAGATCCTCTCAAACTACTCCGATGAAAATGGAGTTAATGTGTGCAGCTTGGTTAGGGTAAAAGGTTGCTTAACCTTTTTTCATAGGTTAGTGATGGAAGATTTCCATTTGACAAGATGGATTCCAAGGTCTGAAATGCTCAGGTTTTCCCATCGTGTTCCTGCTTTCATTGTTGTTGAAATCAAAGGTCATGATATACCAAAAGGGTCCTTGCATCTGGAACCAAGTGCCCTTCCTACACGGATCATACATTAACAGATGTAGCCAATAACCCTTCTCTATTGCTCCATTTTAAATAGTTTTACTTAATGATCTTGCCCTCATTGTCTTATTTGTGAAGAGAACTATTTGATCAGCGCTTCCTAATTATATTGCCTTATCAATTGCAGATGAGGACTGGCAGGTGTTAAAAATTAGGAATCTGAGTTCTTTTAACCATGAAAAATTAGACGATACATTGCCAAATGAGAAAATGATGTAACTGAAACCAGGGTTTACCGTAGCATCATTTTAGCGTTGCTATCAAGTATCAACTGCCCAGTTACACTGCCACAGGCTCTCCAGTTCGGTTATCTGTCGATCAGCCCTTCTGTTCTTTTAGTTGCTTTTTGTTGAGCATTGTGTGCAATCACCATCTACTTTGATCCTAATTGTTATTTGGTGTAGTGGAAGCATGAAGGTAAATAATCTCTCTTGAGTGATTCTGCCGACACTGCATTATTGTCAAAGAACAGGAAATACATAATCGTCAACCAGTAACATGCGTTTCCTTGTGACAGGGTGCCCAAAATATCCTTGTCAGCGCTAGATAATTCTATTGCGATGATTTGTCTTGATATCAGAATATGATGTTTGCAGACGTAGAAACAAGAGAATGATGTCTTCTGTAGTCACCCTCTTAAGCTGTTTGAAGGTCCATATCAGCACAGTATCAATCAAGTACAACTGACTTTGTGGATACACTAAATATTCTTTTTTCTTGTTATTTGGATATCTTGTAAGGCTTGTTAGGTACTTGATTTCTGTCTTTACTTTCAGCTAAACCTATATATCCATTCATATGATGTAGGCTGCTTAGAATAAAATTAGACGGCATCTTGGTATAAATGTACCCTTTTTTATCTGTCTTTATGGTCTGCACTGTATCGTATTGTCAATTGTGGTACCTAACTTGTTTCCAGTAAGTACCCGTTTATTCTGACAAGTCCTCATCAGCTGATTGCTTGTTGCACGAGCATGGTCTATGCGTTTTTCTTGTGCTCAAGTGCAACTGTTTTTAAGTGTTTTTCTTTTGCATTCAAATATGAAGTTTCCTGCATTCCAAGTGGCTTTAGAAATTTAAGAACGACAGGGACAGTTAAGTTCATGATTCAGCAAGAGACGTGAAGCATTCTGGGGGTACTCACATTCAATTATGGAGATTATTTCGTCTACTATCCAAGATGTCACCATCACACCTAGAAATTTGCTGAGAAAGCGTATTACTCTGTAAGCTACATGTTTTTAGTAATGCTCGAAGTGGAGGTTATTGTCCTTGTTGATCTGGAAACAAACTTGAAAGCGCAATCTTGGTCGGTAGCGTGCTCAGAAAGGGTACGTTGTAGGTGGGCAGAGGCACGCCCCTTGTTTTTTACATGGAATTCGCAGCATTGCTCTGAATTTTACTTTACTTTAGTACTTCTGGCATTCAGCTATCCAAGGTGATTTGCACCGTATGTTTTTAAACTATTTAGCTGCTAACAGTTTTTAAAGTTATTAGGTAGCGTGTCGGTTTGGCCGTAAAATAGATGCTGAATACATCAAGAAAATGAAAGCGGCTTATCCATATTTATAGGTCAGTCTTATGTATGACACCAATCAGGGTCAATGAGTTTTTGGTCATTTTATTTTTTGGAGATCCCAGGCCATTTGATTTTCAGTTTTCGTTCATGTTTCAAAAAAAGTCTCCATGGAATATGGATAGCACTGAGACACGAAGATGGAATTTCAGTGGTTCTAGATGTCTGAATTCCCCACTTGTCATATCTTACTTCTCGTTTCAAACTCTTATCATACTTTCAATATAGGTGAACACTGAATGCATGCCAGCAATGATCTTGGGGTTTGGGAGATTGATAGTTCCTTTTTGCCTACCACTTAAATAACAGTAGCTTGGTGTCTCTTATCCCGGCCTTTTTGTTGTAAGTTTTAAGGATGAAGCGGTACTATAGTATATGCTAATCATTTCGTGGCAACAGTGTATTAAACTTAAAGATGCCCAGAGATAGTGTACCTAAAGAGCACTTTGATTCTCCCTTTATATCACTGCGACTTTTGTTTCTCTGTCCCTTTATTTTCATTGTTATCAACTCTACCTAGTACAATTTATAACCATCACGCTACAAGGTGCCAAGAATTGGAACCATTTTCCCTATACAAGGTTTAAAAATACACTCCCCTAAAAAAAAACTGTAGAAGATCCTAACTTTCTAACTAAAAGACAATAGAATAGAATATGGATTCTGGATAGTTCCTTATTGTGTATTTTGTTGTTCTAATGTCGCATTTTAGACTTTGGAGGCCTTTTTTTTTTAACCTTTTGAGTTGCTTACCTCTGCAAGTGACCTCTCTGATGTGGTGACTTCTTAACTTCTTACTGTGATGTACAGAGTGGGAAACACACACACACACACACACACACACACACACACACACACACACACACACACACACACACACACACAGGAGACTAGGAGAGGCAGGAATCCAATACAAAGTGGGCCACCTTCAGTTGGAAATCGCCACCAGATTCCATGACAGCTGACATCATATAATCCTACTCACCCAATGAAAGTGAGTGACCATGATACAGTGGACCGGACTGGATGATGGGTCTTTGCAAAGGGAACCCATCATCAAATAAATATGATCGCTGGAGTTCACCTTATTTCTACTCATCCTGCACCTAATTTCATTCACAGGTGCGTAAAATAGTGGACGCCTTCCAGTGGGTGGCCTCGGCAAGTAACTGCTGATGTGGTATTCTTTCCTTTCCCTCTCATTCTCCTCTCCGACTCCGAGCACTGGCTAGTATAAAAGGAGAAGCCTTGGTGCCATCATTCTACAAGAAAAGGGGAACTCACTCAGAAGGGGGGAGAGAGAGGGGGTGGCGCTCCCGAAAGGGAGCCAGGCCGCCATGGACATGGAGCTGGAGCATGGAGGGGACGAAGATGACAGAGGGAGCGAGTCGTCCAAGGGGAGCTTGAGTGCTTCGTCGGATGCAACCGTCAGCAGCACGGCGAGCAAGCTGCAAGCTCTGAGACTTGCAGAGGACCTCTCCCTGCCGTCGGTATGCTCTCTCTTCCCGTTCCCCCCTCTCTCTTTCGCGACATGCTCAGTTAGCTGATCAGCACCAGGAAATCTGTAATGACTTCTCGTCGAGTTCTTGAAACCGAGCTGCGATTAGTTCTCTGCCAAATTAGACTGATCCTCTCCTGAAACACTTTGTTCCTCTTGCTTCGATGAGGATGCTAATCCTGCCATTGCAGAAGCCATTGACCTCCTCAGACAACTGGCTGTTTCTTGACGCCATTGCTCATTCAGTCGTCTGCTCAATGCTCTGTTGCTCTTCCCCACCCCAGTTGTCTGAACCCTGAACAACAGAGCCATCTGAATCTCTTCACCCTTTCTCAGTGGAATCATAGTCAATTACTCTATCCCTGACTGCATTTAGACTGACAGTATCCACATATTCTGTGTCCCCCTGCCCCCTGCACATCGAGAGAGAAATGCAGGTGTGTGTCTCCTTGGATTCTCAAGTCACAGGGGCCCGCCCCCCATCTGCGATCGCTTTTGCCCTCCAGTCCGGCTTTTAGCGGAACGGTGAAAAGGCCTGCTAGTGCGAGTGCCAATCCGCCAAACAACTCCACTGCTGCTGCAGGCTGCAGCAGGGAGGACCATTCCTTCCTCTGGCTTTCTAACCTGCACTGGCTGGGAATAGAAGCAATCTCCTCAGCCTGGAAATCAGGATGATCCCGTTCCATTTCTTCACATGGAAATGGGGATCTTCTCAGGCTGGAAATCAGAACGATCCCGATTCCATTTCTTCACTTGGAAATGGAATGGAGAGCGGTGGTAAGAATCTGGTGGCGGACACCGGGCACCCATGCAGCAGCTGTAGCGTGTAGGAGTAGGACCTTGCTTTGCTTGGTCGCAGGCTCACAGCTGCTGCTGCTGGGAGGTCGAGCTGCTTGTCTGGCCACGAAGGTGAAGCCATCACCAATTTCGGTGCCTTCTCGTGTGAGTAGTGTTTCCAGTTTTGACCACGGCGGCATGGCATGAGGTAGGTATGAGCGAGCATCACGTGCGTGGCAGACAACGTCGTCTCCGATCCTCGCGAGGGTCAGCTCCTGGTTTGATCCTGACGAACTCGTCGGTCTCCTTAATTAGTCGTTGGAGATTAGTAGCTGCTCGCCCTCGCCTCTCCTCCTCTCAACCGTTGGATCAGGATTTGAGTGATCACTTGATCTTACATTGTGCTGGTCAATCGAGTGTCGTTTTCTCTTCCAGTATTTCTATACATTCCAATACATTCTGCATCCTTCTTTAATACGGTCAAACGCAATACATGTGCTATACGATGGTACGTTTCATTTGACCTGCAGAGATCTATATATACACAGACGTAGGAGTATACTGAATTAGTCAGAGAAACATCCCCTTCGCTCTTTCATTCTCATCCCAGCAAGCAATGATGCCAGCAACGCGCCCTGACATGCATGTGTGTGCACCCTGCTAATTCTGACCGCGCGTCACGCGTGCAGATCATATATATAAATATCCTGCCATTTGATTCCGTCCACCATTTCGCCATCAGTTTGCCACGCCAGTATGTAATCTATTAGCTTTGACTGAACACTTCTGAAGAAAAATTGCACACCATGGTATGCATGTTGAAACCTTCAGCATCCGGCAAACATGTTTTGGACAAGGGGATTATTTCGGTATCAGATCGAGTTCCCTCGCTACTAAGATTAGATTTGCAGTAGATTACAGGGAAACATTAACAACAAATAAAGCCGCTGAGATCTTTCAGATGCTGCTTCTGCTGAAGATCATGGCCGGCCACACATCCTCGCGGTGATTTCAGGCCGACAGGAAGGGATGAGAGACCACACGGCCACATGCACTCGCCCTGCAGCAGCAGCAGCAGCAGCTGGTATCTGTGGCCTGATCGCTAGAACGAGAGAAGTCAAGATCATCACAACGGTAGCCAGAGCCAGGCTGCTCGTGATACAGTATTCATACTATAATGCAAGTGGCCTGCATAGACGATAGATTAGCATGTGTTGTTCTGTTACTATGTTCTGCCATATAGGCATGCAGAGACAGCAATATGCTACTGCTGCTGCCTGATAGGAGGAGTACAATTTACAATAGGGTTCATGCATCAAGAGTGGCAGCCATGTGACTAACTTGAGACTATAGAGACAACATTCATACTGTATCAATTAGCGATGACGATGGAATGAATGGGTAGGTGAGATAGGGGCATTAGTCACCTAACTTTTTAATTAGGGTAGGTCTGCTGGCACTTAACCGCTCACATAATTGGTCATCATCAGAAGCTACGGCGATGCTAACCCAACTTGGCCGGCGTTTTTAACAAGCGCCCGTGGAAGCAGGTTGAGTGGATCAGCAGTGGCCACGGCTGCTGGTCCATTGCTTAGTTGCGCGTAGAAGCAATGCAAATGCAAAGGCAAATACGGGTGATGAGCATGAGCTGATCTGTTGTGATGGCTGGCTGGCAGTATAATGATGCTCAGGGAGAGTGATGAATGCTACTTATTAACTAGTGTTGATGGAGAAACTACATACTAGTACTAATTTATGATGAACAAAAAAAAATGGTGGAATGCAGGTGCAGGTGGTGGTGATGAGCGCCAACATGGGGTGCTCGCACTGCCGACAGCGGGTCGCCAACGTCGTCTCCAAGATGAACGGTGAGCATCTCCAGTTTTAAGAGACGCTTTGGTTAGGATCTATCAGTATCGTGTCAAAGCTTTGTAGCTCGTCAATGGCAGTAGTGGACCATCACTACCACTTGATTAGGATTAGGATCCGTATCATTTAAGTAGCAGGGTTCTTACGCATCCGTTTCCGCCCACCGCTGCTTACTTGCTCATGCGCTTGGTTTGTGTGGTTAGCAGGGCTGCTGGATTACATGGTGGATTTCGGGAAGAAGGAGGTGACGGTGAGGGGGAAGGTGGTGCCGGCCAAGAAGAGGAAGAAGCACAAGAACCCGTTCGCGGCGTCGCCATCGCCCGGCCACGCCAGGACGCTGTCCTGGTTTTTGGGATGCTACGGCTCATAGTAGCTACACTAGTCTATATATACTACCACATATAGGAGTATGTGTCATATATAGTATCTAGCTTCTTAATTGTAATCTTTTGTGTTTTTCTCTTGTAATTCTTTCTTTTCTTCCCTTTTGCTATTATTTTTTACTATATTCATCAGAATAATAACGTGATGAGGCGGCCATTGTAAATGCCACGCACGTGTGCGTGCTCCCTCGATCCCACATCTCTGCAGATTTATTCAGGCCTTAATCCTTCCTGCCTCCTCCCTGTTGCATCCTCGTCTCACGTGTAATGGCTTGGACGTCGCCGTCTGCCAAGCACTTGGCAACAGTGTAGGCTCAGTTCAGTGTAGCCCACCACGCCCCCTCCTGGAGAACCGGATCCATGCCGGGGCTCAACGCTCAACAGGCGTCGATGTCACGCTCCAGAGAATTTCATGGGCGTCGCGATCGCGGAGGCCGAGATGACCAGGAAAGTAAGTAGACAGGGGAAGCGTTAGCGAACTGCCGCTTGGTCCGGCCGTGTCGGCTGACACCTGTGCCGCCTCGCCTGAATATTCTTGATTCTTCACGTGCGCTACTTGCAAGTTGAGACCACCTGTCGGAAACTGAAAGAGTGAAAGGCCTGAGCTGAGGTAGTGAGGTGAGCACATGAGAAGAAACAGAGCTGCGAGCTCCGCCCTGACCTGACTGCGAACTTGGCATCAGTTACAGTCGCAGTCAGTAACATGAACAGAAAGGGAGGAAAAGTGCGTGGATTTCGGGTGAACAAAGGCATCCGGGGTGGATTCAGCAGGCAAAGGACGCACTACTGCTAATCATAGGAGGAAGAGGGACCAAAGATGGCAAGATCGGCGCGGTGCGGATGCTTGCCTTTCGAAAAGAGAAAAGATGAACGCACCCGCGGCAAAAAGTGTGTGATCCCTCCCTCCCAGGGGCCAAACATCAGCAAAAACAGAGGATGAGATGCCCAGAGATCGGGCGATAGGGAGCGAACGACGAGATCTTCCTCGCGTGCAGAAACACGATCCAATCCTGCCGCATCAGACACTCTGTCAGAGCAGAGTTTCTGAACGAACTGAACTGGTGAAATGAAAATCGACACATCGCTACCGGAGTAACAACCCGGTGATGGTGAAGAAGACGAGGACTGATGAGAGAGGCACAGAGTCGCGCGCGGTGGGCGGCCGGCAGGGGAAACGCCGCCGCGGCTGGTGGAGCGGCGGCACTCTGCCAACGCGGAGACGGTGGGGTGATCCACTGATCCTGCCCAGGCGTCAGATGTTCCCTGCAAGTGGGTAGAGCTGTCAGTGGCGGAACAAGCTCTCGTCGTGGGCCCGGCTGTCAGTGCCAGCTCAGCAACATTTGAGCGAGGCAGCGGCAGGGGCCATCAATGTTTCAGATAACAACAGGAGACATGGTAGATGGATGAGAGTCGTATTATTTCATCGAGATCCAAGAGTTGCCAATTCGTAATTATGCCAAATGCACAATGGCCTAGTTTAATCGGTACTAGCATCTGAATCCTTTCACTTGCATTTCCCTCGGTGCTCGGCGAAGAGATCAGCTCAGACTGCCGTTCCTCAGAGCTTGTCGGCGATCCTGGCGACGGCGCCGGCGAGCCTGTCCAGCGCGCCGAGGAGCGCCGCCCTCTGCTCCCTGTCCGCGCGCCAGCTGCTCTTCTGCGCCTCCAGCTGCTGCGCCAGCGCCCGGTTGCCCCGCTCCAGGGCCTCGATCACCTGCTTCCCGATGCTCACCGTCGCCGCCGGCGTCGCCGTGGTGGTGCCCTCTGCTTCCGCCACGAACGTCGCATCGCTGTCCTTGAAGCCGCCGCCGCCGCCGTGCTGCGACGTCGAGTTCTTGTCTGACGCCGCCGCGCCGGCCTTCTTGTCGCTCTCCGTCACTGGCGTCGCCACACAAAATTGCGCATCAAAGTAGCAGTCAGATGCATCATAGCATGTACAAAAAAAGGGAAAATTTTCATCATAAATCACGTGATATAATTCTAGTAGTATTGAATATTGATGAGATAATTCGTTGGCACCTGGACCAGAGCATTCGTGTTCAGAGGAGGCAGGTGGTGGCTCGTACTTCCTTGCTGCATGGAACACGACCAAAACATGAAACGTTCTGTACGGCTGCTGCTGATGCACGGCACGACAAGTCACGAGCACCCAAGTACTCAACAGACGCGACATGATGAGCGGCTAATGATGCAAACCTGATATGGGCACGACCATGATGGGCGGCTCCCGGTACACCCCGTCCAGCTCCCCGTCGCCGAAGTCCGGCGGCGCAGCGGCTTCCTCGCCGGCGGCGGCGGACGTGCCGCAGACGAGCGCGTCGTACACCTCGCGGTCGAAGGACGACGGCAGCTGCCTGGCGCGCCGCTGGTCGCCGCGCATGTCCCAGAACGACTCGTGCAGCTGCGTCGGCGCGGCGCCGGCGGCGAAGTCGGCCTTCCCCTCCCACGCGACGATCTTCTTGAGGTCCCAGGACAGGTTGCCCCACCGCTTCCGGCACTGCATGGGGCCGCGCTCCACGCCGTGGCGCCGGCAGTAGGCCGACACCGCCGCCCACTTGGGCCGCGGCCGCACCGGCAGCGGCAGGCCGCGCCGCTCCATGGCGCGCCTCGCCTGGATCAGGACCAGCGTCTCGTGCCGCGTCCACCGGGGCAGCCGCGAACGTGGCGTTGAGGCGGCGGCCGCGGCCTCCACCGGCGGCGAATTCTCGTTGGCAGACATCATGCTCGCCGGCGAGGCTCCGGGGATCGGCGCGCACTATGAGGCCTCGCCCAGCTTCAGCTGGGATTTATCACCTGATTCTCCATTAAATCGGCGCCAAAGCTTGCATTTTTCAGCAGTGAGGAAAAAATTGCAAGAATTGAATCCAGTACAGCAAATGCCATCTTATTGTACTCGTAAATATCCATCAGGCACCAGTGTTTAATTGCAGGCAATTAGCAACGAGAAACTATTAGTAAGGATTAAAGCGGTTAATCAAATGGAATCTCACTACTTACAGTCAGAGATATGCAAATTAGTGTCATGCTAGAAACCTTATGAATTAGAATATTAGTTACATTTTTACTTCAGAAAAGAAGAAGAAAATTATTAGTACATGACACATTGGCATGCACCTCCAGCCATTGCATACGTCAAAATTTAAGACAGCAGAGGGCCAGACGCCATGACAGACTGACACCTGCGATACCAGACAGTATACAGGCAATTGTAGTACCTTAAAAATGTCTAGTAAGTACCTTCAAAGAATTAAAAAAAGTAACATATTGTTTTTTCTGGAATTTAACAATTATGGTGCCAGCATCATCCATATATAAAATGCACAACGCCGCACATGATAAAAAAAATATAGAATCAAATCAAACCATGACTAAACATGTAGTATATATATTTATATAGGTTAAATGTTCCACCACTAGACATCGGTTAATTGATAGTCTGCAAAATATGCTACCATGCCTGGCATGTCCCCTACATATGACAAAATATGAATGCTCTAAAAGGAGATCAAGTCGCTCCTCTTTTGCTATATATCAGAGCATGTCAACTACGCAGATACAACGGCTGCATTCCTACAATATTACTTGTTTCCTCCAAAATCCAAATGGAAACACCCAGCAGGTCTAGTAGAGGCGTTTCCGGCAATCAGGAGCACCACAGTGGCAAGGCAGCTTCACAATTTCTCCATCAGGCCCAACGACACTGTCCAAGCGATAACCATAGTCATAGGATAGCTCCTGAAAAGCACATGTTCTTTAGATGGAGTTTAAAGTTTTTATTTAAAGAAAAGTCAAATCCATTTCACCTGAAGAGGAAGTATAGTGTCAGCAGCAAAAAGTGTTACTTTTGCCAGCTTAACGTCATTGTGCGAGCTCAAGACGCATTGGACGAAAAGGTTAGGTTGGCAACTGTGGTTTATGAACCTTGCAAAATTGCCAATAGAACTAGCGTCTATGCAGTACTCTGGCGCAGGTGGTGCCTCTGAATCATTCTCAGGATGGAGGTTGGGCAGGTGCATTTCAGAGCCAGCCCTTTTCTGCAGGAACAGAGTATACATAAGCGTTCAAGAACTCGTGCCTAGAAAGGATCTGATGACATTTTAACACAAATTAACATTAAATATCTATTATACACTAAATATTCCTAGCTCTAGAAATTCTTAGAGCTGGAGCTCCTGGCACATCAAAGTGTTCATTTAAGCAATTAAATATTATTTTAGATCAAATACGTATTTTAAACCACTTTATTTTATTCTAAAAACTCTAAAGCCTGCATGAATCTCATAGTTGGAGCTTTGACAATCAGGCACATAACATAAGACAACTATTTAAACCATTACCTCCCTTCCATCCAAACCCTTCATGGTTTGAAGACAGTCAATGTCAAAAACATAGTTGTTCTGCAAACCATCCAAATCCTCAGTCCTCCTCAACACCCCCGTGTACTCACAGATGGGAGCCCCAGGGAGGATAGTGTCCCAAGTCCTGACACCCCAACCTTTTGAAGCTGTCTTGAATACCTGCATAATTAAGCTTGTTAGATCAAGTACATTGGTACACAAGCGGCTATGGCTAGATATGTCAGTATCAATCACAACTTTGAAGCTGTCTTGAATACCTGCATAATTAAGCTTGTTAGATCAAGTACATTGGTACACAAGCGGCTATGGCTAGATATGTCAGTATCAATCACAACGGAAGAATACTTTGCATTATCATCTATGATTTTTCCAAGAAGTCTACGACTATTCGGAAGAATTGAAAATGCATAGTTTGCTATCTTTTCCAACTACACTCTAGATTGTGAAGCAGCAAATCTCGATAAAGTTCACATATATTGTTACATAAAGGGAGAAAACAAAATAGAGAGTAAAAAGGAACAAATGTTAATATAAAAATAGATAAAAGTTTGATAATTAATATACTTAAAAGTTTACTAATTTTTCTTACCGTATTATAGATTTATATTTAAAAGCACGCCTACATACAACAACAACAACAAAGATGTGTTTGTTGAAGACCTTGATATCCTACACAGTACATAATAAGAAAAAGGGAAATACTTCATATAGGACCCATTCATACAACTTAATTACAACCAAGTGATCTGAACAGTGAGCACTGACCCAAATGATTTAAGCCCTTTGATCTCCTAGTTGTAAGGGAGTGCAAATGGGGACTGCACATATAGAAGCAAAGGGAAATACCAACCTCTAGGCGATACTGCAAACCCTGTTGAGATGTTCTGTTCACACAGTTGTGGTTGCAGCTGCAGTTAGCCCCACATTCAAATACAACTGCTTTGGGCTCCACCAACCTAATAATTAACCAAGAGTTAAAACATCTCAGCTGAAAATGCTTATACAAGAAACATATATGCTGTTTATATGACGTTCAAGACACATTCAACTTCCCTTAATGTAAAATTGCACAGATAAGTAATGATTTTAGTATAAAGAAAATATCATGTTCACAAGAGTATATTGGTGAACATATACACAAATTCAATACCGCCCCTCATATCCAATCTAAGTGGCCCATGTTGGGGTGGGAGTTCTCTCATCCCTCTTGGGCTAACTTAGCCCCAATTGGATTCAGTACATTTAAAAAGCGGGCAAGGGGATGAGGGAATTGACACGTCTCACTTGGGCCGTTCAGAACAGATCCGAGGTGCTGATATTGAATTTGTGCATATGCGCACCAATATACTCTTGTACATCTGACACTTCCTCTTAATTGGAGCATTCTAAGCACAAACTTTACCTGCCAATATTCTTATATGATACGTAAGGAAGATCAGAACCATTGCGCTGAGCACATGAACAGTTTTTGTTGCTAGCGCAATCTCCTTCACAATCGCAGCCAATAATATTAGACAGCATCTTGATGCTCTTTATAATTTGTAGAGACTTCAAGTACGTGAAACCTAAATTGTTGCCAAAAGTAACACATTAATTAGTCACTAATTATTACTACATAATATGGAAAAGTAACGGGTACAGAGACTAAAAACAACAGTAGAATGTAAGAAGCAACTATACATTAATCAACATCCATCGATGAAGAAATTCTCACAGAAATGATAAACATTGGGAACTGAATCTGGGAAATTTAGTTACGATTAAGTTTCAGAGATTCCATTTAGCATTTTATTGCATCATGATTATCTTGTTTGGTAGTACTACTCTCAGTTATTGTTGTTTGGCACTTTGGCTAACTGCTGTTTGAAGTGTAAACCAAACTGCAAATGGAGGTGTTGTTTTATTATACTCCAACAGTTACAAATAAGTGTTGTTTGACCATAGATACTGTTCCTAAAATAAAACTTTGACAACTGATTTTTGTTCTAATAAATGCATAAAATATAGCAAAAGTATAATATTATGAAACTGCATTTTAATACAAATCTACATGTATCGTTTTAAATACAAACGCTCAACAAATAAAAGTAAATTGTAATCAAATTTTGGAATGATTGACTGCACGCAACTCACAGCACTTACTTGAAACCAAAGGAGTAGTTAACATGAAAAAGTTTAATCCAATTTGTGAAACCGCTAGTTTTCTCTAAGATGCTTTTCCGCAATAAATTAGCAGCTCTAAAAATTTAAAGCACAACACACCACATAAACACAAACTAGCCCTAAAACACAGCCATTTGACATATTCCAGGATGTTGCTTGCTTCTATCTTCATAATCATGCTGCACAACTGTTCTAGTTTAAAGGAACAATGCATAAGAGGTGTCCAACAACGAAAATATGAAATGGAAAATTGATATTTTGAGCATACCAGATGGAGGAACAGGCGGGTCATCAACTAAGTTAGTAGCAGGAATTGGAAGATTTTCTTGCCCTCCAGAAATGTCGTCACAAACCAAACTACCAAAGTAAAATGCAACATATGATTAGTGTCATTCATTAGATGAAGCATTACCACTATATCCCTAAAATGATAAAACAATGCGTGCATCGATGGTGGTACAGCTAAAACACATATGTGAAGCTACCACTATCATCAATGTTCTTAAAGATCTGTCTTGTAAGAAGAATCTTTAAAGATAGATTAGGTAGGAATTATATTTTGGTATAGATCCTACATCATCTCTAGTAGACTGCCATGATTTCCAGGTCACTTTGTACCATAAACTATATATATTTGACCTCCGGGATGAGGCAGTACGACCAAAATTGTATCTCACTTTCTAACAACTGCGCAGTATGAGCTATTTTATGTTACAGCACATAACCCATGCATGAAAAAATTAATTGTGAATGGAAAAGTAGGAATTTAAGGAGTTTGGATCATTTACCCAGGTAATTCAGAAATAGTTGTGGGCGCTTCTGCTCGAGTAAATCGCACCTGGATGTATGTGATAAGGCGCAATAAGTTATGCAAAGAACACATAATATTTTAAAAAGATAAAAATGCCAAAAAAAATACACCAGCATATAAGAAACTGCAGAGTAAAATTTGTTAGGAGAATATTGAATCAAATTCAGCACAAATCAGGTGACTGCATTAATAGTACATCATCACAACTACACACTTCTGAAAGAGAATGCTACCAACAATAACAATTAGCATGTATTTTAGCCATCCATCTAGTAAACCTCAGATTGTTTTTTCATTTCCTCTACACAATTAACACGATGTAGCATAAAAATAGAGAAGTCCAACAGTCTAAGGAATAACAAGACAGTGGGTGCCATCATCAGCACAGCACAACAAATATAGCTTGTTAACTTTTGTACAGTCATACCTCAGAAGTTGTCAATGATGGCTGACCCTCGAGCCGCTTCAATTTATACTTGAAAACAACATGACCTTGCAGTCCGTTCTGCACCCAGTCATCTACAACCTACAGAATATTGACATGAAATAAACAAAAAGAAAAAAAAAAGTCAGACAGAATGTGATAGAACCAGATACTAGCGAAGCTATTTCTGTTGTGTTCCCATGGAACACAATCTGAATAATGATATAGCCAATAGAAGCTAGAAACAGAAACGCATATCCATGTTAGTGGAGGTTAAAAGCCCCAAGATCCTATCACAAGACTAAGAGGAGATCCAGTCTACATTATTCGTAAGAGAATTCAGAAATACAAATACCTTGTAAAGTCCATCATAGGTGTAGACTTTACCAGTATAGCTAGTCTTTGACGAATGACCCCGAATAACTCGGATAGGATTACCATTATCCCTGCTATTCTGCAACAGTAAAAGAAAAATAGGGTCAATAAATACTAAACAGTTATCAAGAGCTTAGTATAAACAGTTATCAAGAGCTTAGCATTTTACAAAAATAAAAAAGAGGATAATACTTATAGAAAAAAAAAGAACCACCAAAACAAACCTTCAGCGCTAAATTTCCACGTTTCAACTGTTGAGAGCCAATTTGGCGATGGTTGCCAAGTAAATCATTTCCTCCTTGACCCGTATAAATAATTTCATCAGCCTTGTCTAGATCATCTTCATATATCCCAGACATTACGATACATGTGGCCAGTGGGAAAGTTAAGTTCTCATACCCCTTCTGCGTAATTAAATTCAAAATGTGTTAGTTAAGATACATAATGACTCTTCCAATATCAACTTCTACTTTGATTTGGAAGCTGGAAATGGCATAACAGGTGACTTGCTCAACTAGTAAAAAATAAAGAGAAATAGCTACTGGATGCAGCAACAACGAATAAGATACTCGGAAATTATGAAAGGGAAATACTAGGAATAATTAAGAGCATCTACAGCAGTCACCCCTTCCCTAATAAATTGCACTATTGGGAAAGATGTGCTCCAGCAGTCCACCAATATCTCTCCCTTTCCCCAATAATTATTGGTTTGCCCAATATTTCTCTCCCAATCCGGTAGTTGTATTGGGATGAGGTTATTGGGGAACTGTTTTTTTATGGACAGGCAGAAATCGCCTTTCCCTGTTTTCATTATGAAAACAAAGCAACATGTAGCGTTTAAGCATCCTTTACATCATCCAGAAATGACAGACCGCCAACAGAGCCCTGCACCCGTGAGCCAACAGACTGACAAGCCGAGCTATTACCCGTGAGCCAACCGTCGCAGGTATTGGGGAACTGTAAAAGCACTTCCCCCCACAACCCATGAAAGTGTTATTAGGATATCCCAATAACAACTTTTCAGGGAATGTTTATTGGGGGGCTGCTGGAGATGCTTTACACTGACAAAAGCATGTTGGATCAAACAGTATTTCCAGCGTCAAATAAACAAATCAGTTACAGGAAGAGATGTCTTGTGGCATGCTTAGAAGGGAGAAATTGCAGGAAGGATCAGAAAGAAAAATTCCCAAGTCCAAAAGGCGCACTTCTATTTTTTATTATTTTTTTAAAAAAATTTTACAGAAACATTTGCTGAGTACCTTTCCTTGGTACTTCATTCCCATGTAGTCAATCCCATTAAGCCAATGGCTGTGGATACCTAACACAACCATTTCTGCACGAGAATAAAATTGATCTCCAACATCGATCCCTGAAAACGAAAATAAAAAAACATCACATTGCACATCCATAAAGTAAATGCAAATATGTGGAAAAAAGAACTCCGTTGAGCTCATGCGCCTCAAACGTCAGAATATGACTTTCGTTCCTTAGAGGAAAACAAGACTAACCTGGTAGATGTCCTATCCTCTTCTCTGGATAAAGGACAGCATTGGTTTCTTGCATCTAGGATACAATAACAAGAGGCCAGAAAGTACAGCAAACTCAGACCGTGATACATTTTGGTAAAATAGTACTGAGAAGAATGGTAAAGATCATCTAGTACCTTTGTGATTGCCTTCAGGTCAGGTCGTTTTGATGGGCGTTTCTCTTTCTCCTCAACTTCAACCTCCTGTTTACCGCCCTTCTGCATTTATTGGGCAAAGGAGCATATAAATTTACCCAATATTTATCATATTCCTAGCAAAATGAAACAAATATACAGGCAACTAAATGGATACAAGAACATGTGCTTCAAGGAATTCAAGATTGCACGAACATTCACACCTTTTTACTACCCTTTGTCTGACGTTTTAGGCCACCTTTAGCCTCAATTTCTTGTAGTGCAGCCTGCGCTCTTTTCTGTTCCTCCTACACATCAACATACATCAAATGTCAGTCGAAAACACGCACTAAACTGAACAAAACCCGTGTATTCAGGCACACAGGACTACCTGCACAAGGTGGAGGTAGTGGCTGTTGAACGCCCTCAGTGTCTCCTTCACCCTCAGCTTGGCGCTCTTCCCGGCCCCCATCCCGTCATCTTCTGCAGCAGCTGGAGCAACACCAGCGCAAGAAATTGGCACCGCCGCAATCACCGGCTTCGGCTTCCTCTCCCCAGGCTCAGCGTTGGAGGCCTTCCTGCCCGGGCTCTTAGCACCCTGCGCCGCCGCCGGCTCCAGCTTCTCCTCGTCCCTCTTCCTCTTGCCACGGCCGCGGCCGCTGGGCGGCTTGGGCGGCTCCTGCTCCGCGTAGCTGGGCCGGACCGGCCTGTTGAGGCAACGAGCGCTGCGGCGCAGCGCAAGCGACGCCAGCGGCGCGGGCGGCGGCGGCTGCTGCAGGGGAGTGGCGTCGATGAACGGCGGGTCCGGCACCGGCGCCACCTCCATCACAGCCACCGAGTCCATCTTCGCCATCCACAGGACGCCACGAACTTCACCGAATCAAAACCCCAACGAAACCCCGAGAAAAAAAGTTAGGAAAACAGAGGAACAGAAAACCCCCATTTCCTGACGAGCGATGAAGCCGACTTCACACCACACCCAGATCGCGGCATCAAAAGCAGTAAGAGAGAGAGGAGGAGCTCACCCTTCCGGTGCCACCGGAGAAGACGATGCGGCAAGTGCCCCTGCGCTCCGCGATAGTGGGAATGCCGGAAGACGGAGGGAGGCGGGGAGGACTGAGGAGAGCGAAGCGTCCAGAACACAGCAAATAGGGCCGGAGGGAAGCACGGCTGCGCCTCCTCGGCCCTTGCCTTTTTCTCGCTGCGAGGGAAGATGACAATAATGCCCCTGGGTGTTGCGTTGTATTTACCCTCGCTGCCACGGCGTGCGGGGTTTGGGCGGTGTTTGCCCGGGCGAGTTTGAATTTTGAACGAGGCGCACATTGGGCGGCTGAGGATTAGCCGTTCAAATTGCAGGCACCCGCGTCGCCGTCCGATCGAGGTACGCGTCTTTGAACCCGATGCGTCAAAATCGCTGCGCCAGTAGGGCAACGCGGTGATTTTCTTCGATACCATTCATACTGTATGTACGCAAGCTAGGGGCTAAAAGAGGGGAACCTTAGCTGGGGACAAGAGTTTCTATTATCATGCTTCATTAATTCCTAGGCAATACAGGTGTGGTGTGCTTTCAAATTTTAAATTCTGAAATCACTGTTTGGCTAAAACTAGAATATAAGATGCACATTCAGTACTATCACGAAGTATGATGTGACGTGCGACCTCCATATTTTATTGGTATTTTCAAGTAATACGGTAGTTTGTGCTATTTTGAATTTTGAAATCTTTATCCAGTTGCGACGAGAAGAAATTTCATCCTAATATAGATGATGCGGTCCCCAATGTTAAGCTTTGACCAGCCATATTCGTCAACAAAACCCAATTAATGATTGGTTCCCCTCGTACTCTTCGACCCCACCTCACCAACCAACAACAGATGTATGCATAGAGACAAAGTTGGTTGAGTGCATGCCCAGTAGGTGGTTTTTGCATCGAAGTTAAGTTAAAGGTGGGTTGATTCAGTAAAAAGTTTATGAAGGATATTCAACACAGGTGTGATAAACCGAATATTTGCATGTTTGGTTTGAAACAAAATCTTGCCACATTTTTCCACGCCTAAGGTTAAATGAGTTTGATCACGTTAGTAGTTGTTTGGATTTTTCCTTGTAACTCGGGCCCACATGTCAAAGACTAAGAAAAGTGTGGCAAACAATTTGATGAACTAACTTTAGTTTAGTTAGTTTTTTTAAAAAAGCCTTTAATTTAGTTAAGTTTGGTAAGAATGTGTGGCAAACGTTTACTCGTACGATCTTAGTATGCCAATCAAACGGCCCGCAATTTTTCCTTGCTCTTGCTAGTGACAGTAACAAGATACAACTGGGAATATGGGATGAAACATCACGGCTGTGACCAAAATGCTAGTGTGAGGCCACAGTTTTTCTTGAATATAATTGTTTTCATCTCTTTTTTTTGGCCTGGATCTTCGTTATACAATCTCTTGGCTTCACAATGGGTTGACAACCTATTCCTTATTTTCTTGCGATTCAGGTCATTAAACGGAAGAGGTGGTCGGATGCCTTTTCTTTTTCTTTCTACTAGGAAATATGCCGTAAGTTGCCATGATCGAAGATCTCGTACGAATCGCGGCTGTTTTATTTTGTGATGAGATCCGATACGGGTTGCGACTGTTTTATTCAGGATGAGTTTTGTTTAACACGAATTTTTGCATTCTCATTGTATTCGAGTCTGTTTATGTTATAATATAGTATTATTGTTCGATTCTCATTAGAGATTTTTCGGGTCCACCTGTCGGTGATAAATGTTGGACCAAACTAAAATTCCTAGTGGAAACGTTGCGTGCTTTAGAATTTTTTCTTTTCTATTGATATGATAAACTTCAGTTTTCTAGAGGTGATAAACTTCAATTAAGGTGTCTTTTTTTGTGGGTAACGGAGATTGTGTAACATGTCTCTCGTCAAACTTATTTCGTATTGGCATTTGTCACAAGCTCATACTATTAGTCTAACTTTTCCATATATACCTAATGCTAGTTATGACAACATTAGACATGAACCGAAATGACCTAAGATTGCTATACACTAGAGCTGTTAGTAGATGTTGAGCAGCAAGCTGTAGGAGGGCCTCAAGTGCATGAAAAGATAGCATGACTTCGTACAGTAAAAAGGTAATTCGCTTGAAAACTGAAAAACAGAGTGAAGTGTCAGGCCATAAAAAAAATGCCGCCGTCCGTGGGGATCGAACCCACGACCACGTGGTTAAAAGCCACGCGCTCTACCACTGAGCTAGGACGGCTTGGACGTTCACGAATATTAGACGTTTTATTAATCTCCAGTTGAAAAGAACTGAAACAGCAAGAGATTGTCGTGGCTTGGAAGGTGCCTTCCTGTTCATAGTTTTCATATGCATACAGCCAGAGCTTGGTTAATTGGTTTGCAGTCCAACTGGTGAATGGACCCCGCCCCATGCAAGCAGACACAGCTGCATCTTACAGTTACACCATTATTTCGGGACCTTAGATACATCTCTGTTACAACCATGGATCATCATGTGCTCATATCCTCTAAAAATACTACTCACAATGTGTATGGTCAAACGGATTCAGGCTGCTGGGCACAGTCCTTGAGGGGGATCAGGGGCGTCTTCCCTCCAAGGAACTCCGGGAGCTGGTTCTCGTCGATCTCCCGGCGCAGCGTCTCCTGCAGGCTCTTGTTGTCCACGAAAACGAACTGCAAACACGTTGCGGAAAGCAGTCAGGAGAAGAGGAGGAGGATATGGTCAATTCGCACTAGCAGTTTCTCGAGGCAGCAGGCGGCAGTTGGCGTCATAGCTGGATAGGATTCAGAGAGATCGATCACCTTGTCCCTGGTGTTGTTGTCGATGAACGGGTAGATCATCTTCCACGACTTCATGAAGATGTAGGGCACATTGATCATCAGCGCCTTGCCGAGTCTCTCCGGGTAGTAGTTCTGATACCATTTATTTGCTCCGGTTGCTCAATCGTGTGCAAGGGAACTTTTGTTTAGTTTAACTGAACGAAGGCAGAAATGGCAGACCTGCATGATCTCTATAGCTGCGATGTAGGCCCGGATGTCGCAGTTTGAATACCCCCAGCCCTTCAGATCAACGACGCAGAGGAATTTCTCCTGACCTCTGGGGATTCTGCATTGTGCATTGCTCCGTGAATTACTACTACAGAATCTTTTGCAAGCCATTGCACCATCAGAGTTCAGAAATTGCTGGGCTTCATCATTCATCAATGGTTACCTGGCACAGATCTTGTCGAAGAAGTAGACAACAAAACCTGCAGAAGAACTGTGATTCAGACACTCATGATCGGTGAGAATATAATCAACGCTAGCTTGCTATCAATCTATCATAAATCCTGGCGAGGAACAGCATGGTCATCAAGTGCATATATACTCTTGAACTCTGCCATGTCGCGGTTGGCGGAGTAGTGCCTGGCCGGGAAGCCGACGAGGAAGGGGCGTCCGGTCCTGTCGACGCCGCCCATGCAGACCTTGTCCTGCGCGAGCTCCCTCCGGACCTGCTCCTCCGGCACGAAGCCGTCGGGCGCCGCCTCCCTCCGCCACTGGAGGAACTTGAGGAACATGGCGGCGGCCTTGTCGACGTTGTGGTCGCGCGCGCGCAGGAACCTCCGCAGCGTCAGGTTGTCCAACTCCTGCGTGCGTGCGTCAGTGCGTGGAATGGCAGAGACGAGCTTCAGTTAGTTTCTGAACGCAATCATCAGTGAAAGGTCCCTCGAAAAGGAAATGTAGTACCTAGCTAGCGAAATGTGGATTTTACTGCTAGTAAAATAAAGGAATCTTTACGTCCTTGAGCCAACACGGGTCAATGTTGATTGATCGGATTTTAGAGGCAAAGAGAATTGACTGGATGATGGGCAGAATGACTGGCATGTCTGTGTGTCTGATCATTTTTTTTCTCTCTTTTCGAAAGTGATGCCTCTGACTTTGAGGTTACTCTATTGTAGATTTTACTATTGCAAATTGCATTCTTTTGTACTTAGAATAATACAAGCGCCATGCTTCACGCATGTAGTATTTGATATCCCCGGAATACCGGATGTGAGGTGCCACACCCTGTTCACTTGTGTTTGTTCCATTCTCCTATGTGACTGATTGAGCACACCTAATTATCAACTGACAGCTCATATGCTGATGAATCAACTTACAAGATGAGATAGCTTAATTTATCCATGTATTTTTTTCGAGAATACGCAGGAGAGCTACATATCATTTCATTAAGAAGAAAGAAATTTATCCATGTAGTTATCTCATTGAGTAGTAATTCTACAGTTGTAAAAGCAGTTGAACCTAGCACGAGATGATATAAAACGAATTTTCCATTCCTTTCCAACTGCTGCCGTTCTCAGTTTTAATGAAAGTATTGCCTTTTGCCTTGTATTTTAATGAGAAGCTTAGAAGTATAATGAAAGTATAAAAGTATAACGATGGATCGGTACTTTTGATGTCAATTAAAAACAGTCTACTCTGTACTGATCAAGTCCAAACTGAGCCTACACCAAACTCTGTATTGGCGAAAGAGTTAAGAAGCAAACATAAGAAATCGCATCGTCCTCGAACAGTGCGCCAGAAAGAGCCGATCGAGTCTCCCGAAGCTACACGACAGGATAAGAAAGAACAAGTGCGGACGCATCACAACGGGACAGCCACACAACATGCGCGCACGCGAGAACTAGGCAAGGGGGATCGCGTGGCGCGATGCATCAAGCAACCGGAGATCAGATCACTGACCTTGGCGTGGGGGTCCTGCGCCTGGACCGTGGCCCTGAGCTCGGCGACCTTGAGCCACTCGCCTTCCCCCGCCGCTCCGCCTCCAGCGGCGCTCGCCATGATCACCCCTCCTCCGCCGCCTCCTCGATCCAGCAGCGGTGACGATCGAGGTGAACGAGACGAGGAGCAGCAGCAGGAGGTTGCCAAGAAACTGGGCCGGTGCTCAGGTAGACAGGTAGTGAAGACGATGAGGAGCCTGTTTGACTTTGACTCTGGTGCGGAGGAGGGGGGGATCGCTGCTGGCTCAACGAGCAGAGGCGGCAGGGCACAATCGCGAGCCCTAATAGTTATATATATATATGCAGCACAGATCGAGCTGCCCCTGTCTTATCTTGGTAGTGATAGTAATAACTGAGGCGTGGGTCGCATGGCGTGCGCTGGACTTTGTTTTCTCTTCGACTTTTCCGGATTCCTTGCGAGAGCAAGCTCAGCTCAGCTCAGCCCGGCGGCGAAGTCGACGACGCCGATGCCGACCGCCCCGGCCTGTTGGGAATCCTGCTCCGCGACGACGGCCAGCACAGCACACGATTTTTGCTGTGACGCTATGCTCGTTCTGGCTTCAGTTCAGAATTTCTTTCTTTTTTTTAAAAAAGGATTCGGTTCAGAATTTCAGATTCGCGGCTGGGCCGAGAAAGTCCGGCCATGTGTTCTTGCCAGGGCGACTTGCTAGACCGTTGCCTTCGTGGACTCGCTCGTCCGAGTTGAGTTCACCACAGATGCGAGCTGGGCCGAGAAAGTCCGCGCACGTTTTAGCCGAAGATGATGGATGGGTCAGGGTCACACCGGTTTGATCGTTACAGGTGTGCACCCGTGTCTCGCCGATTTGTTGGCCAAAACTTATCAAGTTTGACCTTTTCAAACACAAAATTCTCCCTACATAAATTAAAGGAGGACGTACACTGATTGTTTTTTTTTTGACATGAACGAACGAACCAAAGAGTTAGGCTATGACTTTTTGTGTAGCAACGCAACTCATGAAAAGCTCATATAACCTTTTTTTCTTTTGTATTTGAGCTTGGATAGAAATAGAAAAAAAATTATACCAAAACTATAGAGCTTGACGGGATCTACAACTACAACTCCGTGGTCCACTGCATATAAGATGCATATCTATATTTGCGTATATATCCAAATATTATATCAATTATTTCAGCAATAAGATGGCCTACAGAGTTGTACATCTCATCATCAAGCTCTACAATCTTTATGTAATTTTTATCCCTATACGAGCTCATATGAAAATGTGTTTTTTTAAGATATGATTTCTCACATGCATGCGTCTATTGTACTAACTTTAAATGACACACACATGCTTGTTATATATAGATAGTGGTTGACTTTGACTCTGCCATGCATTAGCGACGGAGTCCTACATCAGGAAACGGTGATCCTGCCGAGTTTAGCGTCTCACGAACGAGTCCGTGTCCGTGTCTGCCAGCTGCAGCTTCTTCCGGACTGAACAGGAAAATACAGCCAGTTCAGCGACGAGCGACTTTGCTTTACTGAAAAATGGGACAACTGATACTGCAAGGACTAATGGTCTCGATGCAAGCCTTTATTATGTTGCCGTAAGCAGGTGCCATCCCATTCATAGTTTCATTTCATATACTTATGATATAGCCCAGAATATGATACAGACAATGTCAGCTGCTGCCCGATCACCGACCTCTCGGTCAACGCTAGATGGAGCAGCTGAAGTATGCGAGCTGACAGAGGCTAGTAGCTAGATGCCGTCTTCCTCCCTTTTGTAGCCAAAGGATCATCCTTACTTTGTGCACCCAATTAACCACTAATGGAGATTACCGACGTGTAATGGTAATGGCTAAACCGATTCAGGCTGCCGGGCATAGTCCTTGAGTGGGATCAGAGGCATCTTGCCGCCAAGGAACTCGGGGAGCTGGGTCTCGTCGATCTCCCGGCGCAGCGTCTCGTGCAGGCTCTTGTCGTCCACGAAAACGAACTGCAAACGCATTGCGCAAATGGGTTACAGTTTCCTCCTCTTCTTTTCTTTTCTTTTTCTCCAAGAAGGTAGCTGCAGAGCAGCTAGAGTCATTGACGGCCGCATGGCGCAGGCCAGGCTCTCACCTTGTCCCTGGTGTTGGTGTCGATGAACGGGTAGATCATCGTCTTCCACACCTTCATGAAGATGTAGGGCACGTTGATCATCAGCGCCATGCCGAGCCGCTCCGGGTAGTAATTCTGAGGGAGCAGTAATGAACAAGAAAGGATCATCTTCAGACAGTTGCTTCTGCTGTCTGATCGTGCAAGCCAGCTTTTGCTTCGTCAGTCAACTAACTGAACGCAGAATCGTCGAATTGCAGGAAACGACAGACAGACAGACCTGCATAATCTCTATCGCAGCAATGTACGCCCGGACGTCGCAGTTGGCGTACCCCCAGCCCTTAAGATTAATGATGGCGAGGAACTTCTCCTGACCTCTGGGGATCCTGGGTTTCATCAATTTCCTCCATGGATTATGTTGAGAAATCGGCGCCCCTAATCTTGATACCGACTTCCGAGAAGTGATACCAAAGTATTATGATACCACTTTTTCTGTGGACCATATACCCAAACACCAAGAAGACCTTCACCTTAACACCAATACGGAAGACCAACTCTCTACAGGAGAACTTAACTCTTTATTCACTACTATGACTTGATACAACACAAGACTCCTATACTCTTTATATACCTACGTTATCATGACACAACTATACTATATGGCTATCATGCCACACTCCTACTTGAGACCCTTTATGTCATGGTATAACAAGAGGAAAGAGAACACCTCTATTTATAGGTGCTCATAAATGTTGTGGTGTTGCTATATGGCAACTTCCACACTCTTTCTTACAAAATATCTATCTCTAGAATTTTTCTCGTCCTTATCTAACTATGCAAAATATCTAATTCTAGAGAATTCTACCCTTACCATGAAGCATGGTAACTCCTCACTCTTATTATTTCTAAATTCTTCTAGAACCTTCTAAAGTATGCATTGCTTATTTTCAACACTCCCCCTCAATGCGTACTTGTCTCTGGTGGCCATACTATTTCGTGTCACTGCCCTTGGATCTTTTGCGCTCTGCCATTACGAATCTTCTTCTTCACCTGCCCTCATGATATGATTTTCTCTTCATTCAACTCATATGTCTCCATTAGTCGGAGGTTGCCTGCAAACTTGATGCATCCATGCATCTCTTCTTTCTTCTTCACTCTTCTAGTTATCTTTCCTCTAAATGATTCCTTGTATTAAGGCAAAATAACAGCAAGTGAAGCATTATCATACCTGATATTTTCACAACTACATCCTTCCGGAATTTTCTTCATCTTATCATGCTCTTTCAGATCTTTGTGGGCCACCAATGCTCCATCTTTGTCTTATTCGTACTCTTTTAACTCCTCAACTTTACGAAGACTAGGCTCTATCTTCTCATCTCTATTATTTTTCTCCTCCTCATCGCTTAGAGCCTCCCAGTCTTCATCATCATCACATTCAAATACTATAAATCCAATAGAAATATCTGGATCTCTTACCTCCATCGAGAAACCAGCTGCTTCTTCTTCTTCTTCTTCTTCTTCTTCTTCTTCAGCAGCAACTCTGGTTGATAAAGCTTCACTCTCTGTCAAGTCTTCCACAAAGTAAGCTTCATTGTCTTCAGTTGTGATGCATGCTTCTGCATCCCACTCTTCTTCACTAAGCCACCCACTATGTACGACTTCTTTCATATTAGCCACATTTCCTTCTGTGTGCTTCCTTGAACTTGGACAATCCCTGGAAAAATGTCCCTTCTTACCACAGTTGAAGTATTCACCTCTTATTCACCTCTCATTCTTGACCAACTCGTGGTCATCTTCGTCATCGCTCTCTTGTTGAGCTTCCCCCTGAATAGTTGGTCTTCTTTGGGCAACGTATGTCTCCTCTTGTTCACTCCTTCGCCTCTCCTCGGTCTCTCGGTGGACCCTTCATCCTGATGAAGAGCGCCTCCTCTTCATCCTTCTCATTCAACGTGATGTTGCCCATCCTCTTGGCTAATGCCTCCTGATTAGCCAATAGATTCTCCAACTCCACCAAGGACGGTTGTATTGGCCATCCGCTCACTGCAGCCATAAACCCACTATACTCGGGTCTTAGGCCATTGATTATGATCCTTCTTATACGGACCTCACCAACCTTCTCATCCGATGCAAGCTCAGATATCTCTCGACAAATGGATTTTACTTTTGTGAAATACTAACCGATAGTCAGAGTGTCTTGAGAGATACTTGATAGCTCCTTCTCTAGGAGTTGGAGGCGTGCTTCATTCTTCTTGGAGAATAATTTTTCCAGTCTCCCAGGCTTCCTTTGGGGTCTCCGCATCCCGAATGTGCTCCAGTAGGTCCTCCTCAATGGTTGTCTTCAGTACGAACATAGCCTTCCCGGCCTTGATGCGCCATTTTCGCAAGGCATCGACTCCATCCTTCTTTGAAGAACTATCGCCACTCTTCTTTGGTGGAGGCACAATTTCGGTTCCTGCAACAACCTCCCATAGGTCCTGACCTATAGGTAGGACTCCATGCAGGTCTTCCAAGTTCTTTATCCCACCACTTGCGCTAATAAGATCTGTCATAGTGATTGACGCCCAGCGTCAAGATAGCTTCCTTGGTCCCAGACCAATGAGGTTTACAGTCCCAGACTGTGCACCGGCAGAGTCTTCCCTTATCGCCTTGATATAGCACCGAAGACAGCAAGCACCCTGTGCTTCCTGATGCCTCCTACAGACGGTCCCGGACCGCCAAGATCTGATACCAATTGTTGAGAAATCGGCGCCTCTAACCTTGACACCGACTTTCGAGAAGCGATACCAAAGTAGTATGATACCACTTCTTCTGTGGACCCTATACCCACACACTAAGAAGATCTTCACCTTGACACCAATACGGGAGACCAACTCTCTACAAGAGAACTCAACTCTTTATTCACTACTATAACTTGATACAACACAAGACTCCTATACTCTCTATATGGCTACGCTACCATAACACAACTACACTATACAGCTATTGTCAGGGGGAAAAGTAAACGGTCATCTAATGACTGTTTAGGGAACAATTATGGAGGCCCGGACTGACCCGTGGCAACGGCGACCATCGTCAGCCCAACACGAGGAGGCGGCGCTCCGCTTCGCCCGACCCCTCGCCACGAGGGTCCGCCTCACCCGACCCCTCGCCACGAGGGTCCGTCTCGCCCGACCCCTTGCTGCAAGGGTCCGTCTCGCCCGACCCCTTGCCACAAGGATCCGCCTCACCCGACCCAGGGTCCTAGGGTCGGGCTCACGTGGGCCCGCCGGACGGAAATCAAACTCGGGCGCAGCCTTGCCTTAAATGCTCCGCGGCTCGGGCGTGCGGAAAGGCGTCCGCGCCGCTGACGTGACCCGTCATACCTACCCGCCCACGACCGCGCCGCGCGCGGTACAGCGGCTCAGTCCTCTCTGATTCGCTGTCAGGCCATCATGACCCACGTCGCCTGGCACAGGAGCACGCCTGACCGTCCGCGCTCCGCCTACCCGTCCTCGCACCCCGCGATTCCGGCGACAGGGATAGGGCGTCCGCGCTGCTTACGCCGCCTGCAGCATAACAGGGACAGTCGTGGCAGCAGTCAGCCCCGACGGGACGGAAGCCACCGCCATCATCACGCACGCCCGCCGTAACCGGCTCCCGAGGAGAACGGCGACCAGATCAGCGCAGGCCGCCCGGTGAAGCAAGGAGACGGAAGACGGCCGCGACGCCCGGGAGGCACGAATCTTCTTCTTGGACTCCGTGTTTCCTCTCCCCCTCCGTTCTTTCTCTCTCGGTGTACCCCACGCACGTCTCGCATATGCCTGGTTGACTCCCTGGAGCTATAAAGGGAAGGCCAGGCCCAGGAGACGGGGGAGGATTTTTTCAGACTCTCACACGCTCACACTCACGCTTAGGCTTTCTTCTTCCCGGCAAAGAAGAACACGCCCGCTCCATTAGAACCCCGTTACACACCTTAGGGACTTGGGACCGGTTCCCTCTCTCGCCCTACTGTAACCCCTATTACAGAACCCGCGTGGGTAACACGAGCAGCTCCCTATACTGGACGTAGGGCTTCTTCACGCCCGAACTAGTCTAAATCCCGTGTCACCCGCGCAACCATCTGAGGCCGTACGCGCATAAAAGAAATTTACTAGTCTAAGTCTTGATCACCAATCTTGACAACGACAGTTGGTGCACCAGGTAGGGGACCTTTGCGCGTACACCACCAGCTTCAGATGGCCAGCCACGACGCCAGTTTCGCCCCGGGCTCCCTGGTCCACTTTGGGAGCCTGGACTTCCTCGCCACCGGAGAAGGGATCAACCTTATCCCTCTCCTTGCTTCACCCACTCGCCTCATTGCCTCTGGCTCCGCCGCCAGGGTGGTGACGGGTGGCCGGACGCACGTCGGAGGGCCTCCTTCGACGGAACGGCTTTCCGGCGGCGCAGCGCCATGACCACCCGCGGTTGTACCCTGGCACGACCCATGGACGCGCCCCCTGCGAGCAACGAGCTCACTCGCTCTTCGAGAACGATCTCCGATGCGGGCTCCAGCAGCGGGAGTCGCCACCGCTCGCGTGAGTGCTTCATGGCCGACGCGCACTCCGAGGGGTCCAACGGCGATGGCGCCGGGAGGAGGCAACAAACTCCCCCGCCACGCGCCGCGGCCACCACGGGAGCCCTTGCCCGGGCACCGGAGCGGCCACGACAGCCGGAGGCGCGCGCGGCACCCCTCCGGGAGGGCGAGCACCTCCGCCACGAGGGCGGGGCGCGACAGCGCGCGCGCGACATCCAGCAGCGCATCTGCGCTGACGAGGATCGCCCCCAGCTCTTCGCCCGCGCCAGCCAAAACATCGCCGCAGCGGCGGCCCTGCTTCGACGACTCCCGGCACCGGAGACACCCGAGGAGCGTCAGGCGCATCGAGAGGTACGCGACCTGCTCGAGTGCGCCGCTGTTCAGCAGGCGGAGAGCTCCGCGTCCCGGCGACGCGGACAAAACGCCAGCGGGGCGGCCCCCACCACGCCGTCCGAAAGGCGTGGGGAGTCTGTCCACCAGCCTCACCAAGCCGCGCCCGCACGACGGACGGCGCCTCCCGCTGGGGGCAGAGCTCCATCCATCCACCGGCGCGTCGGTCCCATCCGCGACGCCCGTGACACCCTAGACGCACGGAGGCGCTCCCGCGCGGACAGGGAGGAAGGGGTGGACCGCGGCTACCACGTCCACCGTGGCGGCCGCTACGACAGCGAGGAAGACCGCAGCCCCAGCCCCGACCCGGCGGGGCCCCGGGCCTTCTCCGCACGCATCCTGAGCGCGCCATTTCCGCCGCGCTTCAGGCAGCCAACCAACGTGGCCAAATACTCCGGGAAGACGAACCCCGAGCTATGGCTCAGTGACTACCGGCTTGCATGTCAGGCCGGTGGGGCGGATGACGACCTGTTCATCATCCGCAACCTCCCACTCTTCCTAGCCGACTCAGCGCGAGCCTGGCTGGAGCATATCCTCTCGGGACGGATCCGCAGTTGGAACGACTTGAGGGACATTTTCGTAGGAAACTTCCAGGGCACATACATGCGCCCTGGCAATTCTTGGGACCTCCGGAGCTGTCGCCAGGAGTCGGGCGAATCCCTCTGAGACTACATCCGACGTTTCTCCAGGAAGCGCACCGAGCTCTCCAACATCGCAGACGCCGACGTCATAGGGGCGTTCTTGGCGGGAACTTCCTGCCGACCCCTCGTCCATGAGCTCAGACGCCGAGGCCCGCGGACCACTGAGGACCTCCTCAACATCGCCACCAGCTTCGCCTCAGGCGAGGAGGCCGTCGGAGCAATTTTTGACCGCTCCAAGGGTGAAAGCGAAGCGGAAGGAGGATGCCGACGAGGGCGCCTCCCTCCGTCCGCAGAAGAAGAAGAACAAGCAGCGGCGCGAGGCACCCCTCGTGGCGGCCGCTGAGCGCAAGCGGGGTCAGCCGCCCCCAGAGGGCACCCCCGGTTTCTTCGACAAGTTGCTCGAGGGACCGTGCCCGAACCACGAGTTCCCCGCGAAGCACGCCTACAAAGACTGCAACCTCATGAAAAGGTACTTTGCCGGCAACCCGATGAAGGGCGACCGCAGGCGGAAACTCGACGAGGAAAGGAAGGACGACGGAGGGAAAGAGGACGGATTCCCCAAGGTGGACGGCTGCTTCGTGATCTTCGGCGGCTCAGCGGCCTATGATTCCAGACGCCGCCGGAAGTTGGAGCGCCGCGAGGTCTACGCGGCCGAGCCTGCGACGCCGACCTTCCTCGACTGGTCGGGATCCGCCATCACGTTCGATCGGTCCGACCACCCGGGGCGTGTTCTGCAGCCAGGGCGTTACCCCCTCGTCGTGGACCCGATCGTCGGCACGACGCGCCTCACCAAGGTGCTCATGGATGGAGGCAGCGGCCTCAACATCCTCTACGCCGAGACCCTCGACGCCATGGGGATCGACCGCGCCCGCCTCCGCCCCAGCAAGGCCCCTTTCCACGGCATTGCGCCGGGGAAACAGGCAATGCCCCTCGGGCAGATCGACCTGCCCGTCACTTTCGGGACTCCGTCCAACTACAGGAAGGAGATCCTCACCTTTGAGGTGGTGGGCTTCCGTGGAACCTACCACGCCATCCTGGGGCGGCCGAGCTACGCGAAGTTCATGGCCATCCCCAACTACACCTACCTCAAGCTCAAGCTGCCGGAGCCAAACGGTGTCATCACTGTCGGCACGTCCTCCTCGACAAGGCGACAACGGTTTCTACACTAGGCATCAACCGATGGAGGCACGAAGGATCGCGCGCCGCGTCAAGACATTCGTCGTCATTGACCAGGAGCTCTACAAGCGGAGCCACACCGGCATCCTCCAGCGATGCATCCCGATCGAGCAAGGAAGGGCACTAATTCACGACATCCACGCAGGGGCCTGCGGCCACCACGCCGCGCCAAGAACCCTCGTCGGGAACGCTTTCCGGCAGGGTTTCTACTGGCCAACGGCGGTCGCCGACGCCACCCATGTGGTCCGCACCTGCGAAGGGTGCCAATTTTTCGCACGCAAAACTCACATGCCCGCACAAGCGCTCCAGACTATCCCCATCACATGGCCCTTTGCGGTCTGGGGACTGGACCTCGTCGGGCCCTTCAAGAAAGCGCCCGGGGGCTTCACCCACTTGCTTGTCGCCATCGACAACTTCTCTAAGTGGATCGAGGCACGACCCATCGCGCAGATCACATCTGAATAGGCGGCGTCATTTTTCACCGACATCGTCCATCGCTTTGGGGTCCCCAACTCTATCATCACGGACAACGGCACGCAATTTACCGGGAAAAAGTTCCTCCGGTTTTGCGACGACTACCACATCCGAGTGGACTGGTCGGCCGTGGCGCACCCCCGCACGAATGGGCAGGTTGAACGAGCCAACGGCATGATACTCCAGGGTCTCAAGCCACGGATCTTTGACCGCCTCAAAAAAGTTCGGCGGACGGTGGGTTGCGGAGCTCCCCGCGGTCCTATGGAGCTTGAGGACGACCCCCAGCAGGGCAACTGGCTTCACCCCGTTGTTCATGGTCTACGGATCCGAGGCAATCCTCCCCACGGACCTAGAGTACGGATCGCCGAGGGTCAGGGCGTACGACGAACAGGGAAACCAGACATCGCTCGAGGACGCGCAAGACCAACTCGACGAGGCACGCGATGTGGCCCTGTCACACTCAGCCAAGTACCAACAGGCCCTGCGACGACACCACAGTCGCAGGGTGCAAGGCCGAGCCTTCAACGTCGGGGACCTGGTACTCCGCCTCGTCCAGGACAACAGGGGTCGGCACAAGCTGACCCCTCCGTGGGAAGGTCCTTTTATCATCGCCCAAGTACTGCGTCCAGGCACGTACAAGCTGGCAACCCCTGACGGGCAGATCTTCAGCAACGCTTGGAACATAGAACAGCTAAGACGCTTCTACCCTTAAATTCTATTTCCAAGTTTAAACACACGCATCCTTGCAAATTTCTGGTTCACGGGGAAAAGCAGTTTTGAGCCGACCTTTTTTGAGTCTTGTTGCGGCTCAGGGATATCCGACCCTGACCCTGCCTCAGGGTTGCATATCCCTCGGGGGGCTATCAGGGGCTCTGGCCCAAGTCGCCCGAGGTCCTCCCAAAACAACTTTTCTCCGATCCGCCCCCCCCCCCCCCCTTCCTAGACGTTTGAGCATGAAAAGGGGAGAGTGCGCAAACGATGCCCAGGCAAGACTGATCGGACTGCGAGAAAGCCCACGCCCCAGCGGCTACGGTACTATCGCCCATCAGCGCTTACTGACGCATCCGACCCGTATTCTAACCTTTCCAGACCCAAAAGGACGAGGAAGGGGATCGGAACTGAACATTGATAAATTGCAAAAAACGGCCCTCGCGGCCATTACAAAAGCGAGTCCAAAAAACACCAACACATTTACATGGCCGGGTATCTGAACCCGACCCAGCTGGACCGTTCAGGGCTCCTCCAGTGGGACGGCCTCCTCCTCCAGCTGCACCGCCAAGGCATCCGCCGGGCCGAGCACCGATGCATCGATCTCGTCCAGCTCAGCCTCGGTGTACCCGGGGGCGTACCCTTCGCTCATCAATTCAAAATCAAGGCTGGTGTAATGGGACCCAAAGACCCCGAAAGCCCGCCTCACGCCGACGCGAAGCGCCTCACGAGCAATCTCGCGGGTCCGCCGGTACACCCCGAGGACACGAGCCGCCAGCGAGCTCGTCCCTTCAGCCTGGACCACGCCGAGGCCAGTGCAGACAACGTGGACCGCGTCCCGCAGGCTATCGTGCTCGGCGCGCTCCGCATCAAGAGCCCCCTTCAGCTGGACGACCTCGCCCGCAAGACCTGTGCGAAAAAACACGCCGGGTCAGAAGCCCCGCCAACACCGCAAAGGGAGAACGATGGGAAGAGCCTTACCCTCGGACTGCGCCTTCAACGCGGTCGCAGCGGTCTGAAGCTGACCAACCTCAGTCCCGAGGTTGGCCACCATCTTCTCGGCCTCGACCCTCCGGGTCACCTCAAGATCCCGGTCCTGCCAGGCCTGCTGTCGCTCCTGGCGGATACGCTCGACGGTCTTCCGAAAGGCCTCGCGCTCTTTCTTCACCGCCTCACGCTCTTTCTTCACCGCCTCGTGCTCCTCCTTCAGCCGAAGGAGCTCCGCGGCATTGAGATGGGCCTTGTCGACAACGGCCTTGAGGTCCGCGCGGGCAGAACGGGCCTCCTCGACGGCGGCCTGGAAACCGTCCTTCGCCGCCTGCTCGCGCCTCCGCACGTCATCGATGACCTGCTGAGCGGCGGCGACCTGCGCGGCCAGCTCCTTGGACCGCTGCTCCTCCGCGGAGAGATGCTCCTGCCCAAGCCGAAGGAGATTGGACTTCCCTCTCCTACACTCCTGGAGGGCCTGCAAAAACAACCCACAATCAACGATAGAACGACGGAGAAGAGAATGGTCACCGCAAGGAATGTCATACCTGGCCGACGGGAGCAATGACGCTGTCCAGAGCTGCACGAGCGCTGTCGAGCGCATCCTGCATGGCCCGCCACTTCTCCCGCTCCTCGGCGTCACCCAGCGAGGGCAGGGGCCCCGGCTCCGCGGTCCCCGACGCCGCTGCAAGGGCGGGCACGGCCACCGCGGTTTCCGCTGGCCACGACGATGGCTCCATCGCATGCACCGCCGTCCCTGCCAAGGTCGCCGCGGTCTCCGCCGCAACCACCGGGGCGAGCGCCTCTCCCCCCGCCACGCCCGCCGGGGCAGGCACCTCCGCCTCTGTCGCCGCCGTCGCCCCCGCCGCGACGTCCCGGTCGGATACGTGTGTTGCCACCGCCGATGCCTCCGCTGCAACCGTCGGGGCATCCGTCCTCGCCTCCTCCGCCGCCGTACCCGCCGCAGCCGCAGGGGCGGACTCCTCCGTTCCGGTCGCCACCGCCGGAGCGGCGCGCTCCTCCTCCCCCTCATCATCGAGGTTTATTACCCCCCCGATCCGAGGGCCTACGGGGACGATCCCCCGCTCCGCGGGACCCGCCGTCGTGGGAACCACCCCGACGGCAACCTCCGCGGACTCCCCGCTGGCGTCACCTCTCGCCGCCGACGGGGCCGCGGTCCGCCCCACGGAGGTGGACGGCGCCCGCAGCGTTTTCTTCGCCGCCACCGGCGGAGCACGGGTCGGGGAAGGAACGCTGCAGGGCGACAAGTGACGTCAACAAAAGCGACTTGATAGAGGAAAGGGAAACAGGCGGACAAGGACTTTTCAACTTACCTTCTGCGGGCGCTAGGCCGGCGGGCGCGCTTCGCCTTAGAGCCCGAGGCCGACCCTGGGGCATCTGGCAACGGCCGCTTGCCGCTGCCGCTCTGCTCCCGGGTCAGGGGCAGAGGGGCGGGGGTCGGCCCCCTCGACTCCTGGGGCGCGCCCCGCGCCGACCCGCGAGGCGCGGCCTTGGAGCCCTGTGGGGTCGGACTCCGGGCGGACGGAGCAGGGGTCGGCCCTCCCGACTCCTGGGGCGCACTCCGGGACGACCCTTGAGGCGCGCCCTCGGGGCCTGCAGGGGTCGGGTCCCGGGTGGACGGGCCGCTCGAGCTGTCCCCAGCGGCCGCCTTGGAGCGCCGCTCCCGGATAACTAACGCGCCCGGCTGAGGGACCGGGACGCGCTCCTCCTCTTCCTCCTCATCGTCGTCATCATCATCGTCATCATCGTCGTCGTCATCATCCGAGAGGACCGGACCCTTCTGCCGCCGCTGGAACTCCTTGGCGAGCCTTTTCTGCTTCTTCGCCTCCTTCTCGTCCTTGCGTTTCTTCTGCTTCTCAGCAAAGAGGCGATTCCGCAGCCGCTGCTCCGCGTCCTCAGGGACGGGCGGGCGCGCGCCGACGATGTTCGTCAGTTGGCCCTGCAAGCGCAAGGCTCTGCGTTGGAATGACGAGTCAAGGGACGCGAGGAGAAGCAATGGGCGCACGAAACACTTACCAGATCAACAAAGCCCCTGTCCGGCCGCATCGGAGGGTGGCCGGGCACTGGGAAGACGACATCCTTGTCCTCCAGCGCCTCCCGGACGCGCTGGCGAATCTCGGAGGTCGGGAGCACGCCCGTCGCAAGGACGGTCCCCGCGTTTGGAGCGTCAGGAACCATCTCGGCGAGCGGGCGGACGCGAAGCATCAGCGGCGCCACCCTCCGAGAGTGGTACGCCCCGATGACGCTGGCTCCGGTGAGCCCCTTCGTCTTCAGGTACTCGATGGCGCGGAGAAGGCTGGAGATTCGCTTTTTCTCCTTCTCCACTGGGCCGTACGCCCACACCTTCGGCGCTGCCTCGAAGACGCGGCCGGTGAACTCCGGCAAGGGGGATCCGGAGTAGTTCTTCACGTACAACCACTGCTGATGCCACCCCTTGTGGGACGCCGCAGTCTTCATCGCCATATATTCCCTGGCACGGGACTGGCGAAGATGGATCCTGGCGCATCCAATCGCCACCGGGGTCGCCCGCGGCTGGCCGCTCCGCTTCTCGGCCTTCTGGTACAGACTCACTGTGAAAAAATACTTCCACAGCGAGAAATTGGGCTCGATGCCCAGGAATCCTTCGCACAACGCGACGAATGCCGCGATGTGCTGGATCCCGTTGGGGTTGAGGTGCTGCAGCTCCAGCCCGTAGTAGTGCAGCAGCCCGCGGAAGAAGAGGCTCGGCGGCGCCGCGAACCCCCGCTCGTGGAAGTGGGCGAACGAGACGATGTACCCGTTGGGCGGGGCCGGCGCCTCCTCCGAGTCGGGGAACAGCCACTCATATCGCTCGGTCCTGTTGCAAAGGAGGCCCTTCTTCACGAGGCCCTCAGCACGCGAGGTCCCGAAGCTGGAACGCTCCCAGGTCGCCATTGCGCGATGGGGGAAAGCTTGCCGGTGGAAGGGGAAGAAGGCCGGAGCGCTGGGGAAGAAGAAGGCAAACGGCCGGCGCAGCAAACCAAAAGGCAAAGAGGAAGGCGAAAGGCTCAGCACAAGGTGGGGCGGAACCGGCGAGGCGGCCCCCCGTCTTATAGGGCGACGCGTGGAGCGGAACGGACGCGCCCGTCGCAGTTAATGCGGCGTCAGGTACACCTCATCACGCCCGTTCCCCTCCTTTTTCGGAAGACGTGCGCACGACTCTGCAGGAAACGCCTCCTCCCCCTCGCTTCGCGGGTCGACACCCACTGCCACTTCGTCTTCCGTGCGCATGACTCTGCGGGAAACATTTACGCCCTCTCGTTCCGCGGGTCGGCGCCTACCGCCGCTTTGTCTTCCGAGAAGTACGCGCGCACGATCCCCTTCGCGTTCGGCCCAAGGCGCGACGGAAAGGTAAGAAGGGATACAGGACTGAAAACGTCCCTACGGCCCGTTACGGTCCAGGGGTTCGAAGGCTGGCCCACAGTGGGTTCAACAGCCACCCCAGGATAACCCTGAGCGAGGGGTGAGAAGGGACGGGTCCGCTAGCGGCCATCACCCGGGCACCCGACTGCTCAGGGCGTCCCGACCTCGCATTCGAGTCCGGCCGGCATCAAAGTTCATGGCTTTTCTACGACGAAAGGCAACGAGCCACCGGGTCCCATCGAACGGGCTCGGGAACTATATGAACTGGACGACCGGAATCTGGGGTACGCCACCAGCTTGGCCCAGGCCGGACCCCCCCGAACGGGGACCGGGACCCCACTCGAATTGACCCGATTGCAGCTCAAACGAGCACCGCGGTTCGTCCAACAAGGATAACGCGGCACGGCTCACCCCCTCCGTCCCAACGAACGGACGCTTGAGGGGTAACGTACAAAAGTCGATCCGGCCTCCCGACCGGTCTCCTGCAACGAGCGGGGGCTCGGGGGCTAGATTCGCAACCGGTGACCACGCGGGTGGTCGCAACATGAGGGCTCCATACGGAGGGAGACTCCCGGAACGGCAAGATTCCCCTCATGTCGAAACAATCACCAAGAAGCCTACACGGCGGGCAAGGGCTCCCAACGAACAACGGTAACAACCTCTGGAGGAGTGTCCCCGCTCCACCACAGGCTCGGGGGCTACTGTCAGGGGGAAAAGTAAACGGTCATCTAATGACTGTTTAGGGAACAATTATGGAGGCCCGGACTGACCCGCGGCAACGGCGACCATCGTCAGCCCAACACAAGGAGGCGGCGCTCCGCTTCGCCCGACCCCTCGCCACGAGGGTCCACCTCGCCCGACCCCTCGCCACGAGGGTCCACCTCGCCCGACCCCTCGCCACGAGGGTCCGCCTCGCCCGACCCCTTGCCGCAAGGATCCGCCTCGCCCGACCCAGGATCCTAGGGTCGGGCTCACGTGGGCCCGCCGGACGGAAATCAGACTCGGGCGCAGCCTTGCCTTAAATGCTCCGCGGCTCGGGCGTGCGGAAAGGCGTCCGCGCTGCTGACGTGACCCGTCACACCTACCCGCCCACGACCGCGCCGCGCGCGGTACAGCGGCTCAGTCCTCTCTGATTCGCTGTCAGGCCATCATGACCCACGTCGCCTGGCACAGGAGCACACCTGACCGTCCGCGCTCCGCCTACCCGTCCTCACACCCCGCGATTCCGGCGACAGGGACAGGGCGTCCGCGCCGCTTACGCCGCCTGCAGCATAACAGGGACAGTCGTGGCAGCAGTCAGCCCCGACGGGACGGAAGCCACCGCCATCATCACGCACGCCCGCCGTAACCGGCTCCCGAGGAGAACGGCGACCAGATCAGCGCAGGCCGCCCGGTGAAGCAAGGAGACGGAAGACGGCCGCGGCGCCCGGGAGGCACGAATCTTCTTCTTGAACTCCGTGTTTCCTCTCCCCCTCCGTTCTTTCTCTCTCGGTGTACCCCACGCACGTCTCGCATATGCCTGGTCGACTCCCTGGAGCTATAAAGGGAAGGCCAGGCCCAGGAGACGGGGGAGGATTTTTTCAGACTCTCACACGCTCACACTCACGCTTAGGCTTTCTTCTTCCCGGCAAAGAAGAACACGCCCGCTCCATTAGAACCCCGTTACACACCTTAGGGACTTGGGACCGGTTCCCTCTCTCGCCCTACTGTAACCCCTATTACAGAACCCGCGTGGGTAACACGAGCAGCTCCCCATACTGGACGTAGGGCTTCTTCACGCCCGAACCAGTCTAAATCCCGTGTCACCCGCGCAACCATCTGAGGCCGTACGCGCATAAAAGAAATTTACTAGTCTAAGTCTTGATCACCAATCTTGACAACGACAGCTATCATGCCACACTCCTACTTGAGACCCCTTATGCCATGGTATAGCAAGAGGGAAGAGGACACCTCTATTTATAGATGCTCATGGATGTTGTGGTGTTACCGTGTGGCAACTTCCACACTCTTTCTTACAAAATATCTATCTCTAGAATTTTTCTTATCTTTATCTAACTATGCAAAATATCTAATTCTTGAGAATTCTACCCTTACCATGAAGCATGATAACTCCTCACTCTTATTATTTATAAATTATTTTAGAACCTTGTCAAGTATGCATTACTTATTGTCAACAGCTTAGAAGACAATCTCGTGCCTTCATAGCAACACAACCGCCCGCATAGCAACACAACCACTGGAGAGCACTCCATCGCTGGACAGAGAGAAACGGCGTTTTTACACAAAATCAGCTGAGCACAAGCAGTTACCTGGCACAGATCTTGTCGAAGAAATAGGCAACAAAACCTGCAGAAGGAGAAGAGAACAAGCATGATTCAACTGTCAATACTCATGGTGTTGCGTTTTCAAGCCAAGCCCTGACGAGCGAGATGATCAACATTGCGCATGGCATACTCTTGAACTCTGCCATGTCGCGGTCGGCGGAGTAGTGCCTGGCAATGAAGCCGACGAGGATGGGGCGGCCGCTCCTGTCGACGCCGCCCATCCAGGCCTTGTCCTGCGCGAGCTCCCTCCGCACCCGCTCCTCCGGCACGAAGCCGTCGGGCGCCACCTCCCTCCGCCACTTGAGGTACTTGAGCAGCATGGCGGCGGCCTTGTCAACGTTGTGATCGCGCGCGCGCAGGAACATCCGCAGCGTCAGGTTGTCCACCTCCTGCATGCGTATACATGTTCGCGCGTGGTGAGATGCTGCCAGATTCACTTCAGTGAAAATGACTGCTAGTAGCTTCTGAATGTGATTAGTGAATGTTTGGGCAGTAATTTCTGGCAGTAAAAAAACTGCATCTTGATCAGGTCATCAGACCAGCAGAGAGATCGATGTGGATCGGTGATCCCGTTGGCCAACAACTACTGTGATCCCGTGTGCTGCATCTTTGGTAACGAGCACACGGGATCACACGGTATTACAGCTACAGTTGCAAAAACTACAGAGCACACCCACACTGCATTTCCTGGTAACGAGATCTACAAAGAGACGCTGAAAATGATCTCTGGTCTTTCTTTACTTGCCATATCAACGCAGTCTCCAACATACACATGTCTGGCTGGCCGTTCAACTTTGCAGTTTAATATGAACGTGATGTGAAGTTAAAAGATTCTCATCACTGTATCCAAGGATTATTTAAAAAAAAATCTAAGCTCACCAGTCTATGACAGTGAGCAAAAGAGAAGGAAGTTCAGTGCCCAGTATGTAATTGACATGCGTCAAGACAGAACAGGCAGGCTAAGGCACTAGAGACTGACGCGCACGAGCAAGGTGAGGCTGGGATTGCGCAGGACGGCGACGCAGCAGCAGCAAGCAAGCGGAGAGGCGGCCGGGCTGCTGCTGCTGCTGCCAGCTTGGAGCACGCCGGTTGTTCAGCAGAGGAATCAAAGACGAAGCTAGAGCATTGAAATCGAGACGAGCTGAGCTCGTGGTCACTGACCTTGGCGCGGGGGTCCTGCGCCTGGACGGCGGCCCTGAGCTCGGCGACCTTGAGCCACTCACCTTCCCCCGCCGCGCCGCCTCCAGCGCTCGCCATGTACGTCTCCCTCCTCGCCCGGCCTCCTCGACCTAGTAGCTAGGAGCAGCGAGAGCCAGCGACGCCGCCGCGCCGCGGACGAGAGGACGACGAGGACCCGAGCTCGAGGAGGGGGGAGGAATGACGACGACGCGGGGGCCGCGCGCGGCTAGCTAGCTCTCGGCAGGAAGGGGATCGAGCGAGCAGCTTGTGGACGAGAACGATGGGGCTGGAGCTAGAGCGACCGGCTCGATTGGGACCCTGCTGGTACTGTACGTACTAGTCTGCTGCGTTGCGTTGCTTGTTATCTCGCGCGCGTTTTCCTGATTTCTTCGTCGTGCCCTTCTCGGTCAAGATGGATGATGGTGACGCGATGTACTGTCCGAGGGAGGACGACGAGACGAACACATGCGGTCCTGATGCCGCTGAGGCGCCCGTGCCGTGTCGCCCTCTCATTCATTGTTGGCATGGGCTGGCAGCACTCGCGCCACAGGCCACAACGTACGTAGTTCCATGTTCTCGGGCAGCGATCATCCGTTGATCATTGGGCGCTCGCAGGTCGCCTGTCTGGCGATGGGGACACGGCGCCTTTCCGGGTGTCCAGCTCGACCAGTTTTGCAAGGTGCGTGGTCGCGAGCCGGCGACGCCGAGAAAGTCCGGCCATAATATATGCGTTGCCATTGAGGGGTCAGCTAGGGGCAGTAAAAGATCATAGTCCTAATATTTTCTTCAAATCTAATTTAATTTTTAACTTTTAGTTTAAAATTATATAAGGTTAGAGTTCGAAATTTTTAGAGCCAGATCCTTAAATTATTAGGTTAAAATTTAAAATCCTTTACCACATCAATCGATGGCCGGCGACTATCAGCAGCACGTGCGTGGTGCGCGCCCGTGTCAGCTCGCCGATCTGTGGCCGAGACGGCGGACTCGCTACTGATGGAGTAACGACGAGGCGCCGCTGTCTATTTTTTTTTCCCTTTTGACGGGGTGACGGGACGGCAGTGCCGTAAGCCCGTAATGCACAGAAGCCCAGTCGTCGTTAGGGCCCATATCGACACCGATGTAGTAAGGAAATTTCTTTCTCGTAAAGGCCCCAGTACAGTAACGGGGCAGGCCGTACGTCCCGCAGGCCCAACATATTGACATATATCATGATCCATCTCGATCGTCTTTCGGCCCGTCCGGAGAGGCCCACCTAGTCTGCACGACTGCCCCTCTCTCTCTCTCTCTCTCTCTCACCTGAGGCAGCCAACGAAGGAAACAGCCAATGCAAACAGGTAGCGGTGAAGACATGGCACGGGAACACGCTCAGCCGACGAAGCTGAGTCGTTGCTGCAGGCTGCAGCCAGGAGTTTGGAACGGAACAGGTCCCGTTTGTTCTCTTCCTCCGTTCCTAATCCTCCGCGTCGACCCATCGGCGGCGGCGCAATCTTTATTGTACTAATCAGCAATGGCCGCGCCGTGTCGGCGCTTTAGAGTGGGGTCTCCCTCCGGCCGGATCGACGACGCGTCCCGAGCGAGGCCGCGTCCGCCCACCGCTGCCAGACCGCCGCGCTGGCCATCACGTGGTGACCGCGCGTGCTAGATCACCCGGATCCCCGGACGCGTCCGTCCGTCCCCACCGCCGCCCGTACCGACGCGGCGCTGCCGACGCTCCCGCTCGCCTCCGCGTTTGGTGTGCGGCGCGGCCGGGCGTCGGATGGATTGGCGGCGCTCTGCCCGTTCGGTGTCCCTGTAAAATCACCTCCATCTTCAACCTCTCGCTGGAATGCCGGACATCACATTCCGACATCCTCACATCCCCCTAGCGCCTTGCAGTTGACTCGCCGCCGGCCGCCCGAACCTGACGGTGGCGGATGAACTTTGTCGTCATCCTCAACTGAAGCAGTTGACCGAGGAAAAATATTGTTCTTCCCTCTCTCTGAGTACATCCTCTGCTCTGAGAAGAGAGTTGGGCACGAGCCAACTACGGCCTTCTGTCCATACGCCACCGACGGTGGCTGCGAAGTGCAGGGCATGTCGTTGTCTGCCGCGACGACCAAACCCTACCAACGTTCGCCGGAAAGTCAAAGCTAGATCCAAGCATGTGGAAACCGGAGAAGCACATGCGCAAGTTCAGTTCGATTGCTTTTGCGCTCCTGCCATGGGCGGCTCTCCGGTCCTGTCACCAGAAGAGAGCTCGTTGATTCCCTCCTCATCAGGCAGACAAGCAGCGATCCTGCTCGAACGAGAAGATCCAATCCAAGAATCGCAAGCGAAGCGGTTCCCGGCACTGCGCGCGCAGCTTTTAACTTGTTTTCCTTGGGACAACTCGGAGCAACCAACACGAAGGCGACATTTCCCTCTGAACCAGGGAATCCGATGATCGCATAGGTATGCTGTTGAAGAACAGGAGGCGCAGTACAATTTTCTGGTAAGTTGGGTCCCGATCGGATCTTTGCTTAGAAATAATTGAACCCTACTGATAAACGTGTACCAAACCCCTGCCCCCTCCAGATAGTACCAGTAGCTCGCTAATCTCTTTCCCCTCAAACCCGCTATGCCATCAACAAGCACTAGTCTTTTCTGGTTTTCCTTTTCCTTCTTTTCTTTTTAAAAAAATTCTTTGGTTCAAAACAAAAGAAGGAAAGCATTACACCAGATGCGTTGGCTGCAATATTTATCTCACAAAAACCCCTCATGAGACATGAGCCCATGACAGCGAATGATCATGGATGGCCCATGTGCAAAGGAACAATCCCAATCAGCACAATTTATAAAATGGAAAAAATGATTGCTAGTGGCAGGGAAAAAGAAGAAAAAGAACAGGACTGCAGAGGCAGAATATTAAACACCATGACAGACATGCAAGGTGCTATCGGTAACAGGTTAAAGAAGTGAAGAAACCAAGGTTTGACGTTCTATTAAGGTACAAGACAAGTGAGAGGTCCAGTCCAAGTTTGGTGAAAGGAAAAGGAAAGAAACCTGACATCTGATGCGGAGGTAAACCCCTCACCAAACATCCATTCAGGGAGCACAATTACATTAGTCTAATTAGTTATTAGAGGGGTTGGAGCAGGACTACAGCTCATCATTGGTGTGAGGAGAAAGGTTAGGAAAGCAGGAGGAAAAGGGGGAGATGCATTAGCATATAGGAGTAGCAAAAGAAAGAAGAATCAGCCGCGGACAGCCTTCCAACCCTCCTTTCCCAGTCATCCCTTTCTTCCTTCCAAGTAAGGAGAGAACATGACCTCTATTTCTTCCTGAAGCTGGGTGTGTGTTGGAGGAAGGAGGAAGGAAGCCTAGGAAAGCCACCGCTCACCTTCTCCCTCGCTCCCCACCAAACGCTTGCTTGGTAGGAGAAAAATTGGCGGAAAAGCTTCCCCTTGGCTGGGATCTCTTCTTTAATTACCCCTGGGGGTTGGCTGGCTCATAAGAGCGGACAGGGAGAGGGTCGCGACTCGCGAGAGGAGAGTACAGACACATACAACGGGTGCTCGCTGGGGAAGGGGCTTGTGGCCTTGTGGGGAGGATCGAGAAGAAGATGAGGCGGTGGGCCTTGGCCATAGCCATTCTTGCTGCAGTGCTCTTCCTTGGAGCTGAGGCACAGGCGGTGCAGCAGGGCCACCAGACAGAGAGGATCTCAGGTTGTAGAACTCGAGCTGCTTGTCTTACTTAACACATCTGCTAGTAATTTGGTAAAGCAAGAATTTTGGCATCTGTTAGTATGTCAGTTTGATCTGTCAGGCCTCTGATCCTGAATTCTTACGAGTTCGATCCGCATCCGAATTCTTATCATTTGGCTCTAGGTTCATGGGTATCTGATATTTGATCCAGTTCTGGCTTAATTTAGTTAAAAATCACATTTTTTGTCATCCACTACCACTCACAATCAGGTCTTTTGGTTTTTTTTGCCTGACTGACTAGTGCAGCCTGTATTGTCTGTCTGCTGTGGAAAATGTACAATTCGGTGTGAAGCTTATTTCCTATAGCCTACCTCTTTCAGTGGCCGTCTCTTGGTAGTTCCTCAAGCTTAGACAAACAGGATAATACACTTGTAATCCTTGAACTCGCTTTCTTCTCTTCTTAAATGCATCGGCAGAGCTCCTGCCTAGTTTTCAAAAAAAAAAATGGAGCAGTCAATGGCACATGATGAAAATCATGATTCATTCAGTTTTGCATAGCTGCAAAATTCACTTTAGACCTATATGATCCTGTCATATACCTTGCTTAGGATCAATGTGTTATATGATCCTGTCATCCCTAGCATGGTACTAAAACCAAGTATATATTCTTTTCCCCCACTTCTGTGCAAGTCCTAATTCTGTGGCCAATAAAAATGCAGGAAGTGCTGGTGATGTGTTAGAAGATAACCCTGTTGGGAGGCTGAAGGTCTATGTCTATGATCTCCCCAGCAAATACAATAAGAAACTGCTGAAAAAGGATCCCAGGTGCTTGAACCACATGTTTGCTGCTGAGATCTTTATGCACCGGTTCCTGTTGTCAAGCGCTGTTCGAACTTTCAATCCTGAGGAAGCAGATTGGTTCTACACGCCTGTATACACAACATGCGATCTGACTCCTTCGGGTCTTCCTTTGCCGTTCAAGTCTCCTCGAATGATGCGCAGCGCAATTGAGCTGATTGCCACAAACTGGCCTTACTGGAATAGATCAGAGGGTGCAGACCATTTCTTTGTCACACCACATGACTTTGGTGCTTGCTTCCACTATCAGGTACTGTACAATCACTAGTACATTAAGTAGCTGTCGCATGCATTTATTTATTCTTGTACTAATGAAGATTAGATGTAAAGCAAAAATAATTTAGTACAAAATTCCAGCGTTTGGAACAACTGGGACATATCTAATTGCAGCACAGAACATGGGGGCAATGGGATATCAAGATGCTTATTCTTGTTAATGAACTAATCTTGACTAAATGAATTCAGGCTCCATATGTTCTTTTGTCCCTTGTGAAAGAAACATGTCCCAGATAGTGAATTTCTATACGATGTCATGTTAATATTCAGATTCATGGTAAACTAACCACCTAATAGAAATAACCACTTGCCATACTTCTGATTGACACATTCTGTTACTGGCTATTTCATTGCCTTGATCTTTCTGTAACAAGCATACCTCCGTTGTTTCAGGAAGAGAAAGCAATCGGACGGGGAATCCTTCCCTTGCTTCAGCGTGCTACACTGGTTCAGACATTTGGACAGAAGAACCATGTCTGCCTGAAGGATGGATCCATCACAATCCCACCGTTTGCACCTCCCCAGAAAATGCAGGCTCACCTTATCCCCTCAGACACGCCTCGATCCATCTTCGTGTACTTCCGTGGTCTGTTCTATGACACTAGCAATGATCCCGAGGGTGGTTACTACGCAAGGTAAATCATCTCCATGTCTACAAGCGATAGTCAACACCTATATCCGCTTCTTGTTCTTCTTCCCTCCCATTGCATCCTGGGTCTGACCTCTGATAATTATGCATTTTCTTTACAGAGGTGCTCGTGCGTCTGTCTGGGAGAACTTCAAGAACAACCCACTCTTTGACATCTCGACCGATCACCCGCCAACCTACTATGAAGACATGCAGCGCTCCGTGTTCTGCCTATGCCCATTGGGCTGGGCACCGTGGAGTCCCAGGCTAGTGGAAGCCGTGGTCTTTGGCTGCATCCCGGTGATCATCGCAGATGACATTGTCCTGCCCTTCGCGGACGCCATCCCTTGGGAGGAGATCGGTGTGTTCGTCGCCGAGGAGGATGTCCCAAAGCTGGACAGCATCCTGACGTCCATTCCCACAGATGTTATACTGAGGAAGCAAAGACTTCTCGCCAATCCGTCCATGAAGCAGGCCATGCTGTTCCCTCAGCCTGCTCAGGCGGGAGATGCATTCCACCAAATCCTGAACGGGCTCGCGCGCAAGCTCCCGCACGGTGACAACGTCTTCCTCAAGCCCGGGGAGAGGGTCCTGAACTGGACCGCTGGACCACCGGGCGACCTGAAGCCTTGGTAGCATCTGGCATATTACTAGAACTTTTTGGAAAAGGAAGGTTGGGAACATGATGATATACGTGCGCCTTTGATATTACCTATAGCTGAATTACCAGTGCTGACCACAAGCCAAATGTACATTTTTGTATGTTCTTTACCTCTAGCTGTTATACTATATATCTTCATTTCTTCTTCTTCTTTTTCCCCAATTTTATTAGGTGATGAGAATGTCAGCCTCGCCGATCATATGTGGATATCATAATCCAAAATTACAAGATTTTACTCATGCTGAATGCTTGATCTCATCTTATTATACTCAATGGCAACTGCCATCAATCCCCTTGTCCATCTTTTTCGTGCTGCACGCATGACCTGGCTGATTTTGGTTTTCCATTTTTATTTGTCTCTAAACAAGTTCGGTTATAAAGGTGAATTTGCTGTCTGAAGCAAGACCATGGAGGAGCAGGTGCGATTTGCGGATCACACTGATCAAGCAGAGCATGTCGCTGTGGTCTTTATCTGAATGTTGCTGACTTCTCAAGGAAAACGTTCCGGCAAGTTGTGATGTGACTACAGTAACCTAGAGAAAGATTGGTGGTTGCTACTGTAAACAGGAGGCTAGCTAGGACTCGATGGATTAGAAATGGAGTCCGCATCAGCGCTGTTGTTTTCGTCCATGAGGTCATCAGCTATTATCAATCGCACAAATTCTTAAAATATTTGTGAATTATGAATCAAAACATGCACATAGTTTGACTAACTGTTGGTCCTAGCTGTTCGTATACTTAAAAATAGTTTGACAATGTCAATCCTAACACGTCCTATAGAAAAGATGGAGGAAAAAAAAGGAGCGAGCTGTATGGTCACCCTTCACCTGCATTTGATTGAGAGATGTCGACGAACACAAAGATAAACAATTACAATTATCATCGAGAAATCTCCAAACTAGGTTGTCTATTCAGTTCAGGGCCGTGTTCGTACGTGCCACCTATTTCGAACTTGTTTTCCAGGTGCAAATAGTACTCCGCGACAAAAGAAAGCCGGCGAGGCGTGAATGTGAATGGTCAGTGGGGTCAACGAAGGGGAGGGAGGATTCTCGTGTCCCGCCGTGCGGTGCGGTGCGCGGCCTAACCCTAAAACTAGTTGAAGAAGACGACGAGGGAGAGGCACCTAGCGTAACCACCGGCTCTTATCCCCCAGCAGCTGCTGCTGCTGCCCCCCACCGACAGCCTCTCTTAATGGCGCGACCTGCGAGTAGTTGGCGCCAAAGAAAAAGAAGAGAGGAAAAGAGACGCAGCAGCGGGCCGTTAACAAGGCTGGATGGGCCGTTAACAAGGATGGATTGTTAATTTATCGTAGCTATCTTGATGTGACGGGAATGTCATCTACCATTGAAAGTACGACTTCTTCACCGCAAATCAAATCTAAAATATAAAATACTACTTTCTTGTAAGCACTGTACTACGAACCCTTTCGCGTTAGGCTGGATTGGTTGGTTAGATTAGATAAGCACCCCCGCGTCTCCCGCGGCCTGCCTGTGATTGATTGATCGCTCGGTTTCATCAGCTGCCAGACCTGACTGCTGACTGCTGACGCACTCACCCGCAGCAGAGCCATTACAGAATAATACAACTCCTGTTTTGTTAAAACAAAAACTTGATGCCATGGTTAATGAAGCGGTAGCAGTGATGTGGTACCGGTGCAGCTCTACTACCCTGGAACTTTGAAATTCATCCAGGACACGGAGCAACATGGGAATGCAAATTCAGGATCGCAAATCTAGTCTTTCGAGAGAAAAAGGTCGCAATTCTAGCAGCGGCTCGTTAGTAGTGACGGCGATTGCAAATCGATATCACTTCTGGTAGGGCACACGAGCTTCATCAGGCCATCACACCAATCGGACAGCTCTATAAAAAATCTCGCAGCTTTCTTGAATATTTCATGAACTCCATTCTCTCTCTCGCCCATACTAATGATCCTTCTAAACAGTGTCAGTCTATAAAAGTAGGATTTGGATGCGCATGTGCACGCTAATTTACGGCTGACCGTACGAACCGTACGATCAATTTCGGACAGGTAGTTAAACTACCGTCCGTTCACGTGTCTCTTTTTATCTTTCTGCTTTGATAAAAAATATATACAGAAAAATTTACATACAAACATTTATATACACAAAGTTTGATCAAATCGTAAAGATAAAAAATTATAGAAAGAGAAAATTATATAAAAGGCCAGAAATAAAAATCACAAAAAAAATAGGAAAAAAGTTTGGAAAATTTTTTGAGACAAACTTTCAATGAAACTTCAAAAAATCTTGAACAAAATTTTAGGAGAAAAAAATTGAAAAATAAATTTAAGAAAAAATTTCGGGAACAAAAATGAAGAAGCAAAAAATTTGAAAGAAAAACTTAAGATCAAACTTGGGAGATAAAATTTTTCAAAATAAATTTTATAAAATAAAAAACTTTTAAAAAACAAAAAGATCAGAAGCAACAAATTTGGAGGCAAAATTTAATATGTAGTTTGGAAGAAAAATTTGGGGAACAAACATTTATATGCATACGCTGGCGAGGGGAAAACCTGGCACCCACCACCTCCTGTCCACCGACAGCTCATCGCTGACGGCGACACCCCGCAACCGCAGTGAAGCCAAGCCAAGCCACCATCACCGCCTCGCCTCCTGTCGCCTCCTCCCACTCCTCTAGTCCTCTCCCCTGCCTGCCACCCCTTTTGACTCCTCACCCTCACTCTCCTCCACCTCGCTGCCAAGCAATCACTCCCACTAGCTTTCCCCACCGCCGCCTGGCTGCCTCCCCTGGTCCGCTCCGGTTCTCGATCTCTCCCCGTTCCTCCTCCTGACCGAGCCGCCGGGCGTGGACACAAAGGCGGCGGCGGCGGCGCTGCGGGTGGCGGACGGCTAAATGGGGACGGGGGGCTCGCGGGCGCCGGCCCTGGCGCTCGCCTTGCTTCTCGCCTGCGCCCACGTCGCCCTCGTCGCGGCGCAGGACACCGAGCGCATCGAAGGTACGCGGCGCGGGACTGCTCCCTTTCCCCTCTCTAATCTCTATCTGTTCCTTCCGTCTGGCCTGCTGCGGAAATTGTGGAGGTGAGCGGGCGGGTAGTTGGCGAGATCTGCGGTTATATCAGCTCTTAGCACGGGCGGCCGTTACGCTTTCCTTTTTTTTTTTTTGATTCCATGATGATTCAGCGAACTAGCTCCTGCACTCAGTTCACTGCTCAGCTTACACAGTGAAATTCCATCCCGGCGATGAACACTACAACATCTTGAGATCAACATATTACATTTTGATTATACTTTGGGCTGCGTGCTCCGCAATAGATTATGATCCTCAACTTGCCTATGCTGACCGGCTGAGCATAAGTGAAGCTCGATTCTTTTTCTAAGTATGGCCAAGCTAGATACACTGTCCAGTAGCAAACTTTTGTAGCAGCTAGTCTGGCATCGTGAGTTACCAGATAACAAGGGAATACACCTCAGGTCCTAGAAATTAGCAAACTTGCCGATCCTTTTGGATTGGAGTCCACTAATTACTCACATTGAATTACTGAACTCTTGATACAACAACCAGGGATTCTCAAAACCCTTGCTTTATGTGATATTTTAGCTACATCTTACTAAAACAATTATGTTGCTGGTTAGCACAGTGCGCATTATGCTTTGGCGGTGTCTCATCAAAATCCGTAGCTTGCATGCTGTGGCTACTAGTTAGTGTAGCTTGGAATGCTATTTGCTGGGACAGAAGAATGGCATTTGAATGCCTGTTTGAATCCATTGAATTAGGATTGTGGTATTACAGTACATAATTCTCACATTTTCTTTGCGGTTGCTATCAAATTTCAGGAAGTGCTGGTGATGTGCTAGAAGATGATCCTGTCGGGAGGCTCAAGGTGTATGTGTATGAGTTGCCCACCAAGTACAACAAAAAGATGGTGGCCAAGGATTCTAGATGCCTCAGCCACATGTTTGCTGCAGAGATCTTCATGCACCGGTTCCTATTGTCTAGCGCAATCCGGACTTTAAATCCAGAAGAAGCTGATTGGTTCTATACTCCAGTATACACGACATGTGACCTTACCCCATGGGGTCATCCCTTGCCCTTCAAGTCTCCAAGGATAATGAGAAGCGCAATTCAGTTCATTTCCAAGCGCTGGCCATACTGGAACAGGACAGAGGGAGCAGATCATTTCTTTGTTGTCCCACATGACTTTGGTGCATGCTTCCATTACCAGGTGAGTTGTGGGGCCATAAACCATGAATCCTCATATGTTTTACCAATGCAACATGGAATGAACCTAGTCTGGAAACTCATAAAATGGAATCCCAGGCCACTCGTTTCCCCCTACGCAATATTTTATCATTCTATTCGTGTTTACTTCTAGGATCATTCATCTAATGTGCATTCAAATATTCCCATTGTTCAGGAAGAGAAGGCTATTGAGCGAGGAGTCCTTCCATTGCTTCGCCGTGCGACACTGGTCCAGACTTTTGGGCAGAAAGATCATGTCTGCCTAAAGGAAGGCTCCATCACCATCCCACCATATGCTCCTCCTCAGAAGATGAAAACTCACCTTGTTCCCCCAGAGACCCCTCGTTCAATCTTTGTCTATTTCCGTGGTTTATTCTATGATACTGCAAATGATCCTGAGGGTGGTTACTATGCAAGGTAAGCATCTAAATTATGTACCTGACAAGGAGTCTTATGAATTATTGAATCAAACGTCTTGACACACCTACCATGTGCCACACAGGGGCGCCCGTGCATCAGTGTGGGAGAACTTCAAGAACAACCCGCTGTTCGACATCTCGACAGACCACCCACCAACTTACTATGAGGACATGCAGCGAGCCGTCTTCTGCTTGTGCCCACTGGGCTGGGCCCCATGGAGCCCCCGTTTGGTGGAGGCGGTGGTCTTTGGCTGCATCCCAGTGATCATCGCTGATGACATTGTCCTTCCCTTTGCGGACGCCATCCCATGGGAGGAGATTGGTGTCTTTGTGGCTGAGGACGATGTCCCCAAGCTGGACACCATCCTGACCTCCATACCGATGGAAGTGATCCTCCGGAAGCAGAGGCTGCTCGCGAACCCATCAATGAAGCAGGCCATGCTGTTCCCGCAGCCCGCCCAGCCCGGTGACGCCTTCCACCAGATCCTGAACGGGCTGGCGCGGAAGCTGCCGCACAGCAAGGACGTGTTCCTGAAGCCCGGGCAGAAGGTGCTGAACTGGACCGAGGGCCCCCGAGGCGATCTGAAGCCGTGGTAGGTATATATAGTGGCATGCCAGCATCACCATTGCTGGTGTTCTCGTGCAAACACCACAGCCAGTGAACCAGAAGTCCAGAAGAGAGAGGCTGATCAATGACATGGATGACGCTGATGAAGTGAACCAAGCCATTAAATCATTGAATGTGAAGCCCTTTCACTTCCTTCTCCCCTGCCGTGCTTCTCTTTGAGGCAATGTGGCGTGCTTTCCCTGTATGACAGCGCCTATTTTAGCCTTTATTTAGTGTTAGCCTAGATGGTGGGAAATGTAATGTATGGCCGGTGTATCATATGCATGATATTATACAGTCGCAGGTTTACGATGGGGGAAAATAAGGTTAGCTCCAATCCAGGAACCTGCAAAATGCTGTGCTTTTCAGTACTGGATTCTGAGTCAGAATGGTATCATGTGTTGTTAGTGTAGTGACAAGCAAAAGGACTAAACCCAAATCAAATCCGTACTGGATTTTGAGACACAATGGTATCATGTGTTCTTGCTGTAATGACAAGCAAGGATTAAACCCAGATCAAATCCGCCGCCAGTCCATAGATCCAAAACCAGGAGAGGTTTGGGCAGGGCAAAAGAGCCAAAGAGGAATGGGCATGTACGAAGTTGTTGGTGAGCGTGAGAAGGACGCAACCAATGTTTCATCTTGACGTAACCATGTTGATGATGGTGCGCAGACGCAGACCGGAGAGAGGAGAGATGCTCAGATGCTACTCAGCCGGAGGGAGGGAAGGGGATCACAAATTTCCAACTCGCAAGTCGCAACAGCAACGCGTCCTGTGTCGACGCCTCAAGGATTGAAGCCTGGAAACAGAGGCGCTCGTTCAGTATAGCCGAGGGGAGGGGAAGGCGATGCGATGCGTAGTAGTACCACGGTATCAGTGGCGATGTTCGTAGCCTCCAGGGGGCCTCCGGCGTCGGCGCCGGAGAAGCCTGGCCGGGCCGTCTGGGCGGCAGTCAAGATGATGGGCCACAACTTTACTAGGGGCCAGGGCGACATGATCTTAAAGACGTTATATAATAATAATTTCTAGCATTAAATGTAAGCGGGGATAGCTCAGTTGGGAGAGCGTCAGACTGAAGATCTGAAGGTCGCGTGTTCGATCCACGCTCACCGCACTCAGTTATTTTTAATATTTTCATTAAATTTTGTTTCACCTATTTTATTATCTTTCATTCCTTTCTCTTCTTTTTCTTCACTGTTTTCTTGGCTCTTTTTGTTTTTTGATTTTAACTAGACTACACGGATCAAGACAAATCCATTTTGCACCTGCTCTTGACTTGGGCAAAACTATGTGTTATTCCAAGTCCGTTTTATGTTCTTGACATTATGTCACCCTTGTGCTTGTTGCCCGGTCACGGTCTTCACAAGTTCTAGAACATGGGTTAAGAGAACTTATGCATCAACAAATTGTCAAAGATGAGTATGTAGGAGTATCTTCTAGCTACTGTTTTTATCGTGAAGGGTGCAGAGTTGTTGCTGCGTGATAGCGTCATGATCTGGTATGAGTATTCCCTCATCCTTGCCTAGTTTTCCTGGAAGATAGTATATTTTCTGTTGTAGTGTCTAATATGAATTGAATGCATACTTCCAATGGCCTTTCTCAATCATTTGTTTTCAACTTGGTCGATAGCCAACAAGCTAGTTGTCAGTTTTTTTTTGTTGAAACTGAAAAACACGAATCATAACCAATTTATTCTACACCTGCTCTTGGCTTGCTATTCCCAGTCCATTTTATGCGTCAGTTCTTGACTTATGTGATGCTTGTTCTTGTTGCCCGGTCACAATCTTGACGAGTTCTGAATGGTTAAGAGAACACTAGATCAAGAACCCTTTTTTCAGCATATTTTGTTGTTGTGCAGAGACCGCGGAGACGTTCATGTCATGGCGTCATCTTATATGAGCATGCCCTCACCGTTACCTGGTTTTCCTTTTTCTTTTTCAAAAATCTAACTATACCTTAAGACGTTCACAAAAGGAATATTTTTGCCATGAAAACAGACTTACACGTCACCGCATCTGTAGGTGTTGTAACTTTAGTTCCGTGACGATAATTTTTTTTTGCTGACGTGAAAGCTAGCGAAGTTTTTAAAAAGAAAAGGCAGAGGCATATGGTATGACACAAAGTTTTGAAAAAGGAATTCAAAAGACCTTTTTTTATAAAAAGAAACTGAAAGGATGTAGGACAATAAATGGTGGAACAAGGTGGGCCGATCCGTACGCAGCTTTTATTTTTTGCTGGTTTTATTTAAACCTGCCGTGCATGTTGTAGCACATAGAGCAGGCATCACCACATGAACGGAGTTAATGGGTTCGTTAACGGCCAGAGCCCCCGGGTGCACCGACACGGCGACACGATGCGCGGCCGTTGATGGCGCCGCACCATTTACCAGGGAACGCCTGCGGCGTCCTGGTGTCTGCAACGCAGGCGCCGGAGGGGAAGGCAGCGGCCAGGCAGAGCCCAGCCGGCCAGGAGGGCAGGCCGCGCCGGCGCGCGCTGCATGCGGGCAACGTGGGTGAAGATTCCTCGTCCGCGCTGTCGCGGCCTCCTTCGCAGGAAGAGGATCAGAGTGCAGTTTGGTCACTGACGTGTGGCCCCGGCCCCACAAGTCAGTGACCACGCACTACTGCAGAGGAATCCCGCTCCCTTCGCAGGCGCAGCTGCCGCAGCTCCCGGTGCTGTGCAAGTAGTAGCTCTCGCCGCGGCGTCGCGTCACATGCGTGGCCGACGACGGATGGCCTGTGGCCGGTGGGCTTATCTAAACTAAGCAGAGCAAGTAGTAAGCGAGAGCAGCCAGCCCCGTAATCACGGAGGGGAGGACGGGAGGAGGCAGTGGCGGCAGCCTATTCGTTGGAGCAGTGCGTGAGCGGGTGAGCAGGCCAACCACCCAGAGCAGTGACAGTGAGCCAGCCACCTAACGGCACGGCACGGCACGGCACCTTTTTTCTCTACCTCTTGGGATTTCTCTCTCGATCGAATGATTTGTGGTGATCTTTTGGTCGGTCTCTTCTCTTTACAGCCCGGCCTCACGTCACGCCGTCGCGCGTGGGAGGGAGCAGGAGTCGGGGGAGACTCGGAGGGCGCTGGAGCAGGTCGATTGGAGGAGGCCGGCATAACTAACCACATCCAGCCTTTCCAAAGGTTTATGCATATGCGTGCGTGTATAAAAACATGGAACCTAACATCTCACCCCCAGAAATGGTTTATGCACGAATCAGTGGTTCAAATGCTCAGGAGCGGGTTGCTGCAAGCATAAGATGTCAAGATTAGCTGCTGCTGCTGCTGCTACAGCTCGAGGGTGTGGTGTCCTGCACGTGCACCTCATCTCTCCTTTGTCACACTTGCGCTTTCATCAGACTTTATGATTTTAAAAACACAGCAGGAACGCTGCATCGCTGTAGGCAGCAAGCAACATGATTAGTTGTTACTCACCAAGGCCGGCCGTGGCCGCCGTCGCCACCAGCAGTTGCGTAGCATTAGCACGACGAGGCCACGAGCATATGCCGATTGGATTGGACCCGGGCCCGGTCGCCTCCTTCCCTTGTTTTCGTACCATATCACGCCACCCGCCGCGTGCGACCCATGTAACCGCGCTGCACCCGCTCCTTTTTCCTTTTCCTTCCTTTTTCTCCTCCTCTTCTTCCCCCGCCCGCCCTCCCCCCGCAGGTTCCGCTTCCAATTCCGCCGCCGCCGCGGCCTTGACCGCCTCGCCTCGCCCGTCGCCACCGGCCTCGTCATATCCCATTCTACTCCGTGCCATCGGGGCCTGACAGGGACAGCCTACCGGCCCAGCGGAGGACGGCGTCAGGACAAGCGCTCCCGAGCAACAAGTATCCCGGCAGCGCTTCGCTGCCGCTCGGTGCTCGAGCTCCACATACACCCGCAGGCTGCTGCTGCAGCACGCCAGCGCGAGCGGGAGCGGGAGGGAGGAGGGAGCGCTAGCTGCTTGATTCGGTCAACTCCTGCGCGCCCGCGGCAGGATCAAGGCCAATGGGGCGGGAGCGGAGGCCGTGGGCGGCGGCCGCCGCCGCCGCTGTTCTGCTCGTCGCATCCTGCGTCGCGGCGGCGCCGCTGCAGCAGCAGCACAAGCACGCCAGGATCTCAGGTACGCGCCCGCCGCCCGCTCCCTCCTCGGTTTTGAAATCGCTCGCGGTCGTGGTCGACTGGTCGGCGGCGCGCGCGAGGGTGGCTCCCGAGAACCAGAGCCAGCCCTGCCTCGTCCCTCCCCTCGAGATTCAGATTGTACCATTGCCATGGCATTGCTAGCCTGCTATCCCTGATGCTGCATTGCATCGGGTCATGCTTGCTACTAGGTCACAGTTAGCAGTGTGGATCATGGTTCAGATCTCTAGCTCTGACTGTACTGTACTGTACTGTACCGTCTTCTTCTTCCCCATTACGCATCCATAGTGCTGCTTCAAGCTAGGACGAACCAAAAGTTTCCAGAATTGGCATTTCTTGTGGGGAGAACTACTGGAGTGTGCGCCTAACATGCAAGATCGTGTTTAATTTAATTAGTTGCATTTTTGGGGCCTGCAACGCAAGAGCTTGAATTGGTATAGTAGTAACTATAAAGAAAGGATAAGTGGCAGCTAGATCGAGCGGTGGCCATCCACTCACTCAACTGACCGCTGGCGCTTTCAGTAATTCTTTTTCTTGAACCGGACATGCTAACGACCAGATTAGTACTGATAAAGAAAGGGATAAGAATAACGTACCGTATCGTTAAAATAGAGACCACTTGATTCTATTGATTAAAGTTCAAATTTCGTGGTTGGTGGACTGCCGAAAGCAACGACTCCACCAACGATTGTAGTACTCATCACTAGTGATTTCTTGCAGCGTGAACTGAAACGTCATTGTGTTTACCTTGTCTGAAATCTGAAGCCCTGTTACTACTGAAACTAATTCAGTAAAGATCTGCACATTTTAGTTTAGCACATTGCATCGATGATATCAGTTACATGAATGATAAATCTACTTATTCCTGAAGAATGAACTGCATGCGAAATGATTTGTTGCTGACATGAAGTAATGAACGAACGAACAATGGCTGCCTGCAGGAGACGCCGGCGGCGTGCTGGACGACAACCCGGTGGGGAAGCTGAAGGTGTTCGTGTACGAGATGCCGCGCAAGTACAACCAGATGCTGCTGGCCAAGGACAGCCGGTGCCTGCACCACATGTTCGCGGCCGAGATCTTCATGCACCAGTTCCTGCTGTCCAGCGCGGTGCGGACGCTGGACCCGGAGGAGGCCGACTGGTTCTACACCCCCGTCTACACCACCTGCGACCTCACGCCGCAGGGCTTCCCCCTCCCGTTCCGGGCGCCGCGGATCATGCGCAGCGCCATCAAGTACGTCGCCACCACGTGGCCCTACTGGAACAGGACCGAGGGCGCCGACCACTTCTTCCTCACGCCCCACGACTTCGGCGCCTGCTTCCACTACCAGGTAAGATACTAGTAACCAGAGCTCTGCTAGCGCGCCATTGCCGGATGCATCGGGAATTCAGGCTGCAGAACTGGATTGAAATGGTGAACTGGTTGCGATTGATCAGGAGGAGCGGGCGATGGAGAGGGGCATCCTGCCGCTGCTCCGGCGCGCGACGCTGGTGCAGACGTTCGGGCAGCGGAACCACGTGTGCCTGCAGGACGGGTCCATCACCATCCCGCCCTACGCCAACCCGCACAAGATGCAGGCGCACCTCATCAACCCCGGCACGCCGCGCTCCATCTTCGTCTACTTCCGCGGCCTCTTCTACGACATGGGCAACGACCCCGAGGGCGGCTACTACGCCAGGTAATAGTCTACTTTTCTTGTTGAATATCTTGCAGCTCCTAGTTCACATGGATGCAATGCAAGTAGTAATGTGATTGACCATGGATGATGGATGGATGCAGGGGCGCGCGCGCGTCGGTGTGGGAGAACTTCAAGGACAACCCGCTGTTCGACATCTCGACGGAGCACCCGTCGACGTACTACGAGGACATGCAGCGCGCCATCTTCTGCCTGTGCCCGCTGGGGTGGGCGCCGTGGAGCCCGCGGCTGGTGGAGGCGGTGGTGTTCGGCTGCATCCCGGTGATCATCGCCGACGACATCGTGCTGCCCTTCGCGGACGCCATCCCCTGGGAGCAGATCAGCGTGTTCGTGGCGGAGCGCGACGTGCCGCGCCTCGACTCCATCCTCACCTCCATCCCGCTCCAGGACATCCTCCGGAAGCAGCGCCTGCTCGCCGGCGCGTCCGTCAAGCAGGCGCTGCTCTTCCACCAGCCAGCCAGGCCCGGGGACGCCTTCGACCAGGTACTCAACGGGCTGGCGCGCAAGCTGCCGCACGGCAAGGGCGTGTTCCTCCAGCCCGGGGAGAAGGTGCTCGACTGGGACGCCGGGCTCGAGAGCGACCTCAAGCCCTGGTAGGCGCAGCAGCGCCTGCTTTCACATTTCTTCATGTTCTTTTGTTTTCTTTTCTTTTACATCCGTCGATGGATGGATGGATGGATGGATCACGCATTAGTTTTTGCACGACCAGTTTACACGCAGCAGCAATATAGAGTGAGATTTCTCGGGAGATATGGGAGAGGCAGCCCTTGTGTGATTTAGATTTAGTGGTCACTGCATCGATGGTTGCCATGTGTTTTAGCATTTGTAAATCGAGCTAATTAACCCGTTCTGCTTTTACTTGATCTTTTTGGCCTGAACATCTATCAAACCGACAGTAGTTTCAGTTCCCCCGCGCTCTGAAGTCTGAATCTCCGGTGCATCTGAAAAGCCTGTTTCAGGGGACTCTGTCAGAAAGAGGGGGGAAAAGTTCTTTGCAAGCAAGCAGAAATAGGGAAAGATTGCCGATTGCTAGGCCTCTGAACAGCTGAAGACCTGGATGTTCTTTCAGTTGCCAGTAGGGGCACCGGCAGCGCGTGTGCCGGCAACAAGTTGTTCAGAATAGCCATAGGAGAGGGGGAGATGGAGTTGGACTCTGGAGCCCGACAGGAGGCAGGTCGCCGCAGCTTGCGCGGCCCGGATCAGCAGCAGCAGCACGAGCAAGCACGGCCACTGCAGAGCGTCCAAAGGGCAGGTTGGCCCTTGGGATGGGGTCAAGGTTCACGCACCACGCACCACGGATGGAACCGCCCTCCTTCGCAGTCGCAGCACAAGCAAACCAGAAAGGGCTGCGGCTCCGCCTGCGTCGAGGTTAGGGATAACCGCATGTTTCGGCCCAGGAGTGTGGATGAATTCTCTGCAGGCTCCTTGAGCACGGCCATCTGGGGTTTCCGCTGTCCAAATTCAGCAGCTGCATTTCGCGTTGATGCACTGAAACCTCTTCTGAAAAACAAAACGGAAAATAAAAGAGGACGAGAAGTTCTGAACTTGGACGGGTTTGTAGGCTAGCAGCCGCCTCCCACCTGCCAGCTGCCGCCCGCCCTTCATCGCTGGGGCTGACTGCTAAGCTTTGGCTAGCAGCCAGGCACTTTTGGACTTTTCCTCGGCCCAAGGGGCGCTTTGCTTGCGTCGTTGCGACGGCACAACCTCACGCGTGAATACGAGGAAAGCTAGGGGCTGGGATGCAAGCCAGTGTCAACGAAAGATTATGTATCGCCGAAATATCTATACAAAATGCCATTAGTTGTACATTTTTTTGTGTGAGGAATTGTACATTGTTGGTTGTCATGAAATATATGCCATTTAATAGTTACCTTAGTATGGCGCAGTCTCATTAGTTAGCAATTTACATTAAGGGCCTAGTTTGGTCAATGTGAAATGTCAAAAATATCTTCAACAACCCAAGTATCAGAAACACGACCAATGACCTGTTGATTCCTCTTCTCTTTAGTTCACACTCTCCTTTTCCTTTCAAAGCAAAAAGGCGCATCTCAATCTTACCAGGTGGCTCTAGCTCAACTATTTTTCCATTTCCTCCAATCATTATCAAAGAGGAGCTACCTCCAACCTGATGTCATTTTCATAGATGTCAAAAGACAACTTGATATCTGCATAAGTTTATATACATTGGTGGCAGTTACAGAACACATCAAATGTTAATCTTTCTCGTGTTGCTGTGCCTGGGAAGAGAGTTCGCCAAAATGTATGAAAAAAATATTAAAACTGTTAACTTGAGAAATTAAAAGTGAGGAAGGAAAACAAAAGATGCCCAGTAGCGAGGGTCCCATTTGCAGCACACACAGAACGTTTTGTCGATTTCTATTGTTAAGGTGAAAAAGTGTGCGGTCAAAATAGGTATTGCGTCACATTTTAAATGTTTGAAGAACACCGTACGACCATGGAGAAGGGCAGGAATATACAAGAATCAGGGGGGCTTGGCGCAAAAGCGGCAGGCGAAAAGAAAGAAAATGCCTCCACTTATTGATGCTGACGAGCAATAGAGCCCCTCGTCTCATCTCAACTCCAAAACCTCGCAACAACCCCCGTGAGCGACCAACCCCACCCCCATCCTCCCCTTCCTCGCAGTTCTCACCAACCCCGGCGGCGATGACCGGCACGGTGTCCAAGCTGGCGGCGCCCCGGCCGGCGGCGGCGCTGCTCCCGCCGGCGTCCCTCCGCTCCGCCGCCCTCGCCTTCGCCCCCTCCCCGCGCCGGTTCCGCGTCTCCATCGCCGGCCGCGCCAGGAGCCCTGTCATGTGCGTAACGCCACCCTCCTTCCCCTCTCCTCTTCCTCGCCTTGTGCGCGCGCTCTCTCATCAGTGGGATTAGATTTGCGGTTTGGTTGAAGTAGCGTTTGCATCCGTGCGCGTGCTTGAGTCGGTGGTTGATTTTGGCGAGGTTTGATTAGATTCGAGCTGTTCGTCTCTGCGTGCTTTGGATGGGAGGAGATCGGTAGCATCTAAGGTTGGTTCGCGGGCTCATGCTCCGCCGCGTCGATGCGTAGCGTAGCCCGCCACGCCGCCTGATGTGGCGATAGAGACGCTCGGATCCGGGCACGGAGCGCTGCCCGTGTCTGCGGCCGTTCGATGGGGAATGGACAGTGGCGAGCCTTCTGGCATACTAGCTTCTCGAGTCGCCGTGCGGGTGCGAGATCCGTGTGGAGGTGGCGGAGACCAAGCGCTGAAGCGATCCTATTTAGGTGCCGTGCCAGGAGCTAGTTGCATGCTGCATCACGGCTGCACCGCTGCACACAGCCGCTTCCTGCTTCCCCTGTGGGTCGCTGACTTGCTTGTGCTGTAGACCTCTTGGTAGCAGGCAGGCACACGCAGCCAAAAATAGCAACGCTTTCTATTAGCCTCAAAAGAATTCTAGTCATATACCATCCTTGCTTCAAGAGGAGGGACACCAGGAACGCCTTTTGGGGTATGTGGTAGAGAGTGGTACTACGAAACTGATAGATATGTAGGTCCATGTCACTTGGGTGCACATTTACTACCTACCAGCAGTGACACAAGCTTTATGAACTCCCTGAATCAATAGTACTGTGGTCTTCTGGTCTAAACCTAGAACAATTCATCACACATATCATCATCATTTTTGCTATTCAACTAACCTGTGGACATGAGCTTACTTGGTGAAATGCAATTTTCAGTGCGATGGCTTCTGCCAAGGAAGGGAATGGTGCTACGACCAAGAAGACCGCACTTCATGATCTCTATGAGCTCCAGGGCCTGTCCCCATGGTACGACAACCTCTGCAGGCCTGTCACCGACTTGCTGCCCCTTATCGCCAGTGGTGTTCGCGGAGTTACCAGCAACCCTACGGTAATCCTCCATTTCCACCTTTTTTGTGCATATTGTACGATCACTCGCATATATGTGCCTTCACACTCCTAACCCTGTCCTCAACATGTTGCAGATTTTCCAGAAAGCCATTTCATCGTCAAGCGCATATGATGATCAATTCAAGCAGCTCATTTCAGCTGGAAAGGATGCAGAGAGTGCTTACTGGGAACTTGTTATAAAGGATATCCAAGATGCGTGCAAACTTTTTGAGCCTATCTACAACGAGACAGATGGTGCTGATGGGTATGTCTCTGTGGAGGTGTCTCCTAGGTTGGCAAATGACACTCAAGGAACAGTTGAGGCTGCAAAGTGGTTGCACAAAGTGGTCAACCGCCCCAATGTCTACATAAAGATCCCTGCTACTGCGGAATGTGTTCCTTCTATCCGGGAAGTCATCTCTAATGGCATTAGTGTCAACGTCACAGTAAGTGCTGAGTTCTTCCTTGCCACTGCCTCCTTATGGTATTGTTGTGGTAAAACTATGTCTTGCAGAACTGCTGTCAAGCTTATTGATCACAAGTTCATTGCTGTTACTGCAGCTTATTTTCTCTATTGCAAGATATGAGGCTGTGATTGATGCTTACCTTGATGGGCTAGAGGCTTCTGGTTTGAGTGACTTATCTCGAGTTACCAGTGTTGCATCCTTCTTTGTCAGCCGAGTTGACACCCTTATTGACAAAATGCTCGAGAAGGTTGGAACACCTGAGGCGCTTGCCCTTAGAGGAAAGGTAAATAAAATAAGAATCACCTGCTTCTTAATATTAGGACTTGGTAAATTGTCCATGAAGTTCTGCAATATGACATCCCTCTTTTCTGCCAGGCTGCTGTAGCACAGGCAAAATTAGCAAATCAGCTCTACCAGAAGAAATTCTCTGGCCCAAGATGGGAGGCTTTGGCAAAGAAAGGTGCCAAGAAACAGAGGTTGTTGTGGGCATCCACCGGCGTCAAGAACCCTGCTTATCCTGATACCCTTTATGTGGACAGTCTGATTGGACCTGACACGGTGTGTTTGCACGACGAGTTGCATGGATTGAATTAGTTCGAATCGTAGATATGTTCTTTTTCTATCATCACGCAAGGGCCACAACCTTGGAATGATGCTTAACATGTGTTATTCCCTTCTGCTTTCAGGTCAACACTATGCCCGACCAAGCGTTGCATGCATTCATAGACCACGGCACTGTTTCAAGGACAGTTGATGCGAATGTGTCCGAGGCAGAAGGTGTATACAGTGCCCTGGAGAAGCTTGGCATCGACTGGGATGAGGTGGGGAAGCAGCTTGAGCTGGAAGGAGTGGACTCGTTCAAGAAGAGCTTTGACAGCCTACTTGTGAGTCTGCAGGAGAAGGGCAACAGCCTCAAGACGGCAAGCGTGTAAAACTGAAATGATTTGGTATCGGCAGGTGAATGATTACTAAATAAAATGCTAGCTCGCTGGCTCTCTTAGTTTTGTGACTGTACGGATGCTCTCGGTTCTCCGAATCAGCTTTGTATTCTAGGCTTGCCTGGCTGTCATTGTGTAACCAATGTTCATGGCTTGTAACTGCTATGCGCTATCTAATAAATATTTTTTGAGCAAGTTATTTGAGTCTGGATATATCATGTTTGTTTTATAGATTTTTTTATCTAGGAAGGTAAATTTTATTTTTACCCACGATATAGTGATTCTTGAATCTCTGATGAGGCAGCGGATTTTTTTCCATTTTAGCCTTTTTTTTACCCTAAAATTTTGATAAGACTGCAAACATAATTCAAAGAATAAGCTTATTTGGTCACGACAATCAGCTGGGCATACTGTCTGAGTCATACACATCTACTTGGCGTAATAATTTGAGTCACACTGGTCTCCTTGCCGTGACTTGCCTCTTGAGTCTTCTTGGAAATTTAATTGTATAGATGCGGTTAATAAAAATTTAGCTTAGAATATGCTGTTATTAAAACTTCAGATTTTAGAAAGGCTAAAAAAACTGCCAAGACTAAAGTCGGCTTGCAATTATATGCGCTCTGCGATGAATGTCTCCGGGAAGGACACTTCAGGAGACGAGACAATGGTCTATGCCTTGCAGCAGGATGAGCTCAGAGCATTTTACGCACTTAAGATGCACCATGCACCATCAGACAGGCAACAGAACTCACCAGGCAATCAGTATTAAAACTGGGTTAATCTGTGCTTCCATTCTTGAACTACCATTTGAGAATGTAACCAAAGATCGGGCAAGCAAATTCTAGCACGGATTTTAGTAAGATCATCATTTCAGTACATGTAAGAAACTGATCTCGAGAAAGAGATCTATTTGGACAGCACATAACTATTATTTACAATTCCTTGGCATTCCATACTGCAGACAATTTCCCTTGCTATGATGTGAGGTGCTGCAAAATGCTATCATGGGCTCTCGCAAAACTCCATTTCCTGCAGTGCAATCAGATTGAAGGATATATTGTCAGCTCAACAAATAGTATAAAAACTTAGGGAATGATGATAGGCGATTAGCAATTGTGATCTCTGTTTGCGATTTGAATACTGTAACTGCTGAATTATCAGTATCATACCTTGCAACAAATTGGACATGTATCACTTCTCTCCATCCATTCATAAATACAACCAAGATGAAAATGGTGACAGCATTTAGTTATAATTTTTGGATTGTCGGGGGTATATTCTGCATAGTGAATTAATCGTAATGGATCGGTCAAAAAATGTTCAGACATCAAAAATAAACTGCTATGTGTTTAGGCAAAGTTATAGGAATACAAACCTTCCAGACAAGTAGGGCACACATCCTCATCTTCTGAACCGACAACTGCATAGCTGCTACTGTAAGCTTTTGCAGACAAACTCTTTTTTGATTCAGAACGATGGACCTTATATTCACCCTCATTTTCAGTACTGCTCCGTTTCTTCTGAGCAGCTAAATGCTCAATACCAGAGCTGCTGCCATTGCGTCTAAGGGCTACCGACTCTTCTTGTGCGAGATTTATGGACTTCTCACGCCTTGATACCAGTCCCTCTCTTTGAACACGGGCATATCTAGGATCAGCATCATAGGGGGGTGGTCTAGAAACAAGGTGATAAGTTTCAGCTAGCGAACTGTCATTTATGCTAGCACTTGGATTAGCGGATCCCAGTGGAGCAGTCCCTTGGGCTGGGTTGCTTGGCCTAGATTCAAGCCTCTGGAATGTTGCAGTATACTACATAGAACCAGGAAATGGAAATGCTACAGTTATAACAAACAATAGTCCAAAATATGATAATAAACAGACCGAACCCTGATAATTCACTGGCAAAAATGTAACTAGATGGACTTGCTTCATTACAATTATATCATTTATCTACAACATAACTAATAAAAGAGCATCCCTAGGTCTATCTAGCCATGTATGTATGTTCCTTTTCCACCTCGTCCATGCTTGCCCCCCTTTTTTTCAGGTACTTTTTAGTCGTGTTCAGAAGATCATTGCATGTTCACTACGATTTTGTACCCTTATATTCAATATCCATAACTGGTAGTACCTAATACTCGGGAAAACGCAATACGGGCAGCATACATCATGTGATCAATAGAACATATGCATCCAGGCAATGGCCAGCATACATGATCTCTTGACAGAAATGAGAAAAGCGCACGTGACTGTTGAAAATTATAGGCTAATATCTAACTCTTCACAAGCATGGTCAAAGAACTGGATCATATCAACGTGCTAGTCCCAATAGTGAGGTGTAACAAAATGCCAGCATATCAGCATTCTGTACGACAGAAGTAACAAGTCCAATGCATGCAAATGTAAGTGGTGATGCTTTTGGATATAGAAAATACGAAAAACTGATTATGCATATTACCCCGCCAAAAATGTTGTGGAACAAATGCCTCAATGGCATGCATTGCCTATAGATAGGGTTGCTTGGATGGACATATTCCTCAAAATCTTCAGTACTGAGGCAACAGCAGAATCCACCCATAGTTCACTGGAAATTGCATTGATTAGAAGTATCAGAGTCTGAGTTAACGGACGTAAATAGGATTAGTTCTGAAGCTCCCACGTCCAGAACGTTATCATACATGGAGACAACTAAAGGAAATAACATAAGGTATAAGGGAAAAGAATACCTCTGAAGTTGCCCAGTAATCCCCCTGGACAAAAGGAAACCGGTTGGTACTAGCTACGGAGCTGGAACAAAATTTCCAGGCGGTTGTGGAAAACTGAGTCTACCATCAACGATAGCAGTAAAACATTAACCAAGCTGCAACCAAAGGAAATGAAAGGTGGGATCTTTAGATTACTGCATTGAGAAAAAAAGACCAAACATTTGTCACAAAGGAGAAGAGCAAAATCGCAATAAAGGTTTAACCCCAAAAGTATACTGATGCATGCGCCATTTTTTCTTATACACCTTTCCAGCTGCAAGATAGATGCTTTCATTGTGTAAGTTTCAGGTACTATATCAGTTCATAGATACATTATAGTTTGAGTGCTGAAATTCTAGATACTGATTGGATCGTGGGTGCATTATACTTGCATTGGCAGTTTGATGCAGTAAAAAGCATAGGAATCACAACTGCACCCCAGAATGCTACCCTTGATTTCTGTAAAAAAAAAAGGTGTACATATTTTAGGGAATCCAGAGAATGAAGCCACTGCCCTGGAAATACAATTGATGTGCCCGTGCAGCGTTAGAACGGCTGAAAGCATCCTAGGTTAGGCTGCTAGACCCTTGCACCTATCAAGGGGATTAAGTAGTAGGAGTAGAGCGAGGTGCTTGCTCAGAGCATTGGCATCTCCGAACACAGTGACACGCAATCCTACCTGCGGCCGATCTGCATCTTATACCGATTGCCGATAGGCGTGCAGAGGAGTCCCACCGCAGCCAATCGCGCCGGCGGCGGCGCACTGGAAGGGCGCTGCGCTATGACCGGAACACGGACGCCGCGAGGGTAAGGGAGAACGAGCAACGCCGACAGGCTGGTGGTTTGGGGACCCAGCACCGACTGACAGCGGCAAGGAAAAATGAGGAAGGGGCGCGCGGCGCGGAGCTCACCTCTCCTACGAACCCGCCGGCTACGGCGTCGGCGGCGGCGGGAGCGGAAGGGGGATTCTCGAGGCCCGGGCGGGCGGCCGCGGCGCCCAGGGCGGGGGGAGGGAAAGCGGCGAGACGGGGAGCGAGAGAGGCGGAGGAGACTGGAGGGGGAGTGCTGTGCTGTGCTGCGGAGGGGTTGGGGTGGAGCCGTGGGGAGCGCAGCGAGGAGCGGAAGGGTTGGTGCGCGTGCGGAGTCGCTCGCTCCCGGGCCGGTGCGGTGGTGGGGTGTCGCTGTATGGTAAACTCCACGCCGCAACGGACCCCAACACAACCCAGGCCAACGTCACAGCTCACAACACCGCCGGTGCTCGTACACTACACCCACTGCATTTTCCGCTGCAATATCTGTTCACCGTCACAGTTCTGGCCCATTATTTTTCATAAAAAAATCTGCCATATTTTCTGCATTGTACAGCAGAGGTCCCTCATCATTCTTTTTTTTCTTCACAAGTTTAATCCTATTCCAAGATGTAAACCACCCATAGTTTGGGTATAACCAATCGGCTCATCGTGTGCATCGTATGCTGAAGCAGCCGGATGGCCAGTTGGTAGCTTCATTCAAGTGGCCTGACAACCTGCACGGTATGCTCTAGGGATGCTGCTGCCTTGTTGGCTGTCATCAGAAGCAGAACAGGAACACCCTGATCCGGCGGGCGAGTTGAGTTGGCGGCCACATGCCGCCGCCTCCGCCTATCCGTAGCTGCTGCTCTGCTCCGTTGACTCGTTACCGCGCCGTGCTCTTTTGTTGGGCTGCTACAAATCGTTTTGGCCCGGAAACGAGCGAATGGACGGATGGATTTCGTGCTGCAAGGGCCCAAGATTAAGAACTCGTACTGCGCAAGGCCCCTCCTTGGTCCTCTATGCTACTTACACTGGCCTCTCTCTTGAAAAAAAAGAAGAAAGAATTTACTGAGAAAGAAAAAAAAAGTGGTTCTATAGTTACGAGTTACTCCGCACGTGTATATACCAAGCGTCTTAGTAACATTACTAGCATGTAATACAAAGTCCAACAACATCTCTACTGCTCCCTCCGTTTCAAAATATAGGTCGTTTCAACTTTTCTAAATTCATAGATTTTGGTATATATCTAGCCATATATTGTATTTAGATACATAGCAAATATAATAAATCTAAAAATTCTAAAACGACCTATATTTTGGAACGAAGTCGTACAGACAATGCAAGCCTTCATCGTCTTCATTGGATAGGCTACCATGATCGCCTGATGCTGCAAACTAGCTAGCTGCTCCATCAATAATCACCCGTCTGCATGCATGCCGCCACCATCAATAATCACCCGTCTGCATGCATGCCGCCTTTGATCATCAGGGCCTGTACAGCCTGCGCAGGGAAAAGGAACAGATCAACAGGTGTAAATGAATTTTAACATTCACTGATCCTTTGACAGAGGTGGTAACACAGCTAATTCACCACCATGTCCATGTTCATTAGAATACCCTAAGTGCGTCGTAACGAAGGTTTCTCAAGTCAAATGGAATAATTCCCGTGAGGATTGATCGAGAAGCGAGACGTGTCGTAGTTGGGCGAGAGCATCCACATACAGCTTTTTCTTGCCGGGTCACGGGGCGCCCATGGAATAAACAACCTTGGATGTCGTAGCTCGGTTCGTCAATTCCAATGGACAGAAGAAGAGAATTATATATGTGTACTGTTTATTTGGTCAATCCAAACGTGCTTCACGCCACCTATTCTATTCTACGATGGCATTATCTCACTGCTTATATCTTTATCCAGCAGTGGAAGCAACAAGCAAAATTGTTCAGACAAATTCATGAGTCATGAAGCAAATAAAACTACACAAACACAAAGGCACCAAGAGAGAGAGAGATGTATGGCACGCGTAATTGCGTAGTATGTACCTCTCCTTGCGCTTCTGGAAGAACCGCTGCAAAGATCTCTTGCTTGCAATGGGCATCTCTGCGTTGTGGGCAACAACAGAACAAGAAAGCCCATCATATATTCTCACGCACGGATGTACGCTTTGTGCACAGAATAGCAGTACTACGATCACCAAGAGATGATTATAGCAGTACCTTGTCTCATCTTGGACAGCAACTCCTCGCCGTGGTTCGGCCGGCGGGGACCGGGGCGGCAGTCCCCGCCTCCCTCGCCCGCCGCCATCTTCAACAGATCCTCCGCCTGCCGTCATGGCCACGCGCCAAGAGACACAAGGAATCAGGCAAGATTATCGAGTCATCGGGTTCGGTTGTACACAGAGAACACATGGACGACGAGACCTTATCTTGGGGGAGGTGGAACACGGCGACGCCGCCGTTGTAGAACATCGTCAGAGGCTTCGTCGCCGCCGCTGTCCTGGCGCCGGCGGTGGCGCCGCTGCAGCGCCGGTTCCAAGAACAAGGAAGAATAAGGTCTCGACACCGATATCATAGCTGAACGGTGGCATACATGCAGACACGCAGCAGTTCGATCTATACTACTACGATCATCGGACTGAGTTTTACCTGCTGGCCAGGAAGAAGTCGCCGGAGGAGCTTCCCATCTTCGTCTTCGGCAACGGCGGCGAGGATTCCACGGCGAGCACTGTTAGTTAGCCGGAACGACGTTAATGCATATCAGTCGATGCGACACAATACACACACACACAACACAAATCGACATGATGGAGAGCAGCCAGAAAGCACTTGGTTCCAGCCCGACCGATGCGATCACGCGCAGAAAGGCGAATCGACCCGAACTTACTACACCTTGAGGCGGAGGCGGAGGCGAGGAGGGGGAGCAGCGTATGGTCAGCTGATATCCATCCGGCGCGTGCTCGGTCGCGCTCGTCTGTCTGTCCATGTCAGCCGCGTACGAACGAGCAGGCACAGGCTACGGAAGGGAGAGGGAGGAGACGGATGGTACAGGGACAGGGGTGCTTGCTTTGCTTGGGAGAGGCAGACACTCGAATGGATAAACAAAGAAATTCTTTTGGAGTACTTTGTCTGATACAGTATTGATTAATCAATCCCGGTTTGCATTCTGAAAGAAGCTTGAGAGAGAGCACGTGTAAAATATGGCCGTAGCAATTAAGCTAGCAAGCAGCCACCGCCCACCGGCCGCAGCAGGAGGAGCATGAGCAGGAGCAGGAGCAGGATAACACGTTACCGTGTCGCTCTCTGGTCCTGCCACGAATAACACAACTGACGAAACACAGGCATGCAGATGGCAGCTGCTGCTACCGAGTCCGGCGATCGCCGGAACTGCCTCTCGCCTGGTACCGGCGAACCGGCGCCGGGCTGCGACGTGTATCCAGATGCCGAGGGTTCAGATCATCTTGTCACAGTTTCTTTCTTCAGGGAAAAAGCCAAACTGCATGCATCAAACACCTGCAGTACGGTAGAGTTCTCGATTGCTTACGAAGAAAGGGGCAATGGCTGTCCTGTGCGCCAGGTCCGTCTCTCGTCGACGAGTCCATTTCAGCACGTGTGTTTCCACACGCACGTAGCTCCTATGATCGCGTCACCGCCTGAATAGAGCCCAACGACTTTGCCTCCTGGGCGTCTCGTCGCCGTGCATGTGCCTGCTGCCCGGTTGCGTCTCGTCCTACTCCTTCCTGTTCGGGCCATCCGGCTACGCACAGACCCTTCTCCCTGTCCATCTTCCATTGGTTGGGTTGCAATAGCCAATAGCTCGTCACTTGTCAGCCAGCACAAGACCCGCCGCCCGGAGAAGGAAATGCGTAGACGACACCTCGCCTGTATCCTTGCTAGCTGCGCGGAAGAAAAAAAAAGGAAAACCGGCAGGTAGGTTTTCAGGCAACAGGAAAGTAAGAGCAAGCTTTTGAGACGACAATGGCGGCGCTTTTTTTTTTTTGAGAATGACAATGGCGGCACATTGGGTTTTACTATAACCACTACGGCGCAGCGGGATACCGACGCGGGAGCAGCCCTTGGTTGTTAAATGGGCCCTTCAGCCAGCCCAACCGCAAACGACCGACAGCCCAACACTGGATCAGGGCAAGCACCATCTGGGCCTACTTTCGCCCGCCGGCCTCGGTGGTGGAAGCAATTGCCGGCCGGTATGCTCCACGTGAGCCCAAAGCGAAATCCATCGGCTCCGTGAAAAATTACAAAATTACAGCCCAAATAAGCCCATATGCATGAGCCCATTGACACAAATTGCCTCCGTAACAACAATAAAAAAAAACAAGGTGAAGCCGGAGTTTGGCAACTGATGGCTGGAATGTGCGCCGGAGTTGCCTTTTGGCTTTTGCTGCCACAAGCTGGAGTTTTATGGAATCTGATTAGCAATCCTGCACGAGTGATAAGCAAATCGATGCAGCAAAAAAAGAAAGAGAGAGAGAATTCAAACGAGTAGGCCAAAACACCAACGAATCATCGAACGGCAATAAACAAACTGCAAGGGAAGGAGTTCGGAATTCCCGGCACCACAAGGCAGGCAAGCATCCAAACCCAAAAGAATCTCCGCCCATCCAGCAACCGAATTACCAGTATATTTGTATTTGTATTTACCATTAGTAGCAGTTCACTAAACTAGATTAGTGTAGAGGATGATTATTAGCGGCCGTATTATTACTAGTAGCGTGGCAGCTTCCGTTTCCCCTTTCTTCCCTGCCCTTCTTCTCCTTTCCCATTTCGCGCTGCTCGAGGAGGTGACGGCGGGAGGACGCGAGGGAGTGAGCGGGCGGGGCGGCGACGATGGTGGACGTCTCGCGCGTGCAGAAGGAGCTGACCGAGTGCAACCGCGACCGGGAGGTCTCGGGCGTCTCCATCGCGCTGCACGACGGCGCCAACATCTCCCACCTCACCGGCACCATCGCCGGGCCCGCTGACAGCCCCTACGAGGGCGGAACCTTCGTCATCGACATCCGCCTCCCCGGTGAGCCACCCGTCCTCCTCCGATCCCCCCACTCCGCGCCTTCCTTCGATCGGATCCCCCCTCCACCCGTCGGCCTCGCCCTCGCCCTCGCACGGGTGGAATTGCAGATTCCACTCCCCCCGGGCGATTCGCGGGTGGGTGGGTAGATTGCCGCGACGCGCGATTGCCTCTCCTGTGGAGGGGGTTCAGGGTCGATTAGGGTTTGCTGCCTGCGAACTCTGCGCGCTCCTTCGCTGGTCCGGATTCCGGATTAGGGTATGGGTGGGTCGGTGGCCGCATCGCTGCTTGTGGATTCACCTCTGCTTCGCCGTGCAATGAAGCACCTCATCTGAACAGCCAGGCAGATGTGTATGTTCCAAGTCCACACTTGTTATTGTTAACACGCACCGCTTCAATGTGCATTCCACTTTTGTATCTGTTCTGCGGTGTCGTGTTCGTGCTACTTTTGTTACTTGTTCTTACTCCCAGAGTTGAATGTTCCTGTGTAATGTCGTGTGCCAATAACTAAAGTTCAGTAGTAAGGGAGAATGGTGTTAGAAAGCCTCACTGATTTCGATCTTTGGTTGGCAGGTGGATATCCCTTTGAGCCTCCAAAGATGCAGTTCGTCACTAAAGTATGGTATGCAACCTTACTCCCAGTTGTTTGTGTTGTGGACTTCTCATTCTCTTTACATGATGTTCCTACATATGTGTTGTGATATTTCCTCAGATCAGGAACAACTAGCAGTTAAAGATAATTCATATCCATTTCTTCAGATTTTTTATTGAGTGATCATTATCATCCCATTTTGTTACTTGTGCCCCCTTATTTTTCTAAGTTCTGCTGCCCTCTGCCCTCTGCCCTCTCATAGGCCTTTTTTTAAAAAAGAAAAATATAGTAGAGCTCTGACTTCTGCAATCTATCTTAAAGGCATCCTAACATCAGCAGCCAAAATGGAGCAATTTGCTTGGACATTCTGAAAGATCAGTGGAGCCCAGCTCTTACTTTGAAGACTGCATTGCTTTCCCTTCAAGCTCTGCTTTCTTCTCCTGCACCTGATGATCCTCAGGATGCTGTCGTTGCACAACAGGTCTGAACTGGTTGTTTCCTGTTTGGTTTTATTTATAGTGCACAATATATTTTATTTAGCCAGTGAAGCTACAGTTGGTTGGGAGTTAAATTAACATAGCTGCCCTTGGTGGATTCCTATGAACAGTGAGTCTGACTGTTCATCCAGAAAATATGTTTATGTACTTATGCATAACTGCGTCATCATGCCCTTGGTTGAAATTGAATAGCATCATACAGTTTTGCAGCAAAGTAAGTATGATCGTTCAAGGTGAGCTTTGTAGCATCCATCACATGAGAATGCCGCCTGCAGCGCACTAGGCAATTTTATAGATTCTTTTTCCCCTTATGCAATTAGTTGGGTATTTGGGTATTTTCTCCGTGTAGTGTTAATGCAGATGCTAGACAGCAAGATATGGTGTAAGGTAGTTCTATTCAGTTTTCAGCAAGCTCTTATGCATTTAGATGGTCGACAGTCGACACGGATCTATATTGCTGTATGGAAAGCTCGGTGTAAGAAGTTTCTAATCAGCTGTTTGCGATGTAAATTCCACTCCTGTGCTAGATTGTTTACTATCGCGCATGTCCTGAACCAAACTGAAGGGTAGCTGATTCCAAGGAAATACACCATATGTCATATTTTTGGTGAATAAAAGCTGGTGATTGTCCAGCAACACAGATAGGTGCTTTCTGTTGGAGTCTACCAGTGATATTTTGATGGTTACTTTGCTAGCCAGAATAGGATAATAGGCTATTGGCTACAGGATTGTCCTTAGTAACTCCCTTCTGTACGTACTGCCAGTCCAGTATGCAGAGTGTAAGCATAAGCTCTGAGAATTGACTGCAATAATGAATGGAACAGTAGGCCTATAAAGCTGCAGATGAACTTATGAGATATACTCAACTGAATCGTTATTACCGACCTCCTCCCTTTCATTTCTTTGTGCTGACTCTTTTCTGCAGTACCTGCGTGATTATCCAACATTCGCCGCTACAGCTCGCTACTGGACGGAGGCCTTCGCAAAGAGCACGTCCACTGGCATGGAAGAGAAGGTACTGACAATACCCGTTCATCATATCATTGTGTATGTAAGACATGTATGTGTTGATGAGCAGTAGTCACCTTTTGTTTCTGATGACTGCAGGTGCAGAAGCTGGTTGAGATGGGCTTCCCAGAGGATCTGGTGAGAAGTACCCTGAAGAGTGTCGATGGCGATGAGAACATGGCTCTGGAAAAGCTCTGCTCTGGCTGAACCACCCTTATGGTGGATATATGAACTGTAAATTGCATCCTCATTGGTTATTATATAAGAGAACAATGCCTGCTAATTCCCCTGCTCTGCCATTTCAGTGTGGCCGTTTATTGAGACAATATACATAGGGGATTGGACCATGGGACTCGTGAAATCCGCCTTATGATAACTTCAGAGTTTGTTCGTTTTTTTTTCTTGTTGTCTCACATGTTGCATTTCTGTCCCTGGTAGGCTGAATTATCGATGCTGATACGCTTTTCATTTCGCCCATGGGATCCTGGTTAAATCTGATGCAAATCATCAGTTTTGTCATAAAACCGAGCAATCAGATGTGATGGGTAATCTCTCACATTTGCTTCTCATGTCGTTATTTGTCTGAGTGTGATTGGTCATGACTGCTACTAGCCGTTGTTGTCTGAAATGCTTATGCTTCCGTTGGTTTGCTTGAGGAGTCGGCCGTGGCACGTTTCTTTGTCTGGACGCATCTTGTGCCCGGTTACTTGCGCGGCTGCTCAAATCCGAAACGGGGGAGAGGAGATTGACTGCAACATTGTGGGAAAGGGGGATCGCATGCTGCTGTTTCACGCAGGAAATGACTGGCACCGCATGCGTCGAAAGCTGATTCTTCTGGAAGCAAGGCATCAGGCATTAAGTCAGGACTAAGACATGACGATGTCACGTTTGATTATTTTTCCTGTGGCTTGTAGGTTACTAGGTTGTAAATTACTGCCGGGAGTCATGATTAACTGGGATTACATGACAATGATTGAGGCATCATTATCACTGCTTAGGCGGGCCCGGTCTTACCGGTTACACTGGCAGTGACGGGTGTTAACCCTGTGCTTTACCAAACTGAGAGTGATTTACACCTAAACATTACTCGCCCTTCGGCCCTTGTGTATCAGACAGCTTACTTATTGAGGACGGAATAGTGTGTGGTTCAGCTATCAAAACTGAAACCTGTGAACTCTGAATAGTATAACTTTATTTTTCTACAGATAGGTGGCACTGGCACGGATATGCTCTGTAGCACTAGAAACAAAGTTTGGTTCTTCGTCTGGCTGTTCTATTTGGTCAAACACGTTGAAAGAAGCCTAGCTCCAAGGGTTGACTCGATCGAAGAGGTCGAGCTCTGTCGTATGTAAATGAGGGGACCGTTGACTTTGAAAAATCACAGAAAAAAAAATCTGTCAAGCATAATCTGTCACGGTTAGGGAAAAAAAATCACAGCCACGGTTTCACACAGAAAAATCTGGAGGAGTCATGTATCACAGGCACGATTTGACACGGAAATCCTAAGTCTATCTCTCTCGCTCGAGTGCCGAGCGCCGAGTGGCAACTAAGATGCCGAAAAGGAGCTGAAAATGGCCGTGCACTAGCGCAGCTTCCACATCTGTCTCCACCAAGCAAGCCATGCGCCGCGTTAAGTGTCTCTAACCCAAACATCACACGCGTCGCCGTCGGCCATTGAAGACCGGCCGGCCGCTTGCTTGACCCCCAAAGCAAGGCATCATCAGTCGATGTGTGTGTGACGAGCAAGCATTACATACATATATATAAATATAATATATATACATATCCATGAATTGCTCGATCATATATAGTATACTATACTCATTGGCAGCCTCCAGAGTCAAAGATAGGAGATAGGCGTATAGGGGGAGGAGCAACGACCATGACCGAGGGTGTGTTTGATCCAGGGAGTAACTTTTAGTTCAGATCACATCGGATATTTGGATGTCAATTAGGATCTAATATAAATTAACTATAAAACTAACTGCAGAAATAGAGACTAATTCACGAGATGTATCTAATAATCTAATTAATTAATCATTAGCATATGTTTAATGTAGTATAATATTACCGAATCATGCTCTAATTAGACTCCACTTATATAATTAATTTTATAATTAGTTTATATTTAATACTGCTAATTAGTATCAAGTATCCGATATTACGGAACTGAAGTTTAGTCTGGGATCCAAACACGCCCAGAAGATGACATGGATGCTGACACTGACCACCCAAAGCACGCGGATCAGGATTTCAACGAGGGGTTGGTGTCCCGGCGAGACTTTTGGGGGGAGGGGTGCTGTCTGAGGTGACCGGCCGGTGCCGTTGCCGGCTGCCACCGGTGTTGGCAGCCAGCCGGCCAGGCAGCCGTGCGTGATGGTCTGATGGAGTTGGAACCACCCAGTTGCATGGTGGTTAGGCCGGAGTCGGGAGTCCAGTCCTGTATGGCGACTTCGCTTTACAGTCAAAGCTACGCGCGTATTTTCTTTTTCTTTTTCAGAGAGTGGTTGGCCATCAGAAACTGTGAAGGGAAGGGGAATTTATCTGATCGTCTAAAAATCTCCATGCACCGATGCACGGTCAGGGTGTCCGGGTGCAGCCCGCAACGTTGATCACGAGTTCCTTCTTGAATCCCACGTTCGTCAGACAGCTCAAATTAAAAGCTGCTGGTGTTCTTGTGTTTTCAGAACAGGTTTACATTATAGTAGCATCTACCATGTTTACTCCATCAAGCTCCAAACAGGGGCTAGCTAGCTCCCTTCTGACGCTAGTCATGCTGCTACAGCATAGTACTTCGCTTTGGGGCTTGCTTTCTCCAACTAACAAGACCATACTACACATGCCGCTGCAGTTAACATCCATAAACCCTCTCTGATTCTTAAACGATCGGCGGCTTAAGCGGGTGAAGGCACACAAGCAGCCAGGAACATGGTCAACGGCTCAACGCTTCTGCCAGGCATGCATGCCCTGAGTGAAGTCACTGCACACTCAAGCCTGGCTGAGTGAGACTGGAATATGACTGCGAAGACTTTCAGCCAGGTGTGGGTGAAATGCAGTGCGTAAGGAAAACAATTTCTCCTTCTTTTATGAGGAATTGACTTGTCATACATGCGACCAAATAGGACAGAACAGCCACGATTTGACAGCCTTCGTTAACACCGAGAGCAAAAGGAAAAACAAAAGATGTTTAAGGCTGTTCTGTCTAGCTTGCTGTCAGGGAGTAACTGCTGCAGTAGTCTCTGCATGCTGTTGCCCCAGCATCACTGCAGAATGCAGGTGCAGTTTAGTTGGGTTGAAGTTGAATGGATGGATGGATTCGTGGCTGCTGTTGCAAGTAATAACGGTGCCGTGGAACGGATGCACACGGTTGGCTACTCCTTAACAAACCGATCTCAGCGCCGATACGATCTACATCTACACGCATCTAATCTGTTTGCACCCAGCTCTTCCCCAATTTTTTTCCTCTCACGGACAGTTTGATAGAGAGGCCACGGAGAATCTTGTATATTGTTAGAAATCGAGGTGATTCTAATCCCCACTAAGCTGAGGGTCTACACTTATAACACATCAACTCACTCTAAAGTCGGTCAGGTCAGCCTCTTTAATTTATAGATACTTAGTGTATCGGGTTCTTTTGATGGCAGAGCCGCCTTTTCACTTCCGGGTGGCAGAGCCTACCAACAGATGAAGCTGACTTCCGGGTGACAGAGTCAACCTACGATGAAGCCCAGACCTTTTATGATCCCGGGTGACAGAGCCAACTTTCGGTGGATCACAACTTATACACTAAACACTTAGGCTTAACTGGGAGACTAGCACTTACAAAAATAAGAATTTGTTACAACACAACAAGAGTACACACGAGTACACACCACTCTCTTCTTTGGTTGCTAGTCTAGCACTCACCCTTCTCCTCTACCTAGCACTACCACCTCCCATCTACCATGCTCATGGATGGATACCATGGCAAGGGAGGGGGTCTCTATTTATAGGCTAAGAGAGACCATGATATTAAGCCGAGTGTCCCCTTTTAGAAAATTTCAAAATATTCTAACATTTTCTAAATTTATCTATTACTAATTCTAGAGTTATCTATAGAAAATATCACATTCTTGCATGATGGAGAATACTCTAAAAGGTTGTCTTGCATTCCTTTCAACACTCCCCCTCAAGGCAAACTTCTCTCTATAGTCGTATTGCAGACCATGCTGAGTGCCTTTCGAAACTTCTCAAACTTTGCTTTGTGAAGACGCTTGGTGAGGATATGAGCAATCTGTTCTTCTGTACTGGTAGGCACCATCTCAATTTCTCACTCAAGTAACTTTTCTCTTATGTAGTGATAGCGAACTTGCATGTGCTTGGTTCTTGCATGGAAGATTGGATTTTCTGCCAAACGAATAAAAAATAGATTATCACAGAAAATCCTTACTTGGTATTCTGCCGGCTGGTGAAGGTCCTACATTAACTGCATGAGCCAGGTGCTTTCTTGTGCTGCCATTGCTGCAGATCGATACTCTGCTTCAGTACTAGATAATGCCACAATTGGTTGTCTCTTGCTGCACCATGATATGGCTCCCGATCCTATAACGAAGAAGTATCCAGTAGTAGATCGCCGTGTGCCACTATCCCCAGCATAATCGGCATCGCAATATCCTATGACCTGGCAATATTTTGTCTTCTTGTATATAATATCAAAGTTGATGGTGCCCTTGACATGCCTGAGGATACATTTGTCTGCAACAAGATGAGACTTTTTTGGATTGCTCATGTATCGACTAACTACTCCAACTGGGTAAGAAATATTTGGTCGGGTTAGCGTAAGATAGATAAGACTCCCAACAAGTTGTCGATACATAGTTATGTCCTCCAAGTCATGCCCTAGCCTCACATTGGGATCCATCTGAGTAGATATAGGCTTGCAGTCAAGCATTCTATACCTTTGTAAAAGATCCTTGGCATACTTCTGTTGGCCTAGAAATAACCCTTCCTTTGTGCGCTCCACCTCAAGTCCAAGAAAATGCTTCAGCTCTCCAAGCTCCTTCATTTGAAAGTGGACTGAGAGATTTTCTCTTATCCTTTGTATTTTCTCGGAGTAGTCTCCCGTGATAATCAAATTATCAACATAGACTAGGATTACCGCTAGTCTTCCTTCCTTTTTCTTCACAAATAAGCTAGAATCTGATGGAGCGACTTTGAAACCACTCTGTACGAGAAACTCACCGATCTTCCCGTATCATGCGCGTGAAGCTTGCTTCAAGCCATAGAGTGCCTTCTTCAGTTTGCAAATATACTCGGGGCGGGTCTTACTCTCAAAGCCTCTTGGTTGCTCCATGTAAATATCTTTATCAAGTTCACCATATAGGAATGCATTCTTGACATCCATCTGTCACAACTTTCAAGACTTGCAAGCAGCCAGTGCTAACAAGACTCGAACATGTGTGATTTTTACCACCGGGCTAAATGTTTCTTGATAGTCTAGCCCATACTGTTGAGAAAAACCCCGAGCAACAAGTCGAGCCTTATACCTTTCAATTAAGCCATCTGAATGGGTCTTCACCTTGTAGACCCATTTGCATGATATGAGTTTTATCTCATTCGGTCTTGGCACTAAATCCCACGTTTGAATTTTATTTAGTGCATTAATCTCTTCTTCCATTACCTTACGCCACTCCAGGCCTTTTATTGTTTCTTCATAAGAAGATATCTCAATGGGTAATTCATCAACAAAGGCAGCGTTGGCATACCTTGGGTTGGGCTTGCTTTGCGTTGTTGTCCTCCTTAGTGCTTGACTAGGCTTCTCAACCTCCATTTGTGGTGGATGAGGGTCTTCATGGACCATCTGATGTACACCAGTCTTCCAAGAACTCTTGGCTATGCTTGGTGAGACCTCTTTGTCTCCTCCTGGAGTTAGTGCCTCCTCCTCCTCTTCTTAGATTTCTTCTGGATCTGCCTCCAAATCATGTGGATCGTGTAGCTCAACATTTTCAGTTGACCACCAAGCAGAAGCTACATCAAACACCACATTCCTTGAGGTATTGCACTTTCCTGTGGTTGGATCGCAGCACCTCCAACACTTCCTTGCATCATCATATCCAATGAAGATGCACCGAATTGCCTTCTTCTCAAACTTGCTCCTTAGGTAATCGGGCACAAACACGTAACAAACACAACCAAATACTTTAAGATGGCTCACCATTGGCTTCTCCTCCCATAGCAGCTCATGAGGCGACTTGAATCGCAGCTTGGGTTGAGGCAGCCTATTAACGACGTAGGCTGCTGTTCTCATACACTCGGCCCAGAACCTTCCAGGAACGTTCTTGGCATGGAGCATACTCCGACAAGTTTCTGCAAGATTGCGATTCTTGCGCTCCGCTACTCCATTTTGTTATGGAGTATTTGGACAAGTCAATTATCTTCTTATCTTGTGCTCCTTAAGATAAACAGTGAACTCATTTGATAAATACTCTCTCCTATTATGAGTGCGAAGACACTGAATTCTCATGTTGAGTTCACCATCTATCTTCTCCTTAAACTTCTTGAATTTTATGAAAGCCTCAGATTTCTCTTTCAAAATGAAACCCAGACGTACCTTGAGAAGTCATCAATAAAAGTCACCATGTTCTTCATCCCTCCAAGAGATATTTGCTTGACTGGGCCGAAAACATCCGAATGTATCAACTCCAATGTCATCTTGGATCGATGCTCCGATTCCTTATAAGGCAATTGATGAGCCTTGCCGTATTGATACCCAGCACATACCGTGTCCGTCCGGATGTCTACTTGTGGAAGTCCTCTCAATACTTGCTTCTGCATTATCTACTTTAGTTTACTATAGTTAACATGTCTAAGACGAGCATGCCAAAGATCACCTGTCTCATTCCTCCTAGCTTTGTCCACGTAAGAGGACTCAGCGGAGAGGATATACACCGATTGTCTCCTCCTTCCTTCCATGATGGGTGTGCCGATCACCTTTGTTTTTCTAAAAATTGCTGCACCTTCTGGCCCAAAGAGCATGTATTTTCCATCTACCGTCAACTGAGGGACTGACAACAAATTCTTCTTCAAGCCGGGAACATGATAAACCTTCTCGAGTTTGAGTTGTTAAGTACCATACCTTGGAACGACCGCCTTCCCAACATGAGAGATGGATAATCTTGGGTTATCTGTCATCAACACCACTCTCCTTCGCTTGTAGTCGGCCACGTCTTTTAATTTCTTGTTATCACTGGTCATGTGGTTAGAGCACCCAGAGTCGATGATACAGTCCTCCTTATAATTCACCATCGGATCAGTTGTTGCTGCAAAAGTAGGTGCCTCCATGTTCTTCTCCAACTCATTTTCTTCAATTTTTTGAGAAAAATCAGCTTCAACATGCAACTCTTCTTCAGTGATATATGCCTCCTCCTTTTTCTCTCGTGCCGTAGTGGCCACATTCCCTTCAAAGTGTCTTACGTTTCCTTCAAAGCGCCTCCTTGGTAATCGACATTCTCGAGCGAAGTGGCCCTTCTTACCACAATTGAAGCATCCATCATTCCTTTTTTCTGGTTGTCGTTGCTAATCTTCTCGTTCATAAGCTCCCCTGAAGAGTTGCGTCTCTCCTTTGGGTGATGCTTGCCACCGTCTGTCCACCTTTTTTTGGGCCTTTCTTGCCCCTGAAATGGACCCTTCTTCTTGCTTGTGAAGAGCGCCTCCTTCTGTTCCTTTATAATAATATTGCCTATCCTTTTGGCTAACTGCTCCTGATTAGCCAATAACTTTTCTAGTTCCACTAATGAAGGTTGAGTAGGCCATCCGCTCACTGCAGCCATAAACCCACTATACACAGGTCTTAGGCCATTGATGATGATCCTTCTCATACGGGCCTCACCAACCTTCTCATCTGGTGCAAGCTCGGATATCTCTCGACAAATGATTTTACTTTTGTGAAATACTGACTGATTTTCAGAGTGTTTTGAAAGATACCTGATAGCTCCTTCTCTAAGAGTTGGAGGCGTGCTTCATTTTTCTTGGAGAATAATTTTTCCAGAGTCTTCCAGGCTTCCTTTGGGGTCTCCGCATCCCGAATGTGCTCCAGTAGGTCCTCCTCAATGATTGTCTTCAGTACGAACATAGCTTTCTCGGCCTTGATGCGCCATTTCCGCAAGGCATCGGCTCCATCCTTCTTTAAAGAACTATCGTCACTCTCCTTTGGTGGAGGCACAGTTTCAATTTCTGCAACAACCTTTCATAGGTTTTGACCTTGTAGGTAGAACTCCATGCAGGTCGTCCAATAGCCATAGTTATGACTATTGAGCTTCTTTATCCCACCACTTGCGCTAGCAAGATTTGCCATAGTGATTGACGCCCAGCGTCAAGATAGCTTCCTTGGTCCCGGACCAATGAGGTTCACAGTCCCAGACTGCGCACCGGCATAGTGTCCCCGTAGCGCCTTGATATAGCATTGAAGACAGCAAGCACCCTGTGCTTTCTGATGCCTCCTACAAACGCTCCCTGACCACCAAGCTCTGATACCACTTGTTAAAAATCGAGGTGGTCCTAATCCCCACTAAGCTGAGGAACTACACTTATAACACACCAACTCACTCTAGAGTCGGTCAGCCTCTTTAATTTCTAGTTACTTAGTGTATCGGATACTTTTGACGGCAGAGCCGCCTTTTCACTTCCGGGTGGCAGAGCCTACCAACAGATGAAGCTGGCTTCCGGGTGACAGAGGCAACCTACGATGAAGCCCAGACCCTTTGTGATTCCGGGTGACAGAACTAATCTTCGATGGATCACAACTTATACACTAAACACTTAGACTTAACTGCATGACTAACACTTACAAGAATAAGACTTTATTGCAACACAAAAAGAGTACACATGAGTACACACCACTCTCTTCTTTAGTGGCTAGCCTAACACTCACCCTTCTCCTCTACCCAGCACTACCACCTCTCATCTACCATGCTCATGGATGGATACCATGGCAAGGGAGGGAGTCTCTATTTATAGGCTAGGAGGGACCATGGTATTAAGCCAAATGTCCCCTTCTAGAGAATTCTAAAATATTCTAACATTTTTTAAATTTATTTATTTTTAATTCTAGAGTTCTCTGTAAAAAATATCACATTCTTGCATGATGAAGAATACTTTAGAAGATTGTCTTGCATTCCTTTCAATATATATGAATGTTGAACTGTTTTCAGGTAAGCTCTACATCTTCTAGACACATGCTCATCCACACAGGTAGATGGCAACTCGTGAACAACCGAATGAACCCGCTGAACATGATCTACAAGCATCTAAACTATTTGCAGGTCATGATCTGGAAAAGAAAAACTATTTGCAGCCAAACTCTTCGGGCAGTGATCGCCCGAATAGTATTGTTCAGTTGTTTCAACCAGATTAAAGGAGAAGGCGGCAGTTATGACCTACGAGGACTCCAGCACCAAATCTGATCGCTCGTGGAAGGATTCGGTGACCGGTTGGTGTGTGAGTGAGCCGAGCACTACCACTTATAGCCCAATAATGATCTCCATCTTGCTGCGCATACCAACAGCAGCAGATTGCTGAATGCTGGGTCGTTCGTCCGGCAGGGATCGTCGATGCGATGCAACTAACCCTGACCTAAAGTTTGGCCGCCCACTCTCACTTCGATCTTCACTAGCTAGGCTGGGCTGGCTACACCAGTGTGATGTTACTGTCACCCGAGCTGTGCTGCTCGAGCATGGCTGCTGGCTTGAGCTGGTAGCTGACACGCGGCAGAGGTGCAGGCCCCGAGATCTGTGATCCTGCGCCCGGTCCCGTCAGGGATGAAGAGAGATCACGATCGATGATAGATGCAGGGAAAAGGAGAAAGAGAAGGCTGCAAAAGGAGGAAGGAGTTCTGAAAAGAGTATTGCTCTACTAATTTGATTCCGTTTCCTACGCTGATAGCTACTGTACGTGCATGCAGCGGGTCCAGCACGCATACATGGAAAACTGGGTTCAGGATCCAGACATCCATAAGGGAAACAGCATCTGTTTGGAAACTTGTTCGTATGGATTCTCTGAGTAACTGGCTAACGAGGGGAGTATTTTTTCTATATAACTTGTAGCAAAAATTCAGAACCAACTTGTAGTGACTTAAAATAATTTTTAATTGTTTTGCAAAAGATGGATTTTTTTGGCGCTACAGGTTAGTGTTAGGAACTGAAATGTCTTTATTCCCGTGTAAAAGGAGCTTTTGAATTTTGACAGCACTTCCGTGTCAAAGTGTGAAGTGTGAACCCCTTAATTCCGGAGGAACCTTTTCTCGTCAAAACAGATGGGTCCCCCTCATCTATCAACTCAAATCTTCAAACCCTAGTTATTAGGGATACTCCTACAAAAGGACTTAACAAAATAGGGTCACCCATTTTAGTAGCCTTATTATCCTAAATATGGTTCCGTCGAAGAAATCCTTCAAGATATGTTAGTTCACAGAATTGTGCAAGGTCTTACTCCTAAATATGCTACTTGAGATGGCATTAGAACGTTGAAAGCGGAGTGATATCTTTATTTTTAAATATGTGACATCGCATATTTAAAAACAGAGATTATACCTAGCAACTTTTTTTCTTAATAATTGTTTTAGTTAGCATATCATCAGTCGCGTAATAAAAAAAACATGCATAGCTTAGGATAGGAAGCATCAGTCATAGTTTCCTATACATGAATTCAGAGAGCCTAAACTTGGAAATAGTACAAAAGTATAAGGTGAAAATTGTTTTCCTTCTTTTTTCTCATTTCACCGACCTCTTGCTTGTGCTGATAGAGGTGCAGTTGAGCACACGCCTTCTGGATCTCGAAACCCGGTGACGACCTCCTCATTAAGCAAGCACGAGAAACGTTTGTTTGCAAAAAAAATGTTTTCACATTTTATCCAAAAGTCAAGCTGCACTGTAACACTCAGCCAGGCAGTCCAAAATCCAGAGTGCCAAACCGTGCTCACAAAAGACTCGTCACGTAGCACAGAGTTGAGGCGGTCTCCCATTTCCCTCCCTCAACTTCCCGCGTCCTCCCGTCGTTTCCCCGCAACCGCTCCCCGCCGCCGGCGGTGACCACCCCGCCGCACATGACGCGGCCCCGCCATGGGCTGCATCCTCGGTAAGCTCGCCACCGCGCCCGGCTCCTCCCTTTTCTTCCCCGCCGCCGCGGCTGCCGCGGGAGGAGGGGACAAGGCAGCAGAGGTGCAGCTCCATCCGCCGCAGCAGGAGCACATCGCGGCGGTGAGGAAGGACGCGTCCGGGTGGCCGCTCTGGCTCTCCGAGGCCGCCGGCGACGCGCTCCGCGGATGGGCGCCCCGCGGCGCCGACGCCTTCCACAAGCTCGAGAAGGTGAGGACGACGATCCTTTCCACCGCGCGCCCGTGCTTGATCGGCAGTTAATTACCGGGAAAGTTTGGCCTTTTCATGGAAACAGGGGGTTGTTGGGGGAAAGATTTCAGCTTGCCTTTCTCATCCGCTGCTTCGATTTGTTCGTTCGTCCTTGTCGTACACGATCGTCGGTTGCGGAATTCGGCGAGTAATTTGAGTTCTTGCTTTTTCTGGTCATCGTAATTGAGTTGTTGGCGTATCACCTACTCAAAACGAAAAAAAAAGATCTTTCTGGCTTTCTTGTTCTGAGTTGAAGAGAGCAATGAGTTCTTTTTTCTTCAATTATGAGTTGTAAGCATCAAAGGGAGAAAATAAAGCAAATGGTGATCTCAACACATCAACAAGCTCCAAATTCCTAGAACCGGGTGCTTAAAAATAAGCGGAGATGAACAAATCCCCAGATTTCCTGAGATTTAAAAACGCCACAGCTCCACCATTTACATTCATACTTTATATGCTTGTCCGTGTCACAAGAATTCGTAATTCGTAAGGACAGATGGAAAAGTCAACTTGCAATGTTCGTATTGATTACCTGTAAATGTTATCCTCTCTGGTCTTTTCAAAGAAACGAGTTGTTGCGGATTTTTTTCTAACATTTTTAAAAAAATCCACTAAATTCAACTAAATTCCACTGCTTGCCTCATTCAATTGGAGTTTTTTTTAAAAAAAAAAGTTGCGATCTTTTTTGCTGTGGGCGTGCAGATAGGTTCAGGGACATACAGCAACGTGTACAAGGCGATTGACGTGGAGAGCGGCCGCGTGGTGGCGCTGAAGAAGGTGCGGGTGGATGGCGTCGGCGAGGCCGAGAGCGCGCGGTTCATGGCGCGAGAGATCGCCCTGCTCCGCCGCCTCGGCGACCACCCCCACATCGTCCGCCTCCAGGGCCTCGTCACCTCCCGCCTCAACACCGCGCCGTCCCTCTACCTCGTCTTCGAGTACATGGAACATGACCTCACCGGCCTCACAGCCTGCGCAACTGCCTCCGGCCGCCGCCTGTCCTTGCCTCAGGTATGATCTCTGCTTCTGCTACATACTGCCCCCCATGAAGCAATGAAGTGTATGGCCATCGTCAGAGGCCAGCTATACTGATCTCTCTCAGTTCCTGGAAATTAGTTGTTCAATAGTTTTCGGAGGCGAATCTGCGTGCGACAAGCAATACGAGTTACAATCATTGGTGATGCACAAGCACAAAATTGATAAATTAGCTACCTCGGATTTTTGAGTTCTCTTTGATGATGTGGAGAGTTTAACCAACCCCCTTTTGGTTTCCTGGTAGTCTGTGATTGGGAACTTATCAGTATAAGAAAAATTGGCATCATGCGGTTTGATTACTTAGGACTGCCAGAAGTCTGCACTATTATGTTTGTGAATTCAACTGCGGCAAATGGATGATCTCTAATAGAACACAGAGTTCTTTGCTAAAAATAAATTGCATGTGTTGGAAAGAACTTGCATTTACTATTTACTAATAACTTAACGTGGGCCGTTCTAATGTCATTTGCTCTGAGATATCACACGCGCCTCTTTTCAAGGGAGCGTAAAGGGAAACTAAGATTTGCAGCGTTTTCAGCATATACTTGCCAGTCAAGCCTTCTATTTGGGAGACCGAACACTTCCTAATTGATGCAACTTCTTTCCTTAGTTCTAGAAGAAGAATCATTGACTGATTATTTGCAGTGGAATTTTGCTTTAGCTTTTTGCCAGAAGCAAACAAATCTATCAGACCGGAACACTGCAGTGATGTGGACCTGTAAGTCTATTAGACTAAGCAGAGTATTTCCTAGGTTTGAACACATAAGTCCAATTGACAGAGACAGCCAGACAGGCATTCCATACTTTTTACACGCACACTGCTTCCCCGAAATCCCTTCAACGAACTACAAAGATTTCAACTGTCAACTTTGACTGCAGTTAACTGACTGAACTTTATCTCTGAAACTCTCTATCCTGTAAAGCTCTGTTTTGCCGTCTGGACTCCATGGAAATGGGTCAACCTGGTTCAGTAAAATTGACTCACTGGCATTAATATAGTTAAAGGTTATCAATTACTTTCTTTTCTGAAAAGGAAGGCTCCAACTAGGAGGTGTTTTTCATCAACACAAGTTACTGACAAACATATTCCTGACTTCATTATATGTCGTATTCATAAAGTCTAGCTCCTTGTTTGCAGGTGAAATGCTACATGAAACAATTACTTTCCGGGATTGAACACTGTCATAAGAATGGTGTTCTGCACCGTGACATCAAGAGCTCGAACCTACTTGTCAGCAGTGATGGGATTCTTAAGATAGCTGACTTTGGACTTGCCACCTCTTATGATCCTGATAACATGCGGCCAATGACTAGCCAAGTGATCACGCTTTGGTATCGTCCACCTGAACTCTTGTTAGGAGCAACTCACTATGGTGTTGGTGTTGACCTTTGGAGTGTGGGTTGCATATTGGCAGAACTGCTTCTTGGTCAGCCTATATTCCCCGGAAGAACAGAGGTACTTAGTTTGGTCCAGCTGAAATGTTAATTTTGGATAAATAGTGCAGGATATCACTTGATTTAGCTATTAACGAGTGGTTTATTTAGGTGGAACAATTGCACAAGATTTTCAAGTTGTGTGGTACTCCATCAGAGGATTACTGGGAGAAAATGAAGTTCGCTCATCCTACATTCAAGCCATATGAACGGTGTCTAGCTGAAAAATTTAAAGATGTGCCACCATCGACCTTATCACTTCTCGAGACTCTCCTGTCAATTGACCCAGATATGAGAGGCACCGCAACTGATGCTCTGAACAGTGAGGTTAATCCTACCCTATCAATCCTCAAGCCATTTAAAACTAACTGCTACATGGAACAAATACAAAAGAAGAAGAAAAATTGTGGCAGACAATATGCAAAAGAATGGGTTAGGGTTAACTTTTGATTAATTTTGAGTACGAAGGTGATCCTTTGTTCAACTGTACTTATCAAGTTATCGTTTTCTGTGGACACAGTTCTTCAGGACAGAACCGTATGCATGTGAACCATCAAGCCTTCCGCAGTATCCACCATGTAAAGAAAGAGACGTGAAGCTGAAGTACGAGAAGCACAAAAGGTTTGGCGCCACTCATGGCACTTATTTCATTGCTATATTTTGTGACAGAAAACTTCAACATTTTGTATATTTTTCAGGAGATCAAGGGTTAATGGGTCAGTAGAACGTCATAAAAACCGACAGCATGCTTCGCAAAATCCTGGGCGCAGAGTATTTACTCCAGATGTCAATAATAAGCCACAAGCAAATCCAAAGGTGTGTTTTGTTGCCTCCTTTTCCTCTGCAAGAATCTTTTACTCAAACCTCAGCAGCAGCATGCTTAAATTGCCACCACTCCCGACAATGTTGACGTCAAAAGGCATATTCAAGCAACTGTTTAGGCACAAAACAATGAATAAATGATGAAGTATGTTATTTTTATCTTCAGGTACCAAGATTGGTAACAAGCATGAGCACTACCAAACTTGAGAGATTTCCTCCACCTCATTTGGATGCGTCGATTGGTTATAGCATAGATTCATCAGCTGATGGAACCACGGAAGAACTCTTCACATCTTCAGTTGTTGAGCTAAAGAAAATGCCAAGCCTATTATTCGGTCACATGAAATCTTACCTGAATAGTCCGAAGAAGGGCATGCAGAAGGCCAAGCCAAGCCTCAATATGGCGCCTTCCACTGTTCTCATCGGTGCATTCCGGCCTTACTCACTTGGCCATCCAATGGAAGTGAGAAGAAAGAACAGGGAGCAATTCAGAGGCAAAGGGAGAAATGTAGTAGGTCCGGTCAAATGACATTGTAACCATGTTCCCCCTTTTTTTGTCCTTTTTATAGATGCTAGTCAGTAGCCAGTGATTTTCAACCACAGTTGATAGGTTTACTTGTATAGTTCGAGAGTATTATAAATTAGAGTTGTGTATAGTGCATTTGTTATGTATAATGGATTGCAAAATTTCATCAGCAACAGAGTAAGATCTGAGATCATCCCCACCCAATTTTGTAGCTTCTATCTCTGCACTAGAATTAGAGGGAAAAGAAAAGGAAGTGATCAAGGGGATGCTTAATGTTGTTGCTCAATAATCTCACACCAATGTTACAGCTACACAACCGTCTAAACTTGGGTGAACAGTTCCGGATTTGTTCTCTTTTCCAAACGCTAATTTGTGTTTTTCTCTATGACAACAGTAGCAGTCCAGACCAGTGCTGATGCTCCTTACATCATTTACGGAATCAGTTTCTCAAATACAGGGTTAGCTTTCAAGCACTAACCAAGATTAGGAAGAAAACAGCAAATGATGCAAAGCTAGCAGCGTGAACAGATGACTGAATCAGCCATGTTTTTTACAAGCTGAGACGTAGTAAAATGAAGAAGATCACATACAGCGCTGCGTGATCAGAGATGAGATCATACAGCTGCAGCAGCAGCAGGGGGAGGATCATGTGATTCTGCAGCAGTAGGCGGCGAATGTTTGCTGGTGTGGCGGCTGAACAAGTTGCCCCAAGCGCTGGTGACCATCGACAAGCCTCTGAACCTAAGCCACCTGGCTCCCTCTTTATGCTCCGACACCTGCAGGTTTGTGCATCAACAATTAGGAGACACCATAGCTACATCTACATGTCCATCTGCAATTCTTAATTTGCTTATTAGTTTTTTTTTCGAAAAGGATTTGCTTATAGAATGGGTGGATCGTTTACCTGACTGGGCTCGTGCGCAATGGTCACGGCGACCTCGTCCCTATTGCTCGCCTGACGCGTCGTCGCTGCAGAGGAGGAGAAGGATGATCCAACAAGTGTCAGCACCAATGCAGCTCAAGAAACGACCAACGAAGGAGGGGCAGAGCTGCGCGCGCGGCAAGTTGAAGCACCTCTTACGATGCTGACGGAGCAGTCGCCGTTGTCGGCTTCGGCCACGATCTTGTCCACGGCCGCCGTCTTCTGGCAGTAGTACCTGAAGCTGGGCGAGCCCGGCGTCGGCTCGGGCGCCACCTTGCTGCATCGCCTCCTCCCCGCGGACTCCTGCCCTTGCTGCCCCTGCACCGGCAGACCCGTGGTGGACGCCTCGCTGTGCCCCAGCGCCCTTGCCCGCGCCCACCCCCGCCGCCGCGGCTCGGCCCCGTCGACGGTCGACGCCCCGCACCCCATCGCGGCCCGCGAAGGGGAGGCCCGTGAGCGAGCACGGGAGCGGGAGGCGGGACAGGGAGCCAGAGCGTTGGATGATCGGAAGCGATGGCCTCGTGCGCCGCGTTGCGCGGCGGCCTTAGTAAGGAGACGCGCCCGGGGGCGGTTCGGACCGTTGCTGCCGGCGAGCGGCGGCGCGGGTTCCTCGGAGTGGACCCCAGATTTGGCGGGCGGATGATAGAAGGGTCCCACCTGGCAGAAGGCGGTTCCGGGATGGGCTTTATTGGGCCGGATGGGCTGTTATGTGATGAAGGTGCGCAGGATGAGGCCAACTTTTCGCCAAACAACAACAGCCCGGCTTCAAATGGTGCGCCCTCATAAAAAAAAAGCTTCAAATGGTGGTCTCTAGGAGAAAAGCTTCTCTATCTGCATTTTTTTTTACATTTCTAAACATGGGCTAGTAGAACTCGCTTGTATGGCTCAATACTTTCACATCTTCAATTCGATTAGATGTATTTTTTTCCCTTTCAACAATTTTGGTAGCTCAACTGCTCCAGGCGATTTATGCAGCTCCATGTGAATGAAACCTACCGCTTGTTGAATAGAACAGTAGGCCTCATTCGTGAAGAGCTAGGACTAGCACGTGAAAAATTGACCGCGGATCTTGAAGAAACAGGACTTCTTCTGTTGCAAGTTATTGTTCTTCAGACAAAAGTTTCTTCAGAAGATGGTGCATTCCTTTCCTTCTTCAGACACACTATAGCCGTTAGGTTACACTTAAACATTGCTGCTGCAGTGAACAGACAACTGAACCTGAACGTGATCTTCTGCAATTTATTCAGCCATGCTGGTATGCAGTTTGCGTTTCGTGCATGGATCGGAGCTCTTCTGTTCACGTTCTAGAAGCCATCCGTGATCTCCACCCAATAATTCATCCCAGGATCCTGAAGGCGAGCAAGCAAGCAACACAACTGGCTGAAACAGAGCCCACTGATTGCGTCTCCCTGTTGCATTTTCAGGCAGGCAGCCTGTGCACCTCGCACACTGACACTGTGGAGGAGCCCTAATAGCAGCCAGCTAGTGCTTTCAATGCCTAGAGCTAGCTTGCAGGCTTCAGCTAGGCAACTGCCGTCGGCACAATGACACGCCCTTCTTCTACCTCCTGCTGGTTTGCAAAGTTATCAGCCATTGCCGGCCTTGCTGCTGAGTTGCTTTCATGTGTCTGCATGCTGGTTAAAGCCGATCGCCATCAGAGGATTCTCATGGGAGATGGAGACCCCCCTGGCTCGTTCTGTGATGGATTCCCTTGGAGGGAAGGGAAGGTAACCCAACCACCTTCCCTGCTGGTCATGGTCTGCCGCCACAAGACACAAGTGAATGGAACCCATGGATTAATGGCGATGGAGTGGTTCAGTTGCTAGGCTGCTGGCTATTCCGATCCAAAGGAAGCCTCTTCTTCCACTCCACCAACACCTTTTTCCCCTGTTCCTCCGGCCTCCACCGCCGACGCGTACCCCATCCCCGTGGGGTCTGGGCTCCACTCCGGCCACCACATGGGCATTTGGGCAAACGCCTGTGCTATGCTGGCTTGGAATGCTCACTCTCCCAGTCTCCCTCAACAGGCATTGCTCCCATGCAGAGCAGGTGCAGAGAGAGAGAGAGAGAGACGTCTCCTTGGCATTGGCATGGTACGGTCAGGCAAGCGCCAACAAAATAGAGTTCGGCCCTGAGTTGCTTGTTGAGCCCCGCAAGCTGCTTGAGCTAGCTAGCACAAATTGATACTGGAGTACATCACATGCTTGGAAGGCAAAGGGCAGTAGCAATCTCAACTTGGAGCTTGTCAGCTCATGCGTGTGTACTATACCTAGTATCTTTTTGCAGCTGATCATTTGACTGATGATTAACAAACAAACCAATGGCCCCCAGCACACAAGTGGCGTTCACTGAACCCAACCCAACCTGCCTATCATTGCGGCATCGATCGATGCAAATATTTTCCTTTTTTTTCAGTTCGTCCATGCATGGTAGCGTCTGCAGGAGGACTGCCATTTTTTTGTTTACCTTTTTGCACATCATTCATTGGGTTCTTTTTCTTTCGTAGTAGTACCAGTGCGACGCATTTTGTTTTCCTCTGGTCCATGGGAGATGGATGACTCGGACGAGATGCCGTGGTGGGTTGTCAGTTGGTGGTGGAAGCAACGAAGGGGGCAAGCCCCAGTACAGTACCCTCGGCGTCCTTGCCCCGGTGACGCCCTGAAAACCAGCGCTCCTTGCCGTGTGTCACGGCGCCGCGGCATGGCCCCCCTTTGCATCGCGGTGACGATGACTTGCGAGGAGGAACAAGCTAGGTAGGGTAGGGGAGGGCAAGGGCAGGACCCTGGTGCCCATGATCCATGGACTTTTTCGTGGCCTGGGTGCCTTGGCTGGCTGAGGTGAGCTGGGCACGAGAGCGACGGGGCGAGTTCGTGGGTTGACATTTGATGAGACGGACGGAGGACGGGGGTGATGGATGGATGGATGGATGGACGGATTTGGTCTTGGGAAAGGGAGCAAGCAACCGCGCTGACACATCGCGCCTTGGAAAAGAGAGCCTGAGAGGTGGCGTCTGGCAATCGCGACCCGGCCGGCCCTGCTGCTGCTGTTCTGCCGTCGGGAGTGCCGTGAGCGAGCTCCCAAGATCTTTAAGCTGGGGCCGGTCGGGGCAGTGGCTTGCCGGGCGGCCGCGCCGCACGGCGGGCGCCGGCGAGGCCGGCAAGCAACTCCCTCCCGGTCGGCGCGTCCCGGGGCAGCGTGCCGCCGCGCGCACGTAACCACATGCGCTTGGTTGGTTAGTTGGTTGATCCGATGGGCTCGCCCTGATCAAGCGGCGGCCTCTGCCAATCGCCGCTCCTGCCGAGCGCGGCCTGTTCGTGCAAGCAACAACAAGGATGGTGAGGCGCATGGCAACCGAAAGCACATTAATTAGAGGAGCAGTAACAATGGCCAGCGTGCTAATAGTAAGTCATTAGTAGTAGTGTGCAGTGATAGGTGCAGGGGCAGGTGAGTTGATGCTCCATGGCGCTGCCACCTGGTGTCGTTCAGAATAATTTCAGGGACAAGGCACCGCCACAACCAACACTTGTGATTCAGAATCCATGTGCTATCTTCAGTCGCTCGTACTAAAAAAGGGATCAGGAATCCATGGATGGGGACAGGATCGTAATAAGGATTGTTCTGCGATTGTGCACTGATTTCTTTCTCGCTCCTGCTCAGTGTTCAAAACAGAGGAGACAGAACCATCTTCGTTTATGGTCGCTTCAGACCCAAGAGGATAATGCTTGTGGTAAAAACACTTTGTTGAGCCTCCTGGCATAAACTACCGCTTGGTCACTTGATGTTTCTTTGACTAACCGATCTCTACGACGCATTCATGATTCATCTCAAAGTTCCTTGCTTGATCCACAATGTATGACCTAACATGACCAGATTATCCTTTCAGGAAAGATGTTTGCCACCAATTAGCAGGTTCAGAAATCTGGGTAATGCCGATTTGGTCTGGCCAATGACCAGCAGGAGTATCCATGCATAGCCCTGATGATTGACCTAATCATGATAGGATATACTGTAGTGTATGTGACCAACTGGCAATCAACTCATCATCTGTTTTCTAGAACCACTGAAGATTGGTTTTGCATTACAAACAAGAGTGCTGTGGTTGTTCCATCCATGGATGTGTTAATTGCAAACTCATACACTAGCCGTTGGATGCAGTAAGGTAAGATCCACAATTTCTACCCACCCAATTCATTATTTTACCATTGCTGTACTCACAGTTGGCAGCCAGCCATAATTCCTTACCCTTGCTGCAGCGCCAATTCAGATTCAGATCCATCGCTGCCAACCTTTCAAATGCGGCAGTACTCGAAGTGTGGGATTCAAGCTAACCCGGTGCAAGAAACCAGCTCCCCGATCCGGAACGTTCTCCTTCCAAACGAGCTTCCTCTCGGTACCAACTGATCCCCCCGTACGCGTGCGCCACTGTCAGGCACCGTCTCCGTGACATCAGAGTCAGGTCGCCCGCCCCATTGCGTGAGGAGGGCACCAGCACGTCGCGATCGCAGCCCACCAGCCGGCAGCGAGCCACAGTGCATGGACACCCATGGCTGCCGGCACAGCTCTTTGCATGTTCTCCCCGGCTGCTCCGGCGGCCAATGGCGTCGTCCCCTGTGGCCCTGTCGCTCGCGTTGCGTCCGCGGCCTGTCACCCCGTCCGTGCGACGCCGTGCTGCGTTGCGTCCGCGGGCAAGGGAGCGGAGGCCGCCGGAGGCAGGAGGAGGACGTTCTGTACCCGCATGGCCGCATTGAAACCGGGGAGCCGTGCAGAATCAATCCGCCCGTTCCGTCCAGCGATTGATGGCGATCTCTGCAGTGTGATTGCCGCTGTCTCATCGCCCGTCCCCCCAGCGACCCTCGCTGCTGCTTGCCTGCTGGCTGCTGGGAAGGAAGAGGCCTCCGGCCTCTGTGCCTGACGACGGCTGCCTTGAATTATTGGCAACCTCCTGTGCGGCAGCAGCGTCTCGCTTGACGAACGAATAAAGATACCCAATTCCTCCCCGATCATGGCCTGCTGTTACTGTCCATCAGTACGGCTTTGACTATCTTTGTTTCCCGGATGCTGACCAGCTGTTAACGACTTAAACCATGTCCGGTTACTGTCATCTGCCTCCAAGGTCCAGAGCCTCCAGAATCGTTTCCCGGTCTGAACCCTGATGAGAGACAAGGAGCCTGCGGCGCAAGTCAAATGCTCAAACTGCGAGGTGTCTTTGCCTCATGGCAGCGGATTTTTCTTCTTCTCCGTGGTTGAAAATTGAAATCAACAGGGGACAGCGATTCCTCAGAGTTGAGCTATTCAGGTTCCTTTCTAGCGAAGAAAAACCTCCGATCCTGTCTGCTAAGCAGCGGTCAATTTCAGATGCTGCCGCTCACTTCATTTTCACGCCGGCTGCATTCACTTTGCAGCTCTCGCATCACAGGAGCAACTCGGCGGTGACCTCACTCGTGCGTCATGACCACCGCCGATCCCCTCCGAGCTGCATCACATGTCGACATGGCGTCCCTGGACGCAAACGGAGCGGTAATGGAAGCATCGCTTGCAGAAACGCATCTGCCTCTAGCTCTTACTTAGGGACAGCGACCGTGTGCATCGGTCGCCTCAGTGCGCGGGAACAATTCCCCCAAATCTTTCCTCTCGCTCCAACAAATATTCGCCTCGATTTGATTCAAAGCGGCGCGAGCGCGAGCTAGCTGCCTGCGCTTGGCATCTGCAGCAGCTGGACCAGAATCGGACCGGACCGGAGCCATCAGGATTACGCCGAGATTATTCCTATTCGTCTTCGTCTTCCTCTCGCCAGCAGCAGCAGGTTTCTTATTCCTGAGAGAAAGGCCCCCCGAGGAAGAAAGGTATCTCTCCTCGGCCTCTTGCCAATCAGTGAGAGTATCAGGAATCTTATCATCGTCTCCTTTCTGCATCCCCTCCCCTCCTCCTAAGTGCACTGCCCTTTCTGGGCTGCCTTTCTCTCCCTGCTCAAACCCTCACCTTTATTCTGCCCCCTTTTTGTGCCTGATTCTTGCTTTGTATGTATGCCCTGTCTTGCTGTTCCTTGCACTGAAGCTGTGCTGGGGTTGGTCTCTGCTTGTGTCTTGCAATGCTGGGGCATCAGTTCCTTGTGGAGCTTGGCTTGCTTAGCTTTCCATTTCTGCTTAAGTTACGTGCAGTTGGCACAGGTGTTTGGTGACAGCAAGAAATCGAAAAGAGGATGGGAAATGCGTCAGAGTATAGAGCCTGGGGGAATAAGTGAGGTGGTTCTGGCTCACACTTCACTCCAGAGTCCAGACAACATAAGATGAACTCTGGGGGGACGTTGACACAGCAAATGATGATTAATTGCCAAAAGGGAACTGATTAATTTCTCGCTAATTAAAACTCTGGATTCGCGACGAGCTCAAACATAGCAAAGCGATTCGCTTTTTCTTTTTTTCTTTCTTGTTTGAGCTCGATCTTCTTCTCTCTCTATTGCTCGCTAGGTGCTTAGGATTCCTACGACATCAGAAGGGCAAGGAGGGCGCGTTCTTTAGAACATGTGGCGCCCGTGATTAACGGCCTAGTCAACTCTACTCCCCTCAATTAGAGGCGACGCTGCAGCTGCTGCCGCCATTGCTGCTGCTGCTGCTGCTCCCTTCATCGTCGTCATGCTCCTGGTCGCCGGTATCGGAGGTGTCGGTGACGCAAGACGACGCAGACGACGGCGACGAAGGCCTCTCCCCCGCATCGTCGTCTTCCCGGCCGCGGTGCGCCGCCGGCTTGGTCCTCTTGAATATGCGGCAGACCAACCAGTCGGCCGCCGCGCCATGGCAGCTCACCTGAATCAATTCACCACGAAAGAGCAATTAGCTCCAGTTGAAATTCAAAGGTTACCATCTGGATCATGAATGCTACAGCGCGCTTACATGGGCCGCGGTCGGGTTGCCGGCGGCGGCGCAGCCGTGGAAGGGGTGGATGCCGGCGGGGAGGAGGCGGTACTCGTGCATGGCCCAGTCTGTGCGCGCGGCGCCGCGGCCGCGTCCGCGGCAGAAGACGAGCGTCCGCTTGGTGCCGACGGGGCGCTTGCACCGCGGCGAGACGACGAGCTTCTCCTTCCCGGACGGCCTCCATACGCCGGTGCCGGCCGCCCTGGCCGCGCCGCCGCCCTTCCGCCAGCACCGCGTCGCCGGGCGGTGGAAGAAGAAGCGCTCCCCGTCAGCGTCGCCGCCTGCTGCGGACCGGGCCGATACGGTGAGCTCGGATCAATGCCAATGCGGATAGCAGGGACGCGCCGTGGCGATCGAGCGACGGGAGTGGTGTGATGCGACACGGTACGGTACCTGGCGGCAGGAGGTCCCACGGGTGGAGGCGCGCGAGGTCGGCGTCGGGGATGATGCCGGCGGGGAGCGGGCAGGCGAGCGCCTTGCGGCGGAGGTAGTGCAGCAGCAGCTCCTCGTCGGTGGGGCGGAAGCGGAAGCCGATGGGCAGCCCCGCGACGGGCGCCCCGGCGGGCCCCTGCATCCGCCACGCGCCACCTGGCCGCCCCTCCATCGCCGGCGAAGGACTACGAGAGATCCGAGCGACGGAACGCCGGGATTGGCCTCCCGGTTGGGCGGTTGCTTGCTCGATCCGCTCGGTGGCAGCCGGCGGATAGATATTAGATAGGCACCGGCGATCGGCGGCGGGCGGGCGGATGGATTGGGAGCGGGATTTTTGGTTTGGTGGGATCTCGCGGCCTCGTCGTGTGGAGGAGCGGAAACGGGGGGCGTCGGGCCGGCCGTTTTATAGGGGGCGCGGTGGCGTGAACCGGACTCAACCTCAAACTCAACTGCCCCTCTCATCATCTCAACCCTTTATTAAGCTCTTCCTTTTTGGAGTCTCCTACTACTCCTGCGACGAAACGCCTCCCCCTCCCGAACAAGGCAGCCACGAGGACCGGGACGGGGGACACCGTCCCGTGACCGTGGAGAACTGAAGAGCAGAGGCCATGGCCATGGCTGTGCAGCCATCAGTGCCTGTTGAATTCAAGCTCTGCATTGCATTGCAGCACTGCGTCAGAGCAGTTTTTTTGTTTTTCTTTTTGCAAAGATGAGTTTGGGATTTGCCCATGGGACAAGTAGTTTGTTGAGTTCAGTGCAGTGTCTGTGCTCTCTCTGATTTCGAGGTACGGTGCGGTTTCTTCCCGGGCTTTCCTCCTTGCCTCCTTTTCCGCCTTTGCCCCCATTGAATTCCTTCTCGCCTTTCTCGCTGCCTTCCCGAAGAGGAGGAGAAGGAGAAGCTTCCACGCCATGGCCACCGTCCGCTGCTGCTGCTTGCCTTTTCTTAACCTTACGTCCTAACCCGACGCGCCTACATTGGATCCCCACATTTACTTCCTACTATAATCTTTTCTACTTTATTCAACACACGGCGCTTCCAAAAAGGAATCAAAAGTTACTGACACCCCTCGTGCAGTCGGGCAGGACAGGCAAACAAAGAAACGCGCGGGTAGAATTCGTCGCCTTTGTTTGTTCTCCTCCGCTGACCAACGCCAGAGCCAAGCTGTATGAACGGCGAGGCACGCGCGTCCTCGTTCAAGTGTCAGCAAGCTGCAAGCTTGCTTGACCTGCGGCGTGCTTCTCCGCCGCGCCAGCTCCTCGGCGGTATCAGGCGGAGCAGTGTCAGCGACGATCCTTCCTCCTTGTGCCGTGAGCGTGAGGAGGAGAGAATGAACTGGGCTGTGGGCTGTCAGGAACGTTAACGCAGCACGAGGAAGAAGAGGCGCCGGTGGTTTTGCTTTGGGGCACGCTTTTGCAGTGCCTTTCGGGGTCGGGTGGCTTTGCATTTGCAGCGGGAAGGACGGCGAGGGCAAGCCGGCAAGGAAGGTGATCGAGGATGGCCCTGCGTGCACGGACGATCTCGCTGACGCCGCTACACATAATAACACCCTGCTCGGTCGTTCGACCCTGCCCGCCCGGCAAGCAAGCGACTCCGCTGGTCACGGATGCCCCTTCAACGTCCATCACATGCTGGTGGGTGGCGGGCTGGCGGCCGAAGTGCCCACGAGCGCGTGCCGTCGCCGGAGGAGGCGCCCCCGCGCCATGCCGGGCTGCGAGCGCCGTTCGTGGAATGAACCGCACGCTTCGTCCGTACGCGCGTGGGACCTTGCATTCTTGCGTGCGCCCGCCGCGCACCCACCGGGCTGCGCAGAGGCACCCGTGCGGGGCGCGCGCACCTCGCCGCGGGGTTGCTCGGCCGGCTCGCACGCAGAGCTCTCTCCTCGGCGGATCTGGGCCACCCGGCGCCATCGTCGTCGTCCCATCCGCTGCTCGCTGACACGGACGGAACGTGCCACCCGCTTCCCTTCCTTAGTTCCTTGGCGGAGTTTCCGTGGAGCAGAGGGAACGATAACTTGAGCTCTTGCACAAAGCACATTGCGTACTGTCCTCTGCACTCCGGGTTCGGTGCGTCGCTCACATCAGGAGGACACGGGCCAAAGAAAAAAAAAACGTAAAAAGTTATCTTTCCACTTCGGCTCGGTAGCGGACAAAATGCTCGCTCGTGTCCCTGAGACCTAAAGACTTTTGGGCGGAATTGCTGGTGGCTGGATGAAGCTTCTGGCCGGCCCAATCCTTGTTGGGCCCAGCCGCTCCTCGGCCCCCCACCACTTCCACACACCAATAGTAATATCTGACGTGTTGGTTTCCAATCATGCATCCTGGCCCACTGAGAGCACATGGGCCCTACTTCCGCACTGGGCCGACATGGGAGTTAACCCGCTTGCTGGTACAAGTACAATTCCCTGGTCCAGGCTGCTCAATTCTTCCGGATCACCCCCTGGGCTGGGCGGTGGAAATGATTGGGGGAAGGAAGGATCACAGCGGAGCGGCTGTGAAAAGCTTTCGGGAAAGCGAGACGAGATGGGATGCGCCGCGGCGGCCAACTGGCTCCTCCGCTTTTCAGCCTGGTTTCACATTTTCACACCCTGCGCTGGATGATTGCCTTTCTTCTGGTACTTTTTTTTTTAATTTGCCTGCTGGCTGATGACTGAGTTCATCGCTCATGAACCAGCCTGGCAGTCTCCTACTCTCCTCTGCTTCCAAACTTGGTGATCACAGGGAGCGCTATTTCTGCGGAAACTAGACTCGTGACGGCAGTGATCGCACAATTACCATGCATGCTACCTTTGTGTGGATGGAGCCATGGAAGTCATATATTATACATACGAAATCATTTCCTTTTCAGCCTTTCTATTTTTCAGTTACTTGTAGCCAGTACTGCACAGCCCACCTGATTCCACCTGAAACATGCAGAAGAAGGGGGCCGTTTGATTCTCCTTTGACCTGACAATGACTGGGGCCACAGCAGCTAAACCACAACGGTTGCATCTGAACAGTTGAACCGAAAACCAGCTTACATTTGAGGGTTGAATTATCTGCCACAAATCTCAAATTAGTAGAGTATTTGGAGACGCAACAAACCCTCTCAGCTTTGTTCACCAACTTGCCCCAAAATCTCCTGCCTGCCAGCAAGAATTTGGTGGACAAGTAAGTAGCCCCCTTTAGCTGCGCTAACCCCAATCAATCAAACAACTTTCTGCACACACAGAAAGTTGTCACAAAAAACATTTTATATTAAACAGAAAATAGGATTATATTCAATAATCCTCTTCTGTGGGGAAACTACCTCCACTGTGCATTGCGCAGATGGCGGAGCTATGCTGCTTGCTGCAGTGCTGCAGAGTACAGGGAGCGAAATTCAGAAAACTCTGGAGGGCCGTCCTGCAAAAGGCAAACAGAAAGGGACCATGGCATATTTACTACACGTCCCCAGCGCGAGGCCCTTCCATTTGGTCTCGTCTCACCTCTCTGTCTCCCTCTCCCCCCCTGGCTTCCGACATCAGCGGCGGCGCAGCGGCGGGGGGCGGCATTGCGAGCTGACATCACCTGCGGCGCGGCGATCCCGGGGGGCAGAGGGAGGTGGCCGCGCCGCCGGCTATGTAGTGATCCGGCCCGTGATCTCGACGGCGATTCTCGGCTGAGCGGGCGGCGGCGATGAACGGGGCGAGCGCCAGCGCCGGGCCCGGCGCCGGCGCTGGCGCGGAGGGGCCGCTGGTGTACAAGGCCTGGAAGGGCAGCAATGTGAGCGGAACGCTCCTTATCTCTCTATCTCTGTCCCTCTATGCCTGTCTCCCTCCCCTCGCTTCTTTGGTGCGTGTGTGGTGTGGATCTGTGCGTTCTTGAAGTGGCGGCTCAAATTAACTGATTCTTTCTCTCTAGGGACCGGTACTAGATTGACCTGTGTCGTATGTAGGTGTTAGAATTCCCTTGTTGAGCTTGGTGAGATCGGCTGGTCATTGTTGGTCCAGAAAAAAAATGATTAGTCAAATTTCCAATTTATTTTATGATTTTGTACCTCAGAATGTAGGTTCTGGGACAGGCTAAGTGCCTATGGTTTTGTCCAGGACACAAAACCCGAGTGTTAGGACTGAGTACTAGTGCATTAATGATCCTTCGGCGGAATGCCTATTACAGCTCACAGAATGATTCCCCGCTCCTCTTCCTTCTTGAGTAAGTTATGCATACACAAAGTTGGCGATGCGTCTCGAGAAAATGTTCTTTCTGACGGGATCTTCAGCTGTTTTGTGGTAATATAAGTGGAAAGTTTGATTAACAGTACCTTCCATTCTTTTGCAGGTGTTTTTCCTTCAGGGGAGATTTATATTTGGTCCTGATGCAAGATCCTTGTTTGTCACCATGTTCCTCATTGTTGCGCCTGTATCGATCTTCTGTGCATTCGTTGCGAGGGAATTGATGGATAATTTCTCTTATGGCATGGGATTGTCGGTAATGATTGCAGTAATTCTATTCACAGCATATGTGAGTACCATTCTTGGTATTTATCCAAATCACCACCTTCATTGATTTCCTGGGTTGTGTAGTTCTACTACTTAATATATGCAACTACTGGAATACTAGCCGACTCTTAACAAAGCTGACAGCTTCTGTTTTTTCAAACTACGGGTGTATTGTGAATCTAACTGATTGTTGCATGATTATGTGGTTCAGTTTAATTACATTCAAAATATATGATTAGAAACAGTAAATTGCCACTTTCCCTTTTGCCTTTCTTATACATTGCATGCTAAGTGGGCCAGTTTAACTAGATGATATACTATTTAAGAGTGACAAATTGCTCCTAATGGCATCAAATGGTAATATTCTGCCTTTATCACGTGTCATGTGTTAAATGGCAAAGCATTTCCTGATTATATACACACAACTGTGTTTTGGATATCATTAAAGGATATTAGTCCCGTTTTGTGATAAGAGATTGCAAATGTCCAATTCTGCTTTTACATTTATTATTTGGTGCATGTTAATTACGCAAGTGACTCATCTGATGATATAGTGCTTGTGAATTGTCATGTTTAATTGCTCCTAACAGCATCGAATGAAATCTGCCTTCATTTTACGCCATGTGTTAATAGAAGTGATTCCTGATTATATAAATACAACTGAGTTGGATATCAAGAAAACCGGGGGGGGGGGGGGGGGGGGGGGGGTTCTTGTTCTAGCACCAAGCATGTTTTGCTGGTCCTATTCCAATCTTTTAATTTGATACATAGACAAATTTATTTTCCATCATGGCCATGCTGGTAAAGAGAAAAAAAAATTATATAAGTAACATATCCTCTAACTTGTTTAAGCATTGTGCCAATTTTCAGGATCTGAGTCTTCTGCTTCTAACTTCTGGGAGAGATCCGGGTATCATACCTCGCAATGCACATCCTCCAGAACCTGAAGGTTTTGATGGCAATGCAGAGGTTGGGGCTAACCAGACTCCACCTTTGCGTTTGCCCCGAGTGAAGGATGTTGTTGTCAACGGAGTCACTGTGAAGACAAAATACTGTGACACTTGCATGTTGTACAGGCCTCCTCGTTGCTCCCATTGCTCTATCTGCAACAACTGTGTGGAACGTTTTGACCATCACTGCCCATGGGTGGGACAGTGCATAGGACTGGTAAGTTCATCAACTTAACATGTGACTCAGAAAACCTGTCCTGATTTCGTACCTGTATTGATTTGTCTGTATATGGCATTCCTTGCTGTTTGTATATGGTCTTTTGCCCAACATTTCATTTTAAATCTTGTATTGCCTGTTGTCTCATCATTAATTACTTTGGTTATATTCATTTATCACCTCGCATTATTAAAATATAGAGCAGCTTTGTTGTTTAGAATGCCTACACTACTGCTTAAATTTAATGTGTTGTGAAAGACTTCAAATACCTTACAGGCAGCATTTCTTATTTTTGTGTAGAGGAATTACAGGTTCTTTTATATGTTTGTGTTCTCAACAACTCTGCTCTGCCTTTATGTTTTCGGGTTTTGCTGGGTCTACATTGTTAAGATCAGAAATGCAGAGCAGATAACAATTTGGAAGGCAATGGCAAAGACCCCTGCATCTATTGCTCTAATCATCTACACATTCATCGCGGTTTGGTTTGTTGGTGGCCTCTCTGTGTTCCACTTGTACCTCATGAGCACAAATCAGGTAAAAACTGTTTCCCGCAAGGATATATTTTTAGTCTTGCATGGCAAATATGTTGTGCCACTTGCTAATCAGTTGCCCTCAATGTTTATAGACAACATATGAGAACTTCAGATATCGCTATGATCAACGAGCCAACCCATACAACAGGGGGGTTGTTGAAAACATCAAGGAGATCTTCTTTACACCCATCCCTCCTTCGAAGAACAACTTCCGTGGCAGGGTCCCACAGGAGCATGGTCTAAGGCCTCGTGCGACCAATGGTTTCATGAGTCCAAACATGGGGAGAGCTGTCGGCGACATTGAGATGGGTAGAAAACCAGTAGCTTGGGATGAGCCAAGGATGGCCGCTGAGATTGGTGATTTAGGAGCAGGTCTGAGCAACTTGTTGGAGGACAAGGATGGTAGGTTTCGTAGCGCATCTCCAGATCTCAGCCGTGATGCCCTCGCTGTTGGAGGAAGCTTAGAAGAGCAAGGCTCCTCAGCGATGAACCCTGGGCGGACAAGCTGGGGAGTTGAAGCCGGTCGATGATGGTAATGACCATGTAAGCAGCTGTAGTGAGAGGCTCAGGGCTGTTAGTGCCAGTTTGCTGCTAATTTGTTGTTTGGTTTGAGATTTGAGGTCACTAATGTTATAGACCCATGATCTGTATGGCGGTTGTTTCCAGATTTAAGTTTCTCCTTTCTCTTAGTTTGAGATGTCTTTCCTGTATGTTGTTTGAAGCAGTTGGTTTGTGACGTCTCAAGTTTGGCACTGCCTGATTTTGTCTGTATATATTGGCGCTGTAGACCTGAAACAGTTGGAACTGCTTGGCTTTGGATGTTATTGGTTGTGAACAATATTTGACCTTCGCAGATAATGAACATCGCTCTGTCCGAGCACCCAAGCTAAGATTATTTTTCTTTGTTTCTTTTTTAGAAGACCTGTTGCTTATTGAGTATATATTTGAAAAATCTCTTGAGTTAGTTATATGCTGCAACCTTGGTCATGCTCAAAGAGTTTTTGGCCAAATAGCTCATGAGAAGCAGGGTACTACGCTTCTTGGATCTACCAATTCAGTATCCATTTACAACACCATGAGTTCAGACTTTCACCTTGTAATGCTGGGACTGACAAAATGGAAAGAACAATCAATCATCTGGGGGATTGAGAGAATTTGGATATTCACTGTCGTATATGATGCAGAAGAAATGACTCTGCTGGAACAGGCAACAAAGCAGGAACACCCTGGGATCACCTGACAATCAACCGAAACAACTTCGGTTCTACTTTGCTCCTCAACAAGAATGGATGTTTCGCCAATTGTAACCACAGATGGTACTTCCTGACTGCTTCTAACAACTCACTTTATTTTTTTCGCTTCCTGATACATAGGGGCATCGTATCTGATTATTACAGCTTGGAGAACACAGGCTTCCGTTTCTCCAGGAAGGCTCTGATCGCCTCTTTTAGATCGTTAGATCTCAGCATCCCCGCATTCCATGTGGCTACATGCTCCAGGCCTTGTTCTACAGTCACATCCCTGCTTCTCAGCAAAACAGCCTTGGTTCCCATCACTGCCCATGCCGACTTCTCAGCTATCTCTGAAATGATAAGTCAAATTCAGTTCAAACTGAGAAACAGGTCATGCATGTGTGCTCATGATAATTTGCAGTTTAACCTAGTATGATGAACTAAGAAAGCACTAATCTGAAATTCGGCATGCTTAACACCAAACTGATAATTTGAAGGAGAACTATGTCTTCTCATTGTAGAAGGGGAATGAGCACCGCAATCTATGGCCACAATGACTGAAGCAATATACGTCACATGGGTGCCCCTTGGAGATGGATCTATATGAATTCCATGGGCATAAGACACACATGGTGGAACCAATATACAAGCTAGCGATCATCTTCAACGCTCCAAGTTTTTTTTTCTTTTGTAATGAAATAAAAAATTTGAAACAAATCAACGGTTCAAGTTCGGTGCTACATAAGTTGTCAAAAAGGGCTGTACCAATCCTTTGCACATCTACTAGGTGCTTACTAAAGCACCAGTGCATTTGTTGCTTTCAGTTCTATACACATGAACTACATAAGTTCTGATGTCCCCAGTAACGTTATAACTTGAGATTGTTTAATGGAGGGTAGCATTTAGCAAAGCAAGAACGATCGCAAGAAGTTATATATGAAGACTAAGAACAGATTGAGCTGCGTATACCTTTGGCGATCTTTGCAACGCCGGCATCCAACTCTTTCTTGGAATCGAACACCCTACTGACGAGGCCCATCTCCTTGGCCTCCATGGCGGTGATCTTGCGCCCCGTGAGCGCGACGTCCGCGGCGTTCCCGTAGCCGACGATCCGCGGCAGGCGCTGCAGCGCGCCGAGGTCGGCGACGATGGCCATGTCCACCTCCTTGAGCACGAACGTGGCGTCCCTGGAGCAGCAGCGGATGTCGCAGGCCGCGACGACGTCGACGCCGCCGCCGACGCAGGCGCCGTGCACCGCGGCGATGACGGGCTTCCTGCACCGCTCGATCGCCGTGAGCGCCCCCTGCATCTCGAGGATCGCGCGGCGGAGCCCCTCGGCCGCGGCCGCGGGATCGGCGCCGCCGGCGGGGGCCGCGGTGAGCGGGTTCCCGGGCCCGCCGAGCTCGATGCCCGCGCAGAAGTGGGGGCCCGCGGCGGAGAGCACGACGGCGCGCGCGGCGGGGAGGCGGTCGAGGAGGGCCATGGCGCGCGGGATCTCGGCGAAGGCGGCCGGGCTGAGCGCGTTGCGCTGCGCGGGGCGGTTGAGGCGGACCTCGTAGAAGCCCGCGGACGGGTCCGGCCGCGCCACGGCGAGGGTCTCGAAGCCCCGCCGGAGCTCCGCCTCGGCCGCCGCCGCCGCCGCGTCGGAGGAGCCGCCCGCCATCAAGGTTGCTGTGGCGTGGGGTTAACTGCTACCCGGTAGGGGCGTAGAGCTCTCCCTGCCGGCTGCCGCTGCTTCTGAATATGAAGCTGCGAGCGATTTGTCGCCGTGTTCCCTTCCGCTCTCTTGTTCTTGTTTCAGACACACTAGGATGCAACGAGACGACGGATTATCGGATACAGTAATCGTCGCCATCACTAATCCGCATAGGCCATAGGGCCGCTTTTGGATGGATCAGTAACAGCGGCGGTAAAACCGATTACTAGCTCGTGGTAAATTGACAAGGAAATTCTCGTCTCATACTCAGCAGACGAGGGCGGAACGATGCTCACTGTTCTGGGGCTCGAGGATGAATTTCAGCGACTGAGTTAGATCATCAATTGTCTGTTGAATTTTTCAGGGGTTTTTTTCATCATCCTCGAGCAAGCACGTTAATGATGCTGTTTATTAATGATTCACGTTCAAGGCCTAGCTCATTGGGCCCATGCGACGCAGCCCAGCCATGAATCCGGGCTCGTTCTGCTGCCCTCCCATCCTCCTATGCAGCCCATTTACTTTCGACCCACTCACGGCACCCGGAATGGATGGCTACGCAGGCCACAACTACTGTCATGTGGCCCTTCCGCGCGCTGCGGTCCTTCTTCAGGAATCCTTCTTATGGAAAAAAATTTCTTCCCCACCTTCCATTATTTGAGATTCGTGCAAATATATACAATCATTGGACCAACGAACTCAAAACCTAACCTTCACCCTCTCTCACCTGCACCTTCCTCCCGTGCCCGCGCCGCCGCCCCAACACGGGCCTGCGCCGCCGCCGCGATGGTGCGTGCTGCAACCGCACCGCACCGCCGCGCCGCCGGCCCTCCCCTGCGCGCACCGCACCGCCTCTGCCCTCTCGTTCCCGCGCCCCGCAGTGCTGCCGCCGCCCATATCGGCCCTGCGCGCCGCCGTTGGCCGCCGGCGCCGGAGAAGAAGGTGGGGAAATAAATGTTGAGGTTTAATATTTTTTCAGTAAAATATTAAATGGACCATCAGCTAGATTTTGGTAGATTGTATTGGTAAGTTACTTAACCACCTTCTACGAGAGAAAGATACATAGGAGCCCTCATCCACCTTGGCTCCTTCCGCCCATCCGCCCACGCCGTCGTCTTCCTGGCGTGCTCGCCGTCTTTTGACTTAGTCCTTGTCCCTTCTACCTGTTCTCTTGCTCAACTCCTTGTCAGCCACCTCGCTTCGCTGCAGCTGCAGGTGCGTGGTAGTAGGTGGTTCCACAAAGCCGTGGCGCCAAAATATCACACTTGCCCAGCCCAACGCCTCCTTCCCGGCTCCTTCCACCATCAGCACCGGCCAAAGCAGATCCCCGCATCTGCACTGGCAAAACGCCCTGCAGAATCATCAGAAAGGCTACCATTTCCACACCCCCACACTGCGCAAGTGGCGCACGAGCACAACGCCGAGCCACGGAGACGCCTCCCTCGCCAGCGTTGACTTTGACTCCACCTACTCGAGTGAGGCGCCGCACTGTCCACCACTGATTAGCTTCGACTCGTCCTACTTATACGGCGGCGCGCCAAGGCGATCCAGCGCGCACGAAGCTCCACCACCAGCTAGCTGCGGGACTGGGAGGCGGCAGCTGCTCGCGCTAGGCGGTGGAGCTAGCATGGCGGAGACGGCGATCACGACGGTGCTGGCCAAGGTGGCGGAACTGGTGGCATGGGAGGCGGCGGTGCTGCTCGAGGTGGGCGACGACGTGCGCCTCCTCCGCGACAAGCTCGAGTGGCTCCACACCTTCATCCGCGACGCCGACCGCCGGCGCCGCCTCCGCGACGACGAGTTCGTCGCCGTCTGGGTGCGCCAGACCCGCGACGTCGCCTTCGAGGCCGAGGACGCGCTCGACGACTTCCTCCACCGCGCCGGCCGGAGGGGGAGGGCTGCCCGGACCCGCGCCGCCGCCCCGGGCTGCGCCGTCGGCTGGTGGCCCGGGTGCGCCGGCGAGGTCGCGCTCCGGCACGACCTCTCAAGCCGCATCCGCCAGATCAAGAAGCGCCTCGACGAGATCTCCGCCAACCGCGCCGCCTACAACATCGACCACACCCCCGCGCCGGCTTGGGTCGCCGCCGCCTCCTCCGCCACCACGCTCGCCGCCTGGTAGGCACTCTCGCACAGCCACCACGGAGATTACGCGGCAAAATTGCTAGAAATTATAAATTCCAGGCTCAACGCATTGATCAACGCGAGGATTAGTTGGCACCCCTTGCTGGTTGCAGATTTGCAGTATATGCAATCTACTAGATTTACTGTAGTAAATTTTTCTATGTTTCTTTTTTTTTCTATCGCTAATATTCTTCTGACTTTCTTCCTTTCAAAAATAAATTCCTCTGACTTTTCAAGCTGATTCCTCTGGCTGCCTGCTCACTTAGAAGAATGTCTTCTTTACCAGTACTTTCTTCATCATGCAGCTGGCTTTTTTTCTCTTCGTTTTATTGTACAGAAAAAAGATTCTGCAGATTTTTCATCCCTCTGAATTCTGACAATGAGATCACTGTATACAGAGTCCCGTTGATCTGGATTCTGAACCATACATGTCAGCATTATGCCACTGTTTACTAGTGATGAAGCTCTTGCTATCCTACTTCAGTTTTGATTCTTGTTTTTTTATCGATTACTGCAATGGCAAATTGGATCGTGCAAAGAGCATTACAATGTGTAGAAGCAGCGAGTAGCTGCAGAAAGCAATCAACTGACTGAATTTCCGTGCAGGGACGACCTGGAGGAGTACACGGTTGGCTTGGGCAAGTACAGCGACAGGCTGATAGAGCAGCTCCTCGACGACGCCGTGGCCGTGCGCACCGTCGTGTCCATCTCCGGCGAGAGCAGCATCGGCAAGACGACGCTGGCGCGGAAGGTGTACCAGAGCCCCGAGGTCCGCAACCACTTCGAGATCCGCACGTGGACGGTGCTCTCGCACAAGTGCCGCGCCGCCGCCGTCCTCCGCGACATCCACCGGCAGATGACCTCCCAGCTGCGGCGGGCTCCGTCCAGGCAGGTCGCCGAAGACGGCTGCGACGGCGCCAAGGCGTGCGGGTCCGGGAAGGACATCAGCAACCAGCTCTACAAGAGCATGACGGGGAGGCGGTACCTTGTGGTCGTCGACGGCAGCATCGCCGTCACCGACTGGAACAGCCTGCGGGCCTCGCTCCCCGACGAGGGCAACGGCAGCAGGGTGCTCCTGATCACGGTCTCGGCTGGCCTGGAGGCGGTCGGGCACGCCGGGCACACGTACGACCCGATCGAGCTGACCCGGCTCAGCCCGGAGAACACGTACGAGGTGTTCCGGCGCCGGGTGTTCGGCCGCGGCGACTGCCCCGGCCGGTACAAGTCGAGGTACTACCAGGACGTGTTCCGGATCACGCGCGGCCTGCCTCTGTTCATCGTCATCCTCGCCGGCGTGCTGCGGTCGAAGGAGCTGCCGGCGGAGTGGGACGAGGTGATGGCGCAGCTGGCCCCGGCGCGGGAGCAGCACAAAGGCAGCAGCAGCAGCAGCAACAGCCGTCGGATCATGTCGCTGGCCTTCGACGACCTGCCGCACCACCTCAAGTCGTGCTTCCTGTACCTGGCGGCGATGCGGGAGAGCACGCCGGTGGACGCGCAGCGGCTGGTGCGGCTGTGGGTGGCCGAGGGGTTCGTGCGGCCGCGGCGCGGGAGCATCATGGAGGAGGTCGGGCAGGGGTAACTCAAGGAGCTCATCTCCCGGTGCATGGTGCAGCTGGTGGACAAGGACGAGTTCGGCGCCGTGCAGACGGTGGTGGTGCACGACCGGCTGCACGCCTTCGCGCAGGACGAGGCGCAGGAGGCCAGCTTCATCGAGAGCCACGACAGCACCGACGTGCTCGCGCCGGCCACCGTGCGCCGCCTCGCCGTCCTCAACTCCACCACCGACAGGTACGTCCAGCTCAGCAACGCGCTGCCCAAGCTGCGCTCCATCATCTGCGACTTCCTGGAGGGTCGCAACAACAGGTCCGGCAAGTGCATCCAGTGCAGCGACCTGGGCTTCCTCCATGCCTCCAAGTTCCTCCGTGTCATCGACATCCAGGGGCTCGAGCTCAAGAAGCTTCCCAACGAGATCGGCTCCATGATCCACATCAGGTACATACAGATTATTAGTTCCTTAGCACTGATGAATGAAGCAACAGAGATGAGATTATAGCTGATTAATTGCTGATCATGCATTTTGGTATGATCGAGCAGATACCTGGGTCTGTTAGATTAAAACATCGCTTATGACTTAAATTAACAGGATCTAACACCTAAATATGAGCACAACCTATAGAACAAACTGAAAACGAAGATAGGGTTTTAGATCTAGACCGCCGGTCGTCGTAGGGGCCGCTGAGGACGACATCTCGGCGATGGGTTTTGTTGGGGACGAATACAGATCAGCCGTAGTCGTTCCCGTAGATGTTCCCGACGTAGATGCAGTAGTCGATCTCGCCGGGTACCGTCTTCCTTCCGGCCGATACCGGCACTGTCCGGTGTTGGACGGCAAGCGGAGGCGGTGACCTTCAGGTGGCTCCAGCGCCGCCGTGGATCGGGACGGCTGTAGTGGGCGGCTAGGGTTTTGCGTCTGATTAGGTTAATCACAAAAACGCCGGGTCCCACTATTTATTATGGCGCTGAGCGACCTGGGGCCACAACCACGAGTTGGGATTGGGCCTCCGATCAAGACGCGTAACAGGCTTATTTCTTTTGGGCCTTTCTGACCACCCAAAAGTTCCAACATTCTCCCCTTTGGTCTAAAGGCCTAATAACTGACGCCAATCTTAGAGTGGAGTTATTTAAAGAAATAATGTATCACAACAGTGTATAATCCTGTTGTGACACAATTATCCACAATGTATTAAACCACTTATCGTAATGGGAGGTGGTTGTCTTATAACCCTTTTAAGTCCAAGATCACAGGCTATCCAATAGTCCCATGCCGGCAATTAGCTCACGAAATTGATTGGGAGGTAAGCCTTTCGTTAATGGATCTGCGAGCATTTCCTTAGTACTTATATGCTCTAATTCAACAGTACGATCTTGGACTCTATCTTTCACAACATAAAACTTAATGTCAATGTGCTTGGCACCACCACTTGACTTGTTGTTACTAGTATAGAAAACTGCGGCTTTATTATCGCAGTATAACTTTAGTGGTTTGCTTATGCTGTCTACCACTCTTAATCCGAGTATAAATCCTTTGAGCCACACAGCTTGCCCTACGGCCTCATAACACGCCACAAACTCAGCCTGCATGGTTGATGCTGCAGTAAATGATTGTTTGGAGCTTTTCCATGATATTGCTCCATTCGCAAGTGTGAAGACATAACCTGATGTCGACCTTTTAGTGTCAACACAGCCTGCGAAGTCGGCGTCTGAATAGCCAACTACTTCTAAATTTTCAGTTTTCTTATATGTGAGCATGTGATGCTTAGTGCCCTGCAAATAACGCAGGACCTTTTTGACCGCTTTCCAGTGATCCATTCCTGGGTTAGACTGATATCTACCAAGCATCCCGGTAATAAAAGCTAAGTCAGGGCGTGTACATACTTGTGCGTACATAATACTTGTGCGTACATAATGCTTCCAACAGCTGAAGCATATGGAATCGAACTCATTTGATCAATTTCTAACTGATTCCTGGGACTTCGAAACTGCCCAAACTTATCGCCCTTAACCACTGGAGCAGCTGTGCCTGAACATTGATGCATATTATATCTTTTAAGAACCTTCTCTATATAAGCCTTTTGAGAGTCCTAATGCACCCTTGGATCTGTCTCGATGTATCTCAATGCCCAGTACATAAGAGGCATCACCGAGATCCTTCATATCAAAATTCGATGAGAGAAAACCTTTTGTCTCATGCAGCAAGTTCTTATCGCTGCTTGCTAATAGGATGTCATCCACGTACAAAACTAGGATGATGAAAGAGCTCCCCTTGATCTTAATATATATACAATTATCCACTATATTTTCAACGAAGCCCAGTTTCTTAATTACTTCATCAAACTTTAGGTACCATTGTCTGGACGCCTGTTTCAACCCATAAATGGATTTCTTTAGTCTGCATCCCAACTGTTCTTTGCCTTCCACAACGAAACCTTCTGGTTGCGCCATGTATACATTCTCATGCAAATCACCATTTAAGAATGCAGTCTTAACGTCCATCTGATGCAACTCGAGATCGAAATGAGCTACCAGAGCCATAACGATTCTGAATGAGTCTTTCTTCGAGACGGGCGAGAAGGTCTCAGTATAATCAATTCCCTCTCGCTGTGTGAAACCCTTAGCCACAAGCCTTGCTTTGAAACGTTCAATCTTCCCTTTCGAGTCATACTTAGTTTTGTAGACCCATTTACAGCCCACCTTCTTAGCTCCATCAGGAATCTCTACTAAGTCCCATACCTTATTTATACTCATAGATTTCAGCTCTTCTTCCATAGCCTCAATCCACTTGTGGGATTGCTCACTATTCATAGCCTCCTTGAACGAGTTTGGATCATCAACCTTCCCCATGTCATGTGCTTCTTCACTCATGTACACATAATCGTTGGAGATAGTAGTTTTCCTCTCTCGTGTTGATCTTCTCAGAGGTTGTGGCTGCTCCACTGGAATAGGCTCAGCAGTAGCTTCTTGCTGTGCCTCTGATGTCCCAGCGGCGGTCTGATCCTGTACTTCCTCAACAGGTTCTGCCACAGTTTCATTCTGATGCTCATCAGCCACATTCTCATGTTCACTTATGACAGGCGCTCGTTCCACATTTACTTCTGGAAAATCAACTGTCTGGGCTGGTGGTGTATTCTGAAAGTTAGGCAGTGTAGAATCATAAGTCCGCATTTCCTCGAGATTGATTTGCCTAATCTCAGTGCATCTATTTTCCTCTAAGAATACTGCATGTCTCGTCTCAACAAACTTAGTGGTACCATTAGGACAATAAAATCGATATCCCTTTGATCTGTCTGGGTATCCAATGAAATAGCAGCTTTCTGTCTTAGGATCTAATTTTCCAAGGGACGGATTAAATAATTTCGCTTCAGCCGCACAACCCTAGACATGAAAATAATTAATGCTGGGTTTCCTACCAGTCCAAAGCTCATAAGGCGTCTTAGAGACTGCCTTACTAGGAACGCGATTATTTATATGCGCGGCTGTTTTCAGCGCTTCCATCCATAAACTCACTGGCAGTGTGGAGTTGCTTAGCATACTGCGCACCATATCCATTAGAGTGCGATTTCTTCTTTCTGCCACACCATTTTGCTGAGGTTCATCCATAAACTCACTGGCAGTGTGGAGTTGCTTAGCATACTGCGCACCATATCCATTAGAGTGCGATTTCTTCTTTCTGCCACACCATTTTGCTGAGGTTCACCAGGAGTTGAGTACTGTGCTACTATTCCATTTTCTGGAAGGAATCTAGCAAAAGGACCTGGGATTTGTCCATATGTGGTATGTCTCCCATAATATTCACCACCTCTATCTGACCGTACCACTTTAATCTTTAACTGATGCTGATTTTCTACTTCAACTTTAAAGATTTTGAACTTATCAAGTGCCTCGGATTTCTCTCTTATGGGGTAAATATATCCATAACGGGAGTAATCATCAGTGAATGTTATAAAATAACCAAAACCATCCACCGACTTAACGTTAAATGGGCCGCAGATGTCAGTGTGAATTAATTCTAATATTCCTGAACTGCGCTTAGCTCCATCCTTCTTAATTTGTTTTGTAAATTTCCCCTTAATACATTCAACGCATTGGTCTAAGTCAGAGAAGTCTAATCTTGGGAGTATCTCTTCTCTAATGAGACGCTCCATTCTCCCCTTCGAAATGTGGCCTAAACGTGAATGCCACAATTTCGATGAAGTCTCATTACCTCTCTTGCGTTTGTGACTAACTTCGCTTACATTCATCACAGAGACATTAGTATGTGACAGTAAGTAAAAATTATTGTGTAGAGGTGCTCGATAAATAATGTCACCATTCAAACTTATTACACATTTGCTGTCACCAAAAGTGCATGAATAACCATCTAAATCTAATTTAGAAACAGAAATCAAGTTTCTCTCAATGGACGGAACATAAAGGACATCAGCTAAGTGAAGAATAAAGCCGCCACTAAGTTCTAATTGGAGAGCTCCAATGGCCTCCACGTCGGCTTCAACGCCATTTGCGACTCTTAACCTTCGAGTCCCCTTTCTTATAGTCCGCACGCCAGACAATCCTTGTGAGGAATTTGTGACATGAATGGTGGCACCAGAGTCAATCCACCAAGTACTTAATGGAAAATACGCATAAAAGGACCCATCGACTATAGAAATGATGTCGTTATTACCTTTTCTCTCACATCACGCCTTAAACTTGGGGCAGTCTTTCCTCTCATGGCCCTCATTGTCGCAGTGGTAGCAGATAAGCTTCTTAGGAGCAGACGAATCATTCTGCTGAGGAGCTTCACAAGGTTTCTTACCTTTCTTAGGCTTATTGGGGCGGGATGCCCTCTTATTTCCTCCCCTTTGTCCCTCATGTCTTACGACGTTGGCAAAGTTGGGGTTCTGAGATCGCAGTCGTTCTTCCTCTTGAGCACATTTAGACACAAGCGTGGTGATGTCCCACTTCTGATCGCTTGCATTATAGTTTATCTTAAATGGCTCAAAGACTGATGGAAGTGACATCATGACGTGGTGAAGCAGCGCTGCATCATTAAGGGGACAATCGAGGTCTCGAAACTTGTCCCTCATGTTGACCATGCCCATAATGTGCTCTCTTACACTGCCTTGTCCATTATACTTAGCCTTCACAAGCTGAGATAAGAGAGTGCTAGCATTGGCCTTGTCAGACCCCTTAAAGTAGCTCTCAATCTTATCCATGAAGTCCCTAGCATTCTTAGGCTCTTTGTCAAGAGCTCCCCTGATGGAAGGGTTAATGGTCATGTTCATAAGACTTAAGGCCACTCTGTCAGAATGCTCCCAGCACTCTTTTTCTTTCTCATAAGCAGCAGTGCGTGCAGCAAGGGTAGTATCCTCAGTCCCTTGTGACACTGGTGCAATAGGAGCGGGCAGCCTCAGGGAATGATCCTTATCCATCGTCAGCAGAATGAAACCAATCTCAGTTTTCCACTTGACGAAGTTATCCCCTCCCAACTGAGAAACACCATTGATATATGTCATGATGCTGGAGGGGGTTGCTTCTGTTCATAAAAATAAAGTTTAATTAGTAACGACAATCAAAATAATAAATGTAATCAGCGTTGGCCAGATTAAAATATTGAATAAACAATTTGCATCACCGTTGGGCAGAAGCGAATAAACTCAGTATCTTATGAATTAATTTTGCATCACCGTTGGGCAGAAACAAAATAGCTTAATGACTTAGCGTAATTAACGCAGCGGAAAACTTAATTTTTGCATCACCGTTGGGCAGAAGCAAAATAATATTGAATTAAACTAAGCATCTTAAAAGCAAATAATTAAATCAACGTCGGTCAAAAATTAATTAAATGCGCAAAATAAACTAAGCAATTCTGAATAAAATTCACGTTGGTTTCATTTACTCAGAATAGCAACTCATAATTTTCTAGTAATTTTCAGCGTAATAATCCTCAATTTAAAATTTCTTAATGCTTAATAGGGAAATATGCTGAAAATGAACTCAGAAAATAAATAAAACCAAATAAAAGAATTACTGAAATAGGAAGGCCTAAAGCTAAATGGGCTCTCAGCCCGAAAACCAACGGGTGGGCCGAAAATTCGGCCCACCCGCGGCGGCCTCCCCCCCCCATCCGCCCGGGCCGTGAGCCCAGTAGCGGCTGGTGGGCCGCCACAACCGGCCCAAAACGGGCGTCGGCCATCCAATCCCCCACGGCTCAATCTCGGCCGTCCATCGCGGGTACCCTAGATCTGACGGTCGGCAGCGAATATCGGGGGTATAAGAGGCCGGTCACTCCCTCAAACCCTAACCCTAATTCATTTTTTTCCCTTCTCTCTTCTTACCTCAACCGGCGACCGGCCCTCTTTCTTCGCGCCCGGTCCTCATGGCGCCGCCTCCACGGGCCGCCGCGCCTCATGGCGCCGCCGCCGCGGGCTGGCGCGCGTCGCGCCTCATGGGGCCTCGGGCCGGCGCGCGGGGCTGCCTCGGGTGGGGTCCGCCGCCTAAGGGCTGCCGCCGCGGGCCGCCGCGCCGCGGGCCGCCACGCGGGGCTGCCGCGCGGTGCCTTGCGCGGTACTGTGCGCCTGAGGTGGCCGCCTGCCAAGTGCGCCGCCGCCCCGGGCCGCCGCTCGGGGGATGCCGCCGCGGGTGGGGCCGCCGGCCAAGTGCACCGCCGCGGGTCTTACGCCGCCGAATCTTATGGCGGAGCGCCGTCTTGGCGGGCCGCGGCGGCGTGCCGTCTCCGGCGCCTTCACGGCGGCCACGGAGGCGGCCCGCTTCCGCGGTTCACCATGGCAGCGGCTTATCTATCTTTTTTTTTTGCTGTCTTATGCCGCGGGTGCTACATGCTCCGCGCAATCTTATGCGAAGATCACCATGCGAATGCCCGAGAAGTACGTTTAAATCTAGCGGAAAATCGGGCACCGCTGTGGGATTTCTATACTTATTCCGAGGGATTTGGAGGGGTTTTCGGGTTGGATTTATTTCGATCTGATGCTCTCGTATACTTTCTTATGCTTGCTTTCTCTCGGATCTGATTTTACTCATGCGAAACTAAACTCAGAACTAACAGATCTAAACTAAACATGAATATAACCGAGAACTAAAACGTGAAATATCCAACCAAGATCTAAAACTGACTAGATCTATAGGCTCTTATGGCTCACAGTTAGGTGCTTAGGCGAGAGATACCAAATGTTAGATTAAAACATCGATTATGACTTAAATTAACAGGATCTAACACCTAAATATGAGCACAACCTATAGAACAAACTGAAAACGAAGATAGGGTTTTAGATCTAGACCGCCGGTCGTCGTAGGGGCCGCTGAGGACGACATCTCGGCGATGGGTTTTGTTGGGGACGAATACAGATCAGCCGTAGTCGTTCCCGTAGATGTTCCCGACGTAGATGCAGTAGTCGATCTCGCCGGGTACCGTCTTCCTTCCGGCCGATACCGGCACTGTCCGGTGTTGGACGGCAAGCGGAGGCGGTGACCTTCAGGTGGCTCCAGCGCCGCCGTGGATCGGGACGGCTGTAGTGGGCGGCTAGGGTTTTGCGTCTGATTAGGTTAATCACAAAAACGCCGGGTCCCACTATTTATTATGGCGCTGAGCGACCTGGGGCCACAACCACGAGTTGGGATTGGGCCTCCGATCAAGACGCGTAACAGGCTTATTTCTTTTGGGCCTTTCTGACCACCCAAAAGTTCCAACAGGGTCTCCAATGCGGCGACCTAGAGAAGCTCCCGAGCACCATAGGCAACCTTGTCAACCTGCAGTCGCTCATCCTCGGCGGGCGCCACGTCCATGTCCTGGAGGTGACGGCCGCGTTCTGGAGGATCCCCACGCTGCGGCACGTCGTGGCGCCGTTCGCGCTGCCGAGCAGGGCCCTGGGCGACCTGCACAACCTCCAGACGCTCCACGGCGTGCAGCCCCGGGGCTGGGACGGCGGCAACAACCCGCTGGCGAAGGCCGCCAACCTCCGGTCGCTGGAGCTCAGCGAGCTGACCGCCGACCACGCCGGCGCGCTCGAGGCCGCGCTGGAGAGCCTCGACCTCCTGGTGCACCTGTCGCTGCGGGGCGACTCGCTGCCGGCGAGCGTGTTCAGCGTCCCGAGCCTCCGCCGGCTGCAGAGCCTGAAGCTCTGGGGCCCCGTGGACGCGCCGGAGGGGCCCAGCGGCGCGGAGGACGTCCGGTACATCCGGCCGAACTTGACCCGGCTGTCGATGTGGAGCACGATGGTGAAGCAGAAGTTCGTGAACATGCTGGCGGAGCTGCCGAGCCTGGGCGAGCTGACGCTGATGCTGGACGCCTACGACGGCGACCGGCTGGAGTTCGGGGACGCCGGGTTCCGGAGCCTGCACAAGCTCAAGCTCGGCCTGCCGGAGCTGGAGGAGTGGGCGGTGGGCGCGGACTCCATGCCGGCGCTCGCGACGCTGACGCTGTGCCGGTGCGCCAGGATGCAGATGCTTCCGGAGGCGCTCGCCGGGATGGAGGAGGTGGTGCTGTACAGCATGCCCGACATGGTGGGCAGGATCAAGGAGGGCGAAGGGGAGGACCACCACAAGGTCAAGCACGTCCCCGTCATCCAGACCCCATCTACTGAGCTCCGAGCATCTGGCAGATAGTTCAGTCACAGAACTAGTTGGATTCTGAAGCGAGGAAGAAGGCATTAGAACTCGAGTGTTTTTAGTAGCGTTGTTTTCGTATTACAGGCTTGGTAATCCCAGTAGACTGAATTGAACAAAGTTTATCTCACTGCACTCCGTGGTTGCTTCATGTCGATGAGCTGTAGTGCACGTCTTGACGTTTCTCCGCGGCCCTCGCACCGCCTGACACGCGGGCTCCTCCCCCGTGCGTGCAACGGCGGCACACCATTGCAGCAGCGGCGGCCCACCGCTGGCTGGTTCCGTTCCGTTGCTTGCCCAAGCAACGGAACCACGTTTCACTACCACGGACTGTGACGTCACCCAAGCCCAAAGATAGAAGGCAGAGCCCAGGCAGGCTGCGCAGCCCAAACCCATCCCCACCTTCATCCAGCCCGCGTCGTCATCCAGCTCACCCCCTCTCTCTCTCTCCCTCTCTCGCCACCCCCCCCCCCCCCCGCCCCCCCCCCCCCCCGGCGCCCCCTTCCTTCCGGCCTTCCCAAATCCCACCACTCTCTCTCTCTCTCCCCTCGCCGCGGGGTCAGTCACGCAGCCAGGCAGGCAGCAGCAAGCGCCGACCAAGTAACAGACGCCTCTCCCCCAAAACTCCCCTCCCCCACACCCCCTCCCAGGCTCCCCCCCTGCAAATCCCCGATTAAACCCTAGAATTGGCCCCCCAATGCGCGCTCCCTAGGCGGCGCCCCCGGATTCGGCACCGGTCCCGCAGAAGGTTCGGGATCTCTCTCGCCCCGCTCTCTCTCTCTCTCTCTCTCTCTCTCTCTCCCCTCTCGCGCTGGTTTTGATCTAGCTCGGAGCTCGCTGCGCTCCTCAAGTTCGCGGCGGGCTCTGGGATTCCAGGCCTCGCTGGCGATTTTTGTTCCTGTTTGGGGGTGCTCGCGCGTGGGATTTCCCCCTGATTCGGTTGGGAGCCGCGCTGGGGAAGGATTTCTTCTACTCTATTTAAGCGTCAGCTTGTTTTCCTCTGGTTTGTTTGTGATGTTGTGTGCGTCAATGTTGCACACGTACACCTCTTGCTCTGCTGCTGTGTGTTTTCCGGGCGATACCTGTTACCGGTAGCTTCAAGGTTCTCGTTTGGCGTCGGGGACGGTCGCGTGCTGCTCGTGCTATTACAGTTAGAGTGTCAGGCCTTTGCTCCTGCTATCTCCAGGTCGGTAATAAGGCGAGGCAGCTTTCATTTACGGCTCGCGTGGTTCTGCATCCTGGTTGGGGCTGCTTTTACTGTTGCGAAATGGGGCTGCTTTTACTGCCTTGGTGAAAAGGTTGGAGTTTTGTTACCCTTATTTTGCAATGTCAGAGTAGGGCAATCTCTACGTGGGCAACTAATGCTTAGTTGGTGAGTTATGAAAGGATTCCCATGTGGCTTCCAGGTGCCTCTGTGGATTACTTTCTATTCTCTTTTAGTGGGTGTCCAGTGCAATCACACTGCCAGCAATAACAAACGAGGATATTAAATTACTTTACCAGTTCATTGTTTCCATGACTGTTTGTCTTCGGCGCATGATTTCATTACCAAGTGCTTGTAGCTCCCTTGTAACATGGGCTTGCCCAATGCTATGTGTTTTGCAGGTGTGCAAGCGAGGGTGCATACAATGAGTGCGGGTTTCAACAAGCAGATCTTGGCCCAGAAGCTTGCAAAGCTTAATAGCTCACAACAGAGCATAGAGAGTATCCTTCTTGACAGTTTCTCAGCCGCCGTTAACTTGGTGCTTTCTTTTCTGCATGTGCTTCACTGTAATTGTGACCTACCTGTTGTTTTTCCATGAAGAGGTTGGGTTAGACTTTTTCTAGTTACTCTCAGGACAACGTACAACGTGATTTTCATCTTAACTTCTCATATTACTTATTTCACGATTCATTGGATTGTATGGTTTGCATAGGGCAAAGTCATAGTTCCTCACAGCTTACAGAAAAAATGGTAGTGTTGTTTAGCTTACCATTCCATATCAGTGTGTCAGTAAATCATCTGTTGATGACCTCACATGCTGCATTATGACCGGGTACAACTCAGCTACTGTTACTGACTGATTATTTACTCATTCACACAATGTCATCCTTAACATAAGAAAAGCTTTATCACATTGGTGTGTCTTTCATCACCGTTACTGCCGACAAGTTGTAGAAACATGGGATTGCGAGTTCCGTGCTGCTTCTAGTGAGAGGAGGCTATCTTTGCTGTACCTCGCAAATGATATTATGCAGAATAGCAGAAAGGAAGGCAATGGATATATAACTGAGTTCATGAGGGTCATCCCTGCTGCCTTGAATGAAGTGTTGACTATCAGAGATGATCTTGGACGGAATGTTGTAAAAAGACTGGTATGTTGTACATGTTCTTGATACCAATGTTCATGGAAGAGTACTCATGTCTTTCATAATTGTATTTTTAGTTATCATGTGCATAACAAATATGTTGGACAACTTCATGTCCATTTCGATGTGCTTACATTAGGGCAAGGTTACTAGAATAGCAAATGCTAAGCTTATCACTATGATATTTTTATTGGACTTTCTTGAGCATAAGATATACAGAACATGCCCCTAGAGTTGTAGGGAGTCACGACTACCACTTCTGACCACTAGGAAGGGGTGTGAAAAGCACTCCTGTTCTCTCGCTCTCCCTTCCCCTCTTAGTGCTCTCATGCTCTTCTTCATCTTTGTAATGATTTTGGCTAGGATCGGTGCCATCCGAGCTGAGAAATATCTCTAGGTGTTGGTGAGGGCCAAGTGTGGACCGCGGTATGGCTGTAGTTGGTAGACTTTAGGCTGTGTTTGGAACAACGGGATGCAAAAGCACGTCATTGGGAATCGAGAAGCAGCCCCGACCCCGCTTCTCATGTCTGCATGTTGAAATCCCGCGTTTTCCTTCCTCCCTCAGTCCTTTGACGCTCGTCCAACGCAGCCTGTTTGGCCTTTTTTTTCTCGCTTTTTTTTCCCATTGGACGCGAATGCCGAACCAAACAGGGCGTTAGTTTTTTAATGATTTGTCTCTGTTTTGCAATAGTGTTCTAGATTGTGTTGATAGTGTCTTGTCCATCTATGCACTTCTTATTTATTGACTTGAAAGCTTTTTGCGTGTTCGCATAAAAACATACCTTGCTACCACCTCATCTTCCTTGCGTCACTAGACCTGCCATCCTGTCGAGCGCTTCAATCCTCTACCCAGTCTATGCTAAACTCTCTTGTAGCCACTGCCCATCCTCCATCCACCGAAGTTGAGCTTGTCTAACCCTAGGTAGGAGGCGGTAGCGGAAGAAGATGGAGAGGGTGGTGGCGATGGAATAATGGATAGATAGGGAAAAAGTTTTTACGTGACTTGTGGCTTAGGGTTGCATATATTGCTTCCTGCCTAATACCGTGCTTCCAGGTAGCTCTCCTCCTTCCCTTCCTTTTCCCTTCATCCCCATTCCATTTTTTTCTCTATAATCACTGGAGGTTGACCTCTTTCTGCATGAGTTCTGGTGCTTAGTCGAGACATCACACCTAGCGCCTAATGGTCCGATACATTGCAAGCAAGGCATGGCACAAGCCTAGTGTTGGACAACCAGAAAAGGCAGAAGAGTTGAAGGAGGAAAGTTGGTGTTAAAGTAAATGATTTTTTCCACACGAGGGACTACACCCGAATTTCATTACTCAGAAAAAGCAACGAAGTTACATACTTTCCATTTTCCAACCCAGTTACCCAAACATAAACGCACGCGTCTAGCAGGATAATTCACTGCGACACTGCAACACCGAGCAAAGTCCTAGAGAGTACACGGAGTGCACAGGTCTCTCTTGCAACTGAGCGGAAACAGAAAGCAGCCTCTGGGGACTGGGAGCAGAAAAGCCACCAAAACAGCTAACAAGATAATCTACTGCCTAACACTCCAGCTAGGCCTAACAGCTTTGGCCTAGGCGACACTCGTGATTCTTCTTTATAGCATCAGGTTGCCACCCGGCCAATGGCCATCTCCGCCTTCGTCTGATCTTGTTTGAGATAGTAGAGCACTGTCTCCTTCAGTGCTTCAGCACTGTCCTTCATAGCATCCTAGTTCTCTTGCTTCTGCAGGCCTGCCCAAATATAAGGAGGGCAAGCAAACTAGCAAAGGACACAGTCTCAGTAGGAGATTTAGTTTTCTTTTGTTCAAAACAGACAATATTTCTGGCTCTTCACAGAGCCCAGCAAATTGCAGCTAGCCCTACGATGTGCAAAATCACCAATTTTTAATGTATTGATCTGCCCAAACCCAGAATTGCTCAAAGGAGCAAGGTCGGTGATCTTCCCCAAAAACATCTGCAACGAGGCTCCTCACGTACTTGGATAGCTAACAGCCAAAGAACAAAAGTTAGATTGTCTTTTTTTCTCTACAGAAAGCGCAGAAGTCATGCCCAGACCAGTTGTATCTGATCAAGTTATCTTTGGTCAAAATTGTGTTTTGCAGGCTAGCCGTAAGAATATTTTGATTTTTGAGGAATTTTAGTTTTCCAAAGCTTTTTACTCGAGTGAACCCCACTGCTTCCAAACAAATGGTTATAGACTGATTTGACCGAAAACACTCCTTTTTTGTCCCAAATCCACTTGGGCTTATCATGAACTTTCCATTTTTACTATCCAATAAGTCTGCCATCCTTTGGTTTGCACTGGTTTGCTTGTGCACCGTATGGCCCATGAGCTGAGCTCCTTGTGCCTCAAGTTTGAACCCACATGTGAACTATGTTTTCTTGATTTCGTTTTCTCAAATAAGATTTCATTTATTTATTTGTCTATACCATTTTTAATATAGAACTTAATATATTTCAGCCTTTTTTATAAGATGTCTAAAGAAATATGAACTTTCCATTTATGCACAATTTTCCATAGAAAAAAATTCAAGATAAATCTGAGGAAACACGTGTCTATTGATAGTGTCTTGCACACTTCATCTTCTGTTCTGAAACATGAGCAGAGGAAACCATCTATGAGTTTATTCCTTGCTTTCGTGACATATTGTTTCATCTCATAAAATTTTCTCAACACTACAGATTGACATATGGGAAGACCGTAAAATATTTGATACTCAGGGACAAAGCCTCAAGGATGACTTTTTCAGGAGGTTAAAGGACATAAGAAACAAGTTGGTAAGTGAGTTGATTTGTTTCTATTTTCATATGACACTCCGACCTCTATTGAGGTGTACAATCATGATTTCACATATGTACAGAAAAATCCGGCTGGTGAGCTGCTGGAGAAGGTTGTCTCAAGCTACAAACATGTACTAAATGCTCCTATGGATGAGGACACTCTGATGCGAAAATGCCAAGCTGCTCTTATTAATTTTGATGAACTCAATAAAGCATACGGAAATAACTCTTTGTTAGGTAAATATATGAATTCAAAAGATATTCTCATGCGTTCCATTAGTATTTAGTAGTGATTATTATCTGGAGTTTATTTTTATTCTGGTAGTCTGCAAGTATTTCCATAGCTGCAGGGTCTCCACAGAACCATCTAACTACCGTGACCTCAAGCCATACACATTTGTGTTGACCTGGGCATGGGTTTGTTGTACCTAGGTCGATTCAGCTAAGGAGCAAACGGTTTGCATCACACATGTGTTGCAACTGAGATACCCTCGAGCCTAGATGATTTATATAAAGAGATGTACTGTATGTTCAAAACCCTCCTTTCCATCTCAAGCAAGAGGTGGTCCCGTGACTAGATTTTATTGTGTTTCAACCCGCTTCCATCATCACCTCTAATGCTTGATGGCAGCATCACTGAGAAATCTCATGATCTTGACTTGCCCTCGCAGTGGAGACAGCAATCGTATCTCTGCACCCTTGTGTTTCTTCAGCCTTGACTAGATCCAGGGGTTGGTGGAGGCGTCAGTCTTTCCTTTGAGTAAGGGGAGAAAAAGAGCTTGCTTTTGATGACTCACTGTTAATGTATAGGCCTATCACAAACAGTTTCAAGGTTAGCTTTGTGACCACAATGAAATGGATCACTTGGCTTTGGAGGGCAACACACTAAAAATCTAAACAAATGAAATTGAACATCATATGTGTGCAGTGTGCTATGAAGAATTGATTGCAGGTGGGTTATGGTCCTTATCGTAGAAACAAGTCACCCACCAAGAAGAGCCTGTCACAACCCAATCGCCATCCCAACCTAAGCCCAATCTGCATAGGTCAAGCTGTATTTAATTCTGAGGTTGCAAGATAATCAACTAGATTTGATTGTCTTCTTTCTGCTGTAGCTTGAATTCTTCTGTTGCATATTGGCAGGTAGCAGCAATCAATCTGGTGTTGAGGAGCTGCAGCAACAACATAGCATACTCAGAAACTCCATTGAACAACTCAAAATGTCAGAATCACTGAGGGCCACTCTTATTAATCATTTGAAGGAAGCGTTGAATGAGCAGGTGGGGAAGCCAATGGCTGTGTAACGTTGATTTTATTTGTTTAATGGATCTTTCAATGGTTACAATGATTTATTTATTTTCAGGAGCTCAAAGTGGAACAAGTGAGAAGCCAGCTTCAGGTATTCTCCTGCTTTCAGCATTGCTATTTCTTCTGATAAAAGTTCGATTTGTGGATTCCTAACCAGAATACACCTTGTGAAGTTTTTTTTTAACATTGCGCTTCTGAAGGAATAGGATTTTTGTATTGTAGAATACTTCGCATTTATGTGCTTTTCTACTAATGTCTTGGGCCATCTATTGGGTTTAATGAGACTCCTGTAACCTCCGAATCTAACAGTTAAAGCTCTTTATGTTAGGGAAAGAAATGCTTTACTGCATTACTAATGTTTTCCCATCATGAATCAGGCAGCTCAATCTCGATACAAGAAAGCTGGTGAGCTCTGCCGGGGGCTTGGAATTGACGTGGAAAGGCATCAGCCATCTAACCAAGGGCTTAAATCCAGTCTCTCTGAAACGCCTGCTTCCATTGCCCCAGATTCAGCTAATACAAAATCTCTTCAGAGGGGACAGTCAAGTGCAGTGTTGTATTCACAGGAGGGAAATGGTGCTGGGCACAACGCCATAGCAGCTAATGTTTTGACAAAGCTTGCTGTAGGTGCTGTTTCAGACAAGATCAGCGATAGTGCTTTGCCTTCACGAGCCAACGGGGGCAATACTGCAGTGCAGATAGAGGAGCACTCTTCTGGTAACAAGAGGCAGAAGCTAGAGGATGACACACATATTTCTCAGCCTCAATCAGAGTCACCACCACCACCACCCCCACCACCCCCGTTCCCGCATCCTGATGCATTTCAACCACCACCACCACCACCTGAGTATCCTCCATCACCAGAGCCTAGCCCACCACCACCGCCAACTTCAACGCCACCCCATATAATTCCCCCGCCTCCGCCAGCCACAATGCCACCCCAAATGATCTCACCTCTACCACCTACAGCTGGTACATTTGTACCTTTTCCTGCTGGACCTCCTGGTCCAATGTATGGCACTTTTCCATTTACTCCTGTGGCCAACTTTCCCATGAACATTCCACCTGGTTTCCACAATCCCCCAACCCCACCTCCAGCTTTTCAAGGATTATCGGGTACATTCTATGGCCCTCCTCCATTCCCCACAGCACCCCCACCAACAGACAAGAAATAAGAGTCTTACCTTACCTTGAGATTTGTAGCGCCAGCCGCTAGCCAGCACATGAGATTGTAACATGGAGTTTTGCTTTGGCAAGTATCATAGTTTTGTTTCATCGAAGGATATGACCACAGGGATGCATCACCATGTGTTCTGTGGAGCTCAGAAGCCTGTTCTAGTGTTGTACATTTAGGCAGCCATCGTGCAACAGTGAACTAATTGTTCTGGTCTTGGTCACCAAGTAGAACCTGTAGATTCCAACTGCCAGATGGAATTTGTGATTTTGAGAGCCGCGAGCAAATGCCTCCAACATAATTGACTGATTTAGTTCTGGTCTTGGTTATGGTGTAAAAACTGTAGATTTCAACTGCTAGAGAGAAAACATGGAACTCAACAGGCGAGGCCAAATGTTGTAGCATGACATGTTTGTAACTTATTATAGCTATGGTATTTGCTAGCTCATCCGAGGATATGTAGATGTTCTTGTGATGTATGGAGCGGGTAATTCTGTTGTTTGATGTAAGATATAACTTCAGTGGCTGCCGATGGTTTGAATCTTTTGCTCTGCTATATAATTCTCTTTTAGCGCTCCGCTGTGCTGGTGCCAGTATTTTTGTGCCTATTTTCAGATGCGTCCCAAGTAATCTTTTCTGTCTTGGTCTCATGTGCAATGAGCCTATCATATTCTAATGCTACGACATTGTTTTTCTCTAGCTGGTTGAGGTGGGATGTTTCCCTTGCAGCTAGGTATGTTGCTCCGAGCAAATCTCCAGCAAAAGTTCTTTTTCTGGGAGCAGATTCCAGGTGGTGGTTGCTATAGATACTAGCCATATGTGCACTTGCCTGTCCTTGATGATTGATATTGGCCTCATTTCAAGTGAAGCATAGGAACAATAATGCATTGCTTTAACCTTTGTGCAGCCCCACCCATTTCGGAAGTGCTCCATGGCTGACTTCCCCAAATCTTGACTTGTAGTACATCCTTGCTGGTAGTTCTTTTGTCATGTTGTGGCTTAATAATGTAGACCTAGATTCTGCAATTTTCTTCGGAAAAAAAGATTTGTGCAATTCCTTTTGTGCCCATCGATCCAGGTGTAGCTGAAGAGCATCTTTTCCCTTCAGAGAACAGTAATAATCAACCCCAAGTCACTCTTGCTGACAGCGGATTATTGCGTTGCGTCGCTGTCGAGTGCCGACACACACGGAATTATCCCACCCAAGGCCAAGTACCATTGAACAAGGTAGAAGCCTACAGAGAAGATTGTTTGGTTTCACACTGCAATTTGATGGCAGCATGGGCCTGGAGATCTACCTGATGTGCCTGTCCATTGGCACATCTGTAGGCTAGCTCTTCGCTTTGACCTCTTGCATGGAGTTTCAAAGTCGCGACTCGATGATGAGCACAATCGCAGCGCCGCAAGTCACGACCCCCCAATAATTGCGAAGAGTATATATCGACGAGGGAAAGGAACGTGACACGAGCACGGTTACTTTTTCCTGCCCCTGGTGCTAGTTTTCTTTCACACCTTTTCCTTCCTTCTTTGCGTGCTACGATGGCTCTATAATTGTATGTTGCGCGGACATAATCTCAGCCGTGTCTTTTTCAAAAAAAAAAATAATAATCTCAGTCGTGCTGCATATTTTCATGGTATCATATCCTGGGCCCTGCTACACGTCCACGTTCCAAAACGAGGTATGGTATTTATTTACACATAGTCAAAATCAATACCAGAGATATAATACAACTCTAATATCTAACATTGGTACATAGGCCAATCAACAAATATATTATATTTGCGTACTGAGGTAACTTTGTTGGTTATATATGTTTCTCCTTATTCCACCTCAACCTTATTCCACCTCAACCTGAATGCTCGTATTTACAGTTAATTATTTATTTCAATGATAGGTAAAATGTCCATCGATGGTGACGTGTTTATCATGACTTCGTCAATATTAACATTTTCCGGCTCACTCCATCTGGACGTTCGTCGAGATAAGTGACATGCATGCGTGCATTATAGGGAGGAGTATTGCCTTTCGAGGAAAGAGTAGTATTGTTATTATTTACTCTCTTCGTTTTAATAAATTATTAGTTGTTTTACTATGCATCTAGATATAATAAAACTATGCACCTATGAAAGCCAAAATAACTAATAATTTAAGATAGAAGAAGTACTAATTTACATATAGTTCCATTCGGTGGCTGCCGTATAACCTGCCAGCGTGGCACCTGACCTCTGGCTTGAAAACCAGAGTTTGATTCCCATGAACTGCAACCGCTGGTCTTTTTTTGGGAGTGTGGTTTTCCTTGGTACTTTTTTCAAAGAGTTGATCTCGACATGTCACATGTGGTTGAATATACGATTTGTTTCTTCACAATATCCACATTCAAATTCCAAATCCCTGCACTTTCGCCGGACAAGGTCATATTACAAGACTTTGATCTGCCTTTCTCGACAAACGTAAAAGGCTCTTGCCCTGTGCGTATGGCTCGCGTTGACAATCCTTACACGAGTGCAGGACCATCCGATCGAATCCGTTGAAAAATTGACATTCTCCTCGCATCCAGCAGCTACCCTGTTCTACGCCATCGAATCCTTGCTCGATTGGTCAATGCTCATCATGCGCGCACGCGTTGGCCTTTCGGCCGTCAACCTCGCCGTGCGGCCATCCTGCGACTGGAAGGTCAAAGTTCATCAAGAGCAGCTCCCCTCCCCTCCCTGTGACTGAATGATGATGCTATCTGCATCCTGTGGTCATGTTTTTGCTAAGGAGACAAGACTTGGTGCAACCATGCATTATGCGTAGTATATGTAAAATAATTGAGTGGTTCTGCTTTCGCTTTTCCTTTTTTTTTAAAAAAAAAGAAGAGAGGTAGACGAACGTAGAATAATTAGGGATGCGCTGACCATTGCAATTAATGCATTTCAAACAGTCCATCCTAATTATGTAGCTAAATAGCCTATCGACTAATTAGAATTAATATAAAAATAAGACTTATAACTAATAATTATAATTATCTATCTCACACCCTCTTTCATCTATTAAATATTCTAACACATACATTAAAATGCTATCATTATTAGTTGCAATATATTTCATTTTGCATCACACCTCCATGTGTGTTTGATATATATATATATATATATATATATATATATATATATATATATATATATATATATATATATATATATATATATATATATATATATATATATATATATAATTGAACCATTTGTTTGTGAATTGATATTCTTATCTCGTCCATCATACATGAATACATGGTGACACATATGGTGGGTAGTATTTTTATATAAATAATAACATAAATAATATATTAATAATGATAGAAATAGTAATTTAGAATTTTATATTGGAACACTTTAATATTTTGTTATAATTATATAATTTAGATTCAGATTTATGGTTATTTTAACTTTTAATAATGATATAATTGGATAATTTATATGCAAATTTAGGGGGTTATTTGCCTTATTTGTATAATGGCATAGGTGGGTAATTTATACAAAGATTAGGGGGTTATTTCAGATTTTTTTTATAATGGTAGAGGTAGGTAATTTAGATACACGTTTAGGGGGTTACTTTAGTCTATTTTCATAATGGTAGATGTGGGTAATTTATTAGGAAAGATAACAATCCAATGACTATTATGATTAGAGCTGTCGGATTGATGGCCGGATATTTCTATTTTTTTGAGAATTTTTAGAATTTCTCTATTTTTTTAAAGTGTCCACCTAGAATTCTAGGTGACTTCACGTTGAAACTTCAAGAGGAATCTCCAATTAATAATAGTAAGATATAATGCTCCCTCCGTCTATTAATGCAAGACATATTTTGTCTTGAAAGGGTCAACCTTTGCAAATTACGATCAACAATCAGGAACTCTTTTTGTGAGTTTAGTGTGCAAACGCTACACGAGGATCAATGGTCAAAATATACTGTCAAAGACTTTCTCATTTATTTGGCTGTAACTTACAAATTACCTTACATTACTGTAATAGACTTTATTTCTCATCTCGACGTACGTAAGTCTACTGACTATAGCCTACCTAGCTTGTGGACTTACTAGGGTACCAATTAAGCGCAGGTTTGGATGATTTTCAATGCCTATGTCTGGCAAATAAATAGAAGTCGCCCTATCTCATCGATCGTGCTATGGAATTCTTTGTCAGTTTTCCTCCTAGAGTATTATTTAGTGAAACAGCTGATAATATTGGCAAGAAAAGTCTCATCTCGTGCGTTATGTACTTATGCAATGTTATCGACAAACATATGTACTTAATTAATTAAGATGGTGTTAACTTTACAGCAATCGAAATGAGACTTAATTTTATCTAGTTTTCTGGTCTTGCAAGTTCAATATATAATGCTGGATTATTTGTTTGTTTTAAAATATAAATGATTCATTGTTTGCCACATATATGAAGTTGGCTGTCTAATATCAAAAACTATATTTTAGGGAATGAGTACTTGAAACCTGTTTTTGTATGGGTTTGAGTGAAGCTACCAAAAATAATTTAATTAAATTTTGTTTCTTAAGCAATAAGCAGGGCTATACAGACCAAAGATTATTCCAACCGACGATAACTATATCAGTGACGTCAGTGTGATGAAAAACCAACTGGTTTCATTCAGAATATTTCAACATACGTACAGCAAGGAAAGGGCTCCCTTAACTTTGCTGGAACAAACCGTTACAGCTCTTGCTCTCCGATTTGCTTTCATATCTGACTACAACTAATTGCGGAATCTATATATATATATATATCAAAAATTTATTCTACACGCACTAGCTACTCTCGCGTATGTATTCCACACGTGTATCTATGATGTAGAACGTACATGACCACGCACGCGGGCCCCCGCGGGGCCCCCGCTAGGGCGACTCGGGCGGCGACCTCCCATCACCGTCGCCAGCCACCTGCCCCCATCGCCTCTCTTCCTCGCCGTCCCCGGAGGGACTCGCCGGAAGCCCGCGCGGCTCCCTGGGAGGGCGATGGCGGGGTCTCTCGTCCTGGTGGCCGCGTGCTCCCAGCGGGGGCGGCTGCGCGCGGCGGCCACCTTCACCCGGCGGCGGCGCACTCGTCCCCGGCGTTTCCACGGTCTCCACGGCCGGATCCGGCGTCGAGATGGGCGGGTGTGCTCTGGCGCCGCGGTGGCGGGCGGGGCTCCTCCCGGCGGCCGGCGCGCAGATCTGCGGCCCCGGTGGCCGTTGCCGGCGAGGCGTGGGGCAGCGTTGCGGGCCTTGCGCCGGCTCCCGGTGACGGCGCGGCTGCGGTAGCGCGGCGACGGGTGGCCGCGCGGGTGGCGGTTTTGGGCGCAGGCCGGCGGCAGCGGCTGCGCGGCGAGCACGGTGGGAACGCACCTGTGCTGCGCCGGACCAGGGGATGGAAGTGGCCTGCACGTGGGCCACGACGCGTGATGTGGTCGCGCCAGGGGATGGAAGTGGCCTGCACGTGGGCCACGACGCGTGATGTGGTCGCGCCAGGGCCGGGGCTGACGGTCAGTGGCGGCCTCGGCCCTCGACGTGCAGTGCTGTGGCGCGAACGGCGGAGTCTGGTCCCGTTCTGCGTGGTACTGTCGGAGGGGGCGGCGGCCGACGCAGCTATGCGGCTGCTGCAGGTAGCCGGCGCGTCGACACTTCTCTGAAGGGGTTTCCGCGGGCGGCAGGACGGCGGCGATGGTGGTGAAGACTGGCAAGGGGGTCTAGCTTCGTGTTTCGGCGTCCATGCTAGAGGGTTTTTGGGCGAAAGCCTTGGCGACGGCGACGCTGATGGGCGCCGTCTTCCCTCTTGGGGGCGTCGTGTTCCCCCACTAGCATGTCTTCTATGGGTGAAAATCCGGTCCTTTTGGACGTGCGATGGCGGCGCCTTTGGCGTCGCACCCTTTCTGGAGGCATCGCATTCGATTTAACGCCGTGGCTACGTTGCGAGGTGAGGGTTTGCGATTGGAAGTCGGAGCTGCTCTTAGTTGAGAGCTTGGCAACGATGACCGGTGGCGACCGTTTCTTCGGACCCGTCGGGGCCCGTCATGAGAAATCGGAGCTGCTGGCTGCTTGGCGGCCATGCTCGGCAACGATGACCCATGATGGTGTGTCGTGTGTACTCAGCCGTGTCGCGTGGGGTAGTTAGTCCATCAGGTGTCTCTTGGCATCCCGGCTGGCTAATCTTCTTGTACATTATTCTCTTTCGTCTTAATTGAGCGACAGAGCTCCTACCTTAGTTTCAAAAAAAATACTAGAACATCTACTCCCACATGTCTACTCCCAACGTATATACCATTATAGATGTTCTAGTATGATCACATACTTCACGTACATGCTCTTCGTTGAGTCAGATACGTTCTACGTCATGAGATACACATGTGGCTACAAGTGCGTGTGGAATGAATTTTTCATACATATACATATACATATATATATATATGTATATATATATATATCCATGGCCCACACGTACGTAATCAAGACGACGACAGAACTGCATGGTCAAATTAACATGTCATTGGACGAATTCAAAATAAAGTCGATGCACACAGTACGATCTGCACCTGTAGTTTTCACATATCATCGAAAGGGCGAACCGATCATACACGCACACATTCAACGCAAAGCGCTGTCGCCTAATCCCGCACGCTTCTTCATTCCGTGCCCTAGCAGCAGCTACCAGCAGAGCCAGGCCATCACTGTTCACGCACAGTACCAGCTCTGCAGCATGCATGGTCGCCGAGGTTAATGTAATTCAACTGAAGCGGCCGGCGGCGGTTAACCCGGCCGGCCACCAGCCTCCGCCTACCCCGTAAGCTAGCGCCTGCGTCTAGCTCCATCACTCGGCGATCACTTCATCCTCAACAGTCAGTTGCAGGCTTCACGCTAGCTATAGTTCCTAGCTAGCTTCAAGAAGAACAGACAGAGGGAGAGATGATCCGAAAACCCAGCAAATACACATGCAGGAGGAGGGTGTAATGCATGTAACATACTGTGCAGTCTACAAGTATTGCAAGAAACGATGTCATTTTCTGCTCCAAAAGGTGAAGATAGGACGATCGAGGATTATACTGTTAATTATCTGGATATATTCACTGATTTTCAAACTGAAAGCGAAGGGGAAGGAACCACGGAAGACAAATGCATGATGATACGTACGTCCATGCATTGATGAGTACTCACTCTCTGTTCATACATATAACGACTTCTATGTTTGTCCTAAGTCAAACTATCGTAAATTTGATCGAGGTTACATATAAAGAGTATGTGTTGACATCTACCGCATCATATAAGCAGCAAACTGTGAAATATATATATATATATATATATATATATATATATATATATATATATATATATTGTAGTGAACCTAACGATATATATCTCATTTGAGTTCATAAACATCATTGGTATGTACGGTCTTCTTCATAATTCTGGGTTGAACTTATTAGGATAGTTGACTCGGTACAAACTTATTAGAAGTCTTTCTATTTGTAGACTAAGAGAAAGGTCATGTAAATTTAAATAGCAAATTAAATATAATTAGTTGGCTGTGGTTCTTCCATGTTCGTGTAGAAAGCATGCAAGACAGAGACAGTGCTTCTTCAGCATACACGGCAGGCAGGCGTTGACCATGTGGAGAAAGCATGCGCTGTTTGCATGCCACCACACAATTATTGAGCATGATGGTGCTTCTCACTCCCGAGCCAACAAAATGCAGCCCTACATGTACCTGTCCCACATATATCTCTCCCCATTGTCAATATATATATATATATATATGCTCACACTCTAGCTATATGGAAGTTAACCAAGAAATAAACAACATTTATTTGTTTCTCAGCATCTCTTTCCCCTTCCTCCGATCCTCTGGTCTCTCGTGTTTGTCCTCTCTCACGTCGCCACCCATCTCGATCTCTCTCTTAGCAGCCAGCTTCATCCTAGCAGATGACATGTTGTGCTCCCAAGAAGTCAAGGATATCTGCATCAATTCGATCTAGGACAGAGCTGAGGCTGCCTAGCTAGATAGCTAGATACCTGTTTCCATTAGCCTGGCGCATGAATTAGCTAGCTGGCCGCCTTCTGTCGCCTCTCCTTATAACCTGATCCAACCCTCGCCGATCGATCAGCTCAGCTCGGTACGCAGCAGCAGCAGCTTTTCTCGTCTTTGTTGGGCCATACAAAAGGAAGAAGGCCCCCATGGCGACGGTGGTGACGACGACGACGTCGACGAGCAAGGTCGGGAGGAAGAGCCTGATATCAAGAACTCTGCAGCGGTGCAAGTCCGGGCTGAGCGCCGGCGGCTCCGTCCGGGCGTCGCCGGCGGGGTGCTTCTCGGTGTACGTTGGCCCCGAGCGGGAGCGCTTCGTGGTGCGCGCCGAGCGCGCCAACCACCCGCTTTTCCGGCGCCTCCTCGACGACGCCGAGCGCGAGTACGGCTACGCGGCGCAGGGCCCGCTCGCGCTGCCCGGCTGCGACGTCGACGCGTTCCTCGACGTGCTGTGGCAGGTGGAGCACGACGAGGCCGACGGTGGCGGCGGCCAGCAGTTCGACGCCGCCGCCTCGTCGCCGGTATGTGGCTTGCATAGCGGCAGCAAGGGCCGCGCGGCCGGGTATCGGATGCTGGTGAGCCCGAGGTCGTCGTCTCCGGTGGTCGGCAGGAGGAGGTGAGATCGACGAGCAGAAAGAAAAAACAAAGATAATATCGAGCATCCACTACTGGATCGTACCATTAACACATGGGATTAATTACGATGATAATCATGATTAATTAGAGAGCTAGTGGTGCTGAATTGATCTCTACTGCTATGTATGAATAAAGTCATGCATAGCAGAGTCTGTGGCTTTCTGCCTTTTTGGTCATAGTCAGGTGGTTTTACCAATTTTCAGTTAGGCTGGAGAGCTCACCATGTGCACGTGTGCAGGTAAGAGCTCATCCAACTGCAAAATTTAGATCGGTATGTACAAGTTTGGTCATCATTAGTCTCAAGTGATACAGGTTTACTTTAGATCAGTAGCTAGGTTTCTACGTAGATAGAATCGAATTCAACTCTCTGTATCTGCATCATTCCGGGTCTTTCGGGAAAGAAAAAAAAAACTCTGTATCTGCTGTGCTGAATCATTCATGGCTTCAAATGCGCGCGCATGCAGTTCCACTGCTGCCACATCGACATGTGAGAGTTGGAACTAACCATGTCGGGGTGGACAGCCACGATAGCCTGCTGCCGTTTCCAGAGCAGCACATCCGGCGTCCTCCCCGGCGGCGCGTGCGAACCTGCCGCGGCAACTCGTGAGAGACAGGCACGTGCTCGAGGCCCGTGCCGAGCTGCTGTGCGTCGACGTCCGGGACATATACAGAACCGTGCCTGCGCCAGGCAGCGGGCGCGCCGGCGGCTTCGGTGTCCGTCCACGCGCTGGAAGTGGGCGACGCCGCCGGCGGGAGGACTCATCGGTGGGTAGAGCGCGAACGCGGCATCGGCGGCAATGTCTGCTTCTTCCTCGGCTGTGACGGGTTTCGGTGACAGTCCTCAGCACACGCTGAAGTGCCAGCCGGGCGTTGAACGCATCCATCTGAGCGAGTAGCTCCACCAGCACACGCTAGTGCAGCTCGCGGTCGGTGCCCGTGCCGGCGGCCTGGCGCGCCGAACCGCGGTGCCGCGACAGCGTCCTCCTGTCCACGACGAAGCCGAGCGACGGAACCGCCTTCTCCCTGGTGCTTGGGAACACGTATCGCACCGCCTTGCGCCCAGGATAGCTGGCGGTGGAGGTCAGGACGTCGTGGCTGGCGTCGATGGCGCCGGCCGGCCTGAGCCTGGGCGGGACGGTATTTCATTTACCGTCCCGGGGTGGACGGTAAATGAAATACCGTCCACCCTTGGCCTCTCTCTGCCGTTGGATCGCAATTGTACGGCCGAGATCGACGTGGCGGATAACGAGAGGTTGCAAAGGTCCGTTTCGTCTTCCTCTCGCGACGACGGGCCGGACCCCCCCCCCCCCCCCCCCCCCCCCCCCCCCCCCGACGACGCGCAGTTGCAGCGTTCCTGCGCAAAGCTCCCATGAGCCGCGCAGCCGCCGAGAAGTCATGTAGACGTGTGCGAGCAGCCGGAGGCCTCGTGCGGTGGCAATATCCTGGAGTGGACCCGCCGCCGACGACGCATTGGCCATCTGCTGGTGGTGGCCCATGGGCCAGCATGCAGGTGGCCGACACCTTGAGAGCACTAACAGAAGCCATGGCAGCAATCACAGCGAGAGGGTAGCAACACAGAAAATGGAGCTAACACGGGTACTAGCTTGATTTGATCAACGGGCAGCTTGCTCTTGTGATCTGAGATGTGACTAAGTGAAACACAACTGGGCAACTCGGATCTGAACGGCGCAGCAGTATGGCGGATCGTCAGAGTCGAGGTCACGAGCAGACGATAACGCAAATTATTACGAGCCGGACATGGCGCTGGGCATGGAGGGATAAGCGGAGGAGGAGACGCGAATGGACTATCCGCTGGCACCACGGGCCTCAGATCTCAGCTTAGTAAACGTCGCCGGCGGGCAGCTGCGGCGGCGGCGGACGGGAAGCATGGACATCAGAGATTCAGAGTAGAGAAGGCGGCGAATCCGATTTGGGGGTGTTCTGCAAATATCCGGATCGCGATTATCATTCGCGATCCAAGTTAAGGGGTTTTGTGTAAATAGTAAAAATATATATTTATATATAACCCCCTAACTTGGATCGCGATCCGATATAAGAGGTTTCGTAAACATGTTTGGATCGGGATTATTAACTGCGATCCATTTCAGGGGTCTTTATGACAATCTCGAGTCCAGCTGCTTCCCTCTCTGTCGCCGGCGTTTCACGCCGGACATCGACTGCGAGCCCTCCGTACCCCTTGAGATCCTCCTCAAGCTGTAGGGGACGACGCCAGCGCCGCGCCGCGCGGAGGACATCGACGGCCGTGCACCCAAGGGCATGGGCGTCATGGCGCGGCGGCTCTTCCGGTGCGGCCACCCCGGGTGCCGCTGCAGCGACGTCGCGCCCGCGGGAGGCCGGCTCCGCGTGCCCCTGCGCTCCCCATCCTGCTCCCGCTTCACCGCCGGCGCGTCCGGGAGGCGCGACACGGAGCTGCACTTCCTCGAGGCCTGCTTCTACCGCTGGCCGGAGCAGGGACGACTTCTACCGCTGCCGCGCGCGTGACGAGAGGCGCGGCGACGCCGGCACGGGGCGCGACGTCTTCCCGTGCCGCTTCCGCGTCACGGACGAGCGCGAAGTCGAGTGCCCGCTGTGCGGCAGCCGAAGCACCGTGGCCGTCACGTGCGCCAAGCCTGGCGACGAAGAGGACTCCTCCGTCTCCGCGCGTCCGGACTGTTAGGAATTCACTCCCTCACTTGGAAAGTGTTTATCACAAACACTCATCTACTATCTCTGGTGGAGACAAACACAGGAGCTGAACACACACACACAAGGTTTGATGAGAGCTGTGCGATACAGCTCGATGGGAGGCACCGAATATCTCCGAGGAGCAAAGGCGTATACATGCATGAAGCTGTGGTTGTTAGCTAGCTGAAAGATAGGGTCAAAGTAGTTCAAGTTGCATGCACCACACATGCAAATGACTATGCAGTGTTGTAGTCAGGATGAAGGCACAAAGTGACTTCGTGGCCAGGAGAATCGGACATGGCTTGCATGGCCGTTTGCACGTTTGTGCGAAGCCTATACAATTATGTGCTACATGCAAACAATAAAGTTAAATATGCACTAATGACAAGATTAAACTCTATCACGGACGCGGAGCGTGGCGGCGAGGATGGGTGACCCGTGCCTACAAGCTACGCCATCACGGACGACCTCGTCGTGCGTGAAGCCAATCGCCGCCGGCCTGAGCGGCCGCGCTGCTCTCCGACGTCGGCGTCGCGGCCGACCCAGACGACTTGCGCGAGGAGACCGTGCCGTGATGTTCTTATCGGTAGCAAGCTAATCAAGTGCTATGCTCATCAATCCTCTGGAAAATAGCAATGCTGAATGTAGCATGTTCAATTTGCACTACTCTCTTGTGTGTTCTTCATGCCCAAATTCCCCATCTAACTCTTGTGCGTTCATTTAAACAGCAAGCATTGTATCCATTTAGCAATGATGAGTGTTCACTGGATCACTGTAACGTAACGCGCCACCAACACAAACAACACGTACGCCTTCAACCATCCCATGGGCGGATTCCGGGATCTGTCTCTTGTAAATTCATGCCGCGGTCACCTCCTCCACGAGCCGCTGGAACTCGGCCATGGCCGCGGGCGGCAGCCCCAGCAGCACGCGGACGCCGCCCCGCTCCTCCCCGCACGACAGGAACAGCGCCACCTCCTTCTCGGGGAGCGCCGCGGGGCCGTGCGCCGCGGGCGGGCCCCACCCGAAGTCGGCCGCGCGGAACGGCAGCCGCGACCACGCCGTGATCAGCAGCGTCGACGCCAGCGACGGCCGCGCGCGCGTCGCCTCGAAGTAGTCCACCGCGGACCGCATGTACGCGTCCGTCACGGCCCCCACGGCGCCGCGCACCAGCCGCACGGCTCGCGGCAGCGACGCCGCCAGCTCCCCCGCCGCGCACGCCGCGCTGGTCAGCACGATGGCGTTGCCGAAGTACCCCGCGGGCAGCGGCGGCGCAAACCTCGGCCGCCCGTCCACGGCGAACAGGAGCTTGCTCCGCCGCGAGGGACCCATCCCCAGCGCCCGCGTGCGCGCGCTCCACACGAACCCGGCCAGCGCCTCGAACGTGGTGCACGGGCGGCCCTCCAGCGGCGCCAGCGCCTTCAGCCGCGCGATGGACGCCGCCGTGAACCGGAACGACCGGTACAGGAGCGGCTCGCCGCCGTGCGGCGGCGGGGCGGCCTCGTCGCTGTCGTCGTCGGTGATCTGCGCGAACTCGTGGTGTGGGAATTCGAGCTGCGGTGGGTCGCGCGCGCGGAGGACGGCGCGGTCGAGGGCCGGCGGGAGCGAGAGCGGGAGGCCGCGTGCCGTCTCGCCCCACGAGTTGACGAACTCCATGGCGCCGACGCCGTCGAACATGCAGTGGTTGATGGCCAGCCCGAGCACGAAGCCGCCACACTTGAACTTGGTCACCTTGTCGACCGATCACCATTACTCCATTAGAACAAACCAGTAATCAACAAACTCGATGACATGTTGAATTGAACTCGATCAAGATAAACTGCCAACGTGACGAAAATTAAACGTAGCTGCGTACGGCCAGACGTACCTGGGCTGCAAGGAGAGGCATCTCGAGTATGTTCTTGGCGCCGGGGACGCTGTAGACAAGCTTGCCGAGCACCGACGGATCGGGCTCGGTGACGTCGCCGATGTCCGCCATGGCGCAGTCCGCCTCGGCCTCCACGAAGACGGCGCCTTCGCCCGTGCAGTCGACGGCCAGCTTCCCCTCGCCGCTGATCGTCAGCCGTCCGGCGAGCGGGTAGTAGTGGACGAGCACCTTCGCCAAAGACTCCCTCAGCACGAGGCAAGCGCTGCTGCCGTCGTCGTCGTCGGCCCCCCTGAAGCAGTACACGGTCTGCACGATGACGGCGATGTTCTGGTCCAGGTTGGAGAGGTAGTAGTCGCCCCTCGGCGTCTCCTCCGCCGGCGGCACCAGCGCCGGCTCCCCTTGCTGCTTGACGCGAAGCTCAAACACACCCTGCGTGCATCCAGGCAGGGGGAAAAAATGGAAGCTCCCCTTGAGAAATGGCGAGAATTCGATGAGCAAACTGGATGAACATTACCATTGTCAGAGGCAGATCAGCAGCGGAACGTAGCACCGATGGATTGGATTGGCAAGACCCAGGAGGGGAGATGATCGAGGGAGCAGGCATATAACGAGGGGTTTCTTGTGCTTGTGCACGAGTAGGTGGTTGGGACATTTGGATGGAGTGAGGCAAGAACGCGACCAGCATGCACATGGTTCTCCAAGCAGGTGAGAACCGGGACGGCCTAATCCAATGCAGCATCATACCGTATTCCAGATGATGTTGGCTAAACGGTCTCACGACACCGACTAACACGGCCGTGTCGTTCGTACTATCATTGTGCAGAAACGTGAAGGTAGCAAAGTTAAAATGACAGGTAGACACAACAGCAGTTTCAGACAACTGAATGAAGTAGCCATGACGGTAGACCAACTAACATGGTATTCTAGATTTCAGAGAGTTTAGGGTTTGGAAAATCGGTAGCCCGAGAGAAACCCTCTCGGTCCAAAGACTACCGAGATCAATCCATGTCTGACAAAAAAAAATAACAGACGCGCAGACCAACGAACATGGTACTCAGCAGTATATCAGAGATGGTACCATCCAACTCTTGAAAACTAGTTGTACGAAAGAAACCGTGTTAGCCCAGGACATGGAGATGAATCCATGTCCGAGGAAGAACAGATGTGCAGCTGCCTTATTTTTTGGCCCATACACTGCAGCATCAGTACATTTCATTTACAGACAGACCTGTCCATCAACAGCTCTGGCAGTGCAGATAAGCCTTCAACATTGCACAAACAGAAACAGCAAATATCAGGTGAACTGAAGAGTATGAAGAGAGGTGAAACCTGACACACTTGGTCAGTGATAACAATTCAACAAAACCGCTCACATCAGAGAAGCTTATGACTAAACCCTCGACAGAGTGAGGGAATTAAGATATGCAAAAAACAGGAACGACTCAGAAGGATACAGAGTTTTACATGAATAAATGGACGAAACAAGCCAAGAATAGTGCATATTACAGTCAGGCTAGCTACCTAAGCAACAAAGCTATTAAACCCACAGCTATTGTACATGACCAGCAATTAGGCTACAGGTCACTACCTAGTTAAGCACAACAACTAGGTGTATATGGCTGTGTGAAATGATTAACAATCTTGTACTACCCAGGTCACCAATTTGTTGTGGCGGTGCCCCAATTGTACAGAACCAACAAGATAGTCCTTCCAAGATCAATCCAAACCATTGACATAATACAGATCTGACCATGCATGCAAATCCAATCCATGGCATCACTTATCTTCACCTCCATCAGGATCACCCTTAGCCTTCTCTTCCTTACCATTGTCTTCTGCTTCATCTTCTGAGTCTTCCTCACCACCATCATCATCAGACATATTATTTATTACGTCCTCAATGATGCACTTCACTTCTGCCTTTCTGTCCATGAGGTCCATTTCAAAATGGGTCCCTGGGTTAGAAAGATCAAAGACATGTCAGTATATTCATCAATCAGAAATCTAATTTATAGTAACTACATCAGCAATTTATTCATACATCTCCTCTAATGAACTTAATAAGCAACATAAAAGAGAGTACCTAATTGTCTGAGAATATCAGCCAAAGTTGCCTACACAAAAGTATAACCAGTCAGGATACAAAATAAAGAAAACAATGGACCAGATTCAAAACATAATCATATGCTTACAGTGTTGAAGTCAACTTCCTTCAAAATTCTGGTAACAACAGCATGCAGCTGTTCAATAGTTGGGACAGGCTTAGCCTCTGCACCACCCTTGCCTTTACCTGGAGAGCAGAGGACAATAGCTTATTATGGCTAGTCAAGTAGATTATATGGCATCTCAAAAAACATAATCATACTGGCCATATATATAGTAGTAAAAAAAATCAGAAAGGCACTTGTATGGCCAGAAAAAAGATTAAGTCAAGACACTGCCTGTGATAAGTATTATTGATCTTATACCTTTATTTTTACTGGATGGCTTAGCAACCTTATTGTTTTGGCTTTCTTTTCCATCATCCTTTTTTGATTTAGAGACCTTGTTCACCTTATTTGAATCTTGTGGAGCATCACTTTCCTTAGAACTCTTTGCTCTCCTGCCAGCCTTTTTGACTTCTATATCAGGCTCATCTTTAATGCCTTGAGAAGGCTTTGAAGCAACTTTAGAAACCCTTTTTCGTGGTGCATCCTTTTCCTTTGCATTAGACCCAGTTTCCTTCTTAACTTGATTTACATCTGTTGACTTTTTCTTTGCTGGAGGTTCATCATCACTCACAGCATGATCGTTTGCTTCAGATTCCTCATCACCTTCCTCTCCTGATGATGCATCTTTAGAACCAGCAGGACCAGCATCTTCCTCATCATCATTCTCTTTCCCAGCTTCAGCTGCTTGGTTCTTGCTCCTTTTCCTTTTCTGCTTAATATGACAAAAAGCAGCATCAGGATCCCATTCACTTATTTCCTTGTTCAGATAGTTACAAATTACTATGGGTAATGAAGGAGAGCACAAAGAATATATCAACTCAAGTGTTGAGCAACAGTCCCGACAAAAGGAATAGAGTAGGAATGTTCACAGTAGGGAAAAAAACACTGATAATCATAAAGGCAATATAGCAAATATTACATATTTAGATTAGTATACGCAAATGTATGTCCACATTCCCTTAGCTCATTTTCGCACAAAATCAACAAGGTTGTTTTGCTATAATGCAATAATCAGTGGCTTAATCAGAAGTTTCCAGATAGTTTATGATGGTGATTACAAATAAATAATAGACTAAATAAAAAGGAAGTAGGAGACAGATTGTGTGATTATTTAGAACCAAAGCAAATGAAAGTGCGAAAGATGGAATGTTTTATTATCTATTTATTTATTTATTTGAAGGTCAAGGGTGGTTGTTTTGGTTTTGGCAGGGTACTAAAAATAACTTCAGAATTTTAGCTCCTCAGCACCAGATAGGATTACCTTCTCTGCAGAAGCACCTTCAGAAGCTGCCTCACCACTTCCCTTAGGTCTCCTCCCACGTTTCTTCCCTTTCTGCAATGGTGGACAAAAGAATAGACACTTCAGTTCATGGTGCCAAGGGCTTCCGCACTCCAAGAAAAGCAAGCCCAGCGCTAATAAGAAGTTTAATACTGTAAACATATAAAGCTGCCCTTCCGACCCATCTAAGTCCATATCCAGCCATTGGCATCATTTTTTGTGGCCCAGGCAGATAAAAATATGCTGATCAAAGGTGTGTCATATGGAAAGCATTGAAGGGATAGCAATTCAATCAGAGGTTATACCTTGCTATCAGTGAGAACAACATCCCTAGTAACAAAAGGGGACTCCAAAAACTCCAAGACTTTGGCAGAAACTTCTTCCTGAATTTCAGCAAAGCACAAGCCGTTACTAAAGGTTTCACCGCTCATGCTAGCAATACACAGGGCTTAGCTCACTAACCTTCTTTGTAGTTGCTTTTGCAACATAAATATCCAGTATGTCACAAAAGTCTAGCAACTTCTCCTTGTTAAATTTGTCGAGCTTTTCCTTTATTTTTGTCCTGTGTTTTTCCTGACAACATTACAAACAAGGAAAACATGACCAACAGCACATGAAATTCTGAACAATCCATGCATATTTGTCAAAAAAAATTAACAGGTCAGGTTACAAAAGTATAGCACTAATAAAATGCCACAATTGTATTCGTAAACAATATACACAAGACAAGGAAAACTTGCAGGAGCTAAGATTTCTACAGTCACAATTATAAGCTAGTACAGTATTACAGCAAACGCAATGGGTGTTCACACAAAGGTTAACCATGGGTAATGGAGCTAAGATCATAATGTGGGTAAAACATCATGTTTTACATAATATAATGTGATAAAAGAAAAACTTACTTGATTATCCGTCCAAACAAAACCAGAAAATTGAGATATGTTTCGCTTCAAAAAGTGGACCTGAAGAGAATCAACACAGTTAATAAAGTAGATGAAATAAAAAGAAACCACACTGGGATACAAGACTTTGTGGAAGCCTTACATTTGATTTCTTCCCATACATTAGAACATGAAGGCTTTGGAGATTCTCATCTGCCTTTCTCTTTGATAGTTTGAAGGAAACTGGTATTGCATGAACAAAGGTTTAAGATTATTAATTGGAAACTTTCAACTAGGACTTAGCTAAACTCAGAGAGAATCTCTGAGACAATAAAGCAACAGCTAAAAGGTTATGCATGTCACTTGAAGATTATCAATTGGAAACTTTCAACTAGGACTTAGCTAAACCCAAAGAGAATCTCTCAGAAAATGAAGGAACACTAAAAGGTAATGCACATCACAAAACATTTCCATTTATTCAATGTATTTCCTTTTATTCTTTTCCATAGTAGTTTCAACAAAACTTTCAAGTAATATAGGAAAAGAGGTCATCACATTACTTAGGCATAGGACAACCTATCCAAGATCCGGATATAGAAGAACAGCCTAAATTCCAAAGCATAAATAGGCACAATGCACTAATCAGCTAGTTATATTATAAGGGTTAAACGTGGTATAATAAATGAATAGGTAGAATGACTGAATTGTATACACATTTAGACAAGGATGGCCATATAGGCCCCATTTGTATTCGCGGCTGGCGGCATCAGCAACAGAAAAACCAAAATCCCACCAAGCGCTGCACATTTCCACACCGCACCGCCAGAAATAATCAAACTTTGAACGCAAACCGACAAAAATGCAAGACACAAGAATCCCCACTTTTCTGCAACATACTTCTGCAGGAAGCACTGCCACCAGACACAGAAACAAACAGGCCTATAACTTGTAGTGACAGGTGACATACCACCTCATCTTCATGGTCCCTTAAGTAAACAGAGCAACATACCAGCCTGTCATTTATTTTTCCATTGGTTTTAAGCCTAAAGAGGATTTATTACCATGGCGTGGGCATGGCAGCACATTCTGCATTCAATGAAATAAATCTTGTGCAATGTAACCCAAGCTGGTTCCTTTGCATTGTGATCCACACCACACACATCAAAACAAATTCCTCACGCCACACAATTATAAGTTAATCTTGATTGCAAGCAAGAGCCAGTCATTTTAAAGATACCTATATCCTAAGAGAGCCACACAAAATTAGAGGTATGTAGCTGTAAGCTGGCAAACAAATACTGGAGAAGATTATTTCAGTTTCAATTCAGCTTAGGAAATTGTTTGTTCCTAGAAACTTCCACTATGGCATTGACCATCCATACCCGATTTTTTTTTTGAGAGGGGGTGTCAAAACAATTTTGATTCCTAAGCAGACAAAACACCAACTTCGACAGAGTCAAACAGAGGTATCCCATGCTTCGGCTAGGCAGATCTTAAACGACATGTCACCACACAGTGAAATGCCACAAGCAAACAGGTAGACCACACTAGTGAAACGAAACAGTGAGACATATTTCAGGAGCGAGAACTTACCATTGGGTATGTCTTTTAGCTTGGTTCCAGAGCCCTACAGCAGAGAAGCACAAAAACATCAGCTGTAGGAGCGCAAATCAGCAAATTCCCCAAATCCGAAGCAGACTCAAGCACGCAAAAGGGGATGCCCAAACAAACATCCTCAAAGTAGCTATTTTTAGCAAGCTAGTACCACAGTAGCCAAGACGAAAGCCACGAAAAACAGCAGATCAGGGGGCGCGCCGAACACGCCCGGGCGGAAAAGCGAGGCCTTCCTCACCTGGAGAATAGCGGGGGACTTCTTGACGGGCGTGACGCGCGGGGCGAGCTCCGAGTACCTCTCGACCGTCTTCCTCTCCCTGGACGGGCGCTCCGCCGCGGGGCCGGACTTCCTGGGCGGCGGCGTCTTCTTCGCCGCCTCAGCCTGCGCCTCCCCCTTCTTCCTCCGGCCCCGCTTCTTCTCCGGCTGCTGCGGGGTGCTCTCCCCCTTGCCGTCCGCCGGGGCGGCGGGCTCGGGGTCAGCGGCGTCCTCTGCGTCGCCGGCCGGCGGATCCGCCGCGGCGGGCGGGGAGGCGGGCTTGGCGTCGTCGGAGGCCATGGGCGGGAAGGATCGGGGCTAGGGTTTTAGGCCCGTTCGCGTGGGGGGCGTGGCGAGAGACGGAGGAAAAGGGGGGAAATTTTTGGGAGGCGGAGCGGGGCGGACGCTGGGGGGGGAGAGGGAGCTGGGGCGCGGGCGCGGGCGCGGGCGCGCGTGTGCCTCTCCGCCGCTCCGGCGCACGGCTGATAAATGGGGGTGGTGACGTGTGCCGCGATGGGATGGAGATGGATCTCGCGCGGGGCGGCTTGGGTTGGCGCTCAGCTCTCAATCCCGCGCGCGCCCGACGGCCCCCGGCTCTTTTCCGCGTGCGGTTTCCAGTTTCGCGTTTTACCCTTTTGCCCCTTTCTGTCATCACGTGTTTGGACAGTTTTCTCGAGAACACGCGTGTGCTACTGCTGCTGCAAACCTCGTTCTTGGCGAAGTTCTACCGGCCGGAGAAATAAAATTCTCGATACATATCCGGAAGTGAGAACGGTCAACGACGGAGTGTAGTACCACTGCTACCTTGCAAAACGAGAACAACTGTCGAAGGACCAAATCGAAAAAGGTAAACGCCAGGCACGGGGGCAGAACGGTAAAACGGCTCGTGGAGGGGGCCACAGGGCAGGGAGTGCTGTTGGGCGTGCGCCTGGGCGGCAGGCGAAAATGGCAGCAGCGGCGACGGGCGCGGCTGGGCGGTGGTTCGAAAATTTGGAGACGAAAAATTTCGGGAGGGGGCGGGGCGGGGCGTCCGCCACCGACGCGACGCCTACCGCGGCGAGCCAAAACTTTTTCCCCGCGCGCGCCCTTCCCGTCGTCCGCCCCCGCCAACTCCTGCCTGGATGGGCCTGATCTGATTGGGCTCCGTTTCTCAATCGGGCCTGAATGTTGATTGCCCAGCGGGCTACATGGAATTTGGACAGGACTTCGGCCATGGTGAATAAGCAGGCCAGCATTGGGCCTGGTCTGACGTCACACGCTCCGTAGCTTCATGTTTTGTTTCCATCGTGGATTACGGTTGCAGATTTCCCCCTTCTATTATTTGTTCCAACTCTGTAGAACATAACATCAAAAAAAAAACTCTGTAGAACATAGATTAGTTGGAGATTATTTTGCAAATTGTACAGCGCTTTTCCAAAGCTTTCCTAGTTCAATTACCCCCTAGGTGGCTAGGTCCGAGAACCGGCTCTGGCTCTATTTGGATCGTCCCATCCATCATCAGTCGTCTAGTGTGCTTGGTAAAAAGGCCGGTCGGCAAGGCACACGGTGGCGTGACGGGAGAACCGGATGGGAGCCTGGTGTGCTTCGTGTTTGTCCTACTTGGTCGACGCGTTCTTCTTTCTCATCGTTCAGCACGGTGCCTGCTGCTATCTTTAGATGAGCACGCCGGATTTTTTTTAAGCGCTTCAGCTCAGCTGGTGACCGAGTTTCCAAAGCTAGTGCAAGTGTTCTGGGCTTCACTCAGTCAGCTGGTGAACGAGTTCCCAAAGCTAGTTAAATGTTCTAATTCGTTCTATGCATAGCTCCTTTTTTTTCAGGCATTAGAGACGCGTTTTTAACTCTCTTTTCCCCTCTAATGTGAAGGAAATGTGCATATATATGTATATATATACTAGTGCTGCCTGAAAAAGAGGTCATGGCGGCCATGGCCTATCTGATAAGAGGTCAGCTCCCCCTCCTCGCCTCTCTCTGTCCCTTGCTTCTTCTCCAGGCCGCCGCGCTCTCTTTTCACTACGACTTCTCCATCCCCGGCGTCCTCGACAGGGCAAACCTCCTGTACATAAACGACTCGTTCAGTGCCGGTGACAGGATCAGCCTCACGAACATGACCACCCAGAGCGTCGGGCGTGTGGCCCACGCACTGACGCACAGCCCGTGCGCCTGTGGGACTGCCGCACCGGCACGGCTGCCAGCTTCGCGCGATGGCGGCAACCACAACAGCACCTGGGGGGTGGCATCGCGTTCTTCGTCGGGCCGTTCCCGCCGGCCATTCCGTGGGGGTCGGCCGCCCAGTACCTCGGGCTCTACAGCGACCCGAACCTCCTGGGCTCGCCGCCGACGGTCGCCGTCGAGCTCGACACGTTCTGGAACGCGGGGCTGGACCCCCTGGGCGTCGCCGACCACGTCGGCATCGACATCAACAGCATCCACTCCGCCAACTACACGAGGGCCTCTACGGCACCATGTCGGCGAACGTCACGTACGACGCAGGCTCCAGGACGATGGCGGTCAGCCTCCGGCTGGCCGACGGGAGTGTTCACGGTGTCCAAACGTCGGTGGACCTCAGAGCCGCCGGACTGCCGCAGGATGCGGCCGTGGGGTTCTCGGCGTCCACTGGGGCTTTCTTCGAGTCGCACCAGCTCCTCTCCTGGGCCTTCAACTCAACAGACATGGCAGCAGGTAACCCCAACTCGACAGACACGTCAGGGGCAGGAGGTAATCTGATCTCTCTATTAGTTGAAGGGAGCATGACATGGACTCGCATCTTCAGGGTCCAGTGGTCACCTTACCCCCATCACCGTACGTCTCATGCCATTGTGGATGTTGCAATGACAGATCCATCTTGCAAGACCAAACCATGGGCAGTAGCAGTGATATCTGCTGAAGGTGCCTGTTTACTATTTGCAGTGATTTATATTGCCATAGATTGCTGTAGACGGGACAAACGGCGCCGGTTGTCAGGTAATTTATCGTACTAGTAGAACATCAATCCCTCCTCTCCTGCACGGCCTAATAATTTGAGAGGCACATGTATCATAAGTTTATGAAAAAAATAGGGTCCACAGCTGATAAACAAATTGTCTTACCTTGCACTCTCTCTCATTTGTTAAAATATTATAACATAATATTCATATATATAGATGCATAATCATCTTTATTCGGTTGTGATAGACTTTACTCAGCAATTATTCTATACATTTTCTTCATCTATATATTCATATTTTTCTTCACTTATTAGCATCGCACCTCCAAATATGTTTAACTGAAATCTTAGTTTGAGCTATATGTTTAACATGAAATTGGTATTTTCTTCGCTTCTTCCATAGATGTATACATGGTCATATTTTGTATAAGGGGGTATGGGAGTAATTGAGATTCGGATTTAGAGAATATTTACATATGTGGGTAATTTTGGTGGAAATTTAAGGGGTTACCTTAAGTTATTTTTATAAAGGTATAGGTGGGTAATATAAATGAAGATTTGTATATGGGTGGGTTATTTTCATAATGGCAGAGGCTGGTAATTGGTATAGATTTAGGAGATCACTTTCCTATTTTCACAATGAAATACATGGGTAATTTTTTTTACAAAGCAGAGTGGATCTATTTAGTGTCTCTTTATGATTATCTGAGTCCACCAGACTGATGGTCAGATGTTTCTATTTTTTCAAGAATTTGTAGGATTTATCTTTTCTTTTTGTAGTATGTCTCTTGAGGATTAACGCAGAGCATCGAAAGAAGTCTCTAATTAGCAATAATAAGATATGATTAATTTTTTCCTTTCTAAACCAAACATGTTTAACCGTGAATGTGATGTTTTATTTGGGAAAAAATTAAGCTACGAGGGAGCTTTACACCAAGAGCTATCTACGCTAGTGTTTTAAGGAGAGGCGCTATAGGAAATGGTGCTAGCTATAGTCACCATCTATAGCGTGCTACAGGAGCTAAGCAAAATCCTCCACTAAATGCTATAACCCTCTATTTAAAATATTGGTTTAAACATGATCAATCCAAATTCGAGACCTCTGATTCTAATATCATGATATATTGATACGTACGAAACAATTGCGTGATTGATAAGTAGAAAACAATCGCATGTTACCACAGACAGCCATATACATCGTGTTATATAGGCCGGGACAGCAAACAGAGGCCTAACCGAATGCAATTCATCCAACAGAAACCTCACGCCAAGAGCTGCCCAGGATGGGGATCTCATTGGCAGGTAAAACATCATCTCGAACTTTGCACTTTTTTGTTAAATAAAAAACGAGTTGAATTTAACGAACTGTAAGGTCCTGTTTGGATACAAAGTATTTTTAAAGTATTGGATAAATACCACAGTTTTACAAAATACTTTTGGTTTATAAAGGCTCATGGGTGTTTGGATGCAACAAACTTTGTGGTTTTAAAAATCGCAGTATTATCAAAATCGTAGTCTTTTCGGAGCTTAAGAAACTCCATTCCGGACCTCTTTTTTCTAAACCGTAGTTTTCCACGTCTTTGTCTTATAAAACTAAAGTTTTTTGATACTATAATTTTCTAAAACCCCAACATCCAAACAGACCCTAAGTGTACGCGAAACCCAAACCCTGTCTGTTGTTTGATTCAGTTTCAAGGGAATCCATGCACCAAGAGCTCCATGAGGTGTCAACCAATAATGCGGGGATCTCGTTGCCAGGTAGATACAATACTAATATGTTTGCAGCTTCTTAAGAAAAAAAAAAGATGAGAGAGTTGGATTTAACTGTGATTGTGGACGAAACTCAAACCCCTGGCTGCTGCTTGATCTCATCTGCGGTGAAATTCGGTTCCAAGGGAATTCTCATGCGAAGAGCTGTGTGAGGCGACCGATGGCTTCAACAAGGATCGCATCCTCGGGCCGGGCTGCTTCGGGGAAGTGTACGAAGCGCATCTGCGGCATCCGAGCTTGCCCAACCCAGAGCCGGTGGCGGTGAAGAAGTTAAATCCGGTAGCGGAGCAATCCAGGAAGAACTACGTCTCCGAGATCATGATCCTGGGCCTCCTGAACTACCGAAACCGGCCTCGTGAAGCTCGTCGGCTGGTGCGACGGCGGCGCCGGCAAACAGCTGCTCGTGTACGAGCTGGTGAAGAACAAGAGCGTCGACGAGCACCTCCACGGGCCAGGTCGGCTGCTGGCGTGGCCGGAGAGGTACAGCAAGATCGCGCTTGGCGTCGGCCGCGCCGTCGGTCTCCTCTTGTGTGTCGGAAACAATTCACGTACGAATGCTAGTGCTGCAGTGCACTAGTATATATTTGGTTTTGGTTTGATATTCACGAACTCAGCCGCTCTTTACTAGATTTGCTTTACATATAAGGTTGGTACGTATTGCACCTCCTTTAAACACAAATGATTTATTTAAAATCAGTGGATAAAACAAGAGGGCCCAGAACCAACGTACTTGTTGACAGTGGCGGTAGCTTTTTATTGGGCAATTTGACTCACTAGAGAAACCATCAAATTACAACCAAAATCTATTTTTTTAGGTTCTAATCAGGAAATGGACTGACTTCGACACTAGGATCCCCCATCTTCTCTTTGCCCCATTTTCTCTTTCAAGTTGTCATCAAAGGAGAGTTTGTCTTTTCAGCTTTTTCAGCTTGTAATGGGAAATGTATGCTCGGACTTCGCCCTCATTGGATAGAGATTGGAGAGTATTAATCCCTGTATCCGACAGGTATTCCTCTATTTCTTCTTCCCCTGCTCGTTGCCCTCCATCTCTGACCATCTTATTCGAATACCTACACTGATGCCGCCGTTGACACTGTCCTCGGAATGTTACGGTCATCTACCAGAACTGGGCGAAGGCGTCTTCACGGTCGTCTTCGACGCTTCAACCGGCGGATTGCATTTGCTGGGAGGCCCGCAATAAAGCCTGGTCGGTCCAAAGAGGAGGCTGGCTAGGAAGTTGTTGGGCTGGACCGAGCCCAGTAACGGTTTTGAGATTTAAGAATCATTTTTTCTTTTGCTTGAGTATATATAATTGAAGACCAAACCTTAACAAAAACTGAATGGATCATTTGCTGTTGCCGATGATTTAAAACATCCCATGGTGGACGGATGGACGAGCGCACCATTTCTCACCATTTACTACGTAAAATAACTATAGATTCATACCAAAAGTCATATGACCTATGGAGGTCGCAATAATTAATGGTGAAAAATTATAATTATGTAGCAAAAGTCCCAAAATATAGCATATAGCAGTTTAGCGAAGCTTCTAAATGGACTGTTCTCAGCCTAGTCTGACTCATACTCGGATTGTCTTTCTCAAAGGGGTGTCACTATATTTTCGTTTTGAATATACTATACGGAGATTTTTTTTATTTTTCCGGATTCATAAATTTTGCTTATAAATAATCTACATACAATATTCAAAACGACTTATAATTTGGAATAAAAGCAATATACGATAAATAATCTCACGGATACGTTAAATTTGATTTTATGTATGAAAAGTTTGATATGTTTCAAAATAAATTGATTTAATCTCGGCGCATGTACAAACTCATGTATTACAATGAAGTCATCCTTTCAACAAATTTCCATCAGACGACACCCCCAGCATTTTCGAAAAAACGTTTCTACCATCATCAACTAAATAAAGAAAAAATGGTAGAAATAAACAAATCATGAGAGAGAAAAGAGTTCACTAGAAAACAAATCCATGATTTATCTCTTCGTTGGCCCTCGTCATCTCTTCCCCTTCTCTCGCCCCACTCCAAGCCAGCCACCGGCCACAGCGCACGCCCGCTTCGCAAACCCATCGAAACGAGCAGCCAAAAAAGCCTTCCCAAAAAACACAGAGCTCCCACCCCCCAACCCAACCCAACCCAACCCGGCCACCTCCCTTCCTCTCCTGCTCCTCGCCTCGCCACGCCTCGCCGGTGACCTCCACGCCTCGCGCCGCTCTCAAAACCCTAGTTCTGGTTCCCTTCCCCGCCGCCGCCCCGCCCCGTTCGCTCGGATCGCGCCGCGGAGGCCGCTGCTCCCGCTCCCGCTCCTGCCCGAAACCCTAGCTCACCCCCCCACGCTCTCGGATCTCGCGAGGCCGCGATGGCGGAGAGGAAGCTGGATCGACCCGCCGCGCTCGGGAAAGGTGAGCCGCCCGATCCGCGCGCCCCGAGACGCGGGAGATCCGATCTGCCGCGGCCCTGGATCGCCTCAGCGCAGATCTGTGATTGATTGGTGGGTGCTCCCGATTTGACGTGTGGTTGTTGCGTCGCGCAGATGGGCTGTCGCTTGGGATCGAGGAGGACAGGGCCGCCGCCGCCGCCATGGGGTTCGTCGACGATTCCAAAGGTAAGGATTCCTCCTCGGAACCACATGTTCCTTATTCCTCGCTGATTCAGTTCGGGATGTACGTTTAGCAGTTGAGGGATTACTGTAGCGTATGCCGCATAAGTACGTAGGATTCGGTTGTGTGTTGCACGTTCGTTTTGCTTTCGGCTCACGTGTGCCTGTGCGTGTGCTCCCATGCGTATGTGCGCGTAGGAGTGTGAGCTTGTGCGTGAGTGGGCTGTTATGTGGAAGGTACGGCCATGTTTTGCTGCAAGTTGACCCTGAAGTATTCTGCTATGCAGATCAGCTGCACCTGGATAACAGCATTCCTCTGTCTCCTCAGTGGCTCTACGCCAAACCGGCTGATGGAAAGGTTTGTAAACACTGCTCTCTCCTAGGTGTTTGTTTTACTGTACTGTAATTTTGATTGATTCCCGGTAGAAATGCTTATTAATGATGCTGGATTCTCATCTGCAGATTTCTCTGCCTCATGGGTCCTCCTTTGAACCTGCTGAAAGGGAAGTGAGGATGTTGGAAGGAACTATTGATAGGAAAGAAAGAAGGCGGAATGTATTCGATGCTGACAGTGGTCTTCGTTGGCTTGAAGAGGAGAGGGAAACAAGCTTGCTTGGGAGGAGGGAGCGCAAGAAGGAAGTGGAGCGGGATGTTGATAATCGTAAAATTGATCGCCGATCTGACAATGTTTCTGCAAGGGATAACACTGATTCACGTGCACCTCCTACATCTGATAGGTGGAATGATGGTTCCACCCGCTTGGGGAATGAGGGTCGCCGTGATGGAAAATGGTCTACAAGATGGGGACCTGATGACAAGGAGAAGGACTCTAGGTCAGAAAAGAAGGTTGACGTAGAAAAGGATGAAACACATGCTGAAAAGCAGACATTCACAGGAAGGCTGCTGTCTGAGTCTGATTCCCGTGATAAATGGAGACCTCGTCACCGTCAGGAAAGTCATTCTGTCGTGACGGCAACATACCGCGCTGCTCCAGGCTTTGGATCAGAGAAAGGGCGTGTAAAGGACTCAAATGTTGGCTTTGCCCCTGGGCGAGGCAGGGGAAACCCAAACTCAGTCACATCCTTCAGTCGGCCATCATCTGCAGGACCAATTGGTGCTCCGGCTGTGCATGGGAAGTCTGCAAAATCTGCTGTTTGTTTCCGCTACCCAAGAGGGAAGCTTCTGGATATTTACAGGAAAAAAAATATGATGTCATCCTTTGATGATGCTAAACTGGAGGAAATTCCTTCCATCACACTCTCTGCTTCTGCTAAACCACTTGCCTTTGTTGCACCGGATACTGTTGAAGAGGTAGTGCCTGGGTGATATTCTGCCTACTTTCTTTATCCTCTTTTATCTGTCCGTATTTTCCATTTATTTATCTGCTCTTCTACTTTATAGGCTCTTCTGGAAGATATTAGAAAGGGTAAAGTCATTAGCAGCGAGGGAAGCAATGCAACTGGAAACAAAAAAGAGAGGGCAAAAGAGCTTGAAGGTATATACGCCGCATGATGTTAATTGTGACGTCATTTTTTGCTGATTGAGAAATGCAAATGTTACCGTCTATTGTGTTATCCATTGTGTATAGTCTAAATATTATATTTGTTTCAGAACCTGATTCTGTCATTGATGAAGACAAAGACAAGGTCGCTCTAGCATTTAGTGGGTTGGGTCAGGAAGGATCTGCAACTTTAATCTCGGAGAAGGATGCCTTCTATGACAACCGGACGCTTTCTGGTGGTGTTGGTACATCCCCACCAAAGAAATCTATGGAGGAAAATGCTGTCAGTAATCAATACGGGATTGCTGGCATTCAGGATGGTTTGAAAACTGACGAAGCCAAGACAAGTACTGATCTTGATCTTAGCCCTAACCTACCTGATGATTCAAACACTCTGTTTGATGTGCCACCTTTTGAGCATCATTCAGAACCCCCTATGCCGTACCAAAATAGTGACATTGATATAAAAGCTGGTGGCCATGCTAGTTACCCAGAGGAGTTGACATTGTATTATCTGGATCCTCAAGGAGGTGTGCAGGGTCCATTTCTGGGTGCTGACATAATCTCCTGGTATGAAGATGGATACTTTGGTTTGGAGTTACCTGTGCGTTTGTCTCAGGCTCCAGATGATGTTCCTTTCCGCCCACTCGTTGAAGTCATGCCACATCTTGGACAGAAGCCGCAATCTCATCCGCCTGCACTCTGTGATGAAAGTGCTGAATCTTTGGATTCTGCTCAAAGTAAATTTGAAGCTGCAATCCCTACTTCTGCTTCTTCTGGGAAAAGTGACCAAGCCTCCAAATGGGATTCTGAAAGCAATGCAGTTGATCCTAAAAGAGGTGATCATGATGCATCATTACCTTCGCGTGCTGGTTGGTTATCTTCACCTGAAACAGGAAAGGATGCAGCAAATATTAGTAGTCGCCAGCAGAACATTCCTGAATCAGTGACTCAGGATGCTGAAGGTTTGTTTTCTTTATGTTTAGACTTCTTATCTTTTGCTTAAAAGTTCATTTGTCCTGTTTGTATTTTTCTTGAGGTAAATGTTAATTTTTTTCATGTTCATGACAGAAGTGCTGTACACTGGGAGGCCTAATAGCAGCATGGGTCAATCTGTACGGGATCTTGAAAATGACCGTGCAGATTTCAAGTTGGTACCACGTGATCCTCATTCTGCGGTGGGAGAAGCTAATTTGCCGCAGCATGATATCCCAAGAGAGAGTGATCTCAGTCCTCTTGGCTTACTTTGGTCTGAGCTGGAAGGGATGCATCCAAAGCAACCTCTCTCATCAAATGTACTTGGTGTAAATGAGCGTAGAAATCCCAAGCCTACAGCGCCCAAGGATATTCCACCTGTAAACATGAGACATGGGCAACTTAGCAGGATGAATGAAGCTTCTAGTATGCGTGATGAATGGCCTGCAAACTTTGGGCGGCTGGATAGTATGAATGATGCAAATATTCCAGGCAGAATCCCTCAGGTTGAGGCCGAGCATCATTTAAATTTTGAAGAGCAACTGCTGCTTCAACAGATCCGAAGGGAGCAACTGCACCAGGAGCAAATGATGGCCCGTAACAATTTGGAGTTTCCTGGTCCGTTTCCAGGCCAGGTGTTTGATTCTTTGCACCAACACCGGCAGCCTATGAATCAACCACTTTCTGATGTGGAGCATCTCTTGAGAGTCCAGTTTGAACTTGACCAGCAGCAGCAACGTCGCCAACAGCTTCAACAAGAGCAGCACCAAAGGCAGCTGCAGCAGCAACGGCAAGCCCAGCTCTTGCAACAGCAGCAACAGCAGCAGCAGCAACAGATGATTCTTGAGCAACTGTTGCAGCAACAGTTGCAGGGTTCAAATTTTGGACCAACGAATATGGTTGATCAAGTCTTACTTCGGGAGCATGTATTAAACGAACTGCATCAACAACCTCACCATTTACAAAGGCAGCATGATGCGGCGATTGAACAACTAATTCAAGCAAAATTTGGCCATGGGCTTCATAGGGAGCATCATAATGATATGTTGGATGTTCTGTCACGTTCAAACCAGAGACAGATGCTTCCTCTGGAGCAGCAAATTCTTTTAGGCCTTCAGCAGGAGCAGCTTCAGTCACAACAGCTGGCTAATGCTCTGAGGCAACATTCAGGCAGGGAGGAAGAAAGGCACTTAAGTGGGGTCTGGCCAATGGATGATGCAGCACAGTTTATCCGCCCAGGAACCAGTCCAAATCAAGGTCATGCATCTCGGCATGGTCGTTTCGATCTTCTAGAGAACCTTCAGAGATCCTCATCGTTTGAGCAGCATGAACCTCTTGACCGGAACTTGTCCTTGCATGAGCGTTTGCATAGGGGAGGCCAAGGTATTCACTCATTTGAGCGGTCTGGTTCTTTGCCTGGTGGTGGTCCTGTACCAAACCCAGATGTTATAAATGCCCTAGCACGCCATCATGGACTTGGTCAGTTGGAAACACATGGTGATTTATATTCTTTAGGTCAAATGCCTATGCTTCCTTCAGGAGTTCACCCCCAGCAACATAGGCTTCAGGAGCAGCTTTCTGGTTCACACTTAGGAAGGCTGGAAAGGCACTGGTCGGATGCCAATGGGCAAATGCAAAATAGTCTAATGGAATCTTCACGTATCAACCAGTTGCAGATTGAAGCAGAGAAGCAGAGGAGGAATGTGGAAATGAATCTTTCTGTTGACAACCCACATGCATGGGCAGCACTTATGAACAAAGAGAGGAACACGGAGCAAGATTTGAGTGATATGATTCATAAGAAACTTGCCCTTCAGTCGCAACAATCTTTGGGCTTCCCTGATGTTCCAGTGCCGGCATCGTTTGGGCGTAAAGATCACTTTGCACAGCCTGGTGTGGAGAACCCTTTGAGATCCCCAGTGGACAGGTTGTCTTTTGAGGAGTCTCTTGCAGAAAGGTCACTTTTTGCAAAAACAGGGCAGTCAGCGCAGGAGGGATCAGCCAACATTGATAGTTTACCCAACAGTATTGAGAACAGTGGAAAATATAACCTTAGATCAAGCTCTGGATCAATGCTTGAGCAGAAACATTTTCTTGGAATTGATGATGTTCAAAGGGACTTTTCAGATGTTACAGGTGGCAGAGCGTCAGCTAATCATTTGGTTGGGAGTGTCAATGAGTTGACCAGGGGAAAAAAGCAGGGTTCAAGTGCGAACTTGGTTGCGGATGATACTAACTTTTCTGAAGATGCTGTTAACAACTGGTATTATTCTAAACTTTGTAGCTGTGGCACTCTGCTATCTAGTATCTTTCTCAGTGAACCTTGATAGGATATTTTGCCCACTTTACCATTCTAATAATTTATTTGGCGCAATCCTCGCTTTATTCTGATGTCCTCTCATTAGAGCATTGACTAATTGTAATTTTTTGTTCTATTTTTTGTGAGATTTGTCTTCACTGATAAACATACCTTTCTGCAAAGTCTTTTTCCAGACCAAGGTTTATTGCTATTTCAGTATTTGTTAAGGTGTATCTCTCCAGTATTAACTACTTTGCTACAGTGTCCTATGTCTGTTTTTGAATAATTTTTTTTTGGGAGAACAAAAGTTGGCTTTCTACTGTATTTATAATATATAGATGCTTTGTGTTTCATATGCAGGTCTGATACTGGCATATCAAAAGGGAGCTCTCACTCCTTACTAAAACGCTCCACAAACCAACATACGGCTACATCCCAGGCAGTTTCTACGGATCTATCAACAATCAGGCTGAAGAAGGCAGGCCTTGTGTCCTCTGATGGTATGAGTTTTCAAACTATATGGTTCAGTGGAATTGTCAAATTTTGATCTGGTTAATATAACTTTGAGAGTGTTTTCTAAAAGTTTGTGGAAGCTGTTTCAATGCAACCTTGAGTGTAAATTATTAGACATTAGGTATATAGAAAATAAACTGGATGGCCACCTGATTGTGGATTCGATACATAGATGTACCCATGTGATAGTTTGTGCACAACGTCAGTGCTTAAGCTGTTGCACATGTTATTTATCATGTTATTTACTCCCTCTGATTCATGTAAAGTAATTTAGACAGAGACACTTTGACTAGTATTTTTTATGAAAATATGTAATTTCAAATATAAGTCTATGGTTCTATTGATGGTCAAATTTGCCTGGAACTTTATAGTTCTGCATCATATCATGATTTTAATTTTGATGATATATGCTGTGCAGAGAATAAGATGGAATCAGGTATCACCTCAGTAGCCCAGGCTATGGAAGCCTCTGTTCCTAGCAACAAAGAGACAGGGGTGTATAGCATGCCATCAGCCACGAACAATCCAGATGCCTCTGGCCCTTCATTCAGCGAAGCGCTGAAGTCAAAGAAACCTCCGTTGCAGTATGATACCTCGGAATCTGCTGACGGTGGCCCAGGTGGTAAGGGTGCGAAGAAGAAAACAAAGAAAGGAAAGCAGATTGACCCTTCTCTTCTTGGCTTCAAGGTCCACAGTAACCGGATCATGATGGGCGAGATTGTTCGAGATGATTAGCATGCTGTTGTGTGTACATGCTCACCTCTTTGTAACTCCACAAAAATTTTGTGCTGTGGCTTATTTTTTGTTTGCCTAGATCCTTTTCTTTAGCCTTAGTTTTTACCAGATTTGTCAAGATGTAGTGAAGTTAGGGAGGCTTTTTGTTTCAATGCCCTCAGGTTTACAGAAGTGACATTTGTACAGGACAGACAAGATCATCGTGTATTTTGGTCCATAGTTTTGTTGGCGATCTGTCGTAAACTGTGAATGTATAGATGATGGCACCTCAGCCAGGATTTTTTTCGCCATTACCATTGATTTGCTGTGCTGTTACTTGTTTCTGTCTTTCTATCTTAGCCAAAGTTCAGCTATGCTTTCTGATCGCATGAGTTATTGTACAGGTCAGGTCACATGGTGGGAGAGGTATAAAAATCTATGGTCTCATGCTGTTGTGAGTGGGACTTGCTTGCCTGGTGATGCGAGATCTGAATAATCTGTTTTTTTTGATTGACTGGTGATGCGGGATCTGAATAATCTGATTTTTTGATTGACTGTTAATAGTTATTGTTAACTATCAGATGCAGAATCTGGATGTCATCGCTGTCGCCCTAAGTAACTGGCAGGGTGAACATGCTGGACAGCTGGACCTCCGACCAGCAGTTGCAAAAGCTAAAGCTACTGCTCATGACGGGGCATACCAGTTTGACAGTGATCTCAGCTGGGTAGCGACCACAAAGGAAGAAGATGCTGCATTCTTCCCCCGTGAAATAGAAACTGAAGACTGAAAAATCTTATTATTCTTACAATTTGCGTGCACAGATGGCTCAGCCCTTGGATTCACATACGATAGGGTTCAGACAGAACGGCAGACTTCCAGACGTTATGTTGCTACATGTATGTACATCAAATGTGTCGTTATTGTCACTACGGCTACAGTCCAATGACTAGGGTCAGTAACTCTGTATTTAAACTATGTACAGTTGAAGTAAAAACATCATTAGTTCTTGTTCCTCAGAGATTGTGTGTGCACTGGCCCCGATGGTGGCGCAAAACTTGTGTTGCCAATGAACCAGTAGAGAACCCATTTCAGATTGCACAGCATGTACTTCAGCGCCTTGGTCCAGTTCTCGTTCTTATTGAAACTTAGGACGATTGTATGGCTCCCTACTTTGTCATCATCAATCCTGTAAAATGACGTAATCTTAATTAACAGCAACACGGGTAACATAAAAGACATAAGAAACCTTCCAATTTACTATCTTCTAGCATCAAACTCATCATAACAGAGTTCCTACATGTGCGCTGCACCAATTGTTGCAGGAACTAAAGAAAGGTCAAAGCCACAAAAATCATTGCCATAAGTATGTAGTACTTAACACTAAACCTAATGCATTTGAACAAATTTCACCTCAGGTAGAAATCTTCAGAATTAAATTATTGTTTTAAGAGTAATTGCAAAAGAACGTTAGGTTATAAGCATAAAATAAAAAATGAAAAATTCGGATGTATGAATGACAAGAATCGTCAAGGCACCTAAACATGAGCATTATGAGAACAATAGATTTGCAAAACGTCTTACTTATAGGGAAGCTTCAATGACTTCTCAGGTGGAACGTTGTTCTCCTTATCCAAATTTATGGCAAACTCAGCAAACTCTTGCAGGCAAGTGAGAAACCATGTCATGGCTTTGTCAAATCGGGTGCTCCAGAACAAATTTACAGGGCCAAACCTGAACATCAACAGTGTGTCTTATACAAGGGAATCTTCAATCTTGCTAAGGCAAGAAGGTTAGAAAAATATGTTTGCCAGCAGAAAGCTTACAGTTCATATGTATTGTTGTGGATGTCGGTGACTCTTGGATAGCTTCCCATAGGGTGAATCTTGATCCGGTATCTAGGAAAATATTCAGGAACTCCAATAGGAATATTTCCATTTATAACAATTATAGCATGTTTAGTATTACAATTAATGGTTTATGCACTTCATAAAATTTTAACTTAACCTAGGCACTAAGAATGCTATTGCTGCTGATAGAGAACGAAAGGATACTGAAATTTCGGAGTGAAATATTGAGCCATGGTATGCAGCAACAGTGCAGCCTGACCCCAAGCAGCATTTATCTCATCCCACTCAACCTGCAAATTCTTTTGAGAAGCACTGAGTACAGTGAATCGTTGTGGTATTTATACATTTTGTGACCTGCATCTTACCTCTACATTAGAAAGGCGTCCGAGGCGGAAGTTGTTTATTGTTCCAATTACACCATCATGTGAAATATAAAATGCATCATTGAGAACATTAGTACGCTTCAACAGTTCCAGATGAACCTGAGAAACTTCTATCCTGGCAAAAACTGCATCTCTTTCTTCCTGAATAGTGAAGTAATATTTTTCAGACAATGAAATGAAAATGTCACCAAAAATAAATCTGGCAAACTATTCAAGAATAAGAAAACATGCATATAGATAATATATAAAAAAGTGTAATATATAATGGTATATCCAAACAAGAAGGCAGCATGAAAGATCCACAACACAGACAGTATGCATATCGCATAAACAATGTTAGATTTCTGTCAGCAATTTATTGATGTGAAATAAATATATGATCATAAAATCAACGACACACTTTTTGGTTAATATTGCTTTATTTGTTAGCCTGTAACTGATATGGAACAAAATACATACGTATTGGGAGGGATTGAGGTGGAAATTTAATTCATTTCCCCCTCCAATCCATACGCATTGGGAGGGAATGGGTTTATCCAAACAAATCCTCAGGGGTCAACAAGAACAAAAAGTTCAACCTTCAAAGTATGACAGCAGCAGTTTGGTGCATTGCTATTCTGACAGTAAGATATCCATATGCACATGGCTTGAAGTAATTATACCTGGTGAGATGTCAACTGAAACTGAAAGCTGTTGAATTCATGCCAATACCTAATTCAAAAAATTTACAACATTAACTTTGCATGACAAGTATTTGAAGCATTAGAAGTGCAGATAGTGCAAAAACTGCAGCATGACCATGATTCTGTGATATTATTTCCCAGCAACTGCAAGCGAATAAAAAATATTGAAGACTGTGCACAGTATAGACAAACGGCAGAGCTAATAACAGGAAGATACCTATAAGCATAATGACATCGAGAACAGATACTAACCGTTCTTCCAATTCCTCAAATTGTTTAGACTTTATTTCAAGATCTTTCATCTTGGAACTAACTTCTGAATATAGCTTTTCAGCTTCTTCAATAGCAGCTTTAAGTTTCTTTTCTTCTTCCTCGATCTGAAATTGTAGAGCACACAAATATGAATAAGAATATCACACATACCAAAAAGTATTTCTGGCAAATCTACCATAGGATTGATAACATGGACTCGTTCCTCTGATGTACAAATTATGCGCAAGAATTCAGCTGCGTTTATTTTTTTATGGAAGTTGTATTTATAGTTGATAGCTTATGTTTGATTATCTCATAACATATTTGAATATATCACTGTATACTTTTCATTTTGTGCGACTTGACATGATAACAGGGTCAAAGGACCAAATTGGATCTCCATATACTGCTGCTAGTGACTGCTTGAAGTATATCAATTAAACAGTAGAATTTGCACCTTCTAACCTTAATAATTGAAGTTATCATCAAACCATACATATGCAACAGCCAACAAGAAATATCACCTTTTGTTTCTCCTTCTGAAAGTCTGTTTCACTGAGTATGTTGTAGGGTTCCTGCTCCAAACGTTGAAGACAAGCCTCATAAGCTTTAATATCCGCATTAACATCTTCAATCTCCTTATCCATCTTATCAGAAAGAACCCTCATACATTCTAGACAAAGTGGCTGCTCAACCTGCACATGTAAATGGAAAAGCACAAATGTATTGTTGTTAGTAGATATATCACTTTAATAATGTCTACACTTAGAAGGAAAAAAACAAGCACATCTGATGCAAGAAGAAGAAACACAAAGGACAGCAATAGCAAATCCACGCATACTTATACAACTAAAATATGCACATCTTAAGCAATTGATTGTACCTGAGTTTGTGAGCTAGCAATCTCAAAAGCTCTTTTCAGCACAGTAACATTAGAGTGAAATCCAGAATTGTTTCCTGGTGAAGGGCTACTGGAGTTTAGACCCGGTGGTGTCAGCTGTGCACCACCTCCTTCAGAGGCAGGTGTCTTGTATATGGAAGCAGCAGGAGGTGGAAGCACTATATATGACCCCTCTATCGCTCTTGTTGATTGGTTAGGTTCAGTGTGCGGCGCTGCTGCACTTGGTGGACGCGGGGGATTCCAGGACCTTGAGATCTGCTCTGCCTGGATAGAACGACATAAGAATTGTCCATCCTGCTTGCACCCATCACACTGCCCTGAACAGAAGGCGCATGATTACCTGCATTAATCTAATGGCATACTAGATAAGTACCACGAGTACCACAGTTGCATCTTGAAGAGAGGCTCAATGGGTAGTGCTTGAGATAAAAATGGAAATAACAGGATTCAAGGAAGCAAGGCAAATGGCAATATGCTAAATTGCTAATCCTGGTCTCGGCACCATCTCAACAGAGCAACTTATAATTGTTGAAAGCATGAAGCAACTCTGGGTTCGAGCATTAAGAAGACTAAATAATTAGGGATCATGAGCAACATGATCCTCGCAGCAGCTTCTCCTAGTTCTATTAATATAGATCCGTTATCCTGCAAGTCATATTTTTTCCCAGTATTTGCCGGCTTTGGCCATTTCGCTTATCCAAATGCGGCCATGGAGGTTCAATTGTGTGTGAATTACATCTCCAGCGCAGGCTGAGACTCCTAGAGAAGCGTATTTGGCATAATCTGAGTGGTTTTTAAGCACAGAAGCGACTCAAATCGATGGAGTAATTCACAGGTAAGTATAGGAATGGAAGAGGAGGGTTAATCGGGTGGGGATACGAGGCACGGGTACCGGCCGCGGCGTGGGCGGGCAGCCTGTCGGAGTACGAGTCGACCCCGACGACGACGAGGGCGCGGCGGCACTCCTGGCACCTGAACCGCGGCAGCGACGGGTCGACCGCGCAGTCCTTGCCGCCGCCGCCGGCCGCGGGCTTCATGTCGCCTGCCTCCTCGCCGAGGACGCCGCTCCCGCTTGGCGATCTCCAACAAATCGAACGGACGAGCTGTGGCCCGAGCCCTGCTGCTGCAGGCGGCTCGTCCTCGCCCGGCGAGGGGAGTGGGGATCGCGGAGGAGATGGAGTGTCCCCGCAGGCACGCAGCAGCGAGACGAGACGAGACGGGGAGAAATTGCTTTTTTTTGTGTGTGTGGTCTCTCGTCTCACTGGCTGCGTTGTGCGTGCGTGCGTGAGATACTGGGCCGGGCTGAGTCATGGGCTTTTCTGCACCCATAAACAAACCCTTTTGCTGGACTATGGCCCAGCAGTGGTCTGCACTGCATAAGCATAAATAAATCCACATTTATTTAGATTTATTGTGGATTTATTTATGCTGGGCCATATCCTCTAAAAAAAAGCATAAATAAATCCACATAGCATGATGCACATTGTGTACGTTTTATCCCATGAACGGTACAAAGCTCGTGATCAAGTCTCAAAGACAAGACCAACATCTGGTCTGTTGGATCAGTTTCAGGCTTTCGGCCCTCAGGCCGGCTGGTCCAAAGCTATTGCCCGTGGAAGCTTCATGAGTTTCATCAGAATTAAATAAGATGTCACCTCAGCTAATATGATGATATGGTGAAGCATTTATGATAAGAGAGACAGAAGCAATTTCATCAAAATAAAACTTATGCTCACCCTCCCATTGAGAGGGTTTGTGCTTCAGCCGCATAATGCTTTAATTCACTTATTACAATTATTGTAATCATTAGCGACCACCAGCAGTACATGGTTAAGTTGGCCCTGACCGACCAGGCACTCATACGTTCTTCAAAATTTCAAATTTGAGCTTTTCAACATTAGATTATTGGTCATTCAAATACAATTATTTCGCCAAAGGAGGTCCTCAAATGGCATGAGACAGCCATACCATCTACACCCTGTAGCCCAGAACCCACGCCAAATCCCTGCACTGAGCGTCTGCACTCCGAAATCCTAGCCCAACTTGTAACCGTAATGTGGCAAGCTGCACCAAAAAGCAAAAATCAGAGGTTCAATACAAGGAAGCAAGCTTGTAGTCCAACAGGTGGAACAAGATAAATAGTAGTTTATAAACAAGAACTGAAGTGCTTAGTAAGTGCGATAGATTTTATTCAATAGTGCACAAAGTTAGCAGGGATAAGTTAAAATTAAAACTACTACTTCGACTGAGAGACTGAGAGCTTCAAGTGCGCAAGTCATTTTGAACTATTGGTCTTGCTACCAGGCATACCAAATAGAAGAGTTGGCACCACAAGGCTTCTGTAAAATTTCTTGTTTACCAACAGTTTTTTTTATAAGAATTGTTTACCAACAGTTTTTTTTATAGGAATTGTTTACCAACAGTTGAAAATATATTCGCAGTACCATAAATAGAAGTAAGAAGCAGCAGATAAGATTGACCCACCTGCACTACGAACACCATTCCCGAGCATTCTGGAACATCCGCAGCCAAGGGCTGGGGCCACTCTTCTCAACCTGCCATTCCTTTGGATACCATGGATATTGCCACATCATGAAGCAACGCTCTGGGTGTGGCATCATGGCAAGATGCCTTCCATCAGGGGAGCAAAGGGCAGCAATGCCTAGTGGAGAACCATTGGGATTGAAGGGATAGGTCTCAGTTATATTGTTAGCATCATCGCAATATCGCACAGGAGCCAGATTAGACTTCACAACAGTAGCTAGAACATCTTCATCTGGGAAGAAAGCCCTTCCCTCACCATGAGCACTCCAAACACCCAAGGTAGAACCTTCCATCCCTTTGAACATGATTGCAGGAGAATTCCCAATGGACACACTGGTAAACCGACATTCAAAACGACCAGATTCGTTGTGAATAAACCTTGGCTGGGACATTTCTCCACCTAAGCCAAGAGAACCTCCAATATCTGATCCTGGCACCCAGCCAAGAAGAGCCATAAGCTGGCAACCATTGCATACTCCAAGGCTGAAAGTGTCTGGCCTATGGTAGAAATCCTGGAATTGCTGAATGAGGGGTTGGTTAAACCTGATTGATGCAGCCCAGCCTTTTGCTGAGTCCAGCACATCTGCATAGCTGAAACCACCAACAAACGCAATTCCACGGAAATCCGTTAGAGAGGACTTCCCAGCCAAGAGGTCTGACATTGTGATATCCCATGGTTCGAATCCAGAAGCATGGAATGCAGCAGCCATTTCCCTGTCACCATTGCTCCCTTCTTCACGAATGATAGCAACCTTTGGTTTCGAGGATGCAATCAGAAGATTCTCATCTGTGAATTTGGGAGTGAAGGACAGAGACCACGATGGCGATGTTCTGCTTTTTAGCCCTTCTTTCTCAAGTTTGACACAAGATTTCAGGCGTTGTAACTCCTCAAGCTGGAAGCTCGTTTCCTCCCAGAGATCCCTGAGATCTGAAGTTTTTTCCTTGAGATGCAGATTGCCATCAACAAAAACTTCTATTTCCAGTGAGCTAGTAACTTCTCCAATTACATTAGCAGAAACGCCTGCTGCTTCAAGCTTTTGCTTCACGACATTGAGATATTTTGAATTCACTTCAATAATGAGGCCAAGTTCCTCTGCAAAAAGGCCTTCAAGAAGGCTCCTATCTTCCAAGTCTATATCCAGCTTTACACCACAATTACCAGCAAATGCCATCTCAAGGACACTCACAATAAGGCCACCATCACTTATGTCATGGCCTGCTGAAATAAGATGTTGAGTGATCAGTTCCTGAATGGCCTCGAATACTTTCTTCAAGTATGGAACATCATCAATGTCTGGGCAGTCATTTCCGATTTGATCAAATGCTTGTGCAAGAGCAGAACCACCAAGACGGCGATTCCCTTTAGCGAGGTCAATATGCAGAAGAATTCCATCATTACCAAGCTTCAAATCAGGGGTTACTGTCAATGTTATATCAGGACATGTGACATAAGTACTAATAATCAGATTTCCAGGAGCTTTGACGACCTCACCATCACATTGAGCGGCCATGGAAAGACTGTCCTTTCCCCCATCTATTGCAATTCCAAGTTCAATCATGCAGTCAGCCAGTGCAACAGCTGCATCATACATATCTGCACCTTCACCGTCAAGCTTTGCAGCGTACATCCAATTCCCGCTTGCTTTGACATCAGCAAGCGATGTAACCTTTGCCCAAACAAGATTAGTCAAGGCCTCCCCAACAGCAAGTCTAGCCATGGCCTTAGGATTAAGCAAACCCTTTATTGGTTGTTCTCCAATGCTGCAAGCACCACCTGTGAGGTCTGTGTATGTCTGTGCAATCACAGCAACATCAGCAAGCGGGATTTGAAGAGACCCAACTGTCTGCTGTTGTGCAACAAGACCTGTCACACACCTATCAACTTTTGTGGTTAAGAAACGCTTTGAACAGACGGATGGGAGCCTTAATACTCGCTTCAGAGCATCCAGCAGTGTTACCTCTGGTGCAATGTCTAAAGGCTCTGTGACTTGAGAAACACGCTTGAACTCGAAGGTCTTCTGAGGCATATCTCCTAGAACTTTTTCAAGCTCAAGTTCTTCAACAGGGTTTGGAGGAGGGAGGCCATTCAACTTGGCATGCTCCACAGCAGCACTATCAATCAACACAATTTTTCCACAGCCATCAATTTGCCCAATGACAGCCATTGAAACCCTTTCCCTCTGACAAAGCGACTCCAGAAGGCTTCTGCTCTCGGGTTTCACAAGTAGTGCATCCTGCTCCTGGTACTCAGCACCCCATATCTCCAAGACCGACAATGTATGATCACCAACAACAATTGAGCGGATATCAATTTCAGCACCCTTAGGATATATTATTTCCTTCACAACATTACAATTTCCTCCTGCACCCTGATCATGAATGCTGATGATGGGGTTGTTCTCTCCCATTTCTGCACATGCCCTGACCACACGATACAGTTTCTGTGCCATCTCAGCATCTCCACGCTGAACTGCATTGAAATCAAGCTCTGCATCGTTCTGGCCACTAACCATACTTGAGGCAGCACCACCACCCATACCAATTCTGTACGCTGGACCACCAATCTTCACAACTAGCATGCCAATTTCTGGATCACCCTTTGATATGTGTGCATGGTCAATTTGCCCAATAGCTCCACTGAACATTATCGGCTTCAACCACTCACGCCGCTCGCCATTTAGCAGCCTCATCCCAAATGTTCTGGTATATCCCTGAATTAGAGGCTCACCAAACTTGTTCCCGTAGTCAGACGCCCCATCACTGGCATCAACAAGAATTTGCAATGGAGAGGCTAGGTTCACTGGGTAAGAAAATGAAGGGTCCTCCCAGGGTGCGTATGAACTTTCAATTCGAAGATTACCAACACAGTAACCAGCAGTGGAAGCAACAACAAATGAACCCTTTCCAGTGGCATGTGTGTCTCTTATACGGCCACCTGCACCTGTCTCAGCTCCAGGGTATGGTGCAACAGCACATGGAAAGTTATGGGTTTCTGCTGTGAATAAAATATCAAGCTCACGCATCATGATGGATAATGGTGAAGTGGAACCCGGAATTGTTGGGCGCAGCTGATTTACTGGGAATCCTTTTATTGCACTCGAATTATCCTTGAATCCAATGACAGAGTTATTCAGGTTGGCCTTCAGGGGTCTCTTCACTAACTGGAACAAAGTGTTTGGCATGGTTTCTCCATCTATTAAAAGCTTTCCATTAAAAAACCAATGTCTGCTGTGTTCACTATTGGATTGTGCAATATCAAAAAGTTCCACAGTAGTTGGGTTGCGTTTGATATCATCTCTGAAGAGGTGTGTATAGTAGTCAATATCTTGTTTATCAAAAGCAAGTCCCATCTTCACATTTATTTCTTCCAATGCTTCTTCTCCCCTTTCAATGACTGGAACAACACGGACAGGTTCAGGAACTACATCTGACTGAAATGATGTGAGCTTGTTGGGATAAACGCACTCTGTCATTCTATCATGAACCAACGCAGAGAATTCTTTGAGCTGACTTTCATCAAGTGGGTCACTACCAGGCTCAAGGCGCAAAAGATATCTTCTTGATCTCTCCAGTCGAGTCACTTCTACTAATGAGATAGATTTACAGATAGAGACAGCATTGGATGAGAATGCAGTCGAAAATGTCATCCGAGGACCAACCTCAACAATGACAGCACTAGAACTTCTAGACACTTCCTCCTCCAGAAAGCTCCTAGTTTGCAACTTCCCGGGTTCATAAATTTCTGCTAAGAGCCAGTGAAGCGTAGAAAGCTTCTCAGGAGTAAGTGGATTGTCCAACTGAATGTTGAAGCACTGCTCAGTCATTATATCAGCAATATTAGCAGAAACCTTGGCCTTCACTTTCTTAAGCAGCTCCATGGTTTCACTTTCTTGAAGAAATGGTATACGGTACAAGTGAATAATTCCACCATTCAATGCAGAATCAGATTTCTCAACTAATGGACTGTCAAACCCCTTGGATTCCACAGCGCCAGGAGATGACGACATTCGGATATTGCGCACTGTAACTCTTTGTGCACGTGGCCAACAAAGATGCTGTTGGTGAAAGCAGTGTTGACTCATTTGCAGCCTTCTTGACCCAAGACTTCTAGCACCAATTAAGCCATGTCGTTTTCCCTATGTAGAGAACAAACATAAGAACAAGCCAATTGCAGCCCAAAAAATGTTGTGCTATTTCATAGATTGCATACCATATTTCCAGGAAAGCCTTCGGTGCGTAACAGATTGCTTGCCGTCATTTGGCCAGGTGATGCCATCACAACCCCAAGGATTTTCAATTAAGAAATGAGCAGGAGACCTGCACCACATTGGTTGGGAATCAGTGTTCTGTTGAGTCTACAGTAAAATTAAAGAAGTCGTGCAAAGATATAAATGCACAGAGAGGTTCAATTCGGTTATCGGGTAATTTGGTTCAATTTTTGGTCATCGATTAATTATGTCCGGGCTGATTTGTGATCCCAAAGATTATGGTGCCATTATTTCAAATGTAAGGAAGGCAGTGCTACACTGCTACTAACAAACTTATGCAAAACTGCAAAACATTTCTAGAATGAAGTGAGATGTAGAAACTTGATAAAAGAAAAAATCGTTCTACAAGTTCGCTGTTTTAGTGTGCTTTATAGGTAAGTTCAAACTTCAAAGACTAGGACGCCCTTCTCCTGAAAACATGAACATCAAAAAAGAAACACAGGAAGTACTGCAAACACAGCTACAAAGTTGGTTGTTCCTGCAAAGTAGCAACACAAACTCTACCCACTCCAAGCTGCTTTGATCAACAGGTGAACCTCGAAAAGAAAACTGCGCAAATAGACTTGCCGCCAGTCTGCTAGCAGGACTCACACAACCACGCAGCAGTCAGCAGACGAACCGGAAACAATGAAATGAACTTGACGGATTGGAGAAGGGAGCATGGGGTTTGTATTCCGTGGCTCCCGGCGCAGAGCGAACTCCCAGAAACAGGGCAAACAGCAGCCCATCGAGACAGAGACAGGGTTCCTTACACGGACGACGCACCAAATCGCCAGTCCAGCCGAGAGGAGGAAGGACGACGGTGGCTACGAGGAGAGAACTCCTTGTATGCGGCCGGCGAGTGTTCGCCGGCGGCGCCGAGGCGTCTGGGACAAACTCGCGGGCAAGGCGGGGGAAGACGACACGAGCAGCAGCCGCCGCCGCCGCGAGCGCGAGCAGAAAAGGGTGGTGGAGGAGAGGGGCGGTAGATGCTTTCCGCTTTTGCGCCCCCCAGCAATGTGTAGTTGGGCCAGCCCGCGCACGCGCCGCTGAGCCAGCCCATGACAACAAATTCGGCCCAGGTGCTGGGTTAGGCGGCCTGGTTTGACTTTGGCTTTGGCCTGACACGCTGCAGTGGGGGAGCACGATGGTCGCAGACCCGGCGTCGTGCGGAGGAACAAAGCTAGGAAGGCTCGTGACACGTCGTCGCCAGTCGCCACGGAACCAGAAGCCATGATTGGGTCTCCAGGACCAAAGCTTCACATGGATTGGCTACCTTAACACCTGACGGACGGACGGACGGACGGAACGTGTTGACGGCTGTGATCCACTTGGGATGAACCTGACAGTGGGGCCGGACCCGTTGCAAAGGTTTTGAATCAGGCTTTCCAGCGTTAGCTCGTTTTTACTCCCTCCATTCTGAAATGTAAGACATTTTATTTTATCCTAAGTTAAATTAGTCTAACTTTGGTCAAATTTATAGAGAAAAAGATTAACATCTAACACATCAAATAAGTAAATTATGAAAATATATTTCATAATATATCTACTTATTCTCATTTAACTTTCAAAATATTATTACTCTTTTTTATAAAATTATAAAATTGGTCAAACTTGAACTATTTTGATTTAGGACAAACCAAAATACTTTACATACTTTACATTTCTGGACGGAGGGTGTTGGGGGGAAATATTAACGACCTCCTAATGATCATCAAAACAACGATCATGAAGGCCCGGGCCCACCTGCGGCAACGGCGGCCGCCGTTGACCCAACATGGGAGAGGAGCGTCCCGCTCCGCCTCGCGCCGACCAAGTGACTCGGGGGCAGACGCCCCCGACCCCTCGACGGCCGGACTCCGCCTCGCCCGACCAAGGGTCTCGGGGTCGGACGCTCCCAACCCCTCGACAGCCGGACTCCGCCTCGCCCGACCAAGTGCCTCGAGGTCGGACGTTCCCGGCCCCTCGACGGCCAGGCTCCGCCTCGCCCGACCGGGGGCGTAGGAGGTCGGACTCACCCGGTCCCACAAGGCGAGTATCCGCCTCGGGCGCAGACTGGAAGATGCGAGCGCGGATCTCGTGGGCCCCCCGCCGATCTTGCCATAAATGCGCCGCAGCTCTGGCACGCAGAAAGGCGCCCGCACCCCCGACGTGACCCGTCACAACTACCCAAGCGCGACCGCACAGCGCAGGCTACAGTGGCGCAGCTTTCCCCGATTCGCCACAAGGCACTCATGACCTGCGCCGCCCGGCACAGGAGGAAACCCGCTCGTCCTCGCGCCCCGCAAATCCGGCGACAGGGACGGGACATCCGCGTCCCACGGGCCGTCAGCAAGATAACAGGGTCAGCCGCTTTCCCCAACGGGCACGGATGCCGTGACCAAACACCATCATCACGCCTGGCGGCACCGGCCCCCAAGGAGATCGACGACAGGATCCGGAGGCGGCCTCCCTCCTCCGGTGGACGCGCTGACACCCGCCGCAGGCCGGAGCGTGGGACGGCGACCCGGGGACTCAGTCCTTCCTAGCTTATTTTATTTTCTCCCCGCCTGGCTCACCTGTTACCCCGAGCCTTCCTTGCGCCATAAAAGGGAGGTCGGGGGCCCTGAGACGGGGACGGAGAAACTTAGACTCTCTCTCGCACACTCTCTCTGACTGTCGGACGGACTCCTTCTTCTCCGGCGAGAAGAACACACTCTCACCGTTAGAGTTTCAGTGTACACCCAAGAGACTTGGGACCAGCTCCCTCTCTCGCCCTCCTGTAACCCCTACTACAGACCCCGCGTGGGCAACACGAGCAGCTCATCATACTGGACGTAGGGCTTCTCCTTGCTCGAACCAGTCTAAACCCCGTGTCTCCCACACCACCATCTGAAGCCTTACGCGCATAAAAGAAATTTACTAGTCTTAGTCTTGATCCGCTAATCTTGACGACGACAGAGGGAGTAGCTAGTTCTGTGTGGCTGCCGTTTGACATTATTACCATGAATTATACAGTATATAATATAATATTATTCATATTTTTTTTCTGCCAGATGAATTTACAGCATTAGTTCGGTACTACCCATCAACCAAACAGAATGTTATTGCTACAATGCTACTTCGGCATGCACCAAGGCAAAATACAGCAAAAAAAAAGGTGTCAAAATTTATTAATATTTTTCAACTGGAGAAGATGGCTTAATTCAGATCATATACAGCCTTCCACTTGGCCACGCACCTAGACAAAGAGAGACTGGGAGCACAAAGAAGCCCATGGTAGCCAGGTCCCAAGGCCGATGACAGTTATGAAAAGGAGCGCAGAAGAAAAGCGTCTGAAGGGATTGGGCGAACACAAAGACAAAGTCACTCCACAGAATACAGAGGTCGAAACAGATGCTGGTATCTCCGAGCACCCGGCTGCACCACTTTTGCCGAGAAAGGGCAGAAAAGTGGCCTCCCGACTGGAGAGATCGTGACAAGATAATCGAGGTTATTACAGCAGGGGGTGTTGATTACTAATTAGGAGTATTAAATATAAATTAATTATAAAACTAATTGCATATTAAGCATGATTTGATAATACGGTGCTACAGTAAACATACGCTAATAATAAATTGTAAACATACGCTAATAATAAATTAATTATACTTAATAGATTCGTCTCGCGAATTAGCGTCATCTATATAATTAATCTTATAGTTACCTTATATTTAATCTTTCTAATTAGACTCCGAAGATTCGATGCAGAAAGAACTAAACTTTAGTCCTGTAACCAAACAGTCCCTTTAGTCCCTGTAACCAAACACTCTGTAGTCTTGTGCTAATCTAATCTTGTTGGTATTTTAAGAGAGGCATGAGCCACATGACAGACGATGATTCCATTCGCCAGTCACCACTATAGAGTACAGATGCTTCACACCTAAAGCAAATACTACTGCAGCCAGCTTGTACAAACATGGAGCGGCAAGGGGAAATTCAGTATACAGATAGAGCTCCGGCTGCAGTATATTAGGTTTTTTTTTTTCCGAGCAACACGCGGTGTATTAGTTGTGTAGCAATCGAGCACTTCAGAAATGACCTAAGAAAGGAACACATGAAAGTTGAGCCTATAAGATTCGAATGCAGTCCTATCCATCAGACAGTTTAAGCAGAAACACAATGTTTCCAACTTAAGAGAAAAGGGCAATATAATTAGCCCAAGGCAACCAGGGCATTGGTTAAAGGACAGACATCCAGGCAAGCAGGAGATACAATCGGTTCAATCACAACTACTGAAGCATCAGAAAACTCCCTCACTGTTCTCACTCAGCACTGAAAACCATAATAAAATGGGTATTTCATATGAATGCATGCATTTTTGACAACTGAAATTCTAAATAACTGGATGCGAGTGGCAACAAATTACCACGTCAAATTTTCACAATCATACAGACAAGGACTCCAGGCATCAGGCAGCATGGATGAGAATGACAACGTCAAGCTTCCCTCGGCAACACGCCAAATAAATGTGTGAGCAGGGTGGATAGAACCATGAAGTCACCAGCAGCCACAGCCACCAGAAAAAAAAAGACTCAATAAAGGAGCAACACAAATCTGTTTTATGGTTCTGAAACATTTCAGCATAGGACAGTGCTGATGTAGTGGTGCTAGCGTACCACCACCATTGACAGCCGACCATGTGCCCCTGACGATATCAAAGTACCACATACAGTTTCAATTTTATGAGCAGCAAGCAAGACCCAACAGGTACCAAACAGATGTATGATTTATTATCTCACTTGCAAAGAAGATCTCATAAATGAATGTGGCAAGGACAAAACAGGTAATGGACATGAATGAACTCCATGCAAGAACAGATGAAACCCAGACAGATATTTTTTACCATTTAGCAGCAATTGCAGTTGTTTATAAGAAAAGCAAGCTCTCCATGAACTAGTAAAACACATAAGGCAACCACATTTGCCAACACAATCATGATGTCCACATAGAAAGGAACATCTTTTGTGATCTCTCAGTGACTTTATCAAACATGCTGCTGTCCAGCTTAAAGTCAGCTCGATCTGGATGTTGTCTTCGGCATGTTGTTTAAAGTGAAAAGATCCGCTACAAGTACTGTTCAGATGACATGAACATTCTTAAAAAATGACATGTCCCTAATGCTACATATTCTAATAGCTATCCCATCAGCGATAAGGCCAAAACCACTTCACTATGCACATAGGCTAGCCATATTCACCACAACAAAAGAATAGGGAAAAAACTCTTAAAAGCTGGTCATAGAAGATGAGCCGAAAATGTTTGACATCCCCCGAATATAAGAACTGGCCAAGCCAATTGTGTTTAACATTAGCTGTTCATAAGACACTGTGCAAGGTCATTAACATTGAGGTCTAACTCTGTGATTTGGGTTGCTGACATGTCTTATTATTGCAGAATATTCCAAGGTTTTGACATTCTAGTCTTGCTTCTGGTAATTGGATATTAGTGTTTTCACCTTTGGAAGTTCAGAGATATATGTACTTAATCCCAACCAAGTGGAACTCAAGAATGTAAATTTTCCAGGAAATATCCATTGGCAACAAAGCATCAATTTCTGTGACTGACCAAGTATGATTTCGTTTCTGAATCAAGTGCCATTTGGAGGCCTTCTATATATTCTGTTTTGTACATGCATATTTATCAGTGGCATCATCTACTGATATAACCTCTTTATCCTTTACCTTTTTATATGTAGTACTAGCAATAGACAATGCCTCCTATGTACAGAAATACTGAAACAATACCAAGCAAACAACTAGGGTATGCATGTTTGTCCATGAGAAAGAAAAAAAAAAGAAATCTTGAAGGCAACATATCACTGGCATGCCACAGAAGAAGCAAATAGGTATGGGGTAATCTCGGCACTAGAGTTGTACGTTGTATTTGCATTGCAGAAACAGCCTCTGGAGGAGGATCAAATTGCCGGCGACTACCTCAATTGTTTTTAATAAGTGGATCATCACTCCGATAAAAAAACACCTCTCTAACAGCAAAATTACCTGAATATCTACACACTTTGCAATGACAAATAAGGCACTCACTCAAGGGCGATTGATCCAATTCATCCAGCTTTCAGCTATTATACACCTGCAGGATGAACATAGCATAACCATCAATAGATACGCTGAGCAGTCAATCATACTATCTTTGAATGAAAACCATACATGGCACACTGAATGCAAAAGATGGAAGATTTACCTGGAAGTCGGAGAGAGGGCTCTGGGCGATCATCCACAGAATAGTGGGAAGAGCCACGGGATGATCTTGATCCAGCAAGTCCTCAGAGCAAAAGGCCTCCATTGAGTTTGATATCACACGAGAAAAAAAAATGAACATAAAAATTCATCACAACTCGACGAACAATAATAACCCAAGAGTAGCAGAAGCATCCCGTGGCCTGCGTGCGGCGTGCATACACTTTTTTCTCTCCTTCCTCTCCTCCTCTTCAAGGAACACCCAGAAACGCAAGGTTGAACGGCTACACTACTGGCCGGACTCTTCATCGGACTCAGCGTCCTCGCGGTCGTCCTCACCGTCCTCCTGCTGCTGGTGATGGTGGTGCTGGTGCTCGTGCTGGTGCTGCAGCTGGCCGCTGGCCCCCGCAGCTCCAACCTGGTGGTAGAACTGGCTGATCGACTGCGCGTGCGCCGCGAGCACGCCGATGTGGCCGTCCTGCGAGAGCCCAAGCTCGAGCCCCGGCATGGCGTGTCCGGCGAACATGGGCGCGAAGCCGATGTGGCCGCCGGCGCCGAGGGTCCCTCCGGCGGCGGCGCCGGCAGGCATCTCGAGGCCAGCGGGGAGCCCCATCCGCTGCATGAGGCCGCCGATACCAGCGGCGTCGCCCGCGCCGGCGCCGGCGGAATTCAAGAAGGCCGGCGAGGAGAAGCCGGCGGACGCGGTGGGCGGCGCCCACATGTGGTGCGGGTGGTGGTGGTGCGGCCTGGCGAGCCCTGAGTTGGGCGACGGGAGCGAGGGCGCGACGGAGGCGAGCGCGGACGCCGGTATGGTGCCCGTGCCGGTGGCGGCGACGATGGCCGGCTCGGCCTGCTGCAGCAGCCACTGGACCGTCTCGCCGTCGGACTTGTGGCCGAGCTCCCTGGTGAGCTGGAAGATCCGCGCGGCGCAGAGCGCGGGCATCCGGATCCGGCGGCCCCGGCCGTCGACCTTGGTGTGGCGGTCCTTGTTGGAGCTCCGCTTGGGCGCGAGCGCCACCCTTCGCTCCCCTGCCGGCGTCGCCACCTGCAGCTGCTGCTCCTTGCCGCCGCCGCCGCCGCCGCCGCCCCGGTCCTGCTGCGGCGGCTGGTGGATTTGGATTTGCAGGTGGTGGTGCTGCTGCTCCTGGTGCTGCGCCGGCTGCTGATGCTGGTAGTCCTTGGGATCCAGCTGCTGCGCGGTCGAGGTGGTGGTGGTCGTCGTCGCGGTGGTGGGCTCCGTTTTGTTTAGCGGTGGGGGTGTGGGGAACTTGGGGTCCATCTCCGCGCGCACAGACACAGAAGGCACGCCTCCAACTGCACCAACCCCTCTCCTCTCCTCGGCAACCAAAAGCAAGCAGATCAAATCAGGGTCTCGCCTCCTCCTTCCCCCTTCCCCTCCCTGACCCGAGGAAGCCAAGAACAAGGCGAAGACGAAAGGCAAGGGGGACGGATGGGTAGATGGTGACCGGCCAGAGAGCCTGATGGGGAGGGAGGGAGGCGAGGGGGTGGAAGGGGAGAGAGAGAGAGTAGAAGGAGAGAGAAGGGGGGAATAAGAAAATCTAGGGAAAGATACCACGCCCACTTTCTAGATTTACTCTGCTATTTGGACTTTCTTTTTCAACTGCTGCTCATATCTTTTTTTCCCCCTCCCCACACTCACATCATTCTGGGTCTTACTTTCACCTGCTGTTAATCTGCCTAAAGTGATGCTTTAGCCAGTTCTTTACTAATTACTGCCCCGCTTTGGGAGTTCACCTGAGGTTGGTAGGAGTCACCGCATGCAAAAGGATTAAAGGAGAGGAGAAAAGAAAGGGAAAGCTGTCAGGCACCAGCAGCAGCAAGATGAGGAGTGCAATTCTTTTTTCTGTTGCATACATCCACTTGGACCGGTAGCTGCAGCACCAGTGCTAATTAGTAATCAGACTGTTATACAGCCTGTGCCTGTGATAGTATCCTATCACTTTCGCCAGATGGAGCACAATAGCATACTCTCTATCTTAGTTAACTGTTGACACTTAAAGAATAATTCTAGTGTCAGGTTCAGGTAGTAGTGGTACTGTAGTGATCTGAATATTATCCTGTAACTAGAAGGAAGAAAAACTTCACGATGACATGGCCTTTTCATGGTGCAGATATACTGATGATGGAGAAGAGCATTTTAAGCTGTGAGATGCACCAGTCAGGCTAATTGCTGGGGGGAAGTAGGAGTAGCAATCTTGGCATGCTTGACTTGGGTGGTGGCGGGGGGGGTGGGGGCGTGGGCAGTCAGGACGGGAACGGACGCTCCGCCTTGGAACTGCCCGGCTTTCCAGGGGCCTGCGTGTTTTCATGCCATCTTTGACTTGCCGCCCGCGGCGTGTCTGCCTGTCCGACTCCGCGCGCTGCCGCCGCCGCTGCGGGGCCGTCGTGAAACCCTGACCGGCTCCGGCGCCCTGCAGGCCTGCACACCCACTACTGAATGCACTCTTGCTGTTCTTTGTGCTATCGCAGAGTACTGGAAACAAAATATTGAGAAGGAAGGGTACTGTGATCTTACGAAGAAGTGTGCTATCCAAGTCAGGCAGTGGTTTGTTCATGATTGGGGACGACGGTGAGCTGTGTGCGTGATTGGTTCGAGCTGAACTCGTCGCGGGTCTGAGTTTTGAGGTCAGGGTCAGAGTGAAGCTTCGGGCATCTGCCGTCAGTGTCCCGTGTCCTCCGGGGACGGTACAGGCAGCAGTACCTGCAGTTTGCCACCCCTGCCTGCAAGCTGCAAGGACGGGAGGGGAGGGAGATTCCTCCGGTGCAGCGGTTGGGCGCAGGCAGGCAGAAGCTCCCAGGGCGAGATATTTTCTGGCTTTGCTTTTTTTTTTCTTTCCCTCTCTCGCAGCCGTGCGACGTCCCTGTCGACGGATGGGTGCGATGGGATGGACGGAGGCGAGTGGATAAGCATGCGGGTGGGCCACCCCCGGGTCAAACTCAGACGCGATGCCCGCCGACGGCGCGACCAGACAGGCAGGCAGGCGCGAGCTCGGCGACGGAAGGAATCGACCAACCTACCTCCGACCTTCCGATTAGTCGTAGCGTAAATCGGCCGGTCTATTCGTCACCCGACAGCCTAATCGCCTTTCTCTCAGCCCGCCGCTTAGGTTAATTAATCTCGCTTGCGCCGAGCCGAGCCGAGCCTGTCCGGGTTAAGGAAGAAGCAAGCCGGCTGGTTGGCACCGCATCTGATCCAGTCGCTCCCGTCAGTACTACTTGTAGCGATCACGTTTTCCTTTCTTCATTTTATCTGCAGTATCTATCCATCCATCCCCCAACTGCAGCCACTGTTTCGATCACATCGACGCGTATGGCATCTGCCTGTTTGCATGGGTTCCCTTTCATCTTTTCTTTTCTTCTCCCCGTCTCCTTTGCTTTGGGGATTTGACCCGACCGACCCGTCTCCCCGTGCCATGCATGCAGCGTGCCTCCAGCTGCTCTGCTCTCGTGCAGGTGCAGCGATCTTCCTTGGGATCGTATCCACGCCTACGCCTGAGTCGTCCTGACCTGCGCGCCGTCTCTGCCTTTGACACGATGGAGGGGACAGAGAGGGGAGGCGCGCCGGGGGGCGGGGAGAAGAACGGGGAGAGCGCCAGGACGCAGCAGTTGGGAAACAAAAGGAGGCGATCATGCCCCTGACCACCGCCGCAAGGAAAAGGCAAAAGGCGCGGCCGGATGATGGAACGGACGGCCGGAGACAACGCGGATGGACGCTGGCTTGCCGAGTCTCAACTCAACTCTCAAGTCGCAGGCACTCCTAATCGAGTCACCGTGGTTACCTAGTGCCACATCACACTCGAGTAGCACGAGTACGATGATTTATCGGTCTCGGTCGGGTGCTGCTACAGCGGCTGCTGCTACGCAGCTCCTGCCTCCGGATCGGACGGCCCATCAATTCCGCTGCTCCAGTTCATCACCAGCAGTCTTTGATCGATAATTGGCAAGTGCGATGCCCGACCTAGAAAGCGACCATGGCGGCCCTGCTGCGGCGCCGTTTGATTTTTCCCTCGCCGCCCTAAAAATAGAGAGGAGACTGAAGAACCAGGAGTAGAGTACTGGCATGCAACACAACATCTAATCACCTGAGCTCATCCACAGCCGGGTAATAGGCTGACAGGGAGACCGGATGCCGCTGCCTGTCCAACGCCAAGCGTGTCTCCGCCGCACGTGGCCACGGTTGGTTCTCTACTACTCTCCAGCTCCGATCCCCCGGCGAGCAAACATGACCTCCCCCTGCTCCAATCGGCAATCCGCCGCGTGCTCGACGCCGACACGACTCGCGTAAAGATTCCCTCTCCTTTAGTCCTTCGATTCCTCCATGTCTCCGTCGTCCCAAGCCTTTCTCGTTTCTCTCCACTTGGTTGATCACTTGATCCCGAAGCAACAAGCCAGCAAGGGGATGGGATAATGAGGGGGAAAAAGGAACGTTCTAGGCTTCTAGCCAGTGCAAGTGCGGACACAACTGTTAAAATTTGGGATTTAGCTGTTGGCAAATGTGCAGTCACACTTGAACATCATGATGACAAGGCACTGATTATGGATACCTATTTTCTGTCCTTTTGGGTTAACATCATGTTGATGTATATTGAGTTTCCTTCCTCGGTTTGCAGGTTCAATCAGTTGCTTGGTGCCCACAGTCACCTGAAGTTCTTCTGAGTGGATCATTTGATAAAACAGTTGCCATGGTAATGCATGTGCCAGTTATCATGGGTAATTGATTATTAAGGATTATTCTTTCTTGATATTTGATCCGAACATTTCTATCTACAGAATGATATGAAAGATGGTGGACAGAGTTGCCATAAATGGTCTGTTGAAGCAGATTCGGAAAGTTTAGCTTGGGATCCACACAATGGACATTCATTTGTGGTGAGTAAATGAAACTCATGGTTTGTTGTCTGCATATCGGAACTCTGTTATCTGTCTAGTCCGGAACATTCATCAAGTTCTTCTGGCCGATCCACATATACTCTTCATGCACACGAAAAGGCTGTTTCATCCATCTCCTTCAGCCCGTCTACCCCTAATGTACGTTTTCTTTTTCAGTATAGTTGTATAGTGAAATAAGAAAGAAACACGTCCATGTGACTAGATCGCTGATGGTACCTTCTTTTCTTGCAGTTTCTTGCAACAGGCTCGACTGATAAAATGGTAAGGACCTTCCAGTAGTTGGATGACATATAGATACTGTTCAGCCAGTGACTAACCTATTTGTAAACACAGGTGAAACTCTGGGATTCATCAAACATTCAGCCATCATGCATTGCCTCTCTGAATCCTAAGCTTGTATGTTTTCAAATCCAATTGTTCTTTACTTTCAGAAGTAATTGCTTTAAACATCTCGCTTATACACTTGTTTGTTCCGGGGAGCTATTTTCTCGGTATCATTTTCACATGACAATCCCTTCTGGTTAGCCTGTGGAGGATCCAAAGGCAAACTAAGAGTAATCCACCAGGCTCCTCTCTATAAGCTGTTAAAGGTCTGCCTGCGGTGTATAACTGTATATTAAACATTGTTTTGCATGTTTGACAGGTCTGGGATACACTAACGGAGTCAGCGGTAGCTCAAAAATTCGGCAGACAGAAGTGAAGGAAATTTCGTCGGTACTGAGAAGCAATGTTTGTGGATCCACGAGCTACCATAGCAGCCGAAGTTTGCTGGCACATGTTGTTTCCGGCGTATACATGTTTGGGTAGATTGAAGTCCTAGTGGAAGTTTGTGCAAGTGAGATGGAGGCCCAATTTTGGTGAATGAATGAAATCAAAGCAACTATGGGCTAAACTGATGGGCCTAAAGTCCCGACCTCACTGAGCACGGTGCAATTGACCGCACGGTTGCTGCACAGAAAAAAGAAGTCAAGTGCCCTACTCAAAATCGATATTGCAAAGGCATTCGACTCAGTTAGCTGGTCGTTCTTACTAGCGGTTCTAAAACACCTGGGTTTTTCTAGGAGATGGCTAAACTGGGTGAGCATCCTGTTATCCACTGCGAGTACAAAAATTCTGGTCAATGGCTCTCCAGGGAAAAGGATCTGCCATGCGAGGGGCCTTCGGCAAGGTGACCCTTTGTCGCCGCTACTGTTTGTGTTGGTCATGGAAGCGTTGAACGCCTTGATCACGGCTGCTGAGCGCCATGGTCTTCTCCAGGAGCTCTGCCCACAAGTTCTGAACAGAACATCTCTTTATGCTGATGATGTCGTCGTCTTCGTAGCACCCGAAGAACAGCAGCTTGTGGCTATCAGAGTTGCCCTAGAGCTCTTTGCTGCAGCTTCTGGTCTGTGCGCCAACCTACACAAGAGCCAAGCAAGCCCAATTCAATGCGGTCTTGAGGAAACCTGCACAATCTTAAAGTTTTATGCCGGCTGGCTGCTTTTCCTTGCAAATATCTGGGAATCCCTCTCTCTATCTACAAACTGAGCAAGAAAGATTTACAACCGCTGGTCGACTCGGTTGCTGCTAAGCTACCTTCCTGGAAGGCTGGCTTATCGACGAAGGCAGGTCGTCGAGTGTTAACGTGTGCCACCCTTTCAGCGATGGCGGTTCATACAGCCATTGCGTTGGAACTCTCACCATGGGCAATCAAGTCTATCGACAAATGTAGGAGAGCTTTTCTCTGGAGGGGCACTGAAAATGTTTCAGGCGGTCACTGCTTGGTCGCATGGACAAAATGTTGCCGCCCAATTGAATTAGGAGGACTGGGAATCCCGGACTTAAAGCTAGTGGGAATTTCCTTGCGGCTACGTTCGGAATGGTTACGACGGACTGATAACTCTAAATCCTGGGCACTATTACCTGGACCGGTGGATGCAGTAGCAAAAGCTCTCTTCGACGCTTCAGTCATCATTCAAGTAGGCAATGGCAGAAGACGGATAGTTGGCTAGATGGATCATCAATAAAGTTCCTGGCACCTTGCTTATTTGAGGCTGTGCCGGTGAGAATGAGGAAAACTCGAACTCGCTGATGCATTGAGTAATAATTCTTGGGCAAGGGATGTCACGGGCGCACCCACTGTGCAGGTAATCTTGGAATATCTGGCCATCTGGGATTTGGTTCAGACCTGTGAACTCTCAGACGCTGATGATTCTGTCCTGTGGTGATGGACCTCGGATCAACAATACTCAGCCTCCTCAGCATACAAGGCCCTGTTCATCGGTCAGTTTCCATCCCTGGGGCCAAGGTTCTTATGAAGACTAAAGCGCTACCTAAATGTAAATTTTTTGGATGCCTCGTTCTACACGATCGGTGTTGGACTGCGCGCCGTAGATTCAAGCACAATTTGCAAGATGTGGACACCTGCAACCTTTGTGACCAAGACTCTGAAACTCTGGATCACCTGCTGGCCCGATGTTCCTATAGTCGCGAGGTCTGGCATCGTCTGCTGCTGCCCCTTGGTCTCCAAGCTCTGGTTCCTCCGTCGGACACCTTCAGTTTCATCGATTGGTGGGTTACTGCTCGTAAACGCCTACTGGCCGACTCTAGGAAACATTTCGACTCCTTTGCTCTACTTGTGATCTGGCTACTCTGGAAGGAAAGGAATGCAAGAGTGTTCGACAAAAGAGCGGTAATGCCGTGGGTGCTTTCGGAGTCCATCCTTTCATAAGGTCTGCTGTGGGAGTCCGCTGGTTTTCCTGTAATCTGTGTGGCAAACTGGGTAGCTAGGTCGCAAATTGAAATCATGTAATAGTTTCATGCGTTGTGTTGTCAGGCTCGGTTCACTTTCGCCCTCCTAGCGCTGCTTTGATGGCGTGAACCGGCCGAGCTGTAACCCTTCTCCTTCTTTTTAATGAAACACGTGCTAAGGCACGTTCTCAAAAAAAAAATCAAAGCAACTGTGTATCTTAGAGCTTGTACAACAAATGATTCCAGGCAAGGTTTTGGAATGGAACTTTCAAGTAATATCCTGTTGTGAATTGTGACTCCCTGTTCTCTCAGTTATAAAGAGCTAGATGTTCTTACAATATAGTCTTACAGTGAAAGGATAAATGAAAGCTCTCGCTGAATTTCGCGTGGAACAGCTCAGGTGATAAAGTAAAATAGTAAGTCGGTATGTCTTGTGAAACCTAAGTTCTCGCTGAATCTTGTTTGCTAGTATACAAATGTCAGCTGAACTGCAACAACAAAAAAGAATAAACGAAAGTATGAGCATTATCAACAGCAACATGTAGATTCTACTTCTGATGGGGGTTCTTGAAGTTGAAGGTGAGCAAACTAATAAGCTAATGTGCATCTTATTGTCAGAGGCAGATTGACGTTCGGTGAATACGATGCAAAATAAATTGCAGTAAAAAGCAACTACATCTCCATAAAAAAAAGAAGAAAAACAACTACCTCTGCCACAACCATCTTTTTTAAAAATTTTCTGGGAAATGCTACACCTATTTTTTTCTATACTGATGAGGCTCTACTTTCCACGTTCTAAAGAAGTCCACTTGGAGTATTCTACGTACGCACAGTACGCTAATCCGATCACCTCTCCGTGGGCATGCATCCGTGCACTCTCTTTTCCCATCATTTTTCACTTTCTAATTTCATTTTAAATTTCCTTTTATCGCATCAGCCTCGGCGCTCCTAGTGCGCCTTTTTCGTGTCATGTCGTGTGGCTCAGAAAAGAATAATGTGATCTCATCTCGAAACGGCCGGCAGGCAGAGGCTTCAGGCATGCATGGGACTGACGCCGATCCGATTCAGCAGCCGCAAAAGCTAGCCGAGCCCGGGGACAAGTGGTTCCGACTGTTCGTGATAATCTACTCGCTTAACTAAAGTAATAATTGGATTAGTTTTGCAAGCACGTATCAATTTTTAAAATATTCGAGTGAGTGTATAAGTGTTCCTGCGTGTATGGCATCATTTCACAAATCTGAATAAGCACGGCGTGTGTGCTAGCTTTTTCATCTTTTTCGCCTTTTCGTGCATGAACATTCAGCATTGCGTGATTGATCCTATTTTATTTGATCCAACACATGCGACGTTTTTCATCATATGAACGTATTCGTGTGGAGTGACGAAGCTAGAAAACTTCAGAAGGTTACATAGAAATTTGTACATGCACATTGGCGGCTGAGAAAAACATTCCAAACAACACTGGAATTGTGAATTTGCGGCACTGTATGGAATGCATCAAAATTTTAACCTAATTAAACACAAGAATTACCATCATAGATATGCCAAGTTTAAAGTGAATTGCTTCAAAAAGAAGATTTAGTAAATCTTTAAAGTAAAAAAGCTTTATAAAATTTCAAATAAATCCATATAGACCTTATCATGAAAATGAGAAGATATTCTGTTGATTTTGTATTATGTAAAATATCGGCATTCAAATCTTTGAGGACTCGAACTTGGGAGATGCGACACCTCCCACGTCTTGATTGCTAAAATCTTTTCAGTGCAAAAGGTGTACATTCATGTGCAAATTTTTGAATTCCAAGTCGCCGCTTCATATGACTAGGCTTTGATAAAGAACCTAAAAAGTAAGCTTAGAAATTTTAAGAATCAGCTCAAAAAAAGCCAGAGTAAATTTTTATGTGCTTGTAAGCTAAAAGTATAATTAAGGATTGAGTTGGATTGTTATAAGGAATTAAAGCCATGATCCATTACCACCCAAAAGTCATCATCCAACTCTCTTAATGCATCAATTTCTTTCAGTTCCAGTGATTAAGTTGTGGTATCGGTTACCCGACAACTTTATAAACATCAGGTTGAGAGTACAGAATCTCTTTGTTCCCCAGTACAGAAGTGCTATAATCATCATCATGGCAGCATGCCAATCGAGTCTTGACACAAATCAAGATAAGAGAAACACACCATGCATCACTTTTCTTCCTTTGTACTTTTCTCAAAGATCACACACATTCCATGTCTCTCCTTTCCCTAATACTTGCCATGGTTACAGTGACACTGTAACTCCTAGAGTGGAACGGGTTCATCTCCTGACCTCCTCCTTACCTTCGATATTTTAACTAACATAACAAGACATGATCAAGGATAGCAGCACAAAGCCTTACAGATCTTTTTGGATGCAATCTTGCTTTAATTGGCAACTTCCGGACATAGTTATCGATCAACATCGAAGAAGCTCTTGGCCTCCAGCTTCCTTTGCTTCTTCACCCTTGCAATGAAGTCCTCCACTCTCTTGTGCAGCTCCTCCTCTTCCCCTTCCTCTTCCTTCACCTCCATTTCCTCCCCCAGCCCCACCACTCCTAGAGAAGCGCTGTGGTCAGCCACCACCACCGCTTCGGTTGTTGCCTTTGCGACCATTACCATGTTCCTCTTCACGTGCTCCTCGTGTATCTCATTCACCAAGGAAGGCTGATCGTCGTCCCTCCTAGGTGCCAGCCTAGATTCGCCAACCAGGAAGGCGACGATGAGGTTGCCCACGACGAAGAGGCACTTGGGGCTGAGCAGGAAGGCTGTGACCAAGCTAGGGAGGGTGGTGAAGAAGAAGAAGCTGAGGAGTGAGCACAGGCTAGGGAACCAAGCAGGGCTAGTGAGCAGCAGGCAGATGACAGAGGTGGCCACCACATAGATTGAAAGAGTAGGAAGCTTCTGCTGCCTCCTGCTCTTGCTAAACTTGTTCATGGCCCTGATCTTCTCTATGCTCATGGGATCCATTTGGGCACCAGTTGAACAATCGGGGTCTTGCGACGAACAGCACAGGACCTACTCGATACACGGGATCTGCACGTACAGAGAAAGACTTCAGGGGGGTTCTAGAGGCCACAATGAGATGGGATGAAGGGGGTGAGAGGGTTTTATATGTGGAGGAAGGGATGGTAGGCCATGGAAAGTCAGGAGATGTGCAGCGCCCAGGCAAGAGGGCTCATATAACGGTGAGAGGAACAAGACACAGATCTGCCACTGGTGGTAGAGAAGAGATGCAATGCAGACACATGCTGCTTTTGCAAGGGGCATCTGGGATTTGGTAGTGCTTTGTGGGTTGTGGGTGGGGGCAGCTGGTTGTCAGAAAAAAAGGTACTGTGGCTGCTTTTTACCTCAAACACCTTTTTTGCTTTGGGTCCCTTTGCTCTTATGATCCTGATCCTTGACTCGATGCATGGTCTCCCATTTGGAATTTGGATGCCTGAGTGGGCAATGGATTCCATTTGGCGGCCTCAGCACTTCGTGTTTGGGCGGCTGCATATTTGTGACTTGTCTATCTTGTTTTGGCGGCAAACAGCTTATCTTCAAATCTACAGCTATAAACTGTGCCCAAACCAAAGAAATGCCATGCATTACGTCTTAGTGTAGCAACTGTTGGTACTTGACAGCAAACCAAGCACTATGTTCTTAGCCTGGCATTGACAATCTTGTGCGGCTGGTTCTATTTTTCTTTCCTTTTCCTTAAAAAAACACATGATAAGTATATCAGTGTAATTTAGACACCTCAAAATTATGGCCTTATGGGCATATGGTGGATTCACTATGAGAAAAAAAAATCATGGTGCATGCGTGCGTGTGTTATATAATGAAGCAGGTTTGGCTCTGCATTATCGCGGTAGTCAGGGCAAGGGCGCCAGTAATCAGTTTGGATTCTGTTAAATATGTCTTTGTGTCGGAAGCTGAAGCGTCACCAGTACGATGGACTGACACATCTGTTTACTCTTAGAATGGTATGGCAATCTGGAACTTGAATCCAGAAGGTTTGTACTTACTCTTCAGGTAATTTGTAACAAAAATAAATTGTAATACCAAGTTCAAAGATGCAATGCCTAAATACCTCCTTTGACTGTAAGGTTCAACAAAATGGTGATACCTTTTCATCGAGTCAGTCTGAGGATTAAGAAGTCAAGATTAACACGCAACAGTCCACACATTAAAAGTTCTACCAGAATATATGTGTGCACTGGGGGGGGGGGGGGGGGGGGGGGATCTGAACCATAGACTTTTAGAATCACAAAGTTCTATCTTTTCCCCTCTTATAGATTAATGTAACATCGGAATTAAGTTCCATCCTGAAATCCATATTTTCTCTGAATTCTAAGAATAACTTTAAAATTATCGTTGCATTAGCAAATGGTATCAATACTCAACATAGATTCATCAACCGAGGAACCATTGCTACATCAACTAGCCAAAGGCTTAAGGACTAAGGAACGAAGAGGTTAAACTCGGCCCAGTATGTCCAATCCAACAAAACCTAGTGCAGTAGTGGCCATTATCCTCTCCCAAGGACCCAGCCTACCACTTGAGTGCAATGTAGAACTTGTCAACCTTGAGCAAGGCAATCACAAAAGTTTCTCTATGTCTCTGCAAATTGCCTGTCATGAAAATGTGACATGCATTGAAAAGACAAGGAGGGGTGTAGAATTATGGCTCAGACCAACAGAATATGCTTTAGGATAATAATTGAGCAGAGAAAAGAGATTACAATTGGATAAAAAAGGGTTTCATTACCAGTTGGTTGCATCATAGCTTTACTATTATATGGTGTGGACTATGAAGTCTAAGCAAAGGCATAACTTGTGATAAGCATGGCTGCATGGGTCATGGATGGATGAGTCTATTGGTTCTTTCTTGGTTATGAACACATTTTTTTCTACTGTCCATTCATTTAAGCTTTGCTGTATATTAGGTTTGCCCACTCTCTATGAATAAATGAAGCCTTCCTTTTCCAATCCAAGGCAAAGATGCTCTCCACCAAAAGAGATTCCTTATAAAGATCTCACAAGCTTCTTAGAAACTCTACTGCTCTTGTTTCACAGAATCGAACCTAATAGACGATTTTCCATATGAGGCATAAATGTTGGGGGAAAGGCTGCAAGCCTTATATATATTTTTAGGTTTATGCTATATGAACATGCAAATTATTGTATAAAAAGGGGAAAAAGTATTAGAGCTTTTAGGAATTGCATACAGGCTACACCTCTAAAGTCCAAACAGCAAATAAATGTGATTGCTCATATGAATTTTATGTTTAACATGTATTACTGTCAGCAAGCAATAACTGGAAAATTTCTCAAAATCTGTATCCAAAAGATTGACAGGCAATGGCAATGGCTTTTACAGCACAAACAAATGGTTCATTTCAAGTATGCCAGGTCAATTCTGATCTTTGAGGAAAAAAAGGATATTCTTTGAGAAGATCTTAGGCAATATTCTACTCACCTAATAGGGTTAGCAATAATTAAGTTAAAGGCGCCCGATGGCCATGACTTACAGCAATCAAAATCACATGAGAAAAACAATTGGAAGGTTCCAAGAAGTGTGAGAAGGGAAGAAAGATATGACACAAAGTACTCAGTGAGTCTGTGATACAACTATTTCAGACATCATGCACATGCTTAGCCACCTTACCTACAGCTATTGGTCTCTTAAGGTTAGTGAACAGATGTATGGCCTCAACTATTTAAGCAGCATTACTTTAAATGAACTTTGCAGGTAAGATTAATGGAGCAGTATTTCTTATCCTGCAAGTTGCATCAACATCAACGAAAAATGGAAAGTAAGTTCTTTGGAAGATAAAATATATTTAAAATGTTTAAGGTGATGCCCCCCACCCCCGGCATGGTAAATACTTGATGTCAAAGAGAAACCACGGCATATGAATTTTCACTTCAAGTAGAATGAAAGCTGCGATTGCTGATCTCTTTCAAAGACTCCACGGCACAAAAAGATTCTGCTTCTTGGGAACATTGAAACAGAGGATGATCTAGAATCTGGCATACTTTCTACCTCTATCCACGATTCCACTTGCACAAAGCATGAGGAAAAACAAGGTGGGCTCTCAATAATGTTTGACTTGGCCCCATCATTCACCAGTGCTACCAGCTCCTTCATTGCAGGATGAGACATGGAAGAAAAAGCAAACATGGATCATGCTTCCTGATCTTAATTGTTCTTTTCTTCGTATTGTGTTTCTTGATGAGGACTTGTTGCATTAGAGTTGAGGGGCCAATAAAAGGTCTCAATTATCCTCCGGTAGGCCAGTTTTATTGGACAAATGCCAACCTGAGGCTCATGCTCCTATTTGCTTTGCTTAAGCAAAAGCAAGACGACAGAAATCATGAGAAAGAAAACTAGGACCAAAACACTATAGAAATGCCCCCCTTTTCTTTTCTTTTCTTTTCTTTTCTAAAAAGATGAGATCAATGCCTAATCCACAAGGTTCATTTAGAAAAGGCATAAATTTTGTTCTTAGCTCCAATAATTAAGGATGTTATTCTCCTTGTTTAAGCTGAATTGGTGTTCGCTACTATTTTCATAATTATTTAGGTGCAGTGATATCAGAAAGTATCAGTATTATTTTTGGTATGACAAAAGAGGATTTAGCATCCACACATTATAGCAAAATTGCATCTTCTGCCTTTTTCTTGTGCAAAAATTGAAGGAAATAGAAGAGTCTGGTAGTAGGCCTGCGCCCACCAATTAAACCTAAATCCCTTTACAGCCCTAAAAAGGATCTTTTTTTTTTGCTGAAAAGAAGGTTGCTTCTAAAAAGACCTGAACCACATAGCACACCCCCAGTGATGATGACGTTGTTCATCAGTTGACGGCTTGATCTATTGCAACAATGTGGCACCTCTTGGATACCACTAATATCAAGATTCGGGTCAGCTTGCGACAGCATCCATCACACAATTACGTGGAGTTTGTGGTCCAGGAAGCTGGAATAGACCCCACTGTGACTCTAAAGCATAACTGCCAGAAAAAAGGCACAACAGAAAGAACATATCTAAACAGCATCGCGTAATATGGCCTTGTATGGATCATGCAGTCTTACACTTAGAGAGGAAAAATCAAATATGGCTTGTGAAAAACAGAAATACTACACAAGAAGCTTATCAGCAGTCTGCGCTGACCTCAGAGTTTTCGTCTACAGAGGCTAAAACCAATTGAGGCTCAATGGCTCCCTCTGCTCTTGCCTTCTTGCGTTCACGCAGCATGCGGAAGTACTCTCTCTTTCTTGCTCTGTAACTGTTTGGGTTTTCAGGCTGTTTCTCATATGGGTAGACACTTACCTATAAAAGAAAAGGTAGTTAGATGAACACATATATGGCATAAAACAGATGTCAACAAGAAATAACCAAGATACAACTACCTTTTTCTTGTCTGGTCCATATTTCTCAAACTTGACTAGTCCATCAATCAAAGAAAAAAGTGTATGATCCTTGCCCATTCCAACATTATTTCCAGGATAGACCTGAAATGTCCAAAACAAATGCAAGAAAAACTTAAAAAAAGAAGAAGGCAAGAACAGGAACGGATCAATCATAAAATGGGTGCACTTCATATACCAAAATGAAATTCTATAAAGGGCACAACAGTATACACCTTATATTAACCCTAATCTATAAATACCTATAACATTGGTAGCAGGCTGCAAGGGTGCTAATTAACTTATGCTGCTTTATGAGGTTGCGTGGTACGTAAGACTATAAGAGGGGCCTATCAAACCTCAAGCCCATCACATGGTATTCAACTGTCAGCAATGTTGGTTCGTGCATTTTTTCCTTTTACATGACACACATCTGAGTGACTTCCAATACACCTCGTATCGAGAAGTTGTGTCTGATCATGCGTGCAGAGGAAGTTCATCACCAGTCTCTCTAGTGCATTAAGGTGACAGTGCAAATAATTCTGATGCAGTTAGATATCATATATATGAATACAGAGGTTGGTTGTTCCCCTCCTGCTTTCTGAGAAATGCAGAAATGTCAATCTTTTCTGCCTTTGCAAAGTGTTAGACTAGAGTCGGGAAGTGCAGAAATTGCAATATCCAGCGTGTCAAGCACTATCCTCACAGACCTGTATTCTAGGTTCATCATCATACTCATACATACAAGTCTTTATCCTTATGAAGCTAGGTAGTTAATTCAGGCTAAAATAGCAGCGTTAGCGTGTAATGCTTAATGCTCCGACGTTTACACTACAACTTGCCCGAATTCAACAGTAATTGAACACTAAACGAAGTTATATAACTGAATGATAAAAAAAAAACACAAGCCCTAAGCAAGCGGGAAACCAATAGCTCAGCTCCCCCTGATCCAAGAAACAGTAATGGGGAAGCAGAGCAAGAGGAAGGCAGGACCCTGGTGCCGCGCTGGCGGATGATGATGGCGCCGGGCTTGGCGACCTGGTCGCCGTATATCTTGACTCCCAGCCGCTGCCCCTTGGAGTCACGCCCGTTCTTTGTGCTCCCGGCTCCCTTCTTGTGCGCCATTTGGATGGTCAGCCGCCGCGCCGGCACCGGCACGCCCACCGCGGCGCCGCCGACGGAGAGCGCGGGGCGGTCGCCGCGGAGGAAGGACGGGTGCATTGAAGAGGAAGGGGACGCGAGGGAGAGGCCCTTGAAGGCTCCTGCCAGTGAGAACGCCATGGACGCCATGAGCGGAGAAGGCTGGAGGGAGGCAACGGCAGTCTTGAGGAGAAGTGGGGAGGAGATGAGGTGATAACGGAGGAGTGGAAGGGGGGTTTGGGGTTGGAGCCATGGGCTTCTAGTGGGCTCAAATTTCGGGGTTCCGGTTTTTTAGGCCTTTACAGATGGGCCTATGGTGCTTACAACGAGTGGGACAATCTGGTATGGGCTCCTAAGGCCTAAGGGAGATCGATCACTCAGCATGTTATTTTAGGCCCATTCCGTTCTTGTAGCCCACCTGGTAAAAATTGGCATTCCATTGGCTGTTGTCAGCAGCCTTGATCGTCTTCTTCCTCCATCTGCAGTTTCTTTCAGAAAGCTGGAGGGAATTATAGCCAGGCAAGCACCAGTACTCATTAGATTTGGATTTCGAAGGCGACAGCAGGCGAATCGAAAGCTGGAAACGTGTGGCGCGAATCGATGGCTACTTCCAACTAGCTGAGGTGAAGTGACGGCAAGGTGAGAGAAGTGCAGTGGAGTGGAGTTTGGGCCACCGGCATGTGAGATGGCCGGGGAAGCTACACGGGCTCTCGTCTCCTGTGGACGCGGGGGGGGGGGGGGGGGTGGAGCAAGGAGAGCCAAGAGCATGATGATGGCCTTGACCGGATTCCGGCAAAGGCAAAGCTGGAGGAGAGGACCGATTCCTTGCATGGACACGGAGCATCATTGAGATCCTTGACCAAAGCGTTTGGAGTCGAAATCATGCCCCCAAACCCCACCACCACCACCTCGTAATCTTCCGTCCTGTGGTTCCTGCTGCTGTTGGACTCTTGGTTCTCTGTTCTTTACGAGAATTTTTTCCTTCAAGACTTGTGATCGGAGGCATGGCTTGGAAAACCTGTACGTTTAGTTTAGTGCGAGCACTACCTGACGGCGATTTTCAATTGGCGGCCGGTCTCTGAAAGCCAGGTCTGATGAACATTTTTTCTATGGACACTTTGACTGTCAGTTGGCCTGAATTTTTCAGCACCTGGGCAAAGACCTGAATGAAACCCTGCTCATCTCGCCTTCCTGCTGATGGATTCTTGAAAAAGGAAACCGGAGGATTTCAAAACCGAGGCCTGCAGACTGCAGCCATCAGTCATCGCCATCATCAAGATCTCGGTCGAAACGAGGCTCCATCACCTCGCTCGCCCGCTGCCTGCAGCGGGGCACGTCTCTCTCTCAATCAGTCAGCCATTCAGTCATATCAATCCGTCCGTCCATCTGTTCGCGTCCGCCGTGCAGGGCCGTCCATCAGCTTTACGGTACACCCTCCCCGCTGTTTTGACGGTGCTGCCGGCGGTGGGTCGCACGCTCGATCACAGCGCGGCAACAGCGACATTGACCGGCCGGGAGGGTGATGCGACGCCGGCGATCATTGCCTCATCCGACGATTAGCCGGCGAGGCCCGACACGAACCGGCAAAGCTTCAGGTCCTTCTAGCACACGCGGTCGCCACCGACGCGTCCGATCCGCTCGGTAATTCTTCCGCCACTGAGTTTTTTTCTCCCGTTTTTTTACCGTTGTTGAAACATGCTATCATGCGGGGCTGCTGATCCTACTTGAGTTTCATTCAGCTGTAATAAGAGCTAAAACAGCAAAAAAAATTACAGAAACGTCGGTGAAAAGGAAGGATCAATCATCTTTGACGGTGGATTGGAACAATGATCGTCAAAAGGCAATTAAAAGGCGTGGGCGAAAAGGAAAAGGCTGTCTCTGTCTGGGTCTAAATGAGAATGATGGGGAATCAGCTAATCGAACCCGTGGCTGTAAAAAAAAAGGGATCGGGTAAACAAACACTCGATGCGTGATGGGTTTGCACTGCACCAGCCTTTATTTGGTCTCTCGGCGACATTAGTCACCGGCCATGATGGTCGATGTGATCCCCCGCTCCATCTTAATCACTGTCACTGAGGTTTGATAATTCCTCTGGGCTGGCATTTCAACCTCTTGGTTGGTGTACCAAGTTGTTCAGTAATTTGTAGAAAATACTACTGCTATGTTTTGAAATCCTTCGTTCTAAGGATCCTGTGATAGCACAGCACTAGGGATCAATCATGTTACTACGAGGTTCGACCGAAGCTCGTCTCGGCCCGGCCCGGCCCATGTCTTTAAGTACCCCTAGACAATCACCAGCAGTTCAACTTTTTTTCCTTTTTTATAATGACCAACAGTTCAATCTGGCCTTTGCGTGTTCCAATCCCCTACACCCTGGAGGGTGCCTTGTGTGTACCGGAAAACATTTCTGCACTCATGCTCTTCTCTTCTTGTGTATCGCTTACTCACACGTGAAAATAGCTTTGGATATGTCTGAACTAGCAGTGGCAGTTGGTTGAAGAGGATCATGCGTCGGATTACGTTCCACGTGTCCTTCTAGACGCGACGGGATGCACTCTGAAACGTGACGCAAAGCAACGATTAACCACCAAAGAGGGTGGGATGGCCACCGGCACCAATCGCAACCAGATGACAAATTTACCTACCGAGACCACAGCTCCACCATATGTTTTCTCTGGCAGGGGGGAGATTGGTTGGGTTGGCTGATGCCTCCTCCTGCCTTGGTTGGGTTAGAGGAGTAGTAGAGAAAGAATATAATAATGGAGTGTGCTTTTGTTGGCCTGGCCATCATGATGATCCATCATCACATATCCATGGTTAAGCCAGTAGGAGAATCCTGTGAGTTGGAACCACTGCTTACTACTCCGGTTTGTGTTCTCTGGTTGACAGGTTGAGTTTTGCTCAACCCAACTTTTCTGGTCGGACTCAACCCACCACCAGTGTTAGGAGCTAGAGAGACTGGTAGATTATACGTACGAAATAGTAGCAGATAGACTTCAACTTTCGGTAGATGAAACATCTGAAGGTAGGAGAAAAAAATATATACTATGTGTTTCTCCAGGTCCAGGGTAAATTATGGTCATGTTTTGATCAATAGTAGTAATCCAAGCGACTTTCTTTAATTGTCTTTCCAATGACAATAATGTGTCATGAAGACATAGGCCCTGTGAAAGAAGTACCTTAGTAAAAGGAGGAGGAGAATTATCATTGCTAATTATTATTACCACACGCTAGCTCCCTAGGGGCGCAAGGCAAAACCTTCAAGAATGCAATGATCCAAGGCATCCATCCAGAGGGGAGATGTCACAGTGGATCATCAAAGGGGCAGGGGAAAAGGTAGGGAAGAAATTCCCAAGAAGAAATAAAAGGGGGGAAAAGAAAATGATAGCTGGCCATGAGAGTGAGAGTGAGAGTGAGGGAGTACTGAGAGCGAGCTGAGGTTCAACAATGCAATGATCCCATCCATCCCAAAGCTAGCTAGCTCTGGGCTGTTAGATCCGAGCAAAAAGGAGTGCTGGTATTGAGCAGCGAAAAGAAGAAGGCTTTAGGGAAAGTAATCTTTGGATCGATCAAACCATACTAATTAGCAGCCCGGCCGGCCGTGGTTAAGGAAATCTACCTCTTCATCAACCGGCCGGGCTGGGGCGTGTGAAAAGAATAAAGCGGGAAATAAAAGGGCTTGCACGTACTGTTGGGGTCGCAGCTAGCTGATGCTGATGGCACCTCGGCCTCGGCCTCCACACGTGCGAGGGCCACCGTGCGGAACTCCTTTTGCTCTGCGATGTCCCGTCCTGAATTCCTCTTTAAATTCCTCGTTGCGTGGTCGATGGACGGATGGATCGTATCAGATGGGCTCGATGTTGATGATGATTACGTTGAGCTAGCGGGGAAGTTACCGCTGCGGTTTCATTCCAATCTGCCATCATCATGGCGAATGAGTAAATCCGATGCATCCGCAACGGCAGGCGTTCTCTTTATTATTTAGCTGATGCCTGCCGCTTTCCTCATCATGGAAAGCTCCCTTGGACGCTAGAACTTGGCCATCAGATCAACCACCACCTCCTCCTATACATTAGCATCTGCTCCCTTCGTTCCAAACTGTAGATCGTTTTGGTAAATCTAAATAAACAAATTTTACTATACACCTAGATAAACACTTATGTCTACATACTTAGCAAAACTACGTATGGTATTAGTACATATCCTTTTAATTTACCATCAAAAATAATTGCATATGAAATCAAGGTACGGTACGGTAGCATCGTCGCATTGATCATGCTAAAATCTGAAGAAACGAGAAACTCTTTTGTACATGATGGGTTATGAAAGTAAGTCTTGAGAGCAGGCAGAAATTGCTCTGCTCGTCGTTCTTGGATTTTTCTTTCATACGATCTTTGCGTACGGCAACAGGGCTTCCCCACCGGATCAAAATCCTTAAGCACTTTGAAGTTGTTGATGGCCTTGATTAGGCGCGCGCAGAGGATCGGGCTGGATGGAAACAAGTCTCTCACTCGATCGAATCTGCTCAGTCGATCGGAAGCACTCAAAGCTACGCAACGAAAGATCGCCATGGGGTTGCCATCTCCCATCATTGTGTCCATCGATATGATCCATCCAACACGAACAATAATAATCATGCTATTTGACCATTTTTTTCCTCTCTCGTACATTGATAACATTATTTGATAATGGTTAGAATATATTAGTAGTTAAGTTGACATCCTCAACTATATACTACAATTATCATGATCAATAAAATGTTATATTATACTGCAAATTTTTTTATTACTTACTTGTGGAACCTTTATCAATACATGTATTGATCATATTACCTACACAGTGGTCCAAACAAACAACAGCAAGCAAGCAGATAACACCCCCGACGACACCCTCCAGAAGACCATGTCTACAGCCGTTTTTCTATCAACCTACATGGCCAACACATCCGCAATTCCGCATTCTAATCCCTCTATCCCCATTTCTAAACCTCCACACAGTACATCCATCCATATATCCATAAAACAAAAAGGCATGCTGCTTACTTAAACCGCAACACACCCAACCCAACCCAACCCCAACCGATGATAGTATAAACCCAACCCAGCAAGCCGAGCGACGGACCCGACCCCGACCAACCGCAACACAGCAAAGCATATAGCCCAGGCGGAGGCGGGCGCACACGCGACGCACGCGCTTCATCAGCCTCAGCAGCCGTGTGCGTGTGCGCGCGAGACGCGCACGGCGTCAGCTGCGGCCGCATTTAGCGAGGCGGAAAGGGGGCCGACCCCGAGCGGAGCCCCCAACCCCAACTCGACCCGGGAAGGAGGGAGGAGAGAGAGAGGGATAGAGAGGGGGCGCGGCGAGGAGGCCGGCGGCGGCCGGAGATGGGGGAGGTGGCCGCGCTGCGCCAGCTCGTCGGCCAGGTGCAGGAGCTCTGGGACCTCTACGGCGCCAACGCCCACCCGCTCCCCAGGCAAAGCACCTACCTCCTCCTCGTCCCTTTGGTTACTACTCCGCTCCTCCCCCCTCTCTCCCCCCTCTGCCTCTCGTTCTCGTTCGCGTCCTTCGTCTCCCTCCCCCCGCTCCGCTCGGATCTGCTTGCGGCGGGGTTTACCCGGCGGGTGCCGCGGGAATTTGCTGGCCTCGCGAGTTGTTTCTGTTTGTTGATCTATCAGAATCGGATAGGCACCTCGGTTTTGTTCTGGGGAGATTCGGCCGCGCAGATCCTTGGCTAGTATGTTCAGCACGCATGCTTTCTCTTGCGTCTTTGTGTCGCACGCGCTTTACCTTTCCGATTCCCTGTTTCTACAAATTTGCCTACCTGTGTTGCCTACTTTGCTAGATTTGTCCGTCCTTCCCGGGTAACTTGGAGGAACATGCCGTGCGCCGTAGAAATGGACAATCCCGTGACTCCTTTAATTGTAGATTGCTGTTACTAGTTAATTATTACCCGGTTTCCGCAGTCACAAGTTTTGGAATTACTTACCCGGTGTCACGGTTTCCGTGGTCACAAGTTTTAGCATTGCCCCAGGCATAGGACAAGATTAATTACGCATACCCGTGGAATAGAGCACAAGAAAGTCCACAGCCCGATGTTATGCTAGGGTATGCGACACCGATAATAATGTTAATAAATCCTGGTCAGTTTGACTTTGGGGCGCGACGTTTGCACAGCTTTGTTGGCAAGCGACCAAAACAAAGGAAACGAGGGAATCAACTTACCTAGTGTGTAGTTTTTAAAGGCGGACCTGGTAAACATGGTCACTAGGCTTAGCTGGAAATGCGGCGAGAACATGATTAGTCGTGCTAAACTATCCTTTCCACCGCCGATGCTGATTCTGGCAATCTGGCTCTTATGTCACCGCTATTGTTCTTGTGCATGTTATGTTTGTATGTCAAGCAATTCATGCTATGCTTTGTTATGCATTGTACCTGCATTACTCCTCTTTGCTAAATTGTACGGACATGTCACATGAAAGATTACATGCCAATCTGTAGCGTATAGATCCATTTTTTTTCAATAAAGAACTCGTACTCCGTAAGAAGTTTCAGTGATGGTTGAATGTCTGCTTAGATTATTCTCTCACTGCATTTCTTATTGAACCATAAAGAATATCCTTCATTCCCTTAATATAAAATCCAGTCTGTTAAGTTTACATTTCCCCTTACTATAGGATGTATGATTCTCTGTATAGCAAATCTAGACCAGCTGAAAACATATGATTGACTTCGTGTGGTATAGCTTTGGTTTAATCAGGTTCCCTCTAATTACCATGGCAGATAATATAAATATTATATCTAGGGTTTAGAGCGGCATGATGGATATTGGTGGGAAAATGGACGAGTAGTCTGATAGTTGTGCACTATAGAAAGCCAACCAGTCAATCTGTTTGTATTTCTCGTTCAACAAGCTGGAGGAAACCGTTGCAATGCCCTTATCTTCCGTGCGTTGCTACATCTACATGAATGGATCATACATGCAGTCCTTTTTTTTGTATGTAACTACATATGCATGAATGAATTGAACATGTAGTTGGCGTTTTTGTTGATATGCAACTGTACGTAAAAAGGTATTTTGCTAACTTGGTGCTTTTGTACTGTTATGCCCATTTTTGTCTAAAAGAAGTGCTCAAATTTTAGTCTGGGAAATGGAGCCGTAGCTTCATCTTATACCCTTTCCTTTGTGGCTGGCCAAAATTTCTTGTTCAAGCGCTTTCCAGAACTTTTTTTCCCCATAACCATGGTGGACTGATTGGGCTTATGCATGTTTTACAGATGGTATTTACTTGACTTTGAACATGGTTCAATCAAAGATGATTATTGTGGAGGACGGACTGGATACAACTCGGAATTACTGAAGATCATGGAGACTAACCAATCTTCTCCTCGCAAAAGACCGCGGAGGGATCGAAACCGCAAGAAGGCGCCCTGCTCAAACACAACTGAGGTAATGCAACAGGAGATTTGGAAAGAGTTCCCTGAAGATCTTTTTGAAACTGTCATTGCAAGGCTTCCAGTTGCTGCAATTTTTCGATTCCGCACTGTCTGCCGAAAGTGGTCTTCTCTTTTGGGCTCAGACAGTTTCTCTCATCAGTACTCTGAAGCTCCACATGGACTGCCATGGTTCTATACAATCACCCATGAGAATGCAAACAATAATGTTGCAATGTATGACCCTTCACTGAAGAAATGGCACCATCCATCTATTCCTCTTGCTCCTACAAAGATAGTTATTCCAGTGGCATCTGTGGGTGGCCTTGTCTGTTTATTGGATCTGAGCCACAGGAATTTCTACGTTTGCAACCCTCTTAGGCAATCACTCAAGGAGATCCCACCCAGATCAGTCCAGGGATGGTCAAGAGTCGCGGTAGGGATGGTGTTGAACGGAAGAAGTTCTAGTCATGGCTACAAAGTAATGTGGTTAGGAAATGATGGGACTTATGAAGTGTATGACTCTACAAAGAACACGTGGTCTTGTCCAGGAGTTTTCCCTACAAGCATCAAACTGCCACTTGTTCTGAATTTCAGGTCGCAGCCTGTGGCGGTTGGCAGCACGCTGTACTTCATGTGTGCAGAACCAGATGGTGTTTTGTCATATGATGTAAGGACCGGGATTTGGAGACAGTTTGCCATCCCACTGCCACTGCATCTGACTGACCACACACTTGCCGAGTTCCAGGGAAGGGTCATGCTTGTGGGTCTGCTGTGCAAGAATGCAGCGACCTGTGTCTGCATATGGGAGTTGCAGAAGATGACTCTCCTCTGGAAGGAGGTGGACAGAATGCCAAATATCTGGTGCTTAGAGTTCTACGGTAAGCACATGAAGATGACATGCCTGGGCAACAGTGGTTTGCTCATGCTCTCCTTGAAGGCGAAGCGGATGAACCGCCTTGTTACATACAACCTTTTTAAAAGGGAGTGGCAGAAGGTTCCTGATTGCATGTTCCCATGCAGCCGCAAAAAGCAGTGGATAGCATGTGGCACAGCATTTGATCCGTGCCCCTCTGCCTTGGCCTGACAGGTCTTTTACCTTCTTCAGCCAAGCACGTTGAAATTTTAGCGATCTCATATCATTGGCCAATGTTTAGATATTTCTATGTTATTGTGACAAGGTTCTGTGTTGCATACAAATCCATGGCACTGTGGTTTGTTTTGTATCACGCTCAAGCAATCAAACTGTTTCTTTTATCACCTATCAGAATTTGGGTCGGGAAGCTACGATGTCAACTGGGCAAGCTGACCTGAATATGTTAAAGGTTATTGTTGTCGAAATTGGGAGTCATGGTTTTTGTATGTTTGGTTATCATCTCGTTAAGTTTGTACTGTTTCTGGATATGCAGTCATCTGCCCAGAACTGAGTTTATACAATAATAACCGGGATATTAATGTTTTGATTCTGGTGCATGGAGATGTCAGCCTGTACCTGTTGATTAGCTGATGCAGTTTTAGTTTTGACGCATGAGATGTTTGGTGAAACATAATACAAATTCAGCGGTACCATTTTAAAATCCATCAGCAGCTCCCATGCCAAAGCGTTGTGGGAGCTGCTGTTACTGCCAGAATTCAGAAGTGCAGGACTGGACTATCCCTGAATTAACCTTTTGTCATAAACTATTTAACAAGCGCAGCAGAAATCAAAAAATGCTGGAAAGCCCGCTCTACAATTAACCGTAGCCGTGGAATCGGCATGTAATCAAACTGTGCTGTCTATCGACTGATACAACGATATGCAGTTCTACATGATCAAGAAAAAAAATGCAACTAAACGAAGCGTATTTCAAACTAGGGATAAAAAACAAGCGCACCTTTTTACCCACTGCAACAGAGATCAATTCACGGAAACAGTTTAACAGCATAATTAGCAGTCAAAAGAATGTGGAAAAATTTGCAATTGTGTCTAGAAGGCATATTTGTCATGGATTTCTTCAGCTTTGATGCTTAAAGCATCGAGAACGAGAACTGAGCACATTGTACATTTAAGTCTGCAAACTCTTGACAGGAAGCTGCTACATCAGCACAACATGGGCTGTATAATGTACAGTTCAAAAGACACCAGCATGACCCAACTGATGACAGGTTCAAAGAAGAAAACAGTTCCTAACAAAAAACGAAAACACAGAGCGAGCGCCAGCTTCAAGGGCAAACTTATTTAGCATCACCAGACGGCTGAACCACTTGAAGAAGTTCCTGTGGAGTTGAGCCTGGATCCAGTTCATAGCACCCCTTGGGAGCATTAGGAGCTTCTTCTCCAGTAAGGACATGGAATGGCACTTGGTGTGAAAACCGCAGCATCTCCTCCTTCGGAATCCTCCAGGATTTTTTTGCATCATGAAAGGGCTTAAACACCGACGCAAACCCAGGAACTTTCACAATAGGAATTACAGAAATGCCTTCAGCTGGGTTGTAGCTATCAATGACCTCTACCAGTTCATACTTGTACATTGTATCATCAGGTGTAAATTCATCCCAGTCAGGGGACCAGTTCTGGTACAGAGCCCAGATATCACCTTTTTTAGGAAAAATTCTGATGATGCCACCAGGACCTTTGTCACACTTGACCTTATGTGAGAATATATTCACTTGGTCAGTACCTCTGGACGCACCAACCTTGAACTCACCACAGGTCTTGGAGTATCCATATGAGATCCAATTGGAAGATCCAAATTCATTGCAGTCATTTGCTTTGAGGTAGGCCAGTCTAGCTTTAAAAGGGTGAGTGGAGAGAACTTTTCTAATCAAAGCATAGTAGCGAGGCATACCATCTTCTTCATCATACATGGCCCATACTTGATCATTTTGAAAAGAACTTTCAGAATGATCACCGAAGTTGAAGAAATCAGCATCAGGAACAGACATTTCACCAGAGCCTTTATCAGGAGATTCCTGGTTCAAACAGCCATTTTTGTCAGCTACATGGTGCTCTGTTGCTGGATTAGCACCAGTTGCGTCATTCCCTAGTTCTTTCTCTTGTGCCTTGCGGTTTCTCCTTGTATAAACTATATGTACTCCACGTGACCTCCACTGCCATGACGTCAACTTTTCTTCTAAACCAACCTGTTTGCTGCACTTCTCCCTCTGCTTTTCTTCTGAATCAACTCTTTTGCTAACCAGCTTCATGAAATCATCTTCTTTGGGATCAACTGAACTGATGCTTGGTTTCATCTCAATTTTATTGACATCAATTGCTGTGTTGCATACACTTTTTGTGCTGCTTTTCTTGCTATTCTGGATCTTTTCTTTATTTTTCACATTGGCTTTCTTGCTGTTCAACTCTTGTAATTTCTCCCGAATCTGAAGCTTCCCACTTCCGATCAGGATGCCACGGACATCTAACTGCATCAGCACTCTGCCAAAACTTGTCCTTCCAGCAGTACCAGAGGATTCACAGTTAAGATCAGCAGAAGACACTTTACGTTTCTTGGCACCTGAGGTTTGAGATGTGGAGCGAGGCCCTCTTTTTGCTGCAGGGATTGGTTTGCATCCATCACCATCAGGACGAGAGCTTGCTGAATGCCCGGTTGCTTGCTTGCCACCATTGACACGTTTTCTCTTAGCAGCTTCATGTCCCGTTGTCGCTGCATTTGCTCGTCTGACAGAAGGGACTGCAGGCGCATGTTTCCTTACATCCTGCATAACCTCTCTGGAATCTGCTGCTTCATTTGTGACTATATTAGCCTCACCTGCATCCTCTTGGACTATATATTGAGTACGATTTGCACAGGTTGTAGATTTGAGCACTGCTGGATAACCATTCTGGTTGCTACATGAAATTCCTGCCTGTACTCCTGGTGTTGCCATGCCAGGAACTGTATTGCCACCAATGTCATTATTAGTAGCCATTGCCATTGGCCCATTAGGGTAAATCGGAGAGCTCGGAGATGGAACTTCAGCAGCAACAAACACCTCATTACAAACTGGACACTTCAGAAGCCGGTTGACATATTCCCTGGAGTACTGAATGCTCTTAACACATGAACTGCAGTGTGTCCAGAATGTGTCTGGCACTTGGTGGGCGAGGTGGGGTGCCACCTTTCTAGGTCTGTCGCAGAAGCCATTTACGCTTGATGTAGAGGAATTGGAAGTGTTACGAGCACTTGCTTTGTAGTTATTCTGCAGGCCACACACATGCCTCTTACGGTCATATACCATCCTCTTGGTAGTATCGGACAACACACTCCAAGCATCTGAGATGAGGTTAAATGCAGCTTCAGCACAGATAGAGCTGTTCTTGTCAGGATGAGTTTGGAAGGCCAACTTCTTGTATCGCTTCTTGATTGCCTCGTCATCAGCCAAGGGTGATACTTCTAAGATCCCATACCAGTCATTCTCCCCTCCAATCTTTTGCTGTGCCCTTATGTGGACATCCAAAGCTGCAATCATCTGATCAATTCCCTCAAGAGGCTTAAAAAGAGCCCTTGCTTTCAGGGCAAACCTCCTGGCACCTGTAAAATCATTCTCCCTGAACTTCCTTTCAGCAATACTCTTTGATCGTGCAGCGTCATCTCTGTTGCACTCCATATCTGCAGATAATTTTATGAGCGTCGTTTCATAAGGCTAGAATACATCGAAAAAAATATGACATGACATGGAAATCAGGTCTCAATCAGAACGAAGAAACAAGTGGGTTCAACACGCAATGAAGGGGGTGACAAATGTTCAGTACACTGCACATACATGATTCTCAATAGTGTGAAATCCAACATTCACAGGAGCTCCACATTTAAGGAATATAACCAGGCTTTCACACTTTTCACTGAGATAAGATTCATGTTGCCATTAAAATCGATTCCGTTTCCATTATAATCAGCAGAAACTGGATTCAGACATCAACACACACGTTTGGGTGCCATCTCGAATTTTAGGAAGAAATTGTTTCCCCAAATTCACGATTGAAAAGAACAATGCAGCAATCGGATTAGAAAACACTCAACTTCCAAACAAGATCGAAGTCCAAACAGACTACATATATCAAGATAAGCAATGCAATTTGGATCGCAACGAACCGAATCGGTGAGGAGCTGAATCGCCTGCGCGGGTGAGGACTCCTAACATCCGACGGGGACCGGCCTGGGCGCCCGCACTGCGCGACGGCGCAACAACAGTGGTCGCTAATGCGAGCGTGACTGAGAGGGCGGCGGCAGGGGACGACCATGAGGTCGCCGGAGCGAAGGGGCGGAGGGGTTGCGCTCACCTGATCACCTCGTCGGCGATGAGGAGGGCCTCATCGTCCGAGAGAGGAGCACTAGGGCGCCCGCGTCGCGGGGCGAGAGCGCCGAGGGCGAGATCGATTTTTCAGACGAATTGTGGGGAGGTATTGGGCTAACTGAGATCGGGTCGTTCCAAATTTAAAGGCTAGACCATAGCGGGGGCAAACTAGGTTTTGCAAATAAGAACCACTTAACACCCACGGCATAGGGAGAAAATATCTTGGGTGGAGTTTTCAAAATTCTAGAAAATACTATTACTCACAACTTTCTAAAACTACAAAATTCGTTACTTCCAAACAACTCCTAGTCTTCCACAACCAAAATCTAATAAAACGGAAATGGCATTTCATTAATTTAGTTGGTTTTATTTTTCCGGATATACCCTATTGCGATATTAAGTATGGATTTTAATTGTGTGTTGCGTTATGCGAAGTTATTCACTAGGCAGAATATTTTCTTGTGTTTTCCATGTGGCAGTTCAATGACACTTTGGCACTTTGTCAAATAGGCAGCATTCTTGGTACAAATGATGAGCACACTTTGATTAAAACCATTTATGTTGTTACTACGGTTCTACTTCGACCTTCGATTATGTCGTACTTCCACTTCGGCAATTAATCACTTACAATTTTCATAATATTATCTGTGTATTCGGTGAGAGTGTGAGATGTCTTGGATCATGAAATGTGTGGTGGTATTCAGCCCAACCATGTCTGACAATATTATGCCACATGGATTATGTGTCAATAACACTTTCACTTGTTAATAGGTTTGTTTAATGTTGATATTTTTAGAATAAAATGGCTCTCATAGTTTGCTTTAATTCTTTCCACAATGTTAACATTTGACAATCGGCAATTTAGCGATACCATCTTGATTGGTTTGATGCTTTTGTTGCATTCTGCGATGAGCATCCGTGCAATAAAGCAAGTGCATGCGTATATAACCTTACAATAGTTAAGGTGTTTGGACATGCTATGAATGACGATGGGACTATTTGTGTGCACTGAACCTAAGTTTACCATAAAGTAGGTACTAACGAGAGTAAGTTGCTAGATTCAGCCCGCCATACATATTATAGATATGTCTTGAGCTAATAGCACAAATCATGCCTCATCAAAGATCCACATTGTACATGGGTTATTGTCATTTAACTTGGTTTGCCCTTCGGGGCTGAAGCTGATGTTTACTAGGCTTAATTAATTTAAAAATAAGCTTTGATGCAACCGTTGAATTTATAAGTCTCCTTTATCAACCCACTCACTACATCCACATCCAGTGATAACTTCCTAATTAAAGCCGTACAAGCGGCCAAGTCATCCAATGGTAATGATACCATACCACGCGGTTGACGTTACCACTGATGTGGCGAGGAACTAATTAGTGTTCGACCTTGGTTCGTTGATTTCTTAATGCTGTCGATGATAGCGAGGTAATGGATGGCATGCATGAGCTCCTTCGTACTCTTAGCGAGTATGTTTTCCTCAGATTTGTATATGCATGTTGCACTTTTTCGAGAGCAAGATATCATCACTGTACAAACGAATCAAGATTTATTGTTATGATGATATATATGAATTCACCTAGCACACCACAATGTAGGAACTTTCTATGGTGGTGCTGACGTTTCACCGGTCCTCCTTGACTGCAATGTCAGTGATGTTAAGCCGGTGACGACCTTCAGATTTTACGCTAGTGCCAAAATAGTACCTCATTGCAAACCGCTTCAGAGAGGTATAATGTAGATTGCAGATGACACTCTTTAAATAGCACGAGAGACAGACATAAGCAAGATAAAGAGTAATGGCATGACATGACTGCCATGCCATATATTTAATACATGTTGCTAGCCAGAATTTTGACCAATATCTGAATTCCCTTGTGTAACTGGAGCTGTGTCTAGTCGCTTCCTCCGTGAGATGATGGTTGTTAGAAAAATAGTTCCAACTCCAAAGCTAGTGCGCGTGCCAGCAACAGCTACAACCTCTTCAGCCAACTAGAGCAACTCTTTTAGGGCGCGTGTGGTTTGCTGCATTAGGCCCGGTCTGGCTCGTGGATGCAGTTTCATGGCGTTTGGTTGCCTGTATGCGGTGCTGGGCCAGGCCCGTCGCGTGCAAAAGGTCCGTCGAGCCGGGAAATGAAAATGAAATCCGTTTCTCCGCGGCCTGGCTCGCGCGGGTCAAGAGCTAGCGCGCGGGGGCCATAAAAATTGGCTCGTCTAGTGCAGGCTCGCGTGCGCGAGAAAGTTTAGGGTTGCCGTCCTATTTCGCGCCATCCGCTCGCGTTATATCCTCACCCCCACCGCGAACCTCCCCTTATTCTCACCCTCGCCTGTTCCTCTTTCTCTCCGTTCTGGGCTCCTCCCGTCCGGCCTTCCACTCTTGGTGCTAGCAGGTGATTCCCTCCCCTCTTCCTTCTCATCTTATGCAAGATTATGGTGCTGAATCAATCCATCCCGTGACTTCCCTCCTCTTCCTCTTCTTTTTGTGCGCAGATTTAGCTCAATTCGTGGGGTGTTCGTGGTACACAGAGAAGGTAACCTGAAATTTCGAGCAGATCTGGTCCGTTTCATTGTTCGTGTGGTGATTTTTGGAGGTTCTAAGTGATTTCCTTGTGTTTGTAGGGGCAGATCTACACTGCTGCTTTGGTTGGAGGTAAAAGTGTGAGTCCAATCTTCACTAGGATTTCTATTTATGCATATTCTTTGAATCTAACAGGGTACTAACTTAGGGTCTTAATGTGTAGATCTGCCACTCTCCTCACTTGTCTATTAACGTTCTAAACCCCTCTGTCCTTGTTGCTCAAGGTCTTGCGGTAACAGAAATATTTCTCCCCCTTCCCTCCTTCTCTCATGTGCAGGAAGTGCAGCCTAGTCCTGAGCAGCGTGCTAGGGGTGCAATGCGCTGGACCAGTGCCATGTCTTCCTTTGTCCTTCGCCGTATGTGCCAGCTGATCTCCACAGGGGTTAGAACTGACAAAGGCTTTAAGGAGGTGCACCTGAACCAAGTTGCCAAGGCTCTTCATGAGTTCACTGGCAATAAAGTCACTAAAACTCAGGTGTACAACCACTTACGCAAGTGGAGACAGAGGTGGACGAGGGTATCCAAGCTAAGGGAGTTGAGTGGTGCCGACTTTGATGAGGACCTGTGCACGATCGGCCTTGAGGATGAGCACTACAAGGGGCACATCAAGGTGTGTGAGTTGTTTAGATGATTCTTTCCTTATTATATGTTGTCATCATGCTTTGCTGACTCTTGTGGATCTATTACTAACTTGTGCCAATGAGGATTAGGCACACCATAAGGATGTTGAGCTCTTAAACAAGCCCATAGAGAACTACAAGCAGATGATGACCATATTTGGGACACAACTGGCCACCGGCAAATATGCAATGGGTTCCAATGAGGCTTTAGGCTCCCCCTCTAACTGTATTGTTAGCTCAGTGAAGGTTGAACCATATGATAAGGAGAAGACTGTCAAGGGTATAGATGATGTTGCTAAGATGTGGGATGAGGCATCTAAGGATAGGAAAGATGCCACTAGTAGTTCTGGCCCTATCAACAAGAGGAGGAGGTGTGTCCTCAGCGAGGAGGACACTGTGGTCTTGTCCAACATGACTAATGCAGTGAAGGATATTGCAACTGCTATTCGTGAGACTAAAGTTGAGGTGATTCATCCTGAGCTCTATGGTGCAGTGATGTATTTCACTGAGGAGGCTCTGATCTGTGCATTCTCTCATTTGGTGGACAACAAGGCTTAGGGAGATGCCTTTGTGAAGATGACTGATCCACACCGTATCCTCTGATTCAGGACTTGGCTAGCCAAGCACTACTACATCTAGACATCCTCACATGCTTACTGATTGATTCTTCTTTTGTCGAGTGAAGCTACTTACTCCTTTTGTGCAGTGGTGCCTTTTGTGCAGGACAAAGTTAATTGGAGCTAGCAACATTGAGCTCCATTTGTTTTGGTTTGAAAGGTCAGTTAACTCATGACTAGGTGGTTCTAGTAGTGGCCCTAGTACCAAGTGCCATTGGAATATGCATTAGCTCTATGATGACGTATTTGATGAGTCAGTTACATTGCCTATGATATGATGGACACTTGACCATGGTTGCAGCTATAACCATGGTTTTATTTCATGACCATTTGTCTTGTGCCTTTGCTATTTTTATCTTCTTACATGTTGTTGAGCATAATTCTATTGCCTATGAATACATTTTCATACCTTTTATTTTCTTACCTGCTGAGCACAACTCCATTGCCAATGATGCGTTTACATTCATACCTCTTAGTTTGTTTTCATACCTACTATTGTGGTACCTGCTAAGCACAACTCCATTGCCATTGATGACTTTACATTCATAGCTGCTAATTTTTTCACATTCACTTTCGTACCTGCTATCACTTATTTGTTTTCACTATATCATTTTAAATATTTAGGAAATTAAATATGACTTGGTTTATTGTTTACTGTGGCCGCAAAACTGGAGTTTTTGCCATATGGGAAGAATGCCATGCATAGATCAATGGTTTCAAAAGAGCTTGTTACCAAGTTTAAAGACAAAGGATGAAGCTTCTGCTGCTTACCACAAGCACCATGGTCATGAAGTGATAAAAAAGAAGAGCCAAAAGACTACAATGCAATGCACACGAAAAGACAATTTCCTTCTCATCCAAAGATGTTATCATCTTAGCTCAGTTATTATCATCTTAGTTCAGATTATTACCATACTAGTTCTTGTTTTTATCTATGTTGTATGAGGTTCTGGAACATAGAAAAACTGAGTTGGTAACCTCACCAAGCTCAGCCTTGGGGTATTCAAACTCTTTTGGATGCAGCTAACTAAATAAGCGTGTTTGTTTCTCTCCTGTGCATGTAGTAGATCATCCAGCCAACCAAACAAACAAATATTCTTTGCATCTAGTCTCATGTCATGCAGTCAACCAAACAAAGAGGCATTGCATATCCCTAGCCTGGTGCTGAACAGCCTGGCTGGTAGATGCGAGTCAGGCTCACCTCACCATCGAACCAAACGCGCCCTTAGACTTCTTAGCCTGCAGCCGAGAGAGTGTGTTGTACAATTGTAGCACCAAGCAGCTCGTTGCCGGAGACGGTTAGGTTTTGGTAACCTATCCAAAAGAGAGGGTGTGTTGTACAATTGTAGCAGCAAGCAGCTTGTTGCCGAAGATGGTTAAGTTTTGGTAACCTATCCAAAAGGGATGCAAGTTCTATTTTTTTTAGTCATTGGGTCGATAGTTAATTTAGAAATTCGCCCCAAAACCCTCTTGGTTGCACACCTACTGCCTTCTCCTCTCGAAGCATTACGGCGAGGGTACGAGTGTTCTGCTTAGGCCCAAGTCCAGAACTGGGCTTCGACGCGTATTCTAGGCCCAATATCCTTCCCTAGATGGGAATGAGAGCCCATATACCGTCTGAACGATTCGACGCTGCCTCTTCAATTCAAATGAGAACATGAGAGAGAGAGAGAGAGAGAGAGAGAGAGAGAGAGAGAGACTTGGGTGGACTCAACTCAAGGCCGATTTGACGGCGGCGCCAATATCTATAGACGGTACCCAAATTCCAACCGGACGAACATGCGGGGTGGGGATTACAGGAACAAACAGCCTAGAATTCTAGTAAAAATACTATCAAACGCGCGTATGATGATTCATGAATCAGCCAGGAATTCTACTAAAAGAAAGTGCAATCAAACGCAACCCCTATATACTTTTTCTCGAAATCAGAACAAGGAATGCTAGAATTCTGAAGAATTCGCTTCAAGTGGGCTCAACTAAAACCAAATCAAATTCCACCCTGCTTGTTGTTGTATGAACTCCTCCAGAAAAATAGAAGCGACTGAGTTCGGTTTTCAGGCACATGGTCACATGGACAGTGCGTCGTCCTAGCTTAGGTTTCTTGCACGACCACCTGCTTGTTGCTAGGGTAGCCCGCGGTATTGCCAGAGACAGGCAGCGTCGGCAACCTGCGGCCTTTCCGCTGGCGTAAGCGTCGGCAAGGTGCGCGCGCAGGGCAACGAGGAAGCCCCACGACGAGGAGGAGGACGGCACGGCCACGCGCGAGAACGAAATTGAAGAAGGCGTTGCAGGTTGCTGCAGCGTGTACGTGCGCGATCTGTCGCCGCAGTAGTCGTACATGCCGCGCATGTGGTTCCGCATGAAGACTGGCCGGCCGGCGTGGCGAGGAGCGAGATTTCATTTCGAGAGCCTGCCTACGCGTGCGTACGGCACAAGCAGCTAGCTGGTGTCGTCGGCCGGGGCAACAACCGGCTCAGATCAGCCTGCTGAACCCCTGCACGTCGCACCGTGTCCAGTGTCCCCCTGTTTATGAATTGCGATCGATCGATCCATCCGTAGTACGTGTTCGTTTTATGCCCCCCAATGCAACGCCCGTGTGGGGGAATATGAGAGAAATAATGAAGCGCGCGCGTGCATACACCGGTCCGGTACGTATGTACGTATCCGGTGTGTGACAATGCATGCATGCAAGCTAATAGTAGGTCAACAACCCTTACTTGAAGGACGGACGACAGATCACAGGCACAGATGGAAGCGTGCATAAATTACTCCTCACCCTGCGCGCAGGCCAGGCGACCATGGATGCCGCTTAGTGCCTGTGCCAGGCCTGAAAAGCGGACCGACGGCACTCCAGGCAATGCTCATCGCTCTGTCAGAGATCGAAGAGTGGCAGGAGCAGCTCTAGCTCCCTCGATCGGTGCAGCGGAACGGCCAGAGATCCACGCCTAGCTAGCAATCGAGTATGGCCTTGACTTTCAGAATCTTCTTCAATTCAGTCACCACGGGCTGCTGACATTGACGAGGAAGATGTACAGTGGTTACTACTGCTCTGACTCGAGCTAACTACTACTGTATATCTTTTCCGGCCTCTCTCTCTCTCTCTCTCTCTCTGATCTCTTTGTCTCTCTCTGTGCAAAGATCCAATGAATCGCCTGCGCCGTATGTGATACTAGTACTAGCTTACAGTTACTTGGCAGATCGATCGTCCTCTCTCGATCAGTTCGAAACGGGATGTGTATGGAGGAGCATGGCATGCAGCATGCATGGGAGAGTACCCTGTCTTTGTGCCTCCGGCCTGCCAGTAGTCAGTGTACTCCTTCCTGTAGCCCAGCTGGCCTGTTCCCTATCGAACTAACCATAAAACGCACCAACGGAATTAATCAAGTCGAGAAATTCCAAATTCCACAGAAATTTGTCGGTTGCACAAGCGATTTGAACTGAATGATGGAGCAGCCATGTCCGTTCTGAAATTAACCTGAATCCAAGCTGCAGCGAGCTAAGCTAATCATCATTCATGTGTGCTCCACTGCTCCCATCTGCGAGGCAATTAGCAAATACCCTGCAGCTACCAGGAGGCCATGCATTATTGGTCAAAGCTCGAGAAGGCAGCGCGCTTAGTTTACACACGCAATGCCTCCCTAATGCGCGCGGCTTGGATGGTGCTCGGTCGGCTGGTTGGTATACGAACAAAACTGACAGGGATACACAAACACACACACACACACATGATCCATGCATGCATGATGACGAGATGATATGAGGAATCTCCGGCCCTGGATTGCCGGAGGGATGCCATGCATGCATTGACCGGATTGTATAATGGTTGGTATTCATACACGCGCGCGCGCTGGATCAGATCACATCTCTCGAGCAACCAAACCCAAACGTGTGTGTCGTCTGATCTCCCGTGTTCTTTATGCATAAATATAATGGTCGACAGGAGTTGCTTAATCTTATCCGCACAGATCGACTAGAGTAGTCACCAGCAGGAGCAAAGATAGATGCCACCGTACGTACGCATCATGTGCCAAACAGCAGCTCCCGGCTGAATCACTGTCAGCAAGTGTTTACTATCGATTTTTTTAAGATGATCTGTGCATCTAGCTAGCTGTACGCGTGTGTGTCAGTGTGTGGACGACATTAGCTGGACGAGAATGCATGGTGGTGATGAGAAGGTCTTCTTCTATGCATCAGTTGCAACAAGGTGCTGTGCTGCATTATATATTGGGCATCCTGTTTGGGTGGTATAGGACACACTATATATCTAGTAGTATAGCTACTGTTGGGCTGCACAAATAATGTAAGCTATTTGTTTACTCCTTTTGCCCACAAGCTGCTGTCCTAGTGCAATCCTGCAAACTGCAATGCATTTGTTCGGGGATGGTACATGCTACTGACAAAGTCTACGAGCTTGAGGAGGACTGATCTTTTTTTTTTCCTGAAAGAGATCGAGGAGGACTCAGCAGACTCACAAGCAAAAGTCCAGAGCAAAAGGAAGCTACGGCGTGCAGCTACGGCATGTTGCATCTGCCCGGGAAGAGAGCAAACTGAACTGGAAAAGCATGCATTCAGCAGGCAAACCAAAGGAAAGGAACTGAGACAAGACAGTAGACGAGTAGGTTCCGTTTGGGGCTAAACTTTAGCCCCGTCACATTAAAAAAAATCTTACCATTTAGAAATATTAAATAATATATGTTTATAAAATTTTTTGCACAGATGAGCGCTAATTCACGAGATGAATTTAATGAGCCTAACTAATCTATAATTTGCAACAGTGATGCTACAGTAACTATCCGCTAATTATGGATTAATATACCTTATTAGATTCGTCTCGCAAATTAGCCTAGGAGTTTTGCAATTAATTTTATAATTAGATTTTATTTAATAAAAAAAGATTTTTTTTGATGTGATAGGGTTAAAGTTTAGCTCTTCAGATCCAAACACCCCCTGAGCTCGCTTGGTCCTTGCGCTCAGTGCCTTGGATCGACTCCATCATCGATCTGCCTGCTTTTCGGTTGCCAAGCAGTGAGTGGTAGATGGATGGATAGGAAGGCCGGGTCTGAGGGGGATGCGGCTGCTGCCTGCAGAGAGATCGATGCAGAAACACATATAATGCAATGCAATGAAGCTAGCTAATAGCAAGCTGAATGCTTTCCTGACCTAAAACTAAATGGTCCATCCAATGACCAAACTCCCGGCCTCCCTCCCATCTTTAGGTGGCTTGTCCCTGTTGGCTTCACCACACATGCATGATATAAAAAGAAAAGGCCAAGGACGGGAGTGGAGGGACCCTCTCTCACCTCCCGACCTATAAACCCTCGGCCTTTTCTCCCCTCTCCCATCTCTATCGCCGTCTGCATCTGCGTCCCCATCTCTTTCTCCGCATTATTACCTCCACCGCGTTGAGTTGCATGATCCTGTTGCATCTATCACGCATGAGAATTCAGACCGGAAGGAGCAACTAGCAAGGGGGATGGAGGAAGAAGAATGCAGCATGCAGGGTTGCAACCTGCACTGCATGTCCTGGGACGACTCCATCGATGAACATTGCTGGTGCATGCACATGTGCTTTGCATGGGTTTATTTGCGTGGCCGGGGCCCCAGGATGACGAGGACAAGCTAGCTACATGCTCGCTCGTGTACTTCAACTATTTGTGTCACGGCATGCAATAATCCAGAATGATAAACATGCACAAAAAAAGCAACATGATGCTTGGGTAATTAATAAAAGCGTCATTGCATCGGTCACCTTTTCCAAGCCCTACCTAATGCTGCTGTCACTGTAATTTGTGCTGAAACCTTTCTTATCCTCCTCTAGACTGCATGGGGTCATCATCCATCATCTAGTTGAGTTGTGTGTGGAGCTCTCTAATCTTATCCGGCAATGTATATTTGTTTTTCAATCTGCTGCTTTTTGACAATGTCCACTGGGTAATAATGTAATACAAACGAGCCTCTAAAATATCAGGGATAGATAGAAATGGTTTGTTTTTCCTTTACAAAGGACACAAGATTAGAACTAGCAAGCTCTCCTCATAATTTGATGCCTTCTCCGGTTACTTTCACACTATTAATCTTTTGGACATCACATCACGCCATGAAAGCAAGCCTAACTTGGGGAAGAAAACTAAGAAGAAGAAAAAAAACCATGCTAATGCTTTGTAGACCATAGCAGCAGCTACTTTATGACAAGTTAGGTACTGGAAGGAACATTCTTAATTCTATTGTAGTGGGCGAGTAATGCAAGTAATCCATGACCACGTGTCATAATTCCTGTCGAATGCGTGCTTTTAAGTAATGCTTTACATCTCTATCACCACTTGGGCATTAAGACACGTACTTAATCCAACCGCTCTCATGACGTGTGCTCTAATGCTTGCTGTCGAACGGATTCCATTAACCCAGTGGGCACTTTATTTTCTTAAAATTCAAACACCATCAAGACAAAAGCAAATGCTAGAAATTTAGTATGCAGCTATATATAGGTCTTGAACAATTATCGTGAGTGTATATATTTTACTAATTGGTAGTAGTAGTAGAGTAATGTTTAGGACCCTAGGAGGTTGCATATGTGTAGGTCTCCATTGCAAGCCAAGGTTAGGTTTGATAAATCTTGTAGGAAGTAGTCGCCCCATTCGTTTTTAAATTTATGCAAAGACGCGGGACGGAAGGCAATGGTCTTGGATCCACTAGATGTCTTGATTGTGGCCGGATCAAAGTAGCCTTGTATCCTCATGGATGCTTGTAAAAGCAACCAGTACGGGGCTTTAGGGATTAACAACATGATTAGCACTAATTAATAGGGCTTTCTTGGAATTGAGGTCCCTAACTTTAGCATCAACATCTTGAAAAGACAAAGGGGTTGGATCAATAAATAAACAAGTGATGAGGAGGGCAAAAGACCCATATGCGTGTTTATTAGCTAGCTAGGCCTAATCAGCAAGTAAGCATCATGAATGGCCCAAGTTTTTCCAAGCCAAAGAATATTGTTTCCGTGCTTTGCTGTTGCTTCCTTGTGAAATCTGGTTCCAAACACACCAAACCGCTTGGCCCTACAGGAGAACAAAAGCCCCAAACACCACTGCTTGGATGGAGCAAAAGGAATGAAAAAGGAAAGGGAGATGAATGGAATGGTGTAGCTAGCTAGCCCCATAATACCATAAATCAACGCCTAAAGTACATTAGGAATAAAGTTGAGGCCTTACAGCAAGTTACATATGTACACTCAAAATAAGAGTACAAGTTTTATTGTAAGAAAAGAATGATCATGGTTCAGAAAGAAATACATGATAATTTTACGGTATCTCGGAACTAGCTAGCAAGGTGGAGCGCACTATCGTTATATATCTATTAATTCTTGCGCTCTTGGCAAGGGAAAACAAGAAGAAAAAAGAAATTCAGGAACATTAATTAGTTTTAGCAAAACCAAGCAGACTTTAGGATTGATAGAGGAAGCAGGCATGACACAAAAGCATGCATGCTTTGGTAATGGAAGAATCATTGTCCCTTGACATGGATTCTTTTAGAAGTATCAACCTTCCACAACCATAAATGCCATGGTAAAGCTTTTGTGCTAATGCGTGAATAGCAAATAACAGACATCTATCTGCTATCGGCATCGGTGGTAAAGGCGCGTGCGTGTTTGGGCATAAAGGGAAACTGATATGGATCTCGGAATTCCCCCTACTAGTTCACTGCAAAACGCACGCACGCAGGTAGTAGAGTAGAGAGAAGCAGGATGCATGCAGTTCAGTTCAGTTTAGTGGATAGATCGTTCCTGTGGCATACTACTATGGAGCTTTCAGCATCATGTCACTGATGGCCTCCTCTCGCAATTAAATGCCTTGCAAGGGACTCAATCATCGGGAAAAGAAAGCAGCTAAGGTGTAGCCAAGGAGGACGCCACCAACCATGGCGGCAGTGCCGAGCGCATAAAGCTAGCAGGGCCTGGGCTAGGGCTAGATCTAGGGTTCTTCCTCCTCCTCCGGCCTCCTCGGGTTCCATTGGATTTGAATCTCCGGCGCCGCCGTCCTTGTTACGTACCCCTTGCCGGAGAGTAAATAGTATATATCCTATCCATCGATATATCCCATCGTGCTCACGATGCGAGTTCACATTCGCAGGGGCGCGACAGGGACGCGAGAGAAGCCACTTGGAGGCCGGACAACGAACCAGATAAGCACGCCGGCCCGGGCCCGGCCTCCGTCGACGACCGTCTGTCCCTGTCCGCGTCAAACTAGATAGAGGGCCACACGGCGGGGCACAGGGGCTCGGCGGCGCAGCCGGGATCGGCGGATCCGTCCGGCCGGGGTGGTGGCGCCACGCGTCACGAGGCGAGTGGGCGGGGAGGTGGTGCGGGGAGCCCGCGTGGAGGCATCTCTGCGGCCGTCCGGGGGAGTCGCTGTCTGTCCTGGATCGGCTGCGATGAGCCGAGAGCTGAGGAGGGATGAGGAAGATGGATGGATGGATGGATGGGTTGGTGATGAGCTAATCATGAAGCAGGACCATCAGCTCCCCAACATGTATATGAAACCTAAAAAGAGAGGCTTTCTGGAAAGGTGGCAGAATTATGCATGCCGTGAGCAGGGGTTGACAGGGATGATCTCATCTCATCCATCGGCCTCCACAAACCATGTGGTCAATTCTAGTTGTCCAAATTAGATTTGGTAGCCTATGTCGCGCCTTTGGGTTGAGTTTTAATATAGGTTCTATGTTTGCAAGGAAAAAGGAGAAATGATCATAAAAAGTTGGTTATTTTACTCCAAATAAAATGAAAGACATCTTTCTATCGTTATAGATCCCGTGACGTCAAAATCTAAACGTAACTATTTACACAAGATTTGAGAAAGAAAATTGATAACAGTAACTACTAAGGCATCAAATGCTCCAAGGCTAGTACTTTGAAGAGATGCACGTATTTTAAAGGTCGTACTCCAATGGTTCGAAATATAGATCGTTTGGCATTTCTTCTGGTCACGCTTTTTAATTAGATCGTTAATATATTTTTTTAGTTGATAATATAAAATAGATATTACTAAAATTTTAGGTTATTTTCTATATAATACGGGCAGATATCGGTGATTTACAAGCAATTTAGGTCCAATTAATGTTGTTGTGAACAATGATTGAGCCTACAAAATTAGTCGCAAAATGTTTTTCTTTTTTGTTGGTTTTTTTTCTAGACTAGATCGATGCTCTTATGACGATTAACTCCTTCAACTAACAGTTGTAGTAAGATGTCAGAATAATTTAAGTTGGTGCTCTTTTTCAAAAAATAAATAAATAATAAGCTGGTACTATAGTTCACTTGAATAATGAACATGCCTTATCCAGCACTAAACCCCTTCACCTCATCCGTCTATCTTTTTACTATTCCCGTCAGCTTTTTTGTGCATGGTACTACATACGTGTGCAGGCCGCGTACCATGCTTGCGTGCTTTCGCTTTTGCCTCGCACCCCGGCAACCTTATCCACGCACCAAAGCAACGCACAGGAATCCAGCGCTGCATCCACCTGTTGCCGATCCAGTGGACACACCACACGCCGGCCGGAGGAAGCCGCGGTCACACCCCGGCGTAAGCACAAAAGAGCGAGGAAGCCGTCACACCCCGGCCGCCGACCGCCGGCATCGCGTCGCGCCGGCACGGCGGAGGATATATAGAACGAAAGGCTTCGTTCCCGGCCGGCGGCCAGCCAAGCCACAAGGCACGGCACGCACATTCATGATGAGGAAAGCACAGCACACAGACGATGTCGTGGTGCGCGAGCGCTGAAAACGACCAGTCCGGGCAGCCACGCACACACGGGCAGAGGGGAGGGGAGGGGAGGCGTGTCATCTTTGGAGGCGGACGTACACATCACACATGCGGCCATGCCGCTCTCCTCCGCCTCCGGGACCCTTTTGGTCTGGTCGCTTTCCCAAGTTACCTTGTTGCCCCCGCGGGGAGAGGGCGATTTACGACTCTGCCCTCAGCCAAGCAGCGTCTACTAGACTCTCGAGGAAGAGGACGGACTGGGACGTTGAACCAAAAACTCGCTGTTGCGCACGTGACGGTGCTGCTGAACAGCTCCCTCTCTCTCTCGCCTTCGATTCGATCGTCCCCTTCTGAGGAAACACCAAACCCTCCTCTCCTGTTCGTTCGTTCTAGCCTGTGATGATGTGATCACAAGACCCTTTATTTCTTCCGTGAAAACTACTGTAGCATTTCGTTTCGCCTATATTTTTCTTTCTTGTATGGTGTAGTGTATGATCTTAGATAGAATAAGCAACATGATTAATTACGGGGAGCTAGTACATACGGCATTTTCTGCCTAATGTAAGTATATATGTAACCGACTCTGATCGGGAAGTGCTGAAATTAGGCCATGCATGACGTGCATCTGCCATTGACTTTCTGTGCTCCTCCAACACATTAAATCAAATCATCAGGCAGACTTTCATCATGGTGCGAGAGAGAAAACACTAGGTTCGGAGAGTTCATAACATGTCGAAACAAGATGAGCTAGGTGACAACGACTTCAACCTAATGAATTCTAATTCTGAAATAATTAATGTTTGTCTACGGCACGCCATGCGCACGGATCACTGTACTTCCTCCATCCTGAAATGTAATACATTTTGCTTTGTCCTAAGTTAAAGTAATCTAAATTTGACCAAATTTATAGAGAAAAATATTAACATCTAACACATCAAATAAGTAAATTATGAAAATATATTTCATAATATATCTACTTATTTTTATTTAACTTTCAAAATATTATTACTCTTTTCTATAAAGTTGGTCAAACTACTTTGACTTAGGACAAACTAAAATGTCTTACATTACATTTCAGGACGGAGGGAGTACTGGTTTCAAAGTCAACGAGAAATGAGTACTCCGATCCGTATGATACATTTTTTTTCTTTCAAAGCATTTAATATAATTACATATAGTAAGAAAGAGTATTACAATAATTCTATCTTAAATTTTCTCAGCAGACAATAATAATTAAACTTCTGTGGAACTAAGGTTTTCTCTTGAGATCGATCCTAGTCTAGAGAATCATTGTGCAACGGAGGAAGTGCTTAAATTATCGTCGTTTGATGAATCACATCTCAAATTAAGAAGCCAATAAATTAAAAAGCAAGCCGGCCTCGTATTCGTCCATGCGCGCCATAAATTATGCTCCTAAAGCACTGCTGGTACGACCGGGCCGGGGGAATTTGACGCGCTCCAACAATTAATCAATCCTCTCGAATTTAAAATCGGCACGCAACTGGGACGGCCGTCTTTAATGTTCGCTTCTTTGTTCCCATTGTTAGGTTTCCATCCTTGAATGTTCTTCCGTGATTTATTTATTATTTGTTTTATTTTCGCTCGCTTATTCTGCCATGTGCGTGTTTGCGGGCAATGTTGATTAGGCGTCACGTCCGCTTCGTGCTTTACCATTTACTACTCTACTACTATATTTTTACTATTTTGTAACTATGAATTTACCTATGCTCCATGCTCGTGTATTTTTGACACTGCACGTTAATGTGAACTAGAGCATGCAAATGATGCACCAAGTGCATTTATCGGCTTAGTCTTCGAATATGCTCATAAGTGTCAGAGGGAAATGTGAACGATCTCCTAATGACCATCACGCCGACGATCATGGAGGCCCGGGCCCACTTGCGGCGACAGCAACTGCCGTCAGCCCAACATGGGAGGGAAGCGCTCCGCTTCGCCCGACCAAGTCCTTCGGGGTCGGATGATCCCGACCCCCCGGCGGCCGGGCTCCGCCTCGCCCGACCCCTCGCCACAAGGGTCCGCCTCGCCCGACCCGGAGCGTAGAGGGTCGGACTCACCCGGGCCCGCCGGGCGAGTGTCAGCCTCGGGCGCAGGCCGGAAGATGCGAGGGCGGGTCTCGTGGGCCCCCCCGCCGGTCTTGCCATAAATGCGCCGTAGCTCTGGCGCGCAGAAAGGTGCCCGCGCCCTCGACGTGACCGGTCACAACTACCCACACGAGACCGCACGGCGCACGCCACCGTGGCACGATTTTCCCTGATTCGCCACCAGGCACTCATGACCTGCATCGCCTGGCACAGGAGCACGCCTGACCATCCTCGCGCACGCCTGACCGTCCTCGCGCACGCCTGACCGTCTTCGCACCCACCTACCCATCCTCGCGCCCCGCAAATCCGGCGACAAGGATGGAACGCCCGCGCCGCGTAGGCCGTCAGTAGCAGGATAACCGGGGCAGCCGTCAGCCGCGACGGGACGGAGGCCACGACCAACGCCATCATCACGCACGCACGCCGGCACCGGCCCCCGAGGAGATCAGCGACAAGATCGGAGGAAGCCGTCTGACGAAGCCGAAAGCTGAAGCCGGCCGTGGCGTCCAGGGGGCTCGAATCTTCCCCTTGGACTCTGCGCTTTCTCTCTCTCTCTCTCCCTCTCTCTCTCTCCCTTCGCCCGTCTCACCTGTAACCCGGTCGCCCCTCTTGTACTATAAAGGAAAGGCCGAGGGCCGAGACGGAGGGAGGAGAAAATTAGACTCTCACACGCTCGCACTCACACTCGCACGCTCGTGTTTCTTCTTCCCTGGCGAGAAGAACACACTCCCACCATTAGAGCTTCAGTGCACACCCAAGAGACTTGGGACCGGTTCCCTCTCTCGCCCTTCTGTAACCCCTACTACAGAACCCGCGTGGGCAACACGAGCAGCTCCCCATACTGGACGTAGGGCTTCTTCTTGCCCGAACCAGTCTAAATCCCGTGTCACCCGCGCAACCATCTAGAGCCATACGCGCGTAAAAGAAATTTACTAGTCTAAGTCTTGATCCACCAATCTTGACAACGACAGTTGGCGCGCCAGGTAGGGGACCTTTGCGCGTACATCACCGGCTTCAGATGGCTAGCCACGACGCCAGCTTCGCTCCAGGCTCCCTGGTCCGCTTTGGGAGCCTGGACTTCCTCGCCACCGGGGAGGGGGTCGATTTGATCCCTCTCCTCGCCTCACCCGCTCGCCTCATCGCCTCCGGCTCCGCTGCCAGGGTGGTGGCGAGCGGCCGGGCGCGCGCTGGGGGGTCTCCTTCGGCGGGACGGCTCTTCGGGCTGCGCAACGCCGTGGCAGCCTACGGTCGTTCCCTAGCGCGGTCCATGACCGTGCCGCCCGCGAGCGACGAGCTCGCGGGCGCGACGGGGGAATCTCCGACGCCGGCTCCAGCAGCAGGAGCCGCCACCCCTCGCGCGAGTGCTTCATGGCCGACGTGCACTCCGAGGGATCCAACGGCGATGACGCCGGAAAGAGGCAGCGAACTCCCCCACCGCGCGCCGCGGCCACGACGGGAGCCCTTGCCCGGGCCCCGGTGCGACCGCGACAGCTAGAGGCGCGCGCGGCGCCCCACCAGGAGGCCGAGCGCCCCCACAACGAGGGCGGGGCGCGACAGCGAGCGCGCGATGTCCAGCAGCGTATCTGCGTAGACGAAGATCGCCCTCAACTCTTCGCCCGCGCCAGCCAGAACATCGCCGCAGCGGCAGCCCTACTTTGACGACTCCCCGAGCCGGAGACGCCCGAAGAACGCCAGGCGCACCGAGAGGTGCGCGACCTGCTCGAGTGCGCCGCCGTTCAGCAGGCGGAAAGCTCCGCGTCCCGGCGACGCGGGCAGAACACCAGCGGGGCAGCCCCCACCGCACACTACGAGAGGTGGGGGGAGTCTGTCCACCAGCCTCCTCCCCGGGCGAACCAGGCCGCGCCCGCTCGACGGACGTCGCCACCCGCAGGAGGCGGGGCTCCATCCGTTCACCGGCGCGTCGGTCCCATCCGCGACGCCCGTGACACCCTGGACGCGCGGAGGCGCTCCCGCGCTAACAGGGAGGAGGGGGTGGACCGCGGCTACCACGTCCACCGTGGCGGTCGCTACGACAGCGAGGAAGACTGCAGCCCGAGCCCCGACCTAGCGGAGCCCCGGGCCTTCTCCACGCGCGTCCTGAACGCACCGTTCCCGCCGCGCTTCAGGCAGCCGACCAACATGGCCAAGTACTCCGGGGAAACGAATCCTGGACTATGGCTCAGTGACTACCGGCTTGCATGTCAGGCCGGTGGGGCGGACGATGACCTGTTCATCATCCGCAACCTTCCACTTTTTCTAGCCGACTCGGCGCGAGCCTGGCTGGAACATATCCCCTCAGGACGGATCCGCAGTTGGAACGACCTGAGGGAGGTATTCGTGGGAAACTTCCAGGGCACGTACATGCGCCCTAGCAATTCCTGGGATCTCCAGAAGCTTCTCCAGAAAGCGCACTGAGCTCTCCAACATCGCGGATGCCGACATCATAGGGGCCTTCCTGGCGGGAACTTCCTGCCGACCCCTCGTCCACGAGCTAGGGCGCCGAGGCCCGCGGACCACGGAGGACCTCCTCAACATCGCCACCAGCTTCGCCTCAGGCGAGGAGGCCGTTTGAGCAATCTTCGACCGCTCCAAGGGCGAGGCAAAGCGGAAGGAGGACGCCGACGAGGGCACCTCCAACCGCTCGCAGAAGAAGAAGAACAAGCAGCAGCGCGAGGCTCCCCTCGTGGCGGCTGCTGAGCGCAAGCGGGGCCAGCCGCCCTCGGAGGGCATCCCCGGCTTCTTCGACAAGCTGCTCGAGGGACCGTGCCCGAACCACGAGTTCCCCGCAAAGCACGCCTACAAGGACTGCAACCTCATGAAGAGGTACTTTGTGGGCAACACGATGAAAGGCGACCGAAGGCGGAAGCCCGACGAGGAGAAAAAGGACGACGGAGAGAAGGAAGACGGCTTCCCCAAGGTGGACGGCTGCTTCATGATCATCAGCGGACCGGCGGCTTATGATTCGAGACGCCGCCGGAAGCTGGAACGCCGCGAGGTCTACACGACGGAGCCTGCGACGCCGGCCTTCCTCGACTGGTCGGGATCTGCCATCACTTTCGACCGGTCCGACCACCCTGGGCGCGTCCTGCAGCCAGGGCGCTACCCCCTCGTCGTCGACCCCATCGTCGGCACGACGCGCCTCACCAAGGTGCTCATGGACGGAGGCAGCGGCCTCAACATCCTCTACGCCGAGACTCTCGACGCCATGGGGATCGACCGCTCCCGCCTCCGCCCCAGCAAGGCGCCGTTCCACGGCATCGTGCCGGGGAAGCAGGCGATGCCTCTCGGGCAGATCGACCTGCCCGTCACTTTCGGGACTCCGTCCAACTACAGGAAGGAGATCCTCACCTTCGAGGTGGTGGGCTTCCGTGGAACCTACCACGCCATGTTGGGACGGCCGAGCTACGCCAGGTTCATGGCCATCCCCAACTACACCTACCTCAAGCTCAAGCTGCCGGGGCCCAACGGGGTCATCACCGTCGGCACGTCTTTCCAGAAGGCGTACGAGTGTGATGTAGAATGTTGCGAGTACGCCGCGGCCATCACCGTCGCGGAGGATTCGGCGGTCCAGCTCGCGGAGAGCGCCAAGGGTCGGCCCGACTCCAAGCAGTCGCCCACCTCCTTCGAGGCCACCGAAGGCGTCAAGGAGGTCCCCCTCAACCCTAGCGGTTCTGACGGCCAGACTGTCCGGATCAGCGCTAGCCTATCTCCCAAATAGGAAAGCGCACTCGTCGACTTCTTCCGCGCGAACATCAATGTCTTCGCGTGGAAACCCTCGGATATGCCCGGCATTCGGAGGGAAGTCGCCGAGCATTCCTTGAACATCAAGGCCGGCTCCAAGCCAGTGAAGCAAGGTCTGCGCCGCTTCGACGAGGAGAGGCGCAAGGCCATCGGCGAGGAGCTCCAGAAGCTTTTGGCGGCCGGATTCATCAAGGAAGTGTACCACCCCGAGTGGCTGGCTAATCCTGTTCTTGTACGAAAAAAGAATGGGAAATGGCGAATGTGTGTTGACTACACCGGTCTCAACAAGGCGTGCCCAAAGGATCCGTTTCCTTTGCCGCGCATTGACCAGATAGTCGACTCGACCGCTGGATGCGAGACCCTCAGCTTCCTCGATGCGTATTCTTGCTATCATCAAATCGCGATGAAAGAGTCCGACCAGCTCGCGACCTCTTTCATCACCCTTTTCGGCCCCTATTGCTACGTCAAGATGCCATTCGGCCTCAAAAATGTGGGGGCTACATTCCAGCGATGTATGCTCAAGTGTTTTGGGGACCTCATCGGGCGGACCGTTGAGGCTTACGTCGACGACATCGTAGTCAAGTCCAAGAAGGGCGACCAACTCATCCCTGACCACGAACTAGCCTTCGAGAGGCTGAGAGACAAGCGCATCAAGCTCAACCCTGAGAAGTGCGTTTTTGGGGTTCCAAGGGGTATGCTGCTGGGTTTCATCGTCTCCGTGCGCGGCATCGAAGCCAATCTGGAGAAGATAGCGGCCATCAACGACATGGGGCCGATTCGAAACATAAAGGGAGTCCAACGTGTCACGGGATGCCTGGCAGCCCTAAGTCGCTTCATCTCGCGCCTCGGCGAACGGGGGCTCCCCCTCTACCGACTCTTGAAGAAGATCGACCACTTCGAGTGGACCACCGAGGCCCAGGAGGCACTTGACCGGCTCAAGCACCTCCTGACGAAAGCCCTGGTCCTAGTCCCACCAACCGATGGGGAATCCCTCCTGCTTTACATCGCGGCGACCACCCAGGTGGTCAGCGCAGCTCTGGTGGTAGAGCGAGAGGAGGAGGGACACACCCTCAAGGTACAGCGCCCAGTCTACTTCGTCAGCGAGGTTTTGTCCGAGTCCAAGGCACGATACCCGCAGATCCAGAAGCTCATCTACGCTGTCCTCATCACGAAGAGGAAGTTGCGCCATTACTTCACCTCCCACCCGGTGACGGTCGTTTCGTCGTTCCCCCTCGGCGAGGTGGTCCGGAACCAGGATGCCACGGGACGGATCGCGAAGTGGGTGCTCGAGCTCATGGACCAGGGCATCACCTATGCCCCCCGCACCGCCATTAAATCCCAGGTACTCGCCGATTTCATAGCAGAGTGGACAGAGATCCAGACGCCATCGGCGCCGGAGAAGCAGGAGTACTGGACGATGCACTTCGACGGGTCGTTGATGAAGGCTCACGCCGGGGCAGGCCTAGTCTTCATCTCCCCACTCGGCGTCCGCATGAGGTACATGATCCGCCTCTATTTTCCTGCATCTAATAATGTCGCCGAGTATGAGGCTCTCCTCAACGGGCTTCGCATCGCCATCGAGCTGGGCATCCGATGGCTGGACGTCCGAGGTGACTCCCAGCTAATCGTCGAGCAAGTCATGAAGGAGTGGAGCTGCCACGACCCCAAGATGGCAGCTTACTGCAACGAGGTCCGCAAACTCGAGGACAAGTTCGACGGACTAGAGCTCAACCACGTCGCAAGATGTTTCAACGAGGCCGCCGATGAACTGGCGAAGTCGGCATCCGGCCGAAAGCCCGTACCCAACGGCGTCTTCATCAGCGACCAGTTCGAGCCCTCGATCCGTTACCATGAACCGGGAAAGGTCGGCGACGTTCCATCTGCCCCGGACTCAAGCTTCGGCCCGGGAGAGGTCGGCAACGCGCCACCTGTCCCAGGCTCGGGCGCCGACCCGGGCAAGTAGCCAATGCTCCGCCTGATCTGGGCTTGGAGGCCGATCCCTCCTACCCCGAGATCATGGAGATTGATGCGGACCCAGTGGCGGGGCCCGACCCCCCGCCCGACTGGAGAGTTCCATACCTCAACTACCTCATCCGCGAGACGCTCCCGACGGACAAGACGGAGGCACGTAGGACTGCGCGCCGCGCCAAATGCTTCATCATCGTCGACCAGGAGCTCTACAAGCGGAGCCACACCGGCATCCTCCAGCGCTGCATCCCAATCGAGCAAGGAAAGGCGCTGATTCAGGACATCCACGCAGGAGCCTGCGGCCACCACGCCGCGCCAAGAACCCTCGTTGGAAACGCCTTCCGGCAGGGCTTCTACTGGCCGACGGCGGTCGCCGATGCCACCCACGTGGTCCGCACCTGCGAAGGGTGCCAATTTTTCACGCGCCAAACTCATCTGCCCGCACAGGCGCTACAAACCATCCCCATCACATGGCCCTTTGCGGTCTGGGGACTGGACCTCGTCGGGCCCTTCAAGAAAGCGCCCGGGGGCTTCACCCACTTGCTCGTCGCCATCGACAAGTTCTCTAAGTGGATCGAGGCACGACCGGTCGCGCAAATCACGTCTGAGCAGGCGGCGTGGTTCTTTACCGACATCATCCATCGCTTTGGAATCCCCAACTCCATCATCACGGACAACGGCACGCAGTTCACCGGGAAGAAATTCCTCCGGTTCTGCGATGACCACCACATCCAAGTGGACTGGTCGGCCGTGGCGCACCCCCGCACGAATGGGCAGGTTGAACGAGCCAAGGGCATGATACTCCAGGGTCTCAAGCCACGGATCTTCGACCGCCTCAAAAAATTCGGCGGCCAGTGGGTCGCGGAGCTCCCCGCGGTCCTATGGAGTCTATGGACGACCCCCAGCAGGGCGACTGGCTTCACCCCGTTCTTCATGGTCTACGGGTCTGAGGCAATCCTCCCCACCGACCTGGAGTACGGATCGCCGAGGGTCAAGGCGTATGACGAACAAGGGAACCAGGCGTCACTCGAAGACGCACAAGACCAGCTCGACGAAGCACGCGATGTGGCCCTGCTGCACTCGGCCAAGTACCAGCAGGCCTTACGACGACACCACAGTCGCAAGGTGCAAGGCCGAGCCTTCAACATCGGTGACCTGGTGCTTCGCCTCGTCTAGGACAACAGGGGTCGGCACAAGCTGACCCCTCCGTGGGAGGGTCCTTTTGTCGTCGCCCAAGTACTGCGGCCAGGCACGTACAAGCTGGTGACCCCCGATGGGCAGATCTTCAGCAACGCTTGGAACATAGAACAGCTAAGACGCTTCTACCCTTAAATTCTTTTTTCAAGTTTGAACATGCACATTTTTGTAATCTTCTAGTCCATGGAGAAAGGCAATTTTGAGTCGACCTCATTTGAGTCTCGTCATGAGCTCAAGGATATCCGACCCTGACCCTACCTCAGGGTCGCATATCCCTCGGGGGCTATCAGGGGCTCTGACCCAAGTCACCCGAGGTCTTCTCAAAACAGCTTTTCTCCGAGCCGATCCCCTTCCTAAACGTTTGGGCGTGAAAAGGGGAGAGTGCGCAAACGACGCCCAGGCAAGACTGATCGGACTGCGAAAAAACCTACGCCCCAGTGGCTACGGTACTATCGCTCATCAGCGCTTACTGATGCGTCCGACCAGTACTCTAAACTTTCCAAACCCATAAGACAAGGAAGGGGATCGAAAGTGTCTTTCGATAAATTACAGAAAAGGCCCCTGCGGCCATTGCAAAAACAAGTTCAAAATTAACTAACGTATTTACACGCTGGGGCATCTGAGCCCGATGCAGCTAGCCCGTTCATGGGTTTTCTGGCGGGACGGCCTCATCCTCCAGGAGCTTCGCCAAGGCTTCCGCTGGGTTGAGCACCGACGCATCGATCTCGTCCAGCTCGGCCTCGGAGTACCCGAGGGCATATCCCCTGCTCATCGCGATGAAATTGAGGCCGATGTAATGGGACCCAAAGACGCCGAAAGCCCGCTTCACGCCAACGTGAAGCGCCTCCCGGGCGATCTCGCGGGCCCGCCGGTACACCCCGAGGGCACGAGCCGCTAGCGAGCTCGCCCCTTCCCCCTGGACCACGCCGAGGCCGTCGCAGACGACACGGACCGTGTCCCGCAGGCTGCCGTGCTCGACGCGCTCCGCGTCGAGGGCCTCCTTCAGCCGGTCAACTTCATCCGCAAGACCTGTCCAGAAAAGCCCGCCAAATCAGAAACCATCTCAACACCACAAAGGCAGAAAGACGAGAAGAGCCTTACCCTCGGACTAAGCCCTCAGCGCACGCTCTCGGTCAAGCCCCTGGGTCACGGCGGTCTGAAGCTGACCAACCTCCGTCCTGAGATCGGCCACCATCAAGCCTGTTGCCGCTCGTGGCGGATGAGCTCGACGGTCTTCTGAAGGGCTTCACGCTCCTCCTTCACCCGAACAAGCTCCGCGGCATCAAGACGGGCCTTCTCGGAAGTGGCCTGGAAGTCCACGCGGTCAAGGCGAGCTTGCTCGACGGCAGCCTGGAGCTCATCCTGCGCCACCCGCTCGCGCCTTCGCAGGTCGTCGATGACATGCTGGGCGGCGGCAACCTGCGCGACCAACTCCTCGGTCCGCTGCTCACGCCTTCGCAGGTCGTCGATGACTTGCTGGGCGGCAGCAATCTGCGCGGACAACTCCTCGGTCCGCTGCCTCTCCGCGGAGAGGCGCTCTTGCCCGAGCCGAAGGAAATCGGACTTCCCCCGGCTGCACTCCTGGAGGGCCTGCAAAGCAATCCACATTTCGCAACAGAGCGGCGGAAGAAAAATAATCACCAGGAAGAACATCGTACCTGACCAACGGGAGCGACGACACCATCCAACCTCCCCATCAAAGAAGACAGGGCAGCACGGGCGCTGTCGAGCTCGCCCTGCACTGTCCGCCACTTCCCCCACTCCTCGGCGTCATCCAGCGTGAGCAGGGGCCCCTGCGGGTCGTCGCCAGACGTCCAGCGCAGGGTGGTCCTAGCCCCACTCCACGCCTCGGGAACGGGACGGACCGAAGCAGGGACAGAAGCCGCTCCGGCCGCTCCCGGCTCCCCTGTCCCCGATGCCGCCGCAGGAGCAAGCACCGCCACCACGGATGTCGCTGGCCTCAACGATGACTCCGCCGCATGCACCACCGTTCCTGTCGAGGTCGCCGCGGCCGCCCTCGGCGCCGACGCGCGTCCCGACTCGCCCGCCGTCGCCACGGCCTCCGCCGCGATCACCGAGGCAAGCGTCCCCGCCCCCGTTGCGGCCGCCGGAGCAGGCGCATCCTCCTCCGCTACGGCCGCCGGGGCGAGCGTCCTCGCCTCCTCTGCCGCCGCCGTACCTGTCGTAGCCGCGGGGGTGGACCCCTCCGTCTCCGTTGCCGCCGTCAGAGCAGCATGCTCCTCCTCCGCCTCGTCATCGAGGTCTATCACCTCCCCGACCCGAGGGCCCCCGGGGGCAATCCTCCGTCCCGCGGGGTCCGCCGAGGAGGCAGAGAGCGGAGCAGGGGCCGGACCCTGCCTCGTGCCCGGCCGCGGCACCTCCCCGCCGGTTGCCGTCGGAGGAGCCACCCCAGCGGCAGGCTCCGCGGTTTCCCCAGCGACGCCACCTCTTGCCGTCAGCGGGGTCGCGGCCCGCCCCGCGGAGGTGGACGATGCCCGCAGCACCTTCCTCGGTGCCACCAGCGGGGTACGGCTTCGGGGAGCGGCGCTGCAAGACAACAAACGACATCAACGAAAACAACTTGATGTCGGGAAAGGAAAGAGACGAGCGAGGATTTTCCACTTACACTACAATGGCGCAAGGACGGCGGACGCGCTTCGCCTCCGAGTCCGAGGCCGACCCCGGGGCATCTGGTAGCGGCCGCTTGCCGCTGCTCCTCTGTTCCTGGGTCATGGGCAGAGGGACGGGGGTCGGCCCCATCGACTCTTGAGGCGCGCCCCGCGCCGGCCCTTGGGGCGCGGCCCCGGAACCATTAGGGGTCGGGTCCCGGGCGGGCGGGCCGCTCGGTCTGTCCCCCGCAACCGCTTGGGAGCGCTGCTCTCGTATAACGAGCGCGCCCGGCTGAGGGGCCGGGACGAGCTCCTCCTCCTCTTCCTCCTCCTCCTCCTCTTCCTCTTCATCCTCGTCCTCCTCGTCGTCGTCATCATCGTCGTCGTCGTCCGATATGACCGGACCTCTTCGCCGCCGTTGGAACTCCCTGGCGGCCCTCTTCTGCTTCTTCGCCTTCACCTTGTCCTTGCGTTGCTTCTGTCTCTCGGCAAGGAGGCGGTTCTGCTGCCGCCACTCGGCGTCCTGCGGAACTGGCGGACACGCGCCGACGACATTTGTCATCTGGCCCTGCAGGCACAAAGGCTCCGCGTCAAAATGGCGAATCAAGAAACGCAAGAAAGGGTAATGAGCTCACGAAATCCTCACCAGGTCGACAAAATCCCTGTCCGGCCACATCGGAGGGTGGCCGGGCACCGGGAAGATGACGTCCTTGTCTTCCAACGCCTCCCGGATGCGCTGCCGGATCTCGGAGGCGGGGAGCGCGCCCGTCGCAAGGACGGTGCCCTCGGTCGGTGCGCTAGGAGCCATCTCAGCGAGCGAGCGGACCCGGAGCATCAGCGGCGCCACCCTCCGAGAGTGGTACGCCCCGATAACTCCGGCACCGGTGAGCCCCTTCCCTTTCAGGTACTCGATGGCTTGGAGCAGGCCGGAGATCCGTTTCTTCTCCTTCTCCACCGGGGCGTACGCCCACACCTCCGGCGCCGCCTCGATGACGCGGCCGGTGAATTCCGGCAAGGGGGACTTAGAGTAGTTCTTCACATAGAACCACTGTTGATGCCACCCCTTGTGGGACACCGCAGTCTTCAACGCCATGTACTCCTTGGCGCGGGTGTGGCGAAGGTGGATCCCGGCGCACCCAATCGACACCGGGATCGTCCGCTGCTGGCCTCCCCTCCTCTCGGTCTTCTGGTACAGGCTGACCGTGAAGAAGTACTTCCACAGCGAGAAGTTGGGCTCGATGCCCAGGAATCCTTCGCACAGCGCGACGAATGCCGCGATGTGTTGGATCCCGTTGGGGTTGAGGTTCTGCAGCTCGAGCCCGTAATGGTGCATTAGCCCGCGGAAGAAGAGGCTCGGCGGTGTCGCGAACCCCCTCTCGTGGAAGTGGGCGAACGACACGACGTACCCGCGGGCGGACTCGGCACCTCTTCCGCTCCGGGAACCGCCACTCGCCCCTCTCAGTCCACTCGCAGAGGAGTCCTTTCCTCACGAGGCCGTCGACGCGCGAGGTGCCAAAGCTGGAGCGCTCCCAAGTGGCCATTGCAAGAGGAAGGGAAGCTTGACGGCGGGAAGCGAGAAGGGCTGGAGCGCTGGGAGGAAGAAGACGAACGGCTCGCGCGAGAAACCAAAAGGCGCAAGGGGAGGCGAAAAGATTTGGAGCGGGATGCTGGCGGAACCGGCGAGGCGGCCCCCCGTCTTATAGGAGGACGCATGGGAAGCGGAACAGACGTGCCCATCGCAGTTAATACGACGCCAGGTACGCCTCGTCACGCCCGTCCCCCCTTTTTTTTCGGAAGTCTTGCGCACGATCCTGCAGGAAACATCCACTCCCCCCTCGTTTCGTGGGTCGGCTCCTACCGCCACTTCGTCTCCCGAGAAGTACGCGCACACGATCTCCTCCGCACCCGGCCCGAGGATCAACGGAAAGGTAAGAAGGGATACGGGGCAGAAAACGCCCCTACGGCCCGTTACGATCCAGGGCTTCGAAGGCTGGCCCACCGCGGGTTCGACAACCGCCCCAGGATGACCCCGAGCGAGGGGTGAGAAGGGACGGGTCCGCTAGCGGCCATCACCCGGGCACACGACTGCCTAGGGCGTTCCGACCTCACATTCGAGTCCGACCGACATCGAAGTTCATGGTTTTTCTCCGACGAAAGGCAACGAGCCACCGGGTCCAATCGAACGGACTCGAGAACTATATGAACTGGCCGGCCGGAATCTGGGGTACGCCACCAGTTTGGCCCAAGCCGGACCCCCCCCCCCCCCCCCCCCGAACGGGGACCGAGACCCCACTCGAATCGACCCGTTTGCAGCTCAACGAGCACCACGGTTCGTCCAACGAGGATAGCGTGGCACGGCTCACCCCCTTTGTCCCAGCAAACGGACGCTTGAGGGGTAACGTTCAAAAGTCGATCTGGCCTCCCGACCAGTCTCCTGCAACGAGCGGGGGCTCGGGGGCTACCTTCGCAACTAGTGACCACACGGATGGTCACAATCTAAGGCCTCCAGATGGAGGACGTCCTCCGGAATGGCAAGAATCCCCTCATGTCGAGACAGTCACAGTGTTTCCCGTCCCTGGTCAACTACAGCTCGCACGACGAGCAAAAATTCCCGAGGAACGACGATAATAGCCTCTTGAGGAGCGTCCCTGCTCCACCACAAACTCGGGGGCTACTGTCAGGGGGAAATGTGAACGATCTCCTGATGACCATCACGCCGACGATCATGGAGGCCCGGGCCCACCTGCGGCGACAGCAACCGCCGTCAGCCCAACGTGGGAGGGAAGCGCTCCGCTTCGCCCGACCAAGTCCTTCGGGGTCGGATGATTCCGACCCCCCGGCGGCCGGGCTCCGCCTCGCCCGACCCCTCGCCACAAGGGTCCGCCTCGCCCGACCCGGGGCGTAGAGGGTCGGACTCACCCGGGCCCGCCGGGCGAGTGTCAGCCTCGGGCGCAGGCCGGAAGATGCGAGCGCGGGTCTCATGCCCCCCCCCCCCCCCGCCGGTCTTGCCATAAATGTGCCGTAGCTCTGGCGCGCAGAAAGGCGCCCGCGCCCTCGACGTGACCGGTCACAACTACCCACACGAGACCGCGCGGCGCACGCCACCGTGGCATGATTTTCCCCGATTCACCACCAGGCACTCATGACCTGCATCGCCTGGCACAGGAGCACGCCTGACCGTCCTCGCGCACGCCTGACCGTCCTCGCGCACGCCTGACCGTCTTCGCACCCACCTACCCATCCTCGCGCCCCGCAAATCCGGCGACAAGGACGGAACGCCCGCGCCGCGTAGGCCGTCATTAGCAGGATAACCGGGGCAGCCGTCTGCCGCGACGGGACGGAGGCCACGACCAACGCCATCATCACGCACGCCCGCCGGCACCGGCCCCCGAGGAGATCAGCGACAAGATCGGAGGAAGCCGTCTGACGAAGCCGAAAGCTGAAGCCGGCCGTGGCGTCCAGGGGGCTCGAATCTTCCCCTTGGACTCTGCGCGCTCTCTCTCTCTCTCTCTCTCTCTCTCCCTTCGCCCGTCTCACCTGTAACCCGGTCGCCCCTCTTGTACTATAAAGGAAAGGCCGAGGGCCGAGACGGAGGGAGGAGAAAATTAGACTCTCACACGCTCGCACTCACACTCGCACGCTCGTGTTTCTTCTTCCCTGGCGAGAAGAACACACTCCCACCATTAGAGCTTCGGTGCACACCCAAGAGACTTGGGACCGGTTCCCTCTCTCGCCCTTCTGTAACCCCTACTACAGAACCCGCGTGGGCAACACGAGCAGCTCCCCATACTGGACGTAGGGCTTCTTCTTGCCCGAACCATTCTAAATCCCGTGTCACCCGCGCAACCATCTGGAGCCATACGCGCATAAAAGAAATTTACTAGTCTAATTCTTGATCCACCAATCTTGACAACGACAATAAGAGTAGGGTTTGTGTACGTGGGTTCATAGAGGGAGTGTGCCTGCATTGTGAGTGTCTGAGTTGTACTGTGTAATCTCAAAAAAAATGATGCACCAAGTGCAGAACCTTGAAAAAAATGCGTTTATTTAGTAATCAATAAAAATGTGTTCCAAATCGGAAATAAATTTACTCCAACAAAAATGCTGTTATTTTCCCACTACCATCATTCAGTGATGTGTGCTACCACCTTATCTCATTTCCATGCATTAATAACCATCATATCATATGAAAAAAAATGACTGTATATAATTCCTATATCATAGAATTTCATGCAAAGCGAGCACAATGCTAAGTCGGAGAAAGGAAAAAAAAAAGGGGTCAACAACTTGTTTTATTGGTGCAGCCAAATATACTAGCTAGTGTCGATTTATCAAAGTTGTCACACCCGTGTAAAAACTCAAGCTTTTCAGTTATAGGTATCCGATCGGTGCGCCTAGTGAATACGACTTCTAGAATCTAGCCGTGCACTTGCACGATCCATTTCCACATGTTTTTTTCTAAAGAAGAGAAAGGAGCGAGGGCGCGGTGAGATATTAGCAAAGACAATTATTCTCCCCCATGCCAAGTGATTCCTGCCCAAAAGAAAAGAAAAGAAAACCCAGCCCTGGGTATCTATCCATCCATCCATCTAATCTATCCTGGGTTGCCAGAAGTGACCAAGAGATAGGCTTAAAAAAGGGCAGTGCTGGTATCATCGTCATCGATGAGGCAGAGCTATCAGACTGGTGAGCAACGAGGGGTGCGTGTGCAAATTATGCAGCCTGCCGTTTGGTCCGGGCAAAAGGGGAAACGAGAAGGAAAGCAACAGCCCCGGCCTGTCCTCCTCCGATCCCCAACAGGATAATGTGAGGGGATGCATGCATCTAATTGGAGGAGCAGGGCAACACCAAAGCCTCCACAAAAGCTAAGGCATCCCTGATTATTCCACTCACATTACTTTCTCTCTCACACACACTAGTACTGGGATTTAATCCCGGTTGTAGCAAACGGGGCCGAGATGGGACTAAACGGTATGTGACGCTTAAATTTTTTTATCCTGGTTGGTAGCTCTAACCGAGACTAAAGAGTACTCTTGACCCCCTAACTGTTGGATCCGGAACTATGCTTTCGTTAGTCCCGGACCCGGCCGGAAATAAACGGGTGGATGAAAGACCAACCAGTCCTGATCTACTAGCGCAGTATCTAGCTGAGAGCCAATTCTAGATGCCAAATCCTTCACAAATGCTGCATAATTTTATGGTCCCTATCATATCAGCTAATGAATTTGCATCATTGATCCTGTGGCACACAAGCAAGTACTGGTACACTCCAGTCTCCGGTGGCCGGCATCATCTCACACATCAATTTACCGCGCAGCCTTATTTCCTAGCTACTCTCTCATGTGCTAGCTTTTCAATGCCTTCCCCCCCTAGCCCGCTGAACAGAACCAGCTGAGATAGAGAGGCAGTAATAAACCCAAGATGAACAAGGGGGTAATAATGGTAAAATAAACCCCGCGTTAATTACTGCGCAGAAGAGTAGGAGCAGTAGCAGCATGCAGCAGTTAATTTTCGGACTAGTAGGAGTGGTAGCCCTTTTTACCGGATCTTAAGCTGCAGCGGCGTGTGACCGTATGTTGATCCTGGTTACAGAGGGGTAATAATAATCCCGGTCTCGTGTCAAAAGCTGGCGAGCTCGATGAGCGCTTGATTAATAATGACTGAGGGGGGGATTAATGCAACAGTGCGCGTCCTTTGAACTTGCAGGAAGGGCCCAGCAGGCTGCGAATCACAAGCTCGGATCGGCTGCCGAGCACTGTGCACTTCACAGGCCGTGAGATAGCAAATCAACGACGCGGATCGGGTCGTTGACCGTGGTCGGATGGCAATTTTTGACTTTTGACTCGTGCCTCGCCCTGCTTTGATCTATAACACGAGAGAATGAAGTTAATAAATCCAGCATTATAATTATTATCTCAAGAAGTGTTTGAATTTGAATTATTGCAAGGGATCCACCCCTCCTGTTCCGTAAAAAAAATTATTGCAAGGAGAGAATTTAAGTTGAGCCATAATAATGCGTAGTACTCCAACTATATACTATGCAACTTGCATTGTTTGATGATACAGACAGAGCTGAGAATAATGGCCCATACATGTTATCTAACTCCAGCATGGTACTACTAAGGTTACTAGATTCCACACACATGGCCTTGCGAGACGTCATTGGCAACTGTAACGAGCGGCACCTGATGCTAATACAAAAGACACCCAAAAGCACGACGCCTCCCAAATCAGGTGCCAACACACAAACCCTAAAAAACACACGACCCAATCCAAAACACTGTTGACTAGCTAGCGAGAGCCACAGGGGCAGCCTTGATTGCATCATCCACGCACAGCAGCAGCCACACACACACGCTACAGGGTTAGCAATATAATATTTAATGGCGGCTTGATCCTTCCTTGGCACGGCGCGCTCAAACTTAGCCATTGGACAGGCACCCAGCGGTTACGTTAATCACTTCCGGGGCATGGGCATTGATGAAGAACAAATCCGGATGGATCTTTCGCTGCTGCGGTGCGAGCAGCCAAGTAACTCGCCCGGTCAGCTTTTGTCGTAGCCTGCGCTTCCTTCCTCTGTGGAGGAGAGTACGGACCGGGAGCCATGAACAGAGGCCTTTTCTTCTTCCTTGTTGGAGCTCGAACAGCAGCGACGCCACCAGGTCACTGATGGTACGATTAATCTTCCTGGTCTCGTCGCGGTTAAATGAATAAATGATGCCAGGAGTAGATATGCGTGTGTATATATATATATATCTATATATATATTATTCTACATCTTCTATATATATATATTAAAGATATAAGGTTGGTGTGCACATGCGCTGCAGCACGTAAGGGGAAGAAGAGAGGGCACATGTGGCGTCCTGCGCGGAGGAGCAGTTGCGCTCCTTGGGGAGGAAGCAGGTGGTCTCGTCGGCATTCAAGCCGTGGGAGGGTACTCAGTAATAATTGTAACTCGGGGCATTGTAGGATATTACATTACTGCTCGTGCTCGGATTTGACGTGCCATGCCATCAAGCGGCTGCTCGCACTGCAGCGGCGCAGATGATCTCCACTGCCGCCGCTGCAGCTGGCGGGCCTTGTTCGTTGGGTTCCCTTGACCGTCCGAGCTGGCGCTGTCGTGCCACGTCAGGGAAGGAAGGAGGGAAGCAGTTCTAGCTAGGTTTCCTCCCCTACACGAACCAAGGCCCTTGTCGGCACATCAATCCGGGAACCGAAACCAGATGAGTAGGCGAGAGCTCAGCTCGGAGCGATCCATCATCCATCCTTCCACGGATCGGTTTCACTTCACCCTACGCTACGATCCCTCTCCCTCTCCCTCCCTCCATCCCTCCCCCCCCCCCCCCCCCCCCCCCCCCTCTCTCTCTCTCTCGTATAATTGGGGAAGACGGCGGGGGCAGGGTAGCGTCCAACGGGGGCGGCTGGCTTCTCCTCCGGCGCTAGGGTACAAGGCGGCCGAGCTCAGGGTCGTCAGGGATGGGGGCGACGGCTGCCTGCCCGCGGCCCAGACGGCGCACGGACTGGAGGAGCCCGAGCTAAAGCTAGAGAGGAGAGAAGGCAGGAGAGGAGTGGAGCAGCCAAGCCAGCGGCCGGCAGCGGCAGCTGATCGGCGTCTCCTCCTCCTCCGCCTGTGGAAGGAAGCCAACACAACTTGTCCCCCAGTGCTGGCGGCCTTTATGCGGGGCCCACCCGCCCTCCCCTTATCGTCTCGTCCGCTTCCTCGCCCCGTCGCTCCGTCCACCACCGCGCTCTACACGCGTATCATCCTCTCAGCTCCTGGCCTGACGCCCTCACAGAGTCACATGGATGGCTTGCTGGCTCTCTAGGTTCCGTGCGGTTTCTTTGGTTTACGATAATCAGTATAAGTACGGCTGTGCTGTAAAAGAGTAAGAGTTTGATCATGAGACATATTATACGTGCCAGAGAGCACACGAATCGTACTTTTAGCTTTGTTTATCGCTTTCTCTTTAATATAAACAATGTCCTTGTGGTCAAACGTCAGCATAAATTAGAATTGCTACTTAATCTATTTTATGTAACGGAAATATTGTTATTTAGCATGTGGCGTATCAAAAGGAATGTTTATAATAAACGTGAATGGATAAATCTGGCGCACAAACTCAAGTTATTTTAGAATTACAATCATACACGCGTTGATGCTTTTACTTGAAAAATGATATAACAGCTTGATATCTCATCTATGGCTGCATATATTTTTACGGTACAATTTCTTAAATATCTACTTTCATGATATGTTAACGTATGATAAAATTAGATGTTAAACCTGTTAATTGTCCTCCGAGTTACAGACTCGTAGATTTCTCAACGCGTTCACGGTTATGTGAAATTTGTACTAATAATATAGGTGCTAATAATGAAATACTAGAAAGAATACGGCACCGAGACATTAGATCGATCACTTGTTGATGGAAGAAGCTGAGCTGTGAATGGAAACCATACGAGTCACTCGGCCTTTGTTTTGAGGTGGAAATCATGGAGTGAGATTAGTGAGAGAGAGGAGGAAGGGGATAGAGCCAAAGGGTGGTGGGAGGGGAAGAGGAGGCGGCCCACCCCACGGAGAGGAGAGGAGCCAGCCACTTGCGTGCTGGCCTCTCCCACTGTTGTGAGTTGTGACTGGTGCCACCTCCCCTTCCTTTCTTCCCCAATCCCCCCCCCCCCCTCTCCCCCCCCTACCAGCCTACTGCGGGCGGCTGCTCTGCTCCCCCTTCTGCTTTTCCACCTCCCCCCACCCTCCCCTCTCATCTCACATGCTTTTCTCCTCCCGCTTCCAATCAGCCCAATCTCATCTCCCCCCAATACCATACCGTCCCCCCCGTGTCCCTCCCTCTGTTCCGGTGTTCCCCTCTCCCACCCCTCCCTCCTAGCTTAGCTTCCTGTTCAGTTCTACTTGCTTGGGTGCGTGGTTCCTGTTGCTGTTCTCTCCCTCCCTGCTCACCTCCTCCTGCCGCTTCCCTTCACAAGGTCAAAGCGCGCGCCTCCAAGATTAGCTGCTTCTTCCTGGAGGAGAGGAGCCCGAGCGGCAAGAATCAGGTCGAGAGACAGGAGGGAGAAAGGGGGGCAAGAGACTACTGCTGCTGCTGGTGGTACTGGACAAGGGAGAGGCCGGAAGCACTCGCCTGCTCGCTCGGGGCATTCAATTGGCGGCAACAGTGGGCGGGTAGGCGGCAGCTACAGCACGGCGGCATCCATAAATTAGCGAGCTCCCCGCGTCGGCCCTGCCCTGCCCCTGTCCGTCGACTCCGTCCCGATCGAATCCTCGATCACGCGGACGCCCGCCGGAGCATGCGCGCGGCGGGCCTCGGCCGCCGGAGCAGCCGCACCACCACCACAGTCAGGAAGGCGATGTAGCTCTGCGACCCGCGAGGAGATGACCGGCACAGCTCGCGGGGGCAGGGGCGGCGGGGCGGGGATGGAGGAGAAGGGCGAGGCGGCGGGGCTGGGCTTCCTGGGGCTCGACAGGATGAGCCTTCTGCTGCCGCTGCCGCTGCCGGAGAAGCTGTCGGCGAGGACGCTGCGGGCCCACCTGTGCAGCTACTACCTCAACTGGCGCTGGCGCTGGGTGCGGGATCGCTGGCGCTGGCTGCTCCCGCTCTGGGTGCTGGTCTGGGTAGTCGCCTCCTGCTGGATCCTCTGGTTCATGAGCAACCAGGCCGTCGAGAAGCGCCGGGAGTCGCTCGCCAGCATGTGCGACGAGCGCGCGCGCATGCTGCAGGATCAGTTCAACGTCAGCATGAACCACCTCCAGGCGCTCGCCATCCTCGTCTCCACCTTCCACCACTCCAAGAGTCCGTCCGCCATCGACCAGGTTGGTACCTGGTTCTTCAATCCCCCCCATGGCAGCGCGTTCTTGCTACCCCCTCACTTTCCTCGGCAAATCGATTTGATTTACGCCATGAATTTTGCTTATTCCTGCTGCAGATGACGTTCGCCAGGTACGCGGAGAGGACGGCGTTCGAGCGCCCGCTGACGAGCGGGGTAGCGTACGCGGTGCGGGTCACGCACGCTGAGCGGGAGCAGTTTGAGCGCCAGCAGGGGTGGAGCATCAAGAAGATGTACTCCTCCAAGAAGCAGTCGTCGCCTTCGCCGGGGCTGGGGGACGCCGAGGTGCGGGAGCCGGCCGAGGAGTACGCTCCCGTCATCTTCGCGCAGGACGCCTACAAGCACGTCATCTCCTTCGACATGCTCTCCGGCAACGTGAGCACCCTCCTCCCTCCGCCTCCACCCCTCTCAAGATTTCATCTTTTTTCACAGCGCAGGCCCAGGGCCGTAAAAAAAGCTGCAATATTTGGTGTTCACCATGTGCTCACCAAATTTTCAAAAAAAGAAAAGATGTGCTCATCAGTCATCTTCTGTTGCTACATCCTTTTTCACCACAGATTTTTGCCCCTTCTTTGTACTCCGGGACAGAATTACTGATGGTAAAAAAAATTAGTTGTGTCATGAGCAACAGGGTTTGTCTAGCAACTAATCTTTTGCCCTTTACAGGAGGACCGCGAAAACGTACTCAGAGCAAGAGAATCTGGGAAGGGTGTTCTTACTGCTCCTTTTAAGCTGCTCAATAATCGCCTTGGAGTAATCTTGACCTACACCGTGTACAAGACTGAGCTTCCCCCAAATGCCAGACCGCAAGAGCGCATTCAGGCTGCTATAGGGTAAGCTTTCATGAGTCTACCTGCCCTCCTATCACGATTCACGCAGCTGAATTCCCATTGACTTCTTCTTTTTTCTGCAAACAGCTATTTAGGCGGCATATTTGACATTGAAGCACTTGTTGATAAGTTGCTTCACCAGCTCGCAGGCAAGCAATCTATCATGGTGAACGTGTATGATACTACTAATGAGAGGCCAATCAGTATGTACGGTTCGAATGATACTGGCAGTGGCATGTACTATAAGAGCACACTGAACTTTGGTGACCCGTCAAGGAAGCATGAGATGCACTGCAGGTGATTTATTTGTTCTTCTATGAATCCTGTAGCTGGAATGCGTTCAGCATGGCACGTTGTCTGTGTAGCCTGTTGTTTGAAAGACTATGTGTCTGATCCGGTTCTCTTTAACAGGTTCATGCAGAAGCCACCATGGCCGTGGTTGGCAATTACGTCATCGTTTGGAACTCTCGTGATTGCTTTACTGATTGGATACATATTTCATGCTACTGTAAAACGGATTGCCAAAGTTGAAGATGACTTTCAAAAGATGACTGAGCTCAAGAAGCGTGCAGAGGATGCAGATGTTGCCAAGTCACAGGTGATTAGCTTCACTGCACATAATAGCTACATGTGTTACTGTTGCTCCACATGACCAGATGATTACATATTACTTATCTAAGTTAAAAGGACATCTTATTAATTCCATGTCATTGTTTGGATGCAGTTCTTGGCAACTGTTTCTCATGAGATCAGAACTCCAATGAATGGTGTTCTAGGTGAGTGCTTAATCTATCATCCGTACAATACTCTTTATTGTTAGATGAGTACAAGGATATGAATGATTCCAATTTTTCAGGGATGCTCCAAATGCTCATGGATACTGATTTGGACACAACACAACAGGATTATGTTAGAACTGCGCAAGCTAGTGGAAAAGCATTGGTTTCACTCATAAACGAGGTTCTTGATCAGGCGAAGATCGAGTCTGGTAAACTTGAGCTTGAGACGGTGCCTTTTGATCTTAGATCAGTTTGTGATGACATTTTATCTCTCTTTTGTGGGAAAGCTCAGGAGAAAGGACTGGAGGTAATCAAGAGTATATCCATGCTGTCATGCACTTGAGTTTTACTCTATTTTTTCATAATGGCACTGACTTTATATTTGCTGTTTTTTACTATGGCATACGATGGGAGCAGTTGGCAGTGTATGTTTCTGATCAAGTTCCAGAAACACTAATCGGTGATCCTGGCAGAATAAGGCAGATAATTACAAATCTTGTCGGGAACTCCATAAAAGTAAGATATTTGCTCCACATGGATAGTAAATGGAAATATGATCTGTTTGTATATTTGTATCTATATTTTTATTGATTCTTTGTTGGCTAAGAGTTTTATTATTTTCCACAGTTCACAGAGAGAGGTCATATCTACTTGACAGTTCATGTCATTGAAGAGGTCATGCCTTCTCTAGATGTTGAGACAGGAATTCAGTACGCAAATACCTTAAGTGGCTACCCTGTGGTGAACAGGAAGCGCAGTTGGGAAAACTTTCGACATTTTAATAGGGAACTGAACTCATGTGAGATGCCTTTTGCACCCGGGGCATCTGACTCAGTAAGCTTGATAATATCAGTTGAAGATACTGGTGTTGGTATTCCGTTCGAAGCTCAGTCCCGTGTCTTCACCCCTTTCATGCAAGTAGGTCCGTCCATTGCTCGCATCCATGGGGGCACTGGCATTGGATTAAGCATCAGCAAATGCTTGGTCGGTCTAATGAAGGGAGAGATCGGATTTGCAAGTAAACCCCAAGTTGGTTCTACTTTCACCTTCACTGCAGTGCTTACGAGGGCCTGTTCTAGCGGAAATGAGAATAAACCATCAGAATTTAAAGAGATCAGTGCATTGGTGTTTGACCATAGACTGGTCCGAGCCAAGGTTACCAAGTACCATTTGCAGAGACTGGGAGTTCAGACTGAATTGACAACTGATCTAGATCAGTATATTTCTAAAGTAAATTGTGGATTACGGGTTGCAAAGCTTGTGCTGATTGACAAAGAAACCTGGCTGAAGGAATCCCATTCCATGCCTATGTTGGTTAGTAAATTGAGGAACAAAGATCAGCCAGACTCTCCGAAGTTATTTCTTTTGGAGAACCCTAAAAGTTCTGTCAGGAACAGTTCACATATATCCAGGGAATTCCACTTGAATGTAATTATGAAGCCACTTCGTGCGAGCATGCTTCAGGTCTCTCTACAGAGAGCAATGGGTGGGATAGATAAAGTCAACTGCAGGAATGGAGTAGTTGGCAATTCAACATTGGGCAGCCTTCTTCACAAGAAGCAAATCCTCGTGATTGATGACAACATTGTAAATCTCAAGGTTGCTGCAGGTGCTCTTAAGAAGTATGGTGCAGAAGTAACTTGTGCTGACAGCGGGAAGAAAGCAATCACACTGCTGAAACCTCCTCACAGTTTTGATGCTTGTTTCATGGACATACAGATGCCAGAAATGGATGGGTGAGTCTTATCCTTGGCTTCTCGTCATGTCACCCTACTTTAGCTATTCAGTTGATACACATTATTTGCTCTTGTCATTGATTGCTTAGGTTTCTTGCGCGACTCCTTTATCATGCATGTGGTACCTTTTGCAGATTTGAAGCCACGAAAAGGATTAGAGTGATGGAAAGAGATCTCAATGAGCAAATAGTGCGCGGAGAAGTTCCGCTAGAATGTGCAAACGTTCAGCGATGGAGAACTCCAATATTGGCCATGACGGCGGATGTTATCCAAGCAACGTACGAAGAATGCTTGAAATCTGAAATGGATGGTTATGTTTCCAAGCCATTTGAGGGCGAGCAATTGTACAGAGAAGTAGCCCGTTTTTTTCTAAATCAAGACCAAGTTCAGTAGGTAGGCTCATATGGAGTGTAAAATAGTGGAGGATATCACCGACTGTTCACCCGTCGAGGCACAGAGAATTTTGTCAAAGATTCCGTGTTCTCAAGAGTAAGTGCTTGACTTCTCCGTGCCTCAGGAGTTCATTTCCCAAGTTTCTTTTCTTTTTTTGCTGTAACATGTCTGATTGCTGAATGCTTATACTTAGCACAATATAATTCATAATATGCTGTGGAAAATGCTTCTCTTTTTATCTGTTTCTTTTCTTTTCACTTCTGTTTTTTAACATAAACACTGACACAATCACAGTGCATGCTAAAATATAAATAAGTAGTAAACATTGTTGCTTAATATCGTTAAGTTTTTGCATCACCGTGGCTTCACATTGCTATACAGGTGGGCAGCAATTTGCAGAGTTAGGGGCCCTGTTAAATACTAGAATGCTGGGATGTGGCCTGCAGTTAGGTAAACTTATTCAAAACCACTGTTTAATAGGCATGTCATGGTGGATATTAAGCAAAAACATGACTTCGTCAATTTAAGAATCAAAATAGTGCTGCTAGACAATTATCAAGATCTAAAAAGCTTAATATATCTTAGCACCACCTTTTTAGCTGAAGTTGTTGGTAGGGGTTCTAAAGAAATGTGATGCTTTCTTAAAGCAAGCTCTGGTGTTGATATTTTTGATCTTATTGTTATAAGTGCATGGAATGTAAGGTCCAATGTCATGATTTTTCTCGTCCTTTCAGGTGGAAAGACTTCAGGCTGGAGATGAAACCACCCATGTTCAATTCCATTGTGCACCATCTGATCAAGCTGCAAAACTGAGTGTACAATTTCTTGAAATCAAGATGCATGTGCAGCAATTTACTCGACAATTTCTTGAAGTCAAGGCGTGTGAAAAAGTCCAGCAGCATTCACTAACTGCAGATGTCCTCTGCCACTGTAATATAGCCGTAGGGAGAGAAATTTTCGTTCCACTTTTTGCCCGGGAACTTACAGCTGTACATAGTAGGTGTTAGTTGTTTGTGCAGGCATTTATTGGCATTTTTGTATGCATCTTCTTCACGATGTATGGGGTCGAAACTGTAAAATGTAAATGACACATTCAAAGATGGAGGTTTTGTTTGACGAAAACATCGGTCGCCATCGTCGTCCCTCAGCTTGTCGTCCTGAAGTTCTCACCAGCCGATTATTCTACTGAAAGCTGCCTGTTGGTGTGGCTTTATCTGATGAAATGCCTTTTGCCTGATGTCACGGAGCTTGTTTAATGTGTGGCCTGTAGCGTATTGCGACGGTACCTAACTGCTGCAATATGTTAATCGCCCCGAAATGTCCAAAGTGATGCACTGATTGCTGCTCTTTAAACTAATGCCAGTGGTTACAGGCGCCTAATCCTCTGGTTCCTGCACCTTCAATGGAGCCTGTCAGTCGCCTTGTGTTTGTCTGTCCAGTCCAGCGCTTACACCAGTGGCTCGCACCCTGCCTGATTGTTTATTCTGTTGGTAGTTGCTTGAGCCATCAGAATTCTGATCAGCGAGACAAGTTTAATGCGACGAGTCCTCGTTGATCGTTGCTCCATTTGAAAGCTGATGCCAAAAGCATGAAACCACTGGTGTTGAACTGTTGGCATGTCACTATCTTGAAGAACTGGAGTGGGATTAGAGTTTAGCATATTTAATTCTATAAATCTGTAGTGAAAAAAATGCAAAGGTGATCATCGTTCATCATTTGATCCCATGTGTAAAAGAGATGGGAGCATTTCTCGTTGGCAAATGGCAACTGAGATTCCTTACATGATTCATTGTGCTACAGCAGCTTTGCCCATATTTACTACTACCATATAGTACGAAGTTACTGAAAACCTACTCGTGAACACGCGGTATATACACGATCGTCGACCTTCACCCTTCTCGACTTTCAGCCGAAAGTCAGCTGTTTTGCACATGACGTTGCTATGTACACACTCAGAGCGTTCAGAATGAATTGGAGACGGTACTGAATCACTTTCAGTTTTTCCTCGGGATCCACTGTCCTTTCAATCACCACGGCTTTACTGTTCACCAAGGCAAACTGTTATTTAGATCCTTCAACACTGGAGATAAGAGAATAGTGGGTGGCTTGTGCGTTGCTCCATCACTGTAGGCTTAACACAAGCACTACTTTTCATGGTCACCCTGCAATCGGGAAAACCTCCCTAGTTAGCCCGAAGTGAACAATAAAGCTACCTTTTCAATTCAAAAATCGTTTCACAGACTTCTCATGCAAGTTTGTAATGGCACAACAGTAGTAGATTTCAAGCTTGTGACTAGAAATTCACCTTTATTTGTTGGAACCTCTGAAGCATCCTTTGGTATATTCACCTTTGCTTGTTGGTACCTCTGAAGCATCCTTCGGTACTGCTGCATTGCTTTAGGACTCCCGATGATGCATGATACCCTTGAAACAGCTTCATCAATCGCTGTTTCCACTCTTAGCTTCCGGAAAACTTTGGCAACGTCTTCTTCCACCTCTTCATCAACTGGCATTGCTCCAGAACTGAATCCCCGCAAACCAACCCCTTTTCGGTACCAACGAAGCATCACCTTCTCAAGGACACCAACACTTCGAATTAGTTCCTTGTACTTCTTTCTTTCTTGATGAGCTCTCACCCGTGCCTATCAGGATAAAGATAAGAATTAGCCTATCAGATGTACAAAACCTTTTGATGTTTCAACCAAGGTAGTACATAAGGTGATTCCTTTGCGCATGTTGTATTGTGCAAACTTACCTGTATCTTGATGACATTTTTTCGCAACTTCAGGAATTCTTTACGTTTTTTCCAGCACCTGAAGTTCTTCTGGATAGATAATGCAGCTTTCTCCAGCATACCATGTGAAACTGCAACTGTCTCATGAACGGACAAGCAGCTGTTCTGAAGAACCGTCTCTTTCTTTTTCTTAAAGGAAAACACTCTGAACGCGGCTTGTATGCGCGCTGCAGCTTGAACAGCATTTCGGACAGCTCCTAGGGAATCCTTAAGCGCAAGCTGATCATCAGTTCCACCATGCACATGGGTGCTTTTATCTGATATTCTGTCCACAGCACTACGTATTCCACCTCCACTAGCATTGCCTTCGCACTTTCCATTTTCTTTGGATTCAATAGAATCAAGATGAGTTGTTAATTGTTCTTCTGAAAGGAATGCGGAAAGGCCCTTAAAACCAAATGCCAAAGCTATTGAAGCAGGTGTTTTGGCAGCGGGATCTTCTGACGTTGGATGTGAAAGTGCACCAGCTGCAGCCCCGGCAGTAAGAAGAGCCACAACCATATCCTCCCTTTTTTTTATATATAATTACGACAAAGTCAGGAGGAAACACAGATTAGAGAAAGCCATAACACAAGAGATCAACTGCCTAGATTATGCAAGGAATATTTTGTGTCCACTTGCAGAAGTAAAAAGGTTACTGATAATTGATACATGGGAATGGTAAACAGCAGGAAATATGTAACCAGCAAGACCCCGCTTCTTGACCATGAAAATAAGAAGTTAGCATTATACCGCATATGATGTAGAGAGTTTTGTATACCTGCCAAATCTTGCAGCCCAATGTAGAGCAGTCCATCCATTTTCATCACGGTAGTTTATAGGTACTCCAGAACTAAGCAGTGGCTTCAAAGCCAAGTCATATCCCAAGGCTGCAATTGTATGTATAACACCATGGTATTGCTTAGGAAGCAAATGATTACCATCACTATTCTGTTCACATTTGGATAATAGCCACTGCTTAAACTTGTCATTAAGCAATACTTCCATGACACTATATACTGTCTTCTCAGGGTCCAGCTGCTCATATGTCTTCCTCATAATATCCATTTGGTTAACTAGGAATCCACAGCCAGGATTTGGGAGTTGCGGGCTAAATTTTGAAAATACGTCACAACCATGACCAAAAAGGATCTGCACATAATTGAGCAGCAACAATAGCTCATCATTACTTTTGGTAGGTGTCTTATGGACTTTGATATCTTGTGCTTCATTGCACGGTTTCTCATTTCCATCAACCATGCTCTTGGTAGGCTTCGCATGGAATTCAAATTCTCGTGCTTCACTGCAGGGTTTACCGTTCCCATCTATCAAGCACATTGTCACTTTTCCAGCATTAAGGCATGGAGTGTGGCAACGGATGGCGCCTTGCTGGATAATTTCCACGGGTACCTTAACATCACCAAACAGCATTGCCAATGAGCTATGAGAAGGATTGCAAAGGAAGTCTCCTAAAACAATAACCTGCATCAAAATTTACATAAGTCTCCAGCCATTGTAGTAATATCACTGCGAAAATAGTCTTGATGCAGGTTTGCCCTAAGTAACAAATTCTTCTTTTTCACGTCCTTGAAGACCATAGAATAACTTAGGCTTCAAGCACACTAAGATCATGATAGTTTATATATTATATAGTATTACACCATCCAATTCTAAAAGCAAGCCATTTTTTACTTCAGCACTCTTCTCTAAATGTAAGGCATTATAGCGTTGTAGCACCCTTGCTAATTAAGTGCTATCACTCTTATGAACAAATGATGAATCCTTTCTAATGTATCATAATCGCAATACCCAATAAGGTTCTTAATTCCTTTGTACAGGTCTAAAATAACTTACATTTTCAATCAGAGTATACAAATACCACATGACGATGCATGAACAAATGACCGCATTTTCAATATCTAGCCAATAGAAAAGAAGAAAGGATTGCATGCTGCAGTATTTAATCTAGAATATCTGCTTATAGTTCCATATGGTACCTTTGTAATTTCAGAAGAAAATGCCGATTCTGGAGAAACCTCATGGATATTGAACCATAGGTTTTCGGTCGGTGCCATAGAAGCTGGATGCAGAATTGCCTCAAGTTGATCCTCCTCCAACCACGTGTCTGATTATCAAGAAATAAATGCAAAAGCTACCAATTTTAAGAAAGATTTCAATTATCTCTCAGCCAGTTCTTAGCAATTAAAGAATCGGAATGCATGGTGTTTTACTAGCATATGAGATTACTTCACCTGAATTTTTTAACACATCAATAGCACTGGGACATGGGTCAGTTCCATTTTCTTTGGTATGATCTCCACTAAAGTCCAGTACATTAAAGATATCCTCAAAATTTGCAGAACTGTCTGGCTCCCCAGTCTGAATTCCAGGGAAAATAACATGCTCAATATTTGTTGGAACTTCCTCGGCTAGAACATTGGAACCTTCTTTGTCTTCCAGACTCAGCTGCATTTCAAGTTTCCGCAAGGCTGCCTTATGTTGAATCCAATCAGATCCACTTCTATTTGTTTCATTGTTTATGGTCACAGTTCGGGAACTAACTTCTTCTGCAGATCCTGGACTGGATGAATTGGGACATGGCAAAACTAACTCACTTGTCCAACCGGGTGAACTGTGTACTTCAGCTCTGCTAGCACTGCCATTCTGATTCAATGTTGAAGAATCATTTCGTGCTGATAATGAAATGCTTCCCTGGTAAGCAATCAACAAATTAAGGTGAGACGTCCAACAAATCATTTCGTGCATGATGCATCCAATGCAAGTCTTGATCTGTAATATCGTTGACTACCAAAGTAGAATCTTGTCTGGCTAATAGTGCCAAAAACGTCCTAATTGTTAATGATTGAAATTGCATATTTGCATTGACAAAAGAAAGAGAAAAGGAGTCGAACCTCTAGAACATCTCTATAGTGGACAAGAACAATGTGTTCATAAGCCCTGCAAAGATGAATTGCTCTTATCAAGAGGCAAATTGATTTACATACTGGCCGATGAGTTTCAACAAAATAGAAGGAACAGATCATAATTAAAAGTAGAAGTCATAGGTCATAACAACTCAGGTATAATACCATCATTTCAGCACTGTATTATGACTGGTACACTACCGTCAGCGCCTGGAATTTGTTAGTTCAGGAAATGCAACAGCTGGTTGGCAGATCCTAATGAATGTAGGTTTTAGATTTTCAAAAACACAATCTCCACATCATTTTGCAGCACCCAAAAAAGTGTAAAAAACTGGTATAATATTGTATAAATCATAACGGTTCTACAAGGAGGTGCACAAAGGTTTCTTCAATAAAATGGACTCAGGGCGATTTCTAGCTCTTGGGAATCTCAGATGTAGAAGTCCAAAGTAACACAAGCGCACCAAGTCAACTAAGCCATTGGCATGAATAACTTGTGAATGTGAGTTAATGCAACAACATATAAGACTCGAATATAAGTACTGTGTGGAGTTATGAAAAATGTAAATACTGCATGTAGTTATGAAGACGAAATGGTCATATATTCCTCCATGAGTGAAAAGACCCAGAGGGCAAGAAACATCTTTATGAAGACTTTCAGAACCAGAAAGAACACGAAGAGAAAAGCGACTAAATAATTCTTACAGATCAAGCATCCAATATATCCGCCTCTGAAATGTGGGATTTTTGTCTCCACGAGCATAGTAGCAATTCAGCGCATCCACGTTATCAACCTGAAATTTCCAGCATCAAAACGGAAATGGTCTTAGCTAGACATTTTAGTATGGAAGTGCCTATTGCCTGCCTAATTCATTTCTAACCACAAACCTATTCCCTGCCTAATTCAGAACCACAAACACCTATCAGTAACCTATCCTCTTATCAAGCTGATTACTCCTGAACATACTGTGATTAGCAAAACACATCTATTAACTTTATGAAAGATCTTTAACCTAGACATGACCGTGGGTTGGTGTTCAACAAAAGATAAATGAACGAACCTTGAGGCGCTCATGGGCTTCATTAATGGTTTTCCCATTCTTCTTCTTTTGCCATTCGTATCCATCATTCCGAAAGTACCGAAGTACTCTTCGGTTGAAAAGAAACCAAGAACCACCTGCAGTATCGGGAACCGGGATTGGTTCGATGAATCACATTCAGGATTAAAGCAACCAAGCACAGGCTTTGATCATATTTACAGGCTAAAACCAAAGGATGCATTTATTACTCGGTGGCTTCTGTGGGGGCTTATGTGAGACCGTGAACAGGTCATGATTCCGTAGTATCTGCAGAACTTCTTGAGGCTTCAGCCAGCGGGTCTTCACTACCTGTTGTAGCTTGTGTATGTCTAAGCCTGAAACAGTAAAACCATAGGCAAAATTTGCTGATAAGAGATAGGAAATGACAGCATGCCATACGCAAAGCAACTAAATGCTATCACATAGAGGCGTCAATAAGACTACAATTCAATTTGGTACATTAATTGATGGACAAATTCATAACCCTAAATCTTATCACTACTCCATAATGGCCACTTGACAAGAGAGGCGCCCACCACTGAAGTGAGCATCGGAAGTCCATCCCAAAACCACCCCCGTGGTCGTCTCCTCTCGGAGGCGACTCGGGCGGGTGGCTCAACTTTGCTGGGCTCTTCCGGTGCAGTACATTGTCGGAAGACGGCGCAAGCGACTACCCTAGCTTCATAACACCCGTGTTGTTGCTACTAGTGGTTGTGCCACAGTCCACCCTTATGCCGGGGTGCAGTGTTTTTCTATTTGTGGTTATGCCATAAATTTGTCCTTGTGCTTGGGCTTGGTGTTGGTTTAGACCTAGTTTAGCTAGGTTGTTGTCGAGATTTTAGCCCGGTTTTTCCAAATTAACCTAGCAACAGTATTTTGTCTCATTTTCCCTAAAAGTGAGACCTTTGATCTGTGGTTTGCTACACCATTTGAATACAATTCGAGGATGCTCTCCCCGGTGACCATTAAAAAAAAACCCACCCCCGTGGTCTCTCTTAAATAAAAGAAATAGATTTTTTTTTCTGTTTCACAGCGACTACACTTACTATCATCGGCCGTCAAGAACTCAACTTGTTAAAAGCCACATATATTATGAGTTATAGCATTCCGCTCCTACTAATAGCATAGCAACAAAATCCAAGACAAATCCAAGACATAACTCGAGACAAATCACTCGAGGATCGCTCAAAAGCATCGAAAGGTTGCAACTTTGAAGCGAGGCGCCAAGGGATTCAGCCTTACCTTGCTGCTGCATCGCGCTGGCCCGACGAGTCCGCGCCCCGCCCCCAGCGAATCCAGCAAGAACTCGCGGCGGTTCGGAAACCTGTGGCGCCTCCTCAGTTGGGAGTCAAGTCGGAGTCGCCGAGTGGCAGTGCCGCCTGCCAGCGATTAGTTCCCGCGACGCGCAAACTTATCGTTCGTCCCGCGACAGCAACGCGCACCACTGGCCGCGACCGATTGACGGGGGAGAGGGACTGGGGGCGGAGCGAGAACCAACGATGAACACGTGAGCCGGCGTAGGAAAGGGGAGAAAGTGCCCGACAGATTCCTCCCTCCCCGCGCGCAACGCGGCGGTTGCTGAACATGGGGGAATTTCTTTTTAGCGGAGGCGGATAACTAATACTAACAGCGTCGATCTGCTGCTGGTGGTTAGGCCCCGTTTGGCATAAAACAGCTTCGTCAGTAAAGCTGAAACAGGTGAAGCCATAAAAAATAGTTTCATATGGCTTCTTGTTCATTTTAGCACTTTAGCACGAGCTTATAAAACATAGATGATTTGCGTGAGCTGAAGCTTAGCTAAAATAAGCTGTACCAAACGAGTACGCTAAGCATGCTGTCACGGCCGCAGGCTCGCGGCACACACGTCGCCTTCTGAACCACAGAATAATTGCTGGTCGCCTGCCTGCTCCAGCTGGAGGCGAGCGCAACCCTGCTTGGGCCATGGCAATCGCCATGAGAAGGACAGTAGGTTAGGTGACGGGCATGCTTTAGTGAAACTTTATTTGCAGGTGTTATCCGGTGCATGATGTCTTTCTTAATCAGAGAACAGCATTAGCGTTTCTTGACAGAGTGTGATCAAGTAGCACACTAAAGCTTGTCGAAATGAATGTAGCATACGAAAGTGGTGGACAAGGTGGTGGTGGCGGCGGCGGATAAAGTTGCGTTTGTGGTTAATGATTTCACAGTTCACACGGGGATGCGCTTAGCCGTTAAGAGCTTCGTGATGTTTCAGATCCATCCTCGTTGCACTGATTCCATGTAACCGCGTGATTGCGGTGTCTGAATCCATCGCGAGCACGAGCAAACGCGCTGTCGTTGGCCGAGTTCGACGACTTGGCATCTCCCTCTCTGTGATGTGCTAGACTCTGCTAGCGGTCTGGAGGGGCTGCCTGGAGCCACGCACGCAACGATGGGTCGTCACATCGAAAGCGTGCGTGGACTTGCCGGAACTAGTTGTTTCTGTCAAGTCTGAACTCGATGCAGAGTTCGTTCCCGCACACATGGACGATATGGAGGTGATATTGTGATGTCATCTGCCGGATCCAATGACCCATATGCATACTGCTATGCGCAATGCTCTAGGTTTGGGATTCTCTGCCTGTTGTTTCTAATTCCAAATTCAATTCACATGTCGGTCTCAACGACAATTTTGGCAGCGTTTACTTGCTACTTTGATGATGACCTGGCCTTGATCGGGTACGTGATTCCGTTCCGACCAACGTCTTGTTCGGTTATATAGGATTTATTCCGAATCAGAAATGATAGATTCAACAAAAGACTTGTGATAGGTACAATAAAAAATCAGGATTTATTTCGAAATAGAAACTAATTACAACAATATAAACTCATATTAGGTACAACAAAAGACCGAAATTGACCACACCTCTCGACTCCTAGATTGATTTCCGATCTCTTGTTGTATCTATCTTGAATCGATTTTATTGCATTTAGTTTTCGATCTGGAATAAGTTCGAATTTCTTATTGCATCTATCTTAAATTTTCCATCCGGAATAAATCTCGTATAACCGAACGAGACCCAAGTGGGTCATGGCATCTCCATGTCACGTACTACTCCTACTAGCGCTACATTTCACCTTTTTACTTTGCTACCCCTGCACTCCAGACGGTGCCGGCCGTGCTGGTGGGGTCCTCCAGCCTCCAGTCCAGGTCGTCGTCAATAATGTCCCGACTTGGGAGTGCGCTTGCACTCGATTTTCTTGGCCATTCATCTCTCCGTTCTCATACACAATATACCCATCCATCCGATGGTTAATTTTCTTCACTTACCCGTATTTCTTTCCACCTAAGGCACCGATGATTCCCCAGCACGAATCTCCAACATGAACAGACGGTGAATAAATTGCCATTCACTTTGCCTGGGATCGGACGTCGGCCACCAGCCGGTCGACCGGTCAATTCCTACTCCTAGTAGTAGCAGCCAGACATTCAGACGAGGGTTCTGATTAGCAATTTCTTTGCTGCATGTCCGATGGAACGGGGGATCTATTTATCGCGCGCATGAGGGGCCGCGGACGCGTCGCAGAAGGACGAAGCAGTCGCTGCAGATGGTATGCCTGGGCAAATACAACCGAGAACCGAAACCGAAACGGAAGAACCGGAATCGAGGAAATTTGGTTCTGCTTCAGTTCCTTGTTCCGAGGAACCGAATTTACTCGTATCTTTCGGTTCTTGAGCTCGGTTAACCAAAGAACCGAGCCCACGGCAAATTTAGCCCAGCCTAAGCCGGCCCATCTGGAAACCCTAGCAACCCCGGTCCCACGGTGGTTGGCGCCCGCGCCCCCACTCGCCACTCCTCCAGTCCCATCCGCCCACCCCACCTCGATCGACGACCAGGGCGCCGCCGCCCGGCGTCCCCGCCACCGCCGGCGTCCGGCCCCCGCCCCGCGCGGTCGCACCCCACGCCCCCGCCCCTCGGCCCCTGCCCGGCTGCCCCGCCCCTGCAGTCGCCCCCCCACCCCCCCGCCCTGTGTTTGGCCCCCGCCTCGCGCCAGCGCAGATGGGCTCCATGGCGGCGCAGAGGCAGGTGACGGCGAGGCCCGGGAGGAGGTAGAGCACCTGGAGCTGGCCTTCCTGGGCCGCCTTGGCGACCTGGAGCTGGCCGCCGGCACGCTTGGGTACAGCTTCGCCAATGTCACCGGCCTCTGCGCCGCCATGGAGCCCATCTGCGGCCAGGCGCACGGCGCCAGGAACGTCGTCCTCCGACGGACGCTCGTCATGGCCACCCTCATGCTCCTCGCCGCCTCCGTCCCCATCGCACTCCTCTGGGTGCAAGTCGACACCGTCCTCCTGCGCTTCGGCCAGCAGCCCGACATCGCCACCACTACAAGGACCATCGCGCTCCTCTGGGTGCAAGTCGACGCCTTCATATGTTGCTTGTTTTCCTTTGAATTTGGGATAAATGCTGTCGAAATTTGCTATTGAATGGGCTGTTTTTTGCATCCTGAAATTTCGGTTCCCTCGGTTAGAATTGGAACCGAACCGAAGTAACCGGAACTTGGTTATGTTATGAAAAGAACCGATCGGTTCCTGTTTCTTGGGAATCAAACTTATGTGGGAACCGAGGAACGTTCGGTTCTAACCGAATGCCCAGGCCTAGCAGATGGGTCCGCGAGCACTGTTCGTCTTCCTCCTTGAGCTCGCGATGGTGTGCCGGGGTTAGAGGATGGGGGCTGCCGGGTTTGTGGTGTCCGCTAGACTTAGAAGAGGGGGGAGGGGGTGGTGGGGAGACTGGCGGCGGCATGGGGGCTGTGGGGCGGTGGCGGTTGGCGGCGGGGACGCCGCCGGGGCGGCGGCTTGACAACCGGTGGGCCAAGAACCGAGCGAGTGAGTGCAGTTTTCTTGGACGGGGCGCCGCCGGTCGCCGAAGATAGGGAAGATGAAGGCAGCGGGCGGAGCGTGCTGCAACTTCAAGGTGGGGAGGGGCAATTCCAAATTACACGCTTCAGAGTTGGTTCTGGTACTGTTTAATTATATTGTGCATAGGACTAATCACCTGAGTATACTTAGCTATAAACAAAATTGGAGTTGGCGGGGGGAGGGGGCGGAGCTCAGTATGGCCTTCACTGAGCTCCGCCCTTGGCAGCGGGGGCGAGGGGCGCGAGCCTGCGATAGCTCAGCTCGCACTCGCGCAAGCGAGGAATAGACGCCTCCCTATGTAATGGATGCCGACCGGCAAAGGGAAGTAAATTACTGCAATGCCATGATGGTGAATGCTTATGCATCCAAGGCTGACGCGCGTGAGTGAGGGCCTGTGCTTTGAATAGTGAGATACATAGATGGATGGATGCGCTTTAGTACTTATTTACAGCTATCCTGTTGACCGTATTATGTTGTTTCTTCATCAACAGGAGCACGTACAGCATAGGATATGTGTGCATGTACTGCATGACTAGCTTAGTATATATAGGACTTACATGCATATATGTATACACACACAACAAGGCTAAAATGCAACAAAGTGCATTCTCTATGCAAAATGCATTCACCCTGCAGTTGCAACCAGAGACTACACCGATTGCAACCAATTGCAACTGGACGGAACTGATTGTAACTGGGCACGAATTAGTTGCAACTCAGACTGACCCGGTTGCAACTGGACGTGAACCGGTTGCATCACGAACCGACCTAGTTGCAAATGAACACATCACTGGACAGAATTGATTGCAACTGTGGGCGTGAACCAGTTGCAACTTAGACCGAACAGTTGCAACTGGACATCAACCGGTTGTATCAGGAACCGACCTAGTTGCAAATGAACACAATCCAGTTACAACTGAGAAGGTGGGTGCTTTCTCTATACAAAATGCATCCAAGTGCATTATAACAAAATATTATATACACACACATCGTTCCCTTATTTTCTGTGTAGTATAGCTTAATTATCATGGCATACATGCATATATAGAAACCGCAAAATGAGGTGAGATTGCATGCCTTCGGTCGATTTCAGCAAAGTCTCGGCGTCGTCGTCTCCACGTACGTACGGCATCACTAGCTAAGCAGGAGTACTAACTACCGCTAGCGTTTTACTTTTACCTTGTCGCCCGCCCCTAGCCCCGCGCGCGCCTCTCAGACTCTCGGTATACTCTGACGATCGTCCGAGTCATGGTCAATGCACGACCGTATTCGATCGTTCCGTTATCGCCGTACGTGCGTATACTATGCTAGTATTAGTATAGGATGCATGATGGGACGGCCGGTGGTTACGATCGTCAGTGGTCAATGGATCGGAATGGCTAAAGTTAGTCTCTGTTTCGTTTTGGAGTACTAAAGTTTAGACCAGTCACATCAAAGATAATCTTATTATTTAAAAATATTAAATAAATTTATTTATAAATTCTTTTACAGATTGGTCCTAATTCGAGAGACGAATTTAAAGAGCATAACTAATCTATGATTTGCTACAGTGATGCTACATTAACCATCTGTTAATCATGGATTAATATATTTTATTAGATTTGTCTTGCGAATTAGTCTAGAGATTCTGCAATTAGTTTTGTAACACCGGCATACTCAGGGATCGAAAAGAGCACCAAGATTGAGATAATTTTATTATCATCTCCGGTAGAAGAAGATTGCGACCACAGCCGATCAAATTTGAACAGTTAACTATTCGAACAACCTATTCTAGTCATTAGTCACCCTCTTCCAATTTTCTGATCTCTAGCGTTTTATTTGAACACACTTACAGTCTAGTTACATTTGCCTTGCTTCTCTCGGGGGGTGGCCAAAGCACACAAGAACTTCACCCATATTTTTACCATTGTGATTTGCTAGCACGAGGGGTGTAAGTTGGTGACCCTTAGGTGCACCTCTCTTTAGTTTAAATATTTGTGCTAATTTTTCAAATTAAGATCCTATTTTAAAGAAGTAGTACAAATATTTGAACTAAAAATTGTTGGAGGTGCACCTAAGGATTATCAATTTACACCCCTTGCTAGTACTATCTAGCTTCTTAAGTCTTAATAGTATGGCAACGGGCGACGGAGCCCAGGCGAGTGCCCAGGGTGGCCGGGCCCTGGATCCATCGGTGTTTTGTAATTATACTTTATTTAATATTTTAAATGATGATAACAAGATTCTTTTTTATGTGCCGGAACCAAACATGCTCCACTGATCGTGGATGTGATCAATGCATGCAGCACCATCATGCTAGTGCGTGCCCGCCACCCAGCTAGTAGGGCTGCATGCAGCACTGCGGAGGCTAGCTAAAATAGCTAGCTTTGAATTCTCCGATGTTGAAATAATAGGAGATCGTGGAAATAATAATATCATGACAAGGTAAGAAAGTTCTAGACGAGTGGAGGACATGTATGATTCATAGTTGTCATGGAGGATATTTGTATGATAGGATAAAGATGAAAAAAAGTCTAGAATTGTAGAAGAATATAGAAGGTGGACACATGGCAACACCATATGAGCCATGAAGTCCTATATATATGGGGTCACTCCCCTCCCCCAAGCCATGTCAAGTAGAAGCCATTTGAAGATGGTATAGGTAGCCATCATGGATAATTGAGTGACATGCTATTGGATGGCATGAGTAAAGTATGGTAGGGTAGCCACATAAAAAGTGTAAGGGTTGTTGGGTTGTGAACAGAGAAGTTGAGTTTCTTGTAGAGAGTTGGTCTCCCATATTGGTGTCCAGGTGAAGATCTCATCGTTATAGTGTCGGTATAGGGTCCACGGAAAAGTGGTATCACACTAATTTGGTATCGCTTCTCGGAAGTCGGTGTCAAGGTTAGGGGCGCTGATTTCTCAACAACTGGGGGCGCTGATTTCTCAACAATTGGTATCAGAGCAGATCGGTCAGGGACCGTCATTAGGAGGAGTTTGTGGTGAGTGCAGGGCACTCATAGTGGTCGGTGGATTGGTTGGTAGGCGCAGGGCGCTTACATTGCTTAGTGTGGCACCGAGAGGCGCTAAGGGGAGACTCTGCCGGAGCTCACAGTCCGGGACTGTGAAGGAACGCTGGTCTGGGACCAAGCGTAGGTGACGCTAGGCGTCAGTTGACATGGCAGATCTGTTGAGCGCAGGTGGCATGTGGAGGCTCAATAGCCATAGTTGAAAACCTGCATGGAGTCATACTTGATGGGTCAGGACCTATGGGAAATCGTGGCAGGCACCGAGACTACTTCTCCGTCGAAGGAGAACGCAGAAGCCTTGCGGAAGTGGCGAATCAAGGCAGGCAAGGCTATGTTCGTGTTAAAGATAACGATCGAGAAAGATTTGGTGGAGCACATCAGAGATGTAGTGACACCGAATGAGGCCTGGGAGACAGTCGTGAAGCTGTTCTCGAAGAAGAATGAGGCGCGACTCCAACTCCTAAAGAAAGAGCTTGCAGGTATCTCACAAGGCACACTAAGCATCAATCAATACTTTAATAAGGTAAAGAATATTTGCCGAGAGATATCCCAGCTTGACCCGGAGGAGAAGGTCAGCGAAGCTCGGATGAGAAGGATTATCATCAATGGCCTAAGAACCGAGTACAGTGGGTTTATGGTTGCGGTGAGCGGATGGCCAATACAGTCGTACTTGGTGGAGTTGGAGAATCTATTGGCTAATCTGGAGGCATTAGCAAAGAGGATGGGCAATATCACCTTGGAGGAGAAGGATGAGGAGGAGGCACTCTTCATCAGGATGAAGGGTCCACTGAAAGATCGAGGAGAGGCGAAGGAGTGGACAAGAGGTGATAGGTATTGCCTAAAGAAGAACAACTATTCAACGGGAGCTCAACAAGACAACGATCAGGAGTTGGTCAAGAATGAGAGGAGAAGGAGAGGTGAGTGCTTCAACTGTGGTAAGAAGGGATATTTTGCCAGGGATTATCCAAGTTTAAGGAAGCACACAGAAGAAAATGTGGCTACTATGAAAAAAGTCGTTCATAGTTGGTGGCTTAGTGAATAAGAGTGGGATGCAGAGGCATGCATCGCAACTGAAGATGATGAAGCTTACTTTGTGGAAGACTTGACAGAGGGTGAAGCTCTATCAACTAGAGTTGCTGAATAAGAAAAGAATAAGAAGAAGAAGAAGAAGAAGAAGAAGAAGAAGAAGCAGAAGAAGCAGCTGGTCTCTCGATGGAGGTAAGAGATCCTAATTTTTCTATTGGATTTATAGTATTTGAATGTGATGATGATGAAGACCGGGAGGCTTTAAGCGATAAGGAGGATGAAGATAATAGAGATGAGAAGAATGAGCCTAGTCTTCATAAAGATGAGGAGTTATAAGAGTATGGGGAAGACAAAGATGGAGCATTGGTGGTCCATGAAGATCTGAAAGAGCATGATAAGATGAAGAAAATTCCGGAAGGATGCAATTGTGAAAATCTCAGGTATGACAATGCTTCACTTGCTGTTATTTTGCCTTCGTACAAGGAACCATTTAGAGGAAAGACAACTAGAAGAGTGAAGAAGAAAGAAAAGATGCATGGATGCATCAAGTTTGCGGGGAACCTCCGATGGAAGATAGAGGTATATGAGTTGAAGGAGGAGAAAATCATGTCACGAGGGCAAGTGAAGAAGAAGGTTCGTAACGGCAGAGCGCAAAATATCCAAGGGTAGCGACACAGAATGGTCTGGCCGCCAGAGACAAGTATGCATTGAGGGGGAGTGTTGAAATATGCAATGCATACTTGGAACATTCTAGGAGATTGTGGAAATCAGAACAAACTACCTTTGCAATCCATAAGGATAAGAATAAGATCATGACAAGGTAAGAAGGTTCTAAAAGAGTGGAGAACATGTATGATTCATAGTTGTCATGCTTCATGGTGAAGTGTGGAATGTTGTAGAGAAGAGATATTTGTATGATAGGATAAAGATGGAGAAAAATCTAGAATTGTAGAAGAGTGTAGAAGGTGGACACATGGCAACACCATATGAGCCCTGGAGTCCTATATATATAGGGTCACTCCCCTCCCCCAAGTCATGTAAAGTAGAAGCCATTTGAAGATGACATAGGTAGGCACCATGGATAATTGAGTGACATGACATTGGATGGCATGAGTAGAGAGTGGTAAGGTAGTCACATAAAAAGTGTAAGGCTTGTTGGATTGTGAATAGAGAAGTTGAGTTCCTTGTAGAGAGTTGGTCTCCTGTATTGGTGTCCAGGTGAAGATCTCACCGTTATAGTGTAGGTATAGGGTCCACGGAAAAGTGGTATCGCATTATTTTGGTATTGCTTTTCGGAAGTCGATGTCAAGGTTAGGGACGCTGATTTCTCAACACCCGATGATGCATGGACGGACGGACGAAATGCATGGGGGCGATCGGAATTCATGGCAAAAGCTCTGCATGGCTAGCTAGGGACCATTCATGCATGTAGAACGATCGATCGATGGATCGCCCAGTCGCCCACTAGCTAGCGCTCCATTTGCATTGCATTGGTCCCGTAGATTTCGGATCTGTTCATAACTGATCGTCGCCCAGTGACAGAGTTCCAACAGCTAGCTCGGTCGTCTTGTCCGTCGTCGCCGCTGCGTCTGCGTGATCGCCGATTACTGATCGACCAATGGATCGGAATGCCGCGAAATTGGAATCCAATTCAAAGTGTTGCTATGCGCGCGCAACGGCCTTTAGCTAGATTCCTGGCAGCTGGTATATAGTACGGTTTATAGCACACGGCAAGTGAGTTGCCGACACGACACGACACTGCACGCACGGCCGGACCACACGACGTACGGAAGCGGAAGTAAAGAGGGGAGATGCCGGATGCTGCGTGGCTCCGATCCGGCCGGCGATGACGTCATGGGGATGGAGGCGCATGCGCATTCGACATCAGCAGACGACAAGCAGCCGGTATACTAGAAGCGGCGCGCGTGCACGGCGGGTGGCGCTGGCAAGCGGCGCGCGCGGCGGCGGCGTTCGACAAGCTAGCGCAGCATACGGGCGGCCGGCCGGCGGCCGAGGCGCACGCGCCCGCGCACAGCGCGGTGACCGGTGAGGTGGGCACACGCGCAGTTCGGGTATATGGTGGCCGCGTGCATTCAAGGAAGGCTAGCTCGGCCAGCTAGCTTGCTTGTCTTGTCGCCAGCGACACACAGATAGATAACCTGAGATGGCCGGGCACGGCCTGCTCGGCGCCAGCGATCCCGTAAGGCCGTAACGGGAGCGGCCGTGCCAGCAGACGAGCTCTCGACCTTGTCTTGTCTTTCTCGCCGGCACACCCAGCTCGGCCTTGTCTTTCTCGCCGTCGTCGAGCTCTCGACCACTGACCCGGCCGGCCGCAGTATAGCCGCCGCATAGGACCGTGCCCACCCTCTGAATGCTCCTGCGCTGCCAGAGCATGCAGCGCACGGCGCGACCTGCGCACAGCGCACGGCTCTCGGTGATGAGCAGCCGTGCCTGCCCCCCTCATACATGTAGGTGGTGCCGGATCTACGCCATGGTCCCCTGCCGGCGGCGGCACATGCGCCTGCACTTCCGGTCGTCGATCGGCCGGGCCCCGGCCAGGCTCGTGCCGTTTTGCTGGCCGGATCGTGTGGAGCAGGCGCTGTGGCGCACCGAAACGTAGGAGGATACGCGTGCCGGCCTGACCCTTGCCGGCGGGACACGCGCCGCATCGTACGCCGATGCCAACTTGAGCTAGTGGAGCTGCTCTCTGAGATGTTTCAGGCTTTCCTGCTTACGCAAGTGGTACCACGGAAATATAATTGAAGACCACAACATTCACCGGCGCCACATCTTGCGCTGCTGGTCCCCTTTTAGTACCACCATGCCGCTGCCGCACGCCGACTGCGCGTCGTACCGCGCAGTGGATAGGAGCAGGAGCAGCAGCAACAGGGCCGCCATGGTGACCGACCGGTGGTCCGTGCGGAAACCGTTACTAGGTTCACACGGTGAGAGCTGCACGAAGTTTTCGGGGTCGGGAAAGGGGCGTTCCAAGTTGGGCCATATGGCAAAGCAAATGAACCCACCGGAGTTCGCATGATGATGGGTTGGTCCCTGCTTGGGCTGTGATGGTAAGCTTGAATCTTTTCTAGACAGAGGCCCAGTTCCGGTACTGCTCATGCGACTTCACGCCCGTCTTGAGTTTCCCCATTTACAGTTGCTAGAAGTAAGCCGGATGCGACCGAATTTGAAGTCAGGTTCAACGAGACTCAGAATTGCAACCGAAGGAGCACTTGCCACAGGAAGGTCAACAACAATTTAATCAAACAGATGTCTTCACTTGCCACAGATAGATCAACCACAATTTAGGGTGCCTTTGGTTTGGCTTCCAACCGGCTGTGGCTTTCAAAGTGTTAGAAATGAAATTGTAGAGACAAGAGTGCTCTCAATAGGAGCCGTGAAAATAGTGAATTAGCCATTTTCTTATCAATCTCAAGGTCCCTTATACAGGGAGATTACAAACACACTAATTCTAGGTATTAGCGTAGTACATCAATTCTCTTTGTAACCGCAGCAATAAGGTGGATTCATGGCCTTAACCATGGCTATTACCATGGCCTTAACTTCATGGCTGTTGCTCACTCCATGGCTGCTGCATTGATGAGGACAAATAAAGATATTTTATAACACTCCCCCTTTTGACCGATGCCATCTTGAGATTAACATGTCCTTTAATTCCTTTGAAAAACCCTGTGGAAAAACTAGGAACAATTTGATTTGTGATTACTCTATCATGAACCTGCAAGATTTAGGAGTAATCCATACCTTGTTTTATCTCTAGAAAAACCCCTGTGGGGAAAAACATGAGATAAGGCAAATGCTTGCATCAATCATTGTCTCATTAAAAACTTTGTATGAGAAAACCTGATGGTAAAAATTTATAAAAGAAAAGAGTACAATGTGAAGCGTCTTGCAAGGTCCATCATTCAGAGAGTCCCCCCCTGGAGCTTGCAAGTCTCTGGGCCGTCTCATACCAACCCCTTTAACACATTTCTCGAATATGGAAGTAGGTAGGAATTTGGTGAAGAGATCTGCTAAATTATCACAAGACTTCATCTGTAAGATATTTATTTCTCCACTTTGCTGAAGCTCATGGGGATAAAATAACTTAAGAGCAATATGTTTGGTCATATTACTCTTGATGTAGCATGTTTGCATCTGTGTAATACAAACAGCATTATCTTCATAGATAATGGTAGGTGATCCTGAGGAACCAATACCATAAGATTGTTCAATGTGGTTTATCATTCTATGGAGCCACACACATTCACGTGATGCTTCAAATAGTGCAATGATTTCAGAATGATTTGTGGAAGTAGCCACTAATGTTTGTTTATATGACTTCCATGATATGGCACTTTCTCCATGAAGGAATACAAAACCTGTCTGTGATCTGGCATTGTGGGGATTAGACATATAGCTAGTATCAGTGTATCCAACCAAGCTAGGATCATCAGTTCTTTTTGAAAGAATAAGCCAAGTCCTTAGTGCCATTCAGGTACCTAAGGATCTGTTTTCCTCCGGTCCAACGATGCTTAGTTGGGGCAGCACTATGTCTTGACAATAGATTCACTGCAAATGCAATATCAGGCCTCGTACTATTTGAAAGATACATGAGTGCTCCAATAAGATTGAGATAGGGATATTCTGGTTCTAATATCTCTTCTCCTTCCTCCCATGGTCGGAAAATATCCTTTTCTTTATCGAGAGATCGAACTACCATGGGAGTCTTATTTGGATACGTTTTGTCCATATTGAATTTCTCCAATAATTTCTGGTCATAGACAGATTGGTGCACTAAAATTTCTGAGTGAAGGTGCTCGATTTGCAAACCTAAGCAAAATCTGGTTTTACCCAAATCCTTTATCTCAAACTCCGTCTTAAGATGATTTCGGGCTTCATCAATATCTTGTGTGTTGCCAATGATATTCAAATCATCTGCATACACTGATATAATGCAAAATCCCGTGGAGTATCTTTTGATGAAGATGCACGGGCAATCATCATTATTGGAGTAACTCTTTTGCAGAAGGTACTCACTCAGCCGGTTGTACCACATTCTTCCCGACTATTTAAGACCATAGAGTGATCTTTTGAGCTTTACACAATACATATTGCGATTTGCACTTTCATTCGGTATAGGGATCCCATCGGGGATCTTCATATATATGTCCGAATCTAGTGACCATATTCTGTCACGATATCCAACAACTGCATAGATAGACGCTTTTGAATTACCAGTGATATTAAATATCGGAAAGTGATTCCACTCATGATGGGAGAATTGTTTCATTAAAATCAATGCCGGATCTCTGCGTGAACCCTTGTGTTACAAGCCTCGTCTTATATCTCACCACCTCATTGTTCTCCATCCGCTTTCGAATGAAAACCCATTTCAAACCCACAGGGAAGGTTTTTGGAGGTGTAGGTATCACTGATGAGAATACCCTCTTTTATTGAGGGCGGCTAACTCTTCTTCAATTTCTTCCTTCCATTTGTTCCAGTCCGAGCGCTTTTTGCACTCTACCATGGATTTTGGATCTGGATCATTTTGGATGGTATCTACAACTGATGAGGCAAAGTATATATCGACAATTGTAGACTTACAATCGAATTATTCTCCAGAATCAACATAGTTTATGGAAATTTCATGTACCCCAGTTGACGGCTTAGTATTACCCAATACGACAGCGTCAGGACGTTCCAATATCCCATCATCGGAAATTGAGTGCACTGTTGATGTGGGAGGTGGATCGGGTAAACCCACTTGGTGTCTCTCAACTTGAGGTTGAGTTTCATTTACTGTGTTAGATGATTCTTTCCTCTGTTTCCTCGTGCGCTTGCGAGGATTTGCCGTATTTCTCCCACTCTCTTTTGAGGTAGGGAGTTGAATAGTTTTGTTTGGTACCTATATTCTTTCCGGCACATGCCTTGCAGGAATATATGATTTTGTGACGCTTTTACTCACAGTAAATGAGTCTGGTAAATTGCAGCAATCTGCAAATCAATGATCCTATGAACTTGAAGTTCATATTCTGTGGTACGAGGATCCTCCTTTAGGGTGTCTAAGGCATCCCAATTTATTTCCGGGCATTATGTGTGATACTTGAATTCTCCTCCTAATACTGGGAAATGTTCTTCATTAAAGATACAATCGGCGTACCGGGCTGTGGGTAAATTTCCTGTAAGGGGCTCCAGGTATTTAATGATCGATGGAGATAAATACCCCATGTAGATCCCCATTTTCCTATGAGGGACCATTGATATACACTTTGGTGGTGAGGTCGGTACATATACTGCGCAACCGAATTTCCACAGATGGGAAATACTAGGAGGATCACCACGAACCAATTGCAGTAGGGAAGCTGTATGGTATGCAGTTGGGCGCAATTGTATTAAGTCGCCAGCGTGTAAGATTGTGTGACCTCAACATGAGGTTGGTAGGTTACAATTTTGCAATTGTGGTCTGGCAATGAGCTTTATTCTCTTGATAAGAGATTCAACTAAACCATTCTGGTACAGAATATTGAACTTCAATTCCTAAGGCTATACAATAATCATTGAAGGCTTTGGAAGAAAACTCTACAACGTTGTCCAATCTGATTGATTTTATCTGGTGTTCAGGTTGACTTGCTCTAAGTCTGATGACTTGTGCAATCAATTTTGCAAAGGCATAGTTCCGTATCGATAAGAGACACACATGAGATCATCTTGTGGATGCGTCTATTAGAGCCATGAAGTACCTGAATAGTCCACACAATGGTTGATTGGAGCCACAAATGTCACCTTGAATGCGTTCAAGAAACTTTAGTGGTTAAGCCTTTATTTTAATATGTGATGGTCTCAAAATTAATTTTCCAGTTGCACATGAGGTGCACACAAAATCCGAGGATTTTGGGAATTTTCTGTCGCTCATACCATGTCCGCTTGAATTGTTCATGATTTTTCTCATCATCCCGATGCCGGGATGGCCAAGGCATTCATGCTAAGTTTTGAATGTATCGACATTCTAAAAAATCACTTTGTATGCAATATATGGTACGGGTTTGATGTATGTTTAGCACAATCCAAACGCGAGAGAATGCACCTTTTCAAGTGTTTGTTTGCCATATCCAGTATCTTTGGTCAAGAGGAGGAACTTCTCATTGTTTTCTTCATATGTTTCCACATGAATCCCATATTTCCAAATATCTCTATAACTTATTAGGGTATGTGTTGAGTCGGGATAAAAAAAATGCCTCCTCAATATTAATTTGTGTACCCAATGAAAGTATGATAGTGGCCCTACCGGAACCAACAATCATAGCATCGCGTTCTGCGATGGTCATTCTCTCTTTATGAGAGTTTGGAAAATTTTGACTTCCCTAAGTATAATGTTAGTGGTACAACTATCCACTAGGCACATCTCCTCTTCCATTGAATTGACTCCTGTAACAGTCTATATAATGCAAAAATTTTAAATTCATAAGAATAAATGCAAAATATAGAAAAAAAACATACGAATATATTAAGATAGCAGGTGCAATATTACAACTGAAAAAAGTGTAGCAACATCATATCTTTATTTCAAGGAATACTTTTCAAATTTAAAACCTAAAGCTATGAAGCCTATTTGAGATCTCCAAAAATGTCATTGGAAGCATATTCCACGAGCATGTCGTTGATGTCTATGGAGCCTTCCTCTTCATTTGGCGGAGTCTTGGTGTTGCTCGGTCCCGCTCCTTCAGGGATGGGGTCCATAGCTCCAGTCCCCAGCACTTGAGAGGCAAAGTGTGCTTCATACTTCTAGGGTTCTGTGTACGATCCATGGACTTCATGTACAAATCAACAAGATGCTTAGGGGTCCTACACTTATTAGCAATAAGATTATAGCAACCACACTTGAAACAGGCGGTCTTGTTGCCACTATCATTTTTGGGCTTAGAAATACCTTTTCCCTTTTGGATGTTCCCACATGGCTTTTTGGCTCTCTTGCGCTTGCCCTTGCTCGAAGAATTTCCAGATTGTGTGTTCCCATTGGGACTTCAGGCAGTGGTGCAGTGCCCAATGGGCGCTGGTTTGAGTTCCACACAGTGAGCTCATGGCTCTTTTCTGCCTGTTTCAATGTTTGAATGAGCGAGATTAGACTGTGAAATTCTTCTTCCGGTATTGTTAAGTAATAATCCTTTCTGACGGGAGCATTATAGATAAAGTCTTTTCAATTTTTTCCGCTTCGGAAGGTTCTTTCTCACAAAACCGGAGCTTAGAGCATATCTTATGAACAACATGGTTGAACTCGTCTACAATTTTGAAATCGTGCAGGCGTAAGTGGTTCCATTCATGCGTTGCCTCTGGGAGGATAATCGTTTTATGCTGTTCATATCTATTTTTGAGAGCTGTCAACAAAGCTCGTGGATCCTCCTCATACATATACTCCATTTTCAAATCTGGATAGATATGATTCCTCATCACTTTCAAGGTGGAGTAATTAGACATGTTAGAGGGGGTAACAATCCCTGCAACTGTTTCGTCTATACATCTGTATAGTCCAAGTGTCGACAGATTCACTTTGAGATCCATCGCCCAAGCAGGGAAATTGGAACCATCGAGAGCGAGGATATCAAACTCTATGGTTCCCATCTCACCTACATTGTGATAGCCAAAAATTTTAAGAAATTATGGCATATTTATGATATTTTATATGAATTCAAAAAAAATGAACTCGAACAATAAAGTAAATTTCCTTCATTTTTGGTAGAAATTCTGAGTTGGAGGGATATTCGCTATGCAGAGGCATGCGTAGATCCATATGATCTCAAACTTCAAAGAATTATTCCAATTTAGAGGGTAGTATTGCATTGAATAAAATTAAAGTAGGGCAAGAATATAAATTTGCAAAGTACTTGTAAAAGTAAAGGACATGGGAATGCATAAATTGCTGAAACAAACTCATACATACATACATACATACATACATACATACATACATACATACATACATACATACATACATACATACATACATACATACATACATACACGAGTTTTTTCTACACTCGCGTGTAGCTACTCTCACCATCAGTATACCACTGTGCGTATATCCACATACTCATTTATCACTTTGAGTATGTTCATATACTAATTCTAAGATATTTCAAAAGGATATATACAAAAAAATTCAAAACCACCCCTATTTTTTGAATATATAATAATTATACCTTAGTACTAGTATATAAAAATTAGTATGTCCACATACTGTGTGTATGGTCACATACCCAACGTATATACCATCATAGATGTTCTAGTATGATCATATACTTCACGTACATACTCTTCGTTGGGTCAGATACGTCCTACATCATGAGATACACATGTGGGAGTAGGTACAAGTGCGTGTAGAATGGATTTTTCATATATATATATAATAACAGAGAGTTACAGGGTGCTAAAAGCAAACATATTCTCTCTGATTATTTGCGGAATGTAAAAAGACCAAAGTTTAGGGGCTAGAATGTAAATTTCCGAGGAAATTAAAATTCTAGAAAATAGTAAAGATAACTGGGCGGTGGGTCGAGAATCTCGGTTTCGGCCCACCGCCGCTTTTGGCTCAGGAGGCTCATGTGGGTGTTGGCGGGTGTCAGACTCGGGCACACGAGACTCTCCACGTGGCACACTTCTTCTAGGATACGGGGTGGGACATGGCTCACGCCCCATATCTGTTGTAACTACTCGAAATGCAGTAGGATTACTCGTAGAGTGGTGAAACTAGTCGGACTCGGTATAAAACTAACCGAGAAGTAATCGGGTAGGACTCCTGGGCTTGTACCCAACTAGAACTTCCATGCAAACCTGTCCCCCCAGACTATATAAGGGCGGACAGGCACCCTCTCGGGACAATCATCATCAAAGGCAATCCAAACCACACAGTGCGTAGGGTATTACACTCTCGCGGCCCAAACCTGTCTAAAACCTTACGTTCCTTTGCACCTTCGAGTTCCAGATCTCGGCGACACCCTACCTATAAACTTACCACCTCGGGGGTATCCCTTCGGTGGACGTGGCGGTAAAACACCGATAGCGGGGGGATGTGCAGGTCGGTCCAATCCTGTCGCGGGCGCCGTGGCCTGTGCAGGTCGGCCCAAGCCTGTCACGGGTACCGTGGCCTAAACGCCGGTTCAAGCGGTGATTAGGGTTGAAACACTAACCCGCACGCGCCTCCCTGCCTCTTAGCCCCCGCCGCGCAGGTCTGCCACCGCCGCCGCGTCGGTTCGCCGTCGTCACGTAGGTCCGCCGCCGCCACGCAGGTCCGCCCTCCCGCACCTCCTGGACCTCGTCTCCTCCCCGCGCTCAGGCTTCCCCCTCACCTGAGGGTGGGGGGCGGCAAGCCTCGCTGCCGGTGCTCATCTCGGCCGGGACATGCCCGGTCTTGATGTTGCGGCGGAGGCCGGGGCGCGCGTTGGCCGCCGTGGCTGCGGTCGGGCGGCCAGGGAACCAAGGCGCCGGTGGTGGAGATGGCGGTGCGAGCTCGGGCTCGGGCTCGGCGAAGCCGGGCGTGGCAGCTGCGGCCATGCTGTTGGAGCTACCCGCGGCCATGTAGAAGGGCAGGGCGCCGCGGCGCGCGGTGATGGTGCCTCTGAGGAGGAACTCCGGCGGCTCAGCCGGTGTTGGAGAGTACGGAGGCGTTGCCGGTGTGTAGTCCGGCGAGATGGCGCGGCGCGGCGAAGCCATGGTGAAGCCATGCTCTATTGATGAAGGACCAGCGTCGCAGCGAGCGTTGTTTGTCCAGCCATAATGAGGACAGTACGACGTCACCATGTCCAGCACCTCTTGCGGCAGCCCGTCGGGCTGCAGCCGCACCCTTGCAGTCCATCCATGGGACTCGCAGTGGTGCAGCGACTCCACCAGAATGCGTTCTGGCGCGGTGCAGGTGTCGGGCATCACCGGAGGTCCGCGGCGGGTGGTGAGGGTGCTTGAGTCGCTGCTAGCAGCTCTGGTGGCTCTGCGGGCAGCGGTGCCGTCGTCGCGGTGTCGTCTTCCACGACTGGCAAAACCAGAGGGAGGAGACCGGGGGCCACGGCCGGCAAAGCCAGCACCACGGCCCCTGCCGCGTTGAGGACGGCGCACTGGAGCCCGGAGAAACTCGGTGAGCTGCTGGTGCAAGAGGCGACGCAGATGGCGAGCACGAATATTGCGAGGAAGAAAAGAACCTGCATCAAGGGAAATCGGCAAACAGTGAGCCATCTTACCCTTCAAATTGGTGATCTCTTCACCTCTTTCTCTCTTGCTCGGTGTTCAGAGTTGCTGATAACGTGTTAGAAATGAAATTGTAGAGACAAGAGTGCTCCCAATAGGAGCTGTGAAATTAGTGAATTAGCAATTTTCTCATTGATCTCAAGGTCCCTTATATCGGGAGATTACAAATTCTAGGTATTAGTGGAGTACATTAATTCTCTTTGTAACAACAATAATAAGGTGGATTCATGCCCTTAACCATGGCTGTTACCATGGCCTTAACTCCATGGCTGCTGCATTGACGAGGACAAATAAAGGTATTTTGTAACACAGAAAGCCAAAAACCAACCAAAGATCTTGGCTGTGGCCGGAAGCAACCTCCAAAAGCAGTTTTTCCTCTATTCAAAACTGAAAGTATGTCTTGAGGTGCTTTCCCTGACCATGGCTGTAAAAAATTTGAAGAAATTACCACTCATTATGTTGCTACCGGTTCATTTTTTCTTTCCTTTTCTCCCTTCCCATCCGCGAGCCTCCGCCACCTCGCTACCCCGCCGACGCGCCGCCTCCCCGCGACCACCGTCGGGCTCCGCCATTAGCCATTAGAATGTAAAAATGGGATGAAAGAGCAATACTGACCTCCTGGAGTCATCGTCATCATCTAGAGGTCCAATGGACATTGCTGAATCCCAGAACCTCTGCATCATGGCAGATGTCGCCTCAGATCCAGCTGCTCCGGTGTTCCCGACCTAAACACAAAAAGGTAAGGCATTCAAGCATGATCCGTTGAGTAGACATCCACTAATATCACAGTCGTGTAACTTGCATTTCAGTCTACTGAAAGTTACTATAGTTACTTCTACATTGCATGCATAACAATTAATATGAATTGCACTAAAGTAACATATTTTATTTCGCAAACTGAACAACTGAGTTTTGTGGGCACTATCATACAGTCAAAAATGGCTTCTAATCTCAAAAAACCCAAAAGCATGAGCATAGGAAACACAGATGTTCAGGACTATCCAAGCAGAAGAAGTTGCCACTCACCGTTGCAATTGCAGCCTGAGTTATGTGAAGAACATCAACAACAGTCACAACATTTCCATCTGGATAAAGACAACAATACACACTTAACAGTTGTACAAAAGATATCAGCTGGATTTAACTCATTCATGGTTCACAGCAGTGTTGTAAATAGCAGGCTATAAAGTTTAGCAGCAGCCTTCTCTAAAAGCTATAGCGAGCTATAGCGAAAGCTAAATCATTTAGTGGAATGATAAAATAATCAATAATCACATATAAAATTATAAGTATTATTGGTCTAACACCAAAAAATAAACTCTAACATGTCTCTTAACTGCCCAACGGTGCCCATGCTACGTTGTCTAGGGTCGCACACTACGTTCATTTAGTTGTATCGGTTATTTTGACTGCGTCTTTGAGCGAATGACACCACTAAAATCTACTAGCAAGTTGACATTTAGAGCTGCTAAATCTCGGAAAAGCCACTTTAGCGGACATTTAGCACTGCTAAATCTCGTAAAAACCCCTTAGCGGACGTAGCGGACAAATGTTTCATAGCGTAGCGGTAGATCTCCTAAAAAGCTAATAGCGGGCTATTTCCAACATTGGTTCACAGACATACCCCTGTCTAGAACAGGCAAATGTAAGAATTTCCCATCATGCATTGTGTGAAGAGCATCAAGGATTGGGGTGTCAACTGTGGCACATTCAGGACTCTGAGTCATGACCTGTGGAAAGGAGTTTCAAACATGGTGGTGGTTAGTTGACAAGAAGGTGCAGAATAACGAAATATGACTGGATAACAATACAAAGATAATTATACCGAGACTTGCCTTCTCAACTGTGGTGGACTCAGGAGGAAGATTTTGGGCGATAACACGCATCAATATATCTCTAGAGCTGTCATAGAAAACAAAGCAAGGCTTTTAGTTTGACGCAGATCTAGAAATAGCTGTTACTATAATTAGATAGATAAAAGGAACTCACGTCAAAATTCCCCCAGGTTTGTTTTCAATTGCTACAACGGCTGAACTCACTTTTAATTCCAGCATCTTCTTTGATGCTGTCAACACCGTGTCTGTTGGTCCAACAGTGACCACTCTAAGCAATCAAGATCAAGAAATAAGTTGTTCTGAACTGGCACTTATATTATTTGAACGCTCAAGAAGGCACTTAATTTGAAAAAGAAAGGATATTACCTACTTTGAATTCTCAGAGATAATGGTAGACAGCGATGGCCTAAACATTCGTTCTCGAAGAGTTTCAATAAAATTGTTAGGACCTGCAAAATAAATAGAGAAAGGATTAAAATGGAGTACTGCCAAAGCCATTAAGGCAAATTTTATACATAACACAGGTGATCAATACAGGTAAAACATAAAAGAGAAGGGTGGGGTGAAGCTGAATCCATAATTACTTCTTTTTTATAAAAAGAATGAAGATAAAAAGGGGCAGGGCATATGTCAACTACAGACCAGATGCAGCTGTTCCCCAATGCTTTTCTACGCCCTCAACAGCAGCGGCAATTGCTTTTCCTTTCTCCGCCGCCCTTTCCATCCGTGCAATAGCATCATACAGGCACTTGGCAATGTCCAGCAGTGCAATGACTTCACCATTCTCCACAACAGGCAGATGTCTGAACTTACCTGGAACCAAAAGGACAATTTTCAGGCAACATTAAGATACTGCAGGTAAGGTGGGCAAAAAAATGTCAAGAGCATTCACATACCTTGCACCATCTTCTGCAATGCCTCGACTGCAAGCGTGTCTGCGAGCACAAATACAGGGTTTCTGGTCATGACCTTTGAGACTGGTGTCTCTTCCATCTTCAATCCACGAGCAATAACCCTTGTGGTTATGTCCTGGTCAGCATTGTCAAAAGACAGCATACAGTGAGAAATCATGAATCTCTGAGGCAGCAAAGACATGAAAAGTGAAGCGGCACATATTCCTCACCTTGTCAGTGAGGATCCCACAGAGCAAAGCATTGGAGTCAGTCAGCAACACGGCATCGACCCTGCGTGAGGCCATCCTCCGACAAGCCTCGTGCACGGTTGTGTGATCTGGTATCGTCAGCGCCTTGGACAATCTCAGCCTTTTCACGGTTCTCTCGCCAGTCAGTGACCTAAAAACGCATTACACGAGGTGGCATTTTATTCAGCTATAGATCCCATAGCTTGTGCACAAAGTTCTATCCATTTCACAGAAGAAACAATGGCTGACCAATCAGAGCATAGCAGCAATCAACGTCGTTTTGAAGCCAAGCAATTGCTTCTAGTTGAAATGTGTATAGTTTACGCTGCACAAAATTCCAAGAGCAGAGCCATGCATATGTATATGGTTGTAACAGTTGAATGGGATTCAGCACTTTCTATTGCAAGTTTGCAACTGAAAGGAATCTTAGTTCGTATTGTTGTTAAACCGAAAGTACCAATCTAGATGTCGTAACCTCCATCGATTCCGTAAAATAGAATCAAATCTAGGCTAAGGAAGCTCCTAGGCTGTGTATAGGCTGCAAACGAAGGGAGACATGGAAGACGCGAGGGTCGAACCGAACGCTCCTCCAAACCCAACCAGAGAGACACGGTAGCTACGGCCAAAAATCTAGAGCATCGAAACGAGCAAGGGCGATGCGGAGCACGTACGTGGAGTTGGCCCGGGAGATGGAGGCGGAGGACCTCCTGGAGGCGGCGCCGTCGTGTCCGTGTCCGTTCTCGGCGGGCGGGAGCCTCCTCCTGGAGGCGGCGGCGGAGGAGATGCTCCTCCGGCCGGGGCCGCCGTGCCCGGCCGCCCCCGCGCCGCCGTCCATCCTCCCACCGCGCGCCGCCCACCGGGGGAAGGCGAGGGGCCTCCGATCGGCGACGGCGCTGATCCGCAGGCGGGGGGCGGCGGCGGGGGGCGGTGCCTCCTCCCCCGAATCGGGAGCTCCCACAAGATGGGGGCGGGGGGAAGGGGGGAGGCGGAGACCGGAGACGGTAGCGAAGGTCGCGGCCCGCGGCTGAGGTTTTTTCGGCCAATGGAATTTCACCGAATTACCCTTCCCTTCCTTTTTCCTGCTCGGGTGGCTGGCTGACTTCCGAGTTGATGCGCCGCGCAAAAGGGTTGGATCCGTGCGTGCTTGCTGCGCGCTCACGGCGTTGCACACCTGCTGGTGCGTGCGCGTTGGCCACGTGGGTTTGCGCGTGTGGGTGCGGAGGCTGACGGCTGGGCCCCGATGAGCTGCGTGGGGCCGGGAAGCGCCGGACCCCGGGCGGTGGCCATTTTCGGGGAAGGGCACGGACACACGGTAACGTTTCGGTCGTTGCTGGGTTGCGTTGGGTTCGTTGCTTGTGCCGGAGTCACGCCAAGCTCAGAGGTGCCGTCGCATATAGTGTTATTTTTATCTTCCTCAAAAACAGTGAAAATCAAATAAATATATATATAGTGTTATTTTTATCTTCATGAAGAAAGAAAGAGGAAATGTTTGACGAACAACTAGGAGCTAAAATTCAAATATGGCCATATGGGTAGCGTAAGCCAACACCCATATACGAATTAGCTGGACCTGCTTTTGCACACACGCGGCACGCGTTTAGTATGGATCTACTACTTCCTCCGTTCAAATTATAGGTCGTTTTGATAAATTTATATATATAAATTGTCATGTATCTCGACACAATATATTATCTAGATACATAAAAAAAATATATGTATCTAGATTTGCCAAAACGATTTATAATTTGGAACGATGGGAATAGTACGAAGTTTGGAATACCTATGGTTCATTCCCCCAGATCTTCTTCTGGGAGCTCACATGGCTACTGTAGCATCGCTTATTTTCTGGGTTGCTGCCAACAAATCGAACCACGTGAATTTTGAGCCTCTGGTTTGTGGCAGGAAATGAGCGTTGACCTGGCTGATTGCTTCGAATTGAAAAAAAGACGTGCATTTGATACTGACAGCAACAGGTCCGGCTACCAGTTTATGCTGGATACGGCGTCAATATGACCTGGCATTTCGGAAAGGCGGTGGTTGTGAAGCGAAAATAAGCTACCTCCTGGCAAAAATTATTAGCGAACAGCACAACACACAGCATCCTCTAATTTCCAAAAGAGAAACATTGGTTTGCCAAAAAAGTGAAGCCAAATTGATGTTTTTGTGTACATGAACAGCTAAACTCTCAACTGACAACAGATAACTGTACTCTCTGCTCAAATGAGTTCTGGTACAATTGTAACAACCAGCCAATTAAAACGAGCAGATTATTACAAGGGACTACAGAAACCGTACACCATCACCGTGTCAAAGCAGCCTGGGGATCGAGCTGGCTAGGCCTAGGCGGCGTAGACGTGGACGCTGATGGCGACGACGAAGATGGTGAGGAGGCAGAAGAAGATGATGGCGTGGACGAGGATGGCGATGGCGCTGGCGCCCATGTTGCCGAACTCCACCACCCGCGTCCGCGCGGGGAGCTGGAAGAGCAGCCCCGGCGAGAGCACCACGAACAGGATCACCGCCACGATGATGGGGCCCCAGTCCGTGCTTTCGCCCGCTTTACAGTCTGAAGAAGAGGGCTCCAGAGAGGTGCTCCTTTGCAATGGTTTAGGGCTTTAGGCCAAAGGAAATAGCTCAGCAAATGGCTAGCAATCTTACTTACCAAGAAAAAAGATGATCAAAGGCAACGCGTTTTGGCTGGCTGGCCTTACTTACAGGTGAGAATCATGAGATGCTGCCTTGCTCAAAGCCGCTTGGTAGACCGAGACAGTCCCCTGGAGCCTGAAACCTGAAGGTTTGCAGAGGGTGCAAGATGTTTCTAGCTCGGACTCTGAGAGAACCAAAGAAGAGAATACGTGATCACACAACTCACCGGCATCAAGTATTGATACTCAGACAAGTACGTAGTATCGTTGCATTTGTTCAGAAACAGAGGACCCTGCAGGGAACAGCGTCCTGCCGAATCTTCTGACCGCGTCCCAATAATGGCGGCCCTGCAGCAAGCAATGGATAATGCAGACAGGACTGTCGATCAACTCATCTGAAAAATTCCATTTTGTCTACATGCAATTACTAGTGCCGATATATATATATATATATATATATATATATATATATATATATATATATATATATATATATAATATAGTTAGTTAGTTAGTTAGCTAGCTAATCTGTAACATCACGTTACGAAACACAAAGATACATGATCAGAGCAAAGCATATCTCAGCATATGCAGGGACTAAATAAACTTCAGAAGCTGGAATGCCGAATACTGAGCTAGAAACAAAAAGGAAACGTAGAAAAAAGGAAAGCGATTGAAGCATAACATTACTGAATCGAACTAATCAATGTGTTAAGCAGGGAGAAAAATCAAACATATGCCTCCGTTGTGGATCCTGAAGCACCAAACATTCAGCGCTACTCCATGAAAGCAGAGACGTGCTTCTCAAATCGAACATTGCTTCCACCTCCTGCTAGGCTGCGACCGTGACGGAAACAGGTGGCTTGTGTCACATTCTGGTATTCTACCTCAAAGATGCTAGTCGACATACAATTCTGATGCCTGAAAACTAGTTTCATACACAAATGGCAGTCATTCAGACTACGTTGTCCAAGCAAAGAACTACATGATCAGGTAAGCCATCTGTAGTTCTTCCCCAAGCAAAACGTATCGCGAGGGTATCAGTCTTTTGACTCTTGACAACTGGGATTCAGATCAGTGACCATCAGTGTATCACCACGGGCTTGTGTTGGGAGGAGAGATGGCATCAAGAAATTTTGAGGGTTTTTGTTCAGAATCATCCAAAATCATGAGAATTTCAAGTCCCAATAATCCTCTGCATCTTTTCTTGACCTAATAAGTGGTGTTGCCAAGAGCTCGGACAAGACGCACGATCCGATCCCTACTACGGAGTAGTACTAGCTACCATCTTATAGCGACGAGCAAACTAACCCCCCCACACTTTACACGTAATCGCCAGCTCGTGGGCCACATGCTGGTTACTTCTCTATCACAGCTGACGAACACTCGCATCACTGTCCGGCATGTCCGCTCAGTGCAGGCTTCTACACATCTCTCACCACACACGGACACAGCTGTACCAGTAGCAAACTTGTACTGCTCCGTAGCTCACACACTGACACATTACCCATGTTTCGTGATCCTACTGATCAAGAAACTGGCAGATAAAAACACCAATATGATTTCTGACCCTTTTCCTTGGAGTTTTTCCGTAATAAAATAATCATGTGTTCACTGTATCATTGGTGTTGTCACAGAAAAATGGTATTGGCATTTTGATTTCTCCTCAGCAACAAGAATAAAAAAAATCTTGGCGTTGAAACCATCAGAACAAATCAAAACATGGGAGTGTTAAACAAACACTTAATTCTCGTGACGTGTCCTTTAATCCACAAGCAAACACCTCTCGGGGAATGACTTGTGAGAGCATACAACAAAAGGGCGCATTTTTACAGGGATCATCAGCTCTGCCTCTGTCCGGCTCCTAGTAATTCAGGAAGAAAGAGATCAATCCTACGCTGCTGCTGCTGATTGAGCTACGGTACGAGCAAATCGGAGTCGATCGGGGAGCAGATCCGCCCCCTCGCTGCCTCGTCCTTGCAGGGCAGCGCGGGGGGCTTGCCGAAGAACCCCGAGGAGAGGTTGGAGACGGCGCCGGCGAAGCCGAAGAGCAGCGCGAGGCCGGCGACCCAGGGCATGAGGAGGAGGCCGATGGCGAACGTGACGGACCCGCAGAGCATGAGCGCCACCGACGCGCCGAGGAGCATGGACGCCGCCGCGGCCGGCGACATCCGCCCCGGCGCCGGCGCGGACGAGGGGGGGACGACCGTGAGCAGCAGCGCGCAGAGCTCGCGGATCAGCCGCGAGTAGTGCTCGTCGCCGCCGCCGGTCCCCGTCATGGCTCGCGCTGGGTTTCCTTGTGGCTGGGCGGAGAGGCGAAATTGTTGACTGACTCGGAGCTTCGGCGAGCGGCGATCAATCTGCGCGCAGGAAAAGGAGGCAAGACGAGGAAGGAAGGAAGAATAGGGAGGAGAGGGGATTGGCGCGTGGAACAGGTCTTTATAGACCACCGGTGGCCCAGTGGCCAGTACGGGGCCCACCTACTGCTCCCGCCGGGTCCACCGTCCACGCACGGAAGTCGCGGCAACGAAAAGTCGAAAAGGCTACGCCGACGGGCACAGCCGCAGACACGTAGGGAAGGTGGTGGCTGGCCCCACGTGCCAGTGGGGCGCGCGGCGGTATGGGCCCGAGAGTGGGTGGGCGTTGGGACGGTGGTCGCGTGGTGATCGGCGCGCCGGATGGGGCGAGGAGAGAGAGGCCGGGATGGACCGGAACGGATTAAACAAAAACGGACGCGGCCCATCCCTATCCGCCGCCGAGTCATGGCCGCCGCATCGTTTGATTGGTGTTATCGCTTATCTGACAGGCCGGCCCACGCCGTGGGGCCCGCCGGGCAGAGGGCTCTGTGGCTGCAGATGCCTCGCGCTTTTGTTTTTGGTACTCGGTTTGGGCCGAGCGAGGGTGAGGGAGAGGGCGTGAGGCCCAGGAAATGATATGTGAAAGGCAGAAGGATGACGTGTAGCGGCGCAAGCGCGGGGTCGGTTTTCTGTTATCGCCTAGTTCCACTCTAGCTGTCGGTGTCCCCACCATGTCGGTCGGATGTGCTCTCCGGGTCGGGATCTCAGTTCCAGGCGGGCCCGTACTGGGCCAGGCCAAAACTAACGGAGGGAAGCTACGATGGGCCGGATTAAGCCCAAACGAAAGGGTTGACCACTGCACAAGGCCCGTCGCTCGCACAATCGCACTCGCAACCACCGGTCGGGGACGGCGTTGAGGTCCGTGCCCCCCTCGGCTCGACTCCTCGTACCCGCCAAGGGCTAACGGCTTAAGGCGGCAGCCGCCTTTACGTCCTCGTGGCCGTCGTACCACCTGCCGAGCCAACCTGACGAACCCTCCAATCCAGCCGCGCCGCGAGTCCCCGTAGAACCCACCGCTCCGCTCGCCGCTTGGGGGTGCAGCCTTGCAGGTCCGACGTGTCGACGGGGGCGCGCGGGAGGGGGCGGGTCCACGCCACCCGTCGCCGCGGGGCGCTGGCGCGGCAGAAAGCCGGGGCGGCCGCGCAATGCCGCGCGGACACGGCGGCGCGCACCGTACCCCGGGGTCCTTTTTCTCAGCGGCAGGTCGTGTGAGCGGCAGTGATGTGTCGCTTGCCGCGAGGGACACGGGCGCCCGAGCCCACGGGAAGAAGGTACGGCGCGGTCGCAAGCTGTCACCGCCTGAGGGCGGTATATATACGTAACGCAGAGTGCGGGTCGGGCCTCGCGGCGCCCCGGCGGGGGCCGTCGGCGTGGCGGAACACACTTGGTGCCGGCGAGGGCTTTTCCTGCGCAGGTACGTCGCCGGCGGCGTACGATTGGTCGCTTCTCTGTTTGGTCCCGCCGCGCATTGCAGTGTCTTGCGGTCGTGATGGCCACCAGGCAACATGCGGTAGCTGGGCCCTTTTCAGTCTCTGAGGCGGCGGCCGTGGTGTGTCGCCTTCCTGACCAGGTCGCCCCCCCCCCCCCCCCCCCCCCCCACCCCCCCTATCGGACGGCACGGCGCACGCTGCCACCGCCTCGTACTGCCTGAGTGGCGCCTCCCGTCTCGCTGGGCGCTGGCTGCTGCCCGGTGCCCGTCCTCGTCCTGGTCTCGCGCAATGCGGCGCGTTTTTCTGATGCTTCAGATCTCCATTTCCATTACTCCGCGCGGGTGTAAGCCCGGTGCGGCGGATGCTTGGTTGTTTCCTTCGTTTATTCGAGTCTGATAGCCGTGATGGATCAGGCAGGGGAAGAGGTGTCCTGAGCCTGGCAAGGGTCGGCAAGCATCACCAGGCAGGCTCGCCATTCATTCTTCCTGCGGCTCTAGGGCGAGTTTCAGTGTCAGGTACATGATGCAACCTTTCCCACCCCAACACCACTCTCTTTTCAAAGATGAACTGAGTACCGTGCATTGTCAGAAGGCGCAACAAGTTTACGCGCCCCGCTCTTGTGAAAGTAAACTGACCAAGGGAGACACATGGACTAAATAGAAGTACTGCTAGTGGTAGGCTGGTAGCATATTGACTCGTAAATCAGTGCCACAAGGAAAAAGATGGTGACAAAATAGAGGATCTGGTTCAAATGTTTGATTCACCGGTAACATCAAAGTAGCCCAACCCAACACGACACGCATAGCAAGGCTGCATATCAACACAGAAATCACCTGTCAGCCGACTCGGGCATAGGACAAACAACCGGAGGAGCTGACAACAGTTCCTGTCCTATATAACTTGTAAAACCATCGGGCTAGCATTTAACATGCCACCCAATAGCTGATGAAATCTCATGCAAACCTGCACCAGGTCAAAGGAGTAACTCATGCATCTACATCTGTCAGGCACTCACCTGATTACAGCGCCGAACTTTGCCAATCAGCCGCTCTCACAAGAGGCAAGGACTCAAGGAGCATGAAACCACAATTCCTCAAGGGTCACTGCATATTTGACAGATCCAAGCAAACATCACAAGGTTACATAAGCTCACAACCAGTATAAAGACCACTCAGCAAGCGCAATTCTAGGGATCACAAGGTACAACAACATAAGGTCAGGTTTGGCAAGCCTGGCACCATTTGCGCATCCTGTTATTGAATTTCCCTTCCCTGCAAATCTTGCCAGCAGCGATCTAGACAGATCTCAGCTACCCAGCGATAGTAGGAGACACTGGTATCAACAGATGATGCATGCCCCGTTTCATTTGCCAATTGCACAGAAGTCAGGGGCGGGGCCCCTTGCTCTGTGCTGATTTGCTGAGAGCCATTTCTTAATCCTGTCTCGTAGGTCCATTGCTGTTCTGGCTGCTTGTACTTGCCCCAGCACCACCTTTATTTTGTTTCGCCAACATCTGCATTACATCAGAAAAGGCAAAGCTTAGATCAGCATGCCTGGACTTTGTTTATAACAAGCTTTATACTGATGAATGTTCCAGAGATGCCATTTCAAGCTTTGGGCCATACAAACAGAGCATCTTGTGAGTGCCAGTTCTTATATACCTATATCGTGTCTAGCTTACCAATGGTCTGGAATAGCAAGGCAGCAGAATCCACTTCGTCGCAATCATACAAAAAATAAGCTTAATTAGAATATTGTGAGAAGATCTTTTTGGCTCTTCGGTTCCAACATAACTAAAGAGTTGAGCTCTCTGATGGGGCTTTCATGAAAGATCCACCAGTTCTGCCTCGAGGTTAGATCTCACTGCATGGTTGAGCAGTGCTAGCATGGCATTTTGCTATCCTTTTTTTTTTGAGGAGGTCAGGGACGTACTAACACCTCCAATGGTGAAACTGCGCACACACAGGGTGCTGATACTTGGGGTTTCGTTCTCAAAAAAAAAGATCAACTGACGATGAGCCAAATCTAAAAAAACATTACTCCATTTATTCGCTTATTGTCGGCATATCACTGGCCAAAATGTCAGGAGCAATCACACAATGTCTAGGTGCAAGATTTCTATGGCATTATTTCAAGTGGCAAATCACAAATCTATTTCATAATAGCAATATCTGTCAGCAGGATAGAAAAATAAAATGTACGCTGAATACACACCCAACCAATTATAGTGTCCCTTCGATCTAGGCTCCTATACCTCCAGGAGGGAGATGCCAACACTGTTTTTTTCCATCAGCAAGCCCGTTTCAGGAAAAAGAAAAACTTCATCCCCAAACTGCATGTGGGGGACTTGGTGATGGTCTCACAGGAAGAAAAACAGGCAGCAGTGCTGGATTTCTATGAAAATATTCTTGGAAAAGCTGAGGCAAGAGATTTTACCCTTGATCTTAATGTGCTGGGCATTCACCAACATGATCTGTCTGCACTGGATGCCCCTTTCTCTGAGGAGGAAGTGTGGGCTACCATTAAAGACATGCACTTAGACAAAACCCCAGGCCCAGATGGTTTTACTGGGCGATTTTATAAGTCTTGCTGGAGCATAATTAAAGGAGATATACTGATGGCTCTGGATGCCATTCAGCGAGGGCATGTATTCAAATTTCGTCTCCTCAATACGGCATTCATTACTCTGCTGCCTAAAAAGGTGGATGCTGTGGAGGTTAAAGACTTTCGGCCTATAAGTCTAATTCATAGCTTTGCTAAATTGGTAACCAAACTCATGGCTAACCGGCTAGCCCCAGTGTTACCTTCACTTATCGCCACAAACCAAAGCGCATTTGTCAGAGGGACGAACATTCATGATAACTTTATATTGGTGCAGCAAATAGTCAAATCACTGTATAAAAAGAAAGAGGCCCATGTTCTCTTGAAGTTGGATATCTCAAAGGCCTTTGACTCGGTTTCCTGGTCTTTTCTTTTGGAAGTAATGAGAAGGGTTGGATTTGGACAGCGTTGGCTAGACCTCATCTGCTTGATCCTGTGTCCACTTCCTCTACACAGATATTGGTTAACGGGGAGCCGGGAGATACTATCCTCCACCACCGGGGCCTTAGACAAGGAGACCCTCTTTCTCCGATGTTGTTCATACTAGTAATGGATGTTCTAAACTCGTTGGTTGAATATGCCACCAGACAAGGGTTACTACAGCCTCTAGCAATTCAGCAAGCTCGACACCTGTCTTTCTATGCTGATGATGCTGTTATATTCTTGAGGCCCTGCCATGTGCATCTAGTCGTCATCAAGCATCTCCTGGATATTTTCGGGCACGCCTCTGGTCTTCAAACCAACATGACCAAAAGCTCAGTTTCTCCAATTCATTGCACCGATGAGGAATTGACAACCACATCCAATATTCTCTCTTGCACCATCAAGGCCTTTCCCTGTACATATCTTGGTCTCCCGCTCATCATTGGCAAGCCAACTAAGGAGGTGCTGCTGCCTTTAATTGATAAAGTTGCAGATTACCTCCCAGGTTGGAAGGCACCCCTGATGAATAAGGCAGGACGACTGGTTATGGTGAAAGCAGTGTTGACAGCAGCGCCAATTTATTTACTAATAGCCTTGGATTTGCCAAAATGGTTTTTCAAGGCTATTGATAAGAAAAGACGAGGGTTCCTTTGGAAGGACCATGATCAGGTTAATGAGGGCAATTGTCTGGTAGCTTGGGAGAGGGTACAAAGACCACTGGAGTATGGAGGACTGGGAATTCACAACCTAGAACTTCTTGGTATGGCATTAAGAATACGATGGTTATGGGCACAAAAGACAAATCCAGATAGACCTTGGGCTGGCCTCCCTATTTCTGTTCCCTCAAAAGCCAAGGCCCTCTTTGATGTAGCAGTAGTTGCTATAGTTGGTAATGGGGAAGACATACTGTTTTGGCAAGATCGGTGGTTGGATGGTAAAACCTTGGCTGAAACTGCCCCGAATTTGTTTAAAGCAATTCCCAAGCGAACCGTCAAAAGAAGAACGGTGGCTCAAGGGCTGCAGAACAGAAGATGGGTACAGGATATCAGGGGTGCCCTTACTGTGGAGGTGTTGTATGATTACCTGCACATTTGGGATTTAGTGGAAAACATTGCCCTACGCCATGATGTACCAGATCACTATGAGTGAAAATTAACACAGAATGGCATTTATAGCAGCAAATCTGCTTATCAGGCCTTCTTTGTGGGCACTATCAAGTTTCAGCCATGGCGTCGAATCTGGAAAACATGGGCACCCCCCCGTTGCAAGTTCTTCATATGGTTGGTATATCATGGCCGCGTGTGGACAGCTGATCGCCTGGCCAAGAGAAACTTGCCCCATCCGGAGGCATGTCCTTTTTGTGATCAGGAAGAGGAAACGATTAGCCATCTGTTGACTGGATGTGTTTTTGCTCGGGAGGTCTGGACTATAATATTGCAGCAGCTAGGTTTGATACATCTGGCGCCACAATCTGTGGCTGCCCGTTTTTCAGGATGGTGGAAACGAATGGTCAGAGCAGCTCCAAAGGAGTCCCGCAAGGGCCTCAATTCCATGGTAATTTTGGTGGCTTGGGAGCTGTGGAAACACCGTAATGCCTGTATTTTTGAGGGTAGGAGGCCGAGCATTCAGGAAGTGCTCAGGTCAGTCTGTTTGGAAGGGAGCCTGTGGTGTATGGCAGGGGCATCAAAGCTCATGGAGTTGATGCCCAGGTCGCTGCCCATCATGGCTTAACAGCCTGTGTGTTTGTAGGTCGCCACTATAATTCAATCATGGCGAAGTCATAGTTTTGGGGGTGTGTGAGGGGTGCCATTTCTTGGCGCCTAGGGTGGTCTGTCTAGACCGTTGTACCTTTTTCTACCTTAATGAAATGACGCGCAGTTCTCCTGCGTGGTTCGAGAAAAAAAGCACAAAGCCAAAATAACTGCTGGGTTATGTCATTTTGGAACACTGAACTATTGGAGTGACCCTTATCTAAATCAAGTGCAATAATGGCAGAAAACAAAGCCACTTAAGTGTACCTTTTTGGTTTTGGTATCCCTCAAAGCATTTGTCAGGAGTTTCTCCAGTTTCTCTAGTTCATTGGCATCTGACTTGTCAGCATTGTTTCTTTCAGACCTGCAAGTTTGCTACATTTCAACTTTTGCCACTTGAGAAACAAACAATTAAAGTAGAGTGAACAGCGAGAACTTAGGTATACCATGTTGCGATCTCCCTAAGCTTGTATTGTAAATCTGAAGCAGCAGCATCCTGGTTCTGGACCAAAATACTTTAGTCAGCTACGTTTATCAGAACAGTTACATGTAGCTCTCGTACATAAACTGTGCAGGCAGTTAACTACAAAAGAACATAGCGATGGCAAGTGTAGCAATACTATACTAATGGACTCCATAATACCATCATGGCTTGCTTCCAAATAATATATTGTATGTTATGTATCTAAAAAGCCATATTGAGATCTTTACATCGTTATTATTTTGGTCTCCTTCATTCGCATTTCTTCCTGCCCCCGCAAATCGCTGGTAACGCTCATATGTATCTTCTATGCTGAAAATGAGAAACACGGCAGCAGCACATCAGCTCTATTTGCATCCACCTCCGTAAAAAGAGGTGGGATTAGATCTGAACTAATGTACCCTTAGTTTTAGTTTGATGTATGACGGAGGAGCCACCACTTATCATTAGTATTTATGTTCTATGTAGATAATTACTAGAGTGAGTTTGTGTCTAAGGAAACAAAATTATGTGAGAAACCACACTTGATCAAACAAGTACGATATATTTCCACATTTTAAATCAAAATTTCCTTTCTTTCTCTCAAAAGACTCTAGATTAAATTATCATAACTTGAGAACATTAACTTGAATTTTTGACATCCCACCTAGAAATTGATTCTAGAGACCTTGTGAGTTTAGCAAGAGAGAACAAATATCAATGAAATATATATTGTGAGAATTGAATTGTTTCTAAAAATGGACTAGGATCCTAGACAACGATTTTAAAGTCAAACAATGAGTAATACAAGCCTTTACAACCTTTTAGACTTGAAGGAAGAAGCTTATGTAGAAAAACTTAGTGGGGATCTTATAGAACCTTGGAGATGACCATTTGAGTCGGTTCACGAACACAAGGGAACCTTGTAGCACAAGGCCATGAACTATGGTGTCGAGGATTTGGATTCTTTTCCGCCCTCAATAGAGCTATCCAACAATGTGTGCTATCCAACAATGTGTGTTTTTCAATGGCTGAAGGACCTAAAAATGGTACTTTGCCATGCTAGATGAGATGGAACCAATAAAGACCTATAGATAGGATGAAATTGAGAGAGCAAGATGACGACAATAAATTCCATATAGATGCATAGGACGATAGATTTAATTTTATCAAAGACTTGATGTAGAATTTAACCTCAAGAATTAAGGCCGAAATGGAAAGGTTCTTCAAAGTTGTGAGGTAAAGGCATTACGACGTCAAACCAAACAACAATCCTTGCCTTAATGACATCAAAAGGCATCGAATCAAAGTTTGAGCAAAGATTTCATGAATCTTTCTTGAGAAGACCTCTTAAAGTTTAAGTTACGGATTTGGATTGCTAGAGCTTCATCAACAAATTAGGAAGTCAATATGCAATAATTTAGCAAAATGAGGTTTATCAAAGGACAAAAGTAGTAGTATAAATGCCGCGGAATGTGGCATTGCTAGGATTGTGAAAACTAACTAATCTCGAAGAATGTACGAGAAGGTAAAGGTATTACGACGAAAAATCAGACAAACATTGCCCTAATGACATCAAAAGGCATAGAATCAAAGTTTGAGTAAAAATTTTATGGAACTTCCTTGAGAAGACCTCTTGAAGTGAAAGTTACGGATTTGGATCGATAGAACTTCATCAGCAAATTGGGAAGTCAACATGCAATAATTTAGCAAAATAAGGTTTATCGAAGGTCAAAAGTAGTAGTACAAATGCGAAAGAATGTGGCATTGCTTGGATTGTGAATAATCACGAAGAATGTAGGAGAATGTAGGCTCAAATGTGAAAATTAACTAGTTGCGAAGAATGTAGGCTCATATTCCACACAAACAAGTATTGCATATTCTACACAAACGAACCGTTTGCTTGTTCTTTCAAACAAGAAGATTAACCATTTTCTAAATAAAAAAACAAGTTCATATTGGTGGCGTAATGTATCAAATCTTCGTTGTCTTCCCTTAGTATACAAACATCCAAATCTAGACCCTCTTGTCGATGTCATAAGGTAGCTACACATATTTTTTTCTTAATTACTAGAAAAAGAGCATTAAAATTAACTGAAAAAGAAAAATCAAAGTGGCCAAAACAATCACATGTGTTAGCAAGGATAAAAGGCTCGATAAAGGAAGAAGCAAAAGAAGGATTGGCAAACACAACAACCTTGAGTTCAACTTACAAATAGGCAATAGAAATATTTTGCTTCAATTTTCACTTGTTGACACATTTTTGTTCCTTAATTGTTAATTCCATGTGTGTGTTGTGCAAAGCACAAGTGCATAACATAATTGGCACTTTTGTGTGTCCAACAATATTTTGTCAAATTGTGGTGTATGTGTGTTCTTAGTGGGATCATTTTCATTTTGATTCTACTTGTTATAAGAAAACATAATCAACATTTGGGTTATCTTTCGATTATAAATCCCTATTTGAATATTGAAGAGTGATCGAGTACGGAGTGTGACCGTTGGAAAGAGCATGTCCATGCCAAATTAAAGCATATATAGCATAAGCAGAAAGTTGTTTTTATGTGCCATCTAATGTGATAGCTAACAAACTTTTGTTTGCATTTCCTTGCCTAATTTTAATAGAACACATATTTTGATGCCAAAGGACTTGTTCTATGACAAATAGGATACACAATCTGGCATTGTGCATTTTGTAGTTATCATATACATATTGTCACATAATCAAGAAACAGAGAAAGCTCCATTTTTTTTCTTTTAGGGCTAAACATTTCATTGTTATATATTTATTCTATGTTTTCCATTGCATTTTATTGGCTAATACATGTCTTCCCTTTTTAGTGCTAAGTTCATTCTACAAAAATACTACTTAGTCTTAAAATAAAACAAAAAAAGCAACAAATAAGAAGTTTCTACACCAATGTGTTTAGGGTCCAGGGTGGAATGTGCATGAGGGCATAAATATAAATATTAGTTTCTTCTAAGGTCCGTCCTTAGGTTTCTAGTAGCCCAATATTCATGTATTTATTTTCCATCCTATGATAGCCAGACATCAACAATTTGCTTTTAAGATACTATATTGTTTTGTATTTACTTCTTTTTTCAATAATAGGATGCCATACCTTTTAGGGAAAAATAAAGAGCAAGAAGAGAGCGTACATTGGATTTCACCATCCATATACCCATGAAAAATCAAATGTATAGCTTTTGTACCATCAGTATACCATCATCCCATAAAGCATTTTCCTTGTAAAATCTTGTCGTTGCACCATATACTTGTTTCTCCAAAAAGTAAATGAATGAAAAACTACATGTCTATTCTCATGTGGACCATTTAAGACAAAGACGAGAAGACGAGATGCAAGTACAATGCCCTATATATACCTTTTCAAATCAATACGTCAATAAAAGCACACATCACCGACCTTTAAAGTAGACAAAATAATCATCGGCAAAAGCAGCATTATACGTTGTAAGAAAGGAACCAAGAATTGATCATGATTGTAAGCTCAACAACAATAGGGCACTACAACGGTTGTAAGAAAGGAACCAAGAATTGATCATGATTGTAAGCTCAACGGCAATAGGGCACTGCAACGTAAGAAATATATGCTCTTTGTACAAAGTATGTTGGCAACAAATTATTAATACTACAATAAGCAATCCAATTGATAATAATTAATTACAAAAAAATGCAGGAGTTGTCGCGTAAGAAAATAGTGATCGAAAAACTACAAACTAAAGGTGCCCCAAAGCTGAATGATCATTGCCTACCTTCCGTTTACAAGGACTAGGTCAAGATAACCTCTAATTAAATATCATATAGTTGATGGTAGACAACACATGATCACAACTGGAGATAAATGGTTATAACATGTTGCCAACACATGATCACAACCGGAGATAAATGGTTATAACATGTTGCCAACACATGATCACAACCGGAGATAAATGGTTATAACATGTTGCCAACACATGATCACAACCGGAGATAAATGGTTATAACATGCTGCCAAATTGACCTAGGGGAACAAAGATGGTGGATGAGGCTATGGCTAGTAAAGAAGAGCCAAACTCTATTTCATGTGGAACAATAGTGAGCACCTAGAGAACAATAGTGAGCACCTAGAGAGGTAACTTCTTTTTTACATAGTGAACCTTTTATGAGAATTGTGAGAGTTGAGGATTTAAAATTGTTGGGAGAGAAAGAGAAATAGAAATATGCCAAGAGGATTTAAAGTTACTTAGATGGCTCGTACTCATCCCATAATCATCTAAGGAGTCTCGATGATAACGAGTCATGAAAATGTGGTCATGAAAATCCTGGAAGCAGATGTTGAGTTAGCATCAAGGCTACTTCAAGTTGTAACTTAAATCCTGTTAGCACCAATGCTACTTGAGGTTGTAACTTTTTGGTCTGACCAGACACCACACACATATAGTATGTCGGATTCTGATTGGTATTTGGTATGCCCAAACTATATTTCGATGTATCTTGCTAATACCAATTGCTGCGGATGCCGGCCAAGCCGCCACGCCGGGCAAGAGTTCTAATCTTTATTCTTATTGATGGATTCCTATCTCAAAGGATAAGAAAATGCTAGTAAATGCACTCAGTCAACCGAGCAAATGTATAAGCGTAAAGGAGGCTTTTGCGTATAGACTCTAGGAAAATTATCATTTGTTGGCTAGTGATGTTCATATTATATGGAACAACAAACTAATAGTAGTAGGCTTATCATATAAAACCTTTGCAGAAAACAAAAACATTTCAATCACTAGCCAAGTTGTTTATCTATGACTACTTAATTAACATATAAAGTTATGGTATGTATGATAATTTTTTTATATTTCTAAATATTAGATTTAAATAGGATGCAAGTTTATATTTGCATTTTTATCTCCAATCTTAGTGTGTCATTTTTTCTTAATTGTGTCATGCGTATCTGGCTTAAGATGCGGTGTAGCAGCAAATAGCTTGAAATTTATCAGCTCACAATAGAAATGGATTATCTCATTTCCCCCCCTGTGGTGTTAACAAGCGCTAAAGCTAGGCTATGGGGATCTACACTTCAATAACCTAGAATATCATGACCAATAGTCGAGCATGCCATGTGTGCAAATGCAGTGTTTACCTTGTATGCAAAATTGCAATGTGTATCTTAAAACAAATTTCCTTTGCATAAAAAATATTCTACGCAATGTGAAAATTACATTGGTATTATTTTTACCATAAAATGAGGTGGATGTATTATGCGGGTTGTGAGAATATTTGTGTTATTTAGTTCAAAAGTGTAAAGAATTTTCTCATACAACATCATATGTTGGAAACTTCGTGTCGTTTGTGCTGGTTTAACTTCCAAAGATATTCTTAACACGCACAACTTTGTATGTTGAAAATTTCATGTTGTTTGTATTTGTTTCACCTTATATTAAATGTGATCCAAAATTGGCCAAACTTTGCAAAATATTTAAAATGTGCTTGTCCTATTTTGCAACTTGGTCATCCGTTGCTATTGAACAGTTTTGGACATGGTTATGTGTTTTCTTAACATATATAGTTAATTATAGGAAGCTTCATATCGTTTTGCTCTTATTTAACGTTCAAAAGAAATAACAAACTTGCTCTACAATCATCAAACTTTGCATCATGTTATAAAATTTATGCATTCCTTGGTATTATATAAAAATGCTATTTAATTTCGCACAGAAATTGTTAGCCAGCGTGTACCCGCCAACTTCTGACGCTTGGGCTTGAGGTGATCTTTGATGGCGCATGGATGGGCCAATTGCAATGTAGTAGTTTGACCTGCAAGCGCCGCAAAAGGTATGCACCAACTGGTCCGTCACCCAACCTAAATGTTAGCAAGGCATGGCACAATCTTCGAAGTTTCCCACCTACTGTTATAATTTTCTATTAAAATAGTATTTTTTTTAAAAAACCCACATATGTCTCTCATGACGGTCTATGTAGGATAATAATCCCTAAGGGGTGTTATTGTTTTGGTAACTAAATTAAGAGATGTATTCCATGTTTGCAAACATGGTATCGTGATCAACCAATATGATTCTTCAACCTCCAATTCTACATATGATGTTCACTTTCTCACGCTGGCCCTCCTTCCGTGCTTGCCCAGGATGTGCCAGCTTTCGTCCATCTCTAGTAGTGCTCCAGTCGCGAGGTGCACTCCTACATACCATCGCCGAGCCAATCCCATGTGTTGACCCTAGCCTTTCACCTCCGCATTTGGTGGTCCTCCCTAACACATGGATAGACTCGCCTCCGTCATGTCACCGTCTACCCCTACGCCTGTAACCGCCATTGACCGGCTAGCCTCCGCATCTTTCCTTTAAGCCTAGAAGAATTGAAGATCCCTCACAAAGCCCTAACCTATTGCCGAGCTATAAAATAAATGTTTATGACATATCCGAGTTGCATCGGCTAAAGAAGATCCGCTATTTAAGTTGATTGAAACGTACAAAGTGTGATTCTAATCTTACAAACATTTGCTAGGTCAGTAAAGGAAAATGGCAAGTAAATCCCTAGCAATATTTAAAGTTGCAAGGAACCTCTACAAGAGCGGGACTGATCAGAGTATCTCTAACGCGATTGCTCAACAGCTGTAATTCTACATTTGATGGTATGACGTGGATGCTAAGTCGTCAAACAATGTGATTAAAAGAAGATCAGTGCTGAAACAAGTCTATCGATCTAAGGTAACTTTTCCTGCACGCAAGAACAGGAAATCCCCACTCCTGGGGAGCAGGAAGTCCAAATAAGGACGAGGAGGAGCAGCAGAAAAAACGATTCACCAAAACGGGGTGTACAGGACGCAGGGTGTGCGCTTTGTTTGTCAGTGCCCGTGCTTGGGACAGTCGCGCACTAGCGAGACGTCCTCCCCTGCATCCCTGCCTGTGAACCACGTGCGGAAAGGCGAGAAGAAACAGCCGTACTCGACGCCATTGGAGAGGCAGAGGAGCAGCCAACAGGACACTCCAGAGCGGGACAAGGCCCAGAACAAGCTCAAGGAGCAAGTCTGCAGGTGGCGCCGCGAGGGGCAGCGGCAGGCAGGGTAGAGATCTCGAACAGGGTCATGCAGGTGGTACAAGCTAGGCCTCCTAGTCTTGGGGATTGTCTCGAGCACATGGCGTGCACGAGCAGGGCGGCTGGTGGATTGCAACGCGCACGAGAGGCCTCGGAGCAACGGCGAGATTCCAAAATGGGATCGGAGTGAATCGAAGATCACCCTGCTGTGCCGCCTGATTGGGCGGGGCTATTCCCCTGCTTCAGTTTACTTCGATCGACAACAGGGAGTAATTCTAGGGAGAGGGAGGCGGGAATGGGGGGCGGGGGATGCGAACCTGGTGGAGGAGAACTCGTAGAGCTTTCCGGCGGGGGAGAAGACGAGCAGCGCGACCTCGGCGTCGCAGAGGAGGGCGAGCTCGAACGCCTTTTTGAACAGCCCCGAGCGGCGCTTGGAGAAGCGCACCTGCCGGCTCGCCTTGTCCTCGATCCGCCGCAGCTCCACGCGCCCGCGTCGCGCCATCAATCGCCTCCGTCCCTCGGTGCGATGCGGCGGGAACCCTAGCCTCCACTCGCCCTCGTGTCTCGTCACGTCGGTGATGCGAATGGAGGGGGGGAAGACGGAAGAGCGCGGCGAGGTGTGGGGAGCGGGGGATGAGAACGAAGGAGGAATAGGAGGACCCACAGCCAGGCTTTGTGGTTGTACACCTCTGGGCGTCGCTCCTGTGTGTACTTATCTTGGGCTCCCAAGCAGCTGCGAGTAGGTCGGTTTTTGACCACACCATTTGCTCCGGGTACTCCGTGAGTTGATTTTTTTTTCTTTGAAAGGTAACTCCGTGAGTTGAATGTAATCTCATTCTATTTGACACAAATTGAAAACCAATTGGTACAAGAAAAAAATCAAGGATCATCGGTTCCAAGTTTAGCGTCCACAAAGTTCATACACCATACATGATCCACATATCGTTGTAGCTGGTATGACGGGGCTGCCGCTTACCGCTGTCGCTCATCCTTATAGTTTACTTTGGCTTGTGCTGATCACCATCACTTATCCATAGCCTCTAGCTCTGCAACCTCCTTTGGTCACCACATATACTCACCGTATATGTGTCACCCACCCAAGTATCCTACTACCTCTGCCTTCCTCGTGCCACCGCACCGGATGAGAGAAGTTCAGGGCTAGGTTTGGATGAGGCTCAAGAGTGTGTGTGTGTGAGTGTTATAGGTAGGTGGGCTCCTAGGCTCATAGCTGCGGATGGTTGCATATCTCTTAGGTTTAGTGGTGATGTGGTTCAAGTTCTTTATAATATATTTGATATTTTTAACTTGTATATTCATTTCAAATTTTACATTGCTGCATCTTGTTATGTTAAAAAAAATTAAGTACCCAAATTCGACGAGTTATTTTGATACAAGACCGACACCAAGCTATTTCCATCGGTATGTTTTAATCACTTCTCCCGTGATATTTTGCACATGGGTTTTTTAAGTAGATTTGCAAGGATGCAAGGGAATTTAGTAATTTTTTATTTCCTATCTTAATTCATCTTGCTAAAAAAATATCATAGCAGCGCTGGTATCCGGGGAGGAGTTCTTTTCATGGTTGGTCATCCCTCGCACTATTGTTGATTTTGAAATTTAATACATGGATAGTCCCTTACACACACATACGAATGATCACTCCTGACAAATATATGTACACTCATTTTAGCTTAAAATCATATCTGATAAACCGGTCCAAATTTATGATATTGACGAAGTTATTGGTGCTGACTCAGATATTTGAAATTGTGAGAAACCGAAGCGACTCCCTATTTTTGTTCGCAAAGTGCACTGTTCATGAACTCGTGCGTGCCCGTACTATTTCTACCAAGCTTTGTCATGGAAAGTAGAGAGTCGTTGGTAAATATGGCTAGATTTCCATATTTGGAAAGCAGGGAGCTGAGGTGGACCGGGCAGCGGGGCAGGGGGCGCGCGACGTGGACAGCCCCGCGGGACGCGTGGACCGTGCCCCCCCGTGCCTATCTGGTCCGCCGGGCCCCGCCGCCGGGCACTCCGCTTCCCGTGGCCACGAAATACTCCACTTGCCTGGAACCCTGAACAGCAGCCGCACACGGCAGCCATGCGGAGGTGGGCACGGTGCATGCACCCGCGCCCCCGGCCCTGCCGGACACACGGCCCGAGAGCCGCATGGCGGCCGCTGGCTCGCCGGCCGGCGGCTTTTGATTTGGTCGGAGCCAAGCCACAACCGGAGAAGACGGCGAGTCCTCCGGCTTCGATCGGACCGCAACCGATTGTCGCTCCAATCCGGATTACTAAAGGATCGTTCTCGATTAAGTATTCTTCACAGGTTAATTTAAAATAAAGACGTTTTATTTAAAATTACATGTGTTGCGTGTGTTGCGTAGGTAGGATAGTAAAATAATTACATACAAGATAAGAGATTTTTAATTTGAATCTAAGTTCCATAACCGGAACTAAAATAAATTAGGAACCGAGACAACAAGCTAATTCTGCACCTAGTGCACGTTGCGCCGGCGAAGTCGCCGCCCCCCCCCCCCCCCCCCTCGGTTAGACGGTTAGTTACCCATGGCGGTGCGGTAGAAGAAAAGGCTGTGTGAATGGGGGATGGTAAAGGTCACGCGGCGGCAGCACTGAAGCAGGTGCAGGTGTTGGGACTGGGCTTGGCCCGTCTTTCTCTTTTGGGTAAAGAAGAAAGAATGGGCACAGGATAAGCAGGAAGGCGGCGCGCCGGCGACGAACGGACCATGCAGATGCAGTGCATGCGACCGCATACCTCGACCCTGCAAACAACGGACCGTCTTACAAACAGGCTGAGTGGCAGGGTGGGTTGGCAACTTGACCAGACTGAATACGCGATACTGTTAAGTTGCCAACGCGTATATCGTTTATTTCTAAAAAAAAATACGCGTATACCGCCATGTTGTTCTCGCAACCGACTTAGAAATTTTGCAGTGGGTCTGACGCTCAAAACGTCTCAAAATTCAAAATGCTGCTCGCACCCCCGCTGAATCTATCTATGTACTTAAAAGAAAGAGTTTGATTTGATACAAGCAGAGTCGGAAGACTCAACTCAGGGTCCGTTTGGCACGGCTTCGGCTTCTCCAAAAACAACTTCGGCTCTAGCTCTTCTGGTGGAGCGGCTTTTTTGATGGAGCTAAAGTTACTTTGAAAAACGTTTGGCAAAATAGCTCCTCCTGGTAACATATAGAAGGTCAAATGACCAAACTACCCTTATTTTTTCTCAATACTTCCTTTTCTTTTTTTCCCTTCTCATTTTCTCTTCACTCCTTTCTCTTCACTCCTTTCTCTCTCCTCCTTATCCTCTTCTTCCCCGTGCAGGCTGCTGGATGTAGGCTCCCACGCGCAGCGGCGCTGGCCATCCCCCGCAGCCACAAGCTCCCACGGTCCCGCCGACCTACCCCAGGTTCCAGGCGTGAGCTCCCGCCAGGCGCCAGCAGCCACCTCAGGTTGCCGTCGCGAGCTCCCGCCGGCCGCCTCAGGCCCCACCGCTGCAAGCTCCATCCACCGCGCCGCTCTTCTTCACGTCGCCAGTCACCTTGGGCCCCGCCGCCGCGGTTCCTCTCCGTCGCGTTGCTGCCGTCATGGCCCATCTCCCGCCGGTGCCTTGGGCTCCTCCGCCGCCGCGCATCTTCCTCCGGCCGCCCTCCTCCATGCGTGCTGCGCCCCTGTGCCTGCCCGCAGTTCGCGCCACCGACGGGCCCGACCCGGGGGCAGGGCTGGAAAATGACGAGGAGGAGCCGTGCGGAGCCGGATGGAGCTACGTTTTCCTAGCTTCGTCTCGCCCGAAGTGCTCAGTCACCGGATTTTCAGGAAACTTGAAGCTGGAACCGGTTATGGAGCATCCCGTTTGGCAGGCTCCGGCCGGAGCCGGCTGTGGAGCCGTTCGTGGAGCGCTGCCAAACCGGCTCTGAAAGACGGCGATCCGCAGCTGAGACGTTTCTTGGCTGCGTACGTACGTCCCCCACAAGCAAGCATGGTCGTCGCGTCGTTTCTTATACGCTACACGGCGCTTGGTGGGGTCCGCCTCCTCTTCTCTGAAAAGAAGGACAGATGAATCAATGCGTGCTCCACATATATTTTATGAGATATATATAGTAGATCGGAGGGTAGTACAGAGAACTCCTGTAGCTCTCGTTCTCCGTGCCGTCCATGTGCGTTCAAAATTTCAAAAGTAGATAGATGTACAGAATCATTCAAACACTCGTGTGTACCATGGACGCTTGGTTTGATATTTTAGATGCATGCGAACGCAGCCGTGACTTTGCAAACATTCTTGAGAGGATTTGCAAAAGTACAGTAAAACATTTTGGTTCTGTTCTACGTGAAGTTATCTAACTCTGACTAAGATTAAAAATGCACTGTAAATACATTTCGTAAAACCATCTTGATATCGTAGATGTTAGTGTTTTTTCTATATTTCTTATTAAAGTTAGATAAGTTTGAGTTAGAACAAATCTAAAGTGAGCTAAAGTTTAGACGGATAGAATATTTGGGAAATCGCAAACTGATGCAGAGAAACGGCCGTGGAAAACGTATCAGATGTTTGCTCCCACCGTATGTGTTCGAGATATAATAACCCATTTAAAAATGTGTTCACGTAAATACTACAAACAACCTGCACGTCAATTTGTATAATACTCCTATGGTAGAAACATATGATTGCTCATACATATTCTATTGCAATTTTGGCAGTATATATACGCCGAGGTGGCGTATATGTTGGATGCATACATGCACACGTGTACGTACGTCCCGCAAGCAAGCATGATAGATTCTTATACGGTATACGCTTTTTATATATGGATCCGTCGTTGTGGTCCACCTCTCTTCCCTGAAAAGTAGCTAGACAAGGTCCATTTCCGTAGAATAGCTGCAGGTGAATGTGTGAGCCATGCATGTATTTACTATATTTTATGAAATGGATTATCAGGCAACTCCTGCAGCTCTGTTGCACTCGCCCATGTGCACCCAGCATTAGAAAAATGCACACCGAACGAACACTCGTGTGGCATTGCATGGACGCTCGCTCGTAGCTAAATAAAGGTTTTGGTATTTGAGATGCCTGTATACGTGGACAGTCGTGGCATCTATTTGGAAAGTCGGAGGACGATGCGGAAGAACGAGCAGAAAACGACCGCCTCCAAAATATGTATCCAGGGGGTACGTACGGTAGGGCTGAGGTGGCCCGTCGGAAGAGGAAAGCGCGGAAACAAACAAACAACGAAACTACCTCGAGTGTAGACTTGAGAGGCGGCCATACGGGCCTCGCCAAGAGCCAGCCCACAGGCCCCCGCTTGGCCCCTTTGACCGAGACAAGGCCTGGCCGGCCGTTGCGCGCGGAACGTCCTGGGCCCACTGGCTTCCGGCTCGAGGCCGGATGGCTCGTACTGAAGGCCCGGAGAGTGGGATGTCGTTTATTGGAAAAACGGCCCATAGAGTACACATTAGGCACGCAAGGAGGGCCTAGGTGTCCGGCCCAGCGGAAAAGTGTTCGCCTCGCCGGACGTGGTCGCGGTCGCGGCCCTCACCGCCTCACGCCCCACCCAGTTCGATCAACGCGCGCGGCCGCCGCCGCCGGGAATTTTGTCGGCCGACCGCCGCCGCCCAAGCAGCCGAAAGGTCCGTCGCGTCATCCTCTTTTTTTAAAAAGTTTTAGGGCCAGAGCCCCCGTCTTACTAAGACAGCAGAACGTTTCATACAGAGTTTTTGCAACATCCAAACGAAACCAAAACGATTGTTACAATCCACCAGCTACTTAGACATAACAGAACAACAAAAGCAACTGATACAGAGGACACAACGGTCATCAGGCGACCAAGGTCTGCTCCATTTCCTTCAGCTGGGCGCTCCAGGATGTCATGTCCAGCGGTTCCCCATCTGGGTCACTGGAGCACGAAGAAGCATGGTTCTTCTTCACGTAGACCCAATTGTTAGTCTTGGTGGTCTTCTTGACAGGTCCCTTAAGTTGGAAATAAAATCTAGGAGAGCTTCTTTAGCACCCGGGGACACAGAATTTGCCAATTCTGAGCCATCCCCACTATCCTCCAAAGTAGAATTCTCATGTCCTTCCACTCCCCATTCTGAAATCAAAACTCGTTTCTTAGTTTCCAAAGGCACCATAAGGTAGCAGAACTAATAATATTGACAGCAGCAAAATTCTTGTTACCCAGCCACTTGGAACCTATGTCATTGAAAGTTTTTAGATTCAGGTTCAGAGCTTGGGAGATAAAATCCCACAGAAGCTGAGCAACAACACAGTCAAAGAATAAACGCTGCACTGTCTCTTTGTCTTGCAGAATAGACAGGTCTCTACTTCTAATTTCTGTCTTTTTGCAAGATTATCTCTAGTCAGGATCTTATTCTTAGATAGGAGCCAGAGGAAGATATGTACTCTGGGTGGGATTTTCAGATCCCAAAGACGATAGGGACAAAAACGGGCATCACCCCTCTAAAGCTAATGACTTTGTATAAGGATTGTGAAGAATAGATCCCATTAGAGGTGAATTGCCAGATGAGATTATCACCATCTTCAGAGAAATCTATAGTGGAGGCAATCTGGACTATTTCTAGCCACATCCTACTAAGCCTAGGACCTACTGTCCTTCTAAAAGTGCATTTCAGTTCGTCACCATCCCAAAGGTCAGCAACAGTGCTGGTTTTCTCATTCACAATCACGTATAAGTCCCAGAATTGAATGGCCAGGCTTGAGGTGCCCAGCCAATTATCCTCCCGGAATCTAACTTTTTTGCCATTGCCTATTTTCCACCTGAAACCTAATTTGGCTGCTTTAGCAGCCCACATAAGCCCTTTGAAAAACTGAGAAGCCCCAACATCCTTGCTATAAAAAATATTCGGGTTGCAGGTATTATACTTAAAATCTAGCAACTCTTTCCAGAGTTTATTATCATCAAGATTATATCTCTTCAGCCAAGAGCCTAGTAAACAGAGGTTCAGATCTCGTAGGTTTGGCACTCCTAAACCTCCAAACTCCTTCGGCATACTAACACTTTCCCAATTTGCTAAGTGATATTTGTGGTTACCTTCAGAATCATTCCAGAGGCAATTAGCTAAATGGGTATTCAGAGCCTTGATAGCCCATTTGGACAATTTTATGAAAGAAAGTAAATAAACAGGGATGCTAGCTAAGCAGGTTTTGATCAAGACTAATCTAGCAGCATGGGAGAGGAGCCTCCCCTTCGAGCTAGCTATTTTCCTAAGAATTTTATCTACTAGAGGTTGGATATCCTCTCTTCTCAACTTTTCAAAGTGGAGAGGGATGCCTAAGTATTTGATAGGAAAGGAACCTATAGGGCAACAGAAAATGTGAGCTATATTGTGTATTTCTTCCTCCTCTAGTATGATCAGCCTCTCTCCTCTTTTCTCCGTTGCTTCTGATATGATCAGCCGACGTGTACGAATCGGAACTGAAACTGAACCCGGTTAAGCCTTGGATCAGTCTAGATGACGCGGAGCTGAGTCGGCAGATGCCAATGGCTGTAGCGGTTAGCCGGCCATGCGGGGCTCCCTGAGGAATTGGAACGCCGGTAGGGGACGGTAGGGCACCATCATATGGCGGTCGCGTCTTGAGATTCCAGTAGGCGTAGTCGGACAGATGCCAATTCCTCCATGCATTGGCGTGGATAAGCTCGTTGCAGCGCCGACGCTTTCTATCCTCCTCCTCGCCATGGACGGATCTATCTATCTGCCAGGTCCGCTGTGCTGCACCTTTCCCATGGATTCCTACCACTGCTCAGTCAAGCCGTCGCGAATGTTACAACTTACAAGAGGCAGATGCGTATGAGGATCAACCGCTTCTGCTGCTGCTGCTAGACAAACTCTTGATGAGCGCATCGGATCGGGGTGGACGGGTGGTCGACGCACCACGCTGTAAAGCGCCCCATGGCCGATCTTTTGCCGGCCAAAAAGCTTCAGGTTTTGTCACGGCGCTCGCCGATCATCTGGGTAGAGGCAGTAGTGGACGCCCCTCGCAACCTGCCCTTTTGTCCTCCCAACTCCAAGTTTCAGGAAAGATATTTTCGATGCTTTGCATGGACTAATTGATCATGTGCTTGTGCCACTTGGTGGTCAACTAGTAATAGCTATGCAGAGAGATTGCAAGAAAAAAAATGTTGCTTGCAATTGGAAATTAGCGCTGGCCGGTCAGAGTTTCAAGGTAGATCTTGTAGAGTAGAGCTTCAGCCTTCAGTTGCTTGACAAGTATTGTACTGTAGGTTCTGCTCATCATTGTTACTGAAAATAAGCTTCTGGCTCGTCTAGTCCTCCGTCTTATCCTTGCTTATCCTCCGTCGTGTTAGCTATCAGTTGGGTTTACTGTGCTACTTCTTCAAACTAGGATCTTATTTTGGAGAAATAGCACAAATATTTGAATTAAAGAGAGAATTGAAGGTGCACATAAGTCACCAATTTGCACCCCTACGTGGCGGGGTGAGCCGCGCGGAGAGAGGGAGCGTGAGAGGAGCCCGTGGACGGCTGGAAGGGAAAAAGAGCCGCGCATGAGGGGCCGGCAGGTAAACCAAGTAACGGGTGAGAAAAGGAAATCCGTTTTTGGTAGAAACACTCTCGAACTCGCGATTTCTATGGATCTATCTTTCCTCCCACCTCCCTCGATCCCGATAGGTGGATCTAGCGTGAAGGGTACGGCAGACCCGATACGGGTAAGAAATATTTTCAATTGTTTTCGATCTTTATAGTATAGATAGATAGATTCAGTCAATTTTAGTTGACGTTTTCTCTAGCTGACGTTTTACAAATAACAATGACAGCAGGGATTAGCAAATCAGTTCAGTTGTTCCTGTATCCCAAAAATTTATGCAGTGCCAAGCAGACTCTTCAAGTCTTCCCAGGAAGCCAGTCCGTGCACGGCTAACCGGCAAATGTCACTTGTGTGGATGAGAACATATACACAAAATCAAAACTAGCGATCAAGTGATGTTTCATGGATGTATCAGAAGGGATAGACCGGAATCTTTTGATCGACGAGGATATGATAAAACTGCTGCAACGAATTGTCGAGAGGTATATTCAAATCAAGGAGATCTTTTCTGACCTGGAAAAAAAGGAACGGGGCCCAAAGAACCTTGACCCGGATCTTATCAAGAGCACACAACGTGTAATGTCATGACATGGTGAGCACCTGCAGTTGCGAAAGGATTACCGAGCTTTTCTGACGACTCTCGCTCGTCACTGGACCCTTCTCATCTTGGGACTCGCTTGTCAGTCAATGAGTCAGTTTTGTAAAGATTCTTGCGTGCGAAACATGAATATACGGCTGATATAATTGATCAAGATGCGCATATCTCCGGCATGTTCTGGGCAAATATGTGCAAGAGGATGATTCATTGATTCTTTTCTGCAATTCTGCATGCATGTTATCCACTGGCATCCAAAGGCAAAGTGGGTCACTGGCATCCAATGGATCACACACCAACCTGCTGCATATATATACAGGGGCTAGCTCCTGCTGCATTGCCAAGCAACCACCACAACCATCCAAGCCAACAAATGGAGGCGGTGACGAAGACAAGTGCTAGAGGTGCCAAGGGCAAGGTGGCGATGGTCTACTCCAAGTACGTCAAGCCCCAGAGCAACTCTGCTGTAAGTATTACGCACCAGCTCAAGCCCTCCCCTGTAGGCGCAGCAGCAAGTGCCTCCTACATGGACGACATCGATGAGAGGGCGTCGGCTTTCATTCTGGCCGTCCGGGAGCGCTTCAAGAATGAACATAATATGTAGAAAGGATTTGCTAAAAAAAAAGATGGGTACAAAGTCCAGAAGTTGTTATTATTTATAACAATGTCTTCTGGATTGCCATGGATCTAGGTACAACAAGTAGTGCAGTTGTAGCTCTTGCTGTGTACTTCTTCCATGGCCCTTTTCTGTTCTGAACTATAGTTTTGCAAGAAGAATGGAAGGACTTTGTGGTGTCTTCTGAACCCTTGTTCCCATTTGTACAGTACTTTGTTGGGCTATCAATTGCTTCTTAAGGCCTGAACCCAATATTAAGCATTATCTGTTAGCACGCGTGGAAGTGATCTGTCGTTTTGGCCGAGCTTTGCTCCAAAGCATCTGTTGCAGTATAACATATTCTTCAGTCCTAGATTGTTTTCAGACACAAGGAACAGAGATTAAAAATATGCGCCGTGTAGCATAATTGTCAGAATCGCCCAACATGTTTGTCCCTAGAACTCAGGCTACAGAAGCAGGCCCGGCCCTGAGGGGGGGCGAGAGGGGCGACCGCCCCGGGCCCCAAAAATCATGGGGCCCCTCCCCAAGTAGGCAGCAGGTACAGATAGGATAGGAGCGACGAAGTGATGCATCCTTGCGCGTCTCGTCATTTGCTTAATCATGTCCGCTCGTATGCTCGTTTTCTCTTCTTCTTTTTTGGCGCGATTGACGAAGATGAGAGGCGGGCAGGCAGCGTGACGGCGGCGACGGCCACTGTGCCACCACGGGCTCGCGCGTCCGTGCCGCGGTGGTTCCGTGCAGACGCGAGGAGGATTCGTGCCACACTGGTGCTGCGATTCCTGCACGTGAGCATGAGTCGCCGGACGCCGTCTGATCGACCTGCGTGCAACTCTGCAGGCAGGCACCGGTCATCTAGCAAGGCAGCAACCGGAGGTAGGATTTTTGACCTAAGCCTCTAGTGATTAACGGATCAAATGATTTGATGGTTTTTTTTTTAGAATTTTAGGGGCTGCCTTGGTCCGATTGCAATTCCAAACGACAAAAGTTCAGATTCAGCATCCTATGTGGCTATCACATAGGTTCAGATAAAGCATCTTGCTCCAAAATACGATCATTGGATCGATTGAAATTTCAAGCTTGATTTCTGAATTACAATTAGATCGTGTTAATTGAACTAGTCCATTGATAATTGGATGATTACATATTGCTCAGAGAAAGATGATATTAGGAATTTAGAGTTCTACAAAATATTCAGTAATATTACTTTGAGTTGATCTAAAATCTTATAGAAACTTTATGCATCGAGAAGAAGATATTGAATGATATTAATATTGATACCATCATTGACGACCTCGTATCTGGAAATATTAAGAGAAACTTTTAAGGTAATATATATATAAATTTTTTATACTAATTATTTTTTCTTGCATTTTTATCGATAACATTAGCATTAGAAGAGCCCCAATTTTTGATTTCGTCCTAGCCCCCAAAATCTCCGGACCGGCCCTGTACGAAGTGGTCCATCAAGAACACTTAATATAATCACTGTTATTCAGCATGACCTACGCATGTGCGGCATGCGAAAAACAAGCAGATCAGGGATCTCCAATTTTTGGGCGATTTCTTGACTTTCCAGTACAGTTTGTCTCTCACCGGACTTTATGCTCGACTAGTTTTAGTTCCAACCAAGTCGATGGCCAAACGTAAACTCCAAACAAAACACACAGAATTACCTCCAAAATTTCACAAACTCAACCGCCTAGCCTCTGAAAAGGACGCACTTACAGGAGTCCGGATCATAATTTGGGGGATTTCCATAATTAGAACTATTAGGATAAGCTGAAAGAATGGACATCGCTTGTCAAAGTTTTCAGTATGATAAGACTACTAGTATTACAGCCGATATATTTGGTGAACAACAAGAGCGACCGCCTAGCACCTGATTGATCAGCACTCGTCTACCACGATGAGAAAGGTATAGCCTGAATGGCCGCACCATCTGGGCCGTTGCCCTGATCGCCACCGCTCACATGGTAGTAGCCATGGTACTGCAGCTGCGTACCAGGGCCAGGAGAAGCAACTGCCGTGTGGCTGGTAGATGTGGTCAGAATGGATGCCTGCTTGCTGTCTCCCACCCTCGCGTACGACATCCCGGTGAGCGAGACGTCGCCGCCGTCGGGGAGCCGCGCCGCGCCGCCGTACTGCAGCGCCGCGCCGAGGGGCTGCGCGGTCGGGATCATGGTCGTCGTCTGTGCCCGTGTCGGGTTGTCTGACAGAAGAGAGAGAGCACAGTTGCCGTTGCTTTGCTTGCTGCTGCTCTCTGAGGAAGCGGCGGTGATGGTGAAGGGCTGGCTGGCGAAGGCCCCAGCTGCGTCACCGCCATGGTGGTGGTTGGTCAGGAAAGGGAAGTGCTTCCGGTCCTTGCCGTGGAAGAGGGAGCCGGCACCGTTGAGGTGGACGGCCGGGTAGTGGTGGTCTTGGAAAATGTCGGCCTCTGTCTTCACGACCGGCCATTTGGGATCTGCCATGGATGAAGCGAAGAGCTGCGGGTACGATGCGAATCTTGCCACTCCTGGACACGGCAAAATGAACTGCAGTTAGATTTCTGGTGTTGCGAGTGCAGTGATATATTCTAGGCCAGATCAGCATTCAGCAGTGAGCCAATGCATAACCATGGTAAAATGCAGTAAAAGCAATCTTTCTCTGATATTATCAGTTCATTTCACATAATTGTTTTCACAAGTAGGGAGCTTTTGAGGAATTCATGTATTCACATGCATATATGTTCCAGATTGGTTACTAATACATGTATTTCTTGGAAAAGGGCCACCCAAAGACCAACTAAACTGAAGATTATGTTGCTAGCTGGTTTCAGCGATATTCACATGCATGCAGATTCGGAGAAATTTCTAGGCCACACATATGTTCTCGATTGGTTATTAGTACAGGTATTTCTTGGAAAATGGCCAACCAAAGACTAACTAAACTGCTGTTGCTTTTGAACAGCAGCCTAAGTTCATCATGGTAGTGCAGGACTGGTAGGCAAGTTCCCTTTCCCCACCTCTTGGGAAAGAAATACATTTGATGGTAGCACTTGGCACTTGCAACGTGCGAAATGATTTGTGGCATAGTGCTGCCAATCAACTGACAGGTGAGGACTCAGTTCAGCACATGATCAATCAAATGCAAGATACTGATCCTTAAAGTTCAATAAGCTGTGCCTCAGCTCAGCTCACAAAATAATATAATTAATTATAAGCTGTGCCTGTGCTTCCCGTTTGTGCCAGGTAATGATCCTAATCCAAATGCAACCTTAAAACAAATAAATCTCTGAAATTTCTGCTTCCTTCCATCACTCAGCTCAGTATTGTCTGCTCTAATGTTAATTCATCTCGCTAAACTTTGTGCTTGATTTCTCATGTATGTATGTCCAGTGGCAGACTGGCGGTAGACATGTGTTCGATTCAAAAATAGAAGTGATTGCCATGCAAGGAGGAATGAATTTACCATGGTGGTTAGCAAACAAGCCTCCGGGGTTGAGAGGGTCCGGCTGCGGCTTGCGGCGGCGCCGATTGTGCCCATCAAGGCGCTTCCTGCAGCTCCTCTTCGTGTCATCGAACTCACCAAGCGAATGAAACCTGCAAGAAAAAGCAATTCCAAAGATCGTAAGGACTTGGCAACTCACCACGAGCATAAATCCGGAGAGCTGGATTCGTTCGCCACATTTCAAAAACGTTTAGTGATAAGTTCCAAAATGGCAAGTTGGTTCCTAAAGAAAAACACTGCTGATTTCTTGGCTCCGATCTGGTCAACTCAAGGCATCAACTACAGCGAACGAAGCAGAACACAAGCAACATACTGCAGTTGACCTCAAGAAGACCCGCGAAACCAAAGGCACGTAACCTTCACGGCACGCTCTGGGATATTTGGAACGTGATGATGATTCTGAATGAGCAGAAGACAAACCGAGCTACCCCTACCTGGGCATTCAGGCCCTTCTCTTCTAGGACACAAGATGCTTCTGAATATCTGATTGAGGCCTTTGAAAATAAACATATGGAATGTGGAAAGCATGGGCAAGCCACGCAGACAGCGACGACGACAGGGACACACGCACACATCGGAGAGCAGGAGGGAAAAATTTGTTGTCCGAGTGAGCCTGACAAGGACGGGAGGGCATGGACCTCAGCTCAAAGTCCAGTTCCATTGCATCTGCCGCGCTGCCCTTGGCTGTGGTGTCGTAGGGACACCCTGAGAGCACGGGCGCGCATGCAGCGGCAGCCGAGCACTAGCAGCCGGCCTGACGGTGGTTGCACAGGATCCGTTCAGACCTTGACAAACAAATTCAGGACCAGGAGCTGGGATTGCAGCCTAATCCCACGTTTACTACTGTAATAAAACTCCGGCCGTCAGGCTCAATTCTATTGTAAGTTTGGCTGTCCAAATCGTGTTACTGGGAAAATTCTGCTCCAACTTTTGCATAAAAATTGGATCTTTGGTCGGCGTTGCTTGCAGTGTTCAGTAGGTTTGTTACTTTTGCATTTGACCGTGCCGTGCGTGCGAGACAGACGGATGCCGGAAGTTTTGGCTGTCACACGTCGTTCAATCAATGGCAAAGCGCCAAACATCACGATGGCAATTAAAGGGGCATACAGGAGCTGCTGCAGCTGACAGCGAGTTCTTGGTCGCCCAAGCAAGCAGTCTAGTGATGCTAAAGCTAAACGACCGTGTTTAGTGCAGAGCAGTACGGTTGTAGTTGTACGTGGTGGTAACTAACTAGTAGTAGGAAAATAATTCACCCCCCGGGAAGGAACACGGATGCGTACAAGAAAAAACACTCATGCGACAGCCATGGACAGAGGCTGTGGCATCTAGAGCTCGGATTGAATTATTCGAGCAAGAAACCAAAAGAGAATCATGAGTTCGAGGGTGGAGGAATCCAAGAACAAGTAGGGTGCATGGGATGTACGAGGGACGAACCTGCTGCACTGCTGGCAGAAGCGCTGCTGCTGGCCGGCGACGGTGACGACGGGCGTCTTGGAGTGCGCCTCGCAGACCTTGTGCCGGCGGTGGTAGTCGCGGCCCTTGGACAGGTCCGCGGCGCAGCCCTCCACGGAGCACGCCGGCACCGCCTGTTGCGCCGGCCCCGCGCGCGGCCGCTTCGCCGGCGCGGAAGACGAAGAAGACGACGGCCGCGGCGGCGCGGGCGGTGACGGCAGCGGGACGGCCGCCGGCGCCGTGGCCACCGCCCTCCAGCTCGTCGGCCCGCCCAGCTTCAGGTCCAGCGCCCCGCCTCCGCTGGCGCCGGCGGCCGCGACGACACCGACCCCGCTGCTGGGGCCGACCACCGTGCCTAGGTCCCACGCAGGGAGCATCTTGGCGTCCCAGTCCATGGCAAGACCACCGCTGCGTGTCTCGGGATCTTCTCTTCTATCGGGACTCACAGAGAAGGGCCCTGCCGGCTTGTTTGCAGCTAGCTCGCCCTGGCAGCGAATTACCGATGGCTGCTTGAAAGGAAACGGCTCTGTTGCTGCGTCCGCCTGCAGCGAAGCAAGCAGGTCGTCGGAGACAACCGAACTGCTGCTCCCCCGAAGAGCAAGGGAGGGACCGAAAAGAAAAGTTGATTGCGAGCAAAAGCTCCGGGAGGAGGACAGGAGGGGCAGGAAAGGAATGGATGAGGAGCAGAAAGAGAGAGAGAGAGAGATCACAGCAGCTGCGACGGCATGCAATTAAGAATCCAAGAACAGCAGGCGGCACCCGCCACCAGGGGGAGCTGAGGAAGGCGGGGAAGGAAGGGATCAGGCAGTGAGCCAGCTGCAGTGGTGGGTTTAAAGCGAGCGGAGGGGAGGACAAGGACTGAGGACACGGATGGATGGCTGCTGGCTGGACGCAGGGAGCGAGCACCAACCCCGTAGAGCGGAGGAGGAGAGAGAAGCCCCGAGCGAGGGCGAGCAGGAAGGTCGGAGATGGAAGGAGAGGGAGGGACAGTGGTTGCAGACAGCACAGGAGGAGACTCCTATTGGAGGACTCCAAACTCCAAAGGTGGCAATAATTGCCGAGAGCGGGGGCACCTCACCACCACTGTTCACTCGCTTTATTTACCAATGCCAGTAACATACACAGTGAGAGAAGGTGCGTGTGGTTGGGGAGAGTAGGTGGGAGGAAGAAGAAATCAACAAACAGATGTGGCAAAAAGGTTCAGAAAGAAAAAAAAAACGACGGCAGCAGCAGCTACTCCATGTATCTGGATGGAGCAAGGAGAGGAGAAGAGCCAAAACCAATGAAGCAGAGGGAGGATTCCCCCTCTTTGGTGGTTGCTGCTGCCTTGCTGCCTCCTGCCTTTCCTTCCTTTGCTTTCTCAGCAGCAGTCTAGGAGTAGCCTTTGCCTCCTTGAGGATTGGTTTTTTCTTTTTAGGGGTGGAAGGAAGCTCAGTCAGTGCAGCTTTTCTCCCTGTTGTGCACCAACAAATGGGCAAGATGAGCTACCATCTGCTTGCACCACACTCCCCTTAAAATACTGGTAACAGAGTCTCTTCAGAGAGAGAGAGAGAGAGATGGGGTGAGAAGGACTAACTTAAGTGCAGGGCTCCTCCCTTCACCTTTTGTAGGGGGGTGGAGGCAGGGAAAAAGTACAAAAGTTGGGAAAGGGATGGATGCATGGAGGAGCAAGGGGAAGGAAAAGGAGGGTAAGAGGGGTAGGCAGCCACAGCTTTCTTTCCTCCTTTCTTTTCTCTGTGTTGTTGTGTTTGCAGCTGCTGCTGTGCTGCCTCATCTCAGCTGACATGATCATGTTCACAAATCACAGCCACAGCACCATCAAGAGACCGGGTATTGCTTCCTGCACTTCCAAAAGTGTACATCCATTCTCAAATGCATCAGGCTATGGACACGTAGGCTTCTTTTCTAGTTCGGCTAGGTTTTGTACTACTGTTTAGAATTCCAAACATTTAAACATATTAATATGTGGTTTGATGCAGTGTATAGATTCGGCTCTTGAAGCTTGTCTGATGAAGCTGAAACTGTTTTTAAAATTGTTTGGCGAAATATGGGCCTGCGAGAGAAGCTGGACGAAGCTACGATTTTCAGCTTCTCCTCCTCAGTGTAAGTCGGAAATAGCTTCATCAGGTGCTTCATGGATGAAGCTGCTGAGAAAATACCCATTTGGCATAGCTTGATGTAAAGCTTTTTTTGAAGCTCTTCGAGAAGCTGTGCCAAAGGGGCTCATAGAATAGCTTCATCTAGTTGACAGGGTATTTGTCGGGAACGGCAGTAGAGTTGAAAAGCAATACTATGACATGTCATAATATGATAGTATTTTCGAGATTTGCCCCGACATATAGTACACGTATTTCCCAGCTTTTCAACGATAAAAGTACAGCTTCACGCTTAAAATACAGGAACCAGCAAATTGGCTTTCATGGAACTAAAACGAACTAATAACTTATTCCTAGTTGTGAGTAGCGGGGGACTTTGATTACAACTACGCGGGAAAAGCAACGTATTCTTAAAGCACCTAGGCTGAAGTTCCATGCCCATGGGCTGGCTTATGAATACTGTGGCGTGTCCTACTAGCTGCCGCCTTGTGTTGATGAATGTGGTCCCTCTAGCAAAGCAAAGGTATTTGCGCCTTCTTTAGCATAGTTTTATTCCCCTAACGAAGATTATTAATCTCCGGTGCCGATGCACCTACGTGAGGTCCAAGTTCCAAGTCTTAACTTGAATAGCTACCGTTCTGCTTTTCCTAGTTTTCACACGTTGACCAACGGTCAAGTGTCGTATCTTCTTCGCGGCAGTAGTAGTAGTACTACTACACGTTTATCTTTATGTTTACCTTTACCCCACCATGACCTAGATTTTGTACCAGCGTATTGGCGAGGGTTAGGACGGTAAATAAATGGCCTGGTCAAAGCTTTGGCCGAAGGAGATACGTTACGAGGCAAATTTTGGTCCTTGTTTATTTTTTTTGTTTTTTTCTTTTTAACTTCCAACTAAACTTGACGGGTTAACCGGAAAGGGCATCCAGCAGTTTTGTTTTGCTGGCATAATGTGCGCTTCCATTGTCTAAAAGTAGGGCAAGATTTCAAATTTGCAGTGTCGTGGGATTTTGGGAAGGACTGAAGAAGGAATCGACGAACTCTGAGCAAAAAAAAAAAAGAACTCTGAGCTGAGGCCAGTCAGGTCTACCCAGGGCCAGACCAGATGGATGCAGCTGTGGCGCAGTACTGTGGTGCTAGTGCCACTGCAGACAGTCGAGTAGCGGATGCGCCTAGGAGGCAGCAAGAGACATGTCAGCAGGGATGCACATGTACGAAACTGCCCATGGGATTCTGCACTTTAGTACTATGGGGTATGGGGTGTATGGGATGTTTGGTTATAAGTAATAAACTTTAACCCTATCATATTGTATGTTTGGTTATTAGAAGTATTAAATATAGACTAATTGTAAAACTAATTGTACAGATGGAGTCTAATTTGCGAGATGAATCTATTAAGTCTAATTAATCTATTACTAGCATATGTTTACTATAGCACTACATTATCAAATCATAGACTAATTAGATTTAATAGATTCATCTCGCAAATTAGCCTCCATCTATGGAATTAGTTTTATAATTATATTTAATACTTCTAATTAGTAACTATAGATAGGAGAGTATACTACTACCACTGCTGCTGTGCCGTACTGGTACTGTAGCCGTATCAAGCAAGGCCTCAGGCCTCTGTTCTGCTGAAGTGTTGATCCAAAGTTCTTTTTTTTTCTTGAGATGCAGAGCATAGAGTTAGGAGAGGTAGCCAATTTGGCTAGCCTAACAAGGCGGCTGCATGTTTTGGCATTGACCGTTATACAGTGAGCTAGTGACCACCGCATTCCAGAAACAAGAAAAAACGCAGCGGCATCCGGCATGTGAACAACGGGAAGCGCAAGAAATCCGTCACGTTGCATCCATGGCATTGACCCCGTGCTGCTTCTGCTTGGGTTTCCCCGCTGCCATCATCGTGGTGGGCTGGGTTGTGTACGCCGCTGGTGTTGCTGCAAGGAAGGAGAAAGCTTGGTGACTGACAGGAAAGGAGGGAGCCTAGCCTCGCTGCTGCAGCGTCGCAGTCTGCGCTGCCACCCCGGCTGGCTGGCTGGCTGGCTGGCTGGCTGGATTGGTCAAGTCACCCAAGTCCCATCTCCATCCCATCTGCAACTCTGGTTTCGTTTGGCCGTGTCGTGGTCGGAGGAGCGAAAAAAAAGGAAAGAAATTCACAGCACAGCACAGCGCAAAAGAATGTGCTTTTCTTCCCGTTGCCTTTCTGCCGCGGCCTACTATCTGCAACTCTACTGGGTGAGCAAGCTGCTGCGCGGGCATGCATGTGTGGACAAGCTACTTGACAAGCACATGCGTGTCACTCACTGCGCTGCTGCCGCGTCGGGCATGCAGCATAGCAATGGAAATTGGCCAGCAAGCAGCAGCAGCAAAAGGCTACGGCGGGTGCCATTGCCAATTGCCATGTACAGTAGTAGAGCTGCAGGCGCTGCCTCCTGCCTGAACAGTCATTCCGTTAACCACACAGCCCAAGCAAAGTAAAGGTAAGAAGAGAAGGCCGTTGCGTGACGAGACATGGCATGCGAATTTCCACGAGCAACAAGCCCCGGTGACGGTGAAACAACAAGTCGTCTATACTATACCGCAGCCAATCAGCCATGGTCTACAGTCTCCCTTGGAATCCCTACTACATGTTCACACATCGTGGTTAATTTCCTATTAGTTCAGAGCGGCGACCGACAGTCCCAGCGGCTAGGGTGGTCCGGCCGTTGCGGTTGGTGCACGGCTGGGCTGCCGGCCCGGCCGGCTCCGGTCCGACGTGCGGCTGCCGCCAAGCCGGGACCTCTTTGAATCGCTTGCCATGCGGCACATGACGTGCCAGACGGAGGTCACCTCGTACATACAGCTCTCCATCGGTTCCACGCCGGATTTGTCAACACAAATATATAAAGCATCGGATCCATCCATCTATGATCTATCTATCAACCAAGCATCAACATGCTTAGTCCTAGAACCTCGTTTATTTTCTCCTCTCATGATCATCATCTTAGCCAGATTGCTGGAGTAGACAGCAAAGCCCAGCCCGAGATGAAGAAAGAAAACACACCCAACTACAGCTAATCCAAAGGTCAAACTAATTGGCAGCGGTCAAACATTTTTATATGTCAATAATAACGCATGTCCACGACCGTAACGTGACATTTGGTAGATAAGTGAAATCGCACGCAAATTTGACTCGACAGGTCAGAAAAACCGCGCGCGTAATATAGTTTCATTAATTATTTCCTAGCGCATCGCGTGGCAACTGGCGGGCACATCAGGCCGCAGGGGCCCCCGGCCTGTCTCGCTGGCAACGACCTACGCAAATCCGGCAGGGAGAAGCTAGGACGACGACCACGCGGTGCGAGTGCGCGCACCTGAATCATACGTGCGCGCTGGCAGCAGGGCCGCGCGTGCAGGCCGGGAGGAAGAAGAGAAGAAGTTGGCCGGCGTGCGTTTCGCCGCCAGATTCGTTCCAAGGCCGCCGCCGCGTCGTCGTCCACCTCGACGCCTGGACCATGCAGCACCGTACCTGCCTGCCGATGGAACCAAACGCGAGTGGCGAGCTAGTGTGCCCGTGCAGCATCTAGACGACGGCGACCGGCGACGAATGCCAGCGTGCGTCCAAGAACGCCCGTCGTCGTCGTCGTCCGTGCAATGCATGCAATCCCCGTCGAGGTCGAGATGATGCAATGGTACTTTTTCACGCAGCCAAGTCCTGGAATGGAATGATTCGCAGTAGAATGTACAGTAGATCGATTCATCGCTCTCTGATCTGACCTGGCCTCTCTGACCTTGAAAACTTTGTTTGCCTGGCCTGCATCGTCGGCCCTGCAATCATAGATTTTTTGGGATCGTACATACGTAGTAGTGTACACGTAGCTTTTTCTCCCGGTATGGAATGAGGCATGAGATTCGCATTCCGATTCCGATGGAAACGACCAGTCCACGCCCGTGCTTGGCACACGTACGTGCATGCATTGCAACCATACTATACTTCTCCTAAATTGCTTCTTGCACGACCGGCCGGCCGGTTTCAGATCTATCTATGCATGCATCAAAGTCGAATCTTTCTCGTTCACCAGCAGTCACCGACTGGTGGACCCGTTGGATGTTGTTATTACAGTAGTATAGGAATGAAGACTCCAGCAAGGAGGTCTCCAGTCTCCACACGTATTGTGTACATGCAGTGATGAGTGCACAGATGCAGACGAGAGGGAGGAGATGGAGACCGGAGACGAGACCGCCATGGAGCGACGACCACCTGCGAGCGGAGGAAGCCTCGCAGCGACGGAGACCGACCGACCGAGCCACCAGTAAGTGTAAGCGAACTGAAACCCGGCCGGGCGGGCGGCCCGCCGCAAGACGCCGGGGGGGGGGGGGGGGGGGGGGGGGGGGGGGTGGGTGGGGGCGGGGCGGGGGGGCGAGACGGGGACGAGACGGCAGGGCGGCACGTAAGGCGGAGCAGGAGTTCGGATGCGTCACGCGGCCTCCACCACCTTAGCTTACATATATGGTGGATCATATAGGAATAGGGGTATATCATTGAGTGATGGTGACGTAAATACCCCTGCAATAATCGGTACCATCAGGACACAATCGAGGCACTGCTCCTTGTGTCTAAAAGCATGATAAGCCAAGCCAACTTCTTATATCCTATAAGATGACTAAGGGGTGTTTGGACGTGCTAAAATTTAGTCCTAGATATGCTGCTAATGGGGCTAAACATGAGATAATAGAGCTAATCAAAGATTAATGGGCTCTAACAACCAATTAACCATCATTGTGTAATTAGATCAGCAATTAGCCCATGTTTAGTCCTACTATATATTTGGCATGAAAATAAGTGGGCTAAAGTTTACCCTCTTGGATCCAAAAGAAACCCGAAGGAGGTTAATAAAAGTACCACTCTAGGTCAAGATCTTTTATGGTACGTTGGTGGAGTTTTTTTTTGCCACAAAAGACAATTTAGTCAAAATAAATTGGAAAACGAGAGAGCATTGTTACATTTTGTAACCAAAATTAAACAATTCATAACCTATTTATAGAGTGTCACATTGCTAAATGCATCTGGAGTATATTCAAAATCACCATATATAGCCTTGATCTATGAATATATATAGATCACATAATGACAGGTTATTAGCTTAGCAATAATGCATGAGTTAAACAAAGAATGAAAGCTTTATTACCACGCCGCATGCACAGCATGCGTAGCCCCTAGATCGATCACAGCACCATGCATGCATATTAGTGCGAGCTTTATTTCAAAAAGTGCAGCATGATGCTCTAACTGGACAACCAGCGTCAAAGAATGCAACTTGCAACAACAAAATAGGTATAGGGCGTGAGACGAAAGTACCCTCTTATCTCCTACTTCAACAACAATAAATATACGCAAATGGATTGCACATGATTATTGTATACTATATGCTCGTCATCATCTATCCCTCCAACATAATTATTGCACACAAGTCACTCGATCGGCCCCAATCTCACAAACATGCATGCAGAGAAAAGTACACCACTACTACTAATGGCATATAGTATGTGTATGCTCGCTCGCTTTATGTCTGTGCTTGTGGTAGATAATTAATTAAGTGTACATGCTGCTTGCTTTAGCAAAGGAAGCTTTGCAGAAAGTGGCCTAGGATTTCGTACTTTCTGCTCCAAAGTAACTGGATATATATTGTATATATAGTTATGTATATAGCCGTTCACCCCCAGCCTCACCTTGTTACATTGCACATACTACTACTAGTCTACTACTAAATCAAGGTCACTGAACACTAATAGCTTGACGGTGATGATGGTGATCCACGGGACAGGGCAAAGGCAAGCGTTAACTACGGTTTCAATTCAGAGAGTTGTTGTTTATAGTAGTGGTTAGTGGCTACTTAAGCTTTTGGTGGTACCTTTAAATATAATTAAGCTATGTAGCCCTCAGAGAAAGAGCAGCCTAGCTATAATAGAACAATCAACTAGTGATAGTCGTCTTTGGCACGAGGGCCGGCCGTATACTAATCTCTGTTCTTTTTGTTAAGTTTCTTGATTAAGACCTAGGCCTATGCTTCGTGCACACTAATCAACTCGCGCCTGTAGCATGCAGCTGCACTTGATTGCTTGGGGCAACGTTGATCACCATAATCAATTACGTAATTTAATTGTTCGGTAACCTAGCTAAGCGAAGTGGCTTTTCAAGGCCACCCATTTGAGTACGTATCTATCTGGCCACTAATAAATTACAACACCATCTAAAGTTGCGCATAGGTTATTCCAGTTTCGTTCTTCTTCATCGGTAACTAAGTGTGTGTGTGTGTGTGTGTGTGTGTGTGTACTTTTCTAGTGAACTTTATAGTTACTTTGTCTGTCCCAAGTATAACAGGTGTATGTTTCACTGAAAATTGGGAATGCAAAATACATACTAATTTCAGAAGTAGGTCGTTTTTATACCATGCTGCAGAGACAAGCAAATGAATTTGCAGCTGCATCCGTACTTGTTTGCCAACTTTTGTTGGTGTACTTATTCATGCAGGCATGTTGTAGAACCAGCCACCTTGTACTGTCGTACATGCATGTTAGTGTGCCGGCCGGTTAATTATATTTGTTGGTCGCATACCTGTGTCTGTGTATGTGGTCCATTTGCTGGCTGCTACTACTTGCCGATGAGTATTTGATTTCCTTTTTCTACGGTTATTATGTGGTCCGCACACGCGCACGACCTCGTACCTATACTAACATACACGCGAGATCAGTGAGCCCGGCCGGCCCCTTTGTCTCGATCGCACGGCTTATCTTGACAAAAAAAAAACCTAGATGGTTAAGGGACCATTTACGGTGACACCGGCCTGATGAGGCATCATCTCGCACGCAGGTAGAACTATATTTATAAAAGTGCACTGGTGTCTTCATGCTGTTAAGTGTTAACCAGATGAGCAGTACAGGTTTGGTCGTTCTTTAGATAGCCACACAGTACAGGAAGGGCCGTGTTCCTTAATCATTACTGGCAATTTGAATGTTTTTAAGTATATATGTACGTTTCTGTTCTCTCTCGTACAAGTACTAGTACTGTACTAGTGTAAAGTTTAAAAGGTAATAATAATACGACGGGCTTTCCACCTTAATTATAGGTGTGGTCTAAAAGATCCTGACATAAGCTGGTCCTACTACTGCAGAAACGATCTTTCATTCTCCTCATTTGTCTCGGCTAGCTTTGGGTCCGGGACTAATGAAGGCTTCAGTCCCGAGTCCAATGGCTAGGGGATGACGGGGAGCTTTAGTCCCGGTTGGAACCATACCACCCGGGAATAAAGGTCCTTCACGGGTTAGTTTAAAACGAAGGCATCATATTCAAAGTCACATTGCTGTGTAGGTGAGATGGTAAAGAAGCTGTGCACAAGGCAAGAGGTTTTGAGTTCCAATCCTATAGACTGCAGGGTTGGTTATGCTTGCGCCAAGAACCGGTACTATTGAGCATTTCTCTACTAGGGTCCATGGCAGCTTACATGATTATATGATGAGCTGGGGTGGCCTAGATTATGTAAGTTGGTGTGTTTTTTTTTGAAACGAAAGTTGGGGTGTTTATTTGTTGACCACATGAGCTCATATAAGCTAGATTATAAAGTTAAAATAAGTTGGATTATATATATAAGCCGAGGGGGTAAACAAATAGGCCCTTAGTTTTTTCTCACTTACTTTGATATATTTATGTTTTTTATGGTTGGTTTACTGTGTGACCCTACTTCTCTTCGGAAAGACTACTAAGCGCTCCACCCTTTTACTTTGCTGCGATTTAGCTTGCTTGTAGCTGGTTTCTGTCGAAAATAAAGTATTGTAAGGAAAACATGGTTAATTACACTCATACCAGACAATTAAAAGTCTTAATCCTTAGTTATGTTAGGAGTTTCTATTTTCCTTCTTTTTAAAAAAAAAATGTAATATAGCAACGTGCAAGCCCATGCAGATTCACAGGTCAATAGATTAGTGCAAAATAATCATCATGTTGTTGCAAAGTCTTTCAGAAAGAAGCAGCGTATATACTACATGTTAGAATCTTCCACTCTCTTGTACTGTGGATTGATTTAACAATAGCAAATAAAAATTAAATAAGAGAATATCATGGGAACACGAAGACACTAATAATGGGCAAAAACGAGGAATCACCTAATCCTAGGACAGAATTTTGCCTGATTCATTTTCTTTGCTTAATACCATTTAGGAAAAGTTTTTTCTTTTTTCTTTTTTAGATGCGCAAGTTAAATAGGTTACTTGTTATACTTTATTGTGTGGAATCTGTGGCTGCCGTTATATATGCATATCAGTATGCAGTTGATATATGAAATATGAAGTGGTATGGGCATCCTATACATCAAAACTAATCCCAATGCAAGTTGGAATAGATATACTGTAATCATCCTATGAACGACATCAGTGCTAACACCGGACAGGCCAGCCCAAATACCAACATGTAAAGGCAGCATGGGTGCGCGCGCATCCGACCAATCAACACTCGGAACGCAGATTTCTCCCGCGGTTTGCTATTTGCATTGATCTGCAGTTGATGAATTAACCTACTGTTTGCATGCATCGGCAAACTCTGAACGATTTTTGCTCCGAAACTCTCGTTCAGAAAAAGGCACGTATATGCGCAGCCAGCTATCTGGTATTCTGATGAAAAGGGCGTCGATATGATGTGCTTGGCGACTAATGCATGGATACAGTATCCTACTGCTTCTTGCTCTCATCGTTCGTTCATTGCTTGGTGATTATTGGCTTGCAGCTGACGCGTTCACGGAACCTTATTACCGTATGCATGTGGCAGTAGCAGCGACAGCCAGCAGTCGCTTACTACAGACGCAGACAGGATGTCACCATTTGTGATCTGTGTGGCGTCTTGCATGCGTCGTCATCTCGTGGGTCTCGAACATCTCGCCATTTCTGTTTGGTCCGGCGCGCGAGATCGAGAACCTGTACATCGTCAATGGTCAATGCATTCGTCCTACTAGCTAGTGTAGGAGACTACTAGGAGTACACCAACCTGCACCGTGATCTGGAACCTGAATTCTGCTAGCCGTAGCTACTTACAGTCGTTCTCAAATGAAAAGCTATCACCTGCGCATTCAGGCGGCCATGCATGGACGCATATGTCTGTCGATCGCCAACTTTTCTAGGCGCGTTATATATGTTGTTTATTATTCATGGATGCAGGCATGTTGTTGTTGAACCACTCGCTGCATGCAGCCGGTTAGCCCTCGTTCAGTGTGGTCCGATTCGTTTCTTGCTAGCTGCCGACTGATTTGTTGCTACGGCTGTCACGGGTCCGCACACGCAGGCATGTCTGCAGCTCAGTCCTAGGTTGCTGTACACGCACTGACCGGCATGCATGCATGCGATTAATGAGAATCGACTCATCAGACAAAAGCAGTGCAGATCAAGCTAAGGGACCATTACCGGTGGCCAGCCGCATACGCCATCGTCTAATATACTACTATACCTCTGGCAAACTTTAGTTAGGAATGTCATGCCATTGCATGACTTGCATGTAGCTTATTTTTGTTGTCTAAACATCAGGCTTTGCGGACCGGAGGGACCACGAGAAATTCCCATATGTTGGCCTGAGCATTTTTTTTTTATATAATCTTCTTTGGTTCTGCTTGTGATTCAAGGTTCTGCAAACACAATACATACACTAGCTTAAAATCAGGACCATATTAGAAGCACCACAAACATACACTAGTGGTTGTAATGAAAAATGCTAGCCTGCCGTTGGCATTGTACCAAGTAAGTTTCAGTTGTTTGGGCACGCTTCTAGAGCGGTTATTAGGATCAGAACAACAAGAACACGAAAAAGATGGCGTTACCAACGTACACCGAGCAACTAACAGGGCGCAGGAACCAACACAGATTTGTCTTAGGTCTGATGAATTGATGTTCCCTACGCGCGTACCGGCGTACGCGTGCCACAGCTCGATGCTGCTGGAAGCAGGGCAGGCGTCGTCGTCGTCGGAATTGCGGAAACCTCCAGCCAAAAATATGCATGTGCGCACGCACACCGCGCTGGTCGATGAGCATCGACCGTACGTGCCTGCATCTGCAATTAGATCTGCATGGGTTGGAGGAAGCGCATCTGACACCAGTTTAGCGAGATCGAGGGCCTGTGGACGGAGATACCATACCCAACAGGCCGGTCGGTCGGTGCAGTGCAGTGCATTGGTCAAGCATCAACCTGCATGCACTCTTGGAACCTGAACCTGTAGGGATTCTCAACGTAGAGCTATTGCCGATAGGGGCTACCTGCGGCTAGTCAGCCGATCGATTGAACGATCCTTCGTCAATGGTGAAGAGAAGGCATGCATGGAAACGGATAGGAAGCAACAACCACCCCACGTGTTGCATCTAGCGGCTTTCAGATCCAGAGACATAGAGACGCGTCAGTTTAATAGCACGTCTGCACATGGTCTAATCTTTTAAGTGTCTCATCTGGGTACAGTATATGCACGCACGCCCATTCTACACACACGCACATCTCACTCACATCTCCCATATACAAACAAACCTACAAGTATACAAAGATCAGAGCCGTAGAGATGCAAATTGGTGATAGTGCACCTCCAATCCTCTTTAGCTTTTAAATATTTATGCTAGTTTTCTAAAATAAAATCTTATTTTGAAGAAGTAGTATAAATATTTGAACTAGAAAAAATTGGAGAAATTGGAGGTGTACCTAAAAAACATGAGCGATCCCCGGGATCGAACTCGCGCCCAGCCGTTCGCACACCAGCTGCACGTGGTCTAATATAATAGCAATAAGACGATAAGGTAACGACTACGGTACAGCCGGCCGTAATTTTATTTCTACCTATGCACCATATGGAATCATCTCGTACATCTGATTCGGCGACAGCGGCTCAAGTGAAGTGGGAAATTTTTATCTCCCACGACAGCACGTGTAAATAACTTCAAAAGTTTAAAAAGTTACATTTCTTGAATCGGTCATCAAATTCAAATTCTAATTGCACAACTGGATTTATTTCCAAAAGATATTCAAGATAAGACGTCACTTGCATATTTTGACAATATTTTTAAAGACACAAAAATAATTGCTTCTATAGAATAGAAAAATACCAATAAAAATGCTCAATTGACTTGCTAAAATTTCCTATCACTGATCATACAATAAACATTCATCAGCCCTAACATAATTGTTTACAATCATTCTCTAATCACACCTCCAATCTATCTTCTCAATATCAACATCAATATCCACTTAACTGGACTCAGGCGAGTCAAGCAATATTTTGAAAAGCCATAAACAACTTTTACAAAAGTCATAAGCAAATTAGAATACACTAAAAAGTATTTTCTACGCGAAAAAGAGAAAATTCCTTATATGATATCGGAAAAATTACCGGTTCCTTTCTTGGCCCTTAAAAAATTTTCGTTTCCTATTTAACACCGAGTTCAACTTTAATTCCTTATATGACACTTTGTTAAATTCTCCACTCGAGAACCGTTAAATACCCCGTGAAAACATGATTTTGCCCCTATGGGCACCACCACCCTTCTCCCTCCTCTGTCTGCTCCACACCGTCGCGTGGCTGCCGTGCCCATGGGGGAGGCCGCACGAGCCTGCCCCTGCCGGCGGCCCCTGGCCGCGCCCGCTCCCGCCGCGCGTCCGCTGCAGCCGCCGCCGCGTGCCTGCTGCTGCCTGCTAGGACCCTCGGTCATGAGTCGTGTGATTTGGGGATGAAAGGGAAGGAGAGTCTCACGACGGCCGGCGGCGCGCGGTCTCCTTGAGGCATGGTGGGCACGGCGTCCGACGGTGCCCAGCCTTCCCTTAGGAGCACGGCAGCCGCGCGACGGTGTGGAACAGAGGAGGGAGAAGGGGCGGAGATCAGGGTGGTGGGGCCTATAGGGCAAAATCATCTTTTTTTCATAGGGCATTAAAATCCAACAGAGTATCATTTAAGGAACGAAAGTTGAACTCGGTGTCAAATAGTGAAGGAAATTTTTTTAAGCCAAGAAAGGAACCGGTAATTTTTCTATTATCATATAAGAAATTTTCTCAAAAATATATCATTGAAACATAGTGATGTGAGATCTCGTTTTGAAGCTCTTATTGAAACGAGCGCAACCGTGTCACCGGATTTGATTTGGACACTCGATTTTGAAACTTAGATCTTTTCTATGTTTGGAATTGTGTGCATATACACGCCTATCCGTTATCTTTCTCCTTCTCACATATGCATGCATGTGCTGACACCATTTATCGTTTTCTTCTCTCTCTGCCCCTCACATGCATGGAGACACCCTAGTATATTTTCCAAAGGCTCCGAGCCGATACCGTTCTGTAGAAAAGAAAAATTGATTGAGTAAAGTGTAGCCTATAATGCGGCCGGCTGTAAATTAGCCTTATCCAAACAATAGAACATCAGGCATTGGCGCATTGCAAACTCGATCAAGGCAAGGCAGTCCACACCATTCTAAACTCCTCAATGTAATGGATCCATGGCACCACCATGTAGATGTTGGATTGGCTAGCTTACTGCTTACTAAGGCATCAAGTGACGACCAATACTAGCTGCAACGACGTCAAAGTTGCTTAACCAATAAGGTCTAGCTAACCTGCAGCTACGCAATTTCGCCTGGTCTCGGGACGCATAAAAAATGGCTACCCGGCGGTCGCTGTCGCAAGAAAAGTTCACCACCAATCCACGCACGCGGCAGGGACGGTCGCGGTCGGCGACGTCGCTGTGAGCCTGCGGACGTGCGCCGATCCGAGCGGCGGGATCCGATGGCGCGCCACCGTGCCTGCCCGCCTCGTTCCTGGGCGTGGTTTGGTTGTTGACTGGCAACTGCACACACACACACACATGCCTTTTCCTTCTTAGACCGGTGGTTGGAGCAGATCAAATCTAGCCTTTTCCTGCGCTGCATTATTCACCCATCTTTTCTCGTCACCCGTCACCAGGCTGCTTAGAATGTCCCGACACGATTCTTGCCGAATCCGGAGCCGATAATCTTCTTTAGGGATCTTAATTCACCCTAGGCAACTAGTTCGAATGCAAACTAGTTCCTGCCGGTCTGAATCGGCTGGGTGGTCTCTGACAGTAAGGCGGCAGCTGATCTGAGTGGTGAGGCAGATTTTGGCGTCATTTTGGACGAATTTCGTTGAATAAACTGATCCACGGCTAAATGATGCAATGGATGCTCCGAAATTCTTGGGCAGATTGCATATTTCTTTATGAACTGCAGAGAAGATTAGCTGAATCTTTTGACGACGCTTGTTGCCGGGCTACGTGCAGGTAAACCACTCAATATGGTCCATGGTGCGGCAGCCTGGCGGGACGTCATTAGAAGGTAATGCGATTACTCATGCTAGCTGGGTCATGATCAGGATTTGGGAAATTTCGCTAGCTCCTAGGCGCTACAGGCTACCGAAAATAGGAAAAACGCGACCCGACCTACTCTCCAACAATCACCCGGGAAAAAAAAAAAGAAACTGTCCGGTGTCTGCCTAGCTAGCTATACAGGCCTGGAAAAGGCTCTATAGCAGCAGCAGGTGATGTTTAAACAGCAGGAAAGCGATGTTCTTCTGACGAACTCAAAATGGGATTTCACGAAAATATTGTTTGGATGTGGATGGTGACACGAGCGAACAACTTGCTGGCTCCTTCTGCTCCTGGTCTTTTGCAGTGCATAGAAGTTGTAGCTGGGCCTGAGGTTGGAAAAAAAATGTGGCGAGCCCAATTTATTATACAGCAAAAAGCCCAATAATAAGCTGACTTGAACGGGCGTGCATGGGCCAAAGCCTGAACGTAACTTTAACTGGGCCTAGACAGTGGAACGAAGAAGGGACTCTGCTTTGGACCCGAAATATGCGGCGAACATTAGGCCCAGAAAGCTAGCCCAACGTTTTTGGTCACCAAAACCGAGTACGGGCCGGGCCATGAACAAAATTATCGGGGCTTCCGACCGGGGGGTACAAAATCCGGGCCCATGTAGGACCCAGCAAGGAAGGAAAAAGGCATCGACGCGACACGGAATTCCATGACGCGGTGGCAGAAGATACCTGACACGATGTCCTCCCCTTCCCCTCCAAAGAAAAGATACTCCGGCTGACACGAGCCTGCACGGAATCATCGTACGCAGGCAGAGATAGAGAGAGGCTGACGCGAAAGCGGCCCAACTTGCTGCGGCGGCTGGCAGGCAGCAGCGCCTGCCCGGCCGCGCCGGGAACTGCGGCCGGAGACGTGCTAGCTTTGCTCCTTTCGGTGGCTGCGCCAAAGACTGCAGATCGGATGGCAACCTCACAGGCTCGCTTTCGGGGTTCGCGGCCGCCTCGGGCAACGGAGCGCGTCGACGGGTCATCGGCGCGGCGTAGGGTGGAAGAACGGAACCAAACCAGCCAAAGCGCCGTCGCCGTCGGCGTGCACGGGCCATGCCCTTCCGAAACCGACGGGTTCGTAAGATACGATGATGCCCGCACAGTCGCGGAATCTCAAGATTGCGTTCTGGTATGGTTGGGAGTCGGGGAGGGGAGAGCCAGCCACACATCCGAGATCCGACTGGCTTTCCTCCCGTCGGCGACTGTTCACCACTCGAGAGGATCGAGCGTGGTGGATGTGAGCAGGCAGAGGCCCAATGCGTTTTTGTGGTCCGACATGCGCACGCATCGCATATAGTAGCAGCAGCATACAGCTTTTACAGCCAGCGGTAGTAGCCCTGTTACCTCGTGAAATCACAACGCTGCGTGCAGATATGGAGGAAGCAGAGATCCAAGGGCAAAAGGGCGTGTACAGCCGGCACCCGGCACCCCGCAGCAGCAGGTAGTAGTTACACTGCACGCCACCGGCCATTGCCGGCGAGAGCGGAGCTGAGGTGAGAGAGCTCGCTGGCTGTGGTTGGGCATCCGAGGCAAGCACCTTTCTAAGCCGTCCGCGGTAGCAGAACGCATGATTGATCGGCGGTTGGTTAACAGGGCTGGGTCGGCGGCCAAGTTGCATGGGCGCCACCATGTGACCCGGCCGGCCGGCCGGCCGCTCCTCCTCCACCATCCTCTCCGCCTTTCCGGTGGCGCAAGCACCGGGCTACAGTCTCCCGAGTCCCGACCTACCTCCCCGCACTCCACTTGTCTGCTCCGATCGGTCCATGGCGCGACGCTTCTTCCCTGTTGCTTCCCCGCGCCGTTCGGGCAGCGCAACCGCTAGATTCCGCTCGGGCCGAGCGCGCAGCCGCAAGCCCTGCAACTGCAACAACCGGCTGCGCTGCGTGGTCCCGGACATGAGCCCCGGCACGGCGGTGTGCGCGACGCACGTATGATTGGAGCCGGCCGGCGGCGGTGGCCGCGACGCTGACACGGCGGCGACGGGTCAGCAGCGGATTAATTCCGATCAGCAGGGCGCCAGCTAATTAACGGTAACCACCGGGGTTCGGTTAGAGGCGCGGCTTGCCTGGCGCGTGCGTGTGCTGGCCACCCAGGAAGGCGCTGCCTGCCTGAGAGGTCGCCCTCGCCTCGCCCCGGCCGCCGGGCATAGAGGTCTGGCGGCGGCCGCTCGCTGTGACGGACCCGTCACGGTACGAGCTGTGGCTGGCAGCGTCGTACTGTGTGGTACTCCTAGCACTGTTCCGCACCAAACGGCGATAACTGACGCAGCCCCGTCACCATCAGCCGCAAATCACCCCCGTGATAACGAACGCACGCTGTGTGAATGCTACGATTTCGTTGGTGTTCGTGTGAGCTCGTTTTTACTGATTGCCCCTTTGGCAGGACTTCTTTGGCGGGGCTTTTTGAGGGCTTCAAAACCAGCTTCTCAAGGAGCCTTTCCAAACGCTATTTTTTACGACAGCTCCAACCTTAAATCCCCTGAAATCTCGCTCACCCGAGTGGATTGGCGCGAGGCGGAGTCAGAAACCGTGGCTCCATCCGGCTCCCGCGGCTCCTCCGTGCCCTTTGCTAGCCCTGCCCTCGGGCCTCAGGTGGGGCCCGCCGCGCCGCGGCCGGCGGCGGCCGCGGGCAAGGGCTGGCCGCGGGGAGGAGGGCCGGGCAGCGTGGATGAGGCTTGCGGCCGGCGGCACTAGGGCACGGGCCGGCGGCGCGCGTTGGGGAGCGAGCCCGAGGCGGCCGGCGGCATGGAAAGGGGCGGCGCGGGGAGGCGCGGTGGAGAGGGGCGGCGCGGGGTAGATGTGAGGAGGAGGAGACAGGCAGACGGGGAAGCTCCGGATAACGAAGAAAAAGGGAAGGTGAAATAAGGAGAGGAGAAAAAATAGGAAGGATATAGAAAAATAAAAATAAAAAATAAAAAGATAGGGGTATTATAGACATTTTATTATTTCTATCTAGTTACAAAGCTAGAAGAAACCGTTTTGCCAAATAATTTTCAAAACTGTTTTAGCTCTATTAAAGAAGGTGGAGCCGTTTTGGGAGGAGCCGCCCTCCATCCAAATGGGCCCGGGACCTGTTCGGTGAAGCCGTGAAGTGATTCGGCTCGGCTGGGTTCGCGTGCAGTACGGACATGTGGTGCCTAGCTTTGAGCCCGATGTGAACAGAACAGTTACTTAACGGCACTGATGTCACTCACACTCGCCCCGACATTTCACCTCACCTTGCTTGCTTTGGAGAGAGAGAGAGAGACCGCGCGCGCGGCAAGTAAACGTGGTGTGGTGGGGGCGGTCGTCCCCAGAAACGGGCGAATAAAGAGCGAGAGGGGCGCGCGTCACCAGACAAAGATTTCAGAGCGCATATGCAATTCTGCGTCTCGCGACAGGCGAGGTGGAAATCGGCAGCCCAGCAGCTGCCACACCCACAACCACCACCCATCGCTCACCTCCCTCGCCACCTCGATGCCATTGATAAATACGCGTCAGGTCGCTGCCCACGCCTCCCTTCCCTTCCCCTCTCTCTCCCCGCCTCCCCTGCTGCCTGCTGCCCCTCGCTCGCTCGCTGCTCTGCCCCTGCTCTGCACCTGCTCACTGTGCGATATGCCCCTGTGAGCCCATGGCATCCTGCTGAAATCCATTCCCCGTTAACGCTTGCAGCTACCGCCGCCACCGCCTCGAGTGGCTCCCAGATCCACGCCGCCGCTTCCACTTGCCGCCCAAGTTAAGCTGCTGTCGGCTGGTGGCGTTGCGCCGTTGTTGCTGAAGCGGCAATGGCGGACGCCGTGGAGGCGCTTCCTCCTCCTCCGGAGACCGGCGTCAGCGGCGGCCCCGAGTCCGGGAGGTCGTCGCCTTCGCCCACCGCGTCGCCGGAGTTCGAGTTCTGGATGGTGGGCAGGAACCCGTCCGCGTTCCCGGCCCCGGCCCTGCTCACCGCCGACGAGCTCTTCTCCGGCGGTGTCGTGCTCCCGCTCCACAACCTCCAGGCGGCTGCCCCCGACGGCGACGGTGCTGCCGCTGAAGAAGGCGGCGACGAGGGCGCCGGGGCCGACGCCAAGGACGCGGGCTCCGCCGCGCTCCCGCTGCCAGAAGCGGAAGCCGAAGGCGAGGCCGCCGCGCAGCCGCTCGCGGAGTCCGGCATCGCGCCGACGCCGGACCTCCCCGCGGTCACGTTCAAGTGGAAGGACATCTTCAAGGCGGGCGGCGGCGAGGCCAAGGACCGCAAGAAGGTGGAGCGGCGCGTCAGCAGCGTCAGCGGGAACGCCGAGCTGATCAACATCAACATCTGGCCCTTCTCCAGGAGCCGCTCCGCCGGCCACTCCGCGGGCGGCGCTACAGCAGGCTCCTTGAGCAGGGCCAAGCCAACAAATCCGAATCCCAACGCCAACGCCGGTTCCAGCGCAAGCGCCAACACCAATGCCAGTGCGAATGCCAGCGCCGCGAGCGCGCCGCCGGCCCCGGCGCCAGCCCCGCGCAAGGTGAGCAGCGCCCCGTGCTCCCGCAGCAACTCCCGCGGAGAGTCCTCCGGACCGGCGCCGGCCATTCCTTCCGCCACCGCGGTTGCAGCTGCTGCCGCCGCCGCAGCAGCAGCACCGGCACCAGAAGAAGATGCTACGGCCGCCCAGGCGGTGCCTTTGCCCACTCCTACCACTATCAGCAGCAGCAGCAGCGCCTCCTCAACATGGAGGAGGCTGGTGCCCGGGCAGGGTCGTAACAATAATAACAACGCCTCCGGCGGCACCGGCATCCGCGTCGGCCGCCCCAGCCCCGTGTGGCAGCTGCGGCGCAACAAGCTGCAGCAGACCGCCGCCGAGCAGAAGCATGCCAGCGCCAAGAAGAAGGCGACGCCCGCCCCCACCGCCGCCACCGAAGCAGGCGGCGACGACAAGGCGGCGCCGAGCGTGGCCGCGCCAGCAGCCGGGTGCCGGAACAACGCGGGGTGCTCGGAGGGCGCCGCCGAGGAAGGGAACCCGCCGCAGGTGCTCTTCGGACTCCGCACCTTCTTCTCCAAGAAGGTGTACTGATCCACCGGCAGAGCAGACGACGGCATTGTGCATACAAATTCGAGCTCTAGGCTCGTTCTTCCACATCCTTACCTTACCTCTCTTTCCTTTTTCCTTTTTCCCCCTCCTCTGCTCTAATTCAACAAGTAGCTTCTTCAGCTCGCTCTCGTTACTGTACTGCAACCTCTGCCAAGCTCACCTCAAGCAGCAAAGCTATGCATCTGGTCGGCCGTGAATCAAGCATCCACGTAAAACGGTAACACGCATCATCCATGCCACTGGTGTGCAAGTGTGTAACAGTGTGAAATGGCGAAACATGGGGATGATGGGCCGGTGGTGACTCTGGCCAGTGCCCGGGGACGACGGGACGTGACGAGATGCCAAATGATTTGGGGAAAAGCCGGTGGCAGGCCGCCGTTGGGCGTGGCCTCTGCAGCGTTTGTCCCGTCGAGCGAGCGATCGAGCACAGGGGACGGGACCAATTGGATAGAGCAGCAGCAGCAGCGCATGCGGCCGGCCACGCGCTACGCAACAAGCCGCGTCCGCCGATCGGCAGGGCGCGCGACACCGGCCGCGGCCATCCATTCCCACGGGCCGGCCGGCCGGTAACAACAACCCCACACCCTTGCTCAGGCGGTAATGGCCGCGTTGGAAAGGTAAGGTGAAGGAGAGGCAGATGTATCGTATGTACCGTGGTTTGGCGTTGAAGGATCGCTGTCTTCTTAACACAGCGTCTCGTACGGCCAGGACACAGGTTGGCCGGCAGCGGCTGACCCCGGAGCCTGGATGAGGAGTTGATTTACGCAGCCTTCGAGGTTGCTCACGACGCGCAGCGCGCGCGCACCATCCCTTCTGCTTTCTTTTTTTCTCGGGACAAAAAGTAGAGCCCGGGCCGGAGAGAGGAGGGTGGGAATCAAGAATCGGCTGCTTTGACGTATCATGGGCCTTGAGATTTGGGCGGAGGCAGGCAGAGAGAGGGAGACGAGAGCAGCTGAGCTGATGGCCGAGCGGTGGCATCGCACTTAAACTAATTTTCTAGTATGTATAATTTTTATTTAGAGCGTGACGTTAATAATGTATACCGTAGCAATCGGCGTTGCTTTGGATTTGGATTGCCTGCTAGGCTCCGCCACTGGGCTGGTGGGCTGGTGGCAGGGCCGTGCGCACGTGCCGTGTTGGGACGGGCGAATCGGCTCGCCCGGATCCATGCGTTGCACGGTGGGATGGTGCCGTCGTCCGCGTCGGAATGGCCCGGCCCCGGGAGTTTGTTACCTCGGAGCGATTGGACGGACGGACCAAGGGGATTCAGCTGCCGCCGATCCAGTAGAGGTAAACATCTCGGCGGTCGAGATGCTTGTTAAGGCGTGAGATCTCCGGCGGCAGCGGCGGCGGCGGTAGCTATGCTATATTTGCTACGCTACATCTTCTTTGGCATAGCTTCTTGAGTAGAAGCTGTACCAAACGAGCATTATTTGGTACCAGGCCAGTGCACTCTTACTGGCAGGCTTGGTAAGACCCGCGATCAGTAGGGGCGGTACTAGTGCCGTAGCAGCATGCGCGGCAGACGATCTAACGGGGAAGACGATGTCAACCTGTCCCCGCACAGACGATCCTGCCATTGAAGCCAACAAGATGCGGCGCGGTGCGTCAAACGAGATGTTACAGCACAGCCACCATCTGTCACGCTGTTCGCCGTACCATACGCCGACGGGTGGAATCGGAGACCTCACTCAACTCCTAGCTGCATAAATACGGAGGAGTACACGCGTGTCTGCCCACCGCCGAGCCCGAGGGCCGCCGTGGACGGGATCCCCGGAGGCCAGGACGGAACGGAACGGACCAAACGAGGGGGTGTTTGATTAGGAGGATTAAACTTTAGCCCTATCACATTAATTTTTTAAAAAAATTAGAAGTATTAAATAAAGTCTAATTATAAAATTAGTTGTAGAATCTCTAGATTAATTCGCGAGACAAATTTAGTGAGATATATTAATTCATGACTAACGGATGGTTACTGCAGCACCACTGTTGCAAAATTATAGGTTAATTAGACTCATTAAATTCGTCTCGCGAATTATCATCCATCTGTATTTAATACCTCCAAATGACAAGATTCTCTTTAATATGATGGGTAAAGTTTAGCTCTCAGGAACCAAATGTGGTCCAAGTCAAGTCATGATTGGCACGTTGAGCCCCGCGCCACCAGCGTATGGAGGATTTGATGCATCTCCCACGATGCTCACGGCAGCACGTTGGATCTGCATCTGCGAATGCGATGGTCATGGCATGGGGGCCGCGCGCCGGGGTGACGACTGGCACTGACGACCCTGCGCGCACGTACGTTCCCGGTGCCCGGCCGGCTGCCCTGTCCCAGTCCCAGTGCGCGCCCACGCTGGCTGCGCGGCGCGGCGCGGCGCGGCGCGCCGCGGAGTAATGTGCCGGCCGATGCGGGAACAGCTGTCCGTCCCGGGCCTGCGGCATGCAAGCTGCAAGGTCTCCACTCTCCACACATCCTGAGCGTCTCCCCCCGTGACTGCTCCGTCCTCCCTGCGCCCCCGACTTGACTCCCCCTCCTCCTCTCTCGAATCGATCTGATCATCTGAGCTCCCTGGATCCCTGATGCGACTGCGAGCTTTGATGGTGACGCGGGGCCGTGGCAGCGCGCGGCCGGCCCTCTGGTGATGCGAGCCACTGGAGATCGAGCAGCAGCGCGACGTCAGCCGCAGCCAGGCACAGGAAGAGAGCAACGGACTGTACACGGCAGCGCGCGGTGCAGTAGCAGCATGTAGCCGCAGAATCAAATCAAATGTGGTGGCGGCGACACTGACTCGTGCCGTGCTGTTTCGTTGATTTCTAGTAGACCTCAACTTATTTCAGCATTTCCTTTTGTTTTGGATTCACCCTTACGGCGTAGAATCGGGGGCTAACTCACAAGATCTTCCTTTGTTTTTTTTTTAAACATCAACCGACGTAAATTCCGGCATCTGCATCGAGTTCAGACTTCAAACGAAGAAGAAAGATCACGAAAGAGTCCAAATTTGACGGTACATTCAAAGGATGATGGACCAAATGGCACAACCACATTGGGCCTCCAAATGCTGCACCGCTTCGACAACGTAAAGAAACGGCCTAGCCCAACAGACCAAGATCAGGGCCCAAAGGTAATCCGTAAAGAATGGGGGCCCATGAAAATCAGCCCACGGAATGTCCCTAGAAACCTTCTCCTCCGTCGAACAAGACGACAGAAACGTTCGAAGTTTCCAACGCCGCGCCGCGGCCTCGCGATTTCCTCCCTTTCCCGGCGCGGCGATGGCTCCTCCGCCTCCCACTCCACTCCAACCAGCCAGCGAATCGCGCCGCCTCGCAAGCCTCGATCTCCCCGCCGATCCCCGGAGACTCCCATGGCGTGCTCGGCAGCGGCGGCGGCGGCGGCGAGGTGGCTGCTGTCGCCGTTTCTCGACAGCCTGAGCGACCGGATCCGCTCCTGCGCCGACGACCTCTTCCGCTACCTCCCCTCGGGGTCCGCCTCCGCCGACCTCGAGCGCCTCCAGGACTACATCGTCCGCCTCAGCGCGTTCGCCTCCGCTGTGGAGCGCGCCCGGCGCCGCCCGCCGCACCCCACCCTCCTCGCCTGGCTCAACCGCCTCAAGGACGCCGCGGACGACGCCGACAACATCCTCGACGAGATCCGCTACAGGAGCCTTGCGGATGCCCTCACCGGACCCGGCCCCGATCTCCGCAGCGTCCTCGACACCCCCGGGTCGGTCTGCGGCCACCTGGTATCAGTATGCTCCGACCACCCCTTCAAACGGTTGCCCTCCGTCCTCGACAAGCTCGCCACCGCCTGCGCGGACTACGCCGGGATCGCCTCCCTCGTCGGGCTCGACAGCGCCGACTCTCCGCAGCGTGGGAACCGGCTCACCAGGAGCTCTAGCTCCATCATGCCGGCTGACGACGCATTCTTTGGCCGCCAACGCGAGCTCAACGTTCTGGTCGAAACGTTAGTTCGTTGCAATGATTCTGCTCAACTCGGGAACCGGAGTGTCCCGGATGTTGGCATTGTTGGAGATGGTGGGATCGGCAAGACAAAACTGGCTCAGATGGCGTTTCATCATCCAATAATTCTGGAGCACTTCGATCTCCGGATGTGGGTGTGTGCCTCGAGTCATGTGGATGATGTGAGTCTTACTAGGGGGATCCTGCAGGTCGCTGCAGATTGGAAGGTGGACTATGATGGGATAGTGAGTTTTGACAAGTTGCAAACTTTGCTGATTTCTGCTGTTGCAGGGAGGAGGTTCTTGCTTGTCCTGGATGATGTTTGGGATGACAAGGAGATGAGCATGTCGCAGAACAGGGAGAGGTGGAGGAATCTACTAGCCCCTCTGCAGCATGGGAAGCAAGAGAGCAGGATCGTCGTGACTACACGAATGAAGGTGGTTGCTGACATGCTAGGTGTGAGGATCCCAATGATGTTGGGTGGGTTGGGACCGGAAGAGAATTGGTGTCTGCTCAAGAAGTGTGCACTGGGTAGTGAGGATAGTCCTGAATACCCGGATTTGCAGGTGATTGGGAGGAAAATAGCGTCGAATCTTAAGGGATCCCCTCTTGCTGCCAGAATTATCGGTGGGATGCTAAGTAATACTCGAAGTGAAAGAGAGTGGAACAGTATCTCGGGGACAGATATTCATGGTGACATTGTCTCGACACTTTTATCGAGTTATTATCATCTCCCTCAGCATTTGCAGTATTGCTTTGCGTATTGCAGCATATTTCCAAAGAACTGGAAGTTTGATCACAAGAAATTGGTCAGAATGTGGATAGCACAGGGTTTCCTTCAGACTGAAAGTGGGAGCTTAGAGGATTTAGGCATAAAATATTTCAAACAACTGTTGGCAAGATCATTCTTTCATACTCTTAGGCAGGGAAACAGAATGCACTATGTCATGCATGACCTGATTCATGATTTGGCACAAATGGTTTCCCACTCTGATTGTGCAAGGGTTGAAGGCAACATGTCCAAAAGTATACCGTCAACTGTTAGACACATATCTGTTTCAAGCAGCTTCCTACCACACCTCAAGAAGCAATGTGACTTGAGAAGATTACGGACATTAATTGTATACAAAGATTCGTCGATGACCTCAAGTACTATCCCAGTTGATTTTCTCTCTGAGGTAAAGAATGTACGCACTTTAGATCTCACTGGATGTCTTATATCAGAGCTACCTGAAGCAATTGGCTATCTAATTCATCTGCGCTACATCACCCTTCCTGGTACTATCAAGGTGCTACCTGAATCTGTGAGCGTATTACTGCATCTCCAGACTCTTGATATTCCAAAGAAGTGTCAACTAGATGGATTTCCTGAGGGTATGCACCGGCTGGTCAGCTTGCGGCATCTTGGCGTAGATTTAAAGTACATTTCAATGATAAGAGGTATTGGTAGTCTTGTTAAACTTCAAGGGTCTATCGAGTTCCATGTTAAAACAGAAAGCGGGCATACGTTAGAGGAGTTGAAGGATATGAATGACCTTCATGGTCTACTTCACATCAAGAATCTGGAAAATGTTCGATGCGAAGACGAAGCTTGCAATGCACAACTGTCCAATAAGCAATATCTTAAAATTCTGAAACTTGAATGGACCTCCGCAGGTTCAGCATTTGGTCCCCCCATGGATGCTAAAGTATTAGCATGCTTACGACCTAATAAAAAACTTGAAGAGCTTCATATCAAAAGGTACAAGGGGGAATCATCACCAAGCTGGCTGGAGCTGAAAATTTTGGAGGTGGAAAATCTATCCCAACTAAAATCCTTGTATCTGACAAACTGCAGAAGGTGGAAGCTACTTCCTCCACTTGGACATCTTCAATCTCTGAAGGTGTTGCACCTTAAGGAGATGTCCTCTGTTACTGAAATTGGAATTGAATTCTATGGTGGTGACACTAAGACATTTCCATCACTGAAGGATCTTGAATTTGATGACATGCCAAACTTAATTAGTTGGACTGGAGGAAATGGCAACTTAAATTTTCCTCGCCTGCGTAAATTGAAGATTTTAAACTGTCCAAAATTGGTCAAAGTGCCCTTGCTTCCTCCTACAACAAAAAGTGTGACAATAGAAGGAATTCAACAGATTTCTAATCTCAAATTGACACCTTACTGTTCATCTAAATCAGGTAAATTTGTTTTGGAAATTTCTTCTGCAAGCATGTTGGGAGAAGGGTTCTTACATCAGAAACACCTTGAGGCTATTGAGGTTCTAAACATTAGAGGTTGTTGGGGTTTGGTGTATGCTGAAGGATTGTGGTTACTACCATCACTAAGAAAACTGCGATTATCCCAGTGCAACATGGATGGTGAACAGCTGAGTCTGTGCTTGGAGCACTTAACTGGTCTCGCCTCATTAGACATAGTTGACTGCCAGAATATCACATCTTTTCTCTTGCCAGAAGGTTCAAGGCATTTTGAAACACTCCGGCATTTGTGCTTTCAGGATTGCCAGATGCTTTCCTCCTTGGCTAACCTGGAAAGCTTTGTTTTCCTAAAAAGTTTGATCATTGAGAGGTGCACAAGAGTTACAACAGAGTCCTTGCCAACTGAGCTCACAGGAATGACATCTCTTAACAAACTGAGCATCTCGCACTGCCCTGGGTTTCAATCACTACCGAAAAACATGCCATTGTCCCTGGAATTTCTTCATTTGATTGGGTGCCATCCATTGTTGACCCAGTGGCTTCATGAGAGGAAAGGTCCAGAGTGGGAGAGATTGCCATTATCTCAGATCACAGTATACTAAAGTGATACTGTCTGTTCTTGCGCGGTATGCTCTTACACTATATCGTTGGATTGCCTTTTATTGTCCTAGTGCGTGATGATTTTAGTATTATAGTACAACTCTTAACATGAGTTCATCTTATTTTAGCTCAAGGGCATGGTGCGACAGCTGTACAGTAGTTCTAGCCTGGTTTGCTGCATGATTGGAATAATAGGCCAATTAGCTTGTTCAATCGTGTGGCATACTGGCATGGTCCGATTACAATAAAGGCTCCTAACCTTTTTCACCTCAAACCTAATCTTAATGAACGCTGATTTTATGCTTACCATTTGTTATCGTTTATATTTAATAGGTTTTGAAATTGAGCTTGATTTTTGTGGTCTAATTGTGTTTAGAGTCCACTAGATTGAGGGATGGATATTTCTCTTTGAGTATTTCTGGCATCATTTTTTTTTGAAAGTTAGCAGGAGCACTGCTTGTCATTTAAGAAGGAAGCAAAGAAGTTTTACAGGAGGTTGCGACATTTTCTTTTCCAAGGAGCGACTAAACCATTCGTATCACTTTTTTAGTAACAATGGACAATAGATAGTACTCCCTTCATTTTTTAGAAGGTTTATTTCATTTCGTTAGGACAAGACCTTGATCGATGACTACTCCATTAATATTTCCATTTACGTGAAACAATTTTAATCATAAGAAAGTATTTTCGAATACCGATCTCATAACATCAATTTTATGTCACAAATATAGAGTAATTGTCCTAACAAAAGGAAATAAGCCTTGTAAAAAAAGCGTAGGGAGTATATCAGTACATTAGTGTACACTATCAATTCCAGAGAAAAAAACCCATCATAGAATAGACATCTATTATGCATGTTTGGGGAAGAATATTGCCTCATGAAATGACGTTACTAATGAACTCAACTAACTGCAAGATTCCGTTATCTTCTGGGCATTGCCCTCTGGAATACCGCTTAGCTAAATGCTAGGTAGTGCTACGAAGACTGCTCTCCAAGCTTGCCAGTTCCTTAGTGTCCTTGGTATCTGATGTCTGCATTGGTGGCTTGGAGACCATGGTTCATTAGACAAAAGGCAGTTGCTTCTGTAGAAAGCCCTCTTGGTTCCATCTTTCATTTTGAAAAAGCAATTCCCTGCAGTTCCATGGAAAAATGGTAGCAGAATTTTGACTCTGGTTGTGAAGTGGCTGCACTGAGGGAGCCATTTAGCATAATTCTTCTCTCCCTTTTTGGTAATGTGACGTCTTGCAATGTTACCACAGTGCTTCAAACCTCAAGTTATGGTTTTATTCCCATCATTAACTAGTATTGTTAAGATCTAGTTTCTGAACCTTGACATTTCTCATAATTGAGCTTCAGTGTACCTCTTTTAGGTACTTGTCTTGCTGAATGGAAGTAAGATGGCGGGATGGAGATTTGGATTTTGGACATGAAGCTGGTGCTTAAGGTCCTGTATACATTTGCAATAGGATTTCAGCAAACATAATTGCAGTGGCTTAAATTCGACATCGGTAACTTATCTTCAAAGCTTCATAAGGAAACAATCATGAAGATACTTGGTGTTACAATTGCATCCCAGGTTTTAGATCATGGCCAGCTGCCAGTTCCCTGGATATTTTCACCCCCAATTAGCTTCAATGCATCATCCGCCAGCTCTACGAGGATGTGATATCCACTGCACTACTGCAGCATTCAAGTGAGGGAATCGAGGGAAACCAAAATATTAAATATCTATGTCTTCATCTGTTCATATGTTACTTCACTTCACTTAAGGTTGATTTGCTTCAGCGTTACAGTTAATCCAGAACATGCTGGAGTTTAGGGCTCCAGGCAGCTGAAGTAAATTCTAATTGATGTGTTTGAAGAGTGAGATCACTGTCCTCGAGGGAGATGAGGACTAATTACTGTATATCTTGCCAAATCAACAATGTTATGCACTTTATCCGAGAATAAACCTGAACCCCATGTATGTAAATGTTTAAAATTAAATATTCTCATTTATATGGATCACTGCCACCATCGGAAGGTGTGCAATTCAATCATTAGAGAATGAATACACGAGCTATTAGTTTACATGTAGAATAGAATATAGGCCAACCCTTAGGTTAGATGAGACACAACTGGCCAAATCATGCTATATGCATATACTGCATGTAAAATTCTACTCCTTAAACAATTAAACTCAATGTGTATCCGGAAGACCTGAAATACGGAGATTGAGAAAATGAAAATAGTGTTGCCTGGACTGTAAGGGTTTATTAAGAAGCCTGGAACCTGAAGCCTAGAGCCTCAGATGAGACATACTGAGAGGGCATCAAAACTTGTTAAGGTTAGCATGTGCCAGCTCATGCTTCATGGATCCTCTGCACTCTGCATAGAGGTATTATCACGCATAAGCAGTTACATGCATGACACAAGCTACCAAGTTCAGCTTTGTTAAAAGCGCTACATAGGTAGTGGTAGCAAGAGTCTGTCGCTACCTCATTGCTAGAGCATAACACTGCAGTTTGTTACTTTGCTTATTACACAAGAGATTCATGGGCAACTGAGATTAGAGGGGAATATTTACATGCAGGAGCCTTTTTTGCCCCCTCCAGTTATGCATCTTGCGTCCTTCTGTAGAAATCACTGCCACTTTGAGTTCTTGTTTTTCTATTTTGTGCATTCTTGGCTAAGTACCTTCCTTTTGAGGGCCTCAAAATTTCAGTTACTGTTTGATATTTAGTCCACTGTGATAAAAGTGATATTGTACCAATTTACTACATGATTCTCCAAGCAGTAAACTTTGGCTTTGCTTGTGAACCCCTTGGAGGTAACTTTGGCTTTGCTTGTGAACTCCTTGGATGTTGGTTGAGTTTTTGTCTCATTGAATTTTGGCACTATCCTTTGTTTCCCAGCAACCTGACAGAAACTTCCTCCGTACTCCATCCTTACAGAATCATTCCTTTTCTCGAGAATCTGCCGCTGAGAAAGGCATTAGGGAACACGAACAAGAGATTGCAGACTATTTATGCAGAGGAAGCACGTGAGGAGCTAACTAGTGCAAGGATGTTGCACATTAATCCATCAAAGGAAACAAAGGCCATCTGATCTGATGCATGAGGCAACTGTTTCCCGACCTGCCACGGAGGTGTACCTGGCAGTGGGGAATGACGAGAAGCAGTGCGAGTTTTTCCTGCTATGGGCTAAAGACTTCATCCCACAACAGAAACCATTAGTCGTTCTCCACATCTACAGGCCAGCCACAACGATTCCGCATGGTAAGAACTGCACCGTTTGTTTATTTAATCTAGTTTTCATCAGATTGCACATATATATGACACCTAGCCGTTGATGGCTGGGTCACTTCACTGGAGCCTAACATTTATTTTTACTGGATATGCATTATACCTCTTAAATTATATAGCCATTTATTTTCAGTGGGACTGGGAGCTCCAGTGGTTGCAAGTATGTTAAGAGAAGATCTTGTTCACGAGTATCGGAAAAATGAGAGGAACAAGATTAAGAACTCCTTAAAGAAGTGCTTGCGAAACTGTAAGGTGAACGCTGAATCAGGATGTCTTCAATGCTTCCTTATGTCTTTCGAAAAAAAATGTTTCCTTTTTTCTCCAAAAAGTACACTCGTTTCATCTATGTCATTTAGGTCCAAGCAAAGATGCTGATAATTGACAAACATGATGTTGCTCCTGCAATTTTGGAGCTCATCAACAAGCATAAGATTACAACACTCGTCATGGGAGCCAAAAACAGGTATGCTCTACTTACTACTACAAGAAACGTCTGCGACTTGTTAGTGAATAATACGGAACATCACTCCAGTTGTTTGATTCTTTGATTTGTTTTATGTGACCACACATCCTTGATACAAAAGACATGACTGGAAGAGCAAGACAGCAATCACTTTGGAGAAACAAGCTGATCCTCCATGAGGGGAGAGTCTCATTTCAAGCAGGCAAATTTCCTGTTCTTTTATCACATAGCTTCTTTTCAACAACCACTTAGTTCTGACATATGATTAAAGAAATACCCATGTTGACATGTAAAACCTGAAAGCATGACGTGTAGAAATCTCATAAATGAAGTTACACATGCCCACTTATCTTGATGTCTAGATACAAGATCAACTGTGCCTTTCTTTTTTGCCAAGTCAAAATCTTTGGTTATGCTACCCTACAAGCATAAATTTAGTTTTTGGCCAATTGTTTTCTCATAGGGAAATCTTAGTAGCCTTTTTTAGCATCTCTTTGAACCCAAAAATCTTGTTCTTTGCTGTAAAGAACTGTCAATATTTCTCTTACACGGTTGCTATTTAACAGGCATCAGCGTGTTGATGTCTGCACAGCCAGAAAAAATGAGATGTCTTCTTTGGGAGGCTGCCACTTTTCAGGCAGCAGCAACACCACCACCAGTAAATCCTCTTCATTCTTCAACTCTCGTAGCACAGCCAACACCTTTGATGCAGAACAGTTGGATGATCCTTCTCTTGATACCAATCCTACGCACATATTCAGCGACAACAGGTTCAACGCCATAATTGGTCTCAAGTCACTTGGCACTTTCAAGGAACTAGTTAGCCGGCGAATTTCTGCTGAGAACTCAAGGGATTTGTACCAGGAATTCATTCGAAATACTGTGACATCTTATCAAGGTGTGATTTCGTTGGTGGCTTTGACTCTGTTCTTGATTTAGACTGCCAAAATTTGGGGAAAGCACACTGGAACTACATGAGGAGCTGGCCTGCAGTGTTGGAGTATATTGTCAGTATTATCAACACATTGCACATGCAACTCAAGCAGAAGCATCTTTCATGTGATGGATTTATACATGAAGATCTTTTAGAAGCAGCAAGAGAACCTTTGACTCGTCTGTTCACTGTTGCTTCAGCTGTCTGTGCCCATGAGATCAGGAAGTCACCCGAGAAGCTCTTCTGCATATTGAACATGTACACATCACTCGCAGATGCCACCCCCACTCTCAGGAATGTGTTCCATACGGAGTCTATCGGTAGAGATGCTGAGGGCCTTCTTTCTAAACTGAAGGACTCTTCAAGGGAAATAGTTAAAGAGGCTAAAATCTTGATTCAAACTTATAGCTCACAAATAGCAGTGCAGGATGGAGGTATCACATCACTCACTGGGTATCTCAGATTGCTAGTAAAGCATAGGAGCTCACTTGATACCATTCTAGGACATGGTCACAGTGATGATCTATTGACAGTTGAGGGAGTGAACTCAACATGTTGATTAGTATTTGGGCTCATTGCTGACTTGGATACAGTGCTTGAGAAACAATCCAAGTTATTGTCTTCTAAAGAACTCCAGTGCTTGTTTTTGATGAACAACACACATTTCATACTACAGGAAATCAAGCAATCAGATGTACGGTTAATTGTAGGATCCAGGTGGATTGGAAAACGCCAGTACTGTATCAAGGAATACATGAATGATTACATATCTGCAGCACGGGGGCCAGTTACATTGAATTTGTTGGCTACAAAAAGCATATCACCCAGTAAAAGACTTAGGACAAATGTATTAAATTTCCTGTCTGCCGGTCCGACTTCCCTGCAGAATTTTACTTGGCCGTTCAATGAAACTTGTAACACTCAGATGTGCTGGAAGGTACCCTGTCCAGTTCTCCTCAAAGAGCTTCGTCTAAAAATTATGGAGTTTGTTACTCCAGTCTACCATGCACACCTGGAAAGTTTGAAACAATCTGGAAGGGGCACTGCTGCAGATTTTAAGCTGGGGTTGAAGAGCAAAATCAACGAATTGTTTGAAGGATGAATATTTCTTTCGGTGCAAAAGGAGAAAACAAATGAAGAAAGCAGTGCAGTAGAGCCTTCAGATGTTGTGTCTTTTTTTTTGTCCTTGCAATTTTTGTCCCTATAAATGATGAACTTTGTGTACCGGCTTCAGCTTAACTAAAGAATACTTATGTAAATACATACTTCCTTCCCTTCATATACCATTTTAGAATATGTCTGGTCAACTTTCTTACTCTTGACAGGTAATATCTACAAATTATTTAGATCATGTGAAAAACGGACCTACCAGAATTGTTATGGAATACGCCCAATTTATAACGCTTGAGAAGTTTATACCCTGTGTCGGATGTGTAAGGTTCTAGTTTTCAGGCCTTGGTATTTTCAGTTGGGATGTTCTATATGTTAATATTTTCAGGCATAGAACCGAAGGCAGCAAGCGTGGAGGATAGAGACATAGCTAAAACAACAATAACAATATTTTCCTTCTTCCAGGTACAGAAGGTACAAACTCAAATTTCCATTTGTTAATGTAGCGAGGAGTGTTATCGTGTTATCTTCACATGTGTACCAAGCTTTGTTATTTTTAAACCATATAATAAGCCCAATCTTTGTTGCCTTGTTTGTTTTGTTGGCTCTCCTGGTTGGACATTGGAGTTACCTTCTGTTTCTTACTACCCTGAAAGAGACTTCATCACCAGTCATCGTTGTAGAATCATTCCCTAGTGAACAAGAATGTAACATAGAAAATAGTGAAGTGGAACAAGGAGAAACGGCCGGCCTCTAATATAAACATATCATCAGCAGCTCCTTTAGATGTTGAGAAAACAGAATCTACTCTGGAGATATGGTAGCGGCTATGGAGCACAGGACGATGCAGCAGCTGCAGGCAGTTTTAGCACCAGAAGCAAGTGGGGAAGAAGAGAAGGTACACCTGGTGTTGTCCATGGAGGATGGTCACAAACTGCAACAGGCTTTGCAACTTGTTCCGCCGCACAGAAAAGTAGTCCTCGTCCATATCCACCGGCCGGCAATGATGATCCCAATCCCGACCAGTAAGAAACTCTCCTTGTTGAAACATATAATTGATGCAGCTTTTTTTCTTGGTTCTCTCTGTATGACTAGTAGAGAAGTTACATGGTTATACATTTCCTGTTTTGACATTATCATTTATCATAATTTGTCTCAGTGGGTGGTACGGTGCATGCAATCATATTGAAAGATAATATTGTCAAGGGTTATAGGGATGAACAGAGGGATCAGGCTCTCCAAGCCTTAGAGGGCTACAGGGAAATCTGTACTAGAGCAGAGGCGAGTGATGAATCAAGAATCATTTTCTCTTAGTGGCATGCTCTGGTGAGCTATAAATTAATAGTGGCATAAATTTCTTCTAGATTAAAGCGGAGACGCTGATGACCGAGAACGACAATGTGTCAGCTGGGCTTCTGGGACTCATTGCGGAACATAAGATCACCACACTGATCATCATTGGTATTGGCAAAAGTTGGTGCGTATTTTACTAGCTGCCGAGGCTTTTCTACTTCCTGTGGTGCGTATTTTACTAGCTGCGTGGTAAATAGGTCGAAGAGAAACTTAGCCGCCGCTTTGCGGAAAGGGGCTGACCCGTCGTGCAACATCTTGTTTATGCATAAAGGCAGGCTCATCTCTGTTAGGTACCGATGCGTGGTAGATTTCAAGTAATTCGTTTCAGTAAGGCCTCAGAATAGCTGCACGTTAGTGCAATCAAGGAAATATTTCTCACACAGCGCCTTCTTTTTGTGCAGTCATCAGGATGGCAGTGTCTTTGCTTTTGAGACAAAAGGGACACCTTCTTCCATAAGCAGTCGCCGCCTCTCCCTCTCGTGCAGCAGCAACAGCAGCCCATCTCCTTTCATATGGGATTCGCGTAGCACACCATCTTCTCCCTCCATTTTATGGGATTCCTGGAGCACACCCGATAGTTTGGACCCTTCACAACTGGATGACCCCTCTCTTGAGATTGCTGGCTCCATAGTTTGTGATAGCAGGTTCATTGTTATTCTCGGCGAATCAATTGATACTTTCAGGGAGCTAACTGGCTACCTGAATTTGGTGAGAGACTCACATGACATGCACCAGGCATTTCAATCCAAATGCACAGAGATAGTGGGTAGGTGCCAGTTTATTGGTGGCATTGATTCGGTGCTCGGAGCAGACTCAGAGAGTTGCGGGGAGGACTACTGGAAGACCATCAAGGCCTGGCCTGCAGCATTTGAGCATATTGTCAGCGTTATCAACAAAGTGCTGCAACCCCTTAAGCAGGACAGCTTTAAATAAAATGGGCTCACACCCGAGAGGATTTTACTAGTTGCAGAGAAACTTATAGATCGATTTCTCAAAGTTGCGTCAGCTGTTAATGAGGTGAGGAAGTCACCAGAGAAGCTATTCTGCACATTATACATGTGCAGAGCAATTGTTGATTCAACTCCCTCTCTCAAGAAAGTTTTCCCTTCAGATTTTCTCAGTAGAATCGACAGCGTCCACACGGTACTGAATGATTCTGCCAGGGAAATACTTCGAGAGTTTAAAAAGTTGATCCAGAACTACAGCTCACAGAAGGTAGCACAGGACGGAAGCATCTTACTGATAACCGGGTACGTCATGAGATACATCAGAATGCTGATAAATCATGCTGGCTCACTTGATACCATTTTGGACTATGGTCAAAACAGCAACCTGTTTTTCTCAAAGAGGAACAGCGATCTGCTGTTGTTTGAGGGAATAAGCTTGACAGGTCATCTGGTATGTGGGCTTGTTGGTGACCTGAATAAAGTTATTGAACAAAAATCTGGATTATACGCTTGTGAAGGAGTCCGGTGTTTGTTCTTGATGAACAATGCCAATTTCATAATCCAGGAGATCGAGCATTCGGATATAAAGCTGATCGTCGGAGCTGAGTGGCTTAAGCAGCGCAAGGATGATTTTGATATGCACATGAGGGACTACATGTCCTCGACATGGGAACATGTCACGTCTTATCTGACGGCTGCAACAAGCCCCCCTCATAAAAGACTTCGGCCCGGGCTCCTTGGTATCTTCCACACAAACGCACGCCCTTTGCAGAGTTTCCATTCCGCTTTCAAAGAAACCTGCAACTCTCAGATGAACTGGAAGGTACCGTGTCCAGTTCTTCGGTCCAAGCTCCGTGATAACATCTCAGAGCATGTTACTCAAGCCTACAAGGCATATTTGGAAACGCTGAAACAGTCTTCGGCGGGCGTTGGTAGGGATTCTGAGAGCAAAGTTAGTGAACTGTTTGAAGGGTGAGCAGGTATCGCGTTCTTGGTTTCAACAAGATCTGAAGATGAAGAATCGAAGCCCTAGTCCTTTCGTCGCTTCGCTACCATTTTTTTCTATGATGATAATTCTGAGTAAAGTGTGCTTCAGACTTCAGTGGTGTAACTGTGTGCGTTCCCCCTTTGTAAGGCTGTAACTGACTGTAGTGGAAGAATGTTCAGAGGATGAACAAAATCCCGACCGTCCTGTGAATAAAAAGCTAAACACTGTGCCACCGTGCAAATTTGCATAGGTGTTCGTCATTTTTTTTATAAAAAAAAAAATGAAAATACACCTATTCTGTCCCTGACTCCCTGTGGATGTTGGGAGTTGGGACACAATCATCAGTTTCCTTAACACGTGTATTGTTATTGTGATCAAGTATTTGCACAGGCCATGTTCCATCCAAATTTGTACTAGGATAGGACAAAGCACCCTCTCCAGCAAGTGTTGAGGTTCCTGTCATACATTTCTGGGAGGAGAAGAAGATTGGCGAATATTCAGCTGCTTGCATGCATAGAGCATGTCGATGTCTCCTTGGGGAGATCCGGGAGTAGCATCCAACGCCCGCCGCTACACCAACCCAAAGGAGCAGCGTGGGATCCTCCTTTATTTCCTGGCTAAGCTCCCTGCCAATGTTGCAAGCAACAAAACCCCAAGGACTTTGCATAGTTTTTGCAGGTAGCTAGCTGATTGTTTCGTTAGCAGACAGCACGGCCTGCATAGGTTAGATCCCAAATGGTCAGGTGGTTTAACAAAACATGTTTGGCCATGACGTCGCATTGGTCCTTTCCAAATTGCCATTGTCGTCACATGGCTTCCCGTCAAACGACGGAAATGTTAAACCCCGGTGTGCTTCGTAAAGAACTCAGTCAGCCAATCAATTCAAATTCCCGGCGTATTACACTGTTCATGTTCTTACAGGCAGGGCAGCATCTTATCATGCAGATGCAGGAGAGAGAGAGAGTTGTAAAGAAAAAGAAAATACGAAGGCACGACTCTTGATAAAGAGATCTGGACAGAATAAGCCTGAAACTATTACGGACCAACAAAGTTTGTCCATCAACGTACGGCCCATCACGTGGCCTGCGTACGCAGAACGGCTTCCGCCCATCAATGGTCTTATCCGCTCCTCACTGGCCGCCCGGCGGTCGCTGGACACCGCGATGGCCCATCCAAGAAACTCGTGTGATGGGCTCACACGGAGGCCTCACTTGGCCTATCAATGGACGAATACGGCTCGGCCCATCTGGCACCGTCGTCTTCTTCCCCTGCACACCTTGCTTTGCAGTTCGCGTGAGCTCGTCGTCGTCTTCCTCCGACAGTCCGACGACTGGAATCTCTGCCCAAAACCCAAACAAACCTACTGCTCGGTGGGGGCTTCCCTTAAGTGAGATTAAATAAATTCTTTGGGGCGCCATTGCCACTTGCTTTCTCTGCTAGGAGAGGTGCGTTCTTTTCCATACCCATGTCTGCTCTTCTCGTCTCGCTCACTCCATCGATGGCTTCTCCTGCTCCCGCACGGGCTGAACACATCATCTCCATCGTCTATTGCCCCCTCCTCCGCTCCTCAGGACCGCAAATCGTGCAGAGAAAGCACCACAGCGGCGCGAAGTTGTGGTTGTGGTGGCGCTGCTGGCGACCTTTGGGGAAGCCCGTACTGCGTAACGGCCCCTGCCTCCGGTTGCCGCACTCCGGCCTCCGCCACTCCCGCGGGCGCCGACCGACAGCGGCCTCGAGCCGGCGAGCTCACCGTCCCCAACAGTAACCCTGCCAGCAACTTTTTCAATTTAGCCCTTCAGTTGGATCGCGATTATTAATCGCGGTCCGCATATTTTCAGAATACCCCCTCGTTTGGATCGCGATTTCTAATCGCGATCCGAATATTTTCACAAAACCCCCTTTTTGGATCGTGATTGCTAATCGCGATCCACATATTTTCACAAAACCCCCTGGTTAATTTTACGAAACCCCCTACTTTGGCAAATCAGTCCCTCATGTGCGCCGCCGCCGCCGCCGGCGACATGGATTTGCCGGCAAGCCGCGGCCTGTGACGCATGCGGAGCGCGCGTTCACACCTCCCTCTCCTCGTGGCCGTCCTGGTGCTCCTCCTCCCGGCCTCCTTCGTCTTCTCGCCGCTTCTCCACGTGAGATTAGCGTGAATTCACCATCTTCTCCGGCCGCAATCTCGCAACAAAATCATCATCAAATCCGGCTGCTGGTTTGGGGGAGGGCCTCCTTTGAGTGAGATCCAATCCTCGGGCGCCATTTTCTGCCTGCGTTCCCCACCAGAAAAGTTAGGGTTCTTCCCATGCCCGTCTGTACTCTTCTCGCGTCATCACTGGTTGCTCTTGTTCCGATCCCGCCCGCGGCATCACGTGCTCGCCAAAACGGAACCTCGCGGCGGCGTTTCGTCGGTACGCCGGCATTGTTTCTCTTAGGTTATCTGATGTTTTTGTGCTTTTGGTTATGGAACAGAGTGACCATGGCTTAGGTCTGAGAACTCTCATGGATCACCTCACCTATTGAGCATTTTGTAGATAAACTGGTGCAAAATGGGGAATTATTTGTGTGCCCGGAATTTGGCTTGCTTTTGAGGGTTGAGGCTTTGGATTGCTACTGGGCCAAATGTTAACCTGTGAATGGAGTGTCTTGATTTGATTATGTTCTGGGGCTTTGAACTGTATTTATTAGTACATGCATTCACATTTCCATTTGTCTTTGCACGTTTGATCCATGTGAAAAGTCGGGCATTGGTCTAAGTGAAGTTAAGTTCACGGTGCAGCCTTATGTTGGATACAGTGTTATTAATCAAATGTGGGCATTTTAAATATAATCGCATATACTGCAGGAAGGACCGATGCCTGTATGTTTTGCCACTGCTTTCAGTTAAAACAAAACTAGTCATGAATGGGAAGAGTTCCTTTCAAAAATGAACGGGAAGAGTTTTGGCCTGAGTTGTTCCTTGGGTATGGAGGGTGACAGTCTAAATTTGTCGCCGTTTCTGGACAAACTATTCAGAGAGGTCTGTAGTAGGTTTGACACCCCAACCCTAAGGCACATCATTTTTTTGCATTTTGTTGATGATTTGAGTTGCAGTGGAGGATCGCAAGGCAAGGGGATTTGCATTCTTTCTCCATGACATCAGCTCCTGTGAGACCAAGGTTTTCATTTCATTTCCATTCTCTCTGATTCACTACCCAAGTTTGTTCTGGTGATTTTATTTTTCTATCCTAATTCTATACAATCATGTGTGATAGGCGGTACTACCTGGAGAACACAACTTTTGTGGCAATATTAATAGAAGGGCGTGATCAAAAGAAACGGCCAACTGAGTTTGGAAGGAACCAAGCCCTCCAGCCATTTGATAGTTGGAAGTTCAGTTTCACAAAAGTTAGGCCAGAGGAAGTGATCTTCAAATTGCCATTAATATTGTCGTCACATGGCTTCCCGATAAACGACGGAAACGTTAATTAAACCCCAGTGTGCTTGGTAAAGAACTCAGTCAGCCCATCAATTCAAATTCCCGGCGCATATTACATTGTGTTCATGTTCTTACAGGCACGGCAGCATCATATCATGCATGAGAGAGAGAGAGAGAGAGAGAGAGAGAGAGAGATTTGTAAAGGAAACCCGAACAATTTCCACTCAATTTTTTTCAGAAAGGATAACCCTGCTTTTTAGAAAGCGAATAAAAGGTACAGACACAACCCGAACAAGCCGGGGACACCAGCTAACTGTAACTGTAAGCACTAGGAACAGACAAACACACCAAACTCCTAACAAGGAACCAAACTCAATTTCCTTTACCTCACATGTCATCATCACGTTCGCTTTTCTGATAACTTTTACCAGGAGCAGTTTAATCTACTTCCTCGGAACCTACGGCCAGAAACCCTTGCATTGCACCACCCCATCATTTGGAACTGCCGCTGAAATATTAATCTGTCGTAGAGATCGGCGCCACGCCCACGAGGCAGTTAAATTTCTTCCGGGAACAATGGCAGTGGCAGCTAACAAGATTCGCAAGACCACCATGGAAGCTGAGGAGCTCCAGATGGCGATGACCTTGGGTGAAATCTCCTCTCGTCGCGGCCTCACGGTGGTGCCCAAGCCCAAGCCCGCTCCTCCTTCCCCGTACCCCCAGATAGTTGACGCGCCCTGCAGAACGAGGAGGCGGGGAGCGGGGGCACGACGGAGGACGGCGGCGCCGCTTCCCGGCGGCACGGCTATTCCAATCGTGGGCTGGACCTGGACGGCTTGTGGCGACCAATTTAATACAGTGGACCGGCCGGACGGTCGAAAGTCTTGGGCCGACTCGGATCCAATTAATATGCAGGCGATTTACCCAAGTTTTGGCTTCTAAATATGTTTCTCAAAAGTCAAAACATAGGAGCAGCGTGGGATCCTTCTTTCCTGGCTACCTGCCACTGCAGGTAACGAGTCATTTTAATTCAAAATTTATCCCAAAAAATAAGTTATCTTACCTTATTTAAAAAATGCATGTACATACAGTGCCAAATATGGATAATAAATAGAAGCAAACATAATCATTTTACGTTCTTGTTAATTTATCCTAGAATTCCTATGATAACTTATTTTTTTGGACGCTACTACTCCTACGTTGCTCCGATATATATACATCCGCTCGATGGTTCCCAAGCGGTTCCTTGCCGCGGTGCTAGAATCCAAACCAAGAACGTTGCACAGAAGACTTAGCAGGAACCACCGGCTGTCCTATCTCTCTCTCCTTTAGAACAACATTAGCGTGTGTGCTCCTTGTTCTATTGGTTTCCTATAGATCACAACCTGGTCCTGGAATGACTAGGCTGCCAGCGCCACCTCCTCATCATGTTGTAACGAACTAATCGTTCCTTATTATCTTAATTTAAAGTCCTACTTTTATCGGAAAAAAGTATGTTTAGTTCTATCCTAAGTTGGAATTCTATAACTAAAATATGTCCTCAGTAGATGCTTTGTTTGACACATGCATCAATAGATGAGTAGCTTAAACATACAGTTTGCTGCAGGTGGAGATGTTAAGCATTTGCTTGGTGGAAATGTTACAGCAAAATCAATGGGTTTAAACTTTCCTGGTGGAGTTTATTCGTTTTCACTTTTTTTTCCATGTAACATTTGAACGTGAACTAGGGGGTGCGTCTGCATAAGTAGTTAACCTTAACGCACTACAGCATACATATCCAGTTGGTGTGAGTGGCAGCGTGTCTGCTCTGCTCCTGGGACAGAATTACACCAAGATTTTGCGCTGTTTTGAATAAAGGCATCACAAAATGTCTCCCTCTTCTTGAACAAAATGTAGTATTCTCTGTGCATCGGCTCTGGATGCTTTTGCCAGTCAGTTATCAGTACCAAGCTCATTCCTTTTTTTTTTGAGGCAGTGCCAAGCTCATTCCTTGGAACTTACGACCAGAATATCTAATGTGCTGTACGGACCATCCCAGAAGAAGCTTTGCCTCTGCCAGCCTCTTTCCGTAAGGAATTTGCCCGTCTGTCATCGAGATCAGTGTCGGGGAGCGGTTAAATTCCAAGTGAAGTGGCAGCTACTCCGATAAACAGATCAACCGCGGTTTGCTTGTACTTGGAGGAGGGCATGAACAGAAGGCGCAAGCGCGCAAGTGGCCATCGTCCAAGATCCAGCATCCCCTGATGCAACCGGCGGCGGCAGATGACAAGATTTACCTGGTGATGGGGGACAGTGAAATCCATTATTACATCTCTCTCGGGTGGGCTCTGCAGAATGTCCCACTGCACAAGACCGTGGTTCTCATCTACATCTTCCGGCCGGCCTTCGACATCCCGATGCTCTGTAAGGAATGTCTTCTCTGTGCGCTTGGGTTAGAACCGTAGATACAATCATCAAGCATGCCCTGCCATTTTTCCTTACCCCATACTGGTCTTCTTGATCAAAAGGCCGGCATGTGAGACTTCTTTCACTGTTTCTCTCAGCACGCGTAGTGCAGCCCAGCGACAATTTCCTTATTAATGCATATAGAAGAGGCCGAAGGGAGCATGTTTTGACGTCATCTGAGTTGCATGTGAGGATTTGTGCACGTAAAAAGGTTAATAATTATCACACTAATCCAGATGATTGATGGGACCTTCATGGTGTTTCCACGGGCAGATATTAACATTCCAGATTTCTTCTAGGTTCGAGCAGAGAAGCTCATAGTTGAGAATGATGATGTTGCAGCTGGGCTTTTGGATCTCATTGTGCAACATCAGGTTACCACGCTCATCTTGAGTTCTATGATAGATAGGTATATGGTCAACTACTCCAATCGAATTGTTCCTGTTCTTGTATGTAGATGTTCCAGTTTCTTGCTTTGGTTACGCTCATCTTGAATTGATACGCATGACGCAGAATATACGGTTCGGAGGGGGAAATACTAGAAAAGTTGGAAAAACAAGCACATCCATCATGCAGCATTTTCTATCTACACAATGGAAATCTCATTTCTACCAGGTAATTAATAACTTTCTCATGTTGTATCAATAATACTAGTATTTGATTAAAGTGTTGTATCAAATTACTTTCCATTTTCCATATGCTGATAACATGTGCAAGGTAGGGTTTTGTGTTAACCCCTTTCAGTACCTCCAATCCAAACAAACTAATTTGCTAGATTCCTGTACCTTGAGCGAACCATGCACCATCTGAGTAGAGTATACTTTCTTCTTGGTTTTATCTAGTAATAACAACAACCGTGACCGTTTTTCTTAATTTGGTTGGGCTAATGCATTTACTACAACTTTCTTAAAAGAAAAAAAATATTCTAACTAGTAGTTCTTTGACCTTAGTATCTATGTTTGGAGAACTTCAAATGCACCCGAAACAGTTCAAAATGGAATCACAATATCTAAGACACATACTTTCCTGTGCATAAACAGGCAGGAGCATGATAATGTGTATGCGGTTGAAACATATGACTTACCTTCTTTCGGAAGCTCCCAGTGCCTCTCGGGTAGCAGCAACAACACCGGTGATACCTTGTCTTCATTCTTCAGGGATTCATGTAGCACAGGCAGCGGATTTGATGTCTCACTGCTAGATAATCTTTCTCTGGAAAACACCACTTCCATATTGCATGACACTAGGTTCAGTGTTGTCTTTGATCACGAGTCGCTCAACACTTTCAAAGGGGAAACAGCTAGCCATCCGAATGTGGTTGGCCAATCACAAGAACTCCACCAGGCATTTCACGCCAAATGTGTCGAGATGGGTATCGAATCAGTTTTCAGATTAGATTGCAAGAATTTTCAAAAGAAGCAATGGATGCCCATCTATAGATGGCATCGTGTGCTGTTGTTTACAATCAGGGTTCTTGATGCAATACTAACGGAATCCAAGCAGAATCATATTTCAGAGGCAGTCAAGGAACCCATTCGTCTCCTCCTCAATCTTGCCTCCAAAGTTGCTAAGGTGAAGAAATCACCTGAGAAGCTCTTTTGCATATTGAACATGCACAGAGCACTGTTTGACGCCACCCCAATCCTCACAAGAGTGTTTGATGCAGAATTTGTGAAGATAGAGGTCGGGGGAGTGGTTGCAGCATTGAACGAGTCTGCAAGGGGAATGCTTCTTGAACTGAAAATCTTGGTTCAGACTTACAGACCACAGCACGAACTAACGCAAGGCAGCGTTCTAACGATAACTGAATTCCTCGTGAAATACATCAAGTTACTGGTAAATCACACTGGAAACCTCGATCCCATTCTATGCCAAGGCCAAGCTGATGATCTGTTGAACATTGAGGGCGTGAATCCGACAGGTAGTCTAGTATCTGGGATCATCGCCGATCTGGAATCAGTGGTTCAGGAATCTAGCTCATATGTATCTGAGGGACTGAAGTTTCTATTTCTGGTGAACAACACAGATTTTGTACTGCGACAAGTTGAAGAATCGGATGTGCGCCTGATGGTAGGAGCCCAGTGGATCAAAAAGCGTCACAAAAATATCAAACAGTACATGAGGGATTATCTATCCTCGTCATGGAAACAAGTAGTGCGTCCTCTGGAGACTGCAACTACCAGTTCTCAAAAGAGGCTCAAGAACAGCTTCCTCAAGATCTTCTACCCCACTCCCAGTCCCCTGCGGAGTTTTGAATCGGCTCTCAACAAAGCATGCAAAAACCAGATGCACTGGAAGGTGTGTAGCCCAGTTCTTCGCGTCGAGCTTCGCACAAATGTCATAGAGTATGTTGTCCAAGCATACCGGGCATACCGGGACAGCCTGGAAGAGTCTGTGAGAGGTGATCTTGAGGACTTGGAGCCTAACCTGAAGAGCAAACTCAGTGACTTGTTTGAAGGTTAAATAATTACTAGTACCTTGGATAAACAAAATGCTGAATGTAAATGCCACTAGTCTGCACTATGGAGGTTCCTTAAGCATTTGCTTGGTGGAATTTCTATGAAGAGACAAACAGAGAATTTTTAACTTGAGATAAACAAAGAATTTTTTTAACTCCACGGAGTTCATTATGCATGCTACTTTCTCCAAAGTTCGTAATGAAGAACTAGGAAGTGAACTAGAGCCTAGAGGCGTCGCCTACAGAATAAGAACAGAAGCGAGCTGCCTATAGGTGTATCCATACCCATAAATTAGTTTACTGAGGACTAATGCCTCATTTTTTCAAGCATGAAGTATATAGAATAATCCGTACATGGTGTACATTTTGCAACTGGCATGGTACCCATGCCTGAAATGTATATTTCTTGTTTACCATTACCCTCAGGCCTCAGCTGTGGCCTGTGGGGGTGCTGTTTTCGATCTTGCCGGATAATGGTACCACCAAGCGTATAACAGAAAGTATGTATACACAGTCGATACAGCTCATAAAGTCATGATATTTTGTGCTTTTGAACTCTTGCCATGTTCAGTGTTCACTGGGGAATCAAATTTCCATTGTTTGTGCTACTTCTTTTGCTATCTGCCGTTACATTCATATTTTCTGAATCGATCGATGGAAGCCAACACTGAACTCTTGTAATAAATGAATAGACGTTTTCAGAAGAGCCACTCCAGTGGCAGAGAACTCCACACCCAACATGAAGAAAATGTATAAGAGGATAGGAGACAAGTTTGTCTTGTTCGTTCTTGAAACTTTCATCGGTGAGCATCGAAGCAGTTCGTCATGGCATGGCGTCAAGTGGGCACCCCATCTGCGCCTCGTCGGGAAGCCGCTCACCCTGCGCCAAAGCCAGATTCGGCCGCACACCGCTTGACGACCAACCGGGCGGCGCTGTTCCGATTTCCAACGTTGCCTCACTCATCCACCTCTCCACGATGTCCAGGGCAGCGGCGCTCGTTCCCTAGTGGTTGCAGATACGGGCGCCGATCATCCCCGGTCAGGAAAGGGAATCCTCGGCATCAGCACACAGGACGCCGCCCGCCGCCCGCCGGACATGGATGAGTAGACGGAGAAGCAGATGCAATCAGGCCCTCCGCTTGCACCAACGGCCTCGTATATCCGGCAAAACCAGGTTTCCTGCGGACTGCGGCGGCGGCGACAGCGACGGCAACGGCGGATGGGAAGGCATGGCCAGAGCGTCAGAGTTGAGACTTGAGAGAGGAAGGTGCAAATCCGATTCCTGGATCGGGGTGTTTCTGCAAATATCCGAAGTAGGGGGTTTTATAAAAAACTAATAATAACTATTTACATAGAACCCCTATCTTGGATCGCGCGATCCAAACTAGCGGGTTTTGTGAAAACTATTTGGATGCTTTTCAGGGGCCTTTCTGGTGAATATTGGGATCCGCTGCTCCCCTTCCTGTCGCCGGCGGCCAACCCTGACGTCCACGGCGAGCCCGCCGAGGCTTCTGCTGCCCCTCTATTCCAGACGGACAACCCATTGAGATCCTTCGCCAGCTATGGGGGAGGATGGAAGCGACTCGACGCTCGAGGACATCAACGGGAGGCTGCGCTGCAACGACGGACGCCGCCACGCCGCGTCCGGCGCCGGAACCGTACGCGTGGCTCCGCTTGGATTGATGCCGCTGCTGTCCTGAACTCCTCATTAAATGGTGAGGACGTGAAGAGCTGGCTGCCGAGCGTGACGATGGCGGTGCCGTCGCCCATGACGGTGGGTCAGGGTCCTCCTTCTCCAGGATCCGGTCCAGCTCCGCCGCCACCAGCCGCATCCTGGGCCGCCGCCTCGCCGAGGTGTTCAGGCACTGGAACGCCAGGCCCACCAGCTCCGTCATGCCCTCCAAAGCGAAGCTCCCTCCCAGCTTCTCCATGCCACGGTGGCTGTGGCGCTACCAGCGTTCCTCGGCGGCGCGCTCCACCGGGGACTTTTGTTAGCCCGTATGGGGAGAGCCTTGTGCGCTGATGGGGAACACTGTTGGAACTGATCAAAATGACCGGCGCCCCTCACGCACTCTCTGATGTTTACACAAACGCGAGCAAGGACTTCTTTTGCTAGCTTCTCTCGGTGGATGGAAGATACAAGCTAGAAGAGGAACACACAGATACACACTCGAGAAGATTTTTCAGCACTGCACACCAGCGCCCACAGCACATGTATTCTCTTCACCAACGACTGCATGCATAGCTATCTGATTCGCTCTTCTCGCCAGGACTCGTTCATTTAATGACTTGGCCACAACTCCAAGCCAACGTCCGCCTGCATGACTGATCAAACCAGCTAACACATGCATCTGCTGATCTCTATCTCTATCAACGAATTCTGGACCAGCCTCAGGCATCTTATTGGGCCACGTCGCATGTTTATTTCCCGCCGTTGGATTTTGATCGAACCATCCAAAAGCGAGCATTGCACCCAGTGTTTCCAGAGTGCCGCCTCGCTCGACTGGTTGTTGCTTCCCCGCCTCGTAGTAGCAGCCCCACGTCCGTCGTCCGCACCCGCTCGGTCCGGAGGCCCGAGAGAGTGCGGACGTGGCCAAAGGAAGGGCGCTTACCCTCCTCGTCGCTGACCTCTGCACCTCCCTTCCCTTGTTGCCTGCGACTGGTATCCGCCTGCCGCCGCTCGCGAAGGAGCAGCAGTGTCCACGCTGGCGCCATTTGAATGCACACATGATGAAGCAGGCAAGCAGCGCCAACCCTTCGCAGCTCCCCGCGCGCCCCTGTGCGCCCTCCCGCTCCGCCGAGCGCGCCAGGAAGCGCCCTGGCAGGTGGAACGGTCATTGGGAGATGCCCGATAGCTGCTCGACAAAATGCCTCCAAGGCAAGCTACTCACTGAACCAACGCTGGATCCAGACGTCCTCTGCCTAGGAACAAGGTGGCAACAAAATCCTCGGCCACGTCTTACTCGCATTCGATGAACAAGGTAGTATGTCATTTGATAAAATTAGCTTTTTGTTGTCTAAGATCTGATATGCAGTTGGGTGCAGGCTGTTCATATGTGCATATGCATGTGTGGGCACGCGTGATGGAGAAGCTGGCTATACACAGAGCATGGTGGTTGGGAACAGCGTGAATGCGTGATGCCACCATCAGCGGCCAGACCTCACCAGGAAGCTGTGGCTCATCCTCGCCGTTTGTGCTCGTGGACCTGGCAGCTAATGCAGTCTGTTATTTTGCAAGCTCTTGCCCCCATCAAAGATATCTTGCTTGCACAACTTAGGCAAAGCTGAGAGCCTGAGATATGCTTTACATGTATTTGATGAAATGTACAAGCTTGAACCTACTCATAATCATAGATATGGCTGATGAATGCAACATACAAGCTATGGATAATGGTAAGTACAAACAAATTATTATTTGTTTTCCTGGCCCTTCTCCATCTAACTGCAACCGTTATAGAAAATCATGCCCAAGACACTTTCTTTAAGCATAATGAGCATAACTTGGATTCGAATTGTTTTAAGTTGTAGTATCCAAAAAGGAATATATGGTACTGTAATCTTGAACTTCCTCTCTGGCCAGTTTATTCAACTAAGCAAAATAGTAGGTGCAAATCACTAAGATTTAGTTTAGTTCAAGTATACTGTATTCACCTTGAACTCTGTAACTTGAGTACTAACCTTTTGTATCACACCTTATAGGAGAGAAATAATTCTGATAAATTCTGCTTTTCAGAAAAAAAATATTATAATTTGAACTTTCGACTCCTCCTGGTTGGATCTTGCATCAGGGATGGCTCCTTAGACCAAAGTTGTGAACAGGGATGGCTCCTTAGACCAAAGTTGTGAAGGCAGCTAAGCCTGTGCTAGAGTTGCATAAACAAGACAAGACAAGAGGATATTCCACATAAATTGCTGCAGCTGCATTTTAAATGGCATTTGCAGCATCTGCTGGTAGGGCATGCTTGTGATGTTCCTTATGACAAGTACAAAATTTTATATTGAGAGCCCAATCAGGAAGAAAGAATAGTATGTTCAGGGTTATATCTAAAGCTACATGGAAATTCTTCTCCTGGATCCTCATTTTTTCCATTTCAAAATTCATTCAGGTGTCATCCAAGTTTGATGATAGCCAAAGTTGGCTGCTACTACACTACTATCTGTCTTAAAGTACATATGTCATTTTGGCTTACAGAGAGCACAAGGTACTCCTACAATTCTAGAATATTATAACAGCTACACTTCACCTTACTACATACTTGTTGAAGTTATTATTACTTATCTTCTAATATGTTTCTGATTTGTAAAAAAAAAATTATGCCTTTACTACAAACTCCACTGCCTTGTACCGCACAGTACTTAATCGAGTAAATTTTTTGTTCAAACCAGTAACGTTTTTTTCCTACAGCATCTCTAAATTTTGGTAATTACCAAGATATAGCTGTAAAGTTTGCATAGACATCTCTTTACCAGAATTGTGATCTTATCAGCTACATAAGTTATATTTATCCCACCTCCATCCTATATTCCTATGTATTAAACAAACACGCTGCAGTGCTGTAAATGTGCGCTATTGTAAGGTAGCATTGTTGAGCTACAGAATAAAAGATTAAGCACAACAAAATGAGATTCATTCGCTGGCCTACAATATATGTATGCTGGACTGGCTCGCTGCAAGCAAGACGCGGCCGCGCCAGTTTTTCTAGTTTGCTTCTAAGCACTCGTCGCGAATTGACCAAGCACCTGGCCGCACAAACCTGCACGTACTCACATCATGGCTGCCCCTCTCGGCCACTAAGTCATGTGAGATAATGAACACGTACACAACTAGCACAAACCAATACTGGACACGACTAATTCACACAAATATGCAAAACAACAAGATTAATCCTAACAAGCACAAAAGATGCACCGCTCGATATTGGGGATGCCTCCATGCTCTATGGGGAAGGGGAAGCAGCACACTCTTTGGTCTCTGCAGCTACTGGATCAAGTGCTGCTCTTTGTTGCTCCAAGACAGCTCAGAGCTCTACTCTAGAACTGGATTTCCGGTATGCTACCATAGTGTACCATGGCATGGAGGGTGCAGGGAGACACCGAGATCCGAGTATCTGACGGGATGCGGTAAGAACCCTGGGGTACCAAGTTTGCGGCCCTCTACCTGGAAGCCCAACGTGGATGGGCCTGCCGCTATTAATAAGGCCTTGGGCTTAAATGGGGTGCGGAGCACACGAGCGAAGTGGAGATGGGCTTGGGCTCTTGCTGCCAATCTCCCACCACATTTAAGACATCCAGGAAGAACAGACCGCATGGGTCACCGACAGCCTTCCCGCCGCCGCCGCCCACCCCCACCCCACCCCCCCCCCCCCCCCCCCCCGCCGCCCCCCCCCCCCAATGCCATGACTTGATTTTACAGAAAATACTTGCAGACCACATGGGGTAGTTGGTTTCCTCTGCTCTGCACCATCTTCTCAGAGTAAGCCCGGCGGGTCTTGTGCACGACGAGGCTGATTGGCTGATGAGAGCAACTTCTAGATGCGAGATTGTGAGCAGTAACTAGCTTTATTGGTCTCGGACAACGTTATCGCTGTTGTACCTTGTTTCTGAACTCGACATCTATCCATCTAGTGGATTCTCAATGCAATATCGTAGCAGTCTTTTATTTCCCTCTCTTTCCGCCTGAAGAATTTTAGTGGATTGGAATTTTCTCTCGAAATCCATTTTTGCACTGTAAACTTAGGCATGCCTCCAATATGAACCCGTGTCCTACTCCATCCCCACCAAGACCAATATGCCACTGCTCCCTGTTCTTTTGTTTCTGAAAGGTTTGAGTTTCATCATAGCATTGACCTGAAAAGAGTCTCTCCATAAACTAAGAGCCAATTTTTATATTCAGTGGACTTTTTATATTCAGTGGACCTTCAGTTCACAAACTGAAACTAACTATATTCTAATCCTATACACCGTGCCAAATATCAAGCAATACAAAAAGATATTTTCTCCAACCCTGTGCTGCCTCTCAAGGTTTTAAAACGAAACGAGCACCTCAATGATTTCTTTCTTAGCACAATTTCCAAACCCACAAGCAAGGCATATATATGCACACAACTGTCCACGACTGACACACAGACCCCTGCAACTGCAAGCTATACGCCACCGATCGAAGAACAAGAACAAGCGACCTGCATGCACCGCACCACTGCAAAAAGAAAAGGAAGCCTCTTCAAAAAAAAAAGATTGTGTTCATCCATCTAATCTAATGTGCAGAATCACTTCAAAAAAAAAACCTAATGTACAGAAAGACACAGCGACCAAGCTAGCTAGCTCCTCGTCCGCTAATGGCCAGATTAGCGCCAGGCCGATCTTAATTGTACGTGCCTTCCCTCCCCCTCACGCTAACCCATCCGGCAACAGCGTTTGACTCCATCGCTTGCCCTAATCATGCAGCCCACGCCGGTTTTAATCAGTTCCCCATTATTTTACTCCGACGTGACACCATGGCGGTGCCTGCCGGGAGAGCTCATCGCGGCTGCCGTTGACCAGCGGTAGACTCGCCGGGCACTCAACCGGGCCGGGCTCGTCCGCCCGGCTAAAAATAACCAATAGGGTTGCTGTCAGGGAACTGCAAAGTGCCCAGTGTACAGTCATCATTGTCGGAACGACGTCGTTTCTATCGTCTCTTGTCTTGGACGTATTGCATGCACTGTTAATATCTACTGACCTTTTTATGTAAATGTTTTTTCAGAGAACACAAAGGGAAACCTTCCTGTAAAAGAGTATTTGTTCTTATTGTAGTTGGGTGTTGGGAATTTTCCAGAGATGTGTGTCGAGGGCATGCATCTGTTCTTGATCAATAGAGAGCATATGTGCCTCGATCAATCGATCAGCACCTTTTTTTTCCGAAAGACAATAGATCGATCAGCACCTAATAATCGATCTTCAGGTTGCTATCAGAATTTATACCTCCACTAATTCTAGGGCTGGAAAGAAGAGTAGAAGGGATCAGCTAGCATCCTATTCTGTCTGTAACTTCAAAAAATGGCATGTTCTGGGCAAGGATTTCAACGTGTGCAGCCTATATGAGTCGACCTATCACCGATTCATCAATAATAATGCCGATTCAGACTGTAATGACAAGACATTTTGAAACACAAGATATGTGTGTGTGCGGAACCTATATGTTTGCGGTACAGTGGTAGGAATTCGGATGTAAGAAGTAGGTGCTGTGTTAGGTCTGGGGTCTGTACTCTAAACATGGGTAGCTGCCCTTGTTGTTTTCCATGCTTGTTCAGCATGGAAAGCACATTCGCCGCAAGCAGACAGCTGACACATGGTCCTGATGAACAAACCGGGAGGTTTTAGCGTTTTGTGACCGAACAATGGCTTCTTATATTCATCAATTATGCTACGGTCGACATGGACAGGGTGCTGCCTGGATGCAAGCACCAATTGGGCCGTGTACACTTTACCTGCAGGGTTGCTTTCATGAGAGGACTGGTGATGCTTCTGGTTATGCAGTCAAATTTAACAACTCACCTGATGTCAGGGCTTTGTCAAAAAACAGTCATAGCATTGGCGCAAACGCGCTTGGCTCCTCCCGTTTGTTGCTACCGCACCTGTGATTTGTAAAGCCTTAACCTTTGCGGCATTGTCTGGAACCTAATCCAGTTTCGTACAAAAAGCGTCTAGTCATTTCCGGATTAACAATGCGCTTTTGGCGTCACCGATCCAAATCGAGATTAGTTGACAGATGACAAATTGCTCGAAACTGTAGTAGATCGCTAGGTCCTACTACAGCGGTTGCTGTTCATCAGCGCCTGCTCCCTTGTTGTTTAACTTATCTGGGTTTGTTCGGTGTGTACTGCCTGCATCTGCATCTGCATGTATCAGGCGTCCATTTGCCTGCTCCATGTCTGTTGACAACTCCAAGTTTAACAGCTCCTGGCGTTTTTAATGCTATCTTTTGAGCGACTCTCGGCTCACATGCTGATGGTTTCCGTTGCGTGGTTCTGAAGAGTGGTTCGACATGACCATGGCAGTGCGTACAAATGTCAGGGAAACAAAGCTGTGAAATCATTCATCTCAGCACTAGTAGTAACTTTCATTGCTTTTCTGAAATTTGGAGCAGTGCTGTGCTGACTGACATGCCGGTATCATGGGATGTTCCTTTCTCTCTCTCTCTTTTTTTTCTTTACAGAGAAAAGCCTGCATGCATCTGAAGCATTTGTAATCATAGTTCCCATCTTATTCCTTTCTGTCCAGGAGAATGAAATCATGCACATGGACTGGATTTCTTGGATGTATCATGCATCTCTTTGAAGAGAGAGAAAAAAATCCAACTGGAGAATGTGATTCTACTGGCGCCTTCCTGATGCTACTGGAGAAAGAAAAATGATCCATACGGTTCATGTACTGTATGGCAACAGTTTCATAGCTCCTTTTTGTCATCAGCAAAGTCATGCTCTGATCCTGAAGCATCCATTTGCTAGTCAAAAGGTCCTGTCGCTGAAAATCACCAGTGGCTCGTGCTGTTCCTGAGTTTTCCATTGGCTCAATGAGATATCGATCGGGAGCTAGCGTTTCGTTTCCCTCGACATCTGCGCATTGACCTAACCATGGATGTAGGTTGCTCATTAGTTTCATCAGACGTCGTCCTGTTCGTGCTAGCCAATAATACTCGTCAGACGACTGATCAGTGCCTCAACAATCTCTGTTGTTCACGAAACAAAGCTTCTTCTTCAGTGCGTGAACAGCGTAAACAAATGGACATCGCAGCTCAGCGCCAGCAGCCCCTGATCGACAAACAATCTTACTCGTCTAATCATGGGAGTCTCGATCTTCCTGATGCGTCCGCTGTATTATTTTAGGGGGAGGTGACACCATGGCGGTGGCGGTGCGCCCCCGGCTGGGTGTGCGTGCGTGCGTTCATGGCGTCCTCTCACCGTCAGATACGCATCCATCCACGTCACTGACATGTCGAACACAGTGTCTGTCACTAAGGGTGCATCCAAAGGAATTGGGGGGGAAAGGGGGTTAATTTCTTCCAGGTAGTAGGTGTTGCAGATCAAGTTTGGTCTGGTGTTTTAGCCATTTAATTGCAAGTTTAAGGTTCAGTTTGCTTGTCTTAAGCATGGCCGTCATATTGTTATCACTGAGTAGCCATGACATAAGCCTATAGGACTAGCGATGTAGGCGTACAACCGCATAGTTGTTGGTGTATACGTTGCTGTCAGAATTTACCACTCCAAAGTATACGGAGTAGGTTCAGTTGGATGCTCAGACTGACACCGTCTTCCATTTCTTTAGCCGTTCTGTTAGGATGTGAGAGCCTGATGCTTTGAATCTATCGAATGGTATGCAAGCAAAAACTTATAGTTTCATCGTGTCTATAAGGTCTTTATAGGCCGTTTGGATCCTCTCATTTTAGAAGAATTGAAATCTACTTAATAAACTAGGCTATTTGGCTTAGAATTTGACATCCCACCAAATATAAGCCTATCCTAAATTCATAGAATGGGAGATAAAAATAGATTCTATACACTACCAATTAGGCTTCTATTCCGTAACTTATAGCACGCTCTTTGACTCACTCCTCTATAGTAGAAATATAGCACATAAGTATCTCCCTCGTATGACCAATAATAATATACGAATATATTCCGATATAATCGTATTAGCTTAATAAATTTGTGTCTAAATTATGATTATTAGAATGGAATTCAATTCCAAGGTTCCAAACGGGGTTATAGAATTTGGAGCCGTGTTTTTAAGTGAATTGTACTCTAGTTTGGAGATTGCATCCATGGCTTTACATGAGTTGGAACTGAAGCGATCCATTCAACATCCATCTCTGAACCGATCAAGGAGCTGCGGTGTGTGGTGGTGTCGGCACATCATAAGGATTGGTCAGAAGTCATAACCTTAGCTTCAGGCTGTATATGCTACAAAATTGTAGAGTCTTCAGATCAGTTACTTGTGTCTGTAAGCTAGTCCTTATCATGATTGGGTTTGATGCGTATCGAATACCTGGAACAATAGATTAAGAAATAGCAGTTTGTGTTCAACACCTTTTGGGCGTCATTGATCGGTTTTGTACTGGAACGGCAACTTTGTACTATCCTTCATCTGTCAGTTATGATCCTGACAGCAACACCAATGGGCTGTTTTATTTTTCGGTTGCCCAAATCCGCCCTCAACCATTTCTTTTCCGCTGCATATCATTGTCTTCCTCCGGTATTAATTACGACACTTCTTCTCATCTTGACTTGTTCATTTCGCATCGTCCAATCTAAGCAAGTGCATGGCCGCCCTTTCGCATCAACGGTGGATCCATTAATTCCTTGCGATTAGTTTTCGTAATCTTTTCTTTCTCACGCAAGAGTTCTGAGGCCCGAGCTTGTTCGTCAGAGCTAGAAACTGAAGAGCCTGAGTTGCTAATGCAGTGGTTAACACTAACGAATAGTTAATTCATGTCACTGCAGGGAGATAAGCACGGGCGTGGTGGAGCAGATGCACGCACGCATTTCTGTTGGCTTTTCCCGCAGTTTCTGAAGCAGTATTCGATCGAGCATGGGGAATTAGGTCGGCAAAGCAAAAGCACGGAGACTAATTGATAATCTCCTCCTCCTCTTCCTTTAGATTCTCTCTCTTCCTTCAAGAACACTGCGCCTGCTGCATCTGCTATACTATTTCATTTGTATCGACATGTGAGTGAATCAGCATCGAGCTAAAGTGCCAGAGCGATCTTATTAATCTATGCACACTTGCACAGCTACTACAGCCAACTCATCGTGCAACCACTAAACTACTGCTCAGTCGTCCGATCCGATCCTTGCTGGTTGATGCCAGAGCCACACAGATCCTTAAAACTCCTCCAAACTACTAGCGTTGAAGATGCCCTTTTGGAACCTTTGATGGCTCTCAAACAGCAATCACAAACCTAGGGCTCTCCATTAACAGAGAATCATATAGCTTGCAAGAACTAACGCATGTAGCCTTCCTATTGGCTATATATGAAAACCTAAATCGTCGCGTTAAGCTCTTGGTCATAGACATGCTCATGTTATAGCCCAATAATTATACCTCGAAGGTCTCCTTTTCAAGCCATGGACGTCATGTCTCACCAGATGGGATGCGTGCCCTAATCGCTCTTGCCGTGTCATTCCGGCCGCTTATTCAAAGCACAGTGACAGTATGCCGGCGCCTCCCGAGCGCTGGTTGCCATGACCTCTCGCTCTCAGAGGCAATGTAACACGAACCCCACATTCACCACCTTTCCAAGTATCCTTTATTTCTTCTACCCTAGCAGCTGGTCTGGTCTGGTCTGTTTTCCTCACTGATCTGACGGCGATGATTTAACAAAAAAGACTTGTCTCCTAAGTTTGGGGGGGACTGATATACATACAACTCTTATTGTTGTTTGCATTTGCTGCATGGACCAGTCGTATTGCCACCAGTAATCTAATAAAAACTGCTCATCATCCCTATTAAACACCTCTTTTAGGTAATCTTGGCTGGCTATAATGACCGCCCAAAACCTAATCTAGATCGCAATTAGGTTGGGGTTTGAAGAGTTGGTCATTGCAGATTGTGGTAGGTTGCCTCCATGTAGCATTCTCCTGCTTTTTGTGTGTGGCTGGCCCCCCATGAAAGCATAGGATGCCACGGTTTTCAGCGCTTTTTCGGCAGGACATGAAAGGAACATTCCTGGACATGTCGACCATCTCTGCAAGTTACCTGGAGGATCCGTCATGTTTGTTTCAATTTAGTACCACACTTGATTACTTGCAAATAGCCTAATACAATGATGTGCAACAATTGATTAGTTTCAAACTTTGCAGGAAAAATAAAATAAAATGGGCCCAAGCACGCATGGCAAACCTTATTATATTATGGCCCGGTTCGTTCGTCATCGGTTACTCCTGACGAAACGGCAAAAATTCAGACAAAACTGCCAGCTAGTTGACCTAAGTTAAAAATCTTCAGGAGGTTAATTTGTCTGCTAACTGTCTTTTACAGTGAGTTTTAGCGTTGCAACTGCCAGTTTTTCGGTGAGAGTGACAGATCTAAGAGCGAGAAAAGAAGACAGGAAAAAGGCTGCTTTTCTTGTCAAGCTCCGATTCCATGGAGAAAATGTGCACAGCACTACAGCTGGAACCCTGCATTGACATGGAGAGGGGCGATGTGAATGTACATCGCCTGCACTATATCTGTGCGACAGTAACACCTTAGGCAACGAAATCCTAAAACCTCCTACGCAACTGTCAACTGTGGCCAAAAGACACTGCTCAGGACTCGGACAGATACATCTCCGCAGCTGCAACTATGAACTGTTCGGGTAGAGAAACGTCTCGGCTTTCTGTCCATCTTTCATTTGCCTGGCACAAGTGCTTCCTGGAGACGGATCGGAAGAGCTAGCAGAAGAAGAATGATCCTGTCCCAGGTCGTAACCCGTCACATCTACTCCAACGATAGTACTGTGGAAGCAAAGTTTACACAGTGCTCTGCTGTTCAGTAGATATATAGATACCATCGGTTAGGTTACTTTCAGATTCTTCTTCAAGTCTGCCAAACTGAACTCCCCATATGAAACTCCAACTTGCATTGTGAGTTCATGCCAACTCTTTTGCTCCCAGACAAACAAACACTCGAGTAAATCACGCTTTAAGACCATGTCTAACGCATGCGGGTTCACGCCAACTTGGGAGCTCATGCCAAATCTATCAGTTAATTTACAGTTGAAACCTAGCTCATCATATCAGTTGGCAGTGAAAACCAGGGGACAAGCAGATTTTCAATATAATTCCGATGTCGGCTTCAACCGAGCTCAAGCCACCGCGGAATTACGATTGGAACAGCCAGGACGCTGACATCATCATCGGCAGGCTTTGCAAGCAATAAGCAAAGATCAATGAGTGATGGACTAGGTATTACTGGTCAACCAGAAAGTAATAACCTTGTTTTAAGAAGAGAAAAGAATGTTTTCTTCAAAAAAAAAAGAAGATAAAAGAACGAGAGTAAAAATTAACCGGCCAGTGCTGCATAAACACTAACGGCATGGTAGTTGTTTGGACGGCATTCTTTTTAGGGATGAATTGCAGAGATGATGGCTATGCATGTCACCCTATCTAATCACACATGAACAGTTCTGCTTACTTGCCCCATTATCCTCCAATTGATCTGAATACTTAACGCCCTTGGTTTTGCTGGGACCCGTTAGTTTAAGGCGCCGTGGGCACACCTACTGACAGTGAACTTTCTTCGTTCGGCCCCGGCTAGCTCTAACCCTCTGGACACCACACATTGCAGCGCGCACGGTGGCTTAACCGAAGACGGATAACATGTGGGCCGACCAGCAGCGAGTTCATGACGATGCTCGTCCCCAGATTTGTGGCTACGAAATTCGCAACGTCTTCTAATACTCATGCATGCATACATGTTCTTCATTTCTGTCTTATTATATTTATCTTTTCTTTTTGTAAAAACAAAAGGGTACGGTGTACTGTGGATTTTTTACTTTTGGAGAGAGGAGGTTCGGCAGGAGGAGCAGGAGTACCGAGTTGGTTGCAACCAATCGATCCCAGCCATGCACCGACGCCGCCGCCGCTGCTCGGATCGCCTGGCATCATGCTGCGAGCAATTAAATTTGTATCCTTTTAATTTGCCCCCTTTCCTTTTGCAAGCAAGGTACTAGTCGATCAAAAAGCTGTAGGCTTTTGCCGCGAGCAACGCGGGGCTAGCTAGCTCTCTCGACTTTTTTTTCCTCTCTGTACGTGAGCAGTACACATACTAAACCATATGTTTAAAACTCTGCTGCTCCGAGCCCATTTCCCTTTACGATGACACGATCGTGCATGCTCTTTTGAGCGGCCGTGTTTGTGTATACGAATGGATATTATAGTACCGCGTGTTTTTCTTTTGATAAGTTAGTACTGCATGCATGATTGCATGATGATGCTTTTCAGCGCTCTCACGTCGTCGAAACCTAGCTAATAACTAACTGCTCATGTGCTCGATCTAGAAGCAGTGTCGTCGTTCATTATGCTCTTCTTCTCGTTTGATGTAAGCATGACACAAGAGAAGGCCAAACATTTTCTTCCTATGACGTTCGGCACGCACACGCGCACGCACTGACACACACATCTTCTTTCTCTTTTTTCTCCGGCGAGCTTTATTATTGCCGTTGTGATGTATACACGACACCGCGCACGATTTGGATGAGCTTTGTGTGAGTGGGGTACAGGTCGGACGTGCGCCACTAGGGAGGGAACCCGGTGCAGTAACGAGTGGCTAGTGTTTGGGCTAGGGCGCGAACCGTGCCCATCTATCGTGGACGCTGCAGCAGCAGCAATCAGGAACTCGCCGAGCGAAGCCGTGATCCCGGCCGGGGCCCCTGCGGATGAGAGACGAGGGGTGGAGATAGACAGGGCGCGCGCGCGTGCGTGACCAGCAGCGTATGGACGCGGGGAGCCCGGCGGATTGGGTTCGAGCCGAGCCAGTGGCGCACCGCCCCTTATCCGCTGGCGCAATCCCGGCGCGGCCTCCGGGTTGGCCGCGGCTCATCGCCACGGCGGCATCCACACCCGCCCGGGCTCGCTAGCCGGCTAGCCCTCCACGTTCGCCCGCCTGGGCCGCACCTTCGTCTGGCGTCGCCGACTTGCCCGGTCGAGCAGATGCGAGATCCTCAGGCGCTAGAGCGGCGCGGCGTTTCCGACCAGTCGCGGCGTCTCGGGGGTTTCGTGTGCCGATGCTGAGACGAAACGGGAACGGAAGAAAAAGAAAAGGCGGCGAAACGCCGGCCTGGAATGAAACTAAAAAATATCGCGGCGCTTGTCCGTGGTTTGTTTAATTTCTCTGGTCCGGTTCGATGTCTCTGATGTGAGCCGGTGGAGAACATTCGTGGCCGGGGATAGCAACGGGTAGTTATGGGTTCTGTCGAGCCAGCGTGACCGGAAGGCCGGGAAAAAGAAGTAGCGGCCACGGTTATATCCTTCGTATTAGCCACGGTTACATTTTTCACACGGAAATCTTCCTAAGCATTCTCAGTCGTAACCCAAAACCGTCGTAGTCTCTCCCCATCTCGTCAGTCTGCCTCCGAAGGAGACCAGCAGTCTGCATTGCTAAGCTACAATGTTTTGAATAGATGCTGACTATGAATTAGGCCGACGTCCCCACTCCGTAGATCGGCGAAAGATACTCGCAAGAAGCACCCGGGTCGACACAGACCCTCCTCTAGTCTCGATCGTTTGGATTGCCCGCAGCCCTTGTCCACACGGAGCGCTTCCCTCGCCATCTTCTCGAAACAATTTGGCGGTTCCCCCTCCCTGCACCATACGGATCGCATGCGGACATGCAACTCACATCGCCAACGCATGCAGGCAGCCGGGTGTTCGCGGAAAAGATAATGGAGCGGCCGGAGCCACTCCCCCGCGACCACTCCACTCCCGTGTCACACCCGCTGCTGGGTTGCTGGCGCTGACCGTGCCCGCTGCGGCTGCGCATGGGAATCAACCCTGCTCTCGTGAAGGCCGTGGCGCCACCCCGCCCCGCGACGATGCTCTCTCCCTGGCCGTAGCGGCGGAGCGGATGGATGGGGGAGCGAGTGAATGCGGGGGACGGGGACGGACGGACATGGCAACGGGTGGGGGCAATAATAAAGAAGGCTACGGGGTCAGGGTCAGGGTCAGAGGGCGGCAGCCACGCCGGGGAGGGACCCGAGGCGCGACACATGGAGCGCACCGCATCGGCATCGCGCCATGCGCCGGTTCCGGTCTGGTCGACCCACCCACCCGAGACCAGACGAGGAGGCCCGACCCAACCCAACCACCCGCGACCCAACCACGCGCCACCGCCGGCCGGCCGGCCGGGAGCTCCCGCCAACGCCCACCTGCCTCACCGATGCGGAGAAGAGGAGGCTCCCCTTGTCCTGTTCCACGCGCGGCCGCATGTGCCTCCGCGCCGGGCATCGACGACTCGGCAGCGCACCTCACGTGAGGCGGCTGATAAACTAGCCAGTGCGATTCCCCATCGGGGAAATGTGTGATACAGACATACAGTACTGCCCGATCCGCGGCTTTGCTTCTGCCGGAAATATTTCCCGCATGTACACTGCACGATGGCAAGCTCTTTTTTTAAGACAAAAAAGAAATCACAGATGCACGGAGTCATTTGGATATATATTTTATAAAAAAGTAAAGAGAGAAAAGAGAGAGGGATAATCACCGAACTCAGTGGGCAAGCGTTTAATCCACGCAGATTACTCTTCTTCATCTGAAAATAAGCAGGCAGCAGGACAGCATCATTCATCAGCAACTGCTACGAGTGGAACGAGCATACAGTACCGTCAGGGTACTCTGTACTGTACGAGTGCCATTATACCATACTACCCCCTATTCTGACTGTACTCTTCTCCGGACGCCTCAACTCTCAACGAAAATTTAGAAGAAAAAAAATGCAAAAAAGAGACTGTTACGGCCGTAACGTACAGTGCGTAAAAGCAAACGCCTCCTACTGGAATCATCAATAAAAGAAGAGGAAACTCCCGTCGCACCGTCCTTGTTTTCGCAGGCTTTCTTTCAGAAAAGCTGGCGGTAAAAAGGAGGCAGCCAATAGCATTGACGCGTTTCGTTCAAGAGCTGGGCGCGCATCGAGAGAGTTATCATGCGGTCAGCTCAGGCCCGGCCCTGCGAATGGTGGCAGGGCACAATTAAAGCAGTAAAAAAATTGAAGCAACCTCCGAAAGACTCCTCTCCTGACAGTCCGGGCCCACGCCGGCCCACAGTACGGCCGAAACGCTCTCCTTCTATATAAAATCCCATCCGCTTGCTCGCCCTTTTCCACACAAGCTCCGCACCGCCCTCCCCTGTCGTCTCGCCCTCGCACCCCCCGGAAGCCGTTTCACCCGCTTCCCCCGCCTGCGCGCGCTCCCCACGTCTCCGGCGGCGGCGGCGACGACCCGCGGGGTGAGAGGGAGAGAGAGATGAGGACTAGGAGTGGTTCCCTGTATTCCAACAACGGAGGCGAGGTCTCCGTGGGGCAGAAGAGGAAGAGGACGGCGTCGCCGATGGGGCACTCGGCGGTTGCCGGCGAGTGCGCCGGCGGCGGGCGGAGGAAGAGGCTCGCGGGAGGGCCGGACTACCTGGACGTGCTCCCCGACGACCTCGTCCTCTCTATCCTGTCCAAGCTCGCCGCCTCCGCCTCGGCGCCCTCCGACCTGCTCTCCGTGCACCTCACGTACGTCTCCTTGGCTCCTCCACCTCGTCATCAATCCGCTCGGAAGCCTCTCGTGTTTCTTCGGATTGCAAGCGCTCCCTCTCCCCTCGCGCGTTCCAGTATTTGAAATGCGCGGGGGAGTGGGGTTGTCTTGCAGTTTACGGAAACATTGAGGCGCGGGGGTCATGGGGATAAGGATGGGAGGCGAAAGGATTGGCCACTGATGTCTCTCACGTTTTCAGGTGTAAGAGGCTCAACGAGCTCGGCGGGCATGACATGGTGTTCGCCAAGGCCTCGGCGGCGTCCCTGGCCGTGAAGGCGGCGGCGTGGTCCGAGCCCGCGCAGAGATTCCTCAAGCGCTGCGCCGACGCCGGCAACCTCGAGGCCTGCTACATTCTCGGCATGGTACGACATGCTACACAACCCTAATAAGATGCTAGTAGCGGAGTCGATCGTGTTGATTCTGCTCCTCGACGGCTCAACTCGAGCACGCGTGATGGGCATGAGAGCTGACGACGAGCGTGCTTGCTTCTGCCTGCAGATTCGATTCTACTGCCTCGGGAGCCGGAGCAGCGGCGCGGCGCTGCTGGCGAGGGCGGCGGTCGGCGGGCACGCCGCGGCGCTCTACTCGCTGGCGGTCATCCAGTTCAACGGCAGCGGCGGCGCCAAGTCGGACCGCGACCTCCGCGCGGGCGCGGCGCTGTGCGCGCGCGCGGCCGCGCTGGGCCACGTCGACGCGCTCCGCGAGCTCGGGCACTGCCTCCAGGATGGCTACGGCGTGCGGCGCGACCCCGGCGAGGGCCGCCGCCTCCTGGTGGCCGCCAACGCCCGCGAGCTCACCCTCGCGCTCGCCGCGGCCGCCGCCTCGCGCCACCCCTTCGCCGCGGCGCTCCCGCTCGGCTCCGCGGGCGCCGGCGGGTGCCCGCTCCTCTCGGACTTCGGGTGGAGCCTCCCCGAGGCGGAGCCCCACGCGGCGAACCAGTTCATGGTCGATTGGTGGGCCTCCCGCGGCGCCCAGGCGGCGGCCGCGAAGAAGCCCGGCACGGGCGGCGACAGCGACGGCGACGGCGCGGAGCTCCGGCTGTGCTCCCACGTCCGGTGCGGTCGGCGCGAGACCCGGCGGCACGAGTTCCGGCGGTGCTCCGTCTGCGGCGCCGCCAACTACTGCTCCCGCGCGTGCCAGGCGCTGGACTGGAAGCGCGCCCACAAGGCGCAGTGCGTGCCCATGGACCGGTGGCTCCTCGCCGCCGCGAACGCCGGCGAGGCGGCCCCGCAGTGACGACGACCGCCGCGGCGCACCTCCCCCCAACGGCTGACATGACGTAGCAGTACTACTACTAGTCCCCCCCCCCCCCCCCCCCCCCCCGGGGAGGCCCACGGCTCCGTGCACCCGGTCCACCGTAGACCCGGCGTAGCGAAGGAAGGAAAGGCGCAGCAGATGGAAATGCGCTTCGGCTTTTTTTTCTTGGTCCTTCTCCATTTCACCCGTTGAGAATTGAGATGAGATTTCTACTGGCCTGTTTGGGTGTCGCCTTGTCAACGTATTCTACTAGGGAAGAGCAGCGGAGGGATACCCTTGCCCGTTCCCTCTATTTTTTGAGCTCTTGTTTTGTCCCGGTTAAGTTACCGCTAGAATTTCAATCCTTTTTTTTCTAATCGAGTTTGGGAGTTGAGGTTTCCCCTCTGGATTTTGTCGCCTTGTGTCTTGGAGTTTTGGAAGGACGGTGTGGAGGTACGGCCAAGAGGCAGCTCGGCTGCTTCGAGTTTAACCTTAATCTGGGGTGATTAGCAGCGGCCATCGGTTGGGTTGTGTGCCTGTGTCTGCGTGCGTGGTCGCTGCATCTTTTATTTTCGTCTCGGGGCCTGGGAGGTTTGGAGCTTTCTCTCTGGCTGCTCATGTTGTTGGGAGAGGCGAGGTGGTGGTGGTGGTAGCCATGTAGGAGTAGAGCGCTAGGGGACTGCGAAAAGGGTCGTGAATTTAGTGGTACTGCACTGCTGGTGTTTTTGTACTACCCCCTAGGCTGTGGAAAAGACGCGCCACAGTGATGACTGATGAGTGCATGGCCGCCTGTCTTTACCGCTCCCAATACGCTATACCTGCGGCACGATTTGTTGGAAAGATACGTCCTACTGGCCGTGCTACTCGTCTACTCCTACTCCTACATGTCTACTACTGGTACATGGCAGCCCGAAACGATGTGCCAGTGGGCAGTGGCTACATTTTTAATTTGCAAAAGTTTTCTGGTAGTATACTAGTAGATTTTTAATAATAAAAAACTACTTTATAAGACACCCAAGAGCAAATGAAGTCCGAGTTGGGTTACACTTGGAAGCATGGAACTCATGCGAAACCTACCGGTGCTGTACTGTATCCAACCATTACCTGCAAAACAGCCAAAGGCGGCTACATTGGCTGCCTGTCCCCACTATCAGTAAACAGTATTTGGTATTGACACCCACTTGCAAACCAACAAAAAAGAAAACAAAAGAGGGCAGGCAACGACAGGTGCGCTAGTGGTAGCACAAAACTTGGAGGCTCTGAATTCTACCGCACCACGCAGGCTCTCGCGCGGAGAAAGAAAAGAAGAACGCCGGAAAGACGCGTCCCTGCAGCGGAAGCAAACGCCTCGCCCCGCCCGAAACGCCGCGGCGCCCCCCTCCCTCTCGGCCGGCGGCACGGTGGTCTGGTGATCTGGTCTTCCACCCCGCGACGTGGCACCCCCGCGGCCGTGCCGAGCTGCTTGCTCCTTGTACACGCGGGCGAACCCAGCCGCGTCAGGGCAACACGGGGGCGGACTCGGCACGGCGCAGCCGCAAGGCAACAACGGAGGCGTCACCGGACTGCGAAAGCCGCCGCGGCGCGGCGCCAATGAGGAGGCGGTGCGTGCGTGCCCGCGCGCGCTCTCGTCGCGTCGCGGGCTAGAATTTTCTCGCCCGGGCCGGCATGATCTGACGGGATCCAAACCTAGCCGATCCCATCTCGCTAGACCCTGTCCCGGATGGGATGATGCCAGCGACGGCGGGAGCGTCGCCGCCCCTGTGCCCTGGCCGCCGCCGCCCGGCGCACAGTTCGTTCTCACGGTCACGGGGATCGGATCGCTCCGACGGAGATCTGGCACACGGTTGTGGACTTCGTCGTTGGCGGCGGAGCTCTGCCGTGGAGGCGTGGACGAACAGAGCAAAGGGAGCCCGGGATCGTGCGCGCGAATTGGGATCGGAACATCGGTGGTTGCACGGCGAGAGAGGAATCGAATATCGATCGGGTCGACCCTCTGGTTGTTTTCGTGGGGCCTAGCGCGACAGTTGTGGCATTCTGAAGTGCGGAGAGAGGAAGTGTGTGAATCGTGCTTTCGTGCATGAATTTTACTTCCTCCACTTGACAACCTCCGCATTTTCTCTCCCCAATTCACCGCTACTACTCTACTACCTTGCTCTAAAAATAGGTTAAAAAGTAGCTGAAGATTTTTGTTACATGAAAAATAGCTGTTGTTCGTGTCATTTAATATGGACGCCTATATTTGTGCAAGCGTTCAGCTTCGGATGGGATTAAGGATTTTGTCCGTAGAGGAGCAAAGACGCAACTTTTAATAATTCATTACCAATGCCCATGCAATTTGCATTCCTTACAAGAAATTTGCGCCCATGCATGGGGAAAAAAATATAACAATTTCCCCGTTGGTCAAGCACTCAAGCTAGACGATGGAGATTGCTGATACCTCAGGCGCAGTTGACACAAGTTTTTTTCTTCTTCTTCTCTTTTTTAAGTCCATCACGATAGATGCGGCTTCGAGTCATGAGCCCCCCAAGGGACAGACTAAATTAACACCCGATGGCGCCATGATCTTGTTCCGGTGGTCAATGCCTAGCAAGGGACAGCATCTCTCGAGGGGCGTGTGTGCCGGGCGCCATGTAGCTTTGCGGCGATTGACCTTCGTGTTTAATTACCTTTTGCTCTTTTGTCACATGAACTGCCGCCGGCTCTTCTTCTTCTTCTTTTTCTTTCTTCCCCCTTGGGTCTTCGGAAGACCTTGAGCTGTTGATGCACGAGGAATCTTGTATGTAAATGAAGTGTACCGTGTGCGGGAGAGTTGTTGATGCACACGTACCGTGCTAGATGCAACTGCAACCGGTCCATGTTCAGTATGCAAATTCGTCCTCATCGTTGTATTTTTTTTTTGAAAAAAAGAAGTGTAATAATATCATTTTCGAAGACTGCGAGGTGTATTAAATTCCGAGAGTTCCTATTCCTTGTAAGCAATGTAAATGAGATCATGGCCGGCGCATTATTCTTCTTCGTCCCGGCTTCCATCACGCCATGTCAATGGTTTTTCGCAATACCGGAAGGTCCGGAGCCCTCCATGATGTGCCATATGCAAGGGAGCAAGGCAAGCAATCGGAAGGGGAGCAGCTTGCAGACAGCGGGCAAATCATTCTGCACAGCACGCTGAGACATTTGACCAAGGGGCTTTCGTGTAGGTAGGGTCGCTGCCACTTGCAGAGTTGGAAACAGATGGTGGTACTGTACTGCCACCAGAACAGGTTTGGGCTTAAACTCAACTGCAAAACTGAAGCAAAATGGCAAAGAAAAAAAGTTATATTCGCATAATAGGTCTGCTTGTTCTTTCCCTTTCTCATTTCAAACAGTGAATAAGCTACTGCTAGTCTGTAGTAGTTTGATCGTCTTGTTGCAATGCAATTTGAAACGTTGACAAAGCCGAAAAGGATGAGGCCAAGAACAAGCAGCTGTACATGCAGGGACGCACAGCACCGGAATAAAGCTGAAAAAGAAGCTATGCACCTTGCGAAAATGCCACTGCCCACTCGCTCCCCTTTATTTCCTCCTCCTCTTTCTCTCCTTCCCTTTCTCTCTGCTCGATAGGAGATGCCTGCTGGAGCTCCGGCGCGTTCGCAGCATGCAGGTACCATCTGGTTGATCTCTGACTGGTCTGCGCCGATCGATCTGCCACGCTGCAGTTGGATCCGGAGGAATCCAATGCGTGCGGTGCGGTGTCGGCAGCTGTGCAATACTGGTCGCTGGTCGTAGAGCAGCAGCAGGATTAGCAGGAGTAGATGAGCCGATGCCATCGCCCATGCCTTGCCTTGCCCCGCCCGACATGCCACTCGCATCAGTGTGATCCGTGGAGTTCGTTTGCTGTGCCTGCTTGTGCTCGGATGGATCTATGGACTGCTGGATCGGCAGGGCTCGCACTCTTTCTTTTTTTCATCTTGGAGTGACAGCGAATGGTGCCAAAGATTCATCAACGAATTGGGATCGGACTCTTAACCTTTTCTAGAGCAATCCGCTGACCCCGGAATGAACTAAACCCCTGTGATTCTGACGGTACACGTATCCGATGAGGTGGTGTTTTTAGCATTACGCCGTAGCAGCTGATTGGCCCCTGGATTAGATTCAGAGGACAGCGTAGCAGTGTACACGGCAGAGCGACAGTGAGAGCTATCCGGGAATGAGTTTTCTTTGTCATGGATCAACCACGAGGGGAGCATTGAATGAATCAAGAAGGCATTCAATAGCGGTCAAAAACACTGCGCGCCCTGACCCGGTGGCGTGTCCGGCAACGCCATTATATTTACTGCGATCTCCGTCTCTCTCGGAAAAGCCAGCCGGCTTTCTAGATTTTGCAGATCTAAACCTAGTCACATCAGGCGCATTTCTCTCTTGATGCTCGCTCACACGTCAGCCACATCGTTGGGCGACCCAGGACACTCTCTGATATCACGCGCGCGGCAAAATCATCACGAAAAACTTCAAAGAAAGCACCGTCAGGATGGATGCATGGTGGTGCTAGGGATTCTGCTCCATCTCTGATGGAAATGGCCACCCCGAGAGTCCGTCCCCGATTGGACGGGTGCCCCGGCAAGCGGGGTTAACGAGAAGCACACGAAAACAACACGGTTGCACACGAGCAATGACACGAGAAAAGGCACCATCTAGTCTAGTCCTCGTGCACTTGCCCTAAAAAAAAGGTTTACTCGTGCGCTCGGAGGGGACATCAGGGGTTCGCAAGAAAGCAGTAGTAGAGAGGAAACTGAAAGGGAAGACGTGCAAGCACACATGTGTCTGGCGCTCGCGCTCTCTCTCTCTCTCTCTCTCCAAGCGAAGCTGCACGAGAGGCGTGAGAGACGCGTTGGTGACTTTGATCATGGCCCGCGCCTGCTTTTTTTCACTGTGAAAACATGCCTGGCTTTGCCTTTTGGCAAGTGCAATCGCCCTTGGTAATTGCCTTTGCGTCGCGGTCAAGTCGAGCCCTGACTTCCCCAACCCCGGTCAAAAAGAACACGGTAATGATGGATGTTAGGGTCTCCTAGTTAGAGTGGTAGGGTTCCCACGTTCCAAATGGGGCATGCGCTGATGATAGGTTTTTGTTTAGAGATCCGGAAGTGTTAGTGTTGTGGACTGGATTTTGCAGTAGGGGCATTGCCTGAAAAAAGGACCACCCTAAGCTAAGATGATATATGACCATGCATCTCCTTGGTACGAGGAATGGATCAAACAAGAAACAAAGATGGTCCTAGTTCTTATCCTCTCATTTCTTTGAAGATTATTTCTGAACATTTATATTTTGCTCTCTTGGTACTAATGTAAAAAAATTAAAAAGGCAGAGATAAAAAAGTGGTAAATATAACAAATATAAAAGGCAGGAGAGGTATGGATGGGTAAAGGGACAGATGGTAATGGGAGCAGTACAAGGAATCCAAGGCCTGTAAAGAGGCCAGGAAAGCGCGCGCACACATGCCCACCATCGGATCCGCGCTATCTGCTCACATTCCCTCTTTCCCACCACCACTCCCCCCCCCCCCCCCCCCTTTGTCCCAAACAAAACCGGAAAAGCTTTTGTCGAAAGGAAAAAAAAGGGGTAAAACGGGGGGGGGGGGGGGGGGGGGGGGGGGGGGGAGCTTGGGAAAGAGGTGAAAGGATCGAATGGGTTTTCCCCATCCCCCTTTCAAAAAATTAAAGTCATTTTCGGATTCGATTCCAGCCAGCATCATCACACTATGGGCGGCGGGGCAAAAGTTACAAGAAAAAAAGCAGTAAAAAAGCTAGGAATGTAGCGTCACAAAGGAAAATATTCTTGGGTCGAGATAAGGCCAGGAAAGCTGTTGCGCCATGGAGTCTTCTTTATCCGGATTTCAAGCCCACTACCAGCAGCGGCCTAGGGCGTTCTCCGCTCTCCGGAGTGGAGTCGCGACGGCGGCACACCACCACCAGCGGCGGCGGCGGATGATGGTGGTGGTGCGGCTGCTTGGCCCTCCTCCGGTCGTCGCACGTGCAGGCGTGTGGATCAAGCCGCTAAGCTAAGCTAATAAGCTGCTTTCGCAAGTCATAAGGCACTGCCACAAGTGGCCAGCCACATTCTTAAGAAAAGGAGGACCACTGGCTCGCTCGTCGCGAACCAACTTCTCCTGCATCCAGTGTGAATTATTGCGCGGGCGGGGGCGGGGGGGGGGGGGGGGGGGGGGGGGGGGGCGCAGAGATCCATGGCAGCCGTGTGGTGACGAAGGCATGACCAAATTGTAGACGGCAAAGATTTATAGTTGTATATATATAAAGGAAATCCTTACCAGAAGAAAATCTAGCGTTGCAGGGAGACAACTCGGGTTGCATTAGGGATGCAAGTTTCTGGTCACTGGGTCGACACAAAACTCATTTCTTGGAGGTGATCCGAGTTTTAAAGAAGAGAAGAAAAAAAAAAGATACAAATGAACTAATAAGGTGGTCGAAGGCAACACAGTCCTGACCCACGTCCCACCCCCACCCAATTCTCATGGAACGTTCTCGGTCTTCAGCTGAAAGGGAACAGATCGTCCTCCCCTGAACATGGGTGCAGTGCAGACGGATCCACCACCTCACGAAAGGGGGATGCAAGAGCAAGCGTGCTGTCAAAGCCACAACAGGACTCTGAAAAAGGTGTGGACTGTTCGGAGCGAGCTCAGATCATCAGCAAGCAGGACGGCGCACGATACGAGGACCACTACTCAGTACTCGCTCACTTGGCGGCAGCTCAGCTGCTTCGCTTCGCTAGACCTACCTAACAGCGAGCGAGGAAGGGCGCAGGGAGCTAAGCTAGCTAGCATTCGAACTGCTGGAACAGGCGTGTACTAATCCAAAGGGGACGCATTGAAATGGGCTAAGCCTGGAGGGGATGATTGGATTAGCTAGTCCTTGCCTTGATAAAAGCAATTGCAAAGGGAGGGCATGCGGATGGAGTTTAATGCAAATCTCGTGGGGCTTTAGCTTTAATCAGGGGCGGATCCGTGCTTCGTGCTGCTTTTGTTTATGGCAACACCGGGGTGTATGGGTACATGCACGGCTTTACGATGGGGCGGCAGAGCAGGGCGGGGGGGGTGCAACACCCATGCCGTGTACAGGGAGAGCCGGAGAGCGTACCTCGCTCGGTACCTGGCTGCTGCTCACATAGCTTTTATATGATGCGTTTGGGTGCACAGGCACAGTGCAGGTACAGGAGGACACTGATGGGCCTTGACACATTTATGCACCAAGGGAAACATTTTCAGAGCGTAAACAAGTTACTACCGCTCGGTGAAAACTTACAAAGGGGTCGGCAGTTTAGCTCTGGTGTCAGCATTTGATGGACTACTTGCATTGCATGATGCGAACTACTATCTACTAATGTAGATCATGGTCGTGTGCAATGCCATGCCTCTCGTTGTTCTTCTTTTTTTGCAAAGGAAATGGGACAGGGTGCTAAACCTAACTCCGGAAATCAGGCACGCAATCAGCAACAAACACCGACCTAATCCATGCGCGATGCAAGCATGGCATGGCCTCCCAATGAGGCAGTAACTTACCATGGCAGGCAAGGCAGCGGCAGCGGCAGTACCAGGCCCTAGTCTCTGACTGTACTCTTAGGATAGGTGAGTACTCCACTAATTCTCCGGCGCTGCTGCTGGGCTGCCTACCCAACCCAACCCACATCAATTGCCTCTCCTCTGCTCAGTTATTAGTAGTTGGCGCCCGAGAACAAAAGGCTGCAGCGCCTTTAACCGCACCACATGACCACTACGACCTAGCATGCAGCTGCTGCTCCTACCTCACCGGCCAGCGTTGCGTTTGGTTTGGTTGCTTCAGGTTCAGGCAGCCACATCCTTGTGTTGTGGTTGTGGCTCATCTGATCTGATCAGAGCCGACCACCACACCGCATGAATGCGTGGGGTCTCGGGGGCACGACATGATCGATCGATCGATCGCCTCGAACCCCAGGGCACCTCGCTCGCTAGCCGAGGTGGATTAGAGCGCACGAAACCGGAGCAGATTAGCTGCTGCCTAATTCTGACGTTTTCTGCCTGAAACACTTCCTACCAGTGCCTGTGTGATCTAGGTTCTGGTTGGTGTCATCAACTGCTCTTCCATGGTGGACAAAATAAATTGCTGGTAAGTACCTGTTTTTTAAAGGAAAAATAATGGGCGCATATGTTCTATTTTTGAAGGGAAAACAATCCGCACAGTATCTTTACCCTGGAGTGATGTGTTGTCATGCAGAACCGCAAACAGGTGGGGGCGTGTGTTCTTTACGACGTTTTCGACTCTTTCCTTCTCGGTATGAAATGAACCTAGGGTTTGCCTTAACAGTCAACCTGATTTGACAGTACATAGACTTGAGCTGCCTTTAACTTGAAATGCAGCCATTTCCAAACAAGGCCGACAAGACCAGCGAGCAACGAAAAGCTCATAACAAAACCACAAACCAGACAATTAGAGGACTAACCAAGTGGTTTAAGGCACCCCTTTTTTCACCCTCTTCCAATCAAGCGTGTATATCATATGCAAGTACTACCGAAAAGCTAGCAGAAGTTGCCACGAATTATTTTCTTTCTGGCGCAGCCAGGTACCGGAATTAAAAACAAAAGGGCCTGATCTCTGCCTGCATGGCTCATGCATGTGAGGCAGGAGGACACGCATCAAGTCCAAAAGTGGCGCCGAGGGTTGGTTGGGTTTTTGTACCCACCTAACAAGTGTAGTGTGTAGTGACTGGTGAGCGAGCGAGCGAGTCCTCTAGGGCAAAGGTTTCAGGGCCCCAGCCGGCAACCGAGCTGAAGAGAGGAGCGCCCAAGTCAAGAGCATGAGCACCTGCACGTTGCTGTCCAATTAATCAGCTTCCTTGCTATCTCAGCCAGAGCAGCCGGCCGGCCGGGGGGAAAAGAAGAGCACAAGTGAAGGAAAGGGGCAGCCCCATGCAATGAAATGCTGCTGCTGCTGCCCGGGCCACCACCAGCATGCCCGGCTAAGTGCTTACTTGCAAGTGCAGAGAGGGGGGAAAAACAAGGGGAATTGATCGTGCACGACCGTCCAAAAGGTGTGGTCTCCCATGCGTGATTGCAGTTGCAGAGCGCCATGCACTGATGGACATGGATTGGAGATTGGATGGACGGCTTCAGAGCTTCCTTGGCATCTCGTGGAAATGATGGCGGCTCACATGCGTCGCAACTGTCATTTGTGGCTAGATCCACAGTTGACACCGCTGTTTGCCTGGGGGCCAGGACAGATGGATGCCGTGCGGGGAGCAGCCGCGGCCGGCGTGGCGTGGTGTTGCCCTGATCGCAAGGGAAAGCCACTGTTTGCTGGATTTGATCGGTGCAGGACGACACACACACACACACACACATCTGCATGATGCCATGTAAGCATCTTCTCCTGCTACATGTTTAGTGCGATAGTGTCACATCGATCGGCTCTCAGCAGCTGCTGCTGCTGCAGCACCTTCTCTGTCATCTCCGTGTATGTGCCTGACTGCTTGTGGCATGCGTTGCGAGATGCTTGGTACGCTATTGCTACAGGGGTTCTGGCTGTGGGTGCAGTGCATGCACCATGGTTGTTGTCGCTGGCCACCATCATGTTTGAATCGGGGGCTCATGCGGGTACAGCGGCGGGGTCTCCGTCGTCTACACCACCTCAGCTCAGCTGTCCGGTGGCCGCTTGCTGCTGCTGCAAACTAGCCTGTCTCCCGTAGGTATAGGAGCGCTGTTGTTCCAGCTCGTCGGCGACCTGATTATTGACTACTCGCCGGCCGGGTCAACACGAGAGGAAATCGGAGTGCCGCTGGATGGCTCCGGGAAAAACGGGACCCGGCACCGGCAGCAGCAGTCACGCCGCGCCAATGGCGACCGAGATCTGAAGCGTAAATGTCTCTGACGCATGTCCGAGCCTGACGTCGGGCACAAGGAATCCCCCCCCCCCCCCCCCCCCCCCCCCCCCCTGTCCTGCACGAATTGATCCCAGTCGATCTATCTATTATTGCTGAATGTGCTGACAAAAACGCAATCAATTTGGGTGTGCTGAAGCTGAAGCTGACGGCGGCCATGCCCCGTCGTCCTCACGTGAGACGACGAGAGGCCAGCCAGCCCAGCCAGGTGAGTCGATCGATCCATCGCGGCGTGCAGCGCACTCATGCATGGTGCATGGATCCGACACGGAGCGGTGATGAGGCATGGCCCCATGCATGCGGCGTAAGCGCCCATGCGCGCCATGGTCCGGCCGGCACTGCTGCTGCCGGCGCCGCTCCTCCCTCCCCGCCCGCAATCAGCAAGCGTGCGGAGGAAGCGTTCCTCCGCCCCGAGCCGCGACATGGATCCTTCTTGAAGGCGCGCGCGGGCGCCCTCGTCCTCGCGGCCGGCCGGCGGCGGGCCAGCGACGCGATCATCGGCCGTGAGTGATGGCCGAGGGGACGTGGGTTAGGTCCTAGGAGACCGGCCGGCCGGTACCTGCAGTTACGGCACCAACCCGTCTCATCACCGGCGCGCGACGCCCCGGCGGGGCCGGAGCTTTTCGTGATCTGCCAGGAACGCCTGCCTGGGTTTAGGTGAACGTAGGTGACGGGAGGATGCGATGCTAACATGGAGCAATCACGGCCGGCCTGCCGCTCGGGGTCGGGGGGCCAGCGACGGGGACGGGACGGAGCCCCCCGCCCACCCACGCGGCGGCGACGAGGAAAAATGCGCCGCGGGGCATGTGCGCCGCGCCCCCTACCGGGAGACCTGCCGCGTCAACAGCTGGGTGACTGATGGCTGGGGAGACCGGATGGATGCACACTAGATCGTGGCACCGTTCCTCCCGGTCTTAGGTCACCCGTGGCAATAAAGGCTGGCTACTGCTTGGTCCGCGTCCCACACGTACGAGGGTCTGTTTGGATCCTTTGCTAAAGTTTAGTTGCTAAATTTTAGCAACTTTGGATCCAAACGGATCCAACTAAAATTTTAGTAAAACTTTAGTTGGAGCCTCAAAAGTTTAGTTGCTAAAAGTGATGAAAGTCCAAATTACTATCGTAATTAAACGAAGGGTGGGGGTGGAGCAGAGAATTGAATGAAGCTATCATGGTCACTCTTAGACTATCATGGTCACTTAGAAGAGTTTAGCAAAAGATCCAAACAGTCCCCGCTAAAATTTAGCAACCTAACCTTTAATTTACTAAAAAGATCTCCAAACTTTAGCAAGCTAAATTTTAGTTGGAGGGCATCCAAAGGGGCCCTGAATCCTGAAGTTGGGCGTTCGGCAACGGAAAAAGTAATTGCAGTTACCATTCTTTTCGGAGCTATAATTACCATTCAAGAATATTGAGCATAATATAGCAAGCTTATTTTTGAGATGAGAGGAGTGTAGCAAATGGGATTAACAATACATAAATATCGAATTCAACGTTCCTCAGCCCATCGGCCCAAATCATTTCCAGCAAGCCGGCCCAATTCCTTTTCTCCTTATCCTCCCTCCTGGGCCGGGCCACAGCTAACAAATATGCGGATGAGGACGAGAGCGAATCCCACTCGTTGACGGCGGTGAGCGGCGTATCGCTGGAAATAGCAGTGAGCAGAGGGAGACGAGGGTGAACAGATCGGCGGTAGCCGCGTTCAGACCTGCGGCGGCGACAATCCCACCGGTGGCTGCGATCCACTCGGCGGCGACGACGAGATTTCTATTCCCGCAGCCCCCGCCTCCCTCGGTCTCCAATCCGCAACTGATTCTTCCTTCATCCCTGCAGCTCTCGCCTGCACTTGCATTACTAGAGAAATTACAATGCACTCACATGTTTAAGCAAGAAGTAGCCCTGCTGCTCCACGTCGGTCGCAGGAAATGGCAGTGACCAAACCTTTTACATCTCTGAAACCCGACATCGAATTTGTTGCAAATGTCTATCAACTCAGCTGTTTCGGCTTAGAATAAATGGATGATCCAGCAAGTTAATTTACACACAAGTACTTAAACACACCAACGACTAAACGAACTTCACCCAGAGGTGACCTTCTTATTTCTTAACAAAACGAGGGGGAAATAAAATCAGATACAAGGTTTCGGGAAAACGGAATGGGTGCCATGTAGCAGAGCAACTCAATTAGGGCAACTTCTTCCGAGACACCTTTATTTGAGCTTCTTCGTTCGCCATGTGTATTCCCATCTGAAAGGCAAAACGAATGTCGGTTCGAAGCTTCACAGCAACATTCATTCAAGGCTGCGCAGCACCTCGCATTTGCATGACTAAAATTTCACCTGAACGAAAAAGGTTAGGGCATGTGGCCGTGTCAAATCCCTTGGAGATATAAAGGAAATATATACGTTATGTACAGAAAGCAATAGCAGATTTTTAAATTGGTAATTTTAAGATCAATACCTCTCGCAGTGGTAATGACATGTAGTGATGGTAACATTTCCCACAGGTATCTAGCCCTCTTCCTCATCCGTGTAACTACCTTCCGCGTCCTCTTCCATTTCTCCAATGATAAATACCCTGGGATGATTGGAGTGGGCATTTGCTTCATTCCTTATGGCAGCAGCCGCTGCAGCCTTGCTTTCGGAAGATGTCGCGTGTCTATTGTCAAGTATAACATCAGCATGTTTCAGACATGGGAGATGGTTAATACCTAAATTAAACCCATAGGCTTTTGCCACTGACACAAAGAATGGCACGTCAAGCTTCTCGAGCTTTGGCATCGCCCCTTCTTCAAACTTCAAATATGTTGGCCTTGTACCAGAACTACTAATAAAAAGGTAGAATTCCTTCAAACATGGGAATGAATGGCCTCTGACAATAATCCTTTCATTTTGGGCACCCTTGAATGATAACAACAGAGAAAGCAAGGCACGCATCTCCCCAAGTATGCGCAGAACCTCCTCCGTTATTTCCACTAAATTAATGTCTAGGTGTGCAAGACGGGTGAGTTTTGGCGTAATCCACTTCGGCATCTCCGGAAAATCATAGTTAGCGATCATCCTAAATCTTTGGAGAGAAGATGGCAGAGGGGACCAAGAATCTAAGAACTGGAGTGGTGTCGAGTTGGCAGCACGTATCCATAAAGACTGGAGTTTGCATCCGCCAAGCTTGCATAGAGAGGAAAGTAACATCTCTTCATGCCTCTTGTATTCCTGAGACCCTCCGCCGTCCAGCTGTAGATTGAGTTCATTCAAAGCTGTCAGATTCCCCAGCTCCTTCACTGCACTTAATGAACTCTTGGTAACATTAAAGCCTGAGATCACACGTAAGTTCCTCATATTTCCTATTCCATCTGGAATCTTCGTTCTACCTTCGAGACAAAAGTGTCTATCGGAATACATGTTATAGTATCTTGCAATGAGTAGATGCTGTAGCTTAATGAGCTGAACAATTTCGGGTGGCAACTCTTCGATACATGTATTGCTAAGATCTAGCGTCTCTAGACTATATAGCCTCACAATTCCTGATGGTAGCTCCCGCATGTCAGTGTCCCTAAAGCTCAAGTACTTCAGCTGGAAAAGTTTATCTATATCATTCATATCATACTCTTGCACATTTTGGCAACCTTGAAAATCTAGTACACGCAAAGCTTCAAAGTCAACAAGACTAGGCAAGTGTTTGATGCAAGCTGATGCTGTCACCGTTAGAGATCGAACATGACTTAAATCTTCATTTGCCAATACAGATGCCTGCCCTTGGTCAATATAATGGACTGACAGTCGCCGTATAAGACCATGGCGATTTGCCAGATCATTCTGCCCATGGCCCATGAAAGTGATGAAATTATCTTCAACCGATTTTGAAATGATGAGCTCAAGCATCGTGTCGTGGACTTGACAAGCACGAGCCTTTCCATCGTAGCCAATTCCCACTGGTTGGAACATGCTTCTGTTGATTAGCTCATAGAAATGGTTCTCGGCAACCTCTTGTTTGCTCTGTCCACGCTCTTCACAGATAAAGCCTCCTTCTGCTATCAATCGCCTCACTAAACGCTCTCTGTCAATGACAGTGTCCTCCGGAAATATGCTTAAGTATAACAAACAGGTCTTAAGATTAGGTGGAAGATCATTGTAGCTAAGGGATAGTATGCTATTCATTCCCTCTAAGCTTCGGTTTTTGTCCAGTGCAGAACCAATAGACCTTCTGACCCTCGTCTTGTACCACTGGTCGGTTTGCCAATAAACTGGATATACTGATAATCGCCAATGGTAGGCCTCCACATTTCTTCAATATTTTATTTGAAACTTGTTTTAGCACATCAGGGCAGCAGTCCTCGGAACCAAATATTCTTTTGAAAAACAATCTTTTGGAGTGAAGATCACTTAGGGCTTCCATTTCATAGATGCGGTCAATATCATCACGCGGACAACATGATCTTGCTACATCAACAATTCGTGTGGTGGCTATAATTCTGCTAGAAAGGTTATTCTCCGGGAAAGCGCATTTAATAGTGCCCCATGCTGATATAGACCATATATCATCAATGATGATGAGGTACCTAATTGATATAAGTAAATATTGTTAACCAATTATGAAAAGAGTTTAAGTAGGAACAGAATGACATCAAAATCATGCTAAGGCTAGTCAGTATGGGGAGTTTCAATTTGTTGTTTTCAAAAGTGGCACACCATATATAGTGGTTCGAGTTGAAGAATGAAAGAATTGTTGTTTTGTTGTTTCATGCTAAGAATGAAAGTGGCACACCATCTAGTGACACATTTTTACACGTGCTTTTTTTACCATTTGATTCTTTTCCACTGCAATATAGTTGGTCTATTTACCTCAAATAAATATAGTCTGTCCATTATTAAGGAATGATCCTAAAACCTAGATAGTTCGTTGAATGAAATTACCTCTTATCTTGTAGCAGTTCCCTTAGCTTCGCAATAAATTTCTTATCATCCCAAGTGTCAATATCTTCTTTAAATTCTTTCTTGCATGGCACTTGGTAGATCAGATCCTTCATAATGTTCTTCACGTTCGGCTTTTGAGAGATTGAGACGAAAGCCTGACAATGAAAATGCCCTTGGATCTTGCGACAGACCTCTTTCGCCAACGTCGTCTTTCCCAGCCCTCCGAACCCAACAATAGACAACACCTTGAGATTCTTGGTCGAGCTATCTTTCTCTTCCACCATCCAATTGACAAGATCTTCTCTTGGACCGTCAATGCCCACGGTGTTCTTCCTCGACAAAAAGCGCAGACAACCGGGGATCCACGGCGGAACGCTCAAAGGTGCTACCAGCAATATCATCCAGCTTGTAACTGCTCTTGAGCTCTTTCACCTCCTTGACACGAGCCTTCAGCTCGTCAATTTGGTTGGCTATTCCGTGGCGAGATCCAAGAGTCTTGAGTTGGCGAGCAGTCTTCCGGAAGAACTCCTTGAAGCCACCGTTGTGGCTGCCGTTGCCAAGGTGGTGGACGAACTTGTCAACGACATCCTCGGTGTCATAGGCTGGCTCCCTCACCAGCGATATCCATGCCTTCACTTGGACATCAGGATCTTGCAGCTTGGCATACTTCTGGACTGCAGCATGCATGCTGATCAGCTCAGATCTGAGTGACCGGATCTCACGGCGGACACCTTTGAGGCGGGCACACTCGTCGGCGAGCAGGGAGGTGAGCTTCCCCAGTAGGGGACCCAACACGCCATGGGAAGCGCTCACCACCTCCATTGATCTATGTGCTCCTACTGCACTCTGCGATCCATCCGTGGTCTGTGTTTCGTGTGCTAGGAGTGCAGAGAAGTGAGGGAAGATTGGGAAGGACCAAGCAATAATTGGGTGCTTGGCTAGTACAAAGTGCAAGCTGTTCGTAAGTGCGCGCTTGGTCACACCTCACGCCCTAGCAGCCAAAAGATCCCATCACATCAACCGTCAACTTTTTTGAAAAACCATGCAACTTGTCGGCCACTTGTATTTGATGGTGCTGGGCAGCAATTTATATGCGAATCTCATCCTATTATAGGTGACTCTTTAGAATGCAAGATTTTCAAAACCTAGAAATAGAAAGAAAAAAAAACGCAGGATTGGAATGTTCATGCAATTGAACTCATATAGGAATCTAAAACACAGGAATCCTAAAATAAAAAGGAAAGAAAACAGGAGGCTGCACCTGATGATTATTTTCCTCCTATGTTCCCATGAAATAACTCATTCCAAATTTCAAAGAAATAGGTACAGTTCAATCCTTCGTTCTAGAGACTTCCATAAAAAAAAATTCTATAGGAATTGAATCTGCATGGCCCATTCAATAAGTCACGGTCAATCAATAAATTGTTACTGGCGGTACTCAAGTGCTGAACAATAAATGTTTACCTGGAGCAAAAAAAAAAATGAAGGAACGCTGTTTGTGCTACAAAATTCCAAAGCTTTTCTGGGTTTCCTTCTGTCCTAAATATGTGATGCTATTGACTCTATATTATGTTTATTAGTATAGTGGCACGAGGGAGCACCTAGACCAAAAGGCTGCAGCCATCACATCTTTTTTGTTTTGATAAATATAAGGTGTCCTAAGGATAATCAATAATGCAAATCCAAGCTATCTGATGTTTGAGTCATCTATAATCAATCGAAATACCTGAAGACTCCACCTTTATCATATATGATATATTCCATATATCACATTCCATCATGGAATACGATTCACTTTCAAGATGTCTTATGATTGCTTTCATGATGCCTTAATGGTCAAATATATCACGTTCGGCGAATATCATATTCTTGGAATACATTTACTTTAAAGATGTCCTATATCATATTCTTGGAATACATTCACTTTAATGCCTTTCGAAATTGTAGCCCTTGAACAGGTCCCCGTAGCGCATCTCTATCCTGTCTGAAAACGCATCTCTTCGTGTAGTTCAATTCACCGCTCGGGCGCCCACCCTTCGCTCTGTCGCCACCGCCACCGTGACCACCCTCCCTCGACGCAAGACAAGACTGCGGTTCAGAGTTGGCACCGCACGAGTGCATGACCTAGTAGGCTTAGTAGCATGCAACTGCTACTATAACTTACAACGAGGCAAGCAGGTTCCTGAGTTAACCAAGTCGGATTCGTTGAATGCCGTAAAAGTGAAAAACATATATCCTCACATTTATTTGATGCATAGCTAAAATAGGATACCGCTTGATGTGTGGAACCTTCTGATAACATCCAGCATCAATGTGAACAGAACTAATATCATTCGTTTTAACCTCAAAAAACAGCAGCGAAGGTAAGCAAGTACAAAATTATCCAGCACCGTACGTCGATGACAGAGGAAACCTCATCAAGGCTCGAAAGGAAAATAGGCATGAAAATGTGACCAAACCGTAACATGGAAACACCATTTCCTCTTCCATACACAAACTAACTCCTAGCAAGATTCATGTCGAGGCACTTGACACAGATATGCGGCTATGCCATTTGCAAGGTTCCGTCGGCGGTGCATCCGGTTCACCTTGCTGGCGGTGGTGGTGGAGGGGGGATGTTTGCTCTGGCCATTCCGACCCAAGCAAAAATGCCGACACCAAGGATCACCCATCCGCAAACATCATACCAGAAGTCAGTATCCTTCTTCTTCTTCCTTGATTGCTGAAAAGTTATATATAATATAGTCAGCTTAGACAAGGGTAAGGAAAGCGTCAAACAACAAGGCGTATGAAACCGCAACAGTACAAAAAGTGAAAAAAAAACTGATTCATAATTTCTCTGAGTTATGACCAATTGGCTTATCATAAGAATTGACGGACTCTAGAACTCAGAACAGGGGCTCAATGGCCAGAAAACAGGGGCACTGTTTGAGTACCCTAGACCCAGGCTCAGTCTAGAGCAGCATCTGAATCCAGCCGCAATCCCTCCAGCACAGGTGGACAGAGAAGGGGTAAAATCTCAGCAGCTAGCCCAACATGTTGGCTCCACTACCCAAATCTCTATTCTATTGCGCTCAAACTGTATATTGAGTGGCATACAAAATCATAATTGAAGAATGGCATAAGAAATCAAAACACTGGGAAAGAAAATCAGCCTTGATTAGTTCTTAACTGAAGAATACTCGCAAGTAAGAACTAGAGTATCAAATACTGGATTAATGAAGCATATATGAAAAGGAGGGACCAATATTTGATTTTAAATATACACAGCTGAGACGCTGGTTGAAAAATGATATAACTTGTAATGACTAATGAGAAAAATACAACAGAAGAGTTTTGTATCATTTAGATTTGGCTACTGAATTAACCCCCACCCTTTTCTCTTTTTTTTGTTCATGCTGCAAATTAACTAGTACAATGAGGGAGGGATCTTAGCTATCTTATGATCATGCATGCAACAGAATGAGCCAGCAAGGTGACGAAATGGGGTGCTAGAGTGCTGAAGTAGCAACCTTAGCTGAAAGAGTAGTATCTTATTAACAAGAAGTCTTAATCATAAGACCATCAGTCCAATATACAAAAATGGTGTATGCAACTATTCTCAAGCAACTACAAATAATGTAAGTAGTTCTTCACAGCAAGATAGATTTACCCTTGGATTTGAGGCTGAGGATGCTTGTGTCGCTGCTGCCTGAGAAGCCATTTGCCTATGGATCTCCAAATGCAGTTCAGGTGCCTGATATAATTGGAAGCAAATGTTACAATAACAATCTTATACAGGTGATTATCACTCATACAAGCACGACAATAAAAATGCAGCCAAAATGAAAAATCATAATCAATTGTCAAAATTCTGTTTTATCACTGCAACTTGTAACAAACACAATAATTAAATGTAATAAGTCACAAGGAAAAGAAACCTGATTTCTGACACAAAACGCAAATCCAGTAAGATTATTAGCTTAGTTTAGGCTCTGGTTACAGTTCTATGGATGCATTATAGCTTAACAGCATATATGTCCTGCAGCACAAAAGGAAGAACAGAACACACCTTAGATGACAGGTCCAAAGACTTCCTGTACAGATCATTTGCAGGTTCCTACAAACAGGAGCACACATCAATTTCCAGCTAAACCAAGAGCACAAGGGGCAACAGCAGAAGCATAAGTTTGTAACTTTGGACGGTGAAACGTAAAAATAGTTCTTTTATGAACATTCTTTCAGATACTTTCCATGTCAATCTGACTTCATGTAGCGGTCGGCCCACATACAGAAGGTCACATAAAGGAATGGTGGAAATGTGTATAAATGAAACCAGCAAACTAGCAGCACAGACATACCACGTCAACAGCCTTCTGGAAACACTCGGTTGCCTTCACAAAGTACTCATTTGCCTTCTCTGTATCTGGAGTGAAGAATCCATGAGAGGTCTGAGCATTTCCCAAGCACCAGAGTGCATCAGCCTTGCTGGGATCAATTTTCAGTGCCTCCTCCAGCTTGGATTCCGCATCTGCGACAAGATTCATACAGTTAGTAAAACACTTAGAACCCTGTTTAATAACATCTACATAAGGCTACATAAGGTGAACACAACATAATCCTATACATGAACTCTCAAATAGTAAAACACCTGGAACCCTGTTTAATAAAAAAAAACTTGAAGCAACCAACCATAACAAATACGAACAATGCCACTGTAAGCTTCACTATATATCAAACAAGTAACGAAAAGAAAAATGGAAGCAAGCAGCCAGTTCCCTGATGGATACATAATAAGCAATAATCACCTGAAGTGTTTAGTTCACAACTGCTTACAGAGTATTGAAAAGTGCCACTGGATTTCAGCAGTAAAGATTCAATATACCCAACACCAAGTATTATTGAGTAACATCTTTTAATATACTATTAGAAACTTTCCGGCGAATATCCAAAGCTAAGAGCACTCGATACCCATCCATAATGTGAACTAATGAAGCAGAAAACGAAGAGACTAAAAATCACGACAGAAGCCAGTCTGTCAGTCCAAAAACCACTAGTACAGCTGCAGTTTTCTGAGCATGGTAACACGAATTGAGCCACAAATTTCCTGAATGCCTGGAACGGCAGCACAATGGATCACGTAGCATAGTTCATAGGGGGGTCAACACTGCTAGCATACAGCTTAAGGGCCTCACAAATGCAGGGATTGGACATTACGGATTCGTAAAGCACACATTGCGATCCTAAGCTCATTAGACGGACTGCTAACAAAAAATACAAAACAAAATTCACAACAAAGGGCTCATCCGAATCGCCCAATCCATAATAAGAGGAATCGTCCAATACCTTCAAGGCTCTTGAGGCTCTCGGGGCCGGTCCGCACCTGCGACAGCTCCAGCAGCGCGCCTCCCCACCGCGTCAGGTTCTGCGCGTGGCTCACGAAACACACCACCAAGTCAGATCAGATCAGATCGCGCGGAGTTTGAGTCAAGCGGCTGAAAAGGTAACGGGAGGAGGAGAGTTCGAGATGCGTCGTACGTCGGCGTCGAGCGGGTTCTGCTCGTACGCGGCCTCGGCGTTCCTGCAGGCGAGCTCGAAGAAGAACATCCGCTCCGCGTCGCTCATCGCTCCCATCTCCATGGCGGCGGGGGGCGGGTTCCGCTCTCCGGCGGCGGGATCCGATTCGGGGGTTAGGGTTTTAGGCTCTCCTCCCTCTCTATCTGCCTCTCCCGATACTTGTCGCTTGGATTTGGGGGGGAGGACCGGAGCGGTGGGGGGCGGTGGGGACGTGGCGTCCTAGTCGTAGGCCTTGTAGGGGAGGAGAGGAGTTGGGGATCAACAGTTCAACACGGCCGCAGCGGGACGCTGGCGTGTGGGCCGAGGGCGCGCGGGACTCACATGTCAGAGGCAGGTGAACGGGACCGGTCCCGCATAGATGACTTGCGAAAGGGGTTGAGGGGGGAGAGAAATATCTCGCGGCCGGCGAAGCCCTAGAATTGGAGCCCAGAAAGAACGGGCTCGATGTTCAAGAGGAAACGGCCCAGCGCGTCTCATGGTTTTACCCGGCCCATATGTCGTCGTCTTGCGTCTGCGCGCAGCCGCGGCCACGCATGCCGCGCTGCAAACCACCTGCCGGCTTCCTGTGACCCCGCGAAGCCGGTGGTTACGAGCGACACATCTGAGTGAGATCCGCGCGCGCCTCAGTTCTCGGCTGCAAACCATGGACCAAAATAGGGTGACGGGATGAGCGCAGATCGGCGCATGTGGATGAAGAAAGAAACCAGGAAGGGCTAAACCGTCGCGAGGTAGAAGAAGGGAAGGGGGGGCAGAGCAGCAGCACAGAGCCATGCAGGCAGTGCGGACGCGGCCGGAGCAGCGCGCGGAGGCGGCGGTGGAGGCGAGCCCGCTCGCGAGCGCGCGGTCGTGGAGCCCCGAGGCGGAGATCGGCATGCGCGTGGAGGACATCTGGGACAGCCTCGACGTGCAGCAGCAGCAGCTCAGCCACGGCGACAAGCTCAACAGCTGCTTCGACAGCATCCCCGTCGCATCCTTCCCGCACACCTTCGACGGCGCCCAGCTCGTGGAGATCCCCTCCGACGCCACGCTCGCCGAGGCCGTCGACATCCTGTCGCGGAACAGGATCATCAGCGCGCCCGTCAGGAACGTCGACGCCCCCGAGGACGCCAGCTGGATCGACCGCTACATCGGCATCGTCGAGTTCGCCGGAATCGCCGTCTGGCTGCTCCATCAGGTGGTCCACAACCTCTGTTTCTAATGGCCTACATGCACAGCCCAGTGCATGATCAAGGAAATACTGAACCCGGCCGGCTCGGCTGTTCCTTTTCTTCAGTCTGAAGCCGCGGCGAAGGCCGACGTCAGCGCCGACGAGCTAGCGGCGAAGCTGGGCACCGTCACCCTGGAGGGTGCCGCGGCCGCGGCCGCGAACGTGCGAGAGCCCAAGATGGCGGAGTCTGAAGGAGCGATCGCAGAAGTCTTCGGAGCCCTGCCTTCTTCAGACCTGTTCAACAAAACAAAGGTGATCTTGCCGTGCCGCCGCCTGACCATCTCTCATCTGTATCAGATTTTTCGCAAGCTTGGGACTGAGATCAATGGCCATCTCCACCACCTCCATTGATGGCTTGATCGGCGTGGCAGGTGAAGGACATCTCCGGGTCGTTCCGGTGGGCGCCGTTCCTGGCGCTGCAGAGCTCCGACACGTTCCTGACGATGCTGCTGCTGCTGTCCAAGTACCGGATGAAGAGCCTGCCGGTGGTGGACATCGGCGAAGGCACCATCAGCAACGTCATCACGCAGGGTGCCGTGGTGCACATGCTCTCCGAGTGCGTCGGCCTCCACTGGTTCGAGGAGTGGGGCACCAAGACGCTCTCCGAGATCGGACTGCCCATCATGAGGCTCAGCAAGATCGTCAAGGTACACATTTCTGATTCAGATCCCCTGTTTTCTGGTTGCGGAAAAGGCGCTCTTCGCGCTTCCTGGTGATGATCCTGGTCCTGGAGGTGAAATGGCAGGTTCGCGAGGACGAGCCGGCGCTCAAGGCCTTCAGGCTGATGAGGAGAAAAGGGGTTGGAGGCATACCGGTTGTGGATGACAGCGGCAGGGCGGTAGGCAGCATAATGATCAAGGATGTCAAGCATCTGCTTACGGCATCGGAGGCAAACAGAGACTACAGGTCAGATATAGTACATGGTTTGCATGGCAACATCATCACTTTTAGAAACACTGTTCAACCGGAACTAAAAGTGCACGTACATGAAAGATGTATATGGAACAAGAGACTAGGTTCAAAACAACCATAAGATACAACACAGAACTACAGAAGCCAAGTATACTAAACAATTTACCACTTGCAGGACACTCAAAGCGAAAGAATTCATTGCGAATGCACGACAGAGCTCCGGCGAAAGGCAAATGAGCATCATAACGTGCAGTAGAGGGGACAGTGTCAAGGACATAATATTGAAGCTGGATGCAGAAAAGAGGCAGAGGATCTATGTGATCAACGAGGAAGGGAACCTGGACGGCTTGATCACCCTCAGAGATATCATCGCCAAGTTGGTGTATGAGCCACCTGGCTATTTTGGAGACTTCTTCAACGGTGTTATCCCTCTACCACAAAACAGCAGGGTTTGAAAAGTTTAGTCGAATCAGGAATTACTTTTTGCCATGCTCTCTATTGATTCATTGTCTGTAGAACTTGATTATTTTTTCCTTCACATTTCTAGTGTTCATAAGTGTTTAGTGAGCTTACCTTAACCCTTCTATGTAGGTAAATAGTTTTGTCATAAGTGGAACACTAATGCTTGTTTAAGTTGAACAAGTTCGATCCTGGAATTCAGCCATGCTTATTTCCCTATTACTATTTATTCTGTTCCTGGGACTAGCTTACCACTTATCTCCAGTTTACCTGCCATTTTTATTTAGTGCCCAAATCCAAATGGTTTTCAGGTTGCAATATCTTAAGTATTTTTATGGCAAAAGTAGCCTATTTCCTTTTCTCCCTTTTTCTTTTGTCCTTTGATTTATAATTTCTCAGAATTTTCTCATTAGTTTCTCTCAGCAGTTTGAATTCAGGAAGCACATCTTCTTGGTTTGTCAGAATAATTCATATCATTTTACTGTGCAAACTGAAAATGTTTTCTAGATTTTACATAGTTTGTGGTTTATTATTTGTCAAAAATTTCTCGCTAATTACTATCGATGGTTTGAATTTAGGAATAGCATCTTCTTCTCCTTTTGTTCAAAGTTTGCATATCAATTATTATGTAAACTGAAAAGTTTTTTCTAGTATTAACAGTGTCTGTAGTTTCCATTAAATATGTTGCCTAACTATGGAGGTCCTTAACTTCTCCCTCATAGATATCTACCATGTATCTGTACATTAGGCAATATAAGAAGTAATGAATAGAATGGACACATGACACTTCTATTCTGTCAGATATTTACTTAGACATCACATATTTTCTGCATATGAACAGTGGTCTACACGATCACACTATGCAACCTCAGGCATCTATAGAAAAAAAAATCCGGAAGGCACATATCAAAGTATGAAAGATGAAACTAGGGAATTAAAGGAAAGGTCTCAATGTCATCATCAATCAGATAGCACATGCAAATAACAAATGCAACTAAGTTGGATAAATAGAGAACGCCTATGAACTGACAAGACTAAGAACATCATAAGTCATCATGAAGTTGCTGCCTTATGATCAGAGGTTGACAAGACAATGTGATCAATATCATGTTCGCACCATTAGTTGCCTGACAGGTAACTATACTTTTTGTATATTATGAACAAATGAATACATCAAAAGGCTGCAAAAAACAAGCTGAACATAAGCAAGGTTGCCACAGGTTAAATGTGAACATAACTGCTAGTATAATTGTACATAAAAATGCCAAGCACCAACATTCTTTGAAGTCAAACAAGAGTGACAAGATGTTACAATCAACAAAAGAAGGGCAAAATGTAAGAATTGGAATTACACAGCTCATGACAGATTCGGTTGTCATAATTTCATGTGCAAGCCTCAATAATGTCACCACTCACCTTGACAGGATCAAGGATGAGAAGCTAAATCATTCAATTTAGGTTGCTTCATTTCGGTCAGTTCAGGAAAAGTTTAAATTTCCATCTTCAGACCTTCAAAGGACGTATGGAAGGTCAAGTTCCCTGTACAGTAGTGCCAATAAAATTTGGACAGGACTTGGAACTAGCATCATCAAAATTTGCATAGGACTTGGAGGCATCATTGATATGAACATCTCTGAACATAGGAAAGATCAGAATATTAGCTTCTTGGCCAGACTCGCAAAAGTTTCTCTGACTACAGAATGACCAACATTAACTGATAAGTGATGAACTTTGGGGGAAATAATCACCCCTTCATTAATTTTGCAATTTTATCATCGTCAACGTAATCCATCTACGAAGGACAATATGCCATGCCGGTATTCTCTTATAAGAAGCACATGAAAGCCAGTTAAACTTGACATTGTGTTCTAAAGGGATTGTGCGAAGCTCTGGCTAAACTGCGGTTCTCAGTTAACATGATGTTCTCAAGCCATAAAAATGCAAAAAGACATTACAGGATAAACTGTGGTTCTCAAATAACATGAAGTTCTCAAGTGCAGGGATTACAAGAAACATATGCCCTTCTGGAACTGAGGCAGCTGGCAGAAACAGCTGGAAGGAATTCAAATTATGGGATTAAGCATTCAGTTCTCCAGGAGAATTTTTTGGATCATTTAAATTTGCAGATAAGAGCTAGCAAATTATTGCCAGCTGATGTATCAGAATCCCTCAGGACATCACATAATTAAGTAGGAAACTTATAAACCATTGAAGAATCTACAACAAATATTGTTTACTAAACTACAAAACTACTGAAAATATATAACTGTTTGCTGCAAGTTCATGATCTATAAAGTAATCTAAAGATACAATTTCCATAAAATATAAACAGAGTCTGGGAATAGCACCTACCTTGACCATCAAGCATTTGGCTTTTTCCCTTCAAAGAAATCTGAAACCTGGTTCTCTAAATCCTCAGGGTTGTACTTTATGTACCTTGCAGACCCCCTCCCTCCTTCCAACTGGCCCCGAAATCTCCCAACAAATGAACGGTATGCAGGAAGAACCTTCTCCGAGATGGAAATCTTCAGCTCTTCCCTTAACTGAGGATCCACAACCCTCCATGATGTCTGTGTCCTGTACAACTCCTCAAAGGCCAAGTTGAAGTTCTTGAATCTATCCTTCAGTGCGTTCTTGAGTGCACTTGACGAACCCATTGTCTGTGGCAACCCATCATCTCTCAGGCAAGCTAACACCCTAGTCCATGACGACCGGAGATACCCTGTAGAGTATTGCCTTATCTGACCACGGCGCTTGCGAATCCAGTTATCACCAAGCAATGTCTTCAGCTCTGAATCCTTCACCTTCTGCACAATATACAGCAGATTGTTCATCAAAAATATGTTCTGCAGCGCCTCATCCTCATACAGCCTCGATTTCTCATCAATTTTGCTCTGTAGGTGTGTGATCAGCATGAGCACGCAATGCCCCAATGGAGTCATGTTTGGATTATCACCCATATTCAGGTCAGCGTCCCAATATTCAAGAAGTTGATTCAGCGAGGCATTGTAATCTGCAAGCAGCCGTACATAGTTCATAACATAACGTGTGAGGGGGTGGATCTCCCCACCGGGCAGCGGCCTCCGAGAAGTCTCTCCCTGGATGGCACTGGCAAACTCAGCAATCGTGTCACGCACTGCATCCCCAAGCCGCACGAGTATCCCCTCAGCCTCTTCCTTGATGAAATTCTTGGCCTCACCCGAGAACAAACCCTCGAGCTCAGGCAGCACCTCAGCTAAAGCTTCATACATACCAAGGATGCGGAACAGCTTCTCAGACGATCTCTTCCCAATTGCAATGGCATCACCAAAGTTGAGCAGCTGCAGGACGCACTCCTTGGCCGCCTCAGTGAAGCACTCCTCCTCGGTGCTTGGGTCAGACGCAAGGATCTGGCAGCAGATGCGGCGCTCCTCGGCGAGAAGGCCCCGGACGACAACCTTGAGCGCCTGGATCCATTTCTTCATCTTGCCGTCAAGCACGCCCCACTCCACCCGCTGTACCTCCTCCAGGCTCATCTTATCGACCCCAAGCACGGCGAGGCACTCCCTGAGCGTGTCCCGGCGCACCTCCCCGTAGACCTGGCACAGCTCGGGCGCGTAGCCCGCGCGCAGCATGACGTCCGCGATGTCCCTGAGGGCGCCGACGGTGTCCGGAGCGATGAGGTAGGGCGAGATCTCGTCGTCGGAGACCGAGTTCCTGCCGCCCGGCTCGTCCCCGCCCTCGCCGGCGTGGTTGGCGAAGGAGGGGCAATCTAGGTCTACGGCGGAGGAGTTGAAGGAGGGTACCGTGAGCGAGAGCCGGCGGAGGAGCGACGCCTGCAGGTCCTCCGCGGCGAGCGGCGAGGCCCCGCGGATGAGCATGTGGCGGAACTCGTCCTCGAGCCGCGCCATCGCGGCCTGCAGCGCGGCCTCGGCGCGCGGGCCCGGCGCGCCCGCGAGGCAGGCGGCCGCGGCGAGGATCTCCTCGGCGTCCTCCCGCGAGCCGAACACCGTCCTGTCCCCGGCGGAGGGGGACTCCCAGCGCTCGATCACCTCCGCCGCGGCGTCCCACTCCTCCTCGGCCCGCGCCGCGGCGTCGTCGTCGGGGTCGGGCTCGTCCTCCCCGTCCCCCTGGGAGGTCCCCTCGTCCGCCTCGAGGATGGGACCGCCAGCCGCGGCGGCGGCGCCAGGGGGCGGGGGGAAGAGGTCGGACATGAGTGAGAGGCGGTTGTCGAAGCCGGAGAGGATGCGGATCATGTCGGCGGCGGCGTTCTTGGAGCTGGCGAGCGACTTGACGATGTGCTGCGCCGCCGCGATCACCTTCTCCTGCCCGTCCGGCGGCGCCGCCGCCATCCCGGGTCGAAGGGGTGGGGGAGGGGACGGATGGGGGAAGCCGGGGGGAAGGCGAATGGAATGGGAAGCGAAATGGAGTCGACTACTACTAAATCTGCCCGCTGTGCTGAGCTGGGCGGTTTTGAATCGGTCGCCGGGTGGTTTGCTGCCTTAATGCTCTCTCTCTCTCTCTCTCTGTCTCTCTCACTCGCTTGATGGGTTTATTACCACCCCACCATAGCTGGCCGGTATCGCTGGATTCTGATCGTACGGATGGGATTCGGATTCGCCTCGGACCGCCCGATCATCTACCGCACCAGAGCGGCTCCAGCTGTCTTAATCTGCACTGCCAGTATCTGTAGCGGGAGAGATGCAGTCAGTAGCAGCATGCCAGCACCTGATACTATGGTAGTCTGATCGATGTCACAGCGCCGTCCGCTTCAGATGAGTGCTGAACCACTGTGGCGCTGTAGTTAGTACGAACCAACCAATCGGAGCCGTTTGATTGCCATGCTCAAATACGGGTCCATCTCGTCGTTAGGAGAAAAGGTGCCCATCTTATGGTTGCCGCTTTCCCCTGCCTTGATGGCAAACACCCAAATGATTGGTTGAGATATCCATGCTCAAACTCGTCCACTCCATCCGCTTACCTGAGCTTGTCATTATTTTACAAATAAAATGAGAAAGGTTGCCGTGCCGCTCTAAGAGGTGCTTTGTTTGAGAAATCACCTCGTCTAGAATGCAACGGTCCATCATGAAATCATCCCATAATTTTTGGTGGGAGGAACTCATCCCTTATTATTAAGCTAACCGTGTACTCATGAGGTATCAGGTGGCCAAATCTATTCTCCAACCCAAAAAAAAAACTTAAGCGCCCAACTCAGTTCCGCAATGCCGTTGCTTTCAGCAATGTGGCCCGATTGACAGCCACCGTTGCTTGGCCATTTTTAGGAGGAAATGTCTCGCTCAAATGGAACACATCCACCCCGGTACACTAAGCAACTAGCAAAGGACGGCCACGCAGGACACTATCCCAGCTAGTCTCCTAGGTCAGCCAACTAATATGATTATTCTCTGGCTGTTTCGTTGCAGTGAACCAAAAGTTTCTCAGGCTGCAGGCACATGGCCTCGTGCCGGTGCTGTTTGCTTGTCCTCTGGAAGGATCATGGAGGGGTGGGCTACCCTAGTATATTCCCCCGAGATCAAGCGCCAACCAACCACTGCTTGCAACCAAGCACGCATTGACAAAAAGAATGCTTGCTCTGCTGTCTCGGTCTGCTTGTCCTTTTTTCTCTCTCCCTTCCGGCGATTGCATCACCACTAATCCCGGGAGTGTCATGCTAATGTCATGTCTGCTGTGTGCAAATGCGCATGCGCACCGGCACCCCTCTTCTTCAACTTCACCTCTGCAGCAGGTCTCGTCTTTGGCGTGTCAATGTCAATGATCTCCTACTGTTTGCTGCTGCTCCTGATCCTGACGGTCAACCAGACAGGCAATGGTCAGCGCCCTCCTCCTGGGACCAGCTTATAGCTTACTCTAGTACAGTACTTGGCATGGGTGGTCAAAAGTTTAAGCAGACAGTTCATACATGTCATGGTTCTCTACTCCGAGTGCTTTTGACTCCTGATTTTCGTTCACAAGACACTGAACTAGGATAAAAAAAAATACCTAGTATAAACGAAGCTCTTGTGTGGACTGTGATAGTGTGATGACGTGTCTGCATCTGCATGCCCAGTGCAAGGTTCCGATGCCTCTTGTGTTTAATCAAGTGACCAACTGCAGATTAGCTTGGAAAACTGTCATTGAAAAATTGCAAGCTGAAAAATGTAAAGATATGCTCCCCAGCAGGCATGTGGTACCAAGTCAATGATATAAAATCAGGCGAACAATGATAATCCCCGAGCGGCAGAGCACCTCGGAAGAAACGTTCCTTTCATCCCATCTTTTCAGCAACCATCTTCCTACATTCTAAACTAATAAAACCAGAGACTCAGATTCACATCTGATGCATGATCAGGTTTGCTTAACGACTAATGCAGGATCCGACAAACCTAAGAAGGTTCCAACAGAGTTCACACCATCTCCACCAACCAAAGGTGAAATTCAGTAGAATGATCAAGCTAAGCATAGAAAACTCTGATATTGAAGTCAACAGATCCATACAAGCAACCACTGAGATGAACGGTATATCTACCAGCACCAGGAATATATTGCAACTTTCAGTATGCTAGTACAAAGAAGATACAGATATCCTATTTGTCAGGTAAGTCTTCACTATAAATAATATTTGTTCCCACTATTTTGTAGTTTCAGGGGAAAAAATACTTATCCTGTCAAAAAATGAACCAAAAAAGAGGTGATAATGTCAGTTCCCATCAGAGAATAGTTGTGGGCTCGGTCCTTGGATCCTATGATGAGCACTGGTTCACAAGGAATGATCACGCACCAAAAATAACCAGGTTTACCAGTGGATATGGTAATATGTATACCACTCAAAGATTATTATCCCCACCAGTCTGGAATTTTTAGTCTTCTATTCCTGTGAATAGCAAGGTTAACTGCAGGGATTTTGTGCCTCACCTCCCGCCATATCATATTCACAGCATCACCTTTCCTAGGGGGATACTGGAACTCATAGTGGTGAGATACATTTTTTAGCTTCAACCACATCTCAACCCACTTCTTTTTGGAGATCTGCCTGAGCTGGTTGAGCAAGTAATCAGGTCTTAGAGCTTCTTCAACTGAGAAGAAAAGGGAGAATTCGCTGTAATCAATCTCATCTTCAAAAGGGAGCTCGATGCGACTGCTCACAATCACAGGAACACAGTGACTGACAATGGCATCAAACAGGCGGCACGAGGAAGGAGTGTCCCCAGCAGGATGAAGACAAAACTTCGATGACCGCATACCTTCTGTAGACTGTTAGGATCAAACAGATTCTGTAAATTTCATGTATCCATATCAAGATGCATTAATAGCAAAAGTTAATATGACACTGACATAGTCAAATTATAAATAAAAAAAGCTAACCTATAGTCAGAAAACACTAATAGGGTGAGGGGCATATTCATTTAATATTAGACCACTAAGTAGAGGAGAGTAGAAATGAGAAATGTGCCTTACTATTTTAATGCCGTCGCCTGTGGCAAAGCTATTCTCAAAGCGCACGCCATCCTTTCCTTTAAATATCTTCGCAAGTTTGGCCCGGATCTTCCCTTCCTGGAAAAAATGAATGCCATAAATGTCAAAATTCTGAAACTCTAACCTTAGTATTGCTTTATATCTAGAAAAATTCCACTATGGGGAAGAACCAAAATAGCAAATTAGAGGAGGGGAAGAGGGAGTTATTACTATCATAAATCAGTTCCATACATCTTTCCTGACAGTACGGCCTCGAAAGAAAAGCAGTGTATGACGAGCCTCAAATGGATCAGGTGCATCATCATCAACAAAGGAACCCACAACATGCACATATGGTGCCACAACATCTTTCCTCAAGGAAGCCAGTTCCTTTGTGTATCTCCCAAAGTCTGCAACTATAAGAATAGATGCATTCACCATGTTTCGCAGGAATCTGAAAGCATTCGGGTGATGCATGGGAATCACGTGGTCACGGCCTGCAGATCGTTGCCAATATTTAGACTTCCATAGAATCTCCATAAGTTCAACCTACAGGAGAATGAGTAGCAAGATGAATTAAAACAGTTTGATTACATGAAATTACATTTTCTAATGTTACAATGAACTGGGACCGAAAGTCTTTGTTGTTGTTAAAATAAACTGGACATAATCATATACTTCGCAAGGCAAGACACCACCCCAGATTAGCTCAATTCTAACATATCAGAAGAGTTGATTTTTTTTTTCTTTTACACATGCGCATTGCGCCATGCAACAGTTTGAAACTTGCCAAAGAGCTTGAAAGGAGCCATCAGACCATCAAACAGTAGAAGAACTTGCACCCAGCCACATGCCCACATCACAGTAGAAGTTTAATTGCAGTGACTACCATAAATCTAATTGCCATCTATAAGTGTCATCAAAAAACATCATAGCTTGATTGCTAACTGTAAGTCTACAGAGGTTGGTATTAGTTGTGCACTTGTGCTTGTGCACATCAAGTCAGCTGCAGATTCCCTGTTCACAAGGAACAACATCTGCTGGCCTTAACGTATATAGGAAGCACCATACCGTGTCCAGTCAAGAATTTCTCCTGACAGATTTAAGCATTCGCAATACTGTCAACCTTAGCAGGTAATAGGTAAATGCAGCATTCCATATCTCAATTGGTTTCAGTTTTGCAGAAACATCCTTAGCAGTGATCAAGGCGTAAGCAACTAGATATCCTAAACTAAGAAAGAGATCACAGTAAATAAAGTCCCAACAATCTAGAACTAGCTCAAACTGGAACTGGAAGGAGATCCAGGTGAGCAAAACATTACATTAATCACTAAGTGACATAAAGATGCCACACTATATTATCGAGCAAAGGGGGACACTGGCAAGCCTATCAGAATTTGGAATACACCTTATTGATAGCATAGTTGATGGCAACTGAACACCAACTAGTGAGAGAATTGTCCAAATACCAACAGATTTTCCTCTACGGGTTATCTTCGATGTGCTTAATAATTTTATTTTCCAAGGAATTTTGATGTGCTTAGCGTTGTGTCCAATGGCTCATTGATCTTTTTGGTAATGCCAGTGCGTGTCTTAGTGCAGCTTTCACCGGGTAATTTTGGCTTCTTTTTCCTGGCATCCTATTATATAGCCAAATGCTTTTCCCCCGAAACACGCAATTTGTACAGAACTGTCTCAACCTGAGCCGAACTAATGCTAATCAATCATTGTCACCTGACACTGTAGAATTGCCAACAGAAAACAAATAATAAAAATTGGTAAAAAATCTGAGAATTGCGGCACCTGCAGGAGGCGGTCGGCCTCGGTGTCGGGGTCGGTCATGTTGCGGCCGTGCACGTTGAAGCTGAGAGAGGAGAAGAAGGGCACGAAGAAGGCCTCGGCGGCGTCGGGATCCCGCACCCTGACCGCCTCCCTCCTCCCCGATCCCGATCCCGCTCCCCCTCCGCCTCCCCCGTCCTGCAGCGACGCCATCATCCAGTACTCCACGCTGTGCTGCCGCCTGATCCCGCCCGCCGACGGCGGCCACGCGGGGAACAGCCCCGCCGTCGCGTTGGGGCCGTCGGCCGCCATCATGGCGACGTGGAAGCGCGGGGGCAGGTCGTACATGAAGACGCGGAGCGGCGGGGCAGCGGCGGGCGGGCACCGCGCGGAGAAGGGCTTGAGGTTGAGGAGCGCGGCGCGGGAGGCGGCGGGGGCGGCGGAGGAGGTGAGGTAGAGGAAGGCGGAGGGCAGCGCGACGAGGAGCAGCAGGAAGGCCGCGCCCAAGGCCACCGCGCGGCTGCTCGGCGCCCCCATGCCGCCACCGCGCCGCCGGCTCGCACTGTACCTGCCGTCTGCGGGCCGGTGGGTTGGCTGGCTGCTGAATGCTGATGGTGGTGGTGTTGGTAGTCGGGGGGGATGGGAATTTATGGTTAAAGCTGATGAACGGTTTTGGGTGGAGCGAACTGTGTCCGCGGGCGATGGTGACGGCTCTGCTGTGCGCTCGTGTGCGCGTTTCGTTTTCTAGACCGTGACCGTGGTGGTGACCGGGACATAATCGCCTGTTTTCCGTTTGCCGAAACAGGGCAATCTAAGCAAGTGGAAATATTGCCAAGATACTCCAATGTAAGTTAAAACAGTCGCAATAATAACCGTATCCGAGTGAAAATGTTGCCAAGATATTGAAAGTTAGTACTTTTAATGGTCTACCAATCACCTTGTTAGTCAGATTAATCATCAGAAGCAAACTTTAAGGCCAGTCTCAGTGCACAATTTCATAGCACAATTATCAAGATTAAGAACTAGATAATTATATCGGATGAGTTTTATGGTGATAAAATCACTCTCTCATCCTATAAAACTCTCTCATTCTTCCTCTTCGCCATGTCAGCACAATTAATAATAAAAACATAAAATTTAATGACATAAAACTTTCCATTGAGACCGGCCTAAGCACCGTCCATAAATGGTGCTGACGCGTGCATCAAAGAGATCAATGGGCGGCCTGGCAAAACGAGGAATTCCGTTAATTGATCGCATGAGATTCTCCGGCAGGACTACGACCCACAACAGTTGCAGCCGCCTCAGTCCCAGATTGTTCGAGTACGACAGTGCTCTAATAAATCTAACAGGCTGCTACCAGCTCGGTCGTGTGCTTTATAATAAGAAAAAAGAACTGAAAAAGACAGTGAATAACTGAGCAACAACTTATCAGGGGAAGGAAACATTAGCTCCGGATCTAGTGCTCCTTACTATGATTAGAATCCAGATGCGCAGCCCCACGCAGTCTTCAGGACCAAAGTACTTTGCTTGCAAGACGGGGGATATATTGATGCTTGCAGACGCAGCAAGCAAGACACGGTGACACGCAGGGCCTACGTTACAGAGTGTTAAACGATTTCTAAACACATGTTATGCATCGCGTTGTACCACTAATTCTCTAGCTAGTAGATTCAAGGTATTATTTACAAACGCTGGCGATGTTCCCTCAGGAATCAATAACTGCAGTGTGCAAATCGCCAAGCATGGTAAAGGGCGGTGCAGATTACCTTCATCAGAGGCTCGATAGCAATTGCAGGTACAGCTCCACATAGTTCAGCTTTAACAAAAAGGGAATAGTTAACAAGCTTTCATTATTTGCTGTTTCTATATGGTCATACTTCCCGGGGTGGTTTTGAAGAAAACCCCCAAAAATGAGTTTCTCTGTGTACTAAAATTTTACAGTGACAGCGAACGGAATGATGATGTCGGTGTGTAACTAATTCTAAACAGATTGACCACGAGTAATGCTAGTATGCTTGAATCAAGTTCCCCCACTATTTTTGTTGAAATCGAGCTAAATAATGACCAGCTGCTGGCCCCTCCATTCGAATTGCCATGGTTATCTTCTTCTTATGTGGCTGTTAGCCATGTATATCTCACCTTAGTCACCTATGCAATGTCGGGTAGGACTCTGCCATGATCAGAACAACAAGTGAAGTCCATCCAGTAAATGACCGTGCACCCTTTCCTTTTCCTTTGTTCTTCTGGTCAAAGTTTTCCCAGAAGAAACCAGTTTCATCGTAATTCTTCACAATATTCCTGTAAAAATGTCGAGCCGGGAAGTAGCATTAGCAATATATTAGACAAGCTGCAGTTCTGCTAAATTCAGTAGACTTTAATGGAAGAGAAAATTTAACACACCGGATAAGATTTGATCTTAGCTTGTCATACAATTCTCCTGCCCTGCCCTTGTATGGGCCATCCTCTACAATAAAGCACAATGTTCTATCAGTGTGCAAACATAGAGAATTGCAGAGGGGATAAAGCAGCCAATTCAAGAGCTTACCATGTGAATAATGATGTAGTGCTGAAAGAATCATGTAGTTCATGTTTATCCAAATGGCACCTCTCCAATATGGGGGATCATGCTCCGTATTACGCTTCATATATATTGAACTGGACCATGTATCAACAGATAATTCAGGCCCCAGTAATTGGATGAGCAAATAATGATGATATAATAACCATCTCACCAAAAGCTACAGTTTTTTTCCTTTTCTTTTTTTTTGGGGGGGGCGGGGGGGAGGCACACAATCTACTCTCATACAGCCATACTTCAAAAATTTACAGGGTAAAGAATAAAATCACGACCATTTATACCTTGTTCTAGAAAGTGACCGAAGGCCATAATCTGTCCACAACATAGAGGTATTGGATATTAGATCCAGCTGTTTCTCAAGAACCCACGATTCCTGAGTAGAGTCAAATGGTGATTATTACTTAGGATGAACATCAGAAAAATCATTGAAGTGACAAACAAACAGCCAGAAGTAAAGAGCATACAGGTGGAATAGCTCCCATCATGAATGGGAAGAGGCTGACATAACCAACATGGGGTACTAATTGCAGGTGAGGGGGTTGTAATGTTTCTCGCAAGAGCTCTCGTCTCATAATATCCTTGTCTTGGACATCATACCATCTCAGTCGGACCTACAAAAATGACCTCCCCTCACAATCAAAGTTGAGAATAATGTGTGGCAAACAAAGTGCAAAAGCTAAGAGGAAGCAAAATGCCTAACCTTTTCAGTATGGTTACCGTAGTCGAAATAAGCGCCAATTTTGTCATCCAAGTGCCACTGTAAAAATGCCAATAATTACAGAATCGAATGTAATAGGCAGTAAGCATTGATCAATTTTGGAAGTAAACACAATATTGTATCATAGAAGGGACAAAATGGGGTTCAGAACATGACCATTATATAAAATAGAATAAAACCCATGATTTGGGGCAGAATTTTTATAAATGTATAACTCTGTTAAAGATTACATAAAGACAAAATTATTGAGAGGTCCACAATCAAGAGGAGAGAAGTTAGGTTTCATGGAGCCAAGACAGGCCTAAACACTTAGAGGTCTCCAAAAACAAATCCAGCAATACAAAAATTCAAGGAATTGACAGCACAATACCTTGTTAAGTGTTCCAAAATCTGAAAGTTGATTTGACATCTTATAGTAATCCTGCAAAAATTCAACAAAGTTTTTTCAAGAAAGAGCCAAAGTCAATGGCTGAGACAATCAGACAAGTCAACTTGAAATTAGAAATTCATGTTCCCTACATCCATACTGAATTACCTTCTCAAGAGCACTATCCATTTTAAGAAACTCTGCAATTGAACGAATACAATTTGTAGCTAGAAGCATCCAACAACGAAGGTCCACATGGCGTTCTTCATCATTAGGGTGAGATGCACGAGGGTAGTCATCCAATCCAGATGTCAAAGTCTGAAAAGTACTTGGGAACATCAGGTGGGTGCAGAGTGAAGGAACTCTAATCAGTACAGGAGCAAACAACAATGAATTATGAAAAAAGAAAGAAACCTTTGGGTTCAACTCCCTTGTTGTCATGTTGTCTCTTCCATGCCAATAGAAGGTGCCTTCGTATTTACCTACAAAATGAGCCGAAGGGGGAAGCGCTGACATGACAAATAAAATCATATATGGAACGAACAATCATATACCCATGGTCATTTGGCCTTCACAAGGGCATAGCTTTTACTACAATTTTGTAGAAAGCTCTAGCCTACATGGATTTGTAGAAAGCTCTAGACTCTAGTGCACAAAGTGAAGCCAAGTATTCCAACTTCCAAGCTTTAAAGACTCAAAACAGTTGTCACATTTCTTTCTCATTGGAACAGTGGACTTGTGATGTAACAGATACTGAACTAGTTGAGGATCACACTTGCTAAAATATAGTTGAGAACCAAATATATATTTTTGTTCACCAACTTGAGGTCAGAAAATATAGAGAAACCAGAGATCACTTCTGCAAATGTGATGTGTATCTCAAGGAAGAAGGAAGTCTAGCTGATCGACAATATGATTCTGTCAGCTACGTCAATAGTTTATTTCTGATCAAGCTTAGGTTCATATCTTACCAGAAATTATGCTGACCACAATAAGTGAACTGAAGCCAGCAGTAACTGAGTAATATTCCTCAATCCAACCATAAAAATTAATAGTACCCAATTAAGGATTTGAAGGCCAAATCATATCCCTTCTGATATTTTGTATCATACAACCACACATAGCCTAACAATAGTCAAATGAGCTAGTGGTTCTCGTAATAGGCTTTCAACTATCATGTCCAAAGACCATATTTTACAGCTTGTAGGTTTGCACGTTTGGATCTCTCAGAAAATAATCATGGGCACAGCATTAAACTCCAACCACAAACTAGTCAGTGAGTACAGAAAATGAAGGTGGAACAAGCAAGCTTACCTGATTGTGTACTGTTGAACCACTGGAACCAAGAATTCAGCCGTATATAAGCCCTTTCAAGGAAAGTGGAAATCTTTTCAGCTTCATCATCTGAAAACTGTTTCGCATGGATTCCACTTGCCAAATCTGTGCCAAGAAAAAAGGGCATGCGGCAAATTAATTAAATATTCAAATGCAAGACTTGATTATAGACCTCCATCCGTTTAACAGACCTGTGGTGCTTGCCAGTCAAAAAAGTTTCTTAGCATTTCATGTTTATAATTTGATAAACATGCACTAAAACTGTACAAACCAACATAATTTTCAAGATTAGTCATAATAGAGAACTTCAGTTTATATGTGGATTGATTTTATGTGTTATTCTTCAACAATTTTCAAATAAAGGCATGCAACAAATGCAGATTGCACTAAATGTCGAGAAAAACAAACAATTAGAGATCTCAACACTGATAGAATAAACACATAATCAATGGGAAGAGCAAGAAAGAAAGTAATGCCTTACCACGTATCGCAAGAAATAAAGTTGGAGGGTTTCCGTTGGAAGGGTACTGCAGAACAAACTCCTCAGGAACTTTACTGCATGATTGCAGAAGTTGGATGATATAAGACGTGTCACACTAAATTTATCACTGGTTTTGACCCTAGTCCATAGTTCATAGCGGAAATTACCTTAAAGCTTCAGCTCCTAAGATTTGCTCCCTAGGAATCCATCCATCTGAATTAAGCAGATCTAACCAATGTCCAATGATATCCATTGATATATGCACATCCCAACGCCTGTACATCACCACCAAGGATGCTTTAGAGCAGAAAGTGGTAATACCAGCACAGACCAACAAACTTGCTGATAATGAACTGGATTATCACAAACCCTTCATTGAACACTGAGATGATGGAATATTACCAAATGACTAATTGATGGAAGCCCTCATCCCACAGAAATCCCCTTGGAAAGAATGAGCGGCTGGGCACAGCTGTATACAATGCAGCTGGCCAATATGGAATATATTTATCCCCATTTTTTTGCTGGCAGAGAAACACAAGCATTAATGGTTGTATGTCACTTGTAATCAGTTTAAGATTCGGATGCAACATACTACAAACAATATAAAACTAACACACGGCCAATAACAGAAATAAAAGTACCATGAGATAGCAAAATGGAATTGATGTCAGGTGAAACCCTAAAACTTACTGTAAAACCTTTTGGAAGCGCAATTTTGGACTGCCCATAGAAGTAGCCAACACCACCAAGAAGATTTGACAAGGCAGCTCTGCCAACAGATAATTCTTTGGAATCGATCTGAATCAAAGTAAAAACCACATCAGCATAGGTCCAGCACAAAATTTTGTCAAGCTTCACCAATTATCTACAATATTGTTTATCTCACAGAAAAAAAACAATTAACTTTTAAAATGCTTTTCAACTGTACAATGAAGCGCACAGACACTTATAATTGAATGACACTAATGCACTACTGATATATACACAAACAAATACAAGAGTCATCCCTTGGGGAAAACATTTGATAGAAATTGCGAAAATGTAATTTGTAGGAAATAGTAATATACAATGAGAAGAGAACAACTGCACATACTGAACAAAAAACAAAATAATGTGGAATGGAAAACAGGATGTTCATCCAACAGAGTGTACCTTACTATTTACATTGAATATTTGATCATATCTCTCTTCAAATTCCTTTTGTTTTGATTCAAGACGAGCGCTCAGCATGGGACCTGACATCATCAATGACTAAGACAATGAATATACTTGTGCTTCCAACACAGTAGAACAAGTCAAGACTCAAGAGACCAAGTAGATTTGTTGTAATAAAGACTATGGATGGTGTCTTTGAATCTCATGACAAACACACACGAAAGTATCAGTATGCAGTATGCAGCAGAATGACCTGTTAGCTTGCTAATCCGTTCTTCAACCGTTGGATTTTTTGAGGCAGACCCTGACAAGAAAACTATGTCTATTTGAGCAGGAGTCTTTATGGAAACCTGCAAAAATAAAAGTAAAATATAAATCATAATGCCATAGCTCGCAAGAAATGACATGAGGCCTAAACCAATACAAACATGAAGTACAAACAGCCTCAGTTATATCCTCCTTGGTGCTAAATCCATTCTTCTTTTTTTTGGAGATGAAATTCATCCATACATATTAATATAACATAACAGTATGCATAGCTAATGTGCTAATATATTTTGCTACCGCACTGCATTATGCGGATGCTTGATGATGTGTTAGTGATCAAAGTTACGATATGCAACACCTGCTTCTAGACATTAGTGAGGAAACAAGTACATGTTGCACATCATTTAATCTTTTAGAAAAAGTTAATAAGAGGATGTTGATAATTATTTATATTAAAAAGGCTCCACACATACATGAGCATATACATTGTAATGACAGAAGAAATTTCCTTGTCCTCTTCCAATTACCTGATAGATCATTATATTTGAAGAATCTTCAGTCATGTCTGGCAAGTTAAGGTTCCCAGTTTGCATTGCCTAGAGAGAAGTCCACATAAGTAGCTACATGGAAACGTAACTTCATAAAACATAAAACGTACAGAATTTTTCCCCAAATAGTAAGGTAGATGATGAAGAGTTTAAATACATTAGTTGCAACGGCCTGTTGTACTAGGTCACTCAGATTATGCATACTCGTTGATTTGAATCCAGCTCTGTGAATTTCCAGATTGTCCTGTGAGAAAACAGAGTTACATATGCATCCATATAAAAGTAAGCCAAATGGAGTTCTATCAGCACATCCCAGTAGCAGGCAACACTAAAGAGCTAAAAAGGTCAGCAACTATCAAGACATGGATACCTCAGATCTCAAGTACAATTCCCAATCATCAATCTCATCGTGTGACCCAGATGCCAAAAGAACAGGGCCCCTTGATGAAGGTACATGTGAACCCATAGTGATCGACTTTCCACTTTCGTCAGCAATGTAGAAAAACAGATGTGTGGTGCTTCCTTGAGCATCACTTATACTTGACCTAGATAAATTTTAACACGGAATAAATTCTTTTGGTTTGATTATTTTGCAGGGTTGCAAGTAATGACAGGTAATATCCTACTGAACTGGGATCAGGCAAAACAAAAAAACAGAATCATCATTCTTTCAATCCTGTGTTTAATATGTTCAGAAATTGAAAAGCACTTACATCTTTTCAGTAAAAATTGAAATGCTCTTTTTATTTGCAGATATTGAATGTATGCTTACCTCTCACTGTTAGCATCCAATCGAACTGCCCAGTCTCCACCATAACCACTGCCCTTTCCTTTCTCTTTCAGAAAACTAGTAGTCAAGAATAGGCCATGATCAACCAGCACCTGATGTCCATAATCCCTACCATTGTGAGCTGTCCACCCATATGTGCTCAGCTCATCAGAATCTTGGCAAACATGACGAAGAAAATATTGTCCATTTTTCAAGCCAATCCACATCAATCCAGCAATTAGAGAAAGAGGAGTTCTGAAATAATGGTAGCATAAAATTCTCAAAATGCTTGATTCAACAGAATTTTTATTGCATGCAAATGATACTTTCAACTAATAGGAAATAGCACGGCACACACACAGTACTGGAAGGACCAATATAATTAGACCCAGGAGGAGGGAGGGGGGGGGGGGGGGGGGGGGGGGATGAAGACATCATCAAAACTAAAGATATAAAAGTCGTGAAATTCAAATGTACTCCAGAGTCGTAGACAACATGTTATAAAGGAGAATAGGGAGCTGTTGTAGCAGTTAAGCACCTTGATCGAATTCCAAGATACACATTTGGTCTGTAAGTGCCCCAATACAAGCTTTCCTTGTGGTCACCTTGGAACTGCAACCAGTTAAACATGAACCATCATAAGGCTAAACTGTTTACAACCAAAACTTAATCACACAAAGAAAAGAGAGCCTTTCGAATATGCACCAGTCAGAACAACTGATAGATGGATAGTGAATTAAAACGCGCCTAGATGAGAAATTCAAATGCATATCAGCAGAATTAGAAAATATAGTGTATATTTTTATCAAAACTAGTGCTTGGTTACCAAGAAACTCGAGATAGCCTTCTTCATGCTTCCCAGCAAGCACATTTTGTTAGGCTTGTTGATCAATGGCAACATTTAGTAATGCGTTTCAGATAACTCCATCATCAATCAAATATAAACCAGTGATGCACAACTACTAGTGCATGCTTCCCAGCAAACAAACTTGGTTAGGCCTGTTGATCAATGGCAACATTTACTAACACGTTACAGATAACTCCATCATCATTCAAATATAAACCAGTGATGCCCAACTACTAGTTCATGCTTCCCAGCAAACAAATTTGGTTAGGATTGTTGATCAACGGCAACATTTACTAACGCATTTCAATAACTCCAGCATCAATCAAATGTAAACCAGTGATGCACACTGGTTGATGGTAACAATATCACTTCATGCTAAATCAGTAATCAACATTATTTTACGGTTGATACCAATCCAAAATCAACTAGAGGTTCCCATGGCGTGCTTCCCTACTAGCTTAGCTCTTGTGCCATTTCAACCTTCAGGTTCTAGACAGTACTGCAAAATATAAAACGCTCGGCAAAACAACGTGGCAAACCAATGGGCATTACCTGAGCCAGATCCATCATCCTAGGCGCCGGTAGCGGCGTGACGGAGCGCATGACCGTTCGCAGCGTCGCCGCGCCCTCCGCTTCCACCTCCTCCCACCACCCACCAGTATACGCCACGAAGGCGACCGACATGAGGGCGAAGGAAGCAAGCGCTAGGAACGCGAGGGTTCGGGGGCTCACGTCCATGAGGCGTAGGGGCCCATGGTCGCCGCGGCCACGGCGCCGCGCCGCTGCGGCGGCGGCTCGGCGAGCGTCCGGCTCCGGCTCCGAGGCGTCGGAGGGCCTCCCGCGGCTCCTAGCGGAGGCGGCCGGACGCCGTGTGCTGCCTCCACCGCCGCCGGTCATCGGGAAACTCTCGCCGGCGATCTCTCCGTTCTGCTGGGGACCGTGACTCCGTCGAGTCGTCACTAGGGGAGACTGGAGGTAGTTGCTTTATCTTTCCGCCTTGCAAATTGGTTTGCGTAATGTTGTTTTTACGCCTAATCGCCTTGTTCGCGGACGGCGTAATTGCAATGTGCTAGTTGGGCCTAGGTCTTACCCATCTACAGCCCAAGAAATTAAATACTGTAAGGCCTTTAAGCCCATCTAGTAGGAATGTAGGATAGTGACATAGTGTTCTCGTCAGGGTCTGTAACTCTGAATACGTAGGCGAATTATTTTCGAGCATCCCTAGGTCTGATCTAATCCATGGATTCGAAACTAGCACTAAAACATTCAGACTTGGACATTTAGAATCCATAAAGAATAAAGGTTAGAAACATGTTAGCACAATATTTCTGCAAGAGCAGTGCACAGTTCGTTGAGTACCGTGCAGATAGAAGGGACATCAATGTCTCAATACTACTAACCTCCGTTTCCAAATGCTGGTCAACTTTGACCAAGACACAAATACCGAGGCAATTCACTTTTAAGCATGAAATGACCAAAATACCCTTGTAAAGGTATCTTTTAGAAAATCTTTTAGTATTTTCTAGAACATTCCTATAATATTCGACAGTGTGATGAAACGTGAAGTGCCAAATAATTTGAAATAAATAAAGTGGTAAAAATGACAAGTATTTGGAAACGGAAGATAATGAAAGGGGGACAAAGTCCGGTCTGTTGATAGAATTTTGATGCCATCTTGCATGCGACAGTGTGATGAACCTCTTCACATACATGTCTGATGTATTAATACACTATGAACAGGTAAGCTTCTCAACCCCTTCTGTCGCTTCCATTTAGATTTGCAACAGGTTTCAGAAAAAACTCTGCCGCACATTCTCGGGCTTCATCACAGAGGAGTAACAAGCTGCCAATATGCTTCCAAGTTCCAACCTCGATCGCATACTCCTATTTATTCAGAGCTCGAGCTCATATTACTAGTGTACACAGCAGCGATCAATCGAACTGCAAACCTGAAACTTCCACTATCTAACGCGTCTCCCTCTCTCTTTCAAAAAAAATAAATAAATAACGCGTCTCCCTCAGTTTTTTTTTTAAGAGAGTCTCCCTCATAGATTAGGTCCATCCCATGGACTTCCGGCACTTGCTCGGCGGCGTCACTTTGATACTCCCCTTCTTCCTCACCTCCGGCGTCAGGCTGGTGTAATTCTTCCAATCCGCGGCGACGTTCCTGAGGTCATTCACCTTGTTGTCCAGCCCCATGCAGCAGTTGGCGTGCACGGTGAAGACCTTGTCCAGCCGCTCCTGGAAGTCGCAGAAGCCGCTGATGTACTCCGTCTCCAGTGGCTGGATCCTGGCCCCGAGGTCGCTGATGAGCTCGTGCTTGATCGTGTTGAACACCACCTGCTCGATCGGGTTGCCGTCGAACCTCGCCCTCGCCGCCCGCCAGTACTTGATCATCGCGACGCTCCGGTTCGTCGACTTCATGTAGTAGAACCCGACGTTGTTCTCGCAGTCGAGGAGGGCGGGCGCCATCTTGGAGTTGTCCAGCGAGCAGCTCATGTCGGCGTAGACGGAGATGTGCTGGAACGGGTTGCGAAGCCATAGGATATCGGCGTCCTGCAGGAGACCGACGTCTTCAGAATTCAGAGTCGAGTTGCTAATTGTTTCTAGGTGAAATTACCAATTAATTAATCATCTTGTTACCGTGAAGAGGAAGTTGTAGCCGAGCTCGAGGACGCGCTGCTGGATCGAGAGCTTGAGCCAGATCATCTCGACGTACTCCCTGGTCCCGAACGTCTTGGCCCTGTTCATGTCCATGGAACTCACCTCCAGGAGGTAGCAGTGTGGGTGCACGGCCTTGCAGCCGCGGAACGAGCCGGCGTCGACGGTGACGATGAGGACGTGGTTGACGAGGTGCGCTATGCCCTCGCCGTCCCTGAAGCCGCCGAGGAAGATGTCCAGCAGGGAGTTGGGCCGCGTCCAGACCTCGTTCACCGATGTCATTATCACCGTCCGGTCCTCCGTCGCCACTTTCCGAAGCAGCTCGGCGAGGCCCAAGAACTCCACCTGCGTGTAACACGAGAGTTCATACATTTTAATTTCCCTTTGTTTTCAGATTGGAGATAAGATAATTAGTTGAGTAATATATATACTAAACTGAAGGTAATTGTGAGTTCGAAAGCGGAATATCAAATACAGCATGAGCAAACCCAAGAACACACTGCTGTTCGTGTTTGACTAGTGTACTGCGCGGCCATAGAGACGGAACGGCCACGGCCCAAGAAAAAATTTAAGCATTGGGTGCAGCGCGCTCGAGAGCGGTGGGGATTTATCTACGCGCACGCACCTCGTGATCTTGCGCAGGGGCGGGGCGGTCATCGGCGGCGGTGGGAGTATTGGCCGCCGCCGGCGGCCTAGCCGCGGCAACCTGCTGCGCGGCCGTCATCGTCCCGTTCCCCCGCCAGCTCGTCGAGATGGTGGACAAGCCCTCGCCGAGGCGGTCGAACGCGAGGAGGAAGAGGAGGGCGGTGGGCAGCGCCGCGCCGAGGAGGAAGCTCACCGCGTGGCCGCCCTGCTGCATCTTGCCGCCGACGAACCCCGGCCCCATGTCTCTCGTCTCCGGGCAGGGCTCGGCAGTGCAAGCGTTCTCTGCACGGTAGCTTCCATGCTGTTTGTAGGCTTGTATAGCTAGCTCGCGGCGGTCTCTGCACGGATCGAACGCAGGCAGGGAGGCATGCACGTGTTGTGATCCGATGGACAAGGTGGCTCGAGCGCTCTCATTCGTCGCCGCCTGATACTTTAAACAGGCCTAGCTTGATCTCGATCCGGCCACGGCGTGGACTTCTCAGTCGGACAATCAATGCGCAATTAACTACGGGATCAACTTTCGTGGTCACGTTACGTTCGCCGCCGATGCTCTTCGCTGCTGCCACGACGCGCTCCCCAATATGCCGATTGCCGAGCACACTCGTCGGTTGTTGCTCCGCCGCCGGTGGTCAGGGAGACGGAGGCCGCTCGGAATGTGTAGATTGGACCTGGGCCGCTTATTCTCTGGGCCCCTCATTGCGCTACTACTCTGGGGCCTGTCTCAAGAAAAAAAAACTATTCTGGGGCCCATAAGCCCATGGAATCAAAATGAGATTTATGGAACCTGCGATTCGATTGCAGCTGGCGGCTCTGATGATTCGCGTATTGGATTTAGATACCTATACTAATCGACATGCTGCCGTCGGATCAGACAAAGTATGAGCACAGTTTAGCTTACCTTGTCCATAGTGGTTACAGACCTCATTTTATTCTGTTGATCAACGACGAATCCAATTAGACATTATTAAAAAAAAGGGATGAATCCGATTAGTCGCCTTCAAACGCGCTAATTATTTCAGAAGCGGTAAGGGCCCGTCTCTATCGAACAGTATAACCAAACGAACAGAAATAATTTGGTGGACAGAGAGACAGATGGCCGGTAGGCGCATGATGCATGATTGAGTTGAGATACCAAATGGGGCTTCATAGAGATGCATCGTGCATCTTACATGAGGGAAATCGAGTTGAGATACCCAGTTGAAGATGATCGAGTTACGAGGCTTGACATCTGTTCAAACTGGTTTGGGGGGCAATAATGGTTTCAACACCCCTACAATACGGGGTCGACTGCTGGAATTATGAAGTTTGTACTTCATAATTTTCCCAAACTAGTGGGAAAACAACTCCATATGCCTTATCTCGGTTGTTTTTTCCTCTTGCATTATATTCATCGAACCGTTGATTTTCTCACATATCCTAGTTCTCTCAGCAACCATGATCCATATACCGACCATTGATTTAGGATAAATGGTCGCGATAGACCATGTGGTCACATGCACATGTGAAAATTCCACCATGTCAAGCCAATCCAGGCACTTTGTAATTCAAATACTACATACATGTATCCAAGGATTCAAATGCATACATTACCTAATGTGCGGTGTATGTATACCGTACCATTTCTGAAATATGAACAACCAGCCGCGCGCGCACTCTTTTCTTGTCGGTCGTCAGTGTATGCAGCGTCCTCCCTCGAACGTCCACCCGATCTTCCCCATCCGGCGCTCCCACAGAGGGTGCGCCATGTATCGCTTCCAGTCCGCGACCACCCTCTTGAGGTCGAACAGCTTGTTCTCCAGCCCGATGCAGCAGGTCATGTGCACGGTGGCGATCCGGTTCAGGTCCCGCCCCAGCTGGCAGAACCCGCTGACGGTCGCCGCGTCGATGAACCGGATCCGGACGCCGAGCTCGCCGGCGAGCTCCCGCTTGATCTCGTTGAACACGAACTGGTCGTGGTTCTCCGGGAACCGCCGCCGCGCCGCGTGCCAGTAGGCCATGGCGCGGGCGTTCCGGGGCGTCGACTTGAAGTAGATGAAGCCCGTGTTGGGGAAGTTGCCCAGGTCGTCCGGGTCGCCGAAGTAGAAGTCGCTCGACGTCGTGATGTCCGCCGTCATCGTGATGTGCACCAGCGGGTTCCGGAACCACGCCACGTCAACGTCCTGCGCCACCAACGTAACTTTTTTCGCATCATTCAGTCAACGAGCTACTAGTTCAGAAAAGGCGACGAGCTAGCCTAGAGATCGATGCATTCATTGATCGGATCGGAGATGGATGGAAATAAAATAATTTAGTGTGCTGTGTGTGCGTGCCGTGAAGAGGAGGTTGTAGCCGAGCTCGAGGATGCGCTGCTGCAGCTTGAGCTTGCTCCAGACGAGGTCGAGGTAGTCCTTGGTCATGTAGCTCTTGGCGCCGGAGAGGTCCAGGCCCTCCTTCTCCGGCCGGAGGAGGTGGCAGTGCGGGTGCACGGCGCGGCACCGCCGGAACGCGCCCTCGTCCATGGCCACCACCACGATGTGCTTCACGAAGTGCGAGACGTTCTCGCCCACGCGGAAGCTCTCCAGGAACGAGTCCAGCAGCGACCCCGGCGCCGCCCACGCCTCGTTCACCGACGTCATGATCACCGTCCGGTCCTCCATCGCCGCTCGCCCCAGCATCCGCGCGAACTCCGCCTCGCCGTCGTCGGCGCCGGTCTGCGAGCGAAACCACAACGCCAATTAATGTCCGACCACATACATATGATCTGCTCTCCGCCACAAGAACTAGCAAGGAGTGATGCACTCTACCTCATCATTAGCCGGAGGAGCTGTCACTCCGGCGTGCTGCTCTGCTCCGGCCGTGCCGTTTGCCCGTGGAGTGCTGCAACGCACGGTAGCCGAGCCGGGCACCTCCCCTCTTCTCTGGGCTCCGGCCTCCAGCGCGGGCCACGCGGGCCTCGCCGCCGAGGTGACGAAGAAGACGAGCAGCGCGGTGGCCGAGGCCGCCCCGAGGAGGAAGACGACCACCGGAGACAGAGAGGGGCCAACCTTGGAGGTCGTCGCCATTCCTGCTGCGAGCCAATAATGCAGCTACTCGTGTGCTCGACTTAATATGTGATGTGCATCGTGCATCTGTTGCAAGCTTGACTTTTCGTAGAGCGATGATAGATGTGCCAGTTCGTGCTGCCCAACGCTCGTGTCTCCTGCAGAATTTTTCTGAACTTACATATTCGTACTGTCTGGTATCACTTGTGCCAAACGCAGATATATATATATATATATATATATATATATATATTCTTGGGCCTTCCTTTGCACTTGTTAGCAATGGATCTTAAGTCCAGTTTGATATATATAAAGTACATTTTTTGAAGCAAGAGTTTGAATATAATACATTATACATGGTTCCAATCCATCATTGGGAACATGGGATCCACTTGTGCAGCTGCTGAAGCTTCTGCAACCGCTAGTACTATAACACGCGTCTCAAATATTCAGAGTTTCAGACTCCAAATTGCATGGTTGTTGGAGATCCAGTAAAAAATTCATACGAGTAGCAAGGAGGGGAGCCTGTCCCCATCATTTAGCTGTAAGAGCTTCATGGCATGTTCCATGATGCAAGTGACGCTGACCCAAGTCTGTTCGCCTACATGCTTAATGATCTTGACGTGCAACACTGCACTGCAACTGCTTGAATTGAAGCGCACGGCAACGTGCTATGATGATCAAGCAAGATGGCCACCGCGAAAGAGATCAGCGGAACAAGCCAATCGTTGATCCGGAGACGAGAAAGCAACAACTCGCGACCCATTTCCTCGCTTCCATTTGAGCCGATCGAGACAGGTTTCTGAACGAACATGTCGGTCTCTCTCTCTGAAACTGTAATTTTTTTGTCCACAGCAACGATATACTCGAGTAGCACTGCATTTAGCAGATCGGGGAAGGACAACGTACGTGGTCGCCCATGTCTCTGGCCTCTGTATAAATTGCATTCTACTTTTCTTCTTCAGATCGAAAACCAGCAGTAGCAACCATGTTTTGAATGCAGGAACAGTGCATGAATCCAGCTCAAAGTTCGCAGGAAAACTGTTCAATCCCAAACATCAACAACCCAAATTCCCCTTCTCCATAAAAACAGTTTTCTTCCAAACTGGAATAATTTTTAGTATATCGTCAGGTTCGAAAATGGTTCAATCGAAAATCAGATCGTTGTGGTAGTCTGATGGGCTATACAGACAGACATGTCTTGTTGGGCTTGGTGGGTGGGTGGGTGAGGTAAACCCAGAATCTTATCCATCTTCCGGAAGGAGAAAAAATTACATGTCTTCAAATTGTAAACAAATCCTTTCAAAAAAATTGTAAATAAATACCAATGTTCATCATCAATTAAATTGACTATCGTTTAATGGAGCTGCTCTGCCATCATCGTACAATGCAGCCGATTCCGGTAGTGTTCTTCGCTGGCTTTGAGTTTCATGGCGGAGCTTGACCAGACCAGGGCCCAGTTCTACAAATGTTTGCTTATACTATCCTTATGCTCAACATTATATTGACTTTGAGATAGTATGGCAAAGCTCTGGCACGAACTCAAAGCCATCTTCACGGCAACTATATATAAGTGTAGGTGTAGTGCAACATAAAGCGGTCGCTTGTACAGGTGTCTCACGGATTTATCGACAGGTCCTTTTTGTCCGGCGTACCGCACTTGGTGGGATCCTTCCACGTGAACTTGCGGGTCTTCTCCTCCTCCGGCGTCAGGCCGGTGTAGTTCCTCCACTGCCCGAGCACTTCCCTCAGGTCGTGGAGCTTGTTGCTGAGCCCGAAGCAGCAGTTGGCGTGCATCGTGCACGCCGCGCCCATGTCGCTGTGGAAGATCCGGCAGAAGCCGCCGAAGCGCGCCGTGTCGAGGAACCGGATGCGCACCCCGAGCTCGCCGGCGAGCTCGCGCTTGATCTCGTTGAAAATGGCCTGCTCGTGGTTCGGCGGGAACCTCGCCCGCGCCTCCCGCCACCGCCGCAGCATCTCGACGGCCCGGTCCGTCGCCCTGACGTGGTAGAACCCGGTGTTGGGCCAGTTGTCGAGGCTGCTGGCGTCGCCGCGGAAGACGTCGCTCGACGTCGTCATGTCCGCGAACACGCTGATGTGCCAGAACGGGTTGCGGAGCCACACGATGTCCACGTCCTGCGCGCCGGCGAGCTCAGCCAATCATTCAGGCATGCATCGCGTCAGGCCAGACGCTAACTGAATATACAAGTCGTTTCAGGTTTGATCGTCTTTTAGGCGCGGCGTACCGTGAAGAGGAAGCTGTAGCCGAGCTCGAGGACGCGCTGCTGCAGCGAGAGCTTGGTCCAGACCAGCTCCACGTAGGCCTCGCTCATGAACGCGTTGGCGGAGCTCAGGTTCATGGACTTGACCTCGAGGAGGTAGCAGTGGGGGTGCACGGCCGTGCAGTGCGCGAACGCCATGTCGTCGACGGCGACGACGAGGACGTGGTCGAGGAGGTGCTCGATCCCCTCGCCGGCCTGGAAGCTCTCACGGAAGAGGTCGAGTAGCGAGTTGGGCCGCGCGAACGCTTCGTTCACCGACGTGATGATCACCGTCCCCTCGTCGGTGGCGACCTTGGGCAGCAGCTCGGCCAAACCTGCGAATTCGGACTGCGGGCGCCGCTGCATCAATCACATTCAACGGCACACGGCAAGAGGATCGGAAGGCTATTGCAACATCGAGTACAATTTAATTTAATTTACACGGGCGTACCTCTTGACCGTGGGTAGCAGTTGGAGCAGCGCCGCCGGCTGCTGGAGTACTATTGCCCACCTGAGACGGCGGGCTGCCAGCCAGGGCCGGCAGCTGGGTTGGAGTACGCCCCCAGCTGCTGGAGATGGTGGACAAGCCCTCGCCGAGGCGGTCGGACGCGAGGAGGACGAGGAGGGCGGTGGGCAGCGCCGCGCCGATGAGGAAGGACACCACGTGCTGGCAGGCCTCCTTGCCCCCGAGCCCCAGCCCCATGCTGTTCTGGTAGCAGAAGCACACGTACGATCGAAGTGGTGGAGGCTTAGCTTGTTCCGGCCGGCCGGCAGTCCAGGTCTCCAGGACCGGAGACGGAGAAGCTACACTGCTAGCTCCTATAGCGGCGTCGTCTCCGCATCGCTAGCTTGATCTCGGTCGAGGCAACTAGTGCGGCATGCGCAGTTAATGAAGGAGCGCACGGTGACGACTGACGAGTACTACACACGCTATTCTGAGCTAAGCACGAGGTTTGCCCCCGTGTTCATCTGATTTTGTGCACCGACGACACGCAGTGCGACGCCATTTTTAATTCTTGACTTGGTTAATTGCCAAGGACGCCGTTCCTCGTCAACGATCGATGGTGAGCGGTTTTCAAGACTTCATTTGGATCCGTTGTTTTCAAACACCAAGGCCACCTCACATATACAAATGGACTATGGAGTAGCTAGGAGTACTACTCTCCGCTTCATACGAGTACTATACGGGCTGTTTTTTAAGTCCATTCAGTCAAACCAGTGCCGTTTTGTGAATTAGTGGATTTGGAGTGCTATTTCCTGAACACAGTGAGAACCGGTGCTGTTTCCTGGACCCCCCTTTGAAATTCCTGTTCCTCTCTAAAACTGCGACTCAAGGTTTATGACAGTTCGACGGAGCTTTTGACTATTTTCCATCCTTACAGTTATGTATTTAAATTTGTCACTAATATGTGGGTTCATCTTTCTGGGTTTAATTATGTTATTGAAAACCTATTTAAATACACTTGGATCAAATAAATTCAAACCACAATTGTTAGGAGTTTAATTATGTAATTGAAAACCTATTTAAATACATTTGGATCAAATAAATTCAAACCACAATTGTTAGGACTTTAATTATGTTATTGAAAACCTATTTAAATACATTTGGATCAAATAAATTCAAACCACAATTTTTAGGAGTTTAATTATGTTATTGAAAACCTATTTAAATACAGTTGGATCAAATAAATTCAAACCACAATTGTTAGGAGTTTAATTATGTTATTGAAAACCTATTTAAATACACTTGGATCAAATAAATTCAAACCACAATTGTTAGGAGTTTAATCATGTAATTGAAAACCTATTTAAATACATTTGGATCGAATAAATTCAAACCACAATTGTTAGGAGTTTAATTATGTTATTGAAAACCTATTTAAATACAGTTGGATCAAATAAATTCAAACCACAATTTTTAGGACTTTAATTATGTTATTGAAAACCTATTTAAATACAGTTGGATCAAATAAATTCAAACCATGATTGTTAGGACTTTAATTATGTTATTGAAAACCTATTTAAATACATCTGGATCAAATAAATTCAAACCACGATTGTTAGGACTTTAATTATGTTATTGAAAACCTATTTAAATACATCTGGATCAAATAAATTCAAACCACGATTGTTAGGACTTTAAATATGTTATTGAAAACCTATTTAAATACATCTGGATCAAATAAATTCAAACCACGATTGTTAGGACTTTAATTATATATTGAAAACCTATTTAAATACATTTGGATCAAATAAATTCAAACCACGATTGTTAGGACTTTAATTATGTAATTGAAAACCTATTTAAATACATCTGGATCAAATAAATTCAAACCACAATTGTTAGGACTTTAATTATGTAATTGAAAACCTATTTAAATACATCTGGATCAAATAAATTCAAACCACAATTGTTAGAAGTTTAATTATGTTATTGAAAACCTATTTAAATACATCTGGATCAAATAAATTCAAACCACGATTGTTAGAAGTTTAATTATGTTATTGAAAACCTATTTAAATACATCTGGATCAAATAAATTCAAACCACGATTGTTAGGACTTTAATTATGCAATTGAAAACCTATTTAAATACATCTGGATCAAATAAATTCAAACCACGATTGTTAAGACTTTAATTATGCAATTGAAAACCTATTTAAATACATCTGGATCAAATAAATTCAAACCACGATTGTTAGGACTTTAATTATGCAATTGAAAACCTATTTAAATACATCTGGATCAAATAAATTCAAACCACGATTGTTAGGACTTTAATTATGCAATTGAAAACCTATTTGAATACATGTGGATCAAATAAATTCAAACCACGATTGTTAGGAGTTTAATTATGTAATTGAAAACCTATTTGAATACATTTGGATCAAATAAATTCAAACCACAATTGTTAGGAGTTTAATTATGTAATTGAAAACCTATTTAAATACATTTGGATCAAATAAATTCAAACCACAATTGTTAGGACTTTAATTATGTTATTGAAAACCTATTTAAATACATTTGGATCAAATAAATTCAAACCACAATTGTTAGGACTTTAATTATGTTATTGAAAACCTATTTAAATACATCTGGATCAAATAAATTCAAACCACGATTGTTAGAAGTTTAATTATGTTATTGAAAACCTATTTAAATACATCTGGATCAAATAAATTCAAACCACGATTGTTAGAAGTTTAATTATGTTATTGAAAACCTATTTAAATACATCTGGATCAAATAAATTCAAACCACGATTGTTAGGACTTTAATTATGCAATTGAAAACCTATTTAAATACATCTGGATCAAATAAATTCAAACCACGATTGTTAAGACTTTAATTATGCAATTGAAAACCTATTTAAATACATCTGGATCAAATAAATTCAAACCACGATTGTTAGGACTTTAATTATGCAATTGAAAACCTATTTAAATACATCTGGATCAAATAAATTCAAACCACGATTGTTAGGACTTTAATTATGCAATTGAAAACCTATTTGAATACATGTGGATCAAATAAATTCAAACCACGATTGTTAGGAGTTTAATTATGTAATTGAAAACCTATTTGAATACATTTGGATCAAATAAATTCAAACCACAATTGTTAGGAGTTTAATTATGTAATTGAAAACCTATTTAAATACATTTGGATCAAATAAATTCAAACCACAATTGTTAGGACTTTAATTATGTTATTGAAAACCTATTTAAATACATTTGGATCAAATAAATTCAAACCACAATTGTTAGGACTTTAATTATGTTATTGAAAACCTATTTAAATACATTTGGATCAAATAAATTCAAACCACAATTGTTAGGAGTTTAATTATGTTATTGAAACCTATTTAAATACATCTGGATGAAATAAATTCAAACCACGATTGTTAGGACTTTAATTATGTTATTGAAAACCTATTTAAATACATCTGGATCAAATAAATTCAAACCACGATTGTTAGGAGTTTAATTATGTAATTGAAAACCTATTTAAATACATCTGGATCAAATAAATTCAAACCACGATTGTTAGGAGTTTAATTATGTAATTGAAAACCTATTTAAATACATCTGGATCAAATAAATTCAAACCACAATTGTTAGAAGTTTAATTATGTAATTGAAAACCTATTTAAATACATCTGGATCAAATAAATTCAAACCACAATTGTTAGGAGTTTAATTATGTTATTGAAAACCTATTTAAATACATTTGGATCAAATAAATTCAAACCACGATTGTTAGGAGTTTAATTATGTTATTGAAAACCTATTTAAATACATTTGGATCAAATAAATTGAAACCACGATTGTTAGGACTTTAATTATGTTATTGAAAACCTATTTAAATACATTTGGATCAAATAAATTCAAACCACGATTGTTAGGAGTTTAATTATGTAATTGAAAACCTATTTGAATACATTTAGATCAAATAAATTCAAACCACGATTGTTAGGAGTTTAATTATGTAATTGAAAACCTATTTAAATACATATGGATCAAATAAATTCAAACCACGATTGTTAGGACTTTAATTATGTTATTGAAAACCTATTTAAATACATATGGATCAAATAAATTCAAACCACGATTGTTAGGACTTTAATTATGTTATTGAAAACCTATTTAAATACATCTGGATCAAATAAATTCATACCACGATTGTTAGGACTTTAATTATGTAATTGAAAACCTATTTAAATACATCTGGATCAAATAAATTCAAACCACAATTGTTAGGAGTTTAATTATGTTATTGAAAACCTATTTAAATACATTTGGATCAAATAAATTCAAACCACAATTATTAGGAGTTATGAGTGATTGCCATCTCCTAATATCTGGATGCATGTTCATGATGTCTCTCTTCACAAAAGGGCTTAATTTCGTGTTATAAAGGGGCCTAATGTCCCTGGCGATGGGCCACTTCACGAAATGGACTGATGTCCTTTTGCGAAAGGCCCAGTTCATTGAAGGATCGGACCTCTTGTTCCTTTGTGAAAGGGCCACTTCTTGAACGAACATCATGTCCACTTCTTATTTTTTGAAGTCTTTGCCTCCCGCGGTAACCCAACCTCCCCAAGAGGGAGAAGCTCGAAAGGCGCTGCTGCTCCCCCGAAGCTTCTCGCAACGCGTACAGTGAAGCGAGGCGAAAGAGGGAGCGGTTCTTTTCATCTGGTCTCCGCCGGCGGAACCACCGGTCCTCCCCGCCTCTGACAGCCACCATGGCGTCAGGAGGTGGGGAAGACCGTGGATCTCTTGTCGGCTGGTAGTTTAGGTCCTAGTTTATCTAGGTTCTGATGTCCTGGCGATGACGGTGTAGCGGGAGCAGCGTCGGCGCAGAGGAAGAAATCCCTCCGTCCTTGGTCCCGTCGCGGCGGTGCTGGCTCCGGTGCCATCGTGAGGTATGTGAGGGTTGAGTCCTTCCAGATCATCAGATCTTTGGAGGCCATGTACAGGAGTTTGTGGTTGCCCGCGTTTCTGTTTCTTGCGGCGACGGCGGCGGCCTCTGTTGTCGAAGGTGAAGAGATGGCTGTGGGTTTGGCGGTGTTGCGGTATGCGGATCTTGATTTCTTCTGCGAAGCTCCGGCGGCGCGCCATGGTCCTGGTCCAGATGAGCGCGGGGTGCATCCCCGGCCGATGGGCGACATCTGGTGTGATTTTCCCGTTCGTAGGGACGGGATTCTTTTGCGGCTCGAATCAAAGCTAAGGCGATACGGCGCTCTTCTTGGTCTACGTTGCTGCTGTCCAGCTCGCTCCGTCGTGTGCTTCAGCGGTGCTGTTCGGCGGCGGCCGGCGATTTCGGCAAGCACAGTGGTTCCCATGGATCTTCTTGTAATTTTCTCTTTCTTTAAGGACCTCTGTGCAAATAGACTAGGACAGCTGTCTCTTCTGTATCCTTCTAGTACCTGCCTGTACCTGTACGAGTCTGTATCTGTTTTCCTTACGTATTAATACAGGTATGATTAGTCAAAAAAAAGTACAAACACTGCATTCTGGTGGTATTCCGATTCCGAAGTTTTGTGCATAAGGCCTTCGTGAAAGTAGGTCCATTAGTAAGACTCGTCAACGACAATTTACAAGTTCCAACCGATTGTCTTCCAGCACCTAGCTGGGGGCGTCCACTTGTTGAAAACCCCCTTCTTCCTCTCCTCCGGCGTCAGCGCCGTGTAATTCCTCCAATCCGCGGCTTTATCCCTGAGGTCGAGCACCTTGTTTTCCAGCCCGATGCAGCAGTTGGCGTGCATGGTGCAGACCTTGTTCAGGTCGTCGTGGAACTCGCAGAACCCGCTGAAGTAGGCCGTCTCGAGCGCCTCGATCCTGCCCTGGAGCTTGCTGACGAGCTCGTGCTTGATCTTGTTGAACACCCCCTGCTCGCTGCCGTCGGGAAACCTCGACTTCGCCGCCCGCCAGTACCTGATCATCTCGATGCTCCGGTTCGTCGACTTCATGTAGTAGAACCCCGTGTTGAGCTCGTTGTTCAGGGGAGCAAATGTGTCCCTGAAGTAGTCGGTGGACAAGCTCATGTCGGCGTAGACGGAGATGTGCCGGAACGGATTGCGAAACCACAAAATGTCTGCGTCCTGCAAGCCATGCATGATCAATGCATGGTTAGGTTAAAACAGTTATTACCATCATGGGATGCCAAATTAAACGATTCATGGTGAGTTTTAATTTGGAAAAATCATCTTGCCGTGAAGAGGAAGTTGTAGCCGAGCTCGAGGATGCGCTGCTGGAAGGAGAGCTTGAGCCACACCAGCTCCAGGAACTCCTTGGTCATGAACTTGCTGGCCGAGCTCAGGTTGGTCGGCTTCGTCACCTCCAGGAGGTAGCAGTGAGGGTGCACGGCCTTGCACCGGTCGAACCCGCCGGCGTCGACGGCGATGACGAGGACGTGGTCGAGGAAGCGCTCCGTGCCCTCGCCGTTCCTGAAGCTCTTGCGGTAGATGTCGAGCAACGAGCCGGGCTGCGTCCATGCTTCGTTCGCAAGCGTGAGGATCACCGTCCTGTCCTCCATGGCCACTCTCGGGAGCAGCTCAGCTAGGCCCGCGAATCCGGCGACCTGGGGGCGGGGCGCAGAGTTGGGATTCAGGTAGTGCACGAAACAAATATAGAGTTGAATCGTCTTCGCTGGATTGATTACCTCTTGATCACGAGCCTCCTGAGCCGGTGGGGCAGCCAGCTGCCGGGTCCCACTGCTCCCCCAGCTCATGGAGATGCTGGACAGGCCCTCGCCGAGCCGGTCGGACGCCAGGAAGAATAGGAACGCTGTGGGCAGAGCCGCACCGAGGAGGAAGGACGCCAGGTGGCTGCCCAGCTCCTTGCCTCCAAACCCCATGCCGATCGTCTCCGATCGAGTTGAAAGTTGAAACTGCGACCACACAACGACAGCGCTAGTTGTATCTGTTTGTCCCTAGAACTAGAAGCTAAGACTCGATCTGGATGACTGGATCATACGCACGCATACTGTTCGTTTCCACACCTCGTCCTAACCTCTCCCGTTTTAAGAGAACATGTCTCTCTCCCCCTCTGTCTTGACGACTTGTCGTTTTTTAGGACGAACAGGTCGTCGTGGACTTTTTATCAGACAACTAAGACGCAGTAGTTGTTAGCCAGGTACGTGCTCTGATGTCTGATCTAGACATCTAGTAGTATTATTAGTTTAAGCCCACAATTTGTGTTGAGAAATCGGCGCCTTTAATCTTGACACCGACTTCCGAGAAGCGATACCAAAGTAGTGTGATATCACTTTTCCGTGGACCCTATACCCGCACTATAACAATGAGATCTTTACCTGGACACCAATATGGGAAACCAACTCTCTACAAGGAACTCAAATTCTCTATTCACAACCCAACAACCGTTATACTTTTTGTGTGGCTACCCTACCACAATCTACCCATGCCATCCAATGGCATGTCACTCAATTATCCATGGTGCCTACTATGTCATCTTCAAATGGCTTCTACTTGACATGGCTTGGGGGAGGGGAGTGACCCCGTATATATAGGACTCCATGACTCATATGGTGTTGCCATGTGTCCACCTTCTACACTCTTCTACAATTTTAGACTTTTCTCCATATTTATCTTATCATACAAATATCTTTTCTTTAGAACATTACACACTTCACCATGAAGCATGACAACTATGAATCATACATGTCCTCCACTCTTCTAGAAACTTCTTACCTTGTTATGATCTTATTCTTATCCTTATTCTTATCCTTATGGATTGCAAAGGTAGTTTCTTATGATTTCCACAATCTTCTAGAATGTTCTAAATATGCATTACATATTTCAACAATTTGCAGGCACGCATGTGCGTACGGCTGGCCGCAATGCCAGTTTGACCCGCGAAGTACCCAGGAAAACCAGCGCCCGCAGCCAATGCCCTAGCTCTCCTTGCCAATCAACCCACCAACCCCCCTCCTCGGCGAGCGCGCGAGCGTTCCAATTCGCTAGCACTAGCAGCGCTCCTGCAGAAACCAGCTGGCCACGCAGCTAGCAGCGGGGGATAGGTTATCCAGAGGATCAGTATCGAGTTATTGACGCATAAGCATCTGATGAAGATTCCATCACAGCAACCCCTTCGTCAGACACTCAGATGTGCAGCGTTCATCGCGCCACCTATCGGAGACGACCAATTTTTGAGCTGAGCCCAGGAATCGACATCATGTTGCAAGCGTATCATCAGAATATATAAATAATGGCCACTTGGAGTTGGAGGTTGCATGCCACTCTTCTCTACTAGCCCGCGGGCCTCTGTCAGGGTTTGCGCCAGTGGGATGACTTCCGGCACCTGTCCGGGTACGTCCACTTGAACCCGCCCTCCTTCCTGTTCCTCTCCTCCGGCGGCAGGCTCGTGTAGTTCTTCCAGTCCGCGGCCATGTCCCTGAGGTCGTGCACCTTGTTCTCCAGCCCGTTGCAGCAGTCGGCGTGCATGGTGCAGGCCTTCTCCGGGTCGTCGTGGTACTCGCAGAACCCGCCGAAGTACACCGTGTCCAGCGGCTCGATCCTCACCTGCAGCTTGCTCACGAGCTCTCGCTTGATCACCACGAACACCCACTGGTCGTGCCGCCCGGGGAACCGCGCCCGCGCCGCCCGCCAGTACCGGACCATCTCGATCGTCCGGCGAGTCGACTTCATGTAGTAGAGCCCCGTGTTGAGCGGCTGGGCCATGGGAGCGCGCGACGGCTTGAAGTCGTCCGACGAGCAGCTCATGTCGGCGTACAGCGCGATGTGCCGGAAGGGGTTGCGGAACCATATCATGTCTGCATCCTGCAGCGACGACATTGCTGTCAGTCAGCATCACTGTCCGTTCTTCTTTCAGAGTTTGTGTGGAAATGGTTTGGTCTGTGCATGATCGATCTTGCCGTGAAGAGGAAGTTGTAGCCGAGCTCCAGGACCCGCTGCTGGAAGGTGAGCTTGGTCCAGACCAGCTCTAGGTAGTCCCTGGACATGAACCCCTTGGCCGAGCTCATGTTCGCGGTCGTCGTCGCCACCCGGAGGAGGTAGCAGTGAGGGTGCACGGCCTTGCAGCGCTCGAACCCGAGGGCGTCGAGGGCGACCACCAGGAGGTGGTTGAGGAGGTGCGCGATGTCCTCGCCGTTCTTGAAGCTCTCCAGGTAGAGGTCGAGTAGGGAGCCCGGGCGCGCCCATGCCTCGTTCACCGGCGTGATGATCACTGTCCTGTCCTCCATGGCCACCTTCGGCAGCAGCTCAGCTAGGCCCGCGAACTCGACCTGCATTGTGTCAAAATTATACAGTGGTAGTTTGGACTTCAAAATTCAACGAGCATAGTTTGAGTTTGAATAGTCAAACAAGTAGCGTATAGCAAACGGACCTGAAAGCACTAGTATTTGGGCTAAGATGGGCTAGCTTAGCTCGGCCTGCTGTCTCAGAGGCCCGCCGTGTGTACCGGCCCGGGTTGTTTGGGGCATTGTTTAGAGAAGTAAAATTAAAGGTCCATCAAACTACCTCTAACTCTAACTGTTTGTTTCGCAAAAAGGGAAAAAAAAAACCCTCAAATGTTCGACTAAATGTTATAGGGATCAAAAGGACAAACTGAATTGTTCAGGTAATAAATTTTTTTCTTAGATTTAATTCTTCAGAACATATAAAATCACGATAAGTAAACCGAATCAATTAAGTGTAGGTTAGCTAGACAAACTCTTTGCGAAGTACTCCGTCAAAACAGAGCTAAGTAACCAACCCTGCACTCTACATGACAGAGTTTGCGATAAGGTTACCTCTTGATCTCGGGTAGGAGCAGCACCATCCTCAGCGACCGGCAGCAGCTGGGTCGTTCCAGCACTGCCCCAGCTGCGCGAGATGCTCGACAGACCATCCCCGAGGCGGTCGGACGCGAGCAAGAGGAGGAGGGCAGTCGGCAGCGCCACGCCGAGGAGGAACGCCGCCGCATGGCTGCCGCCCACCTTATTGCTCCCAAGCCCCAGCCCCATGTCGACCTGCTGCCTCTTGGAACTCGATCGCTCGCTGAAGCTTCCAATTAGCCGGCCACTGTTCCATCGACCTCCACTTAAACTCCCAGCTCGAGGGATCCTGTCAAGCAAGACACGCATGCGCGACGAGCCAATAGGATGTGTGCTCCGCCAGGCCACGCAACGGTTTGACGCGCGAGGGATTTCTGCGTGGGCGTGTCGTGTCCCACGTAGCGATCGAAGACCGGCGCAGCTTCCGGCGGCTAGCTAGCCCGGCCGCTTTGAGTGCTGATTCGGGAACATATGTGTGGCCTCCGAGACTTTCTGACCCCTTCATTCCTCCACGATTGGTTGGAAAGTTCCCGGCTAGACTTGTATACCGTCAGTTAAATTGGAGCGAGATAGCACGAATATTTTTTTTTGTGAGCGCAGAACAGACAAACTGACAAAGACACTCACATTTAATTTATATATGTGCACACTTCAAGAATAGGACCAGTTGATGTGAAGTTCAAACACTGGTGAACAATGAGGCCGGTGAACGAAATTCCCAGCCGGCTAGGAGTAGGACCGCTTGACGCTGGCATGAATAAATATTTGTTGGCATTATAAACAATTATCCTCGGGCGAGTTGTTTTGTTCTTGTGCTATCTGCTTTGAGAGATTATTTCAAATATATCCAGATATATATTTTACCTCCTCCTCGAGGTTTTATATGTACGACTAACGTAATTTTAAATCCTTAGTACAGTCCACGCAAACCGGGGATGATCTAGGTTGGTATTGCTAGTTGACTACAAGTTCCACCACCTAATAGATTAATTTGAAGTTACATTTATGATGATTATGAGTGCCTTTTGATTACTGCAATTAATAAAGTATGCCGTCTTTACTGATACTCGGCATAAACGTATGTTAAGTTTATTGTGTTTTTCGAATGTGAGTTCATTGTGATTTTGAAATGGATAGTGTTCCCAACAGTGCCACATGCGCAAAAGAGCATTCAACTAATGATGGAGATACTCCTTCGAATGAATTCTCATAGTTTTGTTGTTTCATAGGAAAAATAAGCATGAGAGTGTTTGTGTTCGGAATATATGCAGTTTCATATGGGAAAAACAAGACCGCATGTGATATCTTAACGGTCCATTTTTTTTCTCACTTGATATCTATTATTCAACGGTTGATGATTTCTCACTTAGATCTTGTTTGGTTTGAAGAGGACTGGAGGTAGGCCTGCTAATGGGGCTAAACCCACCCCTTACCCATCCCACCCCAATGCAATGGAAATCAAATGGCAACCCACCCCGATCCAAAAGCCTAACTAAATAACCCACTCCGTCCCGCCTCATTTGATAAGAATAAGATCGTGTGTGTGTATCCGCTTTTGACGTGGGGCCTATGTGTAGGTATAGCCACATCGCTTTGCACAGAGTAGCTGTCAGTTATACCGAGTCATCTCCAACAAATTTCAATCAATTTCGACAGAATTTTATAGTGCGAGCGCAAGGTTTTATTTCCAGGGTCCGGCTCTTGATGTGGGTCCACGTATATGTCTAGTCACACTATTTTGTAGAGAGTAGCTGACAGCCATACCGAGTTATCTCCAACAAATTTCAATCAATTTTGATAAAATTTTATAGCATGAATGTGAGGTTTTATTTCAAGGGTCTAGCTCTCATCGCGGGATCCAACCCGCCTTTACATAGAATCTGCTTCGCCCCGCTCCATTACCTAATACAACTCATTTTGACCCGTCCAAACACACTCCACATCAAAACCCACCCCATAAAATCCATTTCAACCCACCTCACTAGCAGGCCTAATTGGAGGAGGTTGGAGGGGATTGGGAGGCCCCCTCAATCCCCTCGATCCCCTTGAGGAAGGGATTAACCGAACGAAACCTTACCGGGCTGGTTTCAGCTTGACGAAACCCCAGTTCTTCTCTATCTTCATTGTTTCTTATCACCTCATCAGAGATAATGACATCGCACCCGAAAATGAAACCTAACATATCTGATTTTGGGCTCACCAACATTCAAATTAAAAGGACGTGAGTTTAAAGTGTACAATACACCTTTTCTATCTTCTCCAGACTGCTAGTGAGTTTAGATAGCATATAGACCTAACCAGTTTATTTAGATCTCAGCGTTAAAAATTCATACTCGATCATGTTAAAAGAGTATCTAAATACTTCCCACTTGAGATCGCTCGTCTCAAGGCCTACGCCACCCCATGGAATCCCGACACCTGGTCGGGTACGACCACTTGAAACCACCCTTCTGCCTCTGCTCCGGCGTCAGGCTCGTGTAGTTCTTCCAATCCGCGGCGACGTCCTTGAGGTCGTGCACCTTTGTGTCCAGCCCGATGCAGCAGCAGGCGTGGATGGTGCAGACCTCCGGGTCGTCGTGGTACTCGCAGAACCCGCCGAAGTACACCGTCTCCAGCGGCTCGATCTTGACCTGCAGCTTGCTCACGAGCTCGTGCCTGATGTTGACGAACACCGCCTGGTCGTGCTGCCCCGGGAACCTCTCTCTCGCCGCCCGCCAGTACCTCATCATCTGGATGGTCCGGTTCGTCGACTTCATGTAGTAGAGCCCGGTGTTGAGCGGGTTGTCCAGCGGCGCGCGCGACGGCTTAAAGTCGTCCGACGAGCAGCTCATGTCGGCGTACGCGGGGAAGTGCCGGAACGGGTTGCGAAACCACACCATGTCGCAGTCCTGATCCATCGACCATCGATTGTTCTTCAGATTTGCGTTCATGAATCGCAGGTTAATGAAAAGATGGAGACTGAAAGTGTTGGGAGGGTATGATTGATGATCTTGCCGTGAAGAGGAAGTTGTAGCCGAGCTCGAGGACGCGCTGCTGGAAGGTGAGCTTGGTCCAGACGAGCTCCAGGCAGTCCGGGCTCATGAACGGCTTGGCGGAGCTCATGTCCACGGACGTGGCGTTGAGGAAGTAGCAGTGAGGGTGCACGGCCTTGCAGCGCTCGAAGCCGCGGGCGTCGAGGGCGACCTCGAGGAGGTGGTTGAGGAGGTGCGCGATGTCCACGCCGTCCCTGAAGCTCTCGAGGTAGAGGTCGAGCAGGGAGCCGGGCTGCGCCCATGCCTCGTTCACCGAAGTGATTATCACGGTCCTGTCCTCCATGGCCACTCTCGGCAGCAGCTCGGGTAGGCCCTTGAATATGACCTGCGTGTCAAATACAAAAATAATCTTAGCCTGATTGAAACACAAGATTTGTATATATTAATTGATCTTTCTGGCTAAGTTTGGTGTTACAGTGATTCTTGAAAAGCCCATTTACTAACATGCATGGCCCATTGATCTGTGCCAATCGTCAGGCTCGGGCCGTCAAGAGGTTCATTGATCTTTGCGTGATGCGTCCCATAACCCATTGCGTCCACTGTTTAAGGGTCTGTTTGGGTGGACTAAAATTAAGTGCTAAACTTTAGCACATATTAGCACTTCTACTTTTGTTGAAATTTTTAAGTCTTAGCTAAACTTTAGCCCACCTAGTAGCTCCTATTTGGATGGACAAGTGCAAAAATTTAGCATTTGGATCCAAACACACCCTAAATCTAATTCATTGAAATGAAAAAAAACATCATGTTATCAAGACAGCATCCAACAAACAAAGCAGAATGCAGTACATGCACAACAACCCAAGTCTCGGTTAGCTATATTGGCATACACAATCATGCAAAGTGAAAATGATCATTAAAAGAGGAAAATATTCAATTCCTTCGAAGCTCAAACTATTCAGATTGATCCAAAATTCACCCTCTAATGGATTTGTCTTTTATTTGTTGCTCCTTGTACAGATATTATTTGGGTTCAAAACTTTTTTGGGGGGACAGTAGGCATCATAATATATTTTCAAAAAAAAATTGATTTCTTGTTGTTATTTCCCATGTATGTTCATATACTTATAGTGTTGAAGTATTGCAGAATGCTTCTAGTTGATAAAATAATTGGAAAATTCCTTTAAAAAATTATGACATAGGGTATAATGCCAGCTGTCACCCAACAATTTCTGAAACCAAAACAAAACTTGCACGTGGAGGGGAAAAAAAGACAAAAGTCCATTAGGGAGTGGCTCGGTCCAATTTGAATTGTGTTGGGGAGTTAATCGAATTGATAATTTGTTTGGAGAATTGGTAAATGGACAAACTGAATTGTTGAGAGTAGTAAAATAGACTTTTGCAATCCGCAGAAAAAGACTTGGCGACAAAAAAAAAAATCCATCCATGTAAAGTGTAAGAGCAAGGTGTCGATACATACGCCACTGATATATACAAACAAAAGATTGCACGCACCCGCATGTGCATGATGTCTCATGGAGTACAATATACATCACGTGCGATCCCTACCTCATTTGCACCGTCGCTCGCCGGGCCGCTCCCCCAGCTGCGCGAGATGCTGGACAGCCCCTCGCCGAGGCGGTCGGACGCGAGCAGGAAGAGGAGGGCCGTGGGCAGCGCGGTGCCGAGGAGGAAGCTCACCGCGTGGCTGCCCGCCTCCTTCCTCCCAAACCCCAGCCCCATGCCGCTAAAGAAACACGCGATCGAGCTGGGCTGAGCTGCGAACGGGCTAGGTGTGGCCGACCGATCGGCAAGAGCACAAAACTATATACATGTATACACGACGTGCCCCCCGGCGACTACTAGTACTATTCCATGTCCATCCATTTCTACAAACACGGGCTGGTTTTCAAAGAAGAAGCAATCAAGCAACCTGCGATCAGGCAGCAGCCAGTAGGGCGGGTGCTCCGCCCCGCCCCGCCACGGTTTTGACGCGCGAGAGGCAGCCAGCGGCGTACGTCCGCGGTCGGTCGGTTTTCCTCACGTCCAGCGTGAGAAGACTGGACCGGAACCGGACCGGCCGTGGGGCGGCGGCGCAGGTTATTCATCAGGTACCCAGCCGGTCAACGATTGCGCAGCAGTTCCGAGGAATATTTGGCCCGTGCGATCGTGTACGTTTCAGATGGAGCTTCTACTTTGGACTATCTTGCAACTAGCTGTTACGGGAGCTTCTCTAATTGATGAGTTGAAATGCGAATTTTCAATTTCCCCCTCTGTTCCATATATATCATATATAATATGTCGGGGTAAATTTTGACACACACACACACACACACACACACACACACACATATATATATACGGTTTGCTAATTTTTTACCGGCGCCGGCTTGGCGCGCCGCGCCGCCCTACACCGCGTCGGGTACGCCCACCTGACCTTGCCGGCCTCCTTCTCCGCCGGCGGCAGGGCCGTGTAGTTCTTCCAGGCCGCGACGACGCCCCTGAGCTCGCGCACCTTGTTGTCCAGCCCGATGCAGCAGTTGGCGTGCATCGTGCAGACCCCGCCGTCGATCCCGTCGCGGAACTCGCAGAAGGTGCCGAAGAGCGCCGTGTCGAGGAACGCGATCCGGACGCCCAGCTCCCCCGCCAGCTCGCGCTTGATGTTGTCGAAGATCTTCTGGTCGTGGTGCGGCGGGAACCGCGGCCGCGCCGCCCGCCAGTACCGCACCATGGCCACCGTCCGCGCCGTCGACTTCACGTAGTAGAAGCCGGTGTTGGGCGAGTTCTTCAGGGACTCGGGATCGCCGGAGAAGGCGTCGCACGACATGGTCACGTCGGCGTACAGGTTGATGTGCCGGAACGGGTCGCGCAGCCACATCACGTCCACGTCCTGCTTTTCAAGTGATGATTCGTTCTACCGATCAGTTCAGTCCAGAGCTGCTGGGTTCAATTCAATTCAGAGCTGCTCGAGGTAGTTATTGTAGGTGCCGACCGTGAAGAGGTAGTTGTAGCCGAGCTCGAGCACGCGCTGCTGGAGCGAGAGCTTGGTCCAGACGAGCTCGAGGTAGCCCTTGCTGAGGAAGCGGTTGGCGGCGCTGACGTTGGCGGACCTGACCTCGAGGAGGTAGCAGTGCGGGTGCACGGCCCTGCAGCGGTCGAACCCGCCGGCGTCGACGGCGACGATGAGGGTGTGGTTGAGCAGGTGCTCGATGCCCTCGCCGTTCCGGAAGCTCTCGCGGAAGAGGTCCAGCAGCGACCCCGGCGCCGCCCACACCTCGTTCACCGACGTCACGATCACCGTCCGGTCGGCCGTGGCCACCCTCGGCAGCAGCTCAGCCAGCCCGGGAAACCTGTCCTGCTCCTCCTGCAGCAGAGCAATTCAATCAAGTTCTTCAGTCAAGCATGCAGCCCACAGAAACATGGCCCAGACTCATTTCAGCCCGTCACCAGGCAGCCCAGATACGTGGGCTGGCTCGGCCTAGTAATGGCCAGAAGCGCTGCGGCCCATGGAAATAGCATAGATCAGCATGCATTGTGAGAGTTACGAAGCCTAACCTCTACGTCTCCGGCAGGCGCTGAGCCGCCGTCGTCGCTAGTGATATTTGCCGGTCGAGCCGGGCTGTTCAACAGCTGATACCCATTCCCAATGCTCGATATGCTTGTCAAGCGGTCGCCGACCCTGTCGGAGGCGAGGAAGAAGAGCAGGGCGGTAGGGAGGAGAGCCCCGAGCAGGAAAGAACCGAAATGGCCGAGCCCGCTCCGCTTGCTCATGCTGCCCATATGCGTGCGCTCTCGGTGTCACCTCGCCGTCGGGATCCAGCGAACAGAGGAGGACGGTGAGGGGGTGGTGGTCGAGAGGACAGAGACGATGACTAACTAGATGGGCGAAACCGAATGCTCGTATATTAGTAGGCACAACGCAAAGCTGCCCGAGCCCCGAAGATGGCAGGGATTCCCAAACGCCGACCTGCAGGCGTTTCCACGTGCATTCCACCATGACGTGCGTCGATGCAAATTAAAGCTGGCTCGCCTTTGAGTACGCCTTTGTTTCCTTCAGGTGATGAACTGACTCGCATCATTAGCCTTTGAGTGTTCTTCGGGTTACATGTTTTTGGTGATGAATTGTTGATGGTTTAGGCTCGATCTGAAAGTATTCTATTGTCTCATTGACGTATCTGGAATCTGGCCCAAGTTTCTAAGTTGGACCTTCGCCCCTGAAACAAAGAGGCGTGTAGATTGGATCAAGTTTCAGATTATTCATGAATCAACAGCGTTAACTTTCCCAAAGAAGGTAACGCGCAGCAGCATGAACCGCTTGTGGTTCGGCGGGAATCGCGCCACCGCCGCACCGGCTCGTCGCCTTGACGTAGAAGAACCCCGTGCTGGGCCAGTTGTCCAGGTTGTCGACGTCGCCGGAGAACACCTCGCTCGACGTGTCATGTCCGCGAACACGCTCATGCGAAAACCATGCGCACTATCTCATTTCCCCCGATTTGTACACGTGTAAAAATTACAATAAACTTAACGATGCCATCCACGCTGGGCAATCACACTCGCACGCGCGCACTGATCTGTAGCTCATCGCCGCGCACGCCTGCTCATCAGTGGATGCAAATGCCGGGCACCTTCCAGCGCACCGGCCCCCGGCTCCGCTCCCCTTCGTCCATGCTCCGGTACGCGCGCCACTCCCGCAGCAGGTTGCCGAGGTCGTGGAGCTTGGCGCCGAGCCCGACGCAGCAGTTGGCGTGCATGGTGTAGAGCGTGTTGAAGTCGCGGGTGTTGTTGCAGAACCCGGCGTTGTGCTCCGTGTCCAGGAACTGGATGCGGAGGCCCCGCGTGGACACCAGCTCCACCTTGATCTCGTTCAGCACCTGCTGCTCGTGCTTCCCCGGGAACGACTCGCGCGCCGCGCGCCACGCCTCGAACGCGCCCACCGTGCGCCGGCTCGACTTGGCGTACAGGAACCCCGTGTTTGGGAGGTTCATCGGGCTGTACGGGTCGCCGAAGAAGAAGTCCGACGAGGTCACCATGTGCGCCGCCACCGACATCCGCTCGAACGGGTTGCGGAACCATAGAATGTCCACGTCCTGCACCGTCAATTTCATTTTACTGCACCGTAAGCTATGCAAGAAATTCATGAATGAACAGTTCAGTCTCTCTTTTTTTTTAAATTGTTGGAAAATATCCACGTTTTAAAACATTTCAGCCTTTTTGAGGAAGGTAACATCTGAAGGGTAATTTTGTAAATGTGAGCACATTGGATTGGACCAACTGTTCCTTTGGTCTGGTCTGAGAACTATTCCAAGTCCAACTGCTTCGCTACGTACCGTGAAGAGGAAGTTGTATCCGAGCTCGAGGATCCTCTGCTGCAGCCGGACCTTGCTCCACACCAGGTCGATGTAGTCCTTGCTCATGAACACCTTCTCGTCGGAGAGGTTGCGCCCGGCGGCCGCGGGGAGGAGGTAGCAGTGCGGGTGCACGGCGCGGCACCGCTCGAGGGCGCCGCCGTCGAGCGCCACCACGAGGAGGTGGTTCGCGAAGTGCGAGATCCGCTCGCCCGTGCGGAAGCTCTCGAGGAAGAGATCCAGCAGCGAGTCCTCGGCCGCCCACGCCTCGTTCACCGACGTCATGATCACCGTCCGGTCCTCGTCCGCCACCGCGCGCAGCAGCCGCTCCAGCTCGTCCTGCTCCGGCGGCGGCGCTCCCTGGATGAGCCAAAAAAGGAAAAAATCAGTTGCCAAGAAGACAGATAGAATCAACAAAAGTTGCTGCTTTTGCTACCAGAAAAAAAAGTTCAGAACCCGAGAACCGGGCTGATGTGATGAATTAACCTTTGCTTCGGCGTGAGCAGGAGCAGCAGGTTCTCCCGCCGGGCTCGCCTCTCGGGCGGGAGCGTCAAACTCCGTGGTTCCATTGGCCCAGCTCGATATCCCCGTGAAACGCGCGCCGCTACTCGCGGACGTCAGGAAGAAGATAAGGACGGCGGCGGCGGACGCCCCGAGGATGAAGGACACGAGCTGGTGAAGCGCGTTCTGCTGGCTCCCCATGGCAAGACCCGCGAACTGCCAACGCCGCCGAGAGAAGCCAAGAACGGAGAAGGGGTGCAGAGGAGTGCCGTAGAGGGAAACTGCTTGCTCGACTCTTTGGTTCGTTTTCCATCCCCCTTTAAAAAAATTCCACGGGAGAAACTTAACAATTTGGTGCGTTAGGGTGTTGATCCAGATTTCTGGTGTTGATCTTGTCAAGGAGGGTGACATTAGCCAATGAGACCGATTCAGTCGTGTTACAAACGGTGTAGGATATTGGTGTATGGTTATGTTTCACTGTCTTACATGTGCATTTCCAATGCTCATGTGGAGGGTCAAACCTTCTCGGCTTGATTATGGAAATGTCCTGTGCTTCTTCAGCGATCTGAGTCTGCAACCTATTGGTCCATGTGCATCGGATTCAGAAACTTCCTACTGGGTATATTGAACTACGTCGCCACCAACCATAATTCTCCTTTAGTTAAATTGCAAATTTTGCAGCGTGATGTGCTGTACATTCTCTGAAGTGGTAGTATTTTTTGACGTGGGCTCATACTATAAAGATTATATTCGTGAGCCATCAGAGTTTTTCTTTCTTTTAACCATGCATGTAGATTAATCTCATTCTGGCCGTTGAACACCTAAAGTTATCGCCTGTTCTGCTGTTCTTATGTACAATAATTTATTAATTTGTTCGATGCTTCACGCTACCTTGTTCTTAATAAATACATCAATGAACTAACGATCCACTGGTGATTTATATCACTAGCATCTTCTGCTGCTTTCGTACGGGTTTCGCGTGGCCCTTGCTGAGCGAAGCCCGGATAACTAACGCAAAATAAAGATGACCCAAGTATCTAACTGTGGGCGACGGGTCGAGCTGGTTCCCTGTTCCAGCTGAATTATTGCAAGGTCTTGTCAAACTCGGATGGCACCGTGCGTCGACGAAATGTTGGCCACCTGCTACTGATACCTTCCGGCTCCGGGGCAGTCGGTCTCTTTTTTCCGCCTCGCGGATCAGTGACCCTGAGGAAAGTAGCGGCTAAAAAGTCGCGATTGACTGGTTCGTCAAAGGTTAAAAAGGCAGGGTATGTTTTGCCCCGTTTATTCGTCGAGAGCATTTTGTGACGTCGCCTTTGGTTCAAACTTGAATGAAAGAAGACGAACGAAGACATATTTCCGGGCCGGGATTTCTTCGCTGTTGGGTCTTGTTATAAACTCAATGGCCCAGCTAAGGTCTGGCCCACGGGAGCGGGCCTGAGGTATGGGCCACGTGGCCCATTTATACGGTCCATCTCGCGCCTTATTCTTACCGATCATACCACGAAATTTCAGTGCCCTTCTCCGACTATTCCCTCCGTTTTAAAGCGTAGATCGTTTTAATTTTTTTAAATTTATAAATTTTACTATATATCTAAATATATATTATATCTAAATATATAATAAATATAATAAATCTAAAAATCTTAAAATGACTTATATTTTGAAACGGAAGGAGTAACTCAAATTTCAACCCAAGCTAGAGGCAACGAACAAATGATCAAAGAAGCTATCGTGGCTTGTTTGTTCCTTCTCAGGCGGCTTTCATCAGCAGAAAGCAGACAGCATCGTCAGCTGACGAGCAGTTAATCCTCAGGTTTCTCACAGCACACGCAGTGCCGGTTGCTTTCGTTCTAGCGTGCGCAAGTAAAGCGGCAGAATTCCAAACTAGTGGTGACAGATCATCCAAGCCTCGCGCGCCACTGACCACTAGTTCGCAAATGATTCGCTCTCGTGTCACTGAAGGTGGGGCCTTGCTGCCGTGCCTGCCGTGGAGGGCCGGCCGCGCACTGCTGCTGTCTCGTGCCGTCAAGCGCCGCCCTCGTACCGGGCTTCCGGAAGTGAACGGCCCATCCCGTCGCCGCTCTCCGGCAGGCCGGGCTGGACGGCCACGGCCAGGATGGCGGCAGCTGCCTGCCGGCATCCCCCTGCTCCTGAGCGGCGCGGACGTCGCGCTTTACCTGCTCCACCCTGTGCCCGTTTGCTACGGCTCCGGCGAGTCGGCGAGAACCGCCCGTCACGCCAGAAACGAGAAAACTGGCCTTTTGCCCGTTTTACCCTTCAAGATTTTTGGTTATTTGATGACTTGTATAATTTGCAGTAAAACTGTACAAGGGTTTAGCATATGTGTATTATCCAAACACGATCGCCTATTTACCGCTGTAATTCTTCCTCGCCAAGAAACATGAACACATCAGTTCGGGTTAAACAGTAGTAAAACGCGGCCGACGTCTCTGTAGCGGATTCCACTCTCCAGGCCTACAAAGAGGAGCACGTTCTTCTTGTTCCCTAAGCCAAGAAGCTGGGGGCTATAAAGGTAATTTGTCCGCACGTCTCCTTCCCGGCATTCGGAAACCCCCCTCGACGCCTCTCGATTTGAAATCCCCACCCCGAAATCGGAAAAAATTAGAAGAGGAAAAGGAAAAGCTCTCGATCTAGGGATCCCCCTCCCCGCCTTTCGTTCCCCTCCTCCCCCCAAAACCCTAGGCCAGCCTAGCGGCGGAGCTCGCTCGCCCCGGACCATGGCCGAAGACCACTACTCCTCCGCTTCGTCCGCCGCCCCCTCGGCGGCGGCGACCGCGGCGGCCGCTGCAGCGGCGGCGGTGGGGTCCTCGGTGATCCCGATTGTCAACAAGCTGCAGGACATCTTCGCGCAGCTGGGGAGCAGCTCCACGATCGACCTGCCGCAGGTGGCCGTGGTGGGGAGCCAGAGCAGCGGCAAGTCCAGCGTCCTCGAGGCGCTCGTCGGCCGGGACTTCCTCCCGCGGGGCTCCGACATCTGCACGCGCCGCCCCCTCGTGCTGCAGCTCGTGCACCAGCCGCGGCGACCCACAGACGCCGAGGCCGATGAGTGGGGCGAGTTCCTGCACCTCTCGGGCCGCCGCTTCTACGACTTTCGAGAAATCCGGCGTGAGATCCAGGTCGGTACTCCCTTTCCTCACCGCCGCGTTCGGTGATTCGGCCCATTAGTATTGGGAGTAATCAGTTATTGGGAGTAATCAGTTGTTTTGGCCTATGCTTTCAGTGGATAGGATTAGTGCTAGGGAGTTTAGTGACAATAATGTTGTGCTGTGAGTCTGTGACTGCTCGCTAGGGTTTGAGATGTTTGTTTAGGTGTCATGATGGTGCTCTGGGACTGTAACGAACTAATGATGGTAATGCTGGGTTATGTGGCTTCATCTCTTGTGTTTAGCGTTAATGGTGATGTTGTTTCATCGCTAGTTCAGGTGATTTTATGGTTGTTTCAAACTACAGAATGTCATCTTACGGTTACTTAGTCGTCTCTAGGTTGGCCCTTGTGGAGTTGTCATAACATTTTTTTTTTGACGTTGAGATTATTTGGATAATCTGGTAGTTTCATGTGGACATACTGGTTTTTTGATGCTATTTGCAGTACAATTTGGTTGCCATTAGTGACTGTTAGGAAGATCTGTGGATATGTGAACTGTAACTTGGGAGTGCAGAAGTTTTCTGTACAAGATTTTGGGTTTAGTTGGGTTCATCCAGTATTTGATGGAACAACAATATTATCTGTTTGATATATTGTTTTACTTCAATTATGATGTTTTATTTAGTTATCATGGGGGTTGAGTTGCAATAATTGCTACACAGATTCTATGAACCCACTGGTAAATGTTCCTCTGCATCTATGCAGGCAGAAACGGATCGGGAGGCGGGTGGTAACAAAGGTGTATCAGATAGGCAGATACGTTTGAAGATTTTTTCCCCAAATGTTCTTAACATTACTTTGGTCGATTTGCCTGGAATCACTAAGGTGCCAGTTGGTGACCAACCAACTGATATTGAGGCCAGAATAAGGACTATGATAATGTCATACATCAGACACAAGACATGTATCATCTTAGCTGTTTCACCAGCAAATGCAGATTTAGCAAATTCTGATGCTCTTCAAATGGCTCGGGTTGCTGATCCTGATGGTACGTGTGCACTGCAAAATCCACGTCTAGTCCAGTACAACATTTCAGTTCAGAGTTGTATATCTTAGTAGGCTGATTTATTGTTCTTGTAGGTTCTCGAACAATCGGTGTTATCACAAAGGTTTGTTTCTGAGCCTTAATTTCAAGGCTACAGACTGTTTATCTATATATTGTGTCCTATTCATTGCGGTCTTGTCTGTTGTTCTATTTCTCCCAGCTGGACATAATGGACAGGGGCACTGATGCGCGCAACTTTCTGCTGGGAAATGTGATCCCCTTAAAACTCGGCTATGTTGGCGTGGTAAACCGAAGCCAGCAGGTACCTTTTGTCTTTCTTGGTTAAGATCATCAATTCATAGAATCTTGTAACTGAAGGGTTCAACTGTATTAACAATTTTGCTGCAGCCATCTTGTTGAAATAGTTTCATTTTGTTATTTATTGTTCAATCGTTCATTACTTGGATAATCGGAACATTCAGTTGTTGCATTTCTGCCTCCTAGTTGCTGATAGTGGATGAAAACTTTGTAGCTTTATTATTAAACTAGCAAAGAACTCTTTATATTTAGTTGATAAGATGAACGATTATTATCTGAATCTTGCTTTACCAATCAAATTCATGTATTTTCCTTGGTGTTGCGCAAGGTTTTAATTTAGACTAAGCTATACCTTTGTTAATGATGCAGGATATCAACTCTGACCTTAGTATCAAAGATGCTCTGGCTCGTGAAGAAAAATTCTTCCGTACTCAGCCGGTATGCTGCTCTAGAGTTTGCTATTTTTTTTGTTTTCACATTCCCTTTTTCCATATTAACGGAATTTGTTTGCCCCTTCTTAGGCATATCATGGTCTTACTCAGTACTGTGGAATACCACAATTAGCAAAGAAGCTAAACCAGGTATGGTTTTGATGGAGATGTCCATTCTAGGGCAGCTTTTATATTGTGATTCTAAACTAATTCCATTTATATGGTTTCAGATCCTGGTCCAACATATAAAAACAGTTCTGCCAGGGCTTAAGTCACGCATAAGCAGTCAATTGACTGCTGTTGCTAAGGAGCTTGCTGTGTATGGTGATCCTGTTGACTCAAAGGTCTGTTTTTCATTAGTTTTCTTTTGGACAAAGTGATAACATAAACTGAATTGCCTGGCTTGTTTGTTTGTTTGTTTGTTTCTGGTTTATCCGCATTCTTATTCTTTTTATCTCCTTGTGATGGCCCAACAATATGTTTCACGGTTGCAGGCCGGGCAAGGTGCGAAGCTTTTGAGCATTCTAGCTAAATACTGTGAAGGTAAATACTGAACCATGACCATTTTTACATGGAAGCTATATGTATGCCTCTATAATAGATAGATTTGCCTATTACTTTCTTGTGCCGTGTCTTTATTTTTAAGCATTAGGTTGTTAACAACTTGTGTATGCCGCAGCATTCTCCTCGATGGTGGAAGGAAAAAATGAAGATATATCAACCATTGAACTTTCTGGTGGAGCAAGAATCCATTACATTTTTCAGTCTATCTTTGTAAAAAGCTTAGAGGTGCGTAGTTACAGTTGATGTGCTGGCTTGTTTTCTTTTATTCCATGCTGCATAGTGTTTTTCATTATACGTGCGTCGTGTGATAACATGAGTATAAAATCTGTGTCTCGACAGGAGGTTGACCCCTGTGAGGATGTTACCGATGAAGACATCCGCATGGCTATCCAAAATGCAACTGGTCCTAGAAGCGCGCTGTTTGTTCCTGAAGTACCTGTCTTTTTTTGCGTGCATTGTTGAGACATACCATTAGCCTTTGAACAGTTTAGATGACAATTCTTTTGCAAACAATCTCTTAGGTACCATTTGAAGTCCTTGTACGTAGGCAGATCAGCAGATTGCTTGATCCAAGTCTTCAGTGTGCACAATTCATATATGATGAGCTAGTAAAGGTATATACTTGTCTACATCAATTTTATGGCCTTTTTTGGGCAGTTTTTCTTTACATACCTTGTATGATTTCAGATTTTATAATGTATCTAGGCGTAAAAATCCTTAATAATGGGTCAGTCCAGCTGTATACATTTTTGGAAACTGAAATATGTATTTGTTTGATCACTTTATTACTGTGCTATCTAACATACTGTATTCTCTTTCTATCGCTACTTCTCATAACTTCACTCTTTTGTTGTAGATGAGCCATCGCTGCCTTGCAACAGAGCTGCAGCAGTTTCCTATACTCCGCAGAAGCATGGATGAAGTAATTGGGAAGTTTTTGCGGGATGGGCTTAAGCCAGCAGAAAGTATGATAGCACACATTATTGAGATGGAGGTACACACTCCTGCACTGTGGTTATTAACTTAATTTTTCCCTGGCAGCTGCTTGACTTCTGAAACTTGATATGCTTACCCATCCCTGATCTGAAGTTCTAAATCTCCAAAGCTATTCCTGACTGCACACTAAAATTGTGACTAGTTTAAGAAAATTTAAGAACAATTGGGTAAATCTTTGTGGTTTCTAATGGCCTGTTTGGAAAAGATGGAGTGGTCTAGGAACTTTTGGCATTTAGTTTAGTTTCTACTAAATCGTAGGGAGTTGGATCCTAAAACCACCTTTCAAATAGACCATAAGTGTAATCACCTGCATGATACTTTACCTTACTCTTTGCATTCATACATCTTTTCTTGTTTTTCTTCACTAGCAATGATATTAATTGTGCAGGAGGATTACATAAACACATCACACCCGAATTTTATCGGTGGCAGCAAGGCTGTTGAGCTAGCACAACAACAAGTTAGGTCTGCTAAAATGTCATCGTCGGTGGTAAGAAAGGTATGCATATGTTGTCTACTGTTATTACAAATGTTGCTATGAGTGATCTTTAGAATCTATACCAGCCATATAATATATTAACATCACATGTTCCACATCCATGATTTTTCTTTTAACATTTTTGGAATGGTGCATGCAATGGGGGTAGTCTGTTATGCTTCAAACTATAATGGACATCAATGGACTGATGTCAAACTATGTTTTTTTTTCCGTTTGGAATTTGTTTGACAAATGGTTAAGCAAAACTCATAGGACCATGCTAGAACTCTTGGTGCTAGAATGAAGAATTGGAGTTGTGACCACTTGCTGTTTCTTGTTTGATGGGAAAGGCATTAGGTTATCTTTGGGACACTTTTAGTGTTATGAAGATTTATTCCACTTAGTCTGCTACTTATTTCACATGTACTTTTGTCCTTTTATTTTGTGGAAAGGTTGCTTTTCTCTTACTACCCTCCGTTTTTAAATATATGGGCTTAGGACAAACTAATCTGTTCATACATTTAGAACAAGCTAATGAGTTCTTTTGAACTAATTAACCACCATATATTTTAAAATGAAGTATTTTTTTGGAGGCATATGTTTCTCTCAGGTAGTTGCTTGCAAGTTAGTTCAGCTCACATCTTACCGATTATCCACAAATACTCAATAATATATTGAATTGCAGGATGGAGTAGATGCTGATAAGGTACAGGCTTCTGAAAAAACTCAAAAAACGCGTGCAGTATTGGGTAGAACTGTAAATGGAGTAATTACTGATCACATCCAGGTTTTTCTCATCACCATCTTTTAGCAGTTATGTCTGTTCATTTGGTGGAATTTTTTGGCACATGTATCTTGACTATTCCTCTCTTTTTTTTAATTACCAGGTGGTAAGGCCTGCTTCCGAGGCTGAGAGACCAGGATCTTCTGGTAAGGAATTTCACTGCAAATGTAAAATATATATTTTGATTTATTTCTCTCTCTTTTTTTTTTGCTTTTATTTTTATGATTCTTTCCCTGCGCATTTTTATTGGCATGGTGTATTTGAAACAATGTATCTCAGTCCAATTACCTGGCATCTTTTATCATCCTAGTGTTCTGAAACCATTTATCTTACTCCAAATTACCTGGTATCTTTAGGTAGTGGAAGCACATCCTTTTGGAATTCAATATTCACTTCCAATGAGGACCGTACACATGCTTCTGCAAAAGATAATTCAGCAAACAGATCATATGCTGTGCCTACACCTAATCTGGAGCATTCATTCTCCACGATACAGTTAAGAGAGGTGAGGTATCTTATTAATTTTCTCATTAATGCTATTCACATACACTGAGTGATTGATGGAGAGACTCTTGTTGAACAGCCACCGGTCGTCCTTAAACCTTCAGAACACCAGTCTGAGCAGGAAGCACTCGAAATAGCAATCACAAAATTGCTATTGAAGTCATATTACAATATAGTCAGGAAAAATGTGGAGGACTTCATACCAAAAGCAATTATGCATTTCCTGGTATGTGATTACTAACCAATTTGTCCACAAGATTGTCTATTTCTGTGTGCATGTCATTTCTTATGCAATCCTTGTGCTATATTTTTAATGGCATGCGTAGGCTTAAGGGGAAGTGTTATGAACACTGAATCTATGGTATCAACTATATGTCTATATCAAGTATGGTTGCATACCAATAGCACTGTTATCCTTGGCGGACACTGTTAAGGGCCACTATTGTTCTGGATTGATCATGTGCATGGTCATTAAGTTATTGGTTTATTCTTCATCAGTCCTAAACATTGCATTCTAGTGACCAGATTGCTCCAATATGTTCCAGATTTCATTGAGTGAGACGAGATATGGATTTGAGAAAGTTAAGAGATGGATTTGAGAAAGTTGTATTTTAACATTTCACTCATCTGTGACACTGATTCTGGTGCAGGTTAATCACACAAAAAGGGCGCTGCATAATTACCTCATAACAAAACTTTACAGGTAGGTACATGTTTACTCTTGTTTGATTAAACTCTATTGTATGTATGAGCAAAGAAATTTTATGTGCTATGGTACAATTTCACTCCAAACTCTTAAATATTCTCTATTACCCAATTCAGAGATGATCTCTTGGAGGACTTGCTCAAAGAACCTGATGAGATAACCATAAAGAGAAAGCAGATACGAGAAAATCTCAAGGTTCTTCAGCAAGCTTACAAAGTATGTTTTCGTGACTCTAATTCCTCCATTCGAAAGTCTCTGGTGCCACTTGATCTCACCAACACTTAGCTTTTTTTTCGCCTCACACGTTTCTTCTGCATTATTCAGACTTTGGACGAGATACCACTCGACGCTGAGGCAGTTGAGAGGGGTGGCTATTCCCTTGACTCTGATGTGATTGGTCTACCAAGGGCCCACGGGCTTTCTTCATCCCTACATGGATTCAATGATGGAAGTTCACCATATTCAACCCCAAAGCAGTCAAGGTCAAGGAGATCCAACCATTCAGGGGAGCAGCCCCCTTTCAATACCAATATGAGTGGCAATGGTTTTTGATGCCACCTTTCACTGTCGCCTCTCCCAGATTGGTGATTGAACCGCATCAAGTTTGTTGGCATCCATAGATATATGTTTTTTCTAGTTATATTCTTTGTAGCGCTGCGCCGATGAAGCCTGACATGGTGCTAGTTTTGTCATTTCGCCTTTTTGTACAGTATATCTTTACCCAGTCATTTTGTCTTAAATGATATCGGTGATGGGTATAGTTTTGTTCGGACCCATGGAAGAAGCTATGGAAATTTCTGCTAGGTGTAGTAGTGCCGAGTGCCTGTATGTTACCACGGATTTGCCGTGCAAAATATGACATGGCTGGTATGGTGGTGCAAGAAGTTGTGGCATCAAATTGTTCCCTTTTTTGCTGTTTTGGTTTGTTGAGCCTTCGTTTAATAATTGTGATTGTTAATCGGCATTGTGATTTGGTGAATAATTTTTAAGCGAGAGGATCGTTCTTTGTTTTACATAATGCTTCATGTACTGCGGCTCTATACTTGAGGCTTGAGTTAGGAGTAATTTTTAATTGTGATTGCTCATGAATAATTTTAATTTTGTTATTTCAAACTTGCAGAGTCCAAATTGAAACGCCGTATTGCATTGCAAATAACACAGGAAGCGCAGCTCAGCTTTCATTATCTAGTTATCTACTCTCGTTGCAGCAGCAAACGCATGACGCGAGAAGTGCAATCCGCTTCTCTTCCTTCCATTATCTACTTGTTCGTTGCAGCAGCAAAGAGATGGTGCGAGCGGAGCAATCTGGTTTTCTTCCCAGACTCATGGCATAACCAAAGAAGTGCAACTGTAAAAAGGATTTCCATTTTTAACAAAGTACAAAGGATAAGCACAATGGAGGAGCTCCATCGTATACGGTATACATACAAACTTTAGTTGTCTCTGAACAATATACAGTGAAATACATGACATAAAACACAAACTACATTAAGCGACTGCAGGAAAAAAAATTTCAGCAAACGGTTTATTAGCTATATTTATACAAAAGGACCTCCTCGATGTCTGAAATTCCTGCCTCTAGTAGTCTGCAGACTGTTGACGGTGCATCTCGCACATGAACACCCCAAGCTAACCTGCACGCACAGAGCTCACAATCTGATAAGCTGGCCCTTTTGGAAGGCTACATTTTGAATTATTAGAAATAGCAAATCAAAAGTTGGTGAAGATTCATCGGTTGAATTTATATTGCGCAAGTTTCTCTGAGGTACCTTGTGTCAAAAATTACCATGAGCTAGTCACAGATCATTGAGCTGATTGGTTTGGAGCTTGTAAAATTCCTCAAAGCACCAATGACAGTATTTTGTGCTATATCTGGATCAGCATTAAAGATTTGCAAAACTCTTGGGTGATTCCACTTCAGTCTTCCAGTTACGGTTGGGTCAGCCTTCTGTTATAGTCTACTTGGCCTTCTTTTTTGCTTTCTTCTTTTTCTTTTGACCAGCTTCTGATTCACGTTTGAAGATTGCCAGGATTTCAATGCTGCATTAGCAATTTCATTTAGTATGATTCAAAGTTCACAGTATACACATCAGAAAGCACATTGTTAGATATTAAATGATGGAAAAATTCCTTGAAAAATTCCAGATACGAATACAAGACACAAGAATGATCAACTTTACTACAGAAACTTCAAGGCTATAATGACCCAAAACAAGTGGCAATTAGGATTGATCATAGCAACTTTATAGTTGGAAGGGCCAATTTTTGTTCTTGCAGTCCCACAACTTGGTGCGACACGTAAGGATATTTGTTGCAGCAAAATATAGTTTAGTGCTTTCCAGTCAAGTAGCAGAAATAGTTACCTATCTGTGCCAGGGAAGAAGTTAAAAGCATGGGCATTCTCCAACTGCCAGGCCTTGCTGGATATCAAGCTTTTGCAGTCCTGCAGAGGAAATGATTACAGATACCAGAACGTCACATGACTGAGTCCAAAGGGTATAAATTGGGGACTGCTTAGAAGTTACATAACTAAAAATCGAGTTCTGGGTCTCACCTTCTTAAAACTTTCCCACCCACAGCTAATGTATATAAGGGTTTCAGGCCAGGTTTCAGTGCTCTCTTCTGTCGTCGTATTATCAACATGAACAGCTGCCTCCCTTGCCCGTAAGATCCATGGTCTCTTCTCATCCTTAACCTTTGCAAGTGAACTATGTTCATAAAATTAATATCTTATTAATAAAGTTACAACAAGGAGAAGGAATTCAGAATTGCAGAAAATTAGCACGCATATTACTAGAAATAAAAGCATGAAAGTAAAAAACCAATATAATGCTGCTAGCTACACCTTTTAGCCTTGTATGCCTTGCGCTCAGACAAAGCAACTTTCTGTAAAGCACTGATAACAGATGGATGCAATCCCTTCCTGGGAGGATCCACAATAACGACACTTGACCCTTCAAGCCAGTGAACAGGTTCCTGGTGCCATAATGCAAAATTGAATATTCCAATGAATACCTAATATAAAATATATGCACAGTAGAAATACAAGATTGATTGCTTACAACTGAAGCGTCAGTATTGTGCCAAGTGATAGTGCAACCCAGGTTCGCTGGAAGTCGGCTTGCTGATGTCTCAAAAGACATCTTCGATTGTTTGTTAATCTCAACACATTTCACAGACCTGGAAGTAGAATGACTTTTAAATGAAAATAACTGGGTAGGAAAGCATTCGACCTAAAGTAATGTGCTGAAAGTAGGCATGTCCAATTGGATATGGACAGCACTGAACTGCATCGTAAGGCACACAATGTTTTTTGTAAATGTCAGTTTTTTTCATAAAATATTTATTAGCTTATTAACAGTAGTTTGTTTTCCCATGCTTATAGCTCAGTCAATAATTGGTTTCCAAAAAAAAAAAGGCTGGGCTTGGGGCCAAATCACATAAGGCAGGACCAGACTTGGTCTCTGGGCTTTGGCCTATTCAGCCGAGGCCTTTGGAAATAAAGTCTGAGCAGTACCACGCTCAGCAAGGTCTACCATATCAGTACTGGTTTTGGCTGGTTAGCTGCCTACAACTAATAGAACATATAATGCCATGCTGAACCGCTGTCGACAAAAGATATCAATTAAGAAACCATATGGAAGCAAAAGCTCCTAGAATCATGCATTAAGACATTACATCAGGTTGCAAATATTTTAGCATGTGAAAGCATATTGAAACATGGCACTCAGCATACCGTTGCATCTGTCCTGACCAGCATATGTGATTTACCAGATGTAAAACAGAAATAACATCTGTTCCTGTTAGGATGCATTTATCTCACCTACATTTCCTTGAAGCAGCAACTGATAGCCCAATAACACCAGCACCAGAGTACAAATCAACAACTGTTGAACCACGTGGTACATACTTGTTCAGCTTATGCAGCAAAGAGTTAAATGACTGCAAAGAAAACAAAGCACTGTGTAATAGCAAGAAAATAGCACGAGAAACTTCACATAAACTTTAGAACTGTAGCTCCAGACATATCTGAGATATTTGCGCAAGTACACAACAATACATGTGGTGCATGGAGCTCTCAGGGTATCAAGTAGCATGCAGAGAATCGAATTGCCAAGACAATATATCAGGAAATTTAGCATGCTATACTCAGTGAAGTTCTACATGAGCAGGCATGATTTAATTGCACATACCAGAGTATTAGCCTGGCCAAAGCTACAAGGGTCCAGCGAAATATCAACTCCTCCATAACGCTCCCACAGGTCTCTCTCCCCTTTGAGATGTCTCCATTTATGCCCAAAAATTATCTGCAGAAGCGGCACATTGTTATAAAGAAAAAAAACATGTTCCCTTTCCTGTAAAGAAAATCATATACTGAAGTGAACAAATTAGTTGCTCAACAGATCTGGCAGCCAATGTTTGATCGAGGCAAACAGCTAAGAGTGACAACAAGAAGGAAGAACACCAGAACCTTGAAATTTTGACAATCTAGTTGACTAGTCCAACAGGATTTTTTACCCGCTCTGTGCATCTCGTACATATACTGATATACATATAACTTGCATAGATGTGACTGATAGCATATGTAATCCTACAAGGCAAGGAAAAGTGTTCTTGGTACACCTGGAAACTCAAACCAAGGACATGACCTAATGCCAGCTGAAATCCTGCTAGATGCTGTTTATATGTGGGCCCCGATATCTGGATTTGTTGACATGTGGGGTGGTTACCAACTTACCATATGTCTACTGGGATTATCCACTCCTAATTCCTACATCTTCACTCTGTTTGATTGTCTCCCTTTGCAGAAAAATACGACTATTTACAGCGACTGTAATGATAACCAAACGGTGGGTGTGTATTATTTGGATGCAGCAGTATAAGAAGTATAGGACATGGTTTACATTCACAAAAACTAAGAGAAAGGTATCTTACATTGCTTGTTGATGTCTGAAAATTGGCCCATATGGAATGGATCAGATGAACACTACCTTTTGGCCCACCATTTCTCCACAAGAACTGACATAAGAAGTATATTCACAATGATTTAATGATACAGCATGTAAAGCAGGGGAATATGTTGGTACAAGATTCTCAAGGAAATATATGGAAACTGAACAGCTGCATGTGTTGCAGAACCGCAGTTTCAAGTTTCAACAACTTACTTCTATCAATAAAGTCAGCTTCTCTGCATTTTGGGAACGCTCATCTCTTGAATTCCAAACCAACGAAACTTGAACTCTCCCTGAATGGTAATGGGATTTTTCGATCACTTTGGCCATGGAGATCGATGAAAAGAGCATTCAGCAAATGAAGAGTTGGAGAATCAGACTAACCTTGCTCATATCTTTTATCAACTGGAATAGATGTGTTGTATGTTGTCACAGCCATCTGGAGAACATAGCAAAACAAATAAATTCTATTACAGCAGGGAAGACAACTACACTCTATGTCTGCATTCTATATTAGAAGCTACAAATTCACGGGTGGAGTATAATGCTGGGCCTAGAAAAACATAAAGTTTCATTCATATGGTTATGTGATACTTCAAGAAAACTAACGATTACCTGAACATATCTGAGTTCACCGGTTCCAGCATCTTCGTCATATGGCTGAATATTCAGCTCAGATATACCTACAACTCCAATATATTAAGCTTTACTTGACAGGCTGAAGACAGTATTTATGCACATCCACTGAAGAAAGCATGAAGCTATGATGGTAATGTACCTTGCCTTAGCAGCTTAACAGCAGCATTAATGCTTGGGTGGTGAGCTGAAAAATTGTGAAATTAAAACGGATTTATATCGCAAAAACAATAATATGTAATATTCCAGAGCTGAAACGAGTTTTAGAAACTTCTTTAAATAACTATTATGAATTTATGATAAGTAAATTATGATCGCTAACCTCTGCACTCCGGAATATCTGTAACGACATGCGTCCCTTCCTGGTATAAACCGATCAACGGGTTCTCTGGTGTTCCACGAACTGCTAACTTTGCCCGGCACCGCCATTGGGACTAAAAACACAGTTGTCCATTTAGCAATAAGTAAAAGCACCCAAGTGACAACATGTCCACTTTAGTTAGTCAAATAATATACACTTTCGGGCATGGAAGAAACAAGTTAGAGGTTCTATTCACCAAGTGAGTTCCAGTTTGAACGAGAACCACAAAAACGAATATATTACAGGTTGACAACTGCTAAGCTAATTACAAAATTGGAGCAGAACTCAACAAACAGCATACAATTGCATGGAGACTGGGAAATTGGATGTTACGCAGAAGGAATGTTTAGATGCTACACGACTGGATGGGTGTACGTACCAGCCTACCCCTGCTGAAGGTGAAATCTCCGACACCGTGGCCCTTGAAGAAATTCGCCACCTCCTGCAACACCGGCGGCTTGTCGAGGTCTACCTCGTGCGTGCAGCCTGAGCACCTACGAATTGGGTCAATGATAAATTAACTCACACGAGCGGCGGCACGGGAGCTCTGCGTGTGTGTCGGTGGAGAGAGAGAGAGACGTACTTCCCGAAGTGGACGCAGTCGAGGCAGGTGGACGACGAGGACGTGGTGGAGGCAGTGTCGGGAGGCAGGGGGGTGGAGGCGGCGGTTGTTTTTGGCGCGGCGGGTTCGAGGCGGGGCGGTGGTGGCGTCGTAGGAGGCGGAGGGGGAGGTGGAAGGCGGACGCGAGTGTACGGGGGAGGAGGAAGCGGCGGGCGGACGCGGGTGGTGCGAGGAGGAGGGCGAGTCGGTGTTGGGGTGGTCAGGCGCGTGGTGGACGGCGATGGCCAGGGGAGCAGCCCCGCCGGGGGAGGCATCGCTCGCCGGCGATGAGGTGGGGAGGCGGGAAGTGTAGAGAAGCAAATGGGGATAAGAGGACAGAGACGCATCCTCCCTCTTGGATTATCCAAGCACAGATATTTTTCAGTGGGCTTAGCCTGCTCTGGGGGCCCAGGCCCCGTTATTTTTTCTCGGAATACGGCCCATCAATCCTTGTCGGGCAGTCTTCGAGTCGGCTCCCAAAACATTGATGAGGTGACAGGACGCACTCCACCCAAACCGAAGGAAGAAGACGACGCCCACGAAACAAAGCAGCAGCGAGGGGAGGAAGCAAGAGGAGGGCGCATCAACCCGAATTGAAGCATGTAAGCTGCCCAATTCCATCTTCTGCTGTCTGTATGGGCACTCTAGATTGATCCCCAAACTGTTCTATCAATGGCTTCTCGAAAATTTTCTATTCCCATCCTCTTTTGCCTGTGAAAAAATTCTGACTGTGATGCGCTGGGGCGATGGTTTCTGGCAGGAGGGCGTCGATTAATCGGCCGCCGACGCCGAGCGCGGAGGAGGGTCGGGACAAGGAGCCCTCCCTCGAAGAAGCCATCAACATCAAGGTACTAACTAGTACTGTTCCCCGTCTTTGCTGAAATCGAGCAGGAAAATCGTGGATCGCAGGCTTTCTTATTTCTTTGGCTCGAGACTAGAGGTCTTAATGCTCACAAGCTGGAGTTTGTAGCTTCTGGCGTGTGGTCCAAGTGGGTAGTCTCCGTTAGATTTGGTTAGGGTTTGGTTGTAAGGAAAGAGGAGGTTCTGGGGTAGTTGAAACGATTAGTTTTACTTCTATCTCTGCTGTTGTTCCTTGGGTGTGGTAACAATGAGGTGGGCTTTGGTTTGTGAAGTTGGTAGAGAGTGGGGAGAAGGAGAAGTTAATGGAGCTCCTCCGTGAGCGGCTCGTGGAGTGCGGCTGGAGGGATGAGATGAAGGCGCTCTGCAGGTTTGGCTTCTCACCCACTAAACTAAAATGTCATTGGTGCTGAGTGTATGTTTGCTATCGACAAAGTATGTTCAATGATTCGTAGTAATAAATCGCATTCATCTTAGTTTTATTCAAACGATGCTAGCAAGTGGTTCATATTCCTAGGGTTCTGATCTGTGCATTTAAGCATAGCAAATTTTTGGACTTTTTGAGAAAACATGATGTTTTTCTCCTACTTACGATTGTCTTATACTCAACTGACTTTGGTGAATTGCAGCTGAAAATGCGTGAAAGCCTGTCAAAACCCTTAGTTCTATCTTGCTCAAAAGTACAGCTAAATTCTGAAGCAGAAGCAAGTCTCATGAAAATAACTTGCAGGGGTTCTGTTACTTCATAATAAATTGGATTATTTGTAAAATCTAATGCACACACAAGTTAGTTTCCATAGAACAACTTACGGCTGGTTTTTCAAAATTTTCTGGTAAATGAATAGCTGCAATGATTTTACACGATGGCTACTGCGGTTATAACAATCCATGCAAAATCTGCAATTTGTTTCTTTGTTCATTCTTTTTCCTGCAAAAAGTTTCTCGAATAAACATGTGCAGAGATTTAAGGTTCTGAGCAACATGCTCTTTTGCATATACAGTTATTGCTCATACGAGGGATTTAGGGTTTAACCACTTAGCACATATACTGACATGTTTCAGCTGAAAGTGGGTTCCTTTATTAACTTTCTCCAAATTCTGTGCTAAATGCCCATTGCATCCAATAAGATTTAATCTAATTCTGGAATCTTCGAAACCCTAAGCTGCCACTAGCGTCTGAAATGTGTGCTACATTACACATTCCGTAGGTTAGGAACAAAGAAAGTGTGGTTTTAACTGGATAATATGTATCTTCCCCATGCTCAACATTCTTTATTGTGCATCTCCTTTTTGTGTTTGTCTGTAGGGCATATGCAAGGAAGAAAGGAAGAAATAATGTGACAGTAGATGATCTTATTCATGTTATTACTCTAAAAGGAAGAGGTAACTGATTTCACTATATGTCAAAAATTGGAGTGTCTTCATATGCATTCATCTTTCTTTGCGTACTTGGAACTGGGCATCCGTAATGCATACTCTGTTTTTTTGCCCCATAAAAAATGCTCATTGTTGGGCAGTTTTACACTTTTACTTTCCTGGTCGAGAAAATTTGCTCCTCTTTGTTGTGGCCCCTCTTACAGTGTTTGCAATTTATTTCGCATGTGAAACAGCATCAGTGCCTGATTCAGTGAAGGCAGAACTCCTGCAACGTATCCGGTCCTTCCTCATGTCTACCTCACTTCGGTAGTCATTTATCGCGGCGGTTGGAGCTACATGTACCATTGTACGAGTACTGGGAAGTTGATCTTGTTGTGGACCAAGGGTGCAGGAAAACAATGCATATGGCAATATCATGACATCAAAAGAATCAGATTGATCTTCATGAGGCTGTCCACATGTTCCTTGGTCAGACAGGTAGTTGGCATGATTTTCAGGTGTCCAAGACACCGGGTTGTAATCCTTGAATACTGTATTTATTAAAGGAACCTGAGCTTGTAATGCTACGTTGTGTTATTATCGCTCAACTGATGCTTGATTTCACAATTAGGAAACTGAAATATCCTGATATAAATGATAATGTCCATGTGATACCTGGAACCTGATTGGGTCATCTCCAGTGGGGCCCAACGTGAATAGATTCCACTTTGTCATTGTGTTGCGATGCTCGTGGATGTTATAGTATTGCTTGGCACTCGTTCGCTGGATCGGTTGTCTGCGTTGTCATGTTTGATCATATGGGCTCGTGGCTGCTGCTCACTTCATTGTTGGAATTTGCTGTTCTGCGTCCGTGATGTGTATAACGTCTGCACTTCCAGTCAGACTTGTCTGTTCAGGAACCACAGGATTTGCGGGTCATTTGGCAATCCATGTAAGCTTTGACGATTATTCCTGAATTATTGCTTGGTGGTTAGGGGAGAACAGAAATGACGAAGGGTAGTGGCGTAGTCTTCCACATTCTGAGCAGATAGCCTGTCCTTGTCATAAGCTCCATCAGCGCTGAAAAAAAACCCGCACCCGGCTCGATTCATGACACCAATGCCAATTATTTTTTTGAAGAAAGTTCTCATGATATGCCATGGCCATTGCAACATCTGAGGGGCAAACACAAAGGGTACACTTGGTACAGGATAGAGCAATACATTTGTCAGGCGTCAATCATGCAAGAGCCAAGAGGGCATCACAATTACATGAACTGTAGAAAGGTATGGTATCCCACTCCCACATGCCACATGCCCTAGCTCAGCTGGCGGTTGACATCTGGAAAAATATATGTTTATACCCATAAAGATTCGAGAAGGTATGCACAGATAGGGGTAATTTCTTGAGCTAGATGCTCTACTCTCGCAGCTGATCAACATGCAGTGCACATCAATTTTACGAGTAGCTATCATCCACTTGATTCCTACAAGGATATAGTACTCTTAATACTCCCCCACTTCTTTACAGTAGCTTCAGGGTCCGGATCGGGTAATATGTCGTGCTAAATACAGCCGCTCAGGGCAGGAGGGCACTGGAGCACCACCACTGTCAAACAGCACATGGCCTTGAGCTCACATTCTGGCCTCTCTCACTCTCATCTAAGGTCAGGCTATGAACAAAGCTCGGCAGGCAACAGCGCCCGGTGTACCAAGCCTTCTCCCTCCAGCTCTTAGTGACCACGGTCGGCGTCGGTTCTGTGCTGCAAGCGGAGCTGGATGTGGATTCAGACACCAGCTTCCCATCTGCGGCGACAGATTGTAACTGCTGCTTCTCGTTCTTGCTGACATCGGTGCTTTCTTCCTCGCCGTTTTGCATTGCCTCCTGCAAGAGCTCGGCTAATTTCCTTCGGCCAGTTGGAGAAGGTTCTGATGATTTGGACTTGTCCAAATTGCCAGGTTGGAAGATGTTAGTCATCACTGTTTGCGTTCTGGGTTGATAGTTTGGTGTGCTGCCACGAGATGGAGTGAAATCTGCATAAGAAAAGCACAACTTATGATTATGCAGCAACTGAAGCAAATCACATCGCATGGGCTGACAGAGGTATCTACTTGTTCAACTATTGAACTTGAGTGCATCAGAACTCTCCTTACAACATCAAAATCCATAAATGAATGTGTTATGTTTCCAGGATATTGCTAGAGTGATTTGATGAAGGACCACATGGTATAGGTTATGAAACTTAAGGTGGGGGTCCATGTGACCATGTCCTTAACTGTTAGATGCTAAGAAACATGATAGCGCCCAAAGACAAAATCAAAGGCATCGCCTTTTTGTTTCGGTAGGCAATCAAAGTATAAGTTAGGCCCCTTAGATTCTAGAGAGAAATAGAGGCTGTATCATCAAGAAACCTATCACAGCACATGCAGTTTGCGCGTAACAAGCGGAACAATCCACATGCACATGCTAATAATATAATAATAGAACAACCTAAAAAGGGGAATGGCATGAGCATGATAAACTAAACCACTGGTGCAAAAGTAATCACAATATGATGGGCCAGGACAACTGCACACAAGTATAGAAGAAAACTATGCATATCTAAAACTAGACTGAAGCTTCTTTAGCAGTTACTAATTTAAACATGTGCAACAGTTTGATTACCTCCATTCACACTGTAAAAGTCATCTTCGCAGTCTGAATCTAACCAAGCTCGAGATTCGAAGAACATTTCATCCTTGCTACCTGCAAATTAAATTCAATAAGTTGCAATTTTGATGAAAAGAGTCACTGTATTCAGGTTATTGTACTTTCAGCTAACTGGATAGATAAATTCAATCAGCTTGATAAATGAGCGTGTTTCAGTGAAGAGAACAATTTCAGCTAAGCAAAATTCAGAAACACAGAACAAACTTTATGCTTCCTGGCAGATTGATGATTCAGGAGCTAGCACTTTATTCTGGTTAAAGAAACATTGAAGCACAGCCCATTGCAACTAAGATATTCAGGAGGTTACTGAGCAAGCTCTTGACTTGCCGCAACAAAGTCGTGTGTTATTTGAATTTACGATTTAGTCAGCAATTTTACACCCAAAAAAACTCGTCCATCCTAAGGAACTTAACCAAACGACGAAGTAATCAGGCTAAAAAACCTTCAACCAATAGAGCAAGTACTTTGGATATAAGAGCATCGTCATTTAGAAAGTGTTAAATTTTCAAGAACAATAAATTGTAACAACTAGAACCCCCTGCCCATTAAAAAAAATCCAAAATCAGCCAGTATCAACAAATATCCTTTTCCGTTCAAGTCCATCAGCCTCTGCAAAAATAGGAACCTAACTGATCTCCAGAAGCGATTAGTGCAGCGATAACACAACACCACTTCGCTATCAAATCTTCCAGAGCCCAATAAATAAGTAAACGAACCCAAAAAGTCCCTTTTCATATAAAGAACTAACTGACCATCTGATTCTTTACCTCCAAAGATCTTCTTTAAACTATAGTAACTGATTAAAAAGATAAAGACCGTAACCTCACTTCAAAAACACCACCAGAGAAACCAAAGATTCATCACGCGTACCAGAATCCGGGCTCTTGGGGCCAAACCCTCCCCGCTGTTGCTCCGCCTCGGCCTTGGAATTGAGATCACCAAAGCTATCGCCAACCGGAGCAACGCCGCCGCCCTTGCCGTTGGCGGCCTTCGCGTTGGTGGCCGACGCAAGAAACTGCTTCTTGGGGAACCCTGGATCCTTCTTGTCAACCGAAGCGCAAGAACCCATCCCCGTTTACTCCCCTTTCAAGCCGCAACAATAAGCATGTCCGTGCAAGTGCGCACGCAAGAAGACGAAGGCGAGAAGGCAAGGTGAGGACGGGAGGGGAAGGGGGGTAGGCTTCTTTACTGGAGTGGGAGCAGTGCGGCGACGCCGGGGCGGCCATGCCTCTTCTTTTTGAGATACGGGCGTGGGAAGGACCTGGGGAGCCTCAATTCTGAAACTGCCAAGCGCGGCGTCCTAATTCATGAAATAATTAATTGTGGCTCGCAGTATCTCTCTCTTTTTTCTCTTGTACCGCACAATTGTACACGAGGGGATCAGATTGTTGTTAAATGGGACCTTGGGACAGACTGTTTTCCAGGCGTATTTGTGTAAACCCGGGTAGATAGATTCTACCGTAATGAACATAACTAACCAAGCTACTATTGATTTTCTTTCTCCAACTGTGATTTGGTGAGATATAAATCTCAATTAAGGTTTGTAGGAACGTCCATAACATCATGGTACGAATTCTAGAAAAGGATCATGTTTATAAAAATTAGTCTATCAACCCGTGCTCCGCCGGGTTAATTAAAATTAACATAAAAATAAAATTTATAGTTAATAATTATAATTATCTATCTCACGTCCTCTTTTATCTATTAAATATTCTAACACATACTTTAAAATACATATTTATCATTATCTAGTTGCAATAGATTTTATTTTGCATCACACCTCCATATTATTTGATATATATTTAATTGAACCATTTATTTTAGAATTGATATTCTTGTCTCTTCCATCGTACATGAATACATGGTGACACATATTATGGGAGCACGGGCTAATTATAATTAATATAAAAATAAGGTTTATAGCTAATAATTATAATTATCTATCTCACACCCTCTTTCATCTATTAAATATTTTAACACATATTTTAAAATACATATTTATCATTATCTAGTTGCAATAGATTTCATTTTGCATCACATCTTCGTGTGTGTTTGATATATATTTAGTTGAATCAATTTGTTTGTGAATTGGTATTCTTATCTCTTCCATCATACATGAATACATGGTAGTACATATCATGAGTAATATTTTTATATAAACAGTAACATAAATAATATATTAATAATAATAGAAATAGTAATTTAGAATATTATATTGGTGCACTTTAATATCTCTACTATTTCTAAAGCAACCAATGATTCCTTGGTCCGTCAATCGGAATACTAATTGGAACCCAGACAAACCTGGACAGATCATTCGGAATCCACCTGGACAAATCAATTAGAATCCCAATTCAAACCTGGACAATCAATCCTGACGCGGTCACAGCACGGTCTGTACATGGACTGAAAGAGCGCAAAGTTGGTGGTCTCGTACATGTTTGGGAAAAATTCATTTACCTGTAGCAATGCATGGGCACTGTACTAGTTTTATTATAATTATATAATTTAGATTTAGTTTCAGGGGTTACTTTAACTTTTAATAATAACATAATTGGATAATTTATATGCAAATTTAGAGGATTATTTGCATTATTTTTATAATAGCATAGGTGAGTAATTTATATGAAGATTAGGGGATTACTTTAGATTTTTTATAATGGCAGATGTGGGTAATTTAGATACATGTTTAGGGGGTTACTTTAGTCTATTTTTATAATTGTAGATGTGGGTAATTTATTGGGAAAGATAACAGATCAAATGACTATTATGATTAGAGTTGTCAGATTGATGGTCGGATATTTTTAATTTTTGTAAGAATTTCTCTATTTAGAGTGCCCACCTAGAATCTAGGTGGTTTCACTGAAGGCTTTAAAAGGAGCCTCCAATTTGTAATAGTAAGATGAGATCTAAGATTATACCATTGTAGATATGTACTAGTATGCTACGCACAGCATAAAACTAAACTATTCCAAGTGGTGGAGCACTGGAGCTAGAGAACTAGTGGATCTCCAAGATTGTAAGCTTAGGACCAACTAAGATGTTTGGAAGTGCATGTACTATAGTGACATTCTGTTTTATCATCAAGTCATTGTTAAAAATAGCTTGATCGGTTCATTCTGGTGGTCACTCCTCTGCCGATAAATGGAGCAGCATTCTTTTATTGAGGCATAGTAAACGCCTCTCAAGTCGCTCCACGACCAGTCGACCACCACAGGCCCCAACTTACATGCAAGTATACAGGTATTCAACAATATTTCCTTAAAAAAAATAATGAATGCATCCACAAATGGCAACTATAGCATAACAAGAATCAAATAAAAAGGTTATCCAACATTCAACGTGGAAAACCTCAAGACCATCACTGGTCAAAGCATTTCACATTTTCCACCAAAGAAAAAGAACTCTATGCAAGATGCCAATAATTGCTCGTAGAAATTGTTCTTCAATCACCCTCTTGTATCTTCGCTGCCGTCTCATCCTAGATATTGGAGCGAATCATATTTGACTCCACTCACAAGAGCCATTTATTGTGTTAGAGTATCTTATTACTGTATTTTCTGAACATAAAACTGAAGTCTTTTTTTAAAAAAAGGATGGTAAGAAGTTTTCTGAGCAAAAATTTGATGAACTGATGCTCCAACTGTATTTCCAAGACCATGTTGATGTCCAAAGTAACAATTCCTCGTGAGTGTTGACAACCGGACCAACTAGTCGCGTGACATAGGTTTAAGGTGTCAAATCCATCCTTGGTTACAGCCAAAACTTTTCAAATCTATGTAGCAGATATGCATATGATACTTAAAAACGTCGCCCTTTCAACAAATTACGAACCAGCTGCCACATAAATTCTAGAGAAATGTAATGGGGGAGCAGTTAATCAGCTGATACACCAAGAAAGCGAAGTTTATTGGTACAAAATTTCCTTGTCAGGTTCCGTCGGGTCCTCCCCTCTCTCTGTCCTAGTAAGCTAGCGGAATGGCGACAGGGCCGGGGGGTAGTCCTTGACATTTTGGAACCACGCCCAAGTGCGACGTCCACCCACGACGCCTATCGAGCGTGGCGAGACTTGCTGGCGAGATGTGCCTGCGTGATCTTTGGGCACGGGGCACGGGGTTCTGCAGTTAGCAGAGAGCAACATCGATGTTAAATTCCCGGCTCAATTCAGGCTTCAGACGTCGCTCTCGTACATGTCGTATCGTATCCTTCATGTGAGATGCTGGTCGTCTCTTGTATTTGGGTCATGTAGCATACCTAATTCCATTGCAATCAGGTATTAAATTTATTAATTTTCACAGATCAAGGGTAATAATACTTGTTATGCAGATACTTTTGTTGTGTTTGTTCAAAGTTCAGAGTTACCAACAGGCCATAAGAAGTCTGAGCTTTTTGCAGGTTACTTTCTGAATGTGAAACACGGAAGAAAAATTAAATAGTATTTTTTTTCCTGCAACTGCGATGTCAACTGATTGTCCTACACGATACGGTGCACAGTTAACGTTGCCGGTAAGGACGCCCGTGCGGCAGGTAATGGGAAGCTAATCCAATTCGAGGACCTTGTTGCACGCCTCCTATCCTTATTATTTTTACTTACAAGAGACGAAATTATCATGTTGACGTGTGGAGAGTTAGCAGTGTTAGCACACCGGAAACCTGCCCCCATCATAGACCTGCCGATGGGTCCAACAGTGTCAGTGCCAATAGAATTTCAGAAGAGTCTGTAGTGAATAATATCCTCATAGGTGTAAGGTTTTAAGAGGCCCAACAATCACCATTGGGCGGTGGCACGATACAATAACGCTGGCTGCTGACGAGTACCTTTTTGTCCCCATCTCCACGCTTAAAATGCGAAGGACAAAAACAGAGGAACCAACTTGGAGGAGAAAATTTCAAGGTGACATCGAAAAGGCATGGTACAATTATATATGGCTATAATGCTATATGCCCATCTGACCGTCACTTTTTCTCACGGACAAAAAATACACGATTTGTCAAAAAAAAAAGGGAGAGGAATACAAGCCCGTTCCTGATTGGTGCTAAACAAAGACGACCCCATTTTCTAAAGAACAATAACTGAATAAAATTTTAGTATCTGGAATTAATAAGGGACACATCTTAATGAGATGGGGTCTCCATTATTGAAGCCAGAAAATAGCGGGAACAATTAATATTCCGATACCAATACCATACTGAATCACCTGAAATAATTAACAGGCCGTATTTTTTTTCTTGAGACCGAGATAATAATAGAGGACACGTCGCATAAGCACCGAGTGATCTGCATACGCATCGCGTCGGCAATGAAAAAGAAAGTCGATGGGCTGACGTAACCGGATCGATCGTTCGGCGGACGGGCATGGGTACATCATGTGCGCATGCAGCTGGAGTGGCGTTCTGCCCGCGTCTATAGCGCGGGTGATCAGGGCGGGGGGGGGGGGGGGGGGGGGGGGGGGGGGGGGGGGGGGGGCAGGGACACACAAAAGGGTGCCATGCTCCCATGCCGCGTGCTAGCCACTTGCATGGCGTGGTTGGGGCTGGATGATTTAATAGGCAGGTGGGCCTGAGTGGCGGAAAACGACCTGCTCGTCTACATGTTGTGCTTCCGCGTCAGGTGCGTGTACAGAGCATGCCTCGTAATAGGATTCGAAGGCCAATCGACAGTCGTCTTGTGTCGAGTCATGGCTCGTGAATGATGTGATGGTCAGTGAACAACCAGCGAGTCAGGGAAGAGGGTGCCGGGGACCCTGAGCTGAAAAGATCTCGAACAGTAGCCCGTTTCACCTGACTGTGAAAAGCCGAAAAATGGTGGCGTTGGTGCAGTGCTCGGCTGCCAGTCAGGGGCTCGGGACTCTTCATCTTCAAGCTGGCGGCTTTCATGTTGCCAACTGGTCGTGATCAGATCAGGTGATGTTTTTGATCAAAACGTTAGCAGCATGACTAGTGCAGAAGGTGTATCCTCTTCAGTCCTCGAGTCTAGCTAGAACTGAGAGGCCGGCATGGATTTCTGCATGAGGCCCACAGGCCTCCGCCGGCGACCTTGTGCGAACCAGCCCACCGGAAAGCCCGTTCCGAGTGTGAAAACCGAGCCGTTTTCCCCGCGGCATGGCAGCTCACACCGCGGCCCATTTCCCGCGCACGCGCACCAGCCCAACCCACCCCGGTGGTAACCAGCAGCCGGAGGCGACGCGCCCGCGCCCGCCCCCGCCCGGCGCTGCATCCCCTGCCTGCGTGGCGGCTGCCGCGCGTCTCGCTCGACGTGCCGCCGGGCACGTCAGCCTGGTGGCGTGTGGCCGTCGTCGTTTCGAGCGTCGGGCCGGATTCCCCGCAAGGACACCCCATGGGATGGGATCGCCGTGGCGCGTCCCCAGCCACTGCCTGGCCGGTTTCTAGATTCCACCCCCGTCCGGCGGGCACTCCATTGACTCCGAGGCACACGCTCGGATCCGATCGACGGCGATCACCCGTCCGTGGCCCACCACCGGAGCACACTCCGGTCGCCGCCTGTCGCCGTCGTCCTTGCCCTGCCCATGCCGCCGTGCCTCAGCTTGCCTCCAGCCAAGCCACGCGTTGAGGTTAGGTGAGGTCTCAGACTCTCAGGCGGCCATGATGGTTGCCGGAGTTCTCGGAGAGTGGGTCCCTCCTCGGCAGATCCATGACAAGTCAGCACGGCCGGAAGAAGAGCGTCCCTTCGGTGCGCCGCGGGGCGGATCTCGCACGACCGGAACTGCCCCGATCACGCATGATCGCACGAGTCCACGACGGTGCAGCGCCGGTCGATTTGTTTCCGCAACCAGACCAAACCAAGCCGGGTTCAGACTTGTGATTGGCGATGGATAAGATTGGGCGTGCCAACCAATTGACACGTCGGATGGATCACTGCAATCGAGCAAGAAGACGATTGGACGATTTGTTTCCAATTTCCTCGGATCGTACGTGATGCCATTCTTTTACTTCTTTTTAGCGGAGCAAGGAGATAGACGACCGCTCTGACGTATAGGTTAACGGAGACAACAAAACGACCGAAAACGATAGGTTTTAGCAAAAAAAGATTCAAGTTGACGTTCGCACGTGGGTTTAAAGTAGTATGTCTGATGAGAATGTCTGGAGACCAACTTAAAACATGCATTTTGACGTGCATAAATTGTCCTACCGGTGCTAACGGAAACAATTTTTTTCTGGTGGCGTGCGGATCCGCCCTTGAAAGTAATCATATTTCAGTCTCTGACAGTAATAGCGCCTTTTGTTACGGTAATATGCATTGTGCCATACATAAATTGCCCTACCATAGTTTCAAAAAAAAAATCATTTTCTGGTGGCACGCAAATCCGCCCTTAGAAGTAATCATGTGTTTCAGTCTCCGGTGATGATAGTTTAGTTTTGTTTTGTTTTGTTTTTTGATGAAAATGATAGTTTTGTTTGCCATCACTCCAGCACTTTGGTCGATCGTTTGTATTGAAATTGTTATTTTTTTTATTTTCCAAAGCATTCTCTAATGCCGTTAAACAGAGAGAGAAAACAGGCAAGAGTCTGCGATCACGATAACACGATGAAAGGGGAAAAGGTCCTAATGATTAGTACATTCACTAGTAGAAACGTACACCAACCTCACGAAGCAAGAGGAGCGAAAGCTCCAGAACCATGCCGTATGAACTTCTAACCAATCATCATCAAGCTGTTAAGCAAATCATCACCCACTCCATTCCTCGCTGGATCGCCAAAAAAGAATTTGCAAGCGTCCCGAATCTTAAAGCTGCCCACCCACACCCTTTGTCCCTTTTGTCATCAGCTTCTCCTCTTCCCCTGCGCGGCCACCCCCACCACACCGCACTTCCGCGAAGCGCTCGGCCGTGTTTCTCTCGTCTCGTCTCGTCTCGCTCCCTCGCATTCGCATCGCCCCCTCCCATCGTTCGTTCACCGGAGCGCAGCGCTCGTCGGACTCCGCCGCCCGCAATTCCCCCCTGCCCCCGGCTTTTAATGGGCTTTCCCTCCCACCGACATGGCCGGCGATCCCCGCACCCGCGCCGCCGGTGACCGCCCCGCCTCCCTCTCCCTCGCCGCCGCTGCAGGAGGCGGACCCAGGCCCAGCCTCGGCCCCTCCAGCCTCCTGCTCCACCTGCTCCTCCTCCACTCGCTCTTATAACCCCGCCCGGCGCCCCCCGCGCCCCCCATATGGCCGCCGTCTTCTTCCACCACGTCGTCGGCGACCTCACCGTCGGCAAGCCGGAGGTCGCGGAGCTCCACGACACCGACACGCTCGACGACGCCGCGCGCGCCATCGCCTCCAGCCCCGAGGGCGCCGTGCCCGTCTGGCGCCCGCGGGCCACGCCCGACGACCCGCCGTCCGGGGCCAGGTTCATCGGGATGATCTCCGCGCTCGACATCGCCGCGTTCGTGGCCGCCGCGGGGGTCGGGGACCGGGCCATGCGGGCGGTTGTCGGCGAGGTCGTGCAGCCCAACCCCGGGCTGCTCAGGGAGATCGATCCGGGTACCAGGTGAGGTCTCTGCTTGATCCGTGGTTTGTAAGGCGCGATCTCTTCTAGCTGCAGTCCTATATCCAGAAAATTCGGTTCCGAGTGCGTGCTTCGACTGATTCGTTACCATTGGGATGCTTATGCCCGATATCTAGAATCTAATCATACGCGGTAAGTATTGAACCGATCAATACGCGCGCGATTCCATGTGTTTTCACTGATCCGTGAGCGGAATTGAATCTTCCCATGTTTTGGCCGCTGAATCATGTTCAACTAGTGCCTTTATGTGTTCTATCTATCTATAGGCATCTGTCATGGAAGCAATTACACGTCCTATGGACTATGGTGCACCTTTATAAGTCTTCTAGTTTTTTTTACTACGGCTCCTGCTCTGCTGGACCACTGTTTTTTACTGCTTCTGCGTTAGCCTTTTTAAATTTGATCTGGTGGTTCATCTTTGTCTTTTCTAAATCGTAGTAGTAGTTTGACCTTTCGAGGAAGATGTGGGCAAAAGTTTGTTCCTGAGTCCATCTCAATTTTGTTTTTAGAGATCACATGGGTTTGTAGTTAATTTGCTCCTGCGATTGGGGTTCCATTCCAGGTTGCTCTTGCAGAATGCAAATGCTAACTGACTACCCAAGCTGCCTACCTTCCTCTTTTTGTCATGGATTTTGAGGGTTCGATAAAGTCTGTTACGTCATGTTGCTAGCATTTATCAATGTAGTCCACATCACATAATAGATCATGTTGATTTTGAGGCAGCATTAAAGAATGCTGAGTCAGCATCTTTAGACAAACAGTTGAATATGACTTCCATTTTGCTTTAGATTTGATCTTTTGAGTTTAGGATTGATCTTAAGATTCGATATGAACGTAGAGGTCTCTTTCAGGTCTTCGATTTGTTTTCTATATGCACCTTGATGGCCATGTAGATTTGATCAGTCGTCATGGTAATAAAGAACAACCTGAAAGAGCAAACGTTTAAACAGACATCAATTTCTGTTACAAGTACAATTTATGAGAAGAGTTGGATGGAACTTCTGTATGGAATAGACGTAGCTTTCGTTTGATAAGCAAAGCAAAGTCATCAATGAAAGGCAATCAGCTATGAGTGTAATGTAGAGGTGTTTGTTCACCACAAAGATTATTTAGTTCATCACGAAAATATCTTACTCAGACACTATAAATAGGTAGGGCAGTTCCATTTGTGCTCACATGCATCCTACTTCTTGCACTTGTAAATTGAGATGGCATGGCTTGAATTTATGACTTCTGAGCTTATATCTTCAGAACAAACTGGCAACTGAATGGTACAATATCAGAAAACAAACAAACAAAACTCTGATATTTAGTTAGTAGCTACAAATGCGCAACGGTGGAACTGAATAAATTTCAGTATATAACAGACCCCAATGATCTGCTGGGCTGTGTAAGTTTTCTTCATGAAACGAAAAACAGCATTTTCATGTTGTAATGTGATGGTGACAACTCCAGTTGTTTGGCATGCTCTTCCAAACTCACACAAGCCGGATGGGGTTTCATGTGGCACAGAACTTGTCTTTCTGATTTTGTTTGCCTAAAGAGGAACAAAGTGGGGACATGATTCCATTTCACAATGTAATGTCAGAAACAGGAAGGTAACGATCGTGTGGAAGGCTGTACATACTGTAACCGATACATGAGTAAATACTGTAACTCAAATACATGCATGGCAAATGCAAGGCAGTCCAATCACGTGTCAGTGATTTTTGGAAATACCCAGAAATGGGCAACAGCTCAAATTCTCACAAGTAACCAAATAGCTCAATTGCAAAAAAGGAAAGAACTTCTGAATGTTTACACAACCTGAACCTGCATTTCCCGTGATGTTCTCTGTTTTAGAAAAGAGTCTACTCACGCCATATTTCCCTGCATAGTTTTTTTTCTTTAACTTTTCAATAAAGTAGATTCTTTTCAAATGTATTATGGTCCATACTGCCTGTTACTCAAATAAGTTTCTTTTGTTTTCCAAGGCTGATTGATGCACTGGAGCTCATGAGGCATGGAGTTAAGCGCTTCCTTGTTCGCAAGAGTGGGAGCTGGAAAGGCATTACCAAGAGGTTTTCAGTGCTTTATAATGGCAAATGGCTGAAGAATATGGACTCAACTTCTCCAAACGCAGCCAGCAGCAGCAGACAGCTGTCCTCATCTATGGGTTTTGCAGACAAGTTTTGCTGCCTCTCAAGGGAAGATGTTCTCCGGTTTCTAATTGGATGCCTTGGCGCTCTTGCGCCCATCCCACTGACTCAGATATCTACCCTCAGAGCCATCAATCCACACTATAGTTATGTAGAAGCATCTGCGCCCGCCATGGAAGCAATTCAGAAGATCCCTCAGGACCCATGCGCCGTTGCTGTAGTGGAGACGATGCCAGATGGAACTCGTAAGATACTAGGAGACATATCTACTTACAAACTGTGGAAATGTGATTATGTTTCAGCAGCATGGGCGCTGGCAAACCTGTCAGCCGGGCAGTTTGTCATTGGCGCTGATGAGAATGGATCGATGTCCATGTCTGTCCTCCCGGAGCCTCCTGTCAGCCCATCATCACCAGTGGAAGAGATCAATCCCGGGCGCTCACCCAGGGCGAAGAAGTTCAGCAGCAGGAGCATCGGTTTCCAGGCGAACCAGATGTCGGCGTGGCGGATGCGGAGCTCGTTCCACCGGGGCAGGAGCACGCCGCTGACCTGCAAGAGCACGAGCACCCTCGCGGCGGTCATGGCGCAGATGCTGTCTCACCGGGCCACGCACGTCTGGGTGACGGACGCGGAGTCGGAGGAGGACGGCGTTCTCGTCGGCGTGGTGGGCTACACCGAGATCTTCAATGCCGCCACCCGCAGCGCCTGCCCCAGCCCGACAACGTCTTGATGGCTTGATGCACCGCACCGTATTGTACAGTAGACTGTACTTGGTTGATCCGTTGGTGGTCGCCCCCGGGTGCACGCTTTGCACGAACTGTAAACTGTGCTTGGTTGATCTGTTGGTTCGTCTGGAGAGTTTTAGATATTCTTGGTCTGCATAGCGCAAGACTTGGTGGTATATTGTTGCATTCATCGGACGGTTCAAATAAGGATTGGGACTTGCCTGGGAGTCCACTCCATTTTGCATGCTCCACTGCAGCTGCCAAATGTACGTATGGATGCTACCTTCCACTTTCCATGTATAGAGTATAGTTGAGTTCCTGTGCATGCTTTGAATCTGATGTGTACAAAATGCAAAGTTCCACAGTTAAATCTCAGCCTGTTTATCGTTTCCATCGATACAGGAACACACAGTGAAAAAAATCGTACTGGTAAGAGAAAAGAACTGAATAACATACAGTCTCAGCTGGCCGTATTTGAAAAGGAAAAATGCGAGGACTTTTGGGCCGTTCTTCTCATGTTGTCTGGCTCGGTCCGAGAGCTTGGGCCGTCGGTTTGTTCTTGTCCTTCGTTTGTTCGCAAGCAAAGCAATTCTGAATTTCCTTCTATTTGTGACATGACACCCGCCTTCGTACTTTCTGCTTGTTCAATTGAAATCACTCCTACTACTTTGCCCATCCTTCTCAAATGAAGATTTCTTCTTGATTTGTGAAAGGTAGGTTGGAATTCACAGAGAGGTTCAGGCTCACCAAGTCGCCGGTCACCGGCAGGCGGCAGCGTACGGTTCAGGGCATGGCAGCGCAGGCACAGCACTAGTCAATGCACGGACTTGGCACATCGCTCGAGCCGTGCCTTCGCCGACGAGCCGAGACAAAGCGAGGAGACGGGCAGAGCCTACACTTGTCGGGCGGAGCCGGAGCAGCGTGTCCTACATGCACGCACGCACGCGCAGGCACATCGCGATCTCGGGGCCGGGCGCCTGCGCCGGCGTGGATGGGATCCGGATCATTCGCTCCGGGTACTCTTGTCCTCCCGCCTCTCTACGATCCGTCGCCGCCAGCCTCGGTTTCATCGACGGCACCCGACCCCGGCTGTGGCCGCCGCCCGCGGCCCGCGTGAAGACAAGCGCTTGTTTTTACCGGCCAGGGCGTACGCTTCTGCCCCCGCGGCGCGCCCTTTTGGCCTCTTGCTGCTGCGGGGCGGCGACCGCGCGCCAGGCACGTCCCGCGCCCGCGCAAGGGCAGCGGGCGGGCGGTGGCTGGACACTGGACTTCCCGCGGCGCGGAGCCACCGCACACCTGTCACCGGGGCGCCTCGTGTCCGTCCGCGGTGGCTGGCTGGCTGGCACCCGCGCCGCGCCACCGCCGCCAATCGGCCCGCGCGTGGCATGGGGCTGCGTGCCGTGACCTCGGCGCGGCCGTGCCGAGACGTGACGCGACTGCCGCGCGGCCCGGAACGGGAGACGACGTCCGGTGCCTTTGGCGCGGCGCCGCCCGCCGCCCGCCACCTACTGCCACCACCGCGCGTCCCGACGCTCCCCTGCGTCAGCGCGGGTACTGTACTGAGGCGAAACTGGCGAAGCGAGACGTGCCGCGCCGTGGACCGTGGGAGGGTGCACGGTGGCTCGCTGCGCTGGTGAAAATCTACGTTTGGCCCGGCCGTGAAGATTCGCAGGGATTCTCGTCTTTCAGAAGTGATTTCCTCGTTAAACCAAGGCAGCACACTTGCCTTTCGGAAATCTTGTCCAAAGGCGGATCTTGTCTAGCACTCGACCGGAGATAATTATCCCACCCACCCTCGCTGACACGTTTTTCTCCGTTCTCCAAACGTTTTATTCGCTCTAGAGACAGCGATTTTCCTGCAGATATGCAGAACGGCCACATATTGCTCAGTTACACTTACGCACACTGTTTTTCTAGGGAGATGCCTGTTCCAGAATATCATATAATTGAAGCTTCTTTTCAGTCTAGACACTAAATCAACATGAAAATATGATTTAACCCGTCCGATTCTAGATCGATGATGAGGTCATCAATCATCTCGCGGTTGATACTCGCATCGTACGTTACTAAAGAACAATCAATCGTAAATCATTGTTCGCCTACACGACCATTTAGCCTGTGTACATGCCACACATTGACTAGCCGTGTCCATTTAATCAGCCGTTTATCCCGTTTAATGACCGTTTAACTCGTTTAAATGGTCGTTTAATCCGAATAAATAGCTAAACGGCAGATGACTTACTGTTTAGTATTTACCGTTTAACCTAACACTGTCGTAAATACACCACCAAAGGCTTAATTCCAAATGGAGGTGTTCCACCGCCAAAGCTAACATTCTTTTTGTAAAAAGAATCATAATTTTCTCCTGAAAAGTAATTGACATATTAAAGAATAATTGTGTTTGAGTGGACATGTGTTATTGGGAGAGCGCTCCATGCCATCGAAAAGATCAATTTGTTGCTATACATGCATGTTCCATCAAGGATGTGCAATTTCAAAGGGAGGATCGAATATCTACGGGGATCTAGAGAATTTCGATACTCCTAAGGCGGCCACGATGGCTTGTCTCTTAAGAAGCAGAGACGTGTGCTTCCATTTCTTAATTCCCACTCAAAGTAAGACGAAGGTTTTAGCCCAGCCTCCTTTGGTGAAAGAAAAGAACAACTTTTTTTTTTGAAAGGAAAGAACAACTTGACTAGTGATGAGAGGGAGAACTGACAAGCAGCAGCAAACAGCAAAGTAGAAGGTGAGAGTGAAATCGCAGGGGCGAATCAGTCATTCCAGGGGTAGAAAGAGACAAATATGGGGCCCGTGCCGAGTGGCATCCAGGCCAAGCCGTCTGCAAAACCCAAACGGCCAAACCTGAGGTTGAGATCGCACGCGGGGCACCCCATCTCTCGTACCGCCGTTTGTTCCGCTCTCGCTCGCCACCACCACCACCACCCACATCCCAATCTCTCGGCCACGAGCAGCAGCAGCAGCAGCAGCAGCGCCCGGCTCCTTGGCGGCGGCGGGCGGCGGACCGCGCGGCTCCCCAATGGCCTCCAGGATGGCGCTCCGCCTCAACGACGTCACGCTCTGCCTCTCCCCGCCCCTCGCCACCCGCCGCCGCCGCCGCGCTGGCAGCGTCAGGGTCTTCGCCGTCGCCTCCACGCCATCCACCGTCTCCACCAAGTAAGCCGCCCGGGGCCTGACTCGCGGCCCCCTCGCCTCTCTGAGTCCGTTCGTGTTCCTCCCATTGATTGATAGATAGATAGATTGGTTCCTCGTATTGGAGGAGACGCTCGCTCCGTCTAGCGGCGACGTGCCTGCGCCACTGAGCAGGAACGATTCAGGCGCGTTCGTGCTGGAATCGTAATCCGGCGGGGTTACCGCGTCACTCTCGCGAGGTCTTCCGCCGCCTCCGCGTGCAATGTTCAATTAGGTTCGATTTTTTCTCTCTCCTTTTTCGTTCTCGTGGGTCGGCGCCCCGTGTCAGGCTTGTCAGATTCGCTCCTGCCTGTGCCGAGCTCCCCCGGTCTCGGTGGCGGCGACGTCCTCAGATGGGCGACGCCCCTCGCTGTCTCGGCAGATCAGGCGCGAAGGTCGCTGCCTCGCCATTAAATTCTGCATGGGTAGGTCGTTTTCTCTGCGCGGCCGAGGCGGGGGACCGGCGCCGTCCCGGCTCCTGAGCGTTTGGTTGCGTTGCCGTCGACCGCAAGCGAAGCGAGCCCCTTTCTGCTGTGCCGGTCCCTTTCAGATTTCTTTTGATGCCGTGTTTACTCGGCATTAAATTTTCCTGGGACCTTCAACTTGACCGGGGACCCTGGCAGTTCGTCCTCTCGGTGTATCTCTTAATGGTTGCATTCTAGAATTGTTGGAGGCCTGGTACCATATCACCTCGCACAGTTGCACTGCGCTGATGTAGTGGTTGTACTGGCTATAGAAGCTTGCGGTTCAGTGCCTATATCTATGGGGATGTCTCATCATGGTTTTGTGTAGGTTGCATCGGAGGTGAAGATGCATGTTTGCTGTCGAGGTTGTTCGATGTGGTAGTTCTGTAGCCGGTACCATGTTCTTGGTAGCGTAGTTTGGTGGAATTTTATTTGACTTTCCCCTACAGGAACATTGAGCTCTTAGGTTGCTGGTTCATGACAGCTCTTTGTTGTTCATCTGCTTGAGCCGACGGGGTTTATGAAGTCAATAAATACAGTCCAACGTTGGATAAAGCAAACTGCTTCTGCTATATCATAGGCATATTAATTTGAAAATAGAAGCCCATCCAGGGTTCTATTCTAGGACAAATTTATTAACTTCTTTATTTATTTATTTACCAAGAGGTGGTTCAGAAACCATGATACCATAGGTATTGCTGTGTGAAGTTTATCTAAGTAGGTTTTCCTGCTAATTCTAGCTTAGTCAAGCCTACTTTGAGCCACATGTAGATTTTTGTGATTGATTTGGATGGAAGGTTAGAGAACCATAGTTGACTAGTTGCACCTGTCTCATTTCTACTTCGGAACTTTGTGTTTCTTTTTGATAAATCTCAGTGACAGTGTTCTGACGAAGTATTCTGAGACAAAAACATTGACAAAGAACTAATAATGGAACTGTAATCCTTCCATTAATATGTACTTTGTGGGGATCACATCATAATTTGTATGGGACACAGCATGTGACTGGTCGTGTAGTGTGGAAAAGGTCAATGACATTAGCTACTAACCAACCCCAATCTATACGCATACCTGGTAAGCTCTGGTGGCTAGAAGCCTCGGTATGATCCTGTTACATATGCATATCCTACTTCATTTGACAAAATATGAATAGCACAAGTAATTGAATATTTAAACCTTAAAGAAACCCCCAAACAAGTCCATTAGTTTTTTGTTAGCTTGTGATTACTGTCGGTCATGCCAACCTCCAACATGTTGGAAAAATCCTGCATATGCAAAGAGTGTCAGCTCAATTCCTACTGGATTTCAGTTTTGATGTCATGACTTGTACTGTGCACGGGATTCCATTATCATTATTTCAAGGCCAGACTTGCTTACACAGTACTTTTATATTCAATACAAAGGAGAACAAATATGCCTGTTTATATGTCGGCATAGATATATGAAACATGTGTGTGCCTCTATTTATCATGCTGCAATACAATACATTAGCATATGCATACCTTATACATACTAATATGAGCCAGCAAAATGGTCTGCATATCTGAGTGCTTATAAATATGCTCAATGGAAACAAACTGGCAAGTAGTGATGATCATCATTACAGGTCTGCTGGGGCTTAGATGTGGTTTGTGGTCATTTCATTAGTGACTTGAATTGTGCATGTAATCTGGTTGAAATTTTCAACCACGAGGTCACCTGTTCCAGATTTCCTACCAGTTTCGTCCACATCGTGAAGTCTAATTTTGTTTCATAGTACGTGAATAGCGAGTGATGGAGCCACCGTGTAACTGATAACTAATCATACCTTTTCACCCAAACTGTTCCAGGGTTGAGGATAAGAAGCCATTTGCTCCTCCAAGGGAGGTACATGTCCAGGTTACACATTCAATGCCACCTCAGAAGATTGAAATATTCAAGTCTCTTGATGACTGGGCTAGAGATAACCTCTTGACGCATCTTAAGCCAGTCGAGAAGTGTTGGCAGCCACAGGATTTCCTCCCTGACCCAGCATCTGAAGGATTTCATGATGAAGTTAAGGAGCTCAGAGAACGTGCCAAGGAAATCCCTGATGATTACTTAGTTTGTTTGGTCGGAGACATGATTACTGAGGAGGCTCTTCCAACATACCAGACTATGCTTAACACACTCGATGGTGTCAGGGATGAGACAGGTGCAAGCCCCACTGCCTGGGCAGTTTGGACAAGAGCATGGACTGCTGAGGAGAACCGGCATGGTGACCTCCTAAACAAATATCTGTACCTCACTGGGAGGGTGGATATGAGGCAAATTGAGAAGACAATTCAGTATCTAATTGGCTCTGGAATGGTAACATATTCTTCTTCCTTTTTCCAATTCTTCTTACCTATTTAACGTTTCTTACCTTGATGTGTTCATTCAGCTGTTCATGCTTCCGAAGTGTTTATTTTGGTTAGTGTTGAGAGTTCGATTCTTTCATGAAATTGTTTTGATGGTTATTTACTATGCACCATACTTGTGACCTTTGTTGTGAAATTTTCAAGTTGTGGTTCAATTTTCAGCTGTGTCATTAGTTAATTCTCTTTCTCGCACTTTGGAAATTTGTCTGTCTTGGCTACTGATTATAAATAACTAATATATACTTTCTTTACTGTGCCCTTTTCAGGATCCAAGGACTGAGAACAACCCTTACCTTGGCTTCATCTACACCTCCTTCCAAGAGCGTGCGACCTTCATCTCACACGGGAACACTGCTCGCCACGCCAAGGACTATGGTGACCTGAAGCTCGCACAGATCTGTGGCATCATCGCTTCAGATGAGAAGCGGCATGAAACTGCATACACCAAGATTGTTGAGAAGCTGTTTGAGATCGACCCTGATGGCACTGTCGTTGCTTTGGCTGACATGATGAAGAAGAAGATTTCCATGCCTGCTCACCTGATGTTTGACGGGCAGGACGACAAGCTGTTTGATCACTTCTCCATGGTTGCGCAGAGGCTTGGCGTGTACACCGCCAGGGACTATGCCGACATCCTTGAGTTCCTTGTCAACAGGTGGAAGGTGGCAGACCTGACTGGTCTGTCTGGTGAGGGGAACAAGGCCCAGGACTACCTTTGCACCCTTGCCTCAAGGATCAGGAGGCTGGACGAGAGGGCCCAGAGCAGAGCCAAGAAAGCTGGCACAATGCCTTTCAGCTGGGTATATGGCAGGGAAGTCCAACTGTAAGCGGGGAACACCATTGCGACTGGATGAGTTCCAGTGTATGCATCCTGAGACGCAAGCGAAGAGATCCTCTGGTTTGCCGCACAGCATAGTTCTTGAGGTTGACCAAATGGTCTGGGAGCATCTGCTGGTTTGTGACGTCTCGTAGAGGGTAGGAGAACGTTGGTCTGTTTCTAGCTTTGTTTTCTGCTTTAATGTACAACCTATGGCCGCATGAACTGGACATGGACATGGAGCAAACATGCTGTTGTCGGGGTGTGTTTCAATATGTTATTTCTTGTTCAGATCTGTTGAAATTTTGTGAGCTATGAAGTTATGTTGCTTCTCATCGTCTGACACCCAAACCTGGATTCTGGCAAGCAATGAGCTCCTACTATGTGATGTAACTATCTTTCTGTCTGCAGATAAGCAGCATATGATTCAGCAATCAGTTCATCCAGTGGTATTATCTGCATAAGTTGGCCGTTGCAGTCCTGTTGCATCGATAGATGTGGCTAAACTGACACCGCTGTTAGTGCACATCAGAGATCGACATTCGACAGGACACTTTTTTTTTCGAAGAACCAGACCGACAAGACTCTGGTCTGTGGAGAAGAGAATATCCGATAATTTTTAGACATACAGATATTAATATGCACCTCTCTTTCGCTCATTTGGTTATGCAGAATACAAATTGAAATATACGAAATCCTGTACCAAGATAATATGCTCTCTCAACAGTTGATATTCGCTTGCCTTCGTACAGCAGCCATATATACACTGTACAAGTGGAGGTGGAGCAGAGCTAGGACAAAACTGCTTCTGACCACTCAACCTTGCCATTTGCAGGCTGCAGCAACTGAGCTCTGCTTGCCTGCCACTCGTTTACATTCTGTTTTCAGCCCATGAGTGATCGATGCATTTGTTCCAAACCAACGGCTGCGAGTATTTGCTAAGAAATGTGAAATTCGTATTCTTTTCGGTAAAGCTTCAAAATGTTGGTATATTAAGAATTCAGTTAAATGCAATCATCCTGAATTTGCATTTCATGGACCTTCCAGTCTGCTAATAATCTGAATGACCGAATGTGCTTGACAAAGTCTTCATTGGCAGCCATGACAGAAGGGCTCCAACAAAAGCCTACTATTTGGCCCCACCTGAAGAACGGAACAAGAGGAACAATTCCTTTGCGCGATCATGCTCGCGGAAGCAAATGGGAGGGGAGATGCCATCTCCATTTTGCAGCAAGGCCGTCACCGAGTGAGCCTCTTGTTCGTGCCGAATGCTGACACACAGCATGCAGGGGGGCATGATCCGGCGCTGGAGGCGAAATTCCCTCTGCCACCGAAGAGGAGGAAGCCATTCGCCCATCGCAAGTTGCCGGGGGCATTTGCGATTGCAGCATTGGAGGATGCGGATGAAGGTAGCAGATGATCTATCGATGGGACATGCGTTGAGACGGATTGGGAACTTCTCTCCTGCGCCGTGACCAGATGTTTCAACTTGTCCATCGTGTGGCCTACGGGCGTCAGCAATTGGTTCCATGCATCGATCAAATAAAGCAGCATCATCAGCATGCATGCATGCATTTGGGGATTAATTCCCTAATCCTCTCGGATAACAGGACCCGGATCGGAATATATACACATATATTGTGGACATCGCTACCTTGCTTTGTCCTTCACTTCATTTGCTGAAGAATTCCTATTTCGTAAAGAAAACGGAGAATATTATTAAGTTGGTTTCTGAATTAGGTCGGATATTTACGTGTGCCTTCATATGCTAATCCTCTTGTGTTTTGCTGTAATCTGTGTTCTCAATGCATGACGATTTCAAGTTCGTCACATGCTAACTTATGTTCTAGTACTAATCGAGTAACTTTAGCGTTTGTCTGAATAGAACCGTTACTTTTGTTTGGTGCTGGGATGTTTTCGAAAACATGACTCTTGCTCAGCGGATATTGTTTTGTGCAACTGATGATCTCCAGATCACTACTTTTATTTCTATGCTACCAATATAAATATCAAAAAGACATACGTAGTCAACATTTTGAGCATTCGACAATTAATAATGGTCTTCAGAGTGCGTGCAACGTTGACCCTAACTTCCTGTATGAAAATAATGATGCTAAAAACTTATAGATTAATATGCATGTTATGAAAATACTTTCATAACATATCCTTGGTATATATTCCAGGACACTCTTGAAAGCTAATACCAAGTGACATCAATGCCATTCACTTTTTGTCCCACGAAAAAAAATACAGGCATGATCGAGGCACCAACAATGAAAAAAAATAATTTGGACAACAGGCAAGGGCTAAGAGAATAACCACACTGACCACTGTACAGTATTCTCTAGTTCCTTTGCGCCAATATATGCTCCGATCCATCGGTGAACCCTCCACAGGAGGATTACGTCTCTTTTTGTCTCAGCTGCTAGCTCCAGTACGCGCGAGCGAGCGAATATGTGCTCGTGAGAATTGTAGCTAGGGTTTGCTTACTTTGTCCACCTGCAGGAGAGATCCTACTCGCAGGGCGCTTTTGCAGCAATACCGATCGACCACCCGACGTTGAAGCATCAGAGATTCAGAGAATGGATTCGATCAGTAGGAAGCGAGCTGCTGAGTTCTTTTTCAGTAGGATAATGAAAATCGCAGCAATGTTATGCTTGAGAACTTGCTAAAGGGTGTTTTCAGTAGGAAAGCATGCACAAGATCACAACAATGTGATCTGAGGACGGTCGCCACTCGCCACTCTGATCATCAGAGCATGCTTTCCTACTGCCACGCACTCTCTTGGATTTGGATTTGCGCGTGCACGTATGGCCACTCCAGTCTCCCTCTCCCTGACGCTCTTTTCTCTCTTCAACCTCCCATCGACCGGCATGGCGTGCCATGAATATCGCCATGCCATCAGAATCAAAGCGAGCTGGAGTCTCTGTAGTCTCTAGAGCTCTACCACCCAATCTCTAAACCGCACATCGCTTTCGTGCTTATCGCTGAAAATGATTCCCTGCTCTCGCCACGATCCACCGACCCATACACCCCCTAGCTCAAGAGTCCCTTGTTGCTGACGCTAGCTGCATGCACCTGACGTCCTCGGCTTCCTTCTAGCTAGAGCTCGCGCTCTATAAAACTCGCCACCCCTGCCTCTCACACTGGACATCCCTTCGCACTGTTTCTGCACGATCGATCGAGTAGCTAGCTAGCTACTACGCAGCTTTGCTTATTAGCTTGCTGCTGACCGGATCTCTGCGAGCTCATCCATCTCTCCCAGTAGCGCTGAAAGCTCGATCGAGGGAGAGAAAGAAACAAGCAAGCAACCAGCGAGATGATCGGGTGGGCCGACGTGTACAAGGTTGTGGCGGCGACGGTGCCGCTCTACTTCGCGCTGTTCCTGGGGTACGGGTCCGTGCGGTGGTGGCGCATCTTCACGCGGGAGCAGTGCGACGCCGTGAACCGCCTGGTGGCCTTCTTCGCGCTGCCCTTCTTCACCTTCGAGTTCACGCTGCACACGGACCCGTTCCAGGTCAACTACCGCGCCGTCGCCGCCGACGTCATCTCCAAGGCGGTCATCGTCGCCGTCATCGCCTGCTGGGCCAGGTTCGCCGCCGCCAAGGGCGCCGGCAGCGCCGTCGGCTGGTCCATCACCAGCTTCTCCCTCTCCACGCTCACCAACTCGCTCGTCGTCGGCGTGCCCATGGCCCGGGCCATGTACGGCGAGTGGGCGCAGCAGCTCGTCGTCCAGCTCTCCGTCTTCCAGGCCATCGTCTGGCTCACGCTCCTGCTCTTCGTGCTCGAGGTCAGGAAGGCCGCCATCGGCATGTACGTCGCCGCTGCCGACGACTCCCCGGCGGCCATCAAGGACGTCGAGGCCGCCGCCGCCCATGGCGCCGTGCCCGTCGCCATTGGCGGCAAGCCGTCGCTCTGGGCGCTCGTCAAGGTGGTGGCGCACAAGCTGTCGCGCAACCCTAACACGTACGCCAGCTTCGTCGGCATCACCTGGGCCTGCGTCGCCAACAGGTACGTCGTGCTCGTGTCCATGCATGCTGTGTGCAATCCTGATATGATGTGCACATTGCAAGCGTGATTCGATGGCTTGTTGCTGGGGATTGTTCGGTTTGCCGGCCGGCCGGCTTTGGCTAGTGCGAAATGTGTGGTAGCCAGGGTAGCTAGCTAGCTGCCAGAATTGTGATCTATCTGACGTGTAGCACACCTGAGGTGACACTAGCAGCTAGATGCATGGTGATGCTGCTCTGATGCTCGAGCTAATGCAGACTCCACATCTAATTTCAGTTTCTTTAATTCTTGCCTCCGGTTATATATGGCATCGCATGCATGATGTGAGCTTACACCGAGTTTATTTATATATTTATATATGTATAAATCAGTCTTCTGAATCTGAATTCGTATACGTATCTCTGACGATGGAAAATTATATTGTTGCTGTCTCTGAATGGAACAGGCTGCACATCGAGCTGCCCAGCGCCTTCGAAGGCTCGGTGCTCATCATGTCCAAGTCAGGCACAGGAATGGCCATGTTCAGCATGGGTGAGTAGTACACTGACTCTGACTACATGCAAAACATATATCTGCTGTAAAAACTTTATGCTTATAATACGCTTTAATTTCGCTAGATTGATCGATCATTTGAAACTACATGATGTACTGAATGAACAGCATGTCCTATCTGCTCCGAAAACGAAAATGTGTTTCCAAATTAACTTAATTATATGCTACAAATTAAATAAGAGTACTGTCGAATATAGGCTGAATACTGATAGACCTTTCGAAATTATTCAGGCAGCAAATAAAGATACTAGCACATAATGCTTAATCTCAACCATACATGTACACTAGATAAATCGATCTTTTCTCGAATGACTCGTTATTCCCACTTCCGATTAATTCTCGTATCTAATACTTGAGCCATTAATACATATTCTATTCGATAATCACCAAAATAATACAAGGAATAAAAAGGAGCAGGATTAGGAACCGAGGCAAGGGCATAAATTCTATCTGCCGCATGAGTGTGCTGTAACGTAACTAAAAAGAAAAGTGAAAAGCGATCAGATTTACCGCATGAAAAAAAAAGTGTTTGCTTAGAAGTCATATAATAACTCTAATCAAGCCCCAGCCATGCACTATAGTGATTTGCGACGGATAACTTTCTGACGGCGTGCATGTCATTTTCTGTTGTTGCATGGCACGCAGGGTTGTTCATGGCGCAGCAGGAGAAGGTGCTGGCGTGCGGGCCGTGCTTTGCGGCGCTGGGCCTCGTGCTCAAGTTCGCGCTCGGCCCGGCCGCCATGGCCATCGGCTCCATCGCCGTCGGCCTACGCGGCGACGTCCTCCGCGTCGCCATCATACAGGTACCGGCTGCCTCGCCACTTACTTTACTGCTATGCCCTAACAAGTTCGTTATTAGCCGCCTCTTTGGATTAGCAATCGAGGATTGAAATTCGAAATAGCTATTAAAATAGTGGTTCACATTGGAATTTCCTACGAAATTTCTATGGATTTGTGAAAGCAGAGTAAGAAATTAGCTTATGGATTGGGGAGAAAATATATATATATATATATATATATATATATATATGATGGTTTATTAGCTAGTAATTAACCTCAGGATCGGAGGATGCAGTTTCTGGTGGTGGTTGCTACGTAGAGTTGATGTTATGATGTCAATCTACCTACCTTCTGTAGGCGTGTTATCTTAACTGTAACTTTTACCAACACTTTAGACCGAAGTCTCGCAACTTTACTTTTGACAAAACGTCCCTTGACGATTCCCAATTGAACGTCGCGTTGCGCACGACTGATAGGTGCATGCATGGACAGATCACCTTTCTAGTTATTACTTCCCTTTTGGATATACTAGTTTAACTCTGGGAAAAAAAACATTTCCAAAGGTCATCCCATCATGATTGCATTTCACCGACATTAGATTGCATCCACAGAAAATATTATCGCACAAGCCGCCCGACCGTTTTGTGTAGACGGGTCAGGAATAAAGGTCACCTTATGCATATGGTTGGCAATGTCAGACAAAAGAAAGATACCTGAACAAATGGAGGATCTGATGTGAAAACCACAAACTCACCACAATGAGGTTCGAGATTAGCTTGTCAGCACCAGGACAGCACAGCACCACTAACCTTACCCAATTGTGCTTTAAGACCAATGCTGCTTGCACAGCCACAAACATCGAAACATATATGTTGCTTAATAAACTAAGCGTGCCCAAGGGCGCAATAACAGAGTAGTTAATTAGTCCCGATGTTTATGCAAGTGCACATTCCAAACAGAATATTGATATCATTATCGTTTTAGTATACAATCATATTGGATATCCTGTTCTTGATTCAGAGCATTCATAAATTCATATGATGCAGAAACATAACACTAAACACTAAACCGTGCATGAATCCTATTCCAAGAACATGGAACGCAAGACCAGTATCGCTGTTGTTGTCCAGAGATGTAGAACATCACTTTAGGGTAGTGTTTTCTTGATAAACTTATCCAGCCAGAGAGTGGGTTGGCCTTCAATGGGTCGGTGCAGCCTCACTTTTCACAACAACAGAAGTGCATATCCGTATTGCTTCACCACACTTTGACTCCTGCCAAAGATAAGAGCAAACATCATTGAAATCCGTCTCGAATTTAAAAAAGCGTACTCAGAGCAAACAGAATTTTGTTCAAGAAAGTGCAACATGATCATTATACCTTGCACATCTGTTTTTGGCATGTTCTAGAGTGTCCCCACACGATTCGTGGTCATCTGCTAAGCAAAATGCCATGTCAAAAGCATCAACTCGGGAAGTCATCACCAACCATTCATCAGATGCAATGATGGATCAAACTATATTAATTAAACACCGGGTCCAATATATTAATAGAAATATATATAAAGTCCGACGACATAATTCTGCTGAAGGTTTTAAAACCCATTAGTTGCTCTTGTGGAGCATCCACTTGTAAAATGCACCAGGGCAGACCTATTCATCATGTATGCTAATGCGCATCTCACTGGAGATGAACTAACCTCAACTTGATAAAAAATTTGGTTTCCTTTCTTGGGGGGAAGGAAAGTTTTTTTTTTATGTGGAGTATCGTCAAATAACAGAAGAGAATAATTTGTTCTGTTTGCTGTATTGACTGATGCCCCATTTAGATTTTAGACACTACCAGCCATATATATAATATGATAAAAGGATGTAAAATGGTATCAGTTTTGCTTTGGTGAGATAGGAGCTTCCGTATGTTCAAAGATAAACATTATCTCCGTTTGCCAAGCTGAAGTTACCGTATGATAAAAGGATGTCAAACCCAATTTATTTCTGAGAGTGGATTTGGAGCCCTAGTGTGTTTTCAATTCGTATCTAGTGAGTAATGCGAGCGTATGTGTACGATATTGATCTCTTGAGATTTTGTTTCCGCCTGAAGTATGGAACTTATGCATAGGCTAACATTTGTACAAACTTTCTGCAGGCTGCACTACCTCAATCCATCACATCATTTATATTCGCAAAAGAATATGGGTTGCATGCTGATGTTCTCAGTACCGCGTAAGTATTTTGATCTGGCTACAGGTTGGTAGTAGTTGAAAGCTTGCTCCTGCAATTTCTCAGTCTTAACCGTATTGTTGCTCAATTTTGCAGGGTTATTTTTGGGATGCTTGTCTCCTTGCCGTTGCTAGTTGGATTTTATATTGTTTTAGAGTTAATTAGATAGACAAGGGTGCACAGCCTTAAGCCTAATGATGAAACACGTTCTTCCCTTGAAGCTGCCCAAACATGCATACTGACAACAAGTGCTAAGAAATGTCTCCTGCTTTCATTCCTCATTGCACAAAACCGCAAAGGGAGTTATTGAGTAATATCAAATATGTTTTAACATGTATTATGTAAGAAGAATGCTTATTCATTCTGTTATTAAAATGAATGTGTAGCATGCAGATTTGATTTCGAGTTTGTTATCACTGAGCTGGTCTAAGCAGGAAAAGTTGACGGTAATAAAAAAATGGCATGGATATAAATTCATTATTTCCTAACTGTATTAAGAGACAACCTAAGTTTGCACATTTGAAAACATACCAGAGGAGGAAAGCAAGAAACAGATTACCTCAATATACTTTTAATTATATTGCCTAACTCTTCACCACGGTCCTCCTGCACATGGTGTCCTGCCTGCACAAGTCATTGCACAGGAGAATATGAATTAATATAATATGAAATGAAGAAAAAGTAAGAAACGAATCCAGAAATTGCATCAGACGTTCATGCACAACCATATGTATCCCTATGCATGCAACACAAACCACATCACTCCCAGCCACAAACAAGTACAAAAATGATTAAACATGAAAATAAGTAGTTTTCATGACAAACCATTGGCAGCTCTACAATCTTCTGGTTTAGGCCCCCAAAAAACTCTTCCACTCCATCATAGCTGAGCCAACGATCTCTCATGCCCCAGCATACTGTCGTCTTTGTTTTCCACGAATCACTTCCTAATATGCTTCTCATGGATTCAATGTATGCCTGTGTTAGAAACATCCAATTTAGAGCATATAAATTCAATGAAGCAAACACAATGAGATAGATGGGAACCACCTTAAGGTCCTTTTTCATAGCTTTGCTTATTGCATTCAGCGCAAACCCAGAGGAACCAGAGACAAGGTATGGCCTTCTATACACCATAGCATCTTCCTCCTTCATCATGTATGGACCACAACTAGTCAATACCTTATCACTAGCTCTGAGAGGGTCCTGAAAGAATTCAAGGAAAGGAATTACATCTGAATGCAAAACGAAATCAGTCACATAGGGTTAAACTCAGTTGACATGATGTCTGCTAACCTGAGAAAATATCTCGCCCAACAAGAAGTTGCTGAATGAAGCCAGGGGAGATGGAAGGATCACATGTTTATCAGTTATCTATAATATAAAAATATTTTATGATCAGCGTATGACTATGAAGCTTGTGAAGGAAGAACTGTATTTATGACTGTAGCAAGAACTAACCGGTGGATTCACTAGAACAAGATGGTTCAGTTTGTCTTGATGTTCACTAACATATTTGACTGCAACTGGAGCAAAGTAGCCCTGCGAATTTACATTCTTATGCAACAAATGTCATAGAGATGCATACATAAACACTGTCACAATGACAAGAACCTGGACAACAATAGAGAGCTTATCAGGAGCAACAGCATTGACTAGAGATTCCAAGGATGCAGTATACTCTGAAAAATAGGAGTTGATATCATTATGTTGTTGACTATGCATATTTGGGTAAACAGAATAATCAGGTATGTTTCGATCTTTTTACCGTCAAGAGTATAGTCAAAACCATATTTCGGTTGAGGCTTATCAGAAAATCCAAATCCTGCAGACATAAACTTCTTCGCATTCAAATTAGATAACCAAATCATTCTGCCCCCCAATCCCAATAGCTGGGAACAGAGTAGCAAGATTAAACAAATGGTTATAATGCTGCTGCGTGATTTTACAGGAGGTAGAATTTGCAGGTGGCAAATTATAACCAGATGCTGGCTTGTTTTTGAGTTTTGGTGCCAAAAGGGGATATTTGGTACAAGCGACAACTCTGTGTGGGTATATATATACTCATCAGGCATAACTATCAATACTCCAAAACATTTGTGCACACGGCAACATTAATATATGCATGGGTTCTTTTCCCTGCCAAGTCAGAACCTTTTGCATTAATCAAACAGCAAGAGATGTGTAACTCACCGAGCCAATCAAAGGCAATGGCGTGATATTTGTCTGATAGTAAAGGCAGCACATTGCGATAAGAGTATGCCTGTAACCAAGTGTAGTAGCAATAATCGTCAAGTCATGAAATTATATAGATCAGTTCAGCCAATTTCAGTATAAGAGATCTCTACAGTTTCATAAAGCAACTGCAGGTTTTGAAGAACTTAACGATGCTAATTTAATTATTATTGACTCATCATTTTGTTTGTACTGACATTAGCCAATCTTCAATAGGCACATGAAACTGAGGTAAAGACATATCTCATACTTTCGATCAACCAGTTTGTTAGTCATGCAAGAAACAAGCAATAAGCAGATAAAACCCCACCTGAGATGGCAGGCCATGAATTAAAAGCACTTTAGGATTAGAAGAGCTCCCAGCCTCCACACAGAACCATCTGCATCACAGTGAAAACACAAATGACAGCTGTTTTCTGTAATGTATCAACATACTTCTCAAGAAAGTAGACACACGGCATAAAAGTACAAGATTGAATGCAATACACATTTTGTACCTGACACCCTGCTAACCAATATAGCTCAATTCACCTGAAAACGTCATCTGAAGGTTGAGATCCTGATCCCATCGCCAGGCCAAAGAAGGGGTCCTTTGCCTTCCCCTTGTCCCCATATACAGGGTAAGCATTTACCTGCATTGCAATTCAACGCCATTAGATCAAAGTTGAAGGTCTCTACTGCACCTAATGCATCCGCAACTAATTGCACCACACCAGCATGCGCGCACGCGCGCGCACAAAAAATGGAACATCAAAATGCGCCCTGCAGGCACTTGATAAAACCAGATATTCATGGAATTAGACTACATTTCAAAGCCAAAGGCGCCAACATGTGTCCATTTCTCAGCTTCCGAATGTGAAATTCGATGTCAGAATGTCAGATGGAACCATTCGCCAATTACTAAACAGCCAGGAAAACAGAGTAGCAGCATACCATTTTCCCCTGAGCAAACCACTCGTCCGACTTACTTGGTCCTTCCCCGTACTTCCCTGCACCAATAACGCATTAATGAAAAGGAAACCTAAACAATATTAAGCAGCCCGAATCGAGCCCGCTTGAGAAAAGCCCAGAATTCACAAGGCCTAACCTCCACTGAAGGAGAAGCCGTCCCCAATGGACTCCTCCGCATCGATCAAGTAGTAATCCTATACATCAACACGCAGTTAAATCAAACTGCCGATCACAAATGCGGCATGGTAACATGATCGGCTCGCATCAGTGCGCGGGTTTGGAGTCGTGCGAGACCTCGTCCTTGGGGAGGGCAGCCCGGCGCCAAGAGGGGAGCTTCCGCGGCCGTAGGCGGGAGGGGAGGGCGGTGCGGAAGCTCGGCGCGGCTACGGCCGGGCCAACTACGGCGAGCGGCGGCGCCATGGGAGGTGGTGGATGCTGCCATGGGGAATCCGATTCCGTTGGTGTTTTGGAGGGAGGAGGCGAACAGGGGATAGGGTTTGCTTGGTTGGCGCGCCTCCGCCCCAGCTCCAACTACCGTTGGGCCCCAACTGCCACCTCCTCAAGCCCAGTTTCCTTTGCGGGCTGTCGGCCTGTGGTGGATAGAGGAAACCGACGGTAAGTTTCACACTGGCGATCAAATCCTATGTGGGCCGTTGGCCCGTGGTGGATATCCTCGTCCGTCGAACCAAAGTTAAACGCTGCACATGAACAGAGAGAGTAATCTCAAAAAAAAAATGAACAGAGAGAGAGATAAATAAAGAAAAAACATGCGACAGCATGGCATGACGTCTGATTAATCTAATCTCTCGTCAAAGCAAGAACTGATCTGAATCTGACAACTCGATGGATGCGAGTACGCGACGACTTTGAGTCTCGTATGGAAAAGCGCAGACGTGAAAACTAGAGATTCGAAACTGAATTTCTGGATGGAAACTCCCATTCAGTCGGCACCTTACAATAACAGGATTCCTTCTAGCATCATTTTTTTTCTTAGAAGAAAGGAAACAACTCTTCTAGTGTCGATGTGCTCTCTTAAGATATTTCTTAGCCTAGGTATAAGTTAAGAGACAGGGATCCGCATCTTTCCTCCCAATCCCAACTTATCTTCTTCGTCTGCAGTAACTTCGCAAAAGAATGGTGTGAGGGAGCTTCCTAGATCTCCTCTGTATTTTCCCGCTATCTTCGCTCTGATTTATTCAGTGTTCTTATCTACATGGATTGGTCAAGGGAATGTGAGCTTGCCTGCCTTGAAACTGCTTGCTTGCTTATGGTTTTGTTATATCTTGATGCAAATGCAATTGCAAACCATGCATGAAACGATGTTCTTTCTGACAGCGCGACGCAGGATCCGATGTCCAACGATGCGCCCGACAGACGGTTCTTCAGCATCTGGTCCCCGGCAGCGTTGATCTTTTCCGTGCTGGTGTTTCTCGCCGGTGCCGTTGTTGCCCTTCAGTATAAGGAGGTGTGTACTGCGCTGGCAGCTAGACGTTATTTGATGTCTTCGGGGAGTGCAGAGAGAGTCTATGGAAGCTCACTTGTTTCTTGCAGAATTTCTCAATATGGCAGTTGCAACAAAAAGGAACGGTTGCAACTGAGAAGATCAGGTCTCCGACGAGCAAACTGCGCCTCCAGCCAACCGAAGAACTCAACGTCTGTGAGGTTGAACTTGAACACTTGGGAAAAACTTGTAATATTGCAAGTATCAACACGGCATTTGATTTGCTCTTGTCATGACAAATCGACTGAAGGCACAGCAGCTATACTGAAGTCTGAAATATTGTTCTGCTGCAACCTTTGTGCAGAAGCAGAACCAATGCCGGCCTTCAGGCAGCGAGCCGTTACCGAGGGGCATCGTGCAGGACAAGTCCAATTTCGAGATGGTCCAGATGGAGACGGAGTGGCTGGGTGGCGATCCTGAAAGGAAGGAGGACGCCACGGCGCCGAAGAGCCTCCTCGCCGTCCCCGTCGGCATCAAGCAGAAGGCGGTCGCCGACAAGCTCGTCTCAAAGGTACCAAGGCCGTGTGCTCGTCGGATGGTAGCAAGCACAGACAGACCTGACTGATCAGTGATCACCACGCTGTGTTGCTCGTGCGTGCAGTTCCCGGACGCCAAGTTCACCGTGATGCTGTTCCACTACGACGGCGTGGTCGACGGGTACTGGCGAGACCTCGAGTGGTCCGACCGCGCGATCCACGTCGCCGCGCCCGACCAGACCAAGTGGTGGTTCGCCAAGAGGTTCCTGCACCCGGCCCTGGTGGCGGAGTACGAGTACATCTTCCTCTGGGACGAGGACATCGGGGTGGACAGCTTCGACCCGCTCGAGCACCTGCGGATCGTGAGGAGGGAAGTGCTCGAGATCTCGCAGCCGGCGCTGGACCGCCGGTCGCAGATCCACCACCGGCTCACGGCGCGCGCGCGGCAAGGCGGCGACGTCCACCGGCGGTTCTACAAGACGAAAGGACGCGGCAGGTGCGACGGCGGCAGCACGGGGCCGCCGTGCGCGGGGTGGGTGGAGATGATGGTGCCGGTGTTCTCGCGCGCGGCATGGCGGTGCGCGTGGCACATGGTCCAAAACGACCTCGTCTACGGGTGGGGGATCGACTTCAAGCTCGGGTACTGCGCGCAGGGCGACCGCAGCCGCAATATCGGCGTCGTCGACAGCCAGTTCGTGCTCCACCGGGACATCCCCACGCTCGGCGGCGGCGGCGCGGGGCCCGTGTCCGCGTCGGCGTCGACGGCGGCGACAGACCGGTCGGCGGTGCGGCAGCGATCCTCCACCGAGCTGCAGGTGTTCAATCGGAGATGGAAGGAGGCCGTGGCGGAGGACGGGTGCTGGACCGACAACGGCGACCAATGGCTGACCGACGGATCGATCAATGCGTCGCCGTCGCCGGTCTTGCCAAGATTGATACACCATACATTTGCAGGTTAACAGAGCGGATAGCTCCATATGTGATGTACAGATTGTTTTCAATTCGCACCAACAATATTGACAGGGAATCTTTGGTGATGTTGCCAGGTAGGAGGAGGAGGTCACCACCCGCGACCAGACTCCGACACGTCAGTCATGGAAGCCTCAACGGCACAGGCGCCGGCGAAGACCGTGCTGAGGGTGGCGGCGATCTCCGGCTCGCTCCGCAGTGCGTCGGCCAACACCGGCCTCATGCCCTCATCCGCGCCGGTAAGTTCCAACCCTGGCTCGCTCTCTTCTTATCTGAATTTAACCTCAGTGTTGTGTGGCTGCTGATTGCTGAGCACGTGTTAAGCCGCGGAGATCTGCGAGGAGTCCATCCCGGGGTTGCAGGTCGAACACGTCGACATCTACGAGCTGAGGCTGCTCAACACCGACCTCGAGGTCGACGGCGGCTTCCCGCCGGCCGTCGAGGCGTGCCAGGCGCGGCACGGAGACCTGCCCGGCTGCCCCGCTGACGGTGGAGCGGGGGCGCGGAACTTCCCCAGACGCGTCTCGGTCGCTCCGTCGCCGGCCGTCTTTGCCGGCGAAGGGGAATCCGAATCCCCCTTTGCTTCTCCTGAGCCGGCGGACCACCACGGCTTGAGGTGTCCGAGCTTGAGGAGGAAGACGACTCCCTTATGCGCTGAATCGAGACCGTAGAAGTCCGATCGGACGGACGGTGTGTACCCAGGGGGTGGACGCGGTCGGTATTTCAAACACCGTCCACCCCCCTGCGTCGCGAGGAACGCCGCCTCCGCTTCAGGCCGTGCCTTGCCGGAGCTCCGCCGCACCCAGGCCGCTCCGTCTTCCCCTCTCCGTCGTAATTGTGGGCTCTCCGGCGCCCCATATTGCCTGGATCGTAGGTGACTAGATCTCCAAGGGGTGTTCGCCTGTTCGGTATATCTGAACGACGACCAGTCGACCAACTCTCCGCCTCGCTCCCAAACTCGCCACCGGAATCCGGTCTGCCTTTCCGCGCTGCGCGTCCTTCTCATTTCTCGCGGAGGTCTTGCAGAGCCGCCCGTCCAGCGTCGACCAAGGTCCATGCGATCTCGGCGCGCGGGTTAGGTAAGGTAGCTCTTCTGCAGGACTGCAGCTCGGCAAGCTCCAGTGTGGCAATGCATATTGGAACAGTGACCTCGCTTGATATTGTTCTGCGAATTCTTCCCCTGGCATAGTGCATGGACTTCACATCTGAAATACTCACATCAGGAATCTGAGAATTGAGATTACGTAGAATTATTGAACTGACGAACAACTGAGTTCTCAGGCTGGCTTGAGGCAGTGATCGGCTCTACTGAAAGTTTCGTTATGTTCTGGTGTCGACAAGACACACACACACAGACACAAAAGCCTGAACCTGAAGGCCGATTCATTCTGAAATGGATCTGAACGTTGCGTATGCAAACAATACTACAGGGGTACCACAAGTGAAGATGCTAATGACAATGTTTAGAAGCTCTGCTCATACGCGAACCGGATATATAACAACACGACGACCAGCGGTGTCAACATTGTCAGGACCTGCTGCTGGTCTGTCACTGCTGCCGTGGTCGGCCGGCGGCGAGCCCTCCCTGCCGCGTTGAGTTGCAGACGTGCTTTGCTTGCTTGATGGGTTTCGTGCGGCCCAGTTTCTCTCATGGGCCGTTAGTCTGCGGCAGCAGATAACAGCCTCGCTGGTTTGGCTCGTTACACGGTTCGGCCCAACAAGAAGCGCTAGAACCGGGAAAGAATGGCCCACCGACCGACTAATTAGCAATTACTAATTACTAGCCATGTAAATAAAGATCATGTTCCGTAATGCGATGTGGCTTGATGGAGCACAATCTTAGGATGAGTTGATGCGTGGGTTTCGACTGAATCCAGCTACTTCAGCAGGGGCAGTGTGGTTCTGCCACAAAATCTCCTTCAGCAACGAGTTTGATCTGACTGCAACATCACTAGCGTTTTAAGGGAAGACACAGCTATTTTGACACGTCAATTGAACTAAAGCTATTTTGGCATTTGGTAAAGGTAGCTTTTTCTAGGTTCTGAATCATCTCATTACCGAAAAAGTTCAGAAAAAAATTGCATATCTTTTTTATTCACGCCTGCTTTTTCCCTTGGAGATCAGAGAAAAGAAAATAACAATCTGTACATCATACACGAGCTCTGCCCTGAGCACTCTGAAGCTGTAAATATGGTGTATAATCTTCTATCATCTAGGCAAGATCAATGTAACAGCTGCTGACTACTGTAGTGTACCTCTGTAGTGTACCTCCCTCACTATCTCACCCCGTCGGACGGTCAGCCGGTGGTCGCCGGATTCGGGTAAGGGTCGCTCCAGCACCCGTCCTCCGCCACGGCCTCCTTCCACCTCCTGTTGAACAACTTCAGCTCGGTGTACGACCGCTGCCTCACCGCCAGCCGGTCCGTCGCCGACGCCGACGTGGACGCGGACACCTGCGCCTTGCCGCCGTCGCCGAGCGTGGGGATGCCCCGGTGGAGCACGTACTGGCTGTCGACGACGCCGACGTTGCGCCGCCGGTCGCCCTGCGCGCAGTACCCGAGCTTGTAGTCCATCCCCCACGCGTAGATGAGGTCGTTCTGGATCATGTGCCACGCGCACCGCCACGCCGCGTGCGAGAACACCGGCACCATCATCTCCACCCACCCCGTGCACGGCGGCCCCGTGCTGTTGCCGTAGCACCGGCCATGCCCGCTCGTCTTGTAGAACCGCCGGTGGACGTCGACGTTGCGCGCGCGGGCCGTGAGCGGGTGGTGGATCTGCGACCGGCGGTCCAGCGCCGGCTGCGAGATCTCGAGCCCTTCCCTCCGCACGATCCGCAGGTACTTGAGCGGGTCGAAGCTGTCCACCTCGATGTCCTCGTCCCAGAGGAAGATGTACTCGTACTCCGCCACCAGGTCAGGGTGCAGGAACCTCTTGGCGAACCACCACTTGGTCTGGTCGCGCACGGCGACGTGGATCGCGCGGTCCGACCACTTGAGGTCTCGCCACCCGTCGACCACGCCGTCGTAGTGGAACAGCATCACGATGAAGTTGGCAGCCGGGAACTGCACGGCGATCACTTTAGTCAGGCATGTCACAACGGCAACAGAGCACGGCACTACTAGCCTACTACATGAAGAAGCAGGGCTGAACAATCGAGGGCAGCAAAATGTATCAGAATTCAGAGGGATGTTACCTTGGAGACAAGCTTGTCGACGCCCGACTTCTGCTTAATGCCGACGGGGATCGCTAGGAGGCTTTTCGACGACCTAACAGCCTCCTTCCGTCCTGGATTGCCGCCCAGGGACTCCATCTGGAAGTTGGACTTGTCCTGCACGATGCCCCTCGGCAAGGCCTCGCTGCCTGAAGGTCTGCATTGGTTCTGCAGAATTTTCAGAGCAAGAGTTCTTCAGTAACTGCTCTTGTAATATTTTCAGTTTTCAAATTGTCATGAATAGTAGCAGCAATGGATATGCTTTTAACCTCACAGAGGTTGGGTTCCTCTGTTGGCTCAGCGCGCAACGCGCTCGTCGCTGGAGGCCTGATCTCCTCAGTTGCAAACGCTTCTCTTGGATGCAGCTGCAGTATCGACAAGTTCTGAAGAAACACATCGAGCAAGAATGAGCTTTCAGTATTCAGATTATACACCTGAAAACATCCAAGGAAACATGTTTTGCTATCAGAACAGACCTCCTTGTGATCAAGCGTGACAATTGCACCAACGACGAATATTAGTACGAAGAAAAATATCAGCGCCGCCGGTGGGGCGATGCTGAAGAACCGCTTTTGCGACACATCGTTGGAGATCGGACCCTGGGGCAGGTCATCAGAAGGAACAATGGGTGAGGGCATCATACATGCGGTTGCAATTGCATTGCGTCAAGATTCAGCATGTCTGAACTCTGAAGCCTGAGCTGCTGAAAACTATACTTGACCAGAAAGCAAGGATTTCTCACGGAGGAAATCGGTTCATGAAGAACGAGGCAAACTCATATTCCCGGGAAACCCAGTCCAGGAAGGTAAGCTATGCTAAAACTCACTCTGAAATCTACTGCAAGTGTGACCTCTACGCAAAGAAACTAACAAGGGTTAAAAACTCAGCAACCCCAGCCTGCTGCACTGCACGAGCTGTATTCAGACTTCAGAGGGGGAAAGCATCCAAAAGACATGCACACGTGCGCACTCACTTCAATTTTCAAATAGAATTATGATGTTCTAATCAGTTCAACCAGGTCTCAGCTACAAAAATCAAGAAACCTTTACAGTGTGGATAAAACACCGGGTCAGGTTGTGCCAAGAAAACTTTTTTTGGGCCTTTGCAACAGAATAGATGTTACTTATAATGGAAGGCAATTAGTTCTCTAATTGCAATCGAGCTAACTGATAAAGCATGCGTAATTGTTAACAAGGGTTTTGTGGCCAAAAAGTTAAAGTTATGAATCGGAAGGGATAAAATTTGCAAGGGATCATCCGGCGGTAAAAACTGCGCTTACAAAGAGGAGGAAGCAACCACACAATTCAAACTTGAACATAACGCCCCCTATATTCAGGCAGAAATATCAGGGTTAACTGAATTAGCAGTTACTTCTCGAAGTAAAGCAGGAAGGTAGTTTCTGATTCATTCGACTTCCGCTCCACAAGCAGCAAGCCAGAACCTTTTTCGTGGAAACCAGTTTCTGATCCATTAAACTAACACCCCATATTGAAATCAATGATAAAACAGTAGCAGGACAAACATACTGCAGAAGCGAATCGAATAGATTCCGGCCAACTCCTCACCATTAAAAAAGCAATCGAACAGTGATTACGGCAATAAATTCTTACTAGAATCAGCACTTGCTCAGAAAGCCTGGTGAGTTCCAATTCGAAGAAACCGAAAGAAGCGACAGTAGCGGAAGCAGAGCGACTTCCAATCCGAAGAAACCGAAAAAAAAACGACAGTAGCGGAGGCGGTTAAACTCTCATCATCTTCACCCCCCCCCCCCCCCCCCACCCAAAAAAAACACCTCTCAATCAAAACCGTATCGAAACACCTCTAGGAGAAGCTAGACCGCTGAAGAAATCGCATGGAGGGTGTGGCACGGCAGAGAAAAACAGAGGAGAACGAGGGGAATCGCCATACCATCGTTGAAGGATCATGAATTCTTCGAGAAGCTGCTGCTGATGGTGATGATCATTTGCGGGCTGGAGTGAGCAATCCGGAACTGCGCCGCAATCGGAATTTCTGTGACGGCGAGACAAAAGCTGGAATCGGAAGCGAAGAAGAAGTGGGAGAGGAGTTTTTTTTTTTTTGATAATAGAGGGAGAGGAGTATGGAGGGTGAGACGCCGTGAGAAGGTGAGAGAAATGGAGGGATATTTTAGTACTCTAGCCCCTCGTGGCTTTCAGTTTCGTTTCATGCTACTAGGGGCTTTTTCCTATTGTACCCCTGATACTTTGGCAATTTTATGAGATGCTACTTTCGTGTCTAAACTGTCTCTAAAGTCTTGTACAGTCATTCTTATGGAATCTAGGACACACCATACATTCCTGACTTGGGTCTTTATAGGCGCAGCGAAACGAATTATTAATTAATTTTCAAGATATACGGATTTATTAGAAAAAACAAAAACAACCATTCATATTTTCCTGTATATTTACATATTTTTAAAACAAACCGGCACGGGATTGGCAATTTTAATTAGTATACAAGAAGGTATATTTATTGACATAGTATTAATAATAGTAGAAACATACTTTTGTCATGTCCTTGTCTTTCTGGTACCACTTAAAACAAAAACCTCACTACTACAGTACTAAATAATGTGTGTTCCCTTTAGCGTACCTTTCCTTAACAAATTGAAATGAGTCACATAATTAAATTGTAGAATGGCATGATTGTACCTAGAAAAATTGGGAAAGACAAGGGACTGATTGCGAAATATGCTGGAATACCACTCGTGGAAGTCAAATGGATGCCACCAGGCACCAGGCCACATCCTACAGGCTACAACGAGAACCCGTGCCTCATCAGCTTTCTCCCACCACCTTTAAATCCCTTTCTAACAGTAGCAAATAGTGTTCGAACAATTACAAGAGGAAAAGGTATATATATCCTTCGTTATATTTAATATGACTACCTTTGCATTTTCAAATAGAAAATAAAACAGCCTATTTTACTTAACTATTTGATTTGTGCACATAAGCCCTCGTACAAAATAATGACTCAATTAACTTCCCAAGACCCAATCTATTTAAACTAGAACCATTTATCCTAATGAAATTTGTCTTTGTTTAGTTTCTCCTCATATAACTTGTGGTTAAGTTTATCATGCCCCAAGCTAGAAAAAAATATTTCATTTTTCTATATATCCATACATTTACATATCTCAACCAGTATTAGACGCTCCCATCCTATGAAATATCCTGACATTTTGTGTCACGGCATATGATGCTAAGTCGGACAAAAAAAATCCAAAATTCAACTAGTAGGAGGAGAATTTGAAAAAAAATCATAAGAGAGCAAATTGGCTCAAATTAAATAGTTTAGGAGGTTAAATAAGTCAAAAAAATTACGGGACCAAAGAGATAAAGCAAAGTTAGTGCTCGTTCCAAAATGGTTGTGAACACAAGAATAAACTTCTATATATTGTAAAACTTGTCAGCTAGGAATCTCGAAAAGCACATGCGTGTTTAGTTTGGTCATCGAGGAAGGAGTTATTTCAAGGTCAACCCAACAGGGGGCATTGAACATTTGGCCCCTCCTCTAATTTTCCAAATCACGTAGAAAACAAACCAAACCTGAGAACTCAATTTCACAAATTGACACAAACTATACTAACTATGCGCTCATGGATTACGAGGAATCAACATGAGTTCAACAAATTTGTAATAAATATGTAAAAGTTGTCATATTCATGCAAAAAAATATATTTGCATAAAGGCATTCTGCAAGCAGCAGTTCCTTCTGCCAAAGTAGACAACAAGATCAATTTTTATTAGCTAGAGGCCCCTCAAGGAAGCATAAAAATTGTGACCTTTTCAAGATGTACCTTGAAGAAGCAACTTTTTAAATTTTTATAAATTTATCTACAGAAAGCTAGAATAAGTAAACTAAATGCAAACCCAGTTGGATCAGAAAGCTATCTCCACCAGTGAGATGAAGTCATTGTGACGTGAGGATATGCAGAATCGAAAATATACCAAAGGAAAGTATCCCCATAGTCTTCAAAGGCCACGTCTCCCAGCCATCACCTTTATTTTCTATATGAGTGATTTTGTTTCGTTTGACCGGCGTGCAACATATAGTCTGTTATGTCCTCGTGAGTCGTCGCTTGGAATAGAGAGATTAATATTTAAAGGCACAGGTCTACATCATGAAAATGAATAGCCGATCCTAATCAAGCTATGAGAGAAGACAAAATAAGAGACGAAAATTCCATGATATATTTAAACACTCCCACTGGCGTCACAGATTGACAGGCAGCATACAAGTTATATCGGAATAATTTCGCAAATCTCCCTTTAGAACAGATGGAATCATGAAATTCGTGTCTCTGATGAAACCATAAAAAACTTACAGAACAATCATCTGATGGCAATGAGCACTCTAGCTGAGAAATTGGTTTTAGGAGGGACAGCGTCAGGATGTCCAGCCTTGACAGCCAAGAAGCGGCTCCATTTGGTAAAGATTCACGTTCTGGTAGGCAGCAGCATGCAAAAGGGTAGAGCAGCAAACGCGTCGGTACCAGAATTAGACAATCTTGTAACTTTGCTTGGGAGATCGTTCGAGACAAGTACATGAACTGGGGCATCAGAAGAGACGGGGGGGAAAATCACGATAGTTCAGCTAACAAGTAATGGAGGAGACTGCCAAAATTTTGGCGGTTTTTGTTTTTGAATTCCGCAGCAGAAAAGGATCAATATTTTCAGTAAAAAAAGGAAATCATTTACTCACAGATTCTCATAAGCACCAACTGGAGGTTGATGGAATTTTGCATAGGCACTCAACTTTCCTGAAAAATAAGGTCGAAAACATAATCATTTGATCCATTCGACGCCCCCTGACAACCGATATTCCAACTTTCCAACGCAACGATACAACGTCCTAGCGCTGGCACCCGCCGTGTGTTGACTTGATAAGCAGCCAAAGGAGACTTGCACACTGGGAGTCGACGTGATGCCCATGGCATGCCGCAATTCCTACATGCCTTTAGCTGACGATATTGCTGATCCGATTTCGCAGCCAGAAACTGAAATGTTCAGAGCTCACAGGCAACCCTGGAAGAACAAGTCCAGTTCTGCGTGCCTTGCTACTTCTGAGTTAAGAACTTAGCATGGACAAAATGATCGATATTCTTCAGAATATTTATGCTGCGTCCAGAAAAGGCGCTAATACTTTTCGAATCCTCAAAAGTTTTTTTTTCCATTTGCTGTCTAAATCCCAAAAGGAACCTTTTCTTTTTATACTAGAGAAGAGAAGCAGAGCAACCCAACACTGCCCAAACCACTCGAGAAAAACAAAGTGCTTCCGGTTACTAAAAAGAATTGCCCACTCGATGCCATTGGCGCCCTACTTGATAGATTAGCAAGGGTAGGGCAGGTCAGGTCTCACTAATTTCTCAAAGCTGCCAGGCAGGCTGTACGAGGGAGGCGTTACCCGGCGGTTGACGCAAACGGGTGGGGTGGAGGGAGACTGGAGGCGATGGGAACGTGCTTGGTGGCCGCGTGGTGGCGTCAACGTCGGCATCATTTCGGCCACCGCTTTCCCTTATCCCCCGCGCCCACCGAGTGCCCCTCGCTTTGGGCTAAACTGGACGGCAACTGACAGGCACCCGCCGCCGATGAAGACATGTCCCGGTGTTGCAGCTCATTGTTCAGGCACGCAAGGATCGCTTTGATCGATCAATGGGCAGCGTCACGGGCCTGTGGTTCTTCTTCAGCTGATTGGCTGATGATTGATCGATGAACATCCAGGCCACGTTGTTTTGCTTGTAGAATACTGCTCCTGCTTGGTTTGGATCAAGCTGTGGTGCTAGCCAAAGGTGCCACAGATTTTATACGCTGATGAGTGATGAACTTCATAGCTGTTTCGCAAATGATACTATAATAATCTCACATGACTTAAGGAGAACCGAAAACTTCATGTGTTCCAAACAAGACCTAATGGGTAGTTCTTTGTTATTCTCTCTCTGATAAACTGATGGCTAATTTCGATCATGAATCTCGTGATGCTAGCAGAATGGTAATGGGCTGGATAACCTGCCGATACATTATTATGCCTCTCCCCCGGCCCATTGGTAGAGGTCGGTCTGGCTATGACGGTCCAAGCCCAAAACTTCGGATCAGGCCACGCCCACACGAGCAGAGGTACCTCAAGCCCACTTTCCTCCAATGAAACTTCTGAATCTCGATACAAACCTCTCGTAGGTCCTGGGGCAAAGTCTCAAAGGGCCCATGCTGAACATACAGCCACGTTCCTTCCGGAGTATGCACATGACAAGACCAGCAAAACTTCACATTGAATCACATTTCACATCCCAAACAGAAAGGATAAGATACTGCGTCGACCATAATAACAACACCCACATCCAGATGATACTAGGATATACTTTACTGCGGATACAGCTTGGTATGATGTCCCAAATGCGAGGGCAAAACCACTTGTTAAATCGCAGTAATACTCTATGCTAATGATAAGCCTCTCTAAATAGCTCCGACATACAACCGCCACAATGTGGTGAAGGTCAGGTGCTGCAGAACTTGATCCAAAATGACTATCGGATTACTCTGTTTACTCCGTTGTCGGGAGGTATACCCGGTGGTGCTGGTTTTTATTAAGGCTCCTTCGGCAGGTAGGGCACTTCTTCTGAGCCTGAATGGCAGCCTTGATGCACTTCTGGCAGAAAATGTGACCGCAGACAGTGGATGTTGCTTCTGTCAGCTCATTCATGCATATAGGACAGGTGAACTTTGGTTCCTTCGGAACCTCCTTCACAGGTTCAGGGGGTGCCTGGATCAACATTGGTAGAATTATTTAAGCAATCAATACAGAGCTGATATTTACTTACACTACATTGATCAAGTTCACCGTAGAATTCTTACCTTGAAGAAGTTGACTTCTGGAGTGTCCACTAAACTTATTACAGGGCAAGTGCTGGTTGCTCTTAGAGGCTGATGCCTGCGGTTTATGCCCAGGGATAGCAGTGTGTTCACATGCTCATCAAGAGCATCCCCTAAAAAAGAATGCAACATGTGCCAAGTTATTAGATATGAAACAGAAACGAGTATGTTAGTCTTTTAGATTCCATTTCTACATGCTTGGCATACTTGAGCAAAATTAAGAACAAAAATCTATAAGGTGATATTTAAAACTTATTTTCATAGAAAAGGAAATGCATTACTAAGGCTATGATCATATTACCTAAACACTTAGCGCATGCACAACTGAATTTCACAAGGCAGACTGAACCAACTGGAACGGGAAAAGAATAATAATACCATGCTCCATTGTCACACAGCTTTTACTACGATGGTTCTTGTATACATTGATATCTAACACCACTAACACAACACAGAATGGTTAAGTGAACATGCTCATGATATTCACCTTCCAGTGGAACAATGCCAACCAGATTTTTTTGGGGTTCAAGTCTTACTTTCAAATTCAGCCCATCAAAAGACATCTATATTTGCAGTACATGAAGTGCTAACTTGCTATGTGAACCATGTACCACGTGGAAGATATCAGCCATATCAATAAGATTCTGTTGTTGCATGGGCATCTAACAATTAGCCACATCAAAAAAAAAAGGAGCTACATTATGACGTACTAACACACATCACAATTTTTTTATGCTTAGCAAGCTGAACCGTGAGTAAGTTACATCATGAATAGCAGGCAAAACATCACAACTACTAGAGAATGAAGAGGAGGGCAGTCCAGAAGAGCAGAACTATATACTACTGTATGTAAAATGAAGATTATGAGTTACTATACAAAATAACTAGACGGTTGCATTCAAATGACTGGAATGGTTCAAAGAATTCATGCTGGGGATATCATCAAACCTGCTGGTTCTGGGTTCGTTTCAGAATCATCATCTATTATCACAGTAATATGTTCCGTCCTGGTCGGCTGTTGTCTTGCCTGAAACTTTAAAGCAAACAACTTGATTATCAGTTTCATTCTTCCACCTTAAACAATCATATAAGAAACAAAATTTGACTAAAATAAATATGCAAATGTACAGATAGACACTAGAAAAAGGCACAATAACATACTTGAGGGAGTGATCTTGAAGAATAGATAACAACATCATCATCGATGGCTTCCACATCAATGGGGCAACTATGCATGCCAATATGTGGCTCATTAGTAGCAGGTGGCATGCTACTGGAAGCCTGGCTGTGTGAGAAAGCCATACTGCTGGAAGCCTGGCTGTGTGAGACAGGCACAATGCTGAAAGGTGAACCCCTCTCACCAGCCCCTTCAGCAGGGGGGCAGTTCAGATCAAAAGGCTGTGAAAGCGACTTAGTCGTCCGTCGCCTCTTCGGAACCCGCCTTCCAGCACCAGGGGAGTTCATAGTGTTGCAGTAAAAGATACAGGCTTGAGCGAAGCCAACAGAACACTGTACGTTTGCCAAGTTCAGCATCAATTACAAGAAAAATTCCAACAGTTCTGAAATGAAATGGTAAAGAAACAATATTTGTTCTTGAGATGGCGTGGTACGACCTATCTTTTTTTGAGGGAATGGTACGACCTATCTAACATGACTTAAGAACATAGACCAAGAGTATAGAACAATGGAAGCGTCCTTTACCCATCTTCTCTATAGGAATGGGCATACATAGCACATATGGATACACAACTGAGATAAACTGCGCCTGATAGAGATGCAGACCCTCTAAAATGAATCATCTGGGAACTCTTCCCCCCCACAAGACCGACTCCAATCAACAAAACGAAATCTACAAACTCAATCGAACCTTTCAATAGGCCTCTTAACGCCCAAATGCCTTCCTAAAGCACCAGGCACCGCTTCAAACAGAAGGGGCTAAAAAAAATCGCACCTTTCCACTGCTTTCCCCAATTCCCCAACCCCCAAACATTTGGGCGGAGAGAGAAGTCAAAATTCCCTCTCAAAAACCCGTCTTTCGCCCAGAAATCGTCCAAAACCCCACAAATCCGACATAATCCGAACATTTCCTCGCCCCCCACCTCCATCCGACCCCCAGAAAAATCAGAAAAAAATTGGGGAAAATACCAAGACGTACAGGAGGATACAGGGACATCTAAGGCAAAAATTACCAGGAACGAATCGAGCCCGTCGTCTGGGAAGTGAGGAGCGACTAGGGTTTGTGGTTGCGAGATGGCAAGAAGACTTGTGGTTTTTTTCCTCTGCCCGCCGACCATTTCGCCGATTTAAATAAGAAACCGGACGCGGACGGGGGCGTCAGCGCAGTCTGTGAGGCCGACCTGTGCAACGGGTCTACAGTAACCTCATCGTGGCCGATCGACCGCGTGGAGATCCGTGCGGGTACCGTTCGGTCCGTGCGCCCGGTGCAGGGAGGGAGGTGCGCAGAGCGGAGGGTGGTGAGCGACGCGGTGGAAGTCTGGAAGACACACTGATGTCAGCGCCTGCGTGCGAAATTAACGGGGCAAGTTTGGGTGGGTGACATGTAGACCTGGGACCCATCTGTCATTGGAACAACCATCCTACGTAACGTTAGATGGGTTCAGTGGACGGCTTACAATGGGCTCGGCTTTTTTTTTTTCGTGGACGCGTGAGTTAAAAGGCACAAAGTATATAAGCTTAGGTTGCAATCGCTCAAAATGCGGTATAGTTTGATGAAAAGAAAAGGTGATGCGAAAAGTACGTAGGCGTTCCCAGATTTTAGGGCGTTTCACCGTTTCCCAGTTTTGAGTATTGTGATAAGAAGTAGCAAAATTACGCCTGCTTTACCGGATGTCTAGTTTGGTCTGTATTGAAAAGAAGGAAAAACGCCAATAGATCTTTTTTCAGGCGATGTGCTTTAGTCTTCACCTAGCTCTTTTCGGATGCTAATCAAAATATACTAGCCATATTTCATGGTTGATTCCGACTCATTCATAATTTTGGTATAACTTGAAGGTTGTCCAATGTGGTATAGTTTGATGAAAAGAAAAGACGATGCGTAGCGTTGCTAGATTTTAGGGCGTTTCACATTTTCCAATTTTGAGTATCGTGATAAGAAGTAGCGAAATTACACCTGTTTTACTGGATGTCTAGTTTGGTCTGTATTCAAAGAAAGGGAAAACACCCATAGATTATTTTTTTTCAGGTGATGTGCTTTAGTATTCACCTAGCTCTTTTCTGATGCTTATCAAAATATACAAGCCATATTTCATGGTTGATTCCGACTCATTCATTATTTTGGTATGACTTTGAAGGTTGTCCATGTATTTGTTGCTGTCACTTGGTATGTGGTGACGAGTAGTGGCCATTATCGTATCGGCTTCTCACTTTCTCAGTTTGTTTTTGTCAACATAGGTGGTATCACCTTAAGTCTGCTCTTCTTGCCCATCACAAATATAATGGAGTGAATCTTGTTCACAATTTTGAGATCGGAGTGTTAAAAGAAGCCACCACATTCGCCGAGAGGGTCTAGAAATTCTCATGTTAATCTAAAAAAAGAGAAGGATTTCCACTGTAGGATTTTATAAAGATTTAAGGGTCTAATCTAACTCAAGAGTCCATGTCAAATAGGATTATCTAAAAAAGAGAAGGATTTACACAATCGGATTATGAAGATCTAACGGCCTATATTAACCTAAAGAGTCCTCGCTAAACATGAATTATAAATATAGCTAGATTAGAAATTTAAAAATAAGTAATTCATCAACCTGAAACAAATTGTTTTTCTATGTTTCTTTCTCTCTCGAGATGTGTATGCTACGGAGTAGATGAGATTAGAACTGAGAAGCCTCCTGGCCGGCATCTCAAAAATTCCCCATCAGCTTGCACGCTGCTAGGCCATCTTTTGTGCGCTCAAAGCTCCATGCAGGACACAGTGGTGACTCCATTTACAAAGGCGAGGATGGATGGATTCTGGAATCCCTAGCTACTACGATTAAAGGTATGGAGCCACGAGCAAAACAGCAAGCAGCGTCCCCGCTGCAGCCGGACGAGGCGAACGGGTAGCGCTAGGCCGCGCCTCACAGCAGGCACATGGCCTGGCCGCTGCACGTGTCCTGAGCCATCTGATCCTGTGATTGGAAGAAGGAAGCTATTAACCGATCTAGCATGGGGTAGCAACAATCCAAATAAGGGAGAAGTAGACCAGCAACTGTAGCAACTCTTATATTGTTATTATACATGAATATATCCTATACTACAATATCCAATTAGCCAATTAAAAAAGTACTAGGCTGTAGGCTAACTATTGGTAGTCCACTAAAATTCTTTCCAAAAAAATTAATAAGGGGGTGTTAAAGAAGCCACCACGTTTGCTAAGAGGGTCTAGAAATTCGCACTTCAATTATAAAAGAGAACAATTTACATCATCAAATTTTATGAAGATCTAACGACCTATTTAACCTGAAGAGTCCACACCGAATACGAATTATAAGTATAGTTAAATTAGGAATTAAAAAATAGATGCAAAAGGCTTATGTTGTCCTTATGCTGTCATTATACATGAATATACTCCGTACTATATATCCAATTATCCAATTAGGAAATATTAAGCTTTAGGCTAACTATTGGCGGTTTATTGAAATTCTTTGACTGTTCCGTCCAACAAAATTTAGGTATAGATATGACAGGAGAGGAACAAACATCACCTGCACCTAATGGCCTAGACATGAGAGGAGATTGCTGTCGCGAGAGCCTCCTTGAATGAATCAAAATCAATATTGATGAAGCCGTCTCCGTGCAAAATCGCAAAGCTGTTATTGGCGTTGTGATTAGGGATCACATAGATAAAGTACTACTTTCAGCCTACAAGATTCTTGATTCCGAATGTATGGTGGTCATCCGCTATCGAAATAGTTCTGGAAGCAAGCAACTGTTATGCTTATTCTGTTATTCACCATCCAAGTAGCTACGTGTCGCAAGAATGCTTCCAAAATTAGTGTCCAGCCATGTGAGAGAGAGCAGAACAGTATCGCAAATGAGCTAGCTTAGGCCGTGAAGCTGCTAAATCATAGTGTAGTATGTCAGGATCGCTTTCCGAAGTGTTAAAAGCACTAAACTGCTCTTAATTGCTTGGATAGTATAATCGGTTTCTAAAGTGTTTAAGAAACTAATTAATTTTTCTCCTCACTCACAAAAGAACATGAAACTAAAATAAATTTTAGCTTCCTTTTCTGCGGGTACATTTTTAGCTTCCTTAATTAAGGAGCACGCACACCACGATAGAGATCCATGTGCATTGTTCCCAAGCATCCAAGGTGCGAGGAAGCTACCTATGACCAACGTGAAAAAGTTCACCCGTGTAGCCCTTCAACGGAGAATAAGAACAAGAACATGTTCTATTTTGCTCTAGCTAGAACGATCTAATTTTCAAGATGATACTGCTGCATGTCAAAACTACACTAAGGTAAAGAAGAAATTGTTAACTTCGATGGTGAGTTTGTTAACCCCGACGCATGATTTATGGTGGAAAAACATACAACAACCGTAAGAAAAAGAGAGACTTGGATATGATAAAAACTAAAGATGATGTAACTTATGCGCATTAAAGCACTATTTCAAACTCAAAATTAAATTAAGAATATTATCCTGATCGACACTCATTTAGATATTCTTTTAATAGTCAAAGAAATTTATCACATAACAAGTAGTCTCAAACAAAAATGTACATAGGCAGCTAAAATTTCCGTCTAGATCATAAGGTGTTCCCTTTTTCTCCTGATCCATGTTACCAAAAGAATAAAACACAAAAGTGAAGAAAATATAGGTGATACCTTCCGTCTAGATCATTAAGACAAAACAATTTCCATAACAACTAAACAAAACTATATGCATATTTCTTCAATAATAAAATCTAAATATCAACATAAAAAAGCTAGCCCCCTGCGCAATTTACGCGGGCCACCTTCCTATTTATTAATATTCTCTTGTTATCGAGGAGGATTTTAGTGGCCCCAACGAGGAGATTGAATGGAACCTCCCAATTTCTAGTATCGTTTGGCTGTGCAAACAAGTTCAGGACAGTTTGCAGTAAACTCTCTGAACGCATTGTCAGTGGAAGTTGAACCACGTCTTTAGCCGTGAGACATGGTGCCATACGCCCATACCAGTTCTGGACTAGAGTCACCCATTACATGCGCCGTGTTGCATGTTAATCAGTTTGGCGCCATAGACGACCTGTCACGACCTTTGTAATTTGAAAGGACTTTGTATCTCTTGTTTACTTTGCCCCCATGGTCGCTTTGACTTTTGAGAGAAGCAAACGGCGCGTGGATTCACACCCCCGCGTAGCCTTTTCACACCGGCTGACTCTGTTGTCGAGTGCGATGCTTCATGTCTTCTGACTCGATGACTGCTCTGGTTTGGGCCCAGACGATGATTATTGTGCAGCCCAGTCGACTGAGAGTCGCCAACAGCCCAGTAGACTCTTGGGTCGAAATCGCGAGGCTTGGATATTGGCCCATGTTATTCAACCTGAGCTGGCCCATATATTCGGTCCAAGCTGGGCCGTGTATGCAGCAAGGTGGGCCACGTACAAGCAAACATGTTCTTGTAGCCTCGTATCGTATAATGTACTCCATGCAGCAAGGTCTAGGTGCCACAACAAAAACAGTATACGCAGGTACATACATACATTATACGTATACAAATATTATGCATACATACATTATACATTATACCCAATAGGCAACGCACAGCCCGGGATCCCCTGTTGAAGGAAATCTACCAGCCTGGATATGCGGTGAATATTCCGGCGACAGCGGCGCGCATCGAGTGCCCCGAGCGGTACGCGCTCGACGGAGATGAGGAGGGACAGCGACGCGCCGGGGCAAGAGGGCGTGCGCCGACTGCGAGCGGTTTGTCCCCGCCTCCCCGCCCGCCGCGACGGGCCAAACGCTCGAGTTGTGGCGACGACGTACGGCGCCCGCCTGATGCTTGCCCCGCCCCCATGCCAGTCTCGTCATCCTATTTTTCCTACGTGTACAACTCAAGCCTGTGGATATACTACGGGAGGGACCGTGGACGGGGATGCGCGCGTCACTGCCGCCAGGACATGCTTTCGGCGGCCCGGCCTGCTGCATGGGTGGCTGCGGGATGGATTTCGGCCGGGTGACGCAGCGCGTCCACATACGTAAGCATCATCACCCGCACGAGCGTACGCCCGTGCTGGTGCGGCCATGGCGCGCTGTTTTTTTCTTTTTTTACCCCGTAGCCGCGTGAATCCTAACGAGAAGCGTTGCACGGTAAAGAAAAAAAAAGGGAAAGAAAAAGGTGAAAACTGTAACCGCCGGACGCGCAAATCGAAGCAACGGCAAAGCGCGCGGGGCCCAGCCCGCGGCGCGGCGGCTCGCTGACCCGGTGGGCCAGCGCCAGGGGCAGGCCCAGCCGGGGAGGCCCGTCCGTCCACGTGTCGGCCGCGGCGCCCCCCTCTCATCCCCCGCGCCGCGCCGCTCCTCCCTCCGCCGCCCGCGAGCGGCAACGGAAGGCCCCTACAACCGCGGCCACCGCTGCAACCGCATGCACGGCACGAACCTTCCCCCCCCCCCCCCCCCCACCCCACCCCTCCGATGCTGCGGTGACGCGCGGGAAGTGCGCGCCTTTTCCCCTTCTTCCCCCCATTCCCTCTCTCTCTCTTGATCGCTTCCGGTTAACACTTGCCATCTCTCGCCCGGGTCGCCACTCGCCACACCGGACGGGCGCTTTCTCCCTGCCCCGCCAAACAACGGAACCGAGAAACGGCCAGGGAAGGGCTCACGCGAGACGCAAAAGGGCGCGGGGGACAGAAGCGTGGGCGCCTGGGTTAGTGATCTGATCGAGAGCGGTCGGGGATGGCGGGGAACGAGTGGATCAATGGGTACCTGGAGGCGATCCTGGACAGCCGCACCGCGCCGGGGGGAGGCGGAGGTGGTGGTGGAGGAGGAGGAGGTGGCGGCGGCGGGGATCCGAAGTCGCCGGTGACGGGGGCGTCGCCGCCGGCGGCGGCCAGCCCCCGCGGCCCGCACATGAACTTCAACCCCACGCACTACTTCGTCGAGGAGGTCGTCAAGGGCGTCGACGAGAGCGACCTCCACCGGACATGGATCAAGGTCGTCGCCACCCGCAACGCGCGAGAGCGCAGCACCAGGCTCGAGAACATGTGCTGGCGGATCTGGCACCTCGCGCGCAAGAAGAAGCAGGTCCCAATTCCCATCTCTTCTCTCTGCTTCTTTTATTATCAGGTTTTCTTGAACATTTGTTCTAAATTTCATTCATATCTGAATTGTGTTAATGCTCTCTCTAATCTCTGTTCCTTTCTCTTTCCTCGTGACCGTCGTTCCTTTGTGATTTCCTTCCCGTTTGTTGGTGACCGTTCCGTGAAATTTGTAGTGTTCTTCCTCGCGGAGATGCTTATTAAATTGCATCCTGCGTGCACGAATTAAACGTTTGAGAAAAATTCTGATACTCTTTTATAAGCTTGTGCTTGATTGAAGTTTAGATCAGACATTCATGGCGCGCTGTGCTTCCAGAAATTCAGAACTGCGTACTTAACTGATGCCATACCTAGAAAGAAACTTTAGTTTGGATCTCCCCTATCTCACTGTTGTGCATAGAAAGGTATCCCTCTGTAGCATGTAGCATATGCATCAAGGCGGAACATGGTACTCACGGTTTGAGTTTGCTTTCCCTTTTTCCTTTTGTCGAAGTCGAACTCACGGTGTTGGCTGTGAGAGCAGAGAGTTCTGCTTTTTTCCCCCGAAACACCCAATAGCGTTGTGTGCAAAAATTCACAGAAGAGGCCGTAAGTGGGCCGAAACAGTTCTATTTGTTTGTACCAACATTCTTAAGTTTGCTGATGCTTCTGAATTTTGCTATGAGCAGCTAGAACTGGAGGGACTCCAGAGAATGTCAGCGAAGAGGAAGGAGCAGGAGCAGGTGCGCCGTGAGGCAACGGAGGACCTGGCCGAGGATCTGTCAGAAGCCGCGGATACCCTCAGCGAGCTGGTGCCAGTGGAAACGGCCAAGAAGAAGTTCCAGAGGAACTTCTCTGACCTCACCGTATGGTCTGATGACAATAAAGAGAAGAAGCTTTACATTGTGCTCATCAGGTCTTAACACCACTTGAACTTGCATATTGCTGCCCCGTAAAGAAATCATCTAGCCGTACTTGAATCCTAGTACAGAGCTTATTCCATTCTTCTTTTGCAGTGTGCATGGTCTTGTCCGTGGCGAAAACATGGAACTAGGTCGGGATTCAGATACAGGTGGCCAGGTAAACATCATTGTTCTTTTACTCGGTAGAGATTGTCCTTCTGTTGAACCAAGTTTCTTTTCTTTTAGTTTCATGTCTGAGTGTAACTGATCTTCCAACATCGCAGGTGAAATACGTTGTTGAACTCGCAAGAGCACTGTCAATGATGCCTGGTGTATACAGGGTGGACCTCTTCACTCGTCAAGTGTCCTCTCCTGACGTGGACTGGAGTTATGGGGAGCCAACTGAGATGTTAACCACTGGTTCCATTGATGGAGAGGGAATGGGTGAGAGTGGTGGGGCGTACATTGTGCGTATACCGTGCGGGCCAAGGGACAAGTACCTCAAGAAGGAAGCACTGTGGCCTTACCTTCAAGAGTTCGTTGACGGAGCTCTTGGGCATATCCTGAACATGTCCAAGGCTCTGGGAGAGCAGGTTGGTAATGGGAGACCAGTCCTGCCTTATGTGATCCATGGCCACTATGCCGATGCTGGAGATGTTGCTGCTCTTCTTTCCGGGGCGTTGAATGTACCAATGGTGCTCACTGGTCATTCACTTGGGAGGAACAAGCTGGAGCAACTGTTGAAGCAAGGACGCATGTCCAAGGAGGATATTGATTCAACCTACAAGATCATGAGGCGTATTGAGGGTGAGGAGCTGGCCTTGGATGCGTCAGAGCTTGTCATCACGAGCACAAGGCAAGAGATTGATGAGCAATGGGGATTGTACGATGGATTCGATGTCAAGCTTGAGAAAGTGCTGAGGGCACGGACGAGGCGCGGTGTTAGCTGCCATGGTCGTTTCATGCCTAGGATGGTGGTAAGTACTCAAAACTCAGTTGTAGCAAGCAGTAGGCACTGCTCACCATCTGGCAAATTGGGTACTTGTGGTGACTCATGTAGTTAACAAAAGAATTGCCTATGTCATCTATATTGTGGTGATTGGATAACTTTATTGGCAGGTGATCCCTCCTGGAATGGATTTCAGCAACGTGATTCCAGAAGACATTGATGGAGATGGTGACAGCAAAGATGATATCATTAGTTTGGAGGGCGCTTCACCGAAGTCGATGCCCCCAATTTGGGCTGAGGTTGGTGCTTGATTCTGAATCCCTCTGCAGACCTACAAAAACTACCTTCATAGGAAGCATAAATCTTAAAATTGCTGCATTACAATTTACAACTGCTTGTGGCAGGTGATGCGGTTCCTAACCAATCCTCACAAGCCAATGATCCTGGCGCTGTCGAGGCCTGACCCAAAGAAGAACATCACAACCCTCGTCAAAGCGTTTGGAGAGTGCCGCCCACTCAGGGAACTTGCAAATCTTGTAAGAAACTGTTAATCTGAAGCAGATCTTTTTTCATAAGTAAGATTCAGTAGTACAAGCGTCTCTCTCCTATGTTTGCTAAAAGAAAAATTTAGCAGTACAATCCGAGCAAATAAAGTTTGTAATTTATAATTTTCAAATATGAAGTGTTATCCATCATGATCACCATGTAGGAACTATATGAAACCTAACTTTACAGTAGTTGCATGTATTGACTTGGTTAAGGAATTTTCCTGTGTTTTCAGACCCTGATCATGGGGAACAGAGATGACATCGATGAAATGTCTGCTGGCAATGCAAGTGTCCTCACCACAGTTCTGAAGCTGATCGACAAGTATGATCTATACGGAAGCGTGGCATTTCCCAAGCATCACAACCAGGCTGACGTTCCAGAGATCTACCGCCTTGCAGCCAAAATGAAGGTTTGCTGCATACCACGACCCTTCATTCAGCTTTGGCAACTCACACTACTTAACGGTATAATGTGGCTTGTTCCCTGCAGGGCGTCTTCATCAACCCTGCTCTCGTTGAGCCATTTGGTCTCACCTTGATCGAGGTCAGATTCAGTATTCTAACCATCAAAGACATTTCCTATAGCCTTCAGGGCATTTCCTATAGCCTTCAGGGGGGAAATCAAAATTGACTTTGAAAAATGTTTGGCTTTCAGGCTGCGGCACACGGACTCCCGATAGTTGCCACCAAGAACGGCGGTCCTGTCGACATTACAACTGTGAGAATCCATGTTTTGCACATTAACCGCGCGAGACCCACTACTATTCACTTGCCAAAACAATTCCTAATTGTGTGCGTGCATGTCACTGGCAGGCGCTGAACAACGGGCTGCTCGTTGACCCGCACGACCAGAACGCCATCGCTGACGCGCTGCTGAAGCTTGTAGCAGACAAGAACCTGTGGCAGGAGTGCCGGAGGAACGGGCTGCGCAACATCCACCTCTACTCGTGGCCGGAGCACTGCCGCACGTACCTCACAAGGATTGCTGGGTGCCGGTTAAGGAACCCGAGGTGGCTGAAGGACACACCGGCCGACGCTGGCGCTGATGAGGAGGAGCTCCTGGAGGACTCCATGGACGCACAGGACCTGTCGCTCCGTCTGTCCATCGACGGTGAGAAGAACTCCCTGTGCATTAATGAGCCAACATCGTCGGACCCGCAGGATCAGGTGCAGAAGATCATGAACAAGATCAAGCAGTCATCGGCGCTTCCGCCATCCATGTCCTCAGTCTCCGATGGTGGCAAGAACGCAGCCGAGGCTACCGGCAGCGTCGTGAACAAGTACCCACTCCTGCGGCGTCGCCGGCGCCTGTTCGTCATCGCCGTGGACTGCTACCAAGACGACGGCCGCGCTAGCAAAAAGATGCTGCAGGTGATCCAGGAGGTCTTGAGAGCGGTCCGGTCAGACTCCCAGTTGTCCAAGATCTCGGGGTTTGCTTTGTCTACTGCGATGCCGTTGTCCGAGACGCTTCAGCTTCTCCAGCTCGGCAAGATCCAAGCGACCGACTTCGACGCGCTCATCTGCGGCAGCGGCAGCGAAGTGTACTATCCTGGCACATCCCACTGTATCGACGCCGAAGGAAAGCTGCGCCCAGACCAAGACTACCTGCTGCACATCAGCCACCGGTGGTCCCAGGACGGCGCGAGGCAGACCATAGCGAAGCTCATGGTTGCTCAGGATGGTTCGGGCGACGTGGTCAAGCAGGATGTGGCATCCAGCAATGCGCACTGCGTCTCGTTCCTCATCAAAGATACCAAAAAGGTTGGCCAATTCTTTAATTTAGACGTGTATCTTTAGAGCTGCCTACTTATAATCTACTTATTGATGTACGAATCTGAATTCTATTTGACTGGTTAGGTGAAAACGATCGATGAGATGAGGGAAAGGCTGAGGATGCGTGGTCTTCGGTGCCACATTATGTACTGCAGAAACTCGACAAGACTTCAGGTTGTCCCTCTGCTAGCATCAAGATCACAGGCACTCAGGTAAGAATATGCACCATGTAACTCAAAGCTACTGTAATATTTCAGACAGCGAGAGCAATTAGCCTGCCCGTCAACCTGTTACCGAAAATTCCATTTCAGGTATCTGTTCGTTCGCTGGGGTCTGGCTGTGGGGAACATGTACCTGATCACCGGAGAACACGGCGACACCGACCTAGAGGAGATGCTATCTGGGTTACACAAGACGGTGGTCCTCCGGGGTGTCACCGAGAAGGGCTCAGAAGCACTGCTGAGGAGTTCCGGAAGCTACCACAGGACGGACGTGGTTCCGACCGAGAGCCCCTTGGTTTCTTACACGGCTGGTGATCTGAAAGCCGACGAGATCATGCGGGCTCTGAAGCAGGTCTCCAAGACCTCCAGCGGCATATAAATTTGCTGCTAGGAAGGCTGGTCTCTGATATTATTTTGTTGTTCATAACTGAAAAAGCAAACTTCATTTTGACCTTTTTCTTCACTACATAACTTAAGAACGGTATCGCGACTGTGTATCTTGCAGTGAAAAAAAACTAACACTGCTAATTTCTACTGGTTGCTCACATAATTGTGAGCAGTGATTAAATAATATTGTGCTTCTTGAAGATCTGTTGCCAGAGCATGCAAGATTGTTTACTGTGTTTCTCAAGAAGTTCCAACTTCCATCTATGACTATTCTAATACTTGCTCAGAAATGCGACTACCTGAAATATTCTCCCAGCCAATGTGCAAAACCTGAACAAGAGAACGTTGCTCGATATGATCATATCAACTAACGTATACTCCCCATATTTTTATTACATGTCATATTAGTTTTGTCCTAAATTAAATTTGATCAACTTTGAACAAATTTATAGAAAAAACTAATAACATTTATAATACAAAATTTATTTCGTTGAATCCACCATGAAATATATGTTGATGTTGCATATGTTGGGTAGTATAATTGTTGCTATATTTTTCTATAGATTTGGTCAAAGTTAGTCAAATTTAATTTAGGACAAACCTAATACGATATGTAAATGAAAATGGAGGAAGTAATTGGAACATTATGCAAGAAGCCAAGAACATTGCTGGATATGAACTGTCAACGTAGTTGGAACATTCTTCTGCATCTTTAATCGGTCTGGTCGTTCCCTTTCACAGCATGAGTATTTAATCGGTGATCGGATGTTCTCGAAAGGTCGTGTTGTACGACTATTATTGTTCTTCTTTATACAATGACACACAGTTTTGGAGCTAATTACGCTCAACCTCTCTTTTAACTTCAGCCCTATAATGTATGGGACAAACATTTCGAAACATTAAGCACTAATAAACCACATGATGTTTCTAAGCAAAAGACACCTGAAATATTGCATCAGTAGATATTTTTTCCTATTGAATGCATAAGAGAACACACTATTAGATTCTTCATCAGTGGTACTATTAGCTAGAGATACTGCTGATATCCTAAACAGAAAAATAAAACAAATAGTTAAAAAAATTGGTGAACAATAGCGAGCCTGAAAAAAGGTTGGCCCATTGCTGAACTTTGTAATTGTAGTACAAAAAGAATCAGTGTGAGGTCATCTATGTTACTTCTCTGTGGGCCATTAGTCTCCGTAACATATAAGAAAGCTTGCTAGATCTATGGCAATATCAATCTTTGGGTCTATTTGAACAAGGGGACTAAATTTTAGTCCCGTCATATAGAAGTATTAAATATGGACTAATTATAAAACTAATTGCATAAATAGAGGCTAATTCACGAGATAAATCTATTAAACCTAATTAGTTGATTTGCCCGTGTTATGTTACAGTAAACAAGTGCTAATGATAGATTAATTAGGTTTAATAGATTTGTCTAGTGAATTAGCCTCCATTTATACAACTGATTTTGTAATTAGACTTTATTTAGTACTTTAGTTGGTGGCTAAACATCCGACGGAAAAACTTTAGTGCGGCGGATCCTTTGTTCCCAATTTTAAGAGCGCATCAGACATTGATCGTCTGAAGCAGTGCCATGCCAATGTGTTAAATTGCTCCGCAGAGAAAAAGAAAAGGCAATGCCTTGGTACCTCCTGAGTTCTGACGACTGACAGTGACAACTCAGATACAGAGATGGCAATACAGTTGCCATCTAAATTCAAAACGAAAAGAAACTATTAAAAGTCTGAAACTAAAACCCACCCATTGCATGCAATGCAGATCCTGATTCTGAAGGTGAGGTCCTCCAAATTTAGCAGGCCAACACACAGCCATCCGCTACACTTGAGCGACACCGCAGCAGCACGGACGCTGGCCCTGAAACCTCTCCCCTCCACCGCTCTGCTCCCCTATCTCCAGTTATAAAAAGCCTCCAAGAACACACCATCTCCACCGTAACCAAACCGCGATCCATCCGAATAAACCGCAGACTTCCATCCCTGCCAATCCCGTTGTATCCGTTCTCGCATCCGCAGAGAGGCGATGGCGTCCAGGTCCGGCGAGCTGCGCATGACGCTGCTAGGCGTGACCCTGCTGGGGCTTCTGTTGCTGAGCCAGCACGCGGCGGCCGCCGAAACCACCGGAGCCCCCGCCACCGGCAAGAAGACCAATAGCTTCAGCTTCAACAGCGCCGGCGGCCGCACGCTCACCAGCTTCAGCATGAACACCGCCGACCCGGAGAAGAAGCAAGGTGGCAAGGGCGTCTGATAGGCGCGCCCCCTGGCTGCCGGCCACATGCCTTGCCTCGCCTTCGCCTCGCCGCGTACTACTACTTCTACATGCGACTGTGGGATCGCGCCAACCGGAGCTCCACCGGCGTAGCTGCCGTGCTGTCGTAGTCGGTCTCGTGTTTCTCTCTTTTTTTTACCTGTTCTTGTGTTGGATTCGATTTTTTTTTAACTTTTGACTAATCTTGGCTTCAGATGCATGTACGCATGCGCCGGCACCAATTGTTGTTCTTGTGTGTAATTCTTGGGTCAAATAACGATCTGTAGTAATTAAGGGTCGTTTGGTTTGTGCGTGTTCTACCGTGTATGAAAAATTGCTGCTGGAATTAGTAACTCGTGATCGGCTGCTCTGTTTCAGTCTCTTCTTGTTTAATGGTTCTGAATTTTCAGCATTATTTATTTATTTATTTGCAGCAGCAACAAGAGGATGTTAAAAACACAAATAGAACTCCAAATAAAACAAGATATGCGAGCCAAAAAATATGGGATCCTAGGCAGCGTCGGTGTACACGCGTCAGGGTATTTGTATACGTCAAAATGTATACCCACGAACGTGTACGTACAGGTGTACACTGTATGAGTAGTACATGTACAGCACGTGCCGGGTACAAATAGTGTACCCACAGGTAGGTATAGGTGTATACGGTATACTACTAGTACGGCTACGTACGTGTGAGGAGAGAGAGAGAGAGAGAGTCGTCGACACTGCTCACAGCCGAAGAAACTTCCATGGCCCCCTGGCTGCTCCCATCCTGCACGCACGGGCAAATTTGTTAGACGCGTGTAAGATGGCCATGAATCTCCCGATTCGACAGCTAGAGCTTGCGAATCGGATCGCGCATGGCGGAGTGGGCTGCCGTACCTCCAGGTGCTGGCAAGGGCCCTGACGCTCATGTAGATGGTGAGGGCGATCCAGATCCCGACGAAGCCTCCGTGCGACGAGAGGAGGATCAGCGACGGGATGCTCACGGCCGCCACGCCGACCATGGAGTAGGCGGAGAAGGCGTAGTCGGACGCCCCGAAGTTGATTCCGTCGAAGACGAAGGCCAGCGTGTTCAGCGTCTGCGTGCCGGCGACGAACTGCCATGGATCGATGTGCGCGCAGGTCGAGCCAGCCACGGTAATTAGCATGCCCCGACTTGGCTTGGCCTAGCTAATCCGAGATTAGATCACCGTGAGATTCTTACCGGAACGCCCTTCTGGACGGTCTTGATGACGGCAGCGTCCTTGGTGAAGACGCCGGCGCCGAACTGCATGCCGAGCCCGAGGACGACCGTGAGGGCGGCGCCCAGGACGACGCCGAGCTGCAGGACGCGGGCGGTGGTGGCGGCCACCTTGTAGTGGTCCTTCCTGGCGAAGGCGCTCGCGATCATGGCCTGCATGCATTGCCACACAAGCAGAGGTCAACAAGGTGGCCATGGCGACGGAATACCAGCAGAAGTGCAGAACAGATGAGCTAACCTGGCCCGCGACGGCGAGCCCGTCGGCGAGGAGGGACGTGGCCAGCCAGACCTGGGAGCAGATCTGGAACGCCGCCATGGCGGTCGGCCCGTGGCGAGCGGCCAGCGACGCCGCCAGCGTCACGCAGAACGTCACGGCCACCACCCTGGCCAGCAGAAGGAATCCTGCAGTCCATGGCAAGTGGTTAAACTCCTCAATCAAACAGCACCTGAACTTAAGCATTGGTGCCAATCTCATCTCGTCGATGAATCCTAATTCCAAATGCAAACACCCACCGCATCCGAGGAAACGGCGGAATTTGAGGCATCTCAGGCTGGGCGGCACGACATCGACCTTCCTCACAAGCTTGCTCAGCATTATCAGCGTTATCAGGTACCTGCGCTCAGTTTTTCCTCCCTGTCAGTCGCTGCCGGCAGGATGTGACACCACAACTCATGTCGGCACGCCGCGGATTACATGAGATCAATGGGCTTACTGAGAGAGAACATGGGCAATGGCGGCGCCGGTCACGCCCATGCGGCAGCCAAATATCAAGATCGGATCCAGCACGATGTTCGCCAGGTCGCCGGCCACTGGAGATCCAAGCAAGGAGAGAAGAGAGCCGTATTAGTAGTTGAAAGTCGTGCACGGTAAGAAATGAACGAACCACATCCACATTGTTTTTTTTCCTGCAGCAGATCAATCACGATGGTTTGGTGATCAAGCTCAACTGCTCAAGCAATGGTGGTTTTGGTCTTACCGGTGGCGTATAAAGGCGTCTTGGTGTCCTTGAAGCCTCGGAAGACGCCTTGCATGGCGAGAGAGAGGAGCACGGCCGGGGCGCCAAGCGCGCGCAGGGTCAGGTAGCGCAGTGCGGGGATCATCATCGATGAACCCTGAAAAATTGATCAGGACTCGTGTGTAAGCATCGCTCATTGCAGCGACGAATCTGCAAACGCCGCCGCCACCGTTGTGGGCAGTGGGCACGGTGACTGACCGACTTGACGCCCATCAGGCGCAGCAGCGGCTTCCCGGCGGCGACGAGGAGGGCGGTCTGGAACAGCCCCAGGAACGCGCCCACGATCAGCGCCGACGTCACGGACGGCACGAACCTCCTGTTCTTGCCGCTCTTCCGGCCGACGACGGCCGGGGCGCATCCCTCGGCCCCGGCGAGCTCGGCCGGCGACGCGTCGCCGGGCTCAGCGGTGGAGTCGCCGTTGTTCTTGGTGGCTTCTTCAGCTGACTGTTGCTTCTCCGGGTCCGTGGCGGCGGCAGCAGCGTGCTGATCTGGATTTTCCTCTTGTCCTTCTCCGTCGACGACCCTGGCGCCGTCTTTGCTGAGGATGGCGTCCTCCTCGGCGACGAAGGACGTGGTGACGCTGACGAGCGGGTAGATGCACACCTTCATGACCTGGTTGAACACGGCGATGGCGACCCCGACGGCGGCGATCTCCACGGACCCCAGCCGACCGATGAAGGCCGTGTCGATCAGCGAGGCGAGCGGGTCGGCCGTGAGCGCCAGCGACGCCGGCACGGCGATGCCCAGCACCTCGCCGCCGAGCTCGTCGAGCTTGAACACGCTCCTGATGTTCATGACGAAAAGGTGCAGCCCCGTCCGCCGCGCCCCGCCGAGCAATGCGGTATCCACCGCGGCCGCCGGAGAGCCGTCCCCGCCCTCGGCCGGACCGTCACCGTTCTCTGCCGCAGCCGAAGCGACGGCCACCGCCAGCTCCACCTGCGGCTGCTTCTGCTCCGGTGGAGGCCGCTGCTGCTGCTCGGCCTCGGGCGTGGCGTGAGCTGCAGACTGGTGTTCCTCCATGCGTCCGGTTGGTCCACGAATCGAACCCCCTCGTCGATCTTTCAAGCTTGCAAAGCCCCTGCCTGTCGATTACATATATGCAGGGATGCGGGCGTCAAATTAACAACTACTGATCACAGCATTTTCAAAGAAAAACAAGAATCGATCTGATCATCACCCACTTGTTCTTCTATTCAACTTCTATGTGTCAAATTAATTAACAATGACTTTTACATTGGTGCTAGGTGACCAAAAAACATACATTGATGCTAGTATCGCTAATCGGAATCGAGGCTCGGATCATCATCAGATCCCCGGATTCTTAAGTTAACAACGACCATCTCACCCGCCCGGCCCACTTGTTCGGAGAAACAAATTTGGTTGATGTATAGTTTGACTCATCAGATGCATGATGAGTACTATCAACAATTGACGAAATGCAGGGGCGACGCTAACAATGTCCTACTCCAAGATGATGCTAGCTAGTGATCATCAGGCATAAAAAGATGGAGATGTAGATGAACTTATAAAGGCAGATGGACTAACCAGAGCTGGAGCGCGCGCGCAAGAGCAGAAATGCAGCAATGGGGAGGAACGAAGCTAGAGGTAGGTGGAGCGGTGAAGCGGTGATGGACAGGCCGTGAGCACCCGTCGTCCTTATATAGACGGCGAGCTGGAGATCTTCTGACAGATGGAGAGAGAAAGGGTTAGTGTGCCTGCACTGGATGACGCCCGGACCTTCTGACACTGCTAGCTACCACTGCCTACTGGTGTAGTGGTGTCCACAGGTGGAAGAAAAGGAGATGCACGGTGTGCCTATGAGTCGGGAGAGTCCACAGCTTTCTACGGTGGATTGGTCTGGTCTAACGTGAAATCATAGTATAAGTTTATTAGTGAGATGATAACGTGCCTGTTTCTACTCAAACGATAGTATTGCCAAATAAAAGAAACCAGGGCATACAAAGTCTACTTCAGTGATGGCATATCCCTTCCTGACATTGGATTTTTTTCCGCCCCTATTCATTAATTAGTAATCAAATGCCGTCCATCGCATCAGTGACATATGGATCCAGAGACATCTTGCTGCAAGGTTGTGTACTTGTGTGGCGCAAAAAGGGAGAACTAATTGTACCTACAACATAAGTAATACCATGTGTTTACAGAGGAAAATAGATTAAGGGTCACTACAAGGCAGAATTGAATAGTGGCAATTGAGAAATATTTGAACCATAGATGTGCTCAGCACCAACTGAACACACACTAAATATTTGAACTGTAAATCTACATTTCAAATAAAAAGAACTCAATATATGAAGATGCATACCAAAATATTAATGCGCATGTAGTAATAAAGAACTCTGCACACATCTTTCAAATTCACCAAAAAGAATCTTTTAAATTCAAATCTCTTTGTCTCATAGCTGGAAGGACCGACACTAGGCCTAAGGGGGGGTGAATAGACCCTGTTAAAAATTCTGCAAATTCTTCACGAAAAACTGTTAAAATTGTCGGAACTTCCGACACAGTATCGGAACTTCCGAAGGATGTTCTGATACTAGGTAGGAACTTCCGACGGAGGGCAGGAACTTCTGACCCCCCAAGAACTTAAACACGAAATTTAAACTAAGATAAGTTTATGAAGAATCCATTTGAATAGGAAGCTTACAACAAGTGCCTTGAGACTTCTAGAAGTGATCTTTAGCAGCGGAAACTTACAAACACATAGATCGGGTCAAATCTAGCTCAAGAACAATATGAACAACAATAAGTACATGAGACGCGAGATTTGTTACCGAAGTTCACTCCACTAAGGAGCTACGTCTCCGTTGAGGAGCTCACAAAGAGCTGGATTTTCACTAAGCCCTTGCCTCCCTCAATCAACCACGAAGGAGGATAGAGTCACTTACTATTGTTCTCACAAAGAGAAGGGTGATACAAACTTCCGGAAGACAATCACAAAGATTGAGAGATCCCCGGTGACGCCTGACCATCTAGGAGCCAAGCTCCAAGAGTAACAAACGCGAATCGATCAATCAAACTTGCTTCAAGTGCTTCTCGAGATGAACAAGGGAGAAACCAACTCAAAGCCTCAAGTCACACACCTCAAATGCTTCTCACACCCAAGCCCAAGATCAATCAATGCAAGGGTGAGCTCTAGATGAGTTTGGGAGAGTGAAATGAATGCTCTTAGAGGTGTGCTGGTCGAGTTAGGTCGACAACAATGAATGGAGGGGGTGAGGGGGGATAAATACTCCACCCCAAAGTAGAGCCGTTGGCTGTTTCTGGTGGCTGTTGTCGGATCTTCCGTCTGCGTCCAGGCTCGGATCTTCCGACTCATGGTCGGATCTTCCGAGCACATCCCCAGATTTGGATCACTCGAAAAAGGTCACGAATAACAGGGGTCGGAACTTCCGACGGAGATGTCGGAACATGTAAATCCGTCGGAACTTAACCCGAGTCAGTGGGAACATCCGGTCGGAACTTCCGACTGGTGTAGGAAGTTCCGACGGAGCTTTCGGAACTTTCGACAGAGGCAGTGACAAAGGAAATTTTCTGGGGTTTGTGTACGTGACTTTTTGTGTTTGCCATCTAAGTTTTCATCTCATGAGCAGCACTTTGACAAACTTGATCAATCAAACACGTCCCCCTTTATAGTGCGGTGATTCCTATACTCAAATTCAAACCAAAAATGAATTTAAATATTTCATCAACTCTTTCACCATACATAGAAGAATTGGGGGTCATCATTTCATCTTTCTTGCTTCATTTTCATTTCATTCCTGCACATATCTCATTCAAAGCATCATATCCCAAATTATAATTGTTATTATCACCAAAACTCTTTTAGGGGCCTAGATGCACTTTCAATCTCCCCCTTTTTGATGATTGATGACAACACAATTTGGGTTCATAGGAGAGGAATAAAAACATGTTTTTGTACTTAATCAAATTTAGGAAAGCTCCCCCTAAATTTGTGCATCTTTCAACTTAAGTGGCCTCAAATGCCATTGCACATATTTATGTAAGAACTCCTCCTAAATCATTGCATACAAGATTACAAAAGTGTGCATAAGTGTGATACAATAACCGTGATGCATATGACATGATATATCAACCAATCAAGTGAAAAACAACAAGACATTCAACCATGAGCATCATACCATAGATAAAAAGGTTCAAGATCCATCACACTAGCAAATTTAAGTTCGAAGCAAGCCCTAGCTACCATAAGAATTTAAAGTCTCACTTGGCACACCACACATTACACCACATAAGTTCTTACATGTCCATTAACTACACAACAAAGATAAAAGATGAAAAGATAGATGGGGGGTCTCTAAGCACCAAATTCACTCCCCCTTTGGCATCAAACGCCAAAAAGGAAGCTAGTCATCATCCTCATCATCCTAAACATCTCCTCCTCCCTCGCTCTCCTCCTCCTCCTCCTCCTCCTCCTCTTTTTGATCGGACGCGGTGGCCTCATTATCATCGTCTTGCTCATGTTCTTCCTCACGACCACAAAGGTCCTCCTCAGAATCATCACCACCATGTGCAAAAGAAGAACGACCCATGTCCTCCCAAGGATTGTAGATACGTGAAGGTGAAGGAAAATCTCTTGCTTCACGAAGAGGAGAGCATGGAATGTCACTCTTTGCCATGAGCTCCTTTTGCCTCTTCTCAATCTTAAGTAGCTCCTCATCCATATACTTCTTGTGCTCACGAATATCAATGGAATTTTGGCGACAAGCACTGAAACAAGCAAAGACACCCTGCAAGATCATATCCAATTTGCCCTTATTGGCGGTAGTTGCATGAGAGGGACCACGAGATGAAGAAGGAGCATGAGATGGAGGTGCTGCACGTGAGGATCTTGGGGCACTAGCCTCGGAACGAATAGAAGACAGACCTTGTGGAAGATAAGCACCAGGAAAAGGTCCTTTGGGATCACCAAAGCGTGTTACCTGTCTAGCTCCAATCCGGAGAAGCTGCTCAATCTTGCCTCTGGGGGACTTGTAGGGATAGTGACCCCTGTCAACCCTAATTCTCAATCCAGTCACCCTGTTGATCATAGGCTGAATGTAGGGGGCATAGTGACAGGCACTAGCTGCATCATGTGAACAATGGATGACCTCATTCCAAATAAACTCAAACACCAGAAATTTTGGCATCCCAGGAGCCATCTGAGCAAGCAAGTCCTTAGCCTTATATGAGATGTTGTCCGCATTGCCACCTCTAGGAGTCAAAGTTCCACGGAAGAGTTGGTTGAACATCTTATAGTAAGGAGTGAGTCCAATGTTCTTACCAAACACAACCTTTCCATCCTCAGTATATACACGATCATACATGAAGTGCATCTTTGAATCTTCAAGGACACCTGTCTCATGTAAATCAACTTTGGAAGTATCTCTCACATAGTTGCCACTTTCATCACCTAGATGAAAACCAAACATACTACCAAAATCAATAAGAGATATCAGAAAGCGCTTGCCTCCAAGTGTCCAATGCATGATGTGATTCTCGGTGTCAACAAAAAGAGTGGCATAAAATTGAGCCACCACTTCCTCATTCTAGTCACATTCAAACCTCATAATGTCCCCAAGATCCATCTCAACACATCTAGCAAAGATAGCATCAACAACTTCCTTCACTGGAGATGCCATACCCCGCAAGAAATTCCAGTCAACCCATCTCATCTCAGTAGTGACATGCTTCTTGTCCATGATCACTGACTCATACAGTCTGCCTGATGAGTTAGCTAAAACCGAGGATCACACTTGAATTCCTTGTACATGACATTACGTGGATCCTCATGTGCATTGAGACGAAGTGGCTTCATATCATACTCACCCTTGGTGAAGTTAACACAAGGGCGGTCCTCATTGCTTCTCACTGGCCTGTGAACCACCGCTTTCTCATTCTCATAAAAAGAGATATCGATATCATCATCATATTCTTGTCCGGTTGAAGCTCTATGAGTGGATGAGCCAGCCACACCCTTTCCTTTCCCTTGAGTAGTGCATCTTCTCCTCTTTGCGACAGCTTGACTCCTTCTTTGAGGTTGATCTTCCCGAATCTCATCACCACAATCCGGAGAAGAACTACTTGATGTGGGAGGGTTCTTCTTCTTGGTGATCTTCATCTTAGGAGCCATCTAGAAATGATTGAATATATGAAGCTCAGATGAAGGATCAAAGATAGATAATGCATGCACAAAGAAGTCCCAAGTTACTGTCTCTGTCGGATGTTCCGGCGGTGAGACGGAAGATCCGGGGATCGGAACTTCCGGCTCACTGTTGGAACTTCCGACGGACCCAGAAAACCGAGAACGAACTCGTGAATCCAACGATTTAGCCCACCAAAGTCTATGAGATTCTAGGCATGTCCTCTAGATGGATAGATAAGATGTTTCACCGAAGAAAATCTCCTAGAACATCCTACATTGAGAGATCGGGCAAGGGGAATTTGAAAAAACAATACCTCAACAATTTTCCCGCGCGATTCGAAGAAGTTCCGACGGGGAGGAAGTTCCGAGGCTTGGGAGAATCGAAAGGAACCTTGAGCACACAAATCCCACGGGCAAAATCCAAGATCGCCGCGCGGAGCAAGAGAGGGCGAAAGGGGCGCGCGCGGGAGGAAATAAGCTAGGGTTTGATAGAGGCGTTACCACCCAGGTATATATACTGATTGAGAAGGTCGGAAGTTCCGACAAGGGAAACCTGGGAACTTCAGTGGAAACTCGAGGATTTCGGATGTTCCGGTGGAGGGCCGGAAGTTCCGAGCTAGGATTCCTCAGAAGATCCGATGGAAGACAAGAAGATATATTTTTGTAGGAACTTAAACCGAGCTCATGGGAACTTCCTGTAGTAACTTCCGATGGAAGTTCCGACATGCATAGAGAGAACACATAAAATTTTGAGAGGAGTTTAAATTTGAGATTTGTAGAGATATAGTTAATGGACATATAAGAAACTTATCTCAAAGTGATTAGCCACATTCAACAATACATAACAATACATATTAGAGACAAGCTATGATTCAACGATCACAAATCCAAATATTTTGAAAACTCACACGAATAAGCAAAAAATAAATCAATTTTCTCCTAGTCTAGGCATCAAACAAAATGTATGCAACAAGTCAAGCCACGTTACGAGAATCCAAAATATTTAGCTCACTCCTCAAGAAACAAAACCTTTGCTCATCAAGAGGCTTTGTGAATATATCGGCTAGTTGTTTATCGGTGCTCACATGACTTAGAGCGATATCTCCTTTGGCTTTGTGGTCTCTTAGGAAGTGATGTCTTATGTCAATGTGCTTGGTTCTTGAGTGTTGGACAGGGTTGTTGGCTTGTTTGATGGCACTCTCATTGTCACACAAGAGAGGGATCTTTTTGTACTCACAACCAAATTCACTCAAGGTTTGCCTCATCCAAAGTAGTTGAGAACAACAAGCACCGGCTGCAACATACTCGGCCTCGGCGGTGGATAGTGCAACGAAATTTTGTTTCTTGGAGCTCCAAGACACCAAGGACCGGCCAAGAAATTGATAAGTCCCCGTTGTACTCTTTCGATCTACCTTGAAACCGGCATAATCCGAATCGGAATAGCCAAGTAAATCAAAAGTGGAGCCCTTGGGATACCACAAGCCAAGGTTTGGAGTATGCATTAAATATCTCAAGATTCTTTTAACAGCTACCAAATGACATTCCATAGGATTAGCTTGAAATCTTGCACACATGCACACACTAAGCATAATATCCGGCCTAGATGCAAAAAGGTAGAGCAAAGATCCAATCATGGAACGATATACCTTTTAATCCACAGATTTTCCATCTTTATTTAGATCGAGATGTCCATTCACGACCATAGGAGTCTTGATAGGTTTAGCATCGGCCATGTCAAACTTCTTGAGCATATCACTTGGATATTTAGTTTGACATATGAAAGTCCATTCCTTCAATTGCTTAATTTGAAAACCAAGGAAGAACTTCAATTCACCCATCATGGACATCTCAAATCTCTTGGTCATGATCCTACTAAACTCTTCACAAAATTTTTCATTAGTAGAACCAAAGATAATATCATCAACATAAATTTGACACACAAAGAGATCTTTGACTACTTTTTGAGTGAAGAGCGTAGAATCGGCTTTGCCCATTACAAAGCCCTTCTTGAGAAGAAATTCCCTAAGGAATTCATACCATGCTCTAGGAGCTTGCTTGAGTCCATAGAGAAACTTATGGAGCTTGTACACGTAGTTTGGATGCTTGGAGTCTTCAAAGTCCGGAGGTTGCTCCACATACACTAGTTCGGATAGAGGCCCATTCAAGAAAGCACTCTTGACATCCATTTGATATAGCTTGAAATCATGATGAGAGGCATAGGCTAGCAATATTCTAATTGATTCAAGCCTAGCCACCGGAGCATAAGTTTCACCAAAATCCAATCCTTCAATTTGAGTGAAACCTTGAGCAACCAATCTAGCCTTGTTTCTTGTGACAATATCATGTTCATCTTGCTTGTTCCGGAAAACTTACTTGCTGCCAATCACATTTTGCTTGGGTTTTGGCACTAATTCTCAAACTTCATTTCTTGTGAAGTTGTTCAACTCTTCTTGCATAGCCATCACGCAATCCGGATCACCAAGTGCTTCATCTACCTTAAGAGGTTCCAAAGAGAAAACAAACAAGTAGTGTTCAAAAAATGTTGCTAAACGTGAACGAGTAGTTACCCCTCTTTGAATACTTCTAAGAATGTTGTCAACGGGATGATCTCGTTGAACACTTTGATGAACTCTTGGGTGAGGCACTTGTGATTGAGGTTGAATTGGTCCATCATCATCATCTTCTTGACGTGCTTCAATTTGAGTTTCTTCACCTTGTCCTCCCCCTTGATCAATGCCATGATCTTGATCGTCACCATGATCTTAACTTTGATCTTGAGGTTGTGGAGAACTTGGCGGTTCAACTCTTGTGGATGATGATGGATCGTCATTTCTTGCTTCAACCGTAGCTTGATCTTGAGCTTCACGAGGCCTTACTTAACCTAAGCCCATTCTCATGATTGATACACTTGGTGGTTCCTCGTCATCTACAAGGTTCTTATCAATTTGCTCCTTCTGAGAGCCGGTAGATTCATCAAAAGTCACATCTACCATGACATCAACACAACCGGTGGTTTTCTTGAAGACACGATAGGCATGTTCGTTAGTACCATAACCAAGTAGAAAATCCTCATCTACCTTTGGTGCAAATTTTGAGCTTTTGGCTTTCTTGTTAAGTATGAAACACTTACAACCAAAAACTCATGCACCTTAGGTTTGTTACGGGTGATTATCTCGTAGTGTGTTTTGCCCAAGTATTTGTGAATGTAGAGACGGTTGACAGCATGGCAAGCGGTGTTGATTGCTTCGGCCCAAAAGATATCCGGGATCTTATCCTCATCAAGCATGGTTCTTGCGGCTTCAATCAACGTCCTATTCTTCCTCTCCACAACGCCATTTTGTTGAGGAGTGTATGGAGCCGAAAATTCATGCTTGACCCTTCTTCATCAAGAAAATCTTCAACATTGGTATTCCAAAATTCGGAACCATTGTCACTTCTTATATTCTTGATCTTCAACTCATATTCAATTTGAGCTCTTCTTATGAATTACCTAATGATTATTTGTGCTTCACCTTTATCTTGCAGAAAGAATACTCAAGTGAAACGTGAAAAATCATCAACAATACCAAAACCATATTTGTTACCACCAATGTAATATAGACAATTGGTCCAAATAAATACATGTGTAGAAGCTTCAAGGGTCTTCATGATGTCAAGATGTTCTTGGCGGGATGTGGAGCACCAACTTACTTCCCGGCTTGACATGCACTGTACAACCTATCTTTCTCAAAAATAACATCGGTTAGTCCTAGGATGTGCCCGTCCTTTTGAAGTTTGGCTAAGTTACTCATACCAACATGGGCTAGTCGGCAATGCCAAATCCAACCTAAATCGGATTTTGCCACTAAACAAGTCTTGGGCTCCATTTTCTCCTTAGAGAAATCAACAACATAAATCTTGCCCTTTAATTGACCCGTAAAAGCAATAGAGGAATCCTCCCTTCTAGAGACAGTCACACCGTCGTTAGTGAAGAGACAATTGTAACCCATCAAACAAAGTTGTGAGATGGCCAACAAATTGTATCCCAACTTTTCAACCCAATAAACATCATTAATTGAATTATTATGAGCAAGCGCAATTTTACCCAAAGATAATAGTTTCTTTAGTTATGTCATTTGTTTCCAAGGAAGTGAACAAGTCCTTCTTCCAAGTCATATGATTTGAACAACCACTATCAAGTAACCATGCACTTCCACCGGAGGAGTATGCCTACAAAACAAAGTGATGCTCAAGTTTTAGGTACCCAAACTTGTTTGGGTCCTTGAAGGTTAGAATAAACCATCTTGGGCACCCACACACTCCTCAACTTTCTCGTGATGTACTTGACCACCATCTTCCCATTTTGAATCACCACGGTGTAGTCAATTGTGTAGTTGCGTGATGATAGAGGTACTACATTCTTGTTGCTTGTGTTGACCTTTGTTGAGCTCTCAACCTTCTTCTTACCTTGGTCAACATTCTTCCTTGTGCCATAATGAGCCATGTCCATCAAATCATCAAGGTTGACTCCCTTCTTCCAAAGTGGGATGGACTTGCCATGCACAATCTTAGAACCATTGACCTTGTTTCCTCTTGCGTGGCCAAGTCCGTTGACAATACTTGGGAACCTTCGAGCCTTGTCATAAGCCGGGTGTGACTCAAATTCACTCTTGGGCTTGAGGTTTCCCTTTCCAACTAGCATGTTCAACTTGTAGGTTTGAGCATCTTTGGCCTTGATTGCTTCTTCTAGCTTGGCAAGGTTATTAACACAAGCAATTATATCATGGTTATGGCATCTTGAGCAACATTTGCTAGTGGAGACATTAGAGTTAAAGGTAGCTTTGGAACTAGATTTGGTGCTTTCCCAAAGAGTGCTATAGCTCACTTCAAGTTCTTTGTTTATATCTTTAAGGCGTGAATGCCTCTCTCGTGAAGCTCACTATGAACATTCTTTAGGTTAGCTAGTGAGTCCTTTGCCAAGGCATGATCCTTTGACATCCTCACATTTGAGTCATTAGCAAGAGACAAGCCCGTTGCCAACTTCTCAACCTTATCCTTTTCCTTGGCTAGAGACTTTTCTAAAACAAGGTTTCTCTCCTTCTCAAGGATGAGCAATTCTTCTTGTTCTCTAAGAATCTCCTTCTTTTTCTCTAATTTGTCCATAAGACTTTTAATTTGCTTATAGCCTAGTTTCCCAAACTTCATTATCATGTTTTCTTTGAGTTGGGCCTCCTCTTCCTCTAAGTCATTTTCTACTTCACTAGATGTGGAGGTGGGGGAGGATGGAGGGTTTGTATAGTTTGATACCTTATTCCCCTTGGCCCTGAAACACATGGGGCCTTCATCTTCATTATCGGAGAGGTTGTTGAAGAGCTTTGGTGTTGATGAAGTAGTGAGCATGGCAAGAGAAGCCGTGCCCTCATTGTCGGAGTCGTCACTAGACTCCCAACCTTCACCAACATGAGCCTTGCCATTCTTCTTCTTGTACTCCTTGCTCTTCTCTTTGTACCTCTTCTCCTTATCATAACTCTTGTCCTTACTCTTTTTCTTGTACTTCTTATCTTCATTTTCATTGTTGTCATTGAGAGGACAATCCGCTATGAAGTGATCCTTTTCACCATACTTGTAGCATCTTCTTTGTGTAGTTCCTTTCTTGAAGTTTCTTTTCTTCATAAACTTCTTGAAGTTTCTAACCATCATGGCGATTTCCTCATCGGTTCTATCTCCATCACTTGACTCAACTTTCTTCTTTTGCTTTGAAGGCTTCTCACTTGTTTCAACCGTCTTGCTTGGTTCGGCCTTGAAAGCAATAGTTTTGACTTCATCTTGACCAATTGACTTGGCAACATCTAAGGCATTCATCTCATGAAATTGCAACTCATTCAACATGTTGATTGGCTTCATCTTTCTATATGATTCTTTACCTCTAATATAAGTTGCCAACATAGGATTCTTGGGCGCATATGCTCTAGGCATCTTCTTAGTGACCTTGAAATCATCCCAATCCTTGCTACCAAGAGATTTAATCTCGGTCACAAGGAGAGTGAGCCTATCATGCATTTGTTGAACGGTTTCATCCTTCTTCATGAAAAATGCTTCCAAGTCTCCTTGGAGAAGATCCATCTTGCCCTCATTGCCTTCATATGACATTTGGAGAGTTTCCCAAATCTTCTTTGCACTTATGATTCCTCTAACATTGTTGTACTCCATTGTGCAAAGAGAACATCTAATGACTCTCACGGCTTGAGCATTGCGAAACAAATCATGCTCATGTTCCGGAGTAGCCACTTCATCTTCTCCAAGTTGAGGCACACCTACACACACAATGGTCCAAAGATGTGGATTAAGTCCATATAAATGCACTCGCATGTCTTCACTCCAACGGGCATAGTCGGTTCCATCAAAGTGAGGAGGTTTGCCCATTGGAAGGGTACAGAAAGAAAGGTTGGAAAAGTTAGAGGATTGAGAAGTAGAGGTCTCATATGTATGAGACACCGTGTGAAACCCATGAGTCTTCTTCTCAATCTCCAATTTCATCTTTTCGTAGAAAAGCAATTGGACCTTCTTCTCAACTCGTTCATTCATCTTCTTCTTTATTTTCTATTTTTGCTTGATCTTCCTTTCTTCTTAAGTCATGTCACCTTCAACATCGTTAACTTCAAAGTCACTATCATTGACTTCATATGCGGAGGTAGCACCACCAACACTTTCATCCCTTATACTGGCCATAGTGTTTTTCCCTTAGCGGTTAAGCCTAAAACAAGAGATTATGCTCTGATACAAATTGAAAGGACCGACACTAGGCCTAGAGGGGGGGGGTGAATACGCCCTGTTAAAAATTCTGCAAGTTCTTCACGAAAAACTGTTAAAACTGTCGGAACTTCTAACACAGTATCGGAACTTCCGAAGGATATTCTGATACTGGGTAGGAACTTTCGACGAAAGGCAGGAATTTCCGACCCCCCAAGAACTTAAACACAAAATTTAAACTAAGATAAGTTTATGAAGAATCCACTTGAATAGGAAGCTTACAACAAGTGCCTTGAGACTTCTAGAAGTGATCTTTAGCAGCGGAAACTTACAAACACATAGATCGGGTAAAATCTAGCTCAAGAACAATATCAACAGCAATAAGTAAATGAGACGCGGGATTTGTTACCGAAGTTTACTCCACTAAGGAGCTACGTCTCCATTGACGAGCTCACAAAGAGCTGGGTTTTCACTAACCCGTTGCCTCCCTCAATCAACCACAAAGGAGGATCGAGTCACTTACTATTATTCTCATAAAGAGAAGGGTGATACAAACTTCCGGAAGACAATCACAAAGATTGAGAGATCCCCGGTGACGCCTGACCATCTAGGAGCCAAGCTCCAAGAGTAACAAACGCGAATCGATCAATCAAACTTGCTTCAAGTGCTTCTTGAGATGAACAAGGGAGAAACCAACTCAAAGCCTCAAGTCACACACCTCAAATGCTTCTCACACCCAAGCCCAAGGTCAATCAATGCAAGGATGAGCTCTAGATGGGTTTGGGAGAGTGAAATGAATGTTCTTGGAGGCGTGCTGGTCGAGTTAGGTCAGCAGCAATGAATGGAGGGGGTGAGGGGGTATAAATACTCCACCCCAAAATAGAGCCGTTGGCTGTTTCTGGTGGCTGATGTCGGATCTTCTGACGTGGGGTCGGATCTTCCGTCTGTGTCCAGGCTCGGATCTTCCGACTCATGGTCGGATCTTCCGAGCACGTCCCCAGGTTTGGATCACTCAGAAAAGGTCACGAATAACAGGGGTCGGAACTTCTGACGGAGATGTCGGAACATGTAAATCTGTCGGAACTTAACCCGAGTCAGTGGGAACATCCGGTCGGAACTTCCGACCGGTGTAGGAAGTTCCGACGGAGCTTTCGGAACTTCCGACAGAGGCAGTGACAAAGAAAATTTTCTGGGATTTGTGTATGTGACTTTTTGTGTTTGCCATCTAAGTTTTCATTTCATGAGCAGCACTTTGACAAACTTGAGTTTGTCATTTCATTTCAAGATGCCTATTTTGCTGCAGATACACGAGTGTAAAATTTACTGGCTAGAGGCCATCATTAGTGCAATATGATGGTCCCATTATAATGCTTCATATTTTGTTATTTCTTAAACTACACATCTACATGCAAGAGACAAGCTATTTTAGAAACAGAATACACATAGTTTTATTTAGATGGAATTCTTTCCACATCTCTATTCATTATTTTTTGTCACATCATTAAAAACACAACGCTGACATGAAACTCTCATTCAGAATCAGCAGTGATTTCCGTCTAATTTTGCGGTCAAAACAGAATAATTGTGCCGCGGCAAGCACTCCCCCTGCAGGCGTGGTACGGCTCCAGACGGGCAGAGAGGGCAGTGCTGAGCTGAGCGCCTGAGCGTCGCCTTCGCGTTCTGCTTGCCTTCCCCGGATGGGCCCTGCCCGACCTGGCTACTCCGGTAAGACTAGAATAACCCAACCTAGGCTGCCGGCCGCCTCGCGAGTCGCGAGGCGCGAGGATCCGAGGTGCGCATCCCCGTGCTCTAGTTTTGGTTAAGTTTGATGCAACTTCAATTTGCTCCAGACTCATTGATGATCAAAACAAAGGACGGCCGGATTCCATTCTAGAGTAATTAGCAGCATGTAAATATAAATTTATAAATATAAATGAGGCTGTACTACCCATGCATGTACGCGCATGAGAATGATAGCTCCGGTCTCCTCATTTGGACGACAGCTTCGCATTCAGCGCTGGATCCTACGGCGGCCTCGGATCGAGCAAGACGAGGGGGCGTACGTGGGCACTGCTCCGGCGTCCAGCGGCGCCCTCCAATCATGGGCCCGTTGCGTGCACTCTGGCTGGCCTCCTTTTTCGTTCCGCGAGGTGCATGTGCATGTAATGAACCCTGCGTTACATGCACCTCGAGAGTGGGCGCTGCTACGCGAACTGCAATCTCCTCCCCCCCCTCCCCCCCCCCCCCCCCCCCCCCCCCCTCTCTCTCTCTCTGTGAGAAAGGTGCTATCTGATACGTACGGGCTTGCTGGTTTGACCGCGGGGGGAGCACGTACGGACGCCGCGCCACCGCGTCGGCTCTCGGTTTGGACGCATGCCCGGCGAAGGAATCGTTCAGACGCCGTAGTCTCGGTACACGATGGATCTGCCGGCCGGCCAGCCGGAGGCCGCGCCGTGCTGAGATAGCGCCTGGCTCAGTCGCTCAGATCACAGCCTTCGCCCACCTTTTCAGCAGTTCTGCCTTTTCAACCGCCCGCCCCGGAGCTAGCAGCTGACCGAGCGAGCGAGACTGTCGTGTCCCGGCCTCCCGGGGAGCTTTGCTTTTCGGCTGCCTTTTCCCTCTGGAAGTTGAAGCCCCTGAAACCGCCGTGGCACTGCGTACAAGATGCTCCTCTGTGAACGACAAGCCAAAGCAAAGCAGGTCGGCCGAGGAGGCCGCGGGAGGACGAAGCTTCCTGGGCCGCTAGCTCCCGCTCGTGTTTTGAGTTAAGTTCGGCCGAATATCGAAGCCAAGCGCGTACGTGCAACTGCCGCCGAGTTAGTTCGAAGTACTTAGACTGATCGCCACATGCAAAGCACTGAGCAGGAGCTGATTTTGGGCGGCGTCATGCATGCAGGTGCTTCGAGGCCAAGTTACACGGAAAAGGTGTGGCCGGGGTCGAGGACGATAATCGATGCTCACGGCGCCGCGACATGTACTGGATTTTATAATTTTACTACCACGCACGGCGGCACGGCGCCGCCACCCCTGGAGCAAGAATGGCATAGGAGTGGGAGCTGTCCTGCAGGGACAGTTCCTATTCGTCGGATGCCCAAGACCTCTGTCGAGCCAAACATCACCGTCGTCATGCCGGCGCCCTCTGCAGGCCGTGACACCATCGTGATGGACGGCTCTCCAACTCTCCCACAGATGAGGCACGTATGGCACACGTTGTTGTTCGCCGTTGCAGTCGCTTTGGATTGGCCATAGCACGGCTTATCAGCATTGCTGCCGTCGTGGCGACCAACCAAAATTGAGCCACATGAATCATCCATAAGCAGCATTGCCATCGCTGGAACCGTGGATAGGCATTGGTACGGTCGCCCCGGAGAATTCCCGCCGGATACCACCAACCAGATTGCTCTTGGCTTTATGGTACACATACGTGCTCTTGTTAGCTGGTCCACCGTATACACCACCAGGCACATGCATGATACAGCCACGAAGGTGCCAAACAGAATTATTCTTAACGTGTTTGTGCATGCAGGCTAGCAGCTCTTTCTACGGAAATGACAACCCTAACCTCTATGTATATTACTCGGTGCGTAAACAAACTAACAATTAGTTACTTTATGACAGAGTTTACTTTGTTCTAGTTAAAGTCGATCTTCTACAAATAAAATAAAACCCACACTACATGCAGAACGATGGTGGCAAGATGTTGACGCCGGATTTTGACACGTATTGAATCGGCGTCAGGAGGAGAAGGTTGGCCGATGAAGCGGATCTGAAAGCTACAGTAAGGAATCGGCCGATCGGGGTAACAGTTGAAAATCGGCCGATTGGTGGTGCAGCCTATGCCAACAGGATAGGATTATTCCAGAAGATCCTAGTCAAAAGCTGATCAACACGGCATGCTAAGTCGGCCGGAAAGCAATTGAAGAAGTCCTGATTGGATTAGGAAACGGCGGCGGAAGATTCTGCGGGAGTCTGTTTCCTTTTTAAAGTTATTATAGATATAGTAGTTTTCCTGTTTTAAATAAGGTTGTAACAAGTCGTAATCGACCAGGAGTCCTAGTTTCAGCGTATAAATAGGAGTCGCTAGGGTTTTGCAAAAAAAAACGATCAAATCAATCAACAAAATACTTCTACTTTTTACCAGTACTTTACTTTTCAAGTCGGCAACTTCGCCAATATTTTCTTCTTCTACGAGTTCGTACGGATTGGCAGGGCTGCATCAACCTGATCTCCGGCCAATTGGTAGGTTCCGCTTATCGAGTAATATCCGAGCTTTAACTACGGGCGCATCGCTGTGGTTTCGTTTGGATTTATTCACAAGTTATCGATATTTACTGGAATTGCAAGTTTTACCTGTTATTCTAGTATTATCACCAGTTATCCAGCTTGAGATCAGGGTAATCGGCTTCGTCATTATTCTCCCTCGATTCATCGCCATATAGCCGATTAAATCTGTTTCAAGTGTTGCTTCTACAGTAATTGTTTAGATTGCTCCAGCAGTCCTCTTTACAATTACTATACGATCATCGGCTGACCCATAGCCGATCATCTCTACAGCAAATCGGCCGATTTACCGCCGACGCGCTCCTCAGGACAGATCGGAAATCCAGCCGATCGACGTGCCTGGAGTTTAATACTCTATTTCCCTGTCAATCAACAGGTCAGATTGACTGGCACGCCGCGCGAACCGCACCAGGGCGATAACCCGAACAGGAGCTAAGAAGATTCTCCCGGGTCGTGTGTCCAACGCTGAAGACCCATCGGCCGATTCCTACCCGGCCGATTTTAGCGCCAACACACTTTTGGCACGCCCGGTGGGACCATCCAAGACCTGATATGTCGAACAACGCAGAAATCTCTGACAGCAACATTATTGGGGTCACAAAAGCTGATATCAAGGACGACCAGAGGGAGGAATTGGCCAAATATCTGGAAGATTATAAGAAGATGTACCTCCAATCGTTCAGTCGTACCAGAAGCGGGGAAGCAGTTAAGAAAGCTCCTATTCCAGCACCTCGCCACATCACCATTGCTGATAACTCGGGCAAGATGTCAAAGATGATTCAGCAGTCCGTGTATCAAGCGTTCATTGACCGATCCTCGGTGATGAGCAACACGGTGTACAACGCCGTCGTCAACTCTCTGGCCAGCGGAGCCGTTCAAGGTTATCAGGGACCGGCATATGCCCCTCCAACTACCCTGCTGGCCAGAAGCTTACCCTACACATCCCAATCGGCTTCTCAGCCGATATTGATGCAACGCGAAGGATACAGCTCTCCACCACTTCCGGCGTCTCCAAGATACAGCGGTGCACCATGTCTCCCATCGCGAGCGCCGCTTCAACCCGTTCAAATGGCTTCTGTGAAAACACTGCCTACGAGCTCAGTGCCTTGGGGGGCATCAGCCACGACGTATTTACCCGAGCCAGCGAACGGGCATCGCACTTATCCGTTCCAGGTGCCGTACCAATCGGCCGCTCGGCCAACGGTCTCCCAGTACCAGCTGATTTTACCAGAAATCGGCAGGGGGGCATCAGCCATGACGCATTTTCCCGAGCCAGCGAACGGGCATGGCACTTATCCGTTCCAGGTGCCATACCAATTGGCCGTCCGGCCGGTGGTCTCTCAGTACCAGCCGATTTTACCAGAAATCGGCAGGGGGGCAAGCACTGTGGAGGCATTCAGAGGCACGGTGCCAACAACGACGTACGAAGGGGGTGCGGACGCGTTTCGCCAGCAGTTATCGGCCGCTCAGCAAACTTCGCCGATTCATCACCTGGCCGAACCAGCCCTTCAACACGTGCCCGCGCCGCGAACAACTATTCATCAGCAGCAGGTGGATTGGACGGCAAGAATAGCAGAAGTAATCCAAGATCAGTTTGGGCTGAAGCCGAAAGTTCAAACTTATACTTACAAGACGCTGTATCCATTGGCCTATGACTCGTTGCCGTTCCCACACCGCTACAAGGTTCCTGATTTCACCAAGTTCTCAGGGACGGATGACACATCCACTGTGGAACACATCAATAGATTCATCATCCAGTGCGGTGAAGCTGCCACACAAGACGCTCTGAGGGTACGGTTATTTTCATCATCTCTATCCGGATCGGCCTTCCAGTGGTTCACCACTTTACCGCCAAATTCTATCGTCACGTGGGCCGATCTGGAGAAACAATTCCACAAGTACTTCTATGCAGGGGTACACGAGATGAAGATTTCGGATCTAACCAGCCTCAGGCAGAGGAGCGATGAGCCGGTGACAGGGTATATACAGAGGTTCAGAGAAATCAAGAACAAGTGCTACAGTCTGGCTCTGACCGATGCACAGTTGGCCGATATCGCTTTCCAGGGCCACTTACCGCAAATCAGAGAGAGATATGCCGCCCAAGAGTTTGAGAGCCTGAGTCAAATCGTCCACCGATTGTCAGGGCAGGAGGTCCGACCGTTTGAACAGCGGAAGAGTTTCCAGAAGAAAGTGGCGTACTTGGAGGGATCTGAATCTGACGCGGAGGAAGAAATCGGCCTGGCGGAATGGGTAAAAGGGAAAAAACCAATATCCTGCCCCTTTGGCAAGAAGGAGCCAGAGACATTCGGCTTTGACACGTCCAAGGCCGATAAAATTTTTGATCTACTGCTTCAGGAGGGACAGATTAAGCTGTCGCAACATCACACCATCCCTACGGCCGATCAGCTGAAGAAGATGAAGTACTGCAAGTGGCACAACGCTACTTCTCATGACACCAATGAATGTAAAGTCTTCCGCTAGCAGATACAATCGGCCATTGAACAGGGGCGGCTCAAGTTTGAAACTCCAAGCCAATCAGCAAAGCCGATGAAGATAGATCAACATCCCTTCCCGGCCAACACGGTCAACGCTGAAGGGGACTCAAGTCAAACCAAGGTGCTGGCGTCAGAATCGGCGAGAAGAGGTGGCGCTGTCGACCTCAGGAGGCAGATCACAACGGAAGAAATCAGAAGGAATAGGCGAGGGCCAGAACGACCACACAGGCCTGTCACCTCCCGATTTCTACTCCGTAAATATCGGCGGATGCAAGAACAAGCGCAACACCAGGAAGAGATGACGCGCCGGCGTGAAGATCACTGGCAATGTCCGTTCTTCATCCACTGCTGGGAGAACGATATCAGATTGCCATCTGCCGATAACTGTCCGGAGTGCAACGGATCAAACCACAACCATCGCCCGAGGCTACACTCTAGGAACAGAGGACCAGAGCCGATCAACAGAAATCGGCGCGAAGAACGGCGCGTTTCCGTGCATGATCGGCTGGGGGGCAGAGTTGACCAGTGCAACAGGTCAGAGGGCAAGATCGGCCAGCAAGATGGACTGGGGGGCAGGATCAGCGCACGCGATCGGCTGGAAGAGATGGCCGATGATAGGGTGTCAGACGAAGATCCCCTAGGTAGGGAACCAGACTGGGAACACGCCAGATCATCGGCCAAACCAGTGAATCCCAGGTGGTGTCCCGATGGCTTATCCAGATCCCAAAAGCGGAGAATACAACGCCTACGCCAGTTAGAACATCAAGAAGGAGAGCAAAGACATGTGCCAGAAAGAAGGAATGTGAGGTCTCGAATTTGGCGCCCAAAGAAGAATGATCAGGAAGCAAACAACCAAGAATCGGCGGCCGAGATCGATATGGTTTTCATACTGCCGATGGAGTTCATGGCGCCAAGCGATCGGGACAAAGTGACAAATACAGAGGAAGAGCAAATGGCACAACTGGTATTAGAGCCGATGACGGCTATGTTTGAGAAGCCAGAGGAAGAAAAACGACAGCACCTCAAAGCGTTGTTTCTCAAGGGCTATGTCAACGGAAGACCCGTCACCAGACTACTGGTAGATGGAGGCGCGGCAGTCAACATCATGCCGTATGCCATGTTCCGCAAGCTGGGATAGGGCGATGACGACCTCACCAAGACGGACATGATGCTGAAGGATTTCGAAGGCAACGTGTCGCCTGCCCGCGGGGCATTCTGCGTCGACCACACCATCGGCAGTAAGACCCTCCCCACTACTTTCTTCGTCATTAATGGCAAAGGGTCCTATAATATGCTGCTTGGTCGCGACTGGATACATGCAAAGTGTTGTGTCCCATCCACTATGCATCAATGCCTTGTGCAATGGGTCGGCGACAGTACAGAGATAGTAGCTGCCGATTCTGTTTACGGCGTTGCAGCAGTCGACACACAACAGTGGAGCTGCGAACACGTCAAATGTATATCTGGCAAGACTTGGGACACTGACTTCCTGAAAGTGTCCGATTTCGGTCTACAGCCGATCCAAGCAGTCGGCTCTGAGGATTCAGCTCGTTCGAAAGGATGAGAAGCTGAGGCATGGGTTCACGTCGGCTAATTCATTAGAGATGGGAAATTCGAGAAATAGTATCAGATCAAGGCCGACGCACGTTGGTACCGATTGGGATTCTGAGCACAAAAGGAGATATTGGGATTCATTATTAAGTGGAAATTACGTATTACATGAAGCAGTTCAAAACCAGATCGGCGCGGTGGCATCAAGGAACAATAATATTTAACATATTGATTACAGCCCAAGGAAAGTATCTATGGCTACAATCGCTCGTCGTCTAATTTGATCGGCCGATTCTACTATCCTCTGATCACTTTCGGCCGATCCTGACAATTCTGACACGCGGCGACGGAGTCTTATTGCTTCACGAGCCAGATGTTGTCTTTTTTGCTTCAGCTCGCTGATCATGGTTGGGAGTTCTTGGAGTTTTTTCTCTTCAGCGGCTATCTCTTTGGTTATCTGTTCCATCTCCTTGGCTAGTTCTGCTCTCCTCCGTTTCAGCCGATCTATTGTGCCAACGATGTCCGGACGGCAGTTCTCGAGGAAGTTGATTTTGTGATGTACTTCCTGGGCCTGGTGCTTGTACGAGTCAACCTCCTCCTGAGTTTTGGCCATCTGAGCGTGATCGGCCATACGTCGCAGCGCCCGCGAGACCGGAATCCGCATGCCCTCTATATAGGCAGCATACCCCAAGTCTTCCGACACTTCTTCCGGAATGTGATCTACGACCTCATTGAAAAGTTGTCGGATCGGCGATGCATCTTTCACCAGTCGGCCGATGTCACCTTGGAGGAGAGTACGGATGCTCTGGAGCTTAGAGCGGACATCGTCGGAGGCAGAACTCGGTGGAACCACATGTGAGGCAGTTTCTTCTTCATCGGCCAAGGAGACAGCGAAAGAAAAGATACTATTGTTGGGAGAATCTTGCTCCTGTAAGGGAACGAAGCAAAGGGTAAGAAAGTAGTGAAAGGAAATCGGCCGATTCTGATGGTAAGATTGTTACCTCTTTGAAACGAATCTCTCTTGCCTGCGCCGGTGGAAGTATTTCCCTTGTTTCAGGGATTGGTGCACTGGGTTCACCAGAAGAAGAAGATTCGATCATTATTGGTGCTCCGCTTGGGCTAGCTTCCTGAGAAAGATATAAATGCTCGTGAAGATACTATGGGAAAATAAGATAAGATGGTAATGGGAATTTGACATGCCTCTGCGGGTTCTCCGGCCGATTCCAGCTGTGGAGTTACAATCGGCGTACCCAAGTCAACCTGCATCAGAATTGGTTAAGTTTCCTGAATATTAAGGATGCAGAGTAAGAGATCATTTACCTCGGCAACAGGAGCTGCTATAGTTTCAGTCCCTACCTGAGACGTGGCCGACAGCCGTGGAGATTGTGGTGGGACAACTCGTGCAGCTTGGTAAAGGGATGAAATTGATGTCAGCAGAAGGTTCTTCGGGAATACACGAGATAAATAATGTTACCTGGACAGCTTCTACTAAGAGCGATGCTGCAGCAGCCCCGACTTCGGCGGTGACTTGGGGATCAGCCGTCTCGACCACTGATGGAGGTGAAGGATCTGGGGTCTCGGCGCGCATCACTCCCATCTGATCAGCCGATCCAACACGGGGGATCTCGGCCGATATTGCTGCCATCTGGCTAGCCGATCCGATACGGCAAATTTCAGCTGATGTTATTGTCGTCCGATCGGCCGATTCAATGCGGGCCCGCATCCGACGGCTGGATATCTTCGGTGTTGGTCTCTTGGGCGCTCGTCTTGATCGGCCGGTGGAGATATCTCTGATAGATGGAGCATGGAAGCCGATGAGTGGCTGCACTGTGTATCGATGATGACTATCAATCGGCCGGCCGCTTCGACTCTGTGTTGGGGGAGCATGGCTTTCAGACTGAAGAGGTAAACATAAGTTAACAGCAAGATGATAGTGCAACATTGAAATCGGCTGAAAAGAAAAGGACATACCGCAGCATTTGGGTCGATGTTCTCTGGGTCCAGAATGTTGCAGTAAATTGATGGGGATTTACAGAAAAGATGCTGCTTCCATTCTGCCCACCATAATTTGTACTGTTGGGTGGCGAAAGAGGCAACTGACCAGCCGTTCAAGTCAATGGTGCTGGAGTCAGGTACTAAATCGCACAATCGGCTGTAGTCGAGACTAGAGGTTAATCCGTCTCTGAATTTTTCTTGGCCGGCGAAATAGACTCGAATCGGCAATTGGCCAAAACCTAGTTGCCTTGCTGCAACTGACGGGCAGTAGAACTCATAAATGGGTGAGTCCTTCCCCGAGAAGAAGTTAGCCGGCAGAATTCCCGGCTTAATCAAGACATCCATCAACTCTCTGTCAAATGTGTGGGTGGAGAAGTCGAAGCATATAGGCAATTCAAAAATCGGCTCCGCGGTTTGATATGGATACCAGGTGATCATCTCCTCGCTAAGTCCATTATAGAAGCATCTGAAATATTCGGCTACCCGGGTAGCGGTGAACTGGCAGCCAGGAAAGGCCGATGCCGCCTCTCCGACAGATCTGCAGCGGCGACGGACCGATGGATTCTCCTCTGACTCAATGTTGGGAAAGGTCTTTGTCTCTATCCTCTGCTGAGAGACCTTGCTCATGTGTAGATTGAGCCAGAGGGTGATGAACCACCAGGGACCGCCTGGATTCCCTATCGGCTCTCCTTTCGACAGCTTGGCACCGATTTGATGCATCATATGGTATGCCGATCCAAGCAAATGCTTACCCAGGGGGACGACCGATCCTTGTGCAAGGGACTCTGCCAGAGCTTGAGTGTTGGAAGAGGGACCGACTGCTCTGCCACAGAAGAGGTGTTTCTCCAGCCACATCATCAAGAAGGCGGTGTGCTCTCTCTGTGAGACTGTTCCTGTCTTCATGTTCTTACTGATGTATCATTTCCACCCGCCGATTCCTTTGGTGTCTAGCCGATGAGATGGCTTGAACAGGTAATTAAAGGGGGTATCGGCGGAGGAAACATCTAGGCCAGTCAGCAGCAAGACATCGGCCAAGGTCGGGGTCATGGGTCCGTGTCCAAAAAGAAATGCGTTAAGTGCATCGGACCAGAAGTAAGAGGCTGCCATAACCAAAGGTTCGTTCTTCTCCATCTGAGACAGGGACAAATCTATGCACTGGCCGATTTTAAGTTCTTCCCATTGGACTTTCCAAGACCCGGCTACCCTCTGGTACCACTCTCTCCACCCGGGTGTTTCGTTCGGCCAGGATCTGAATGCGCCTACCCAATGATCTAAATCCATGGGTGACTGCTTAAAGGGGATTCTGTGAGTTTCTAAACTGATTAGATCCGTTGGATCAGGACTCCCCATAGGGCCTAGACAGATGAGGTCAGGAGACTCTGAGAGAGGAATAGTGATCCTGTGCCTAAGAGCCTAAAAAGAAAGGAAAAAAGGGAAGAAACTAAGAAAGGGACCGGAAAATACTGAAGCAGCAAGGCGAAAAGGAAAAGATTTTTCGGACATTCACCTCTGGGATGGAGGCCATCGTCACCGATGACGCTGCTGGAGAAGACGCCGATTGGGCCGCCGCCGCCGCCAAAGGAGCAGCCGATGGAGCCTCTGTAGATGGGGTGGTCGCTGACGGAGACGCCATTGGGGTCGGAGCAAGCTGCGGACAAGGTCGCCGGAGAAGGGGGAACGCTTGGAGATCGAAAAAACATGGAGGAAGATGAACAGTAGTGCGGCAGGAAGGATGCTGGATTCGTGGAGGAGGAGAGGCGGAGAAAACCAGTACTTAAGAAAGATAAAAGGGGGCAAGGGCAAAGATGGTATTTTTACCGCACCGTCTACACGAGTTCCAGGGGAGCAGTCGTTTCGCGCGCTCGGTTCGAGAAAATTGCAATCATTGTGCCGCGGAACGGAAGGAGATTTTTACTGCGCCCGTTTCGGAGAAGAGGGTTAAAGAAAAGAGTTTCGAAGAAAAAGTTATATTTTACTCCGAAACTGGGGGGCATGTGTTGACGCCGGATTTTGACACGTATTGAATCGGCGTCAGGAGGAGAAGGTTGGCCGATGAAGCGGATCTGAAAGCTACAGTAAGGAATCGGCCGATCGGGGTAACAGTTGAAAATCGGCCGATTGGTGGCGCAGCCTATGCCAACAGGATAGGATTATTCCAGAAGATCCTAGTCAAAAGCTGGTCAACACGGCATGCTAAGTCGGCCGGAAAGCAATTGAAGAAGTCCTGATTGGATTAGGAAACGGCGGCGGAAGATTCTGCGGGAGTCCGTTTCCTTTTTAAAGTTATTATAGATATAGTAGTTTTCCTGTTTTAAATAAGGTTGTAACAAGTCGTAATCGACCAGGAGTCCTAGTTTCAGGGTATAAATAGGAGTCGCTAGGGTTTTGCAAAAAAAAATGATCAAATCAATCAACAAAACACTTCTACTTTTTACCAGTACTTTACTTTTCAAGTCGGCGACTTCGCCAATATTTTCTTCTTCTACGAGTTCGTACGGATTGGCAGGGCTGCATCAATCTGATCTCCGGCCAATTGGTAGGTTCCGCTTATCGAGTAATATCCGAGCTTTAACTACGGGCGCATCGCTGTGGTTTCGTTTGGATTTATTCACAAGTTATCGATATTTACTGGAATTGCAAGTTTTACCTGTTATTCTAGTATTATCACCGGTTATCCAGCTTGAGATCAGGGTAATCGGCTTCGTCATTATTCTCCCTCGATTCATCGCCATATAGCCGATTAAATCTGTTTCAAGTGTTGCTTCTACAGTAATTGTTTAGATTGCTCCAGCAGTCCTCTTTACAATTACTATACGATCATCGGCTGACCCATAGCCGATCATCTCTACAGCAAATCGGCCGATTTACTGCCGACGCGCTCCTCAGGACAGATCGGAAATCCAGCCGATCGACGTGCCTGGAGTTTAATACTCTATTTCCCTGTCAATCAACAGGTCAGATTGACTAGCACGCCGCGCGAACCGCACCAGGGCGATAACCCGAACAGGAGCTAAGCAGATTCTCCCGGGTCATGTGTCCGACGCTGAAGACCCATCGGCCGATTCCTACCCGGCCGATTTTAGCGCCAACACAAGAGAAAGTGCTTCAATCTCCAATGCCCCGGGTTCGTTCAAACAAGTAACAAGATCGCCCTCGGCACGAGCTTCATCAACCATGGCTCCTCCATAACGTACCACGGTGTGCCCTACGCCACCATGAGCATACACAAGGCTCCAGCCTCCAGGTCAGCAGCAATGGTGGGTGTCCGTGAACGAGACGGCCATCGGCTACTTCCCGCACACTTTGTTCCCGATCTTCTTCCCGGAGAGCTTCGTCAACCAAGTGGGCGGTGTGGTCCACAACTCGAGACCCATCGGCGTCCACACCGACACCGTTATGGGCAACGGCCGCACACCCGATAGCGGCAGCTCGGCCGTAGTGAAGGCATATTTAGCGATCGGCGCCAGTGGAGTTGACAAAGTGGACACACCTGACTTGGTGGGAGTCACGGCTTCCAAATGCTACAACGCTGCTATCCTCGGGGAGAACGTCCACATACCTGGCTTCGACATCGCCTATGGCGGGCCCGGTGGACGTGGTTGTGACCAGTAATATTGTAATGACGTGTTGCCATGTCGTTTTTTTAGGCTCACATGAGATCGTAATAAACATACATGTGATATGGTGGTGATGTGTGACCCTAGTATTGCATTGCCAATGAAAACACGGATGGTCTCTAAAAAAAAAAATTAAGACGGCCTCACGTGTCATCCAAGCTTTTGCTCCTTGTCTCTCTCTCTCTCTCTAATTTGTTCCCGCACACAATCGATCGATTAATTGTCGACGAGCACGTCAGGCTCTCGTGCCTTCGCAGCGTGTTTGGATTCTTGTGGTTTCTGGACCAGATATCTTGCTTGGCATCCTAACTCGTAATACACAGGTACGCATGAGGTCACAGTTGAACATTGGTAGCCAAAAAGTTGGAGTTACTTAGTTGAGTGTTGAGTGAAAGCTGTCACATCAGTACATCACAGGGGATGTAGCTCAGATGGTAGAGCGCTCGCTTAGCATGCGAGAGGTACGGGGATCGATACCCCGCATCTCCACTTGGAAAATATTTTTGGGTGTTTTCATGGCCCAATTCTTCTTAGGTCGTCGAGCAGCCTGGCCTGCCGTGCGTCGGCCCGTTCATAACTCGCGCGGCCCGCGATCCAGCACCGTACGTCCTCATCGGGCCGGGCAGGCACCAGCTGGCCCATCCCACCAGCAAGAAGTGCGCCGCTCTCCGACCTCCGCAACCGCAACCAAAAAAAATATATTTTTCTTCGCATTGTCCGAAAAGTTTCCCAGAATTTTTACTTCAACGGCTAATTCGGCGCCCCGTAATATTTCTTTCCTTTCCCACGCCACCTCGACGCTCCTCCCTCCGTTCGCCCGTTCCCACGCCCGACGGCGTCACCACCCTTCCAAATTCCAGCGGAGGAAGTCAAATCTCAAAACGGAACCGAATCGCACCAGCCCGGCCTGAAGAAAGGAACACCCCAGAGGCCAGAACGGGTGCCACCCCGCCGAGATGGACACGGGCTGCCCCCACCAACCCGGCGACCCCTCCGGCGCCGACGCCGACGACGCTGCGTCTTCCTCGGCGGCGTCGGCCTCCTCCGCGCGCGGCTCTGCTTCCCGGACCTCCCGTCTGCGCAGGGGGGTTCGGCTCCGGCTGCGGCGAAGATGGCAGGAGCCAACCCTGTCCGCCGGGTCCGGGTCCGGGGGCGAGGGCCAGGGCGGCGCCGGCGTGCAGGACGACCTCGCGCTGCCCCTGGGGATGTCATTCGCGGCTGTCCTAGCGCAGGTGCGTGCCATTTCCACGGGTCGGGAGGGCTCGAAGGATGTTCATGCCCTTATTTTTACTTTTTTTAAGCGTTCTGCTCAATTGCGATCCTGTTACCGACGAGGCATAGCTACAAATCGTAAAGAGGCGTAAGGTGAACTACCGGAATCAATTTTGTTTTGCGGTTCTAATTTGTACTGAGCGATGGCGCTTGAAATGTGATGTGGCAGCTTGGGGCTAGTGAAATGACACGGCACACAAAGGTGTATGCTTTGAGGGGGAAGAGGAATGGCCATGCTTTTTGACATTTCTGTGGGCTTGTGGTTCACAAGTTTTCTAATTCGTTTGCTAGTTTCCAGATACTAGCTCCCTGCTTGTTATTGTTTCAGGATGTTTGGATATTAGTCAGATTCCTGTTTAGGCCAGTAGATGACTTCAATATCGATCCAGGTCGACAAAATTAATTGTTACCCCCTTCTGTATGACTTGTGCCTTCTTCGCAGTTAGTGATCATGAGAATCTCTCTTTTCTGTTTCAAAATCACATGGAAGCAGCAAGGTGCTAAAACTCGGACAATTACCATATTCACTGATTATGGGTTCAAAGAGGAGAGAAATTGAGCATAATTGTTGTATGCCCATATGTGCTACGCAGGGCTTTCCCACAAAAAGTAGTAGCAGATTTACTATTGCAGCATTTGCTAACCAATTTAATAGCTTTACATTGCAAATTCATAGCGACCGTCAACCACAGTAAAATTCTGGTAGTCATGTGTGCTGTCCTTTTCTCCTACCCTTCCTATGCACTATTGTTATGATTGTATGCTCAGAATGTGTCATCTGTTCATCCACTCTCGAGTTCACATGCATAGCTACATCATCAATGCACACAGAGTACACTGAAGCATATCCTATAGTTTCACCAATTCATCTGCATACAACTTGAAGTTAGCACGATCATGTCATATGTTGTGCGAAGTGTTAAGTTTTTTTTGTTCAGGTCAATAAGGAGAAACCTTCATTGACTGCAGGTTGTGAATACGAAGACTCACTCAGGGGAAAGGTTACAACCTGCACTCCTTTCGAAGGTTAGTGTACTACAATTTGACTAAAATATCTATGAAACCAAGTCTGAAACTGAGTCTTGATTTTCGATGCAGATATGTACATCGGCAGTGAAGGAATCATTGAGAAATGTAAGCCTAATTCCCTTTATCATCACACAGCTCAGTTGTTACTAAAATTCCTGATATGTCTTTCACTTATCATCTGTGTAGATATATGGCGATAAATTAGACAGTTTTATGAGAAATTTCGAGAAATCATTCAGCAGCACACTGACGACGCTTCATCTTGTTAATGAGATGCCTGTTTATGAACAACGTCCTATTCCTCAATGTTCTTTTAAGCATGAAGACTCTGCAGCTGCAAGCATGTTGAGCACTGGTGGTCCACAAAAGCCCCCACAGGAAATCAAGCAGGACATTTTGAACTCAGTAGAAAGTCAGCTTGTTCTTTATGCTGGCGGCAATCAGCAGCTGACTCGTCGCACTCGTGGCATATCTTCTACTGAAGCTGATCAGCGGATCCTTAATGCATTTGAGAGATCTTTAAAAGAGCAAACACGGTCAAACGAGCTCAAGGAATTTGAGATAGGCCTTAGCATGAGAAAATTGCAACTAAAACAGTCTCAACTAGAACTTAACTCCTACTCACACATATTAGAAAAGATGAAGTTATCCTTGGGATTTCAGAAAGCTTCCTTCCGAGGGGAGAAATTGAAGACCGAGATGCAGGACACAAGGCATTCACAGCTACTGAGGACACTCACAGATTTTCTTGTTAGTGCAGTGATTATCATGTCAGTATGCTTTGGTTACGGAACTTATATTTATTCATACCAAAGAATAACTGACATTACGGCAGCGTGTTCGGTCACTTCAAGGGTAAGCTCACCATCTGTCTCATATTCTTTTTTTTATCAGTGATCAATAAATAATTCAATCTTAAGAAACCTGTGTGATAATCAGAAAGACTCTCTCTCTCTTGTGCGTCCTCATGCAGGGATCTAAATCATGGTGGGTGCCAAATTCAGTGTCAAACTTCAATTCCGGGTTGCTCTTCTTAAGATGTCATTTCATAGCAGCAACACGAATGGGTTTTGGCATGGTAATGATTGTGGCAATTGCTTGGTTAGCATTCCAGCGTTCTGCAGTGTCTGGATCAAATATGCCAGTAACTTTCAATTTCATTCTGTTGGGAGTTATTTGCGGCTTTGCTGGAAGGTTTTGTACCAACACTCTTGGCGGTGATGGGAACATCTGGCTCATATGCTGGGAGGTTCTTTGTTCCATCCATTTACTTGGAAATTGTTATCCATCTATCGTGTACGGAGTTCTTCATGGTCCTATATCAGTCTCTCACAACAAGGAAGTTGTTTGGTTCCCATATTGGATTCGCCGGTCGATATTTTATGCTATGCTGGGGTTTATTATCCCAGCCTTGACTGGCTTCCTGCCGTTTGCTTCTCTTTCAGACTGGCTTAATCATTTCACTCAAGAAGTAAAATCCATCTTTGTTGGTGAGGAAATTGAAGCCTGAAAGATCTTGGCCGCAATGATTGGCATGATTATGCCCTTTTGTGTCAGCTGTGCAAGCAGGTTTTGTAGAGAAGTGAAATCATTCTCTCTGAGAGAAGCTTCAGCAATACCCAAGGAAAACTTATTCGATGGGACTGCACAGTTGAATAAGGAAGAAAAGTTGTTCGTAGTTCTGCAGCAGCTACTGAGCATATATTGATCCAACCTAACTTGCTCCCATCTTTGGCTAATATAATGGGATAGTTCTGCAGCAGCTACAGAGCATATTGATCCAACTCGATGTGATCTTTGGCTAATGTAATGTGATGGATATCTCCTTCCACTTAAGTCAAACTTGTTGTAGCTTGATAATATGTTTGTTCATTGTAAATATCAAGACAGACAGTTTATATAGTATAGGCACTGGACGCTTATTCTATATGTTTACTGCTTTAGCAAGTCGTGTGCGGAAGGAGAGATCTCCGGGCTTGAGTGAACTTCTGAAGTTGTACTTGCAAGCTGGTACATCCGTTCGATGTCTTCACCTACTTACTAATTTTTACATGCGCTTGCATTCTAGCCCCGAGATATGCATACTTGCGAGTATGCGAGTTTGCTGAAGATTTCGATGTATGTCTGTCCATTCGTATGGACAGTACACACCAAGTCACCAACACTGTTATTATTCTTACTCACTGCAGCTGCTGTCATGCAACAAATGCACAAATTATAGACTTTCACTAGGATTCTAAAGGTAAAATGCCAGTTGCAACTTGCAAGCATTTTGATATTCACAGATAACATTTTTCAAGTTACAGATATCATGCCAAGCACACGGATGTACAAGGGACTACTGAAGTACAGCATACAATAGCTGCATCCTACAGCTGCCTCCAAGCAAAATTCTATGGCCTTTCGTTGATGAAGCCTACATGACCTCTGGAACATACAATAAGGCATGTCAATTTACCTCGGCTCTGGAGGTTGTCTTGAGGGAACCGATGCCGCGATGCGTGTTTTCAAAGGCTTGTATGCATTCAAACAACCACGATGCATTCTTTCAAAGGCTTGTGCGCATTCTCTGTCACCATTATCACCGAACTCTTTTACAAGAAAGTGAGGCGATCATCTCCTCCTCCTGTGGCCGCTTTCCATTTGCATTTACAAAGCTGCAGGAGAATTTAACTGGCTGCTGTGTGTCTGCTCCATCCATGGATCACCGAATAATGCAGGAAGAAACAGAAAAGGGTTTAGAATATGTTCTCGATTGTATAATATGAATAAACATGAAACACTGGTTACTTCACACATGAGAATTTGTTAGTTGTCACTCACCTGAGCCGTACTCTACTTGCTTAATCTTCTTTGCTGGAATTGTGTCGTCCAATCTGAGTCTTCTCTTCAAACCAAGGACGATTTCTTCGCTAAGTACATCATCACTTCGTTTTGAAAGAGATGATCCGTTCTCTTGAGGCTTGGTCCTCTTGGAACGCCTTTCTACCACGAGTCCAGATTTTCGCTTTGAGCACACAAGAGTTGTAGGATCTGAAGAATACAATTTCACAGACCAAACGACTGTGTGAGTATCTGCAATGATCTTCCACAAGTGCAATATACGCCACAATGGCATTCTTCTAGTATTAAGTAGTTCGTCTAATATTATGTGGATCAGGTAATTCAGTAATGTTCACTGTTCACATGTTCATGAATTATGTATAACGAATCGATGTGCAGATCAGCAAGTAACACTTTTTAATGAACTAACGAAGAATTGCTGCATGACAATTACATGAGGCCCAAAGATACTGAAAACTGAAACTACGTGTAATCAACAATACTGAAAACTGTCCAGAAAAGTGAGCTATTTTGCATTTTTCTAGTCTGGCCAAGATTGTACTACAAGTTTGTCCGAAACAAGGTGTATGTTACCTGTCTTTATACAAAGACAATCGACAGAACAGATAAACTTAGGAATAAAAGCTAGAACTATAGCTTGCAATCTCAACTATAGCATCAGAGTAGTCCATCAGTAATTTCAGAAACTTTTGTTGGTATCCGATCCCTTATTCATTCAAAATCTTTTTTTAAGAAAATAATCATTCAAAATTTTAGTAGCAGCAATTTCGTTAACCCCGTTGGTATTATTGATCGTTGAAGCTGATAAGCTCACGTAAGAAACCAACCAGGCATAGAATCTGCATGATCGCTTGATCCCGGAACCCCGACCGCACATTGTAACATCCAGTGATCCAGAGACATTGCTCCGTATTTCTCTACCAGTTAGCAATCGTATTCGTATCAATCAAGGATTAACAGTTCCTAAACGAGGGGAAGGCCTGACCCTGAACACACCTGAGGTCGGGGCAGGAGACGCGGCTGGCTTGCCGTCCACGGCGACGGGCGCGGCGGCGTCGGCGCCGGTGGGCAGCCCGCGCGCGGCGAAGAAGTTGAGGAGCGCGCGCCAGGTGACGGCGGAGCAGACGTGGCCGGGGCCGCGGCTGAGGAAGTAGCCGTTGGGGCGGACGGAGGCCGGGTCCAGCCCCAGCGCGAGCCCGACGCGGGCCAGGTCCACCCCGGAGCCGCCGTCCACCGCGATCACCACGGTGTCGCCCGGCGGCGAGGACGAAGAGCGGCGGAGGTGCACGGTGCGGAGCGGCGAGCCCATCGCGGGCGGGTGATGGATGCTTCGGAAGGGCGCGGCGTGGCGTGGCGTGGCGGGGAGAGACACGGGGAACGGTCTGGACTCTGGTCGCTGCCTCTCTGCTCTGTTGCTGCTGCTGATGCGTGTGCTCTTTCCTTTCTGGGGGAGGGGAACAAGTCTAGAAGCGTCGCCGCGTTGTTGGGCGGTAGCTGGTAGGATTGCCCGGCCCACGCGCGGTCGGACTCCGTGTCCCTGAATCCTGGGTCGTTATGGGCTTCTCTAGTAAATTTGTGGGCCTTGGAGGTTCGCTAATCGATACTCCACGGGCCATGTCGGTTGAGGAGGCCTCGCCTTCGACGGGCCAAATATGACTATTATGCCAGGCCCCGAACTTTTTCGAAGTTCGAACTCACACAGTCACAGGAGAAAGAAAAAAGGGAGTCACAGAAAAAAGAAATTATAGTTCAAAAATGTTGTGTTGGCTGATGTTAAAGTTATTTCCGATACTCTATGTTGTGTTGATTGATGAAAGGTTATATCTGATGGTACCAATAATGCAGATAAAGATAGAGAAAAATGTGGTAATAATCTGTGGCTGCAAATAATCAAAATAGCCATTAGTTCGAATATTATGGCCGCTCAACCTAAGCTAAGCTTTGTGCATGTCACGCCTCTATCATCATTTGTCAACATGAGTCGCTGCGTCCAATGGGACAATTAGAGAGTTAACCTCGCACGTTTTTTGTGGAAAACAGCTGGACATTCACCATCTCATTTTCTAATGCAACTTTTGGTTTTTGACAGGCGATACACAAACAAAAGGGTACCTTGGTGTGGTGGAGCATAGGAGCCCCTAGGTGCCAGACCACTCGCCACTTCCAATCGGACATTCACCGCCCTATCTTCTCATACATTCACAATCCTATCCTTTTTTATACAGCTCATGACCATTAAGCCCTAGATAATAAATGAAGAGAGATTGATGTAAACTCACACGAATTTGATGGAGCTCCATAGAGAAGAGATACACGGGTTTATGAATAAAGCCAACTATGCCTTTGAAGCCACTGGTTAATGGACTCTTGTCAATGAATAAAGCCAACTTGATTGTTCATAGAAGGCGATAATTACCCATGCTATGCCTTCGAAGTGAGCTATTTTGATTTGTGTTCTTCTGCTATCTATCTAACCATGTGGTCAAGTTAGGGGTAGAAACTAGAAGGTACACTTATGTACGCCCACTGTCACGTTCCAAACGCCATCTTCTAACGTGCAAGCGCATCGTCTCCCACACCGCTCCACACGCGTCCGTTCGGTCGCACGACGTAGAGGACTCGCCGCACCAGCCGGACGCGTCGCATGGGCACGGCTCCCCGTCCGTTCCGTTCGCGCGAACCGCTCCCACTCCCCGCGCCCACCAACCCGCCCCGTCCGCTCCGTTCGCACGCATGGCGAAGAGACCCATCCGGATAACTCCGCCCGCCGTACACCTGTACACGCCGCGGCGGGCCCCACACGGGCCCTTGACCCGGTTGGCGTGCAACCCACGCACCGCACCGGCCCACGAAGCGGCGGGCGGGCGCGGCCGCACCCGATCCGGATCCCGAACAGCAGCGCGCGCGGCGGGGGCCAGGTACACGCGGGCCACAGGGTTCCGCGCAGGGAGGATCCGGACGCCTACCTCGTATCAAATCCGGTTACGGGCAGCCGCCCTATAAGACCCCACGTCCGCCGGCGCATAGCAACCCCACCCCCCAACCCGCTCCGGCCGCCACCGACCGATCGATCGCCCGGAGATCGCCGGACCCCGCCGCGAATCTAACCCGTGCCGCGTTTCGTAGCCTTCGACGACGATGTCGGGAGCCGGAGAGGAGGACAAGAAGCCGGCGGAGGGCGGCGCCCACATCAACCTCAAGGTCAAGGGACAGGTATGCTCGCCGGCGGTTCCCCCGTCATCTTCTTCTCCTTTCCTGCCGCGTAATAGAGTAGTACGGAGTAGCTCTGTTTCGCCTTTGCGGCGATCCTCGCGCTGTAGTGGTTGGTTAGGTTTGCGTCGATTTTCGGATTGCTATGCCTGGTTGATGTTTGATTCTCGGCGATTGCCTTCGACATGTACATTAGGTACCCTAGGGTCTAGCATGCAGCTTCCCATGTTGCGATCATCACTTTCCGCCTTAAGATTGACTCCGAGTTGATCCGATTTAAGATTGGATTGTTCATATTTGAAATAATAATGGTATGAACAGGGCATCAATTGTAGATTAGTCAATCTGTACTAGTATTATGGCACAATGTTCACCATTTAATTTAGATAGAAATTTGTAGACAACAGGAATTCGGAACTCTGAAGTGTGCCTTGTTCTCATATGTAAAACCTTACCCTGATCATCCTTCTGGGTGCTGCATGTTTATTATTCACTCTGTGCTGACGAATGCTCCATGGAAGTGTTAATTTTCAAAGTAATCATCTTGTCTAGGCTGTATAGTTTGATATGCATGACAACTCAACTGAATATCAATCTGTAATATGGACCCTGGCAGAATTCTCATCTTTAAAGTTTGAGGTAGATATTTGTAACAGTTAGTCAGCGCTGAAGATTAAGTTCTGATCTTGGACATTTTTAGCACTGGATATTTGGTTATAGTTTTTTAATGCCACACGATCCTGTTTTAGAATAGTTCTAGTGAATAGTGGCTTAAAGTATTAAGAGTAGGTCTAGTGAATAGTGGCTTAAAGTACAAATTTACAGAATCATACTTGTTTATGCTTGTTATTTTCTAACTTAAAAAGTTCAAACTTCTGCCTACTGTTATGTGAGAGGTTGATATACTCTAGTTATTATTATCTGATACCTGTATGTTTTTTATGCCACGTTTGGCTCAAATTTCTTGAAGTGTTTGCCAGTCTTGGTTACTGCAACCCTTGTAGCAAGCTCTTTCAGGAATTGTTTTAAGTTGCCTGTGCATGTTGGTTTTCATGCTGGAGAACTACACTTTAGCTTGCCTACCTAATTGGTTGGTGTGTTTGGGCTATATACTACTTTACTGGACTGGACACTTGAAACACTTGTCTGACCCTGGCCTGTTTGAGTCAGTTGGTCTGGGGTTTGTGTGGCTTTGCTGGATGGCTTTTAACATTTTCAAGCAACACTTTGCTTAACCAGTATGGGTGACCTTAAGTTTATACTTAAAGTTTTCCACAGCTCTCTACTTATAAAAAGAATTATCTTTGGTTATTCTTGTCTGACCCGAGACATTCTTAAATATTATCCAGAAATCTAGCTTCCATGATGAAAGCTGATGCTCCATTTAACTGAGTTTTTGGGTAATTTGTAGTGATTGATTGATTTGGGATGTTAAGAATGCATTGTCTCTATACTGACCTATGTATTGTTGGATGTTGCTGTGTTTTCCATGTCAGATTGGAACTGTTTTAGGTTGTCTTATGATTTCTCGGTGTCAAGTATTATTTTTCACTTACCCTCTTGTATGATAGGATGGCAATGAGGTGTTCTTCCGTATCAAGAGGTCCACCCAGCTGAAGAAGCTGATGAACGCCTATTGCGACCGCCAGTCTGTGGACATGAATGCCATTGCATTCCTTTTTGATGGCCGCAGACTTCGCGGTGAGCAGACCCCAGATGAGGTGCGTGTGCTTGCAGACTCGCTCAGCTTGTAGCAACTCCCCTAACATTGAGATGAATCCGTGACTGAAATTTTGTTTATGCGCCTAAAATTGCTTCAGCTGGAGATGGAGGACGGCGACGAGATTGACGCCATGCTTCACCAGACCGGAGGCTACATGGCTAGTGCTTAGAAAGCCCTTGTCGCAGCCTCGTTTTGCTGCGCTGTGCGCCCTACCTTCCGTAGTAAACTAAAGAAGTCATGAAGGAACTTGTGAGGCTCTGGCCCCTCTGTGTGCCATTGCTGAAGGACATCTGTAGTCTTGTTTTAGTAAGATTTGGTACTTTGGCGTGTCATGACTCGTTTATCTATCCCCTAATATATCCTCCCCTGTGTACTCCCAATGATCGCCCATGATTTGTTTAACCGGCTCGAAGTGCGCCTTGCTTTGCTGACCATCCGTTGTGCATGGAGCCGGAGGTCATGGTTAGTTTTGTGTTGCTGAGGTGCAGGAAATCGTGCGCTGCACGTGTCACCATTATCGTTTCGAAAATGTTAATAAGCCTTTGATAGCCTGTGATTAGCGTGAGCAGGCCATTGGTATATCATGGCTTTTTTATCTATCTATCTATGTGTGTGTGTGTGTGTGTGTGTATATATATATATATATATATATATATATATATATATATATATATATATATATATATATATATATATTGTTCGCATCTCTGCCGCCAGACTTTTGTCTGTATCGTGCGCTGCTCCTGTGAGTGAGGAATGATTATGACCTTTTACTGCCAGGAGCGTGGAGTGACCTGAACATGGACTGGATGTGATCAGTTTGCGTACTTCATGTAAATCTCTGTTTGCGTACTTCATGTAAATCTCTGGATCGGTTTGCATGATTAAGGTGGATCTGTCAACTCAATTAAGTACACTCTGCGAGAAAAGGAAGACGTAACAACAAGGCTATTTGATCGTTCACAAAAACTGCACAAAAGAATTGGAAGTTCCCCTAATTTCAAAGGATCTTTGTAAGAACTCATCGCATATGAATCAAATACTGCCATGCTGGTGAGTGGTGAGGGAGCTTGGTGATACCGGCTCTCTGTACACGGCGTCCGATCTGGTATGCAAACGGCACTGGCTTAGCTATCCTCTCTATACATCGCCGTCCGGATCTGGTTCGCAAACGCCTTGCGAATACTTCCGGCGACCCGACATGTGTACTCAGTTCTCGTGAGAAAATAAAGGTAGCCACACGGTCCACGAGGCATGGTCCCGTCGGTAAACTCGCCGGTAAACAGATCTGTGATCCGTCGCTCCGTCGGTAACAACCGAGATCAAGATCCAAACCCCATCCTCGCACTACCTTTTTAACAGTTTTTTGACCGACCTGCACAAGTAGCAGTTTACTACTGAAGCTGTTTATCTGCACCAGCTCATCACGCAAGACCTAGACTCTTTTTTTTTAACTCGTCCCAATCTTAAAGCGATTCCGGATCATCTTTGATTAATCGGAGCCGACGAATGAGAGCAGCTGACATTCTTCGAATTTACTGTTCACGCCACAAACGCCCCATGTGCGCCCTACCAAGCACCCGTCAAAAAAATGCCTGCGATGTGCAGCCGCTTCCGGTCGAGTTCGCCCTGTAATTTTGTGCCCCCGCCTGTAACAACAGAACGGGATAGGGCGCTCCCGACATGTGGGCCACGGAATAGATGGATCCGGCGGGCCCACCTCCCAGTGTCGGGCTCGCCGGTCCTGGACCCGAGGGGAGGGGGCAGCCTTCTTTGTTCTTGTCTTGAATGCTCCGGATCACATGAACCCTCAGGGGTCCGCAGTTAATGGCCACGATCTACCTCTGCACCTGCGTATTTACTGTTGTTCATGCCATTTCCGCCGCGGCAAATAAATCTTAGCATCATCTAGCGCGTCGGGTGTACACGAAAACATTTAATAGTGCGTGTGATTTATTTAATTATTTTCTTCCTTCAACTTTGGATGTTTACATGAAACTTGTTGCCAGCAGTAACTCTCCGGAATTTACCAAATCCCCTTGGATTTCGCCTCTGGGCTTTGGCTTCCTTCCCGTGCAAGCTTCCAAGGTCCAGTCAACAGCTTCCTCGGCAATTTTCACGGCCTCTCCTGCAAATGCTCCGGTAACCGCCTTTTAAAATCGCGATTAGATACAGTTAAACAAATGCGCGGCAGGATCATCGCGTCGCGGGAAGGGACCGGCTGCTGGGATTAGTCATAAGATAATCAGTGCCTTGCTGCTTTCGTTGTGTTTTCGTCGGCTCCCGTGCCGCTGCGCTGCAGACTGTGCTGTCACATTGGAGCGGGAGAGGAGAGAGAGGGACAGATAGATATAGAGAGAGAGGAGATAAAAGCATCGGATTTTTGGACTTGTCTAGAGAGAGAAAGGGACAGGAGGCAGAGGGAGGGAGAGCGGCGAGCGCTGAAACTGCCTGCTGCCCACTCCCCACCCCCCACTTCTTTCTTCCACCACCTCTTCCTCTTCCTCCTCCTCACCTGCCCCCTCTTCTTGGCGCGGAGGGGGAGAACCTTCCGTCCCTATCGTTGTCTGTCGACGGAGTGCTACCTGCCTCGCATCGTGGATCCAATCCGTGGCCCTCGGCGCGCGGGGATGGATTTCGACGGCGCCATTGGTGATCAGGGGTGAGCTGCTCTCTCCGGGCTTTACTCATGCCGCGCGTGATTCGGGTCCGTACGGCGAGATGCCGCGGGAAAGGCGGCGTTTTGATGGCTGGGCTTGGGGACGAAATCGCGGTTTATCTCTGTTTTCCGCTTCGATTGCTGCCCCTGTTGATCCCCAATTTCAGTATTTCACCCTCTTTGGTACGGATGTTGGGTGCAGTACTAGTGCAAGTTGCTACCAACTGCGCCTTTTTTGGTGATCTTTATGTAGCTTTTATGATGATGTTGGATAGCAGGGTAAAGACTTCTAATTGTGGGGGAAAAAGATCGTGTTTTCCCTTCTTTTGTACGAAGCTTTTGTTGTGGTGTTGGCTCCTTTTGTGGTCTGTTGCGCCTCAGTTAGTAGCAGTTGTGTGTGTTTTTGGTTATTGCGGTTAAACCCTAGCTACCGGTTGCTGTTCGTCGTGTTCGTCACAAGTTTCGCGCCCTATTATCTAACACTTTTTATGCATTTGCCTACTTGTCCAAGGATTTTTGTTTTTCTCGTTATATTCCGTTGCATTGTTAGATTATTATCGCAAGCTTTTGGCCTGCACTATTCTGCTTCTGAGATATCTGAAAATTCTTGCATTCCACAAAGAAACAATAGCAATATTGACATGCTGTCCACATGATGGAAATCTTGCTGTGGCTGTTGCTCTGCGTTCCACGTCAGTTAGTACTTTGCACAGCTGCAGAATTTATCATCTATATTTAATATTCCTCAAGTTTAACATTGAGTTCAGGTCTTCAGTATGATTCGCTGTAAAAATTATACGATTTATATTCCCCAGTTTAACATTGAGTTCAGGTGTTCAGTATAATTCACTGTAATTTTTTTTTTGCCGTTTCTGCAATATTTGCTTGGACAGACTTTATACTCTGTGCTTTCACTCGTTGATCTGAAAATTTCTTCAAGCCTTTGCATGAGTACCCACTCCTAACTGTGCTCGTCATTGTGGAACTTTTTTACAGTGAGATTTGGGGATGGCAAAGTCAGGAGTATAGTCTGCAGAAAGATCTGTTAGCTGGTTTGCACCACACTTTGCACCACTCATTTTGCCCTAAAGATGTATCCACCTGAAGACGCTGAGCATCTTGTATTTCTGATTTGGCAGATCCCTGTAGCAGCTTGTGGGCTGAAGCTAGCAACAATTTGAGTGATGATTGGAGCATGCTTGATGAGCAAACTCCAATTAAACATTGTACCGACTTCGAGTTTCAGTTCTGCGATATAGGAGGTAATGTCCTGTTCTCATGGTTATGAGATCAACAGTTATCACCTTAAATGTATATTCCGAACATTTTCACCAAGTTATCAGCACAAATGGTTCTCTACTTCCAATATCCTGTACTAAACCAGTCTGCATACAACCAGTTGCACATTCTTTTAGCTGTTACTATTCTATTTAGTTGTGTTCGAGAAAAAAAATTATGTTATCTATAATTCTCTCTGCTCCCAGTAACTTGTAACTCCACAAATGTACATATACAAAGCAGAATGACTAATAAAATAAAAAAGTCAGCTGGTTGTCATTTCCCTCTTGCACATGTTACTCTTAACCAGTGTTAAAATTGTCCTATACGCAACTGTTGTAGGATCTGACCTAATTATTACAATGGACTCCACTTGTTATTTCCTAATTCCATTTTGTCTGGCTTCTTTGGAAAACACTGAAAATGTGCTTCAATATTAGCTGCATTTTCTGAAATAGTTAAGCTTCAATGTAGATATCATCATCAAGGACTTTGAAGAAGGGAAGGAAACGTTACAGGCTAAACGCAGACGCATGCTGCAGTTCTGTCCAGAAAATGTTGAGGTAGATGCTCCACGATGGATCTATCAGTGTCCCTTTTTTAGAAATGAAGTGAACTGCATAGTTTTTATGTTGGAACTGTGTCAATTTATTTATCGTATGCAGTGGCATATTGTATTGCCTTCATTGGTATAATGCCTTACTATTTCTAGATGACCTGTACTATGACTGAAGATGGGCTTTCAGAAAGTCTGCAAGTGATGGATTTTCCAGGTATATTTCAATCAGTTCTGTTAGGCTTATGGTGTTTACTTGGGTGTATTCTTTTCTGTTCCTCCTAATTATGCTGGTAACTCCAGGTGCCAACTGTTTATTGAACTCTGACGGGACAGATGAACTGCCAGAAGAATGGTTAGTCAATTGCTCACAAGATAGCGAGCCTCATCTCCCAGCTGAAGAAATGTATGCAATCCAATCCATAAGTGCTTGGCTTTATTAGTTATTCAATTAATTGTTATTGAAGATGCAATATTGCTTCTTATGGTTTCTGAACCTTCTTAACAGGACTAGCCCTGCTACTGCCGTGGAAAAAGACAACAGTACCTCTGGTTGGTACAAACCTCTCATGAGTTTTCGGTATTTCCGTTTGTAGCAGATTCAAAGTTGCTGATAAATCAATGCTATGCTTATTTTTCAGTGCATCAGAATTCTTCGCCTTGTGAACAAGCTATTGTAGTTCACAACAATCCTGTGCAAGCTAGATCTACACCTCTGAAAGGTGTGCCTAACTCTTGTACAGTTTGTTTAAATCGCCGTGGATTTTATTCTTCCTTTTCATGAACATTGCATATTGGTCGCATCTCCTATCTATTGAATTCGTTCACTTTTCTCTGTTCCATAGCTGGGAGAAATATTATCAGAGCAAAGAAGGTGAGAACATCAGTGGCCTTCCCTTTTGAGCTTATCAAGCCATGCAGTATCCTTGGCGCCGTCACACTGAATGACATCAATGAGAAGATCCACGCCCCGCCACCATACAAGATAAAGCACAAGAATGACGAGGAGCCGAACTCACACCAAGCTTCGGCTATCTCCGGGAAACCTGTGGTCCACATGACGAAGATCCACACCGAAGGGGGAAAGGGAAGCATCACGATCACCAGAACGATAGGCTAAGCTGACTGTTGCTTTGTAGGAGATTTGATTTTGCATTTCTAGTGCTCTGGGTTTGCCCCCAATTGGTCTGTGGCCGAAGAAATGCATACCCTTAGTAGAGTGATTGTAACATTTCCCCCCTTGGGGAGCATTTGCCTGTGCTTGCTGTTTATGGGATAGATGTTAGAATCTAGATAGAGCGTGCTTGTTTTCTGTTGTTGAAAGGCGAAATAGTTGGTGTAACCTGATAAGTATGGACATATAGGTTTGTTGAAGTTATATAAAATCTGCGAGATGTGAGCTTGACAGACTGAACTTCCTTTTGTCACCTGTTAATTTGAGCTGTTCATGTCTGAAACTTGATCAGACGTGAAGTCCAACGGCAGAGACAGTGTTTGTCCAATGCAAGGACTCTAGCAGGAGACATTGCAGCAATGCAGCCTTGCCGATGCCATGCATCCATGGTCCCGTCGTCCTGCGTCCTTGGCTTGCGCGTATCTGTCAGGATTCGCAAGTGCGCCCAAGATCGCATGCCGGATCTCTGGCGAAATGATGGCTGGTCCATCTATCTGCTCCCGTCGTCCGGACGACGGCACAGCAGCGGCGCTGGTGGCTCGGCTTGTGCCAGCGGCGCCGTTGGGCGCGCGCACTGCACCTGACGCACGAACCGGAGCCCAAGAGCAGGGCTCGTCAGGTTCCGGACGGACGCTCGCCATTCCTGAGCGAGCCTGAACTCCTGGCCGTGCGCCCGTGCCGGCCGGGCCCCTGCTCTGCTCGACCGCCATCCCTGCCGCGCGTCCGTGCGCGACGCCAAGACCTCGGCGCCCGGCAGCGGCACGGATGGCGCGTCGCGCCGTGCGGCCGTGTACCAGGACGTCCCTGCGGCACGGCGAATACGGGCGCGGTGCATGTCTGCTGCCACTGCGTTCCGACTGAATGGAACGATCCAGTTTTACCTTCCTTTGCACTTTGCAGCAGCTCCTACGACCACTGCGATACATCCACTCTTCGTTTCCTTTTCCTTTTCCTTTTTTTTTTTGAAACGTGCCCACCTCCTTTTCTTTTCTTTTCTTTTCCTTTCCTGTTTTTTGTTTTTTCAATCCTTGCTCAAAGAGTATGGATTCTAATCAAGCCATTGTCAAGGTTTAACAAAAGGACAATGGTGATCAAGTCACAGAACATTTCCGTTAGCTACAAGACAGTGCTGTCATGTCAGCTGATCAAGTAGCCGCCACCTGTTGCCGTTTCGACACGGAAATACCACCTGCTACAATGCTATAGTATTATTGTAAACATCCATGATCCATCCGTCAGACGCTGACGGATCTCTTCCTAAACTAAAGATCGGACGGCAACTTGGTTGCGAGACCGGCGCCAGCCAAAGCTCTACGCTACCGAGAGAGGGAACACGAGGCGGGATCTGGCGCCCCTGCCGGGGCATAACAGGGAGCTCGCACGTGCCGTCGCCGTTGCCGTCGGGGAGGAGGCGGAGGCAGGCAACAAACCCCCAAACCCCACACGCGTACGGCCACAGCCTGGCGGGGGGAGAGACTCCTCGGAGCTTGTTGGTGGCGCAGCGTTTTCCCGGGCGCGCGGAGCCGACAGGTGCCCCGGCCAGCTCCCAGTCACCCGCCCCCCTCCTCATCATGGCCCCTCGTCTCGTGCCGTTCCTGCGAAGAACAAGGCTGCCCCGGCCGACGCCTCGCTGCTCCGGCGGCGGATCCGTCCAATCCGGATGCTGGCTTTGGCATTTCTCCGGCGCCATGCCGGCCTCGTTTTGTTCCGTAGCGCGGGCGGGCGGCGCATTATTGGCGTTCCGGGATTGCAATCACCATCTCACTCGCATGGAACACTGGTCACTGCACCACTCGGATCAGGATCATCGCTCTCCTCTCGTGAAGCAGCAGCACTGTGCTAATGATAATTCTTCCCTGTGTTGCGATGAGAAGACCTTGATGACGAATCATGTTCGAGTAGAATCCTGACACGGGTTGGGTTCAGACTGCAGAGCGCCAGGAGATGGCAGGTGAAATTCTCACCCAACTCCTCCTGCACGCTCCCCGATTACATTACACCTAAACAGTGAGGAGCCAGCCGTGGCAAACTGCCGATTAGCCTACGCGACCGGCAGCTGTGAAGAGGTCAACTGGGGTGGTTGCAATAGCGATCGGCAAGAGGGGATTATTGATTTGGTTGATTAGCGTCAGTGCAGGTGCAGTGCAGCGTGCAGAGGGACTGGTCCCTGAGTTCTCTTTTCTTTTCTTTTTTTTTTCTAATGGCCAGCCACACCTATCTCAGTCGAAAGCTTCAGCATATACCACCAAATACGCGCACGTACGCGGCCATCTACAATACACAATGCTGGTAGCTTATCCTGGTAGCAGGTAGCAGCGACGTCGTCGTCCTCCAACCAAATACCAAACTGGACAGCTATCATAGTGTTCTGATGGAGGACGAATGGGGAGCTTCCAGGGTACATCTCGCCTGTCTGGACTTTATCAGTTGAGTCGGCAACACTAGACATTCATAAACTTTAGCAGGTGGTACTACTCTTAGTACTAAAGTAGAGATCAAAGTAAATTGTCAAAAAAAAAGTAGAGATCAAAGTAAGAATCACGCACGCTCCAAGGTTTAATTTTGACGAAGTTTTGGATTGAGGAAATTGTAAAAGAGCTAGCGTGGTACAGTCTGATTTTGTTTTCTGTCAAAGAGGTCAAAAAAAATCGTGTCTTGTTTCGAGGATCAGCACACTCTTATGCCTGGTTAACTGTAAAGAACGAACCAACAGCCCCATTGTCGACTTGCCGTTGCTTACACGCACACGTTCAAGTAGCCACATTCAGGAATTTTACTCTTTCTCCCTCTCTCTCTCTCAACGGAGATGTTTAAGGCCTTTTTGGTTTGGAGGAGCTTATTATAAATCCATAAGCCCTCACATGGAGGGTTGCGAGGAGCTTATTATAAGCTTAAAATGGTGTTTGGTTGTAGGAGCTTATAAGTCTCTCACATGGAGTAAACATGGAGGAAATATAAGAGATATTTGTAATATCCACAGAAAATAAGCCCCATAAGCATCTCTTGAAGGAGCTTATGGGCTTACGGGGGTTACAGGCATAAGCCTCACCAATAAACCCTCATATTTGGATGAGGATTATTAGAGGCCTATTAGTGGGGCTTATAATAAGCCCCTCCAAAGTCCTTACTCTTTTTCGGATTACAAGTTGCACTCTGAAACACTAGAAAGTTACTGTGGGTAATTTAAATTTCAAAGGTTGGAAAGTTGGCATTTGGCAAACCAAAAAACACAAGATGCGCACGTTTCCGGTTCATTGTATGTCCCGAGTCCCAACAAATGTTCCAATCATTTCGAGAATTGAAATTTCACATCTACATGGCACCTAAAATTGGTGCTACGCATAGCATAGACGCTCCCAAAATTGGTGCTACGCATCTTGAAAAGTCCCCTACCCAGGAATAGTAAGGCCGGCCGGCGATTACGCGTTCATGGCAGCACAGTAATTTTGGCCCAATCCCCCGCACGTTGCGGTAATTGTATAGGCCAGTTTAAAAAGCCGGGGAGACCCGCTCCAGCCTGCTGCCATGTCCAACGCCTCCCTCCCTCCCCTCATCGCGCGCGATCGTACCCGACCCGGCCATAAGACGCCACCTCTCCGCATCTATCGCCACCTTATCGCCTCGCCCTCCAACGCCGATCGACGCGAACCGGGCACCAACCCGCTGCGGCGGCCCGGCGAGAGATGGACGGCGGGCGGCCGGAGATGCGGCGGACGATGACGCTGTCCGAGCAGCTGTCCACGCCCGACCCGGCCATCCGCGACTTCCTCAAGATCCCCCAGGACGCCGACGTCGGCGGGAGCCCCGGCGAGGACGGCAACCCTGCGGCCGGCGGCGGCGGCTGGAAGCCGCTCCGGGACCGGCTCCGGCTCCGCCGCGCGGCGGGCGCCTGGCCGCCGCCCAAGCCCCGCGGGCCCGCGGCCGCGGCCCACGCCCGGACGAGCAGCGCTGACCTCAGCAACAGCACCAGCGCCAACAGCCGCAGCAGCAAGTACAACCACGCCGGCGAGGCGGCGGCGGCCTTCTCCCGCACCTTCTCCCGCGCGCCCTCGCTCCGCGCGACGCCCGCATTCTCCCGCGTCGCGTCCACCCGGGTCGGCCCCAGCTCCTCCTCCCGCTCCACCTCCAGCTCCAGCTCCAGGCGCCCCGGGTCGTCCAACTTCCGCGACCATGAAGAGGAACGCTGCGACGACGGCGACGGCGACGACAGCGAAGAAGATGATGATGATGGCGAGGAGGAGGGCAAGGAGGAGGCGCCCGCGGCGCAGATGTCGCTGATGGCGCTGCTGGAGCAGTCGGACAGCCAGTGGGACGACGACGACGACAAGGATGGCGGCGGCGGTGGCGGCGCGCGCAAGAACGGCGACGGCGACGACGACGAGGACGACGGCGAGGGCCGGGAGGAGGAGATGGTGCACGTGTGCTGCGTGTGCATGGTGCGGCACAAGGGCGCCGCCTTCATCCCCTGCGGCCACACCTTCTGCCGCCTCTGCTCACGCGAGCTCTGGGTCAGCCGCGGCAACTGCCCGCTCTGCAACGGATTCATCCAGGAGATCCTCGACATCTTCTGACCGGCCGAGCTTGCCTCCGCCATTGTTCTCAGCTAGGCCTTTTCACGTCCATGGCATCATCACAATCACCATCGTCTCCCTCTGCTTCTTCTTCTTCTTCTTCCTAGACGAGGAAGTGACACGGAATCTATGAAACCGAAATCCCTAGAAGAATTCAATTGATCAAGCTGGCGGTAACTAACGCTGGTGTTTGCTAATACATTCAAATTTTTTTGATGTGATTGATTATATGTTAAGTTTCAATAAAAAGTGGTATATGCAATTTGTGTATGTATATGTACATTTCAGAGTGTGATTGGTAGGTTGACTAAATAGCACCAAAAGCTTATGATTATACATGTTTCCAGAGTATCTAATGGTAATGGGAAGGTCGTCCCTCCAAGTAACTACCAGGCTGTTCTTATTTTTCTTGGTTGGAGGTTGGAACCGAACCATCAAATTCGTTCATGTCACCATCTGATGATAACAAGACTTTGTCCGTGGTCCAATTGTAAGCCTAATCTTCTCAGCATTTCTCTTCACTGCAACTACTAGTGTCAGTTGCAATTTCTTAACATCACAAGTTTATCCCATATTTGCGTACTCTCCATATGGAAAGTAGGGTGCCCAAATGCAAGTAGACTGACTGAACTATTCAGTCTTCTCGGAACATATGGGCCCTTCCCCTGAATCCCACCCAAATTAAGTGTTATATTAGTTAGGCCCAAGAGTCGATGACACAGTCAACCACCCATCTTTTTTCGGCCCAGTTCGCAGTGGTCAAGCCCACCTCATGATTTTACTGGACCTGGTCGCCCTGTATTCCTTTACCATTTTTTTTTCTTGGAAGCAAAGATACTGACGGAGGCATTTTTTTCGTGGTAGCATGAAACTACTGCAAGTCTGCAACACGCACAGCACGCATTATCTACAGTGGTGACTCGTGTAAAATCGATCTAGCCCTTTTCATGTGCGCGCGCAGCAACGCATGAGTACAATCGAGAGCAGGTCGATTAGCAAGGTAAAATGAGCCGGGAAACCAATCATCCCAGTGGCCAAAGTGCCAATGCCCATCGGCAAAGCTGGAGCCTGGAAACATCGCGGGGGCGTGACACGAACACGGCCACGCCGACGAGGACCACGGCGGCAGGGAGCGTACACGCCGCCGCGTTCCGGCTTCAGACTTCAGACTTCTTCGGGAGGCTGGGCGTCCGGAGCGGAGGAGCAGTTGGGGCACTCGCGCTGGTCCAGGCAGGCAGGCGCACGAACGAAGCCACCGGCGGGGCGCGCGCTCGCCGCCCCCTTCGGCTCAGCTCACCCAACCCGGCCCATCCGCCCATCCGTGCGCATGTCCGCCGCGACCTGCTGGGCGCTGGCTGCTCCTGCATTTGCGCCCGAAAGGCGTTGGGGTTCGGGTGGCGCGGGTACCGAACCCAACACCAACCAACCCAACACAACCCAAACCCCATCCGCAAACCACTCCGCCTCGGCCCCGTCTCTTTCCTACCCCCACACAGAGGAGAGCACTGGCAGGCGCGCGCGCACCACCGCGCCGCGGCCGTGCCAATATAGTAGTAGGAGAGCACTAGCTGTATGCCATGGTAGTGGCGCCACCACTTCTACGCCTATAGTATCCGGCCGCCTCGCATCGCCGCTCGCCTCTCTTCCATCCCCTGCCACCGCGCGGCACCGAACTGGGCGGGGCGACCGGTGGCCGGCCGGTCCCAGCGCGGAGCTGCTGCGCGCGCGTGCGGACCTAACGCGCCCTTTCCGCTGGAGTAAAGGCTCGCCACCTTCCCTGCTGCTGCTATCTGCTCTGCTTGCTCCAGCAGCAAGTCAAGAGGCAGCGACGGTCGGGTTCGGCGCGGCGCGGCTGGGCAAGCGCGGGTAATCCGGCGGCGCCATGAGCAGGGAGCAGCAGCAGCCGCGGCGGTTCATCGCCATCCCTTTCTCCTCCGGCTGCCGCTCCCACTCCAGCGTCGACGTCGTCGACACCTCGCGCCACGCCGGCAAGAAGCCTCACCCGCAAGGTGCGTGCGTGCCAATTGACAGAAGCAAGCAGTTTTGATTCTTCCCTCTGCTGCCTGGCCGCCATGCGTACTGCGTGCTGGTTACTGAAATTTGTTGACTCGATTGCCATTAGCAGGGATTGAGTTCGGGGTGGTGCCAGGCGGCGCGTTGGCGAGGCCGGCGTCGGCGGCGGGCAAGGGGGAGTCGCTGGTGGCACGGCTCCTCCGCGGGTTCAAGAACCTGTCCCAGATCTTCGCGGTGTACGACGAGGACGACGAGGAGGAGGAGGAGCGGGAGATGGTGATCGGGCTCCCCACGGACGTGAAGCACGTCGCGCACATCGGCTGGGACGGCAGCACCAGCACCACCACCAGTCTCCGCTCCTGGAACCGCGCCGCGCCGCCTCCGCCACCGGCACCCTCCTCCGCCTCCGCGTCCGCGTCCACCTCCGCCGCCGCGCCGCCCCAGCAGCAGCACCAGCCGCCGGAGCAGTACCCGCTGCCCCTACCGGCGCTCGACATGCGGCAGTTCGAGCTCGCCATGGCCGCCCAGGCCGCCGCCACGAGCGCCGGCACCAGCGGCCCCCACCGGCATCACAGCTAGCGTCCAGCCAGGGAGGAGTTGGTACACCCTTGGCTCGTCAGTCGTCACAGGCCGTCGTCCGTTTCTGCCGTCCACCTCCGTCCCCAAGTGGAGCAGGGTGGGGACGGGAGCGAGCGCCCGGGCCGGCCGGTCCGACCTCGTCGGCTCTTCCTCCCGCCCGTCCGCCCGCCCGTTCCCCGCCCTGGTCGCCGCCGTGTCGTCGGAGTTGGCATGCTTCGTTTGCTTGTGCTTTGGCCATTGCTGCGGTGCTCTGTACTGTACGTAGCCCATTTTTTCCCCCCCGGGGGTTTCTTGTTGGCTTGCTACTTGTTCCTTACCGCCGTTACGAAATCTTAATTGCTCGCTTTACACGGTACTCCATGGGCTTAATGGCGCCTCCTCTCGTCGTCGGCGCTGCTACCCTTTTTGTTTGTCCGGTTGCCGCTCGCGCCGTCGCCTCGTTGGTTGGGTTTGGTCGGGCTAGGCTGCCGACTGGTGCGGCGCCCGCGAGGGTTCGTGGGCGCGCATGTGATCCGCGGCCGCGCGCGTCTCGGCAGTTTGCATGCCCCCTCCCGTGATCTCGTGCCGCTGCGCCGCGCGCGCGTCGTGGCCGCCTTGGCGCGCGTCCACGGCGCCGGCCGTGCAGCTGCCGGCCTGGCCTCGCTCGGCCGGGCGCGCGTCCATGTGAGGCGGCGTGAATGCGCGCGTGCACGGCCACTGTTCCATGGTCACAGGGCCAGCCGGCCGGCCAGGGGTCAGGGGATGTACCAGGCAGGGGTGGTCGTCGTGGTGGTGTGCTCAGTGCTCGGTTCATGGGATATGAGCGCCGAGGAGCCGCGTTGTTTATCCCTGGGGCGCCTGCACCCATGCATGCATGCCGTTTATGGGTGCGAGCGCCTGTTCCGGCTCGCGGGTGTGGAGGGGAATCTGATCCCTGATCTCGAGGGGTGGCGTCTCCAGGCTCATGGCTCAAACCAAACCAGCTTCAACAAAGTTTGAATCTTCCAGAGTAGGAAACATTCCTGCTTCCTTTTTCCTTCCCTCTCCTAGAAGAACTTCCATGGCGATTTGCCCTGTCGTGCAACGGCACGAGTTCACGCAGCACACCGTGTGCCCATGAACGATCTTTTCCAGTTCCTTTCACCGCTCCAATTGTGCGCCTTGTGCCCATCCTGTTCCTGCAGCATCTCAAGTCTATTCACGTGACCTCGCCATGCTTGAAAGGATCGTGCCGGGGCTCGCAAACTGCCAGTGATCGACAACCTAGGGTGGGGTGGCGTGGCTTGGCATCCGACGCGAAACTGGATAGAACGAACGAACAGGCCGTGGCTGGCTCCTCCCGCCCGGACATCTGCGGCACCGTCGTGCCGGTCGCGCTCACAGGTCCGAAACTCCCAAACCCATGCCGCGCCATGCCAACGCCGTCGTTCTGGTTGGCCTTGGACGCTTCCGGTTCACGTGACCCGATTTCGACGGCTCAACTAATCAAGCCGGCTGGGGCTCGCCCTCTTCCTCTGTCCTCGTTCTGGCGAGCAGAGCAGATCCCGATTTGGGATTTACAACTGGGGTTTTATGTGAATTTCCGTATCCTTTTTTTTCTATCTGAATACGGTCTCTGTTGTCGCTGGCAAGCGGGCCCGGGCGGCAGGCGCCGTTCAATTTCCACGGTCCCCGTCGGGTCCCATGCGTCGCTGTCCCGTACTTGGTGGATTCGGTCCGCACCGGAAACCGCGCGCACGTCGCGGTGGCAGCGGGCGGAGGCGTACGTGTCCGTGACAGCAATAACCCCGTCGCCGGACGAGCCGGCCGTCGCCGCCGTCCGCGCTGGCGCTGCGTGACCCGCGACGGCCGCCCTTAACTCGCCGTCCCTCTCCCGCCGATCATATCGGGGCCTCAGGAAGGGTCGGGTAGGTTTGGTGGCGGATTTAATCATGGCCGGCCGGCCGGCCGGTACGGTCAGGCGGATTCGTGTGGCGTGCGCTCCGCTGCGGCGCGCGCGGCCGTTGTCCGGCCGGATGCTACGTGATCCGGGGGCAGGGCGACGGGGTCCCGTCTCGCTCGGGCAACGGGCGATGGGCGACGAGGGGGTGGTGGCGTGCCACACGCGCGCTCGCGTCCAACGGCATGTGTCCCCGTTCCCAACAGCGTTTCATTTACGGCCGGTCACGTGTCGGGTCACACACGCATACCCGTCCGTACGGAGCGGGGACTGTAGCGCCGTCCGTCGCTGCCGACGCATGCATCGCCGCCGTTCGTCGGGGCCTCGCCGGTGCCTCGGATCGATCGATCGGGTTCATGATTGGCGACTGGATGATACCATCCCTCCCTAATCAGCAGCAGGCTGGGGGTTTCAGGCTTTCAGGTTCAGGGTTTGGTGACCTGCCTGCCAGCATCTGCCTCCTGTCACGCTCCAATCAGTCCCAGCTACTAGCTCTTGCTTGTCTCTTGCTCGAGCCCGGCTGCATCGGTTCCTGTTCTGAGAAATTTGTGTTCCCGGCACGGGCGTTTGTTGGCTACCGCTAGGCCCGGTCCTACTGCCACCTCAGGCCGACGCCGTCCGCTTCCGCGACGCGCACATGGATGATGATACAGCAAAGCTGCTGCTCGTCTCTTTGTGTTCTGCGCGCGTGACCTGCGGGGTTAATCGCTTGCTTTGTCTAGGGCATTTGTTTACGGATTAATCCATCGCCTGCCTGTTGACCCGTTTCTTGTTTTATCGGTCGAGTTCAGTGTTCAGCGTGGACCGGGCAGATCTCGCAGCAGCAGCAGCAGCAGCAGAGCGAGCTGCTGCCTGCAGACTCTGGTGGATTTGCAGTCGGTTTAACTGGGCCTTAATGGGACCAGTCCACTAATGGGCTGCGTTATATTCGGCCTTTCTTTTTTTGGCTTTGAGGCTGCATCATCATCAGTAAGGATATAAGCTGCCTGCAAGAGGAGGTCAGATTGCATCTCTAGATCTGCTCCAAGGGAGCCAGGAAAATACCGGAGCCCCCTGAATCTCAAGCTTTGAGCAAAAATTCCTCCAGTCATGACTCGTGACCGGAGCCATCTGGATCCTCAAACACCAATTGCTCCATCACCCAGCCACTCTCTGAAGCCTTGAGATTCATTCACTTTACTTCGCCTGCCATTCTGCCAATACCACAGCGGTCAGTGGAGTGGTCTGCATGATTCAGGGAATGTAGAGGCCCCAGACGCCGTGCCAGACCGAATCCACCGACGAGGACTGCTCTGCTAGTGCTCTACCTGTCCTTCCCATCCAGTTCAGTTCTTCCTTCTTATCACCTCGGGTCCTCAAACCACATGTCCACACATGTTTAGTAACAATACCTGATAAATCAGGCCAAAATAGCATGAACTGAATCTGAGCAAAGGACCACGAGTATAGTGCTAGCAATTCTGCGTAGTAGTACTCAATTATACAACAAGTAGTTTCAGTCAAAGCAGCGGCACAAACGACAACAAAGTAGAATGGAAAACCACAGGGGTTGGATCAAACATAGATAAGAATGAATCTAGAACTGGCAATCATATCAAGTAATTCAACACGGAAAACGAGAAGCTTCAGTCACTACAGCTTCCGAGCTTGTGAAACCCACCCTGCCATATGACTACCAGATAAGAAAGCTCTTGGGGGCAGATTAAAAGGTCACACCACTAACTACAGCCTCAACATGAGCAGCATTAGTTTCTCATTAGAGTCACCAGATAGCTCACTCTACAGCTACAAGGAACCTACATTATTACATCAATAGCAAGAAAACATTCGCCGCCTGCGTTACACTTCCCTAGTGACTGTCACCACCAGAGGTCCACATTCCATTGTCTGGGCCATCTTGAGGCCCTTCACCACTTCCAGCATGCTTGGCCTCTTCCATGGCTCGTCGGCAGTGCAGTCCCTGGCAATGGCAAGCACACAGGCCATCTGTTCCCGCCACAAGCTTGATACTGGCAAACAAGGATCAAACAGTTCATTCTCCTTACCATGTGCTATCATCCATCGCACCCAACCAACTAGGTTTCCACCCCCTTCCCCCTCCTCTTGCCCTGTAGGTGGGCGCCCAGTGAGCAGCTCCAGCATGACAACACCAAAGCTGTAGACGTCACCTTTCGCAGAGGATTTCATGGTCATGCCGTACTCGGGAGGTATGTAGCCAAACGTACCAGCGATGTCAGTGCTGACATGAGTCTCACATGCGCTGATTATCCTTGCAAGGCCAAAGTCAGAGACCCTCGGCTCAAAGTTCTCATCCAACAGAATGTTGCTTGACTTCATGTCCCGGTGGATGATATGGGGTACAAAGCCATGGTGCAGGAACGAAAGCCCACGGGCCGAACCGAGGCAGATCTTCAGGCGGTCTGGCCATCCAAGTGCTTCGATGGCATCAGCCCGGTTCCTGAGCCACATCTCAAGACTCCCATTCTCCATGTACTCATATATCAGGAACCGTTCATCACCACAAACACAGTAGCCAAGTAGAGGAACCAGATTAGGATGTTTCACCTTTCCAATTGTCTCCATTTCAGCCAGGAACTCACGATCACCTTGGAACTGATGACCACCATGAAGCCTCTTGATTGCGACTCTCCGGCCTTCGGGAAGTGCTGCCCTGTAGACAGTGCCAAACCCACCATCCCCTATGATGTGCACCTTACTGAAATTCTCAGTGGCTTTCAGAATATCATCTGCAGTGACCCTCAGAAGAGCATGTTCAAATGTTGCAAGATTGATACTCAGGGGTTCCCGAAACTTCTTCCCTAGGAGTTCATCACTTGATGTTGGCTCAACGGTAGCCTTGGCCTTGCTGGCAGGTACAAGAGCCAATGGCCTGTTTCTCAATAGCTTCCATCTCAGAAGAACCATCAGAAGAACTAAGACAACGATGACAATGATTATACTGACACAGATTATTGCTGCTCTTGAAAGTCTTGGATCAGATGAATGAAGCATCTTATGATCAAAACCATTTCCAGCACAAAAGCCTTCTGCAGCACAATCTGCTAAGGTGTACATGCCAATGTGATTACCAGAGAAGTTGGCAAATGAGAGGCCAAATATATTGCAGATACCACAAGGGATGGCACCATGGAAGTTGTTGCTCGAGAGGTCCAGATAGTTCAAATAACTGAGATCAGAAAGCGAAAAAGGCAAACTTCCAGCGAGGCTATTGTTGTGGATATCAAGAGAAGACAGTTTTGTGAAGTTTGAAATAGACTGATCTAGGTTCCCTGAGAAATGGTTACTGCTTCCATTGAAGAATATCAGTGAGCTTGAGGATTCCTTTTCTTTAGGACAAGAGAATGGGATTTGTCCAGAGAGACTGTTATTACTGACATCCAAATAGGTCAGGTCATCAATGCAGAGTAAAGACTCGGGTAGAGTTCCAGTAAATGCATTACTGGATAAGTCTAGCTTAGCAATTTTGGGAAGTATTTGGTCAATATCAGTAGGAATCGAGCCACCTAAGTGGTTATTCGAGAGAAAAAGACCTTGCAGTTGTGGTAAAGGTGCAGACCAGGGAAGCATGGGGCCAACTAATGTGTTATAAGAAAGATAGATGGCTGTAACATTTGCCAGTTCACCAAGCTCTGGTGGAATGGTGCCGTTGAGCATATTTCCTTGCAGGTTTAGCACTGTAACCATACCACAATTCTTGATCGCTGTTGGGATATGACTGGTCAATCGGTTGTATGAAAGATCAAGCAAGCCATGATGCTGAATAAATTCCGAGTCTGGGTGAGCTGCACTCCCAAATCCAACACAGATCTCGGCAGGTATAGCACCGGACAGCCGGTTACTAGACAAATTCAAGGTGTTGAGAAATGTCAACTGAGATATGGCCCTTGGGATGTGGCCAGACAGATTGTTAGAGCTCAGGTCCAGAGTAACAAGGTTTCTGCAGTTGAAGAGCTCTAGTGGAATGTTCCCAGAAAGCCTATTTCCATGTAAAGAGAGAGTTGTCAGATTCCTTAGAGCGCCAATTGACCGCGGGATAGGTCCTTCCAAGTAGTTATTGTCGATCTGTAGCCTCTGCAAAGTGGAGAGCCTACCTATGCTTTCAGGTATAGGGCCAGTAAGCTGATTGTAGCTGAGTGCGATCTCAAGAATAGTTGATGATTCCCACAATTTTTCAGGCAGCGTCCCTGTGAAGTTATTTTGGGACAATTCCACACTTACTAGTGGTAGCTCAGACAAGTCCTGCGGTATCTCACCATGAAGATGGTTTCCTTGCAGGTTAAGTTCCGTGAGGTTTTTGCACCCTTTAAATGCCTCCATGATATTCCCAGTCAGATTATTATTGTGCAATAGCAGTGACTGCAGCGATTTGCCCTTGCATATCTCAACAGGAATAGAACCAGAGAGCATGTTGGTTTCTGCAGAGAAAGAAACCAGATGCTGCAATGGAAACACTGGAAGGGGCCCGTAAAACATGTTCTGCCCCAGCGATATGGAGCGAAGATTCACCCAGTTCCGGATCCACTCTGGAATATGACCAGATAGATTGTTCTGTCCCACATTAAAATTGGCAATGGCTTCTAAACCTGCAAGTTCTTCAGGTATAGAGCCAGAAAAGGAGTTGGTAGACAGATCAACATATACAAGCTTCTTGCAGCTACCAAGCTCTCTCGGAATATTCCCACTGAGTCCAGCACCCTTTGCAAGCAGACGAGACAGATTTCCCAGGTTGCCAATAGATGCCGGGAGTTCAGTATCGAAATTATTCCCTGATATATCGAGTAGCTTTAAGCTTCTGAGACCACCAACTGTCCAAGGGATACCTGTGAGCTTGCATCCAGGGAGTATAAGCTCTTCCAGCAGCTTTAATTCACCAATCTCTTCTGGAATGCTTCCACTGAAACCATTATGCCCCAATATTAACAATTGAAGATTCTGTAGCTGACCAATCTCCCTAGGTAGTGGCCCCACCAAGGCATTTGATGAGAGATCAACTGTCACAAGGTTTGCCATTGCAGTTATTCCTGGGAATATTGACCCTCCAAGATTATTCTGGCTTGCATCAAGATGCAAGAGCCGAGACAAATTACCCAAAGATGCTGGTATTGACCCATTGAATGCATTCATGTGCAGGTCCAGGAACTCCAGATTCTGCAGACTGCCCAACTCTGGAGGAAGGGCACCGGAGATGGAATTCATGGATACAGATAGCTTCTTGAGATACTGAAGCTGTGCAATAGCAGGACTCAATTGCCCGGAAAAGAAATTATTGTCAAGCACCACTTCTTGCAATCTCTTCAGTCCATATAACGAGACAGGAAGGACCCCTGTAAGCTGGTTACGGCTCAAGTCAAGGTAGCGGAGATGGTGCAAGTTCCCCAAAGCATCTGGGAGCTCACCAGAAAACCCACAACCACTGAAGTTGAGAACAACAAGTGATTGAAATGACCCGACACATAACGGGAATGGGGCGTAAATTGGCACAGATGATAAGTCTATTTTCACAACAGTATGCTCCACACAAGCTATACCTGACCAGTTGCATGGGGGTGTTTCTGAATCAAACCAGTTACTGAGAAATCCTTTCCCTTCAGTGACTGCGTCCCTCAGGTTGAACAGGGTGCTTATATCACTATATCCAGCAAAAGCAGAGCTTGGGATAGAACATATAAGTAGGATCAAGGTGAAGAAACCATGGGATCCCATTGCCAACAGTTTTTATTGGAATCTGCATGAAGAAAATAGTCGAGTATTACTGCAAAAGATCCAAACAGCATTAGTCTAGGCTCTAGCATAATTTCATCATGTCAGTGTATCAACATGAGCTGCAGAACAAAAGATGTTCTACACTTTTTCCTCAACATACAAAAGAAGTCAATAAAAGCAGCAATCTGGTTTTCAATTGTTTTGGACCAAGCCAGATCCTCAAATGAAATAGCTAGTTTATGTCCAAGAACATGTGTGAAAACTTGACTATGCCTCCAACAAAACAATAAGATCTTTTCTTATGTTGATCATAAAAGAAGAGCGCACAGATAAAATGAAAATGACTAGGAGACCATTAATAATATGTTTGTTTATCTCATTCTCAGAGTTTAGAATTTGAACATTTAATGCCTGAACTACGTAATTTTTGTATTGTCCGAACTGTATGTATGCAATGCCCTAGCTATTATCTGTGAGAAACTGAAAGACAGAAAGACAGCTGAATGCACTTTTGGACAAAATGAAACAGTAATAGCATGTCAATACCTTTTAATTTGACAACCTTCTTCCTTCAAGTGGCGCAGAAGAAAAGAAGCAACAACCAAAGCAACAATGTATACTTAATTCACATCCTGGAGGAAAAAGGTCAACGTCATATCAATATAGAAGACACTATGATGATTAGCATTGGTTGAAAGTCATTACATTTGATAGCAACCTTTAAAATAGTAGAGGTAATGATAGAGATCAAACAGAGTCATGTCAATCACCGCAGATGCATTAGGTTTTGCCAAATAGCAACCACAATAAAAACTCTACAACTACAAGCATACAGCCCAAAGAAGGAAGTAATCAAATTACCTTTGGAACTATGGCTCTGTTCTCCTGTTCTCACAAGTTGCCAAAGTAGTGAAACAGGTGGTGATCTCCCAGAAACATGACCTGAAGAAAACAAAAGGATGGCACACTCAGCTTCATATAATCATCAGCTCAAGGTACAAGAATAGCAAACAAGCACGCCCATCCTACTTCAATCAGAGCATCATACGGTATAAGCATAAAATTCCAAAATAAATATCAAGTCTCCCTTAGAAATTCAGAGTATGAAAATCTAGTCAATAATACAATGCCGGTGGCGTAGTGTTTAACGCCCTCTCTTCCCGCAAAGATACACGGTACTAGTACCATACGAGCCCCCAAAAAGACACAACATCATCATGTCTATCGCTATCTCAGATCAGCACGAATAAGAGCAGAAGTTACGGAAACCCCTCCCTAAAGCCAAAGAACCAGGGCAGACCGGCACAAGAAGCCCATGAAACATCCAGCCATCATAAGCCCTCAGCTATTTTAGTAGTACAAGAAAAGAAAGGGTCCCTACACCATTCCAGCGTGCTAGTGCTACAGCTTTACATCTAATCAGATGAAACAGAACCAACCGATCATCATAAAGGCGGACAGACATGCCACCTCCCGCGCAGAAGCACACTCTCCATCTCCAGACCCCAGGGCACAGGAAAGCCTAACCCCACACACAACACCTTGCCCACAAGCTCCAACACAAGTGACAAGGCACACGCAAAATTCAAGTGAACCCAACACAAGATACTGGCATGTTATTTACTCCTGCACCGCTGCAGATTAAATGAAGACAAGCATAGCAAACCCCACAAGAATCTCTGAAAACTCAACCGCATGCCAACCCCACAAGAATCTCTGAACCCTCCACCCCCACTGACAGAAGGAAGCAGCCAGCAACAGTATTGGACCAGATCAACAGACAATGTAAATAGCGACAGTGGCTACAGATTTCAGGGGGCTATCTGAAACTTGCAAAAGAGACACAGACTTTTTTGTCTTCACCCGGTTAATGACCTCTGCTTAGATACTGCTGGCATGACGTCTGGTGATGTTTCTTCCCCTGTGATTTAGGCCATCATTTGGGTTGTGATTTGTTTATGGGGCCGTGTGGGTGTGCTGACCAACCAAGTACAACAAAAATAGTCGCATTCAATAGCAGCGTTCCATTAAACAACAGCCAGTACTACTACTGCTAGCACGTAGCCCGAGACAGCACGAAGGAATTGAAGCCACGGCACGGGGAGCGAAATGGGGGCGGAATTTGGAGGACCGAAAGGAACGCATTTTTCCCAAGCCAAAAAAAACGCAAAACAATTACCCCAAAAATCTTACTGTAGACACGAAGAACAGAATCATCGGAAACCAGAGGCTACAAACAGCGCCCAAATCGTCTGAACCCTTGCTCCTCCCTACGATTTACCCGGATCAAGCCCGACGGTGGCGCCACCGGACGACTGCAACGGCAGAATTCCGCGCCGCGCCATGCCCATCGCGTCGTCCTCCCACCGCTCCGCGGCTGACCGGGCCATGAACCAGTGCGCGGCAGAGCACACCAACAAGCGGGAAGAGGCAACGAGACCGAAGTCGGCGAGAGAACTCGGTAGCAGAACAACGCCACAACCAAGAGCACTCACTCGCAACGCAACGCGACACCGCAGCGTCTACCCCAGGCATCGTAGCGCCGCCGCCTCAGCAGCAAGCAGGGATATGGAGAAGCGGGGAAGGGAGGATCACGCTTTACCTCGCCGCCTCGCCGGGGGTGTCGCGTGCACTCCGCAATGCCGGCCGCGGGCGGTGCCGTGCTCCCGCGGGGCGTGGCGCGGCGCGGGCACGAGGGAGGCGTGAGGCGCGAGCGGCGAGAGGGGGCGGTGGGGGAGTTCACGAACTGGGGGGCGGGGAGGGTGCGTGCGCGGGTCGACGAGGGGAGGGAGGGAGGCGGTGCCGGGCAGGAAAGGCCGGGTGGGTTTTTCAGGCCTCCTCGGTTGCCTTTTGGTGTGGTGTGGTGTTGGCTTCGGCGGCCACTGATGAGTACGCGTTCGTCTCTTGTGCTTATCGCCTTCCTTTTTCTGCAAAAGCTAGCGGCAGGCGCGTCCGTTTTGCAAGCTGGTGGTCTCTTCCGGTTCCACTGTTGGGCGGTGCGTGCTCGTTTTTCTCCCCGGGTCTTTGTTTACATGTTGATTTGAAGTCTCTGAGAGTTAGTCAAAGTGCAGTTATTGGAGGTGTTTCATTAGCACAGCCGTTTAACACGGCATAAAATCATTGTTTTGCATGGTTGTACAGAGTTGCCGTTTTAACTGTGCAAGTGTTTTATTTCATTAGGCCGGTCTCAGCGCACAATCTCATAACACAGTTATCAAGACTAAAAACTAGATAACTATGCTGGATGAGTTTCATGGTGATAAAACTCCTCTCACATCTCATAAAACTCCCTTCTTCTCTTTTCTCGTCATATCAGCAAAACTGATGATGTGGCATAGAATTTAATGCCATAAAATTCTCCATAAAAACCCCGTTAAGACTGGCCTTATGCCACGAATTTTACAACTTGAGAAGCTATTATGGAAGGATGTTGCTACTCGGAGTAGCCGTATGCGTAACAATTTGAGAATCTGACGTGTAGAAAAGAACATAGTGGATCCTCAAAGTGAAATTGATTGTCAGGCACATGCACACACCACACATGTGTGTAACTAGTCAAAACGTCAGTTACTAAGCAAGCGACAACTGTAACTTCAACCCCCCCCCCCCCCCCCCCAAAAAAAAAAAATCTAAAGTGATTACTGATTAGATCATTTCCAGTTTTTCCTTTTAATTTGATACATATGGTTTATTGTTAATACTACCTTCTCTGTTTATTTTTCAAAAAAAAAAAACACGAGGACTTGCTACCTTTGCGTGCGCTGTTACGTGACTTCAGATAGACAAGGTTCCCTGCATTTAATAATAGCGTTGGCAGGTCTCTTCTGGAATTCCAGTCAAATAAACCAGAGCAACCTGAACAAAAATATTGAATGGAAAATAACAAAAGTAGTTGATTGTAGTGGCTTCTTGCTCGTCTCTTCTTAGAACGAGTAACATGCCACCTGCTCTCGGTCAAAAGTGTGGTTACTAGCATGGGAGTATAGGACAAATGTTGTGATCCCAATTGTAACCCCATGATCTCACATCACACGACTTGACATCCCTGCTCACCAAAGTGCATTTGCAGGTGCTTGAACGTGGAAAACCAGAACACGAGCATCAATGGAGGCGTGAGGGAGCCGTGTACCTCGTCCAAACAAACTACCAATCGCACGCACATTTTCCTCTCGCGAGACATCTACGCATCCGCTTCCCTTAAAAAATGACTTCTCAAGTCTCAACAGATACATGCAGATCACCGGTTCGCAAATCAAAAAGGCCCCCAATTCAAAGCTGCAGCCGCATCACCCACGTCCACCGGTTACCAAATGAAGGTGCTGCCTCTTGCCTCATTTCGCCGGGTGAAATCGACACAGAACTACTCGCGAGTGCCCTAGGCCGGCTAGCCCCAAGAGCCGAGGACCACACCGCGCAGATTCTCACCGGCTGACATGCTCGCAGGCACAGGCAGGCGCGCCGAGCCCGTGATCGCGGCAGGGCCAGAGATTCCGATCGCCATCCGGGGCCGTGGGAGAGAACGGAGAAGCGAGCGCGCCAAGGGACCGGACCCGGACCCGGACGGACGGATGGATGGATGGGATCGCGTACGAGCACTGTGCGTGCCGTGGGTCCGGGGCTTGGTACCGTCTCGTTCAGAGGAGAGGAGGCGCCCAAGGGAAGGGAGCGGAGCGGCACGGGTAGGCCCGCGGGGTAGCACGGCGGCGGCGATCGATCTCATGATGATGGGCGCGGATGGGTCGCACGATCATACGGCCTGGAGCAGCTTTGCTTTGATCCCCCTTTTGACTGCGACTGGACTTGCTTGATCCTCAGTTGCTGGCCTGCTGCGCATCACGATGAAAAAGGTTGGCACCGAGCGCCATGATTGTTCCTTGCCTTGGTGTTGGTGTCCCTTGGTCGCGGGATGCCCTCTGCGCGGCAAGAATTCTTCTACAGCTCTCACCGGAGACAATCCAACCTCCTCCAGGATCCGCGACATTCCAGCTTCGAAATTAACCGGTTTATTATCTTACCAATGCCTGTCTATCCACATGTCACCATGAGCTCCCGATCGCTCTCTGCCTCTCGTCTCCTGGGTTGAAATGGCTTTGCCGCTGCTTCTGCCTTCTGCCACTGGAGAGTGGCGTGGGCGGCGCGTGGCGATCGCAGAGGACGAGGACTACTCCTACCAGGGAGGGAGAGGGATGGACGCATGCAGAATTGCAGCGCCACTGCGCTTGCCTTGTCCTCCAGAGTCCAGACCACAGCTTTTCACGGCCGGACACGGGACCCGACCGCCCACGGGAGGACGTCGCGGACGCGGTCCGGAGTTAGCCGATCCGCGCGAGGCCCGGCGGTGTGGGTGTGGTACTGTGGTAGCGCTACATGTACACGATCCGCCTGTACCGGGGGCCGGGGCCGGAGCGGATACGACATTGATGACTTGCGGAAAATGGAATTCTTGCGTGGATGGGAGTGGTTGACGTGTACGGCCACGAGGCTGAGGCCTGGTGGTCCCTGGTACCGGCAGGGTGCAGGGCCTTTTCGTACTTGACTAGCTCATGCATGGTCAGGGATGCCGGATGCGACGGCAGAGTCTTCTTTCTTTATGGCGAAAAGCTGGTGCCCGGTGCGTGCAGCGCAGCTGGGCTGGCCAGGCTCGCAGAAACGAAACGGAAGGGAACGAAAAGCGGGATACGGGGTCTAGAACTGATCATTTATCTGGGTGTATGCGCTGCTCTTTTTTTGCTGAAAAATCGAACTACGTGGTGCCTGTTAGTTTTAACCGAAACTTCTAACTGCATATTGAGTGAAACCATTAACGTGTTGTTCAAAGGGAAGATTAGGCGGCTGTAATTTTTTTTTGCGAAAGAGAGAGCTTTATTAAGGATTAACAGAAATGTTTACATCCTGAGCAACTGCTTGCTCAACACATACCGACACTAGCTCTCTCCAAACAGCGCTATGACGAAGGCGTTTGGTAATTTTGATTAAAAGTGCTTCAATTAACTTTGCCATATGATTTGATGTTAGCGCTCGAGATTCATGAGTTTATTTGTTACAATTGTAGATTGCTCCTCAAATATCAATGCTGCCTACAAAATTGAAACTACTAAATAAATGTTTGAGGTCAACCCAACTGTATTACAAGAAAAGATTGAATGGCTTGACTTTGTGCATTGGAGAAGAATGTCTTGGACAACATTTACCATCAATATCGTACTTAACGATTTTGCATCATGAAATGCCCGAATGAGTCTTTTAAAGTACTCAAGCATTGTTGTCAATAGGGTCGTTCGAGTTTGATTCTTATATAAGCCAATCATACTAGTTTCATTTAGTTGATCATTAAGTTTGCAGTCTCGAAATCGTCTGTAAGAACTTAGTATATGTTACTATTATTACAAGCCTTCAGTTTACAACATGGTGCCAAAGAATGCTTGCCTGACTTCACTCAAAGCTAGGAGACCTCCTTCAATGCAACGTGCAACTGGCTAAACCAATTGGCAATAGACACGTAGAGAATGCGCCCGATATTAGGTAAATCGTAATATAATCGGCAGCTCTCCTGTCTGGTTAGTTTCAAAAAAAGTTAGGTAAATCGAATCTCTTGATATTTACAATGAACAAACAAATTATCAAGCTACAACAAAGACAACAAAATGACTTTGAAAGAGGTGACAGTGTTTCTCGTATTTACACATGGCCAGCTTAATGGTGCTATTTCGAGAGTCGCTTGAAGGATGGGTTTGAAGATACTTATCGAGGATGAAAATGGTAGCTGCTCTAAAACGACAAGAAATACGATATTTCGAGATTTTCTTCTTCCCTCCGGTGTTCACTGCATCAACTATTGTTTATCTTTTGATGTTGTTCATCTGCTTGATGTTTATTTGCTATAAACATGTGAGTGCCACTGGCATTTGGTCGGAGGTTAATTTTGTTTTGTTGAATAATCAATTACATCCTAAGATTCATGATTTTTTTGCATCTACAGGTATCAATACTAAAGGTTGCAGCGTCTTTTTTGAAACAAAGAAACAGAAATTCCATTTTTTTGCTAGAATCTTTTTGTTGCAAAGTCGACTCCACGAGAAATCAGTAATGCCGAGCGCAATGTGTTGGTGGAACTGTTGCTTTCGGCAATCCAGCAACCGCCAGTTGTTAATAACTAAACAGTTCAATAAATTTGAAATGGTATACTATACTTTAATGATACGGCACGTCATTATCTGTTTTGAGGGGGCAAATTTTCCGTTTCAGAATCGGCGTTGTTTAATTGAGTCGGGGGATGCAAAAGCTCAGATTAGGTGCCAGCCTGCCACTGCCAGTCGCAGGAACAAAATGCAGGTAGTCCTGCATTCTTTCTGGCAAACACAGTGCCTTGAAATCAGCGGAACACAACTTGTTTTAACCGTTTGCCAATTTGTTTTGGGAACGCGGTTGATCAGAGCTTCCCTTTTTTTAAGCACTAGTGTTCCTGTCTTTTGACCTTTTGAGGTTACTTAGAGCAATGCCAACCATACCCAAGACACCATATAGAAACTACCCCCCCCCCCCCCCCCCCCCCCTCTCTCAACTTTTTATCACATCATAAAAAATGCTGGTAAATTATACATTTAAACATGGAGCAAGTAACATACTCCATGGAAATCACTGATGTTCCGTACGATTGTTGGCGGATCTGGTCTCTACCTTCATACGTCATGCTTATCTCCTTTACTTGGAAGTATAGTGGCACGTGCAAGACCAGAGTTCATGGTGTAAGAAGTATAGTAACGATAGTGTCGCGGCAGTTGGTCAGTTTCCTGAAGCGCACGGTAGATCTCAATCGCTCATGTGCTTGTCCGCCGGGTCTCCAATGAACGCGGATCCTTGCCACTGCTGTTCTGCAAACGCAACCTTCCTTTGTTCAGTTCGTTTCCACCGCGCCGCCGCCTCGCTCCCCCGCGGCTCCGCCCCCAAACTCTCTCCTCCCCGTTCGATCGCCCCAGATTTTCGACCAAAGGCACATTGCCCAGCTTTATATTAAAAGCTTATCAAGAGCAGATGTTACATTGGCCGACACCTGCTGGGGATTCCAGCTTACCATTGCAGATTTACAGTAAACAGTCTCTTGCTTAGATCGAAAACACTCTTCTAACGCTAGAAACCAACAAAAAGAACCAGCAAAAGAGAGACGAGGGTGCAGAGAGCGAGACCAAGTTCTCCGTAACCGGAGGCGATCCTAGTTAAACTGTTAGGATGACGTCGTGTGGCAACATAAATTAGAACCACGATACCCGAGAACCAACGAATCCCGACAACCTTTATTCCTTCTCATTTACCATCAGCGGTAGCTCAGTACAGCAAAGATACAACGATTAATTAGATCCATGCCATTACAATTATCCGAGTTCACTGATCTGCCATCAAAATTCGTCATACTGAAACCGTACCGTTACAATTTTTTAGCTCTTCGAAACATACTACTACTTACCCCTTCGATGTGTTTCTTAAAATTTATATACCAAAATATCCCCAGCCTTCTTCTTCCTCTCATCCCCTCTCTCCTTCCTCTCTCTCCATGGTCCGCGCCGCCGCCCCCGCTCCACGCCCGTGCCGCCGCCCTGCTCCTAACCTGCTCAGTTATGGTCCCTTTGCTGCTTCTGTTCATTTGATATGGCAATTTTTGAGTTACATGATGCTTTCAAAATTGTATAGACAAATATTCACTCTTGTGTTCTAGTAACCCATGTCCTCATTGATCGCAATTATGAATCACTCTTTCTAGAAGTCCACAACTCCATATGTGTCTGCGTGCTTAACACGACAACTGTGAACCCTAAGTGTTGTGAACTTTAAAATGAATTTGATATGTACTCTTCTTTTTCCTACTATAATCTCAGTTTTAGTTTACTATTAAGAATTGGACTTTTTATTTTTTAAAAGATTTTACATAGACTCTTTATTTATATGCTTTATATTGCAGTCTGGAATTAAACTACTAATTATACATGTTCTTACTATCAAATTAGCTATATATATTATTTGTATTTTACATGAACTTTTTTTATTTAATCTAGACCGTTGCATGTAGAAAACAGTCGACGGTTTAGATTTTCCCCTTTTCCATTTAATTTGCACATTATTTGTAAACGTGTTGTTTTCTAAGCAATGGAACTCCTATAGATCTGTAGAAAAAAAATAACATGAGAGCCGAGGAAAATGACTAATTGAGTGGAGAACATCTTCTCTATCCATGTCAAAGAAATCCTATATATGAATAATTATTTACTTTTAGCAAAATACGATATAAAACTCTACTCCGTAGAGGATAATAACATGTGCTTGCTGAACTTTATATGAATGAAGTTTTTGTTCATGAAATAGAGTTATGAAATGTGGTAGCTTTTAACAGTCATGTAGCAAATACAGATCCTTGGAAGACGCACAAAATTGCCCAAACACTTTCATAAGTATACCCCGATATAAACAGAGAATGTTTGCTCCTGCTATTACTTGTGTTTGTTATAGAGATGATTCCTTGATGTGTATGCTCCATCTTGCTTGTAGTTTTGGTGCCTACCCTTTTCACCACATCCAACCACTCTTCTTGGTGATATGCTCAGACCGCAGTGCAGAGCAGTAATGGTCGATTGGAGAAAGCTTGCCGGCATGTCTCCAGAAAAATTAATTCTTAATTTGTATCGTTCGGTGCTTCGATTTGCACAACAAAGTGTAGATTATATCAACCAACATCTATTAGTATCACTACTTGGCCTCGCCGTCTACCCTTCTAGACATCACATGCATTGAGCAACCATAGATTAATTTGCATGTTGACCAAACCAACATTAACACGTTGTGTGTTCGATGTTATTTCTCTCCGTGTGGTCAGCTGTAATTCTCTTCTTTTTTTCATGCTGCCCTGCTCTGCTGCTCACATTGACGACCATGACAATATATTTCTACTTATTGGTCTCGCCAACAGAGCTTGAACACGATAAACTTTGGGGGAATCCCCAACGAATTCATGGAGGTCAAATTTTGAAATTGGAGCTTTGACCTTGATCTCATATGTTGTGCCGCAGCAGAGTCGCATGCTTAATGCGTCATGCATTTGAGCGAGCACCTCAGCTATGGTGATCACCTTCTTAGTTATTTTCCTTCCTAACTTGCTTCTTAATCGACATACAAATCAAACACTAATTTTTTCTTTTACTTTTTCATTTTAAATTTATCTATTTATTACTCGTACTTGATGTATATGGACGCTTTGGTCAACTACTAATTTTTTTATTTTTGTAATTCAGAATTTAGCTATTTACTAATCGTATTCGGCATGGACTCTTTGGTTACGTTATATTTTTTCTTATTAATTTTTAATTCCTAAATTAGCTATTTATTAATTATATTTGATATAGACTCTTGCGTTAATTCGGACCGTTAGATCTTTATAAAATTCGACGGTGCAAATCCTTCTCTTTTTTATTTAACGTGACTCTTGCATTAATTCGGACCGTTAGATCTTCATAAAATCCGACGGTGCAGATCATTCTTATTTTTAGATTAACGTGGGAATTTGACCGGTTAACTTAGTTATAGATTTATTTAGGTTCATGCTTGTTAAATCTATGCTCCGAATCTATGCTTTATTTATAACTAAGTTATGCATTATATATGATCCAATGAGTATGAAATTTTTACTACACTTCAAGTATACAATAATTTGCCAACTATAAAATTTTCACCATAATTGGGCCATAGAAATTATTAATTTTTTTTATTAATTGGGCCATACAATGAGTATGAAATACAATAATCTTTGGTTACGTTCTATTTTTTATTAATTTTTAATTCTGAAATTAGCTATTTATTAATTGTATTTGATATAGACTCTTGCGTTAATTCGGACCGTTAGATCTTTATAAAATTCGACGGTGCAAATCCTTCTCTTTTTTAATTAACGTGACTCTTGCATTAATTCGGACCGTTAGATCTTCATAAAATACGACGGTGCAAATCTTTCTCATTTTTAGATTAACGTGGGAATTTGACCGGTTAACTTAGTTATAGATTTATTTAGGTTCATGCTTGTTAAATCTATGCTCCGAATCTATACTTTATTTATAACTAAGTTATGCATTATATATGATCCAATGAGTATGAAATTTTTACTACAGTTCAAGCATACAATAATTTGCCAACTATAAAATTTTCACCATAATTGGGTCATAGAAGCTACAGCTACAAACTATTTCAATTAATTATAAAAATGTATAAATCTAAAACTACAGCAAAAATTTTATATTAAAGCATACCATATTATATCTAGACTGTTTAGATCTACTCATGTGGAGTCCAACAAAATTGGATTTTCTATTTTATGATTTTTCTTTGATTTATTATGATTTTTCAAAAATTTAGCAGAAATAAATAAAAAATAAAAAAAATAAAATCGCGCTACTGTAGCAAAACCACCATCCAAAACCACTTGGAAGGGTTATTTGACCGACTTTGAAAAATTTAGTAGTAGAATATCCAGTTTTATAATTTAGAGGGTTATATAGACTTTTTCCTTATGGAAATATTCGATTGCAGTTCTTGCACGTTCTAGTCTCTGCCTCACTGCGTTATTGAAGTTCCTGTTAGATTTGGTCATGACTTTCTGAAGATTTGATTGAGAAAGCAAATCTTGCTTGCTTGCTTGCTTTGCTGACGAGTTTGCTCTTGCGTACGTGCAGCAGCAGTGTTCCATTCCGCCGTCAGCTGAGCGCAAGGATCCATCGGCGGGCGCGAGTGGAGAGAGGAAACGGTGGAACCGGAAGCATGTCTGGTCTTTGGAGGAAGTAGATGGAGGTAGAAGATGTGTGGGTTCCACTGGCCATAGAGATAGAAGGAGAGAGCGCATCGTGTACTGAGTTAATGCAGGGGCATTGGGATCTTTTTCGCGTGCCCCTCTATGCTGGTTAGATGATATGGCGTGCCACGTTGATAAAGTGGCAAATAATTAGTTTCACGCGGAGAGGAGGAGTAAATAAAAATAGCTTTCGAAGAGGTGCTATATGTCACGATGACAAATAGTTAAATATTCTGCAAGGCGGGGTGGGTTCAGTGCGGTGGCGGCGCCAGGCGCGGACAGTGAGTGAATAGGGGGAGAAAAAGAAAAGAGAAAGGAAGAAATGAAAGATGAGGTCAGGATTTGAACCGCGCCGCGCGAGTGGGTGCGGCAAGTGTGTTTTCGCAAAAAAGATGGACAGACGGTTTTCTGCAAAATTAGCGTGTTTCTCTTCTTCATGTTGAATTATTTTAAAATCTAAGAGCCTGCGCATAAAAAATACGAGCGTGTATACTACTGTTCATGAGGGGCTTCGATGGACTGCGTGTTGTTTTTCGGGAAAATAGAAGGATTTTTTTGCAAAAAATCACACCTCTGGCTTCCTGCTTTTGGACGGTCGGATGGACGGAAAACGGGGGCGAGGTGTCCCGCGCGGTCAGGTCCGAAATACAGTAGGAGGTGATATGCATATCTAAAAAGATGATTCTTTTCCTAAAAAAAAGATGATTCTTTTATTTTTTGCATAATTTCTATTTCAAACTAAATTTACATAATTAAGTTTAAGTGACGTTGCCAAATAGAATCACAGTGAACTAAATATGGGCGCCCTTAGGCACAACTGTGCAAGGCACTAATTTCACCTCGGTAAACCGTGCCGTCATCGCGGGCATCACGTTAGCAAAAATTTTACCACTCATTTGATTGAGAAATTTCCGCTCTCGTCATTAATCAGCACGTGTTTCAACGTCTGCTGTCTGGCGTTTGTCATGCACCGAGCCCCTCCACCCCGTTCCAATCCACACGTCTCTTGTAATTCCCTAGCCAAAAATACGGAGAAAATTTCCTATATAGCACTGGATCTAGTTCCCTACGTAGCACTAGAAAGTTTGGCTTCTCTTATTTAACACTGGAATCTTATTTTTCATTCCTTTCTTGGCACTTCCATAAGCTTGGCTGTTAAGTCCCACCTGAAAAGACAATTTTGCCCCTGATCTTTGTCCAATGATATATGATGAATGCAGTTAGGGTACTTGCTGTGGTGACTGATCCTGTGCTGACTGACATATATGTGGACAATATAAGATTGCACGTGATGTTCTTCAACAGCTTTACAAGTAGCCTAATAATTAATCTTTTGCCCAAACATAGTTTATTTCTCCTCCCATTCTAAAACTGAATATGAACATGCATTCTCCGAAAAAAAGAAACATTTCAACATGAACAATGGGTAAATAATTACAAGTTCAAACAGCAGTCCAACATGAGCAAATCATACTTAATTATAGGTTCGCACGAGCATACATTTGGTTCACATGTATTCCTTACAATCAAGTTGCACGGGTACGGATAACAAGAGATCTCACGTAACAATGTCAGCATTACATTCTTGCTTTGTATTTTAGTCATTTGACAATCACAAACTAAGCTTTCTTTTACTTCTTGTACCCATTGCTGGACTAGTTGGGTCATTTTTCTTGTTTCTTGTACCCATTGCTGGGCTATCAAATGTCAGCATCACATTCTTTCCTTGTTTTTTAGCTGGTTGTCTCTTTCTCCTTTTTGTCATTGCCTTCACTGGAAGCACTGGAGGCACTGTTTGCTCACTAGACAATGGCTGATTGTAGCCACTTCTTGATTTATAATTTAGAATAAATTTTAGCTTTTTGCAGCATGCGTTTTAGCAGATTAAAATTCAGAAATAACACACAGCTTTTGGATCCTCCAGTTTCTGAGTCGGCACTTTTTCCCTTTATCACATTAGCTGATTCCAGACTTTGGCTATTGGGAAGGAAGGTTTAGAAGAATTTCACAGCAAGATATCATATAATCATGAGCACAAGTCCAAACTACTAACCTAGGTGGAAAAGACATAGAAGATGATGGTACTTCACTGTCAAAAGGCATAATGCTTGTATGAGATGAATTGGTAATCCTTCCTAGCCTTTTCTGGGTTGCCAAGATGTTTAATTATAAGCAAATAACTTGAACTTGGATCCATCCTCTGATTCAAAATAGCAATCCTTAAGAACAAGCAATGCCCTAATGCTAACACATTGCCATCACTATGCTACATATAGCAACCAAAATTGACAAAACAAGATGGAAAACTAACCCTTCAAGCCATCCTGTAGACACCTCACGTAAGATTGCTACTTTGATCAGTTCAATATTTTTGTAATTAATCTTCCAGGTTGACCTAAATATTATCCTAGGTAGCTAACTAATTGTTTTCTATCAATCAGATTGTCTCTGTATAAAGTAATGGAGTCTAATTCACACATTTTTAAGTTACGTAACTTGAAATATGTTCTCATCAACCAGCTCCATGTAACCCTTCCATAAACACCTCACGTAAGATTGCTACTTTGATCAATTCAATATTTTTGTAACTAATCTTCCAGGTTGACCTAAATATTATCCTAGGTAGCTAACTAATTGTTTTCTATCAATCAGATTGTCTCTGTATAAGTAATGGAGTCTAAATCACACATTTTAATTACGTAACTTGAAATATGTTCTCATCAACCAACTCCATGTAACCCTTGCAGAAACTTCTCTGCACTTGCACCCTCAAAATATTTTGCACATTTAAGCCCTTAACCTGTAGAGCATTGAAATGTGTAGACATGTAATGGAAACCTCAACCATTGAGATGTGTGAACCTGTATCTATCTAATATTCTCTCCATTCTAAACTATAAATTGTTTTGGTTTTTTTAGATTCATAACTTTTACGATGCGCCTAAATATACATAACGTCTATATATATATATATATATATATATATATATATATATATATATATATATATATAGTAAAAGAAAAACTAAAGTGATCAACAATTTGAAATAAAGGGAGTATATTCTTATGCTATGCACCTCCTAGCGCCAATGACTAGTGTAGATTTATGTCGCTGGAAGATTTCAAAAGCCTACGGGAGCATCTCCTACTATTTGTTGCTATTCGCAATTGGAAGAGCGCCACCTGTCTGTCACGGATTGTGTGTCAGCGTTGCATTGCGGAGTCCCGCATGTGGGCCAAGGCAGGCGCACCGTCACTGCCTGCGGAGCGCCTGGTTCGCCTCTCTGTCCTCGTTTCCAAGCTCTAGCACGCACCATCGCCTCCCGTGTCCGCCTCTCGCCATCGGCTCAGCTCGGTTTGTGACCACTTCTGTGCCCTCCTCTGCTCCAACTGACATGATGCCACCGCCTCAAGCAGGTGGCCGCCGGCGTCGTCGTGCCGACGACCGTACGCATGCCGGCGCACTGCTAGAGCCGCTATACCTATACTACGGAGGCATTGAAGCACCACGACTGCACGAGCACGAGCAACACTGCATTGGGCTCTTCATCATTATGATTTTTTTCCTTTTTAAGAAATAAACGATAAATAATTGTAGATGCTATTGGGCTCCCTGCAGGTAATGTGGTGGTTGTGTGTCGATTTAATATTGCAACTGTTTTTCCTTTTCTCGCCGGCTGGGTCATGCAAATAGCCTTTTTCAGGCCAATTGGACATATATATTTATACTACCACAGTATTGCAAGTAAGTTAAAGCAGCAAAAACAGGCCGCTTCTTTTCTGTAGCTTAGTAAAGTGAAAATGGTTTTAAATTTGGGTGGTAAGAAAGTTGAGGTGTATCCTTTCAACCTAATTTTATCAGTTATGCGTGTACTTACCATATCAGTCTTGAATTCGTTATCAGTTACTCCTGCCATTTTTTATATATCATGTTTGTTTTATCCTAAGTTAGACTTGTTTAATCAAATTTATAGAAAAGTAAAAAAAATATACTACCGAATATCGAAATATATTTTATGGTCGATTCAATACAATAAATTTAATATTATAAATATTATCATATTTAACTATAAATTTGATTAAAGTTAATAATTTGATTTAGGATAAAGATATAGTGTATGCGTGGGTCCAGTCAAATAAAAATTACAGCACGTGGTTGGAGCAAGGCTAGCTAGTTCAAAGTGCCCGCCTTGCTTAAAGTGCACAAGAATCCAAACACGCTGCGAAGGCACAAGGAGAGCCTGACGTGCTCGTCGACAATTAATCGATCGATTGTGTGCGGGAACAAATTAGAGAGAGAGAGAGAGACAAGGAGCAAAAGCTTGGATGACACGTGAGGCCGTCTTAATTTTTTTTTTTTAGAGACCATCCGTGTTTTCATTGGCAATGCAATACTAGGGTCACACATCACCACCATATCACATGTCTGTTTATTACGATCTCATGTGAGCCTAAAAAAACGACATGGCAACACGTCATTACAATATTCATAGGCGATGTCGAAGCCAGGTATGTGGACGTTCTCCCCGAGGATAGCAGCGTTGTAGCATTTGGAAGCCGTGACTCCCACCAAGTCAGGTGTGTCCACTTTGTCAACTCCACTGGCGCCGATCGCTAAATATGCCTTCACTACGGCCGAGCTGCCGCTATCGGGTGTGCGGCCGTTGCCCATAACGGTGTCGGTGTGCACGCCGATGGGTCTCGAGTTGTGGACCACACCGCCCACTTGGTTGACGAAGCTCTCCGGGAAGAAGATCGGGAACAAAGTGTGCGGGAAGTAGCCGATGGCCGTCTCGTTCACGGACACCCACCATTGCTGCTGACCTGGAGGCTGGAGCCTTGTGTATGCTCATGGTGGCGTAGGGCACACCGTGGTACGTTATGGAGGAGCCATGGTTGATGAAGCTCGTGCCGAGGGCGATCTTGTTACTTGTTTGAACGAGCCCGGGGCATTGGAGATTGAAGCACTTTCTCTTGCCACCATCGTTCTGCATGTAGTGTGGGTTTTATTTTATTTGTAGAAGATCGACTTTAACTAGAACAAAGTAAACTCTGTCATAAAGTAACTAATTGTTAGTTTGTTTACGCACCGAGTAATATACATAGAGGTTAGGGTTGTCATTTCCGTAGAAAGAGCTGCTAGCCTGCATGCACAAACACGTTAAGAATAATTCTGTTTGGCACCTTCGTGGCTGTATCATGCATGTGCCTGGTGGTGTATACGGTGGACCAGCTAACAAGAGCACGTATGTGTACCATAAAGCCAAGAGCAATCTGGTTGGTGGTATCCGGCGGGAATTCTCCGGGGCGACCGTACCAATGCCTATCCACGGTTCCAGCGATGGCAATGCTGCTTATGGATGATTCATGTGGCTCAATTTTGGTTGGTCGCCACGACGGCAGCAATGCTGATAAGCCGTGCTATGGCCAATCCAAAGCGACTGCAACGGCGAACAACAACGTGTGCCATACGTGCCTCATCTGTGGGAGAGTTGGAGAGCCGTCCATCACGATGGTATCACGGCCTGCAGAGGGCGCCGGCATGACGACGGTGATGTTTGGCTCGACAGAGGTCTTGGGCATCCGACGAATAGGAACTGTCCCTGCAGGACAGCTCCCACTCCTATGCCATTCTTGCTCCAGGGGTGGCGGCGCCGTTAAATCACAACGTCGTTAAATTCTAGAATATTCGTTTCTACGGAAAGTTCAACCTCAGGATCTGAGGTGCTACTGAGACTCTCGTAACCACTAGAGGCTCTCGTAATTACTAGGCGCTACAGACCCTTTCGCCTCTCTTATATACATAATTGTCTTATATACATAAGCAACGACATGGCCCAAAGACTTCCATCAAACATTAGATGCAGGCGACAGCTTGGCTGTAAACTGTACTGCTATAGTTAGGTGGTGTTTGAATCCAGGAACTAATTTTTAGTCCGAATTCTATCGAATCTTTGGGTACTAATTAAGAGGCTAAATATAAGCTAACTATAAAACTAATTGCATAAGCCATTAAGTCTAATTAATCTATCATTAGCATATATTTATTGTAGTATAATATTATCAAATTATAGACTAATTAGGTTTAATGGATTTGTATCGCGAATTAGTCTCCATTTATATTTAATACTTTTAATTGGTGTCCAAACATTCAATGTGATGGGATTAAAGTTTAGTTCGACTCTTAAACTTCCGCTGTCCCACGGATGCTCAGGATTAGTTGTTCAGGCTCTCTTATTTTTTTCACCGTTTCCCTTCAAAATAAATTGTGCAACTATGTGTTTTCGGGTAAACTCTTATGCGAATTGCGGGAACTCCCGACCCTGTTCAAAGAGGTTTCTTCGAGGAAAAAATAATGCTACCCATAGTTACGAAGGTCATGCCACGGTCACCACGAAGACGTGTAGACTAGTGGCAGTTACATTTTTTTTTTTACCATTTTGCCCTCACTCTCTGCCTTGTATAGTGGGAAAGAATTGATCGTGGTGGGGCTTGGGGGATAACGTCTGTTTCGGCCCAAATATAATTTTGAGCTCATTATTCATTTAAGGAGGTGTTTGACATGGCTTCCTCGAGGAGCTTTTTCGAGAAACTGAATAATCCTCTAAAATAGCTCCGGCTCCACTGCTTTTCACTAGAAAACGGCTCATGAAGTTGTTGGAATTGGAGCCGTCTGGTACAGCTCTGAAGAAGCTGCTGATGAAGCTCCTCACGGAGTCGTGCCAAACACCCTTTAAGTCTATCGAAACCGTCGCGCATAAAAACGGCTTGTACCCTCCCCTCTAAATAAAAGTTTTGTACCCGCCCATTTTTCGTCAAACAACAGAATCTCCCGATCACAATGATATCCCCAAAACACTCGGAATGCCTCATCTAAAGAACGCCCCCACAACCATCTTTTTGTTTGTTCCGATCAGGAAGAAATTTGAAGGGGACGCGAAAGGCGCAGGAGGGAGAAAGAAATCCACCCCACGGGAAGAAATTTGAAGTGGGCGCGCGCGCGCATCTGATCTGCCGCACCCGTCCGGCCCCCGTGATCCGGCGGCACCACGGTCGGCCGGCGCGACGCGAGTGACCACTAGAACGGCACACACACGCCGCCGCAGCGGCACGGCACGGCGACATGGCTTCCATCGTGGTACCACCAGGCCCGTGGTGACCACCGCCGCATCGCTCGCACGACGCGCGGCGCCCGCGTCGCGTGCATGCGAGCCCGGCTTCGCTTCGCTTCGCCACCAAGCGGTCGCCGTAGGAATAGGACCGGGCTCGGAGGCCACAGCCGCCGAATCGCGCACAAGTGGTGGTCGGTGACCACGAGCGAAAGGGAGATGTTCTCGGGGGAGGAGAATTGAAAAGCGGGGGAGATACGCGGCAAGGCATCGAGCAGAAATAAAAGCCGAAAAGGCCAGCAACCGGGAGAGGGAGAGAGGGCCGGCCGGGGCGGGGGAAAGGAAAAGGGAAGCCGGAACGACTGGCTGAGGTCACTCCGGTCGCATGCCCCTGCTCCTCTCCTCACAATTCACACCCGAACAAAGAGATGGCCAGAAGCGAGCGCATAAAAGCCGGGGCCGAGCTTGAGGGAAAAGGGGAAAAAAAAAGAAAAGAGAGAAATGAGCAGCAGCCCCGCACTGCGAGATGCATACAGAAGAGCACTGCGAAATTGTTAGGTGCACCAGCGCGTGTGTTGGTGCTCATTTTGTGAGGAAGGTGCCGGGGATTTTACATTTGCAACTAAGATGGAATGAAAATGTACTATATCAGTGAGGCTTGAACAAACCACTGATATCCCTAGTGAAACATATATCGTCTTACCTTCATCCGTAGCCAAAAAGATCGATGACACCTAAATTGAGGTCCAAGGTCGATTTATCCCACTTTGTTCTTGATAATGTGGTAACAATTGTCACTTTGACTTGAAAAAACATGTATAGCATCACGTTCTTCGATGAAACAAGTGTATATCAGATGGAATCGCTGTAGTGCTCCATTTACTGTTCCAACTCGATTTATAATCTTTTTTAAGCCTATTTGAAGGGGCTAAAGTTGAGTGCTAAATTTTAGCATATACTAGCATTCATACACCAGCATTTATACACATGCTAAAGTTTAATCCACCATATTAGCACTCCTATTTGGATGGACAAGTACTAAAGTTTAGCACTGTCACCTGTTAGCACTTGAACCCAAACGGAGTCTAAATCTCTAGGGAAAATGAATGTTTAACTGTAAATGAAAAATTCTACTTGCTACGCGTGTTATCCAGCATAAGTGTGTCGTGGTCTTCTTTGGTTTGGTCTAGGTGTCTTGTACACTACTCCCGCGCAATTTCTTCTTTTCCGCCAACAATTTTAACTGTCCTCGTTTTTAAATCGAATCAAGGACTAGGCACTTTACCGTACAACTACAACCAAAGAGGAGGCGCGCGTGCTAACACCGCAACGCCACGCGCGAGTGCACGTAGCAAACCGCGTCCCGGAAAGGGAGAGAGAGAAATAAATACGAGGGGCAGGGCCCTCCTCTCCCTTCTTCTCTTCTCTACACCGATCACTCGCTGCTCCCCTCCCTCGCCGGAGCCCAGGGATGGCGGCAGCAGCTCCTCCCACCGCCGCGATCGCGTGATGGCAGCCGACGCCGCCGCTCTCCGCCGATGGACGACGCCGCAAGGGCATCCGCTCCCGCGGCGGTGACGGTCTCCGCCACCGCCGCACCCGCGCATCCCCCGCCCTCCGCCACCGCCGCCTCCGCCGCCGACACGTCCTCCCCCGACCCCTCCGCGCTCTATGGAGGTTAGGGCTTCATCTCCTCTCTCCTATCGCGCTCGAGCTGCGGCGCGGTTCGGTGAATTCGATGCTTAATTCCCCGCGTAGGTTAAGCTCAGATGCTCTGTTTTTCCGTATTTTTTTCGTGGAATCACTGGCTGCTCCTGCAGTACTCTTTTGTCAACCATATATTGCTAATCCGAGTTACTTTAGCGGTGCCGAGAGCTGTTGTTTAGGATGGTGCGGTGATCTTCGCGTCGGCGTGAAATTGGGCCGATTGGGTCTTTTTGCTCCACCCCGGCGGTTACTAGTTCAGAAGGTTTCGACCTTTTGTCTAGCCTGTGTAGCATCCGGATTTTACGGATGCTTTGTTAGAATTTTGCTAAAACCACTGTAAGGTATTGATGATTTAGTTGTTTTCTGGGGGTTATTTTTTTCACAAAGAGCGGTGGTGGCAAAATGTGGATAGTTTCATCGCTCAAAGGGACCTAAAGTGAAAATTTCACATTGCGCACATGTTGATCTTAGTTTTCCAAATTATACTGGTTTCTAGTCAAGTTGTAAGTGTATGTGCAATGTTGGTTGCAGAGGGGATGTGGGAACAGATGGCCATGAACAGCGGTGCCACAATGCAACCTGGGCCATATCCTGAGCGGCCGGGTGAACCGGACTGCACCTACTATCTCAGGACTGGATTGTGTAGATTTGGCATGAGTTGCAGGTTCAATCACCCTCCGGATAGGAATCTGGTGAATATCTGCTTTTCCAAACTCTTTATGTGCCATATTGTTGTGAATCACCAGATATTCTGGTATTATCTGGCATCTTTGTTCTCATATACATGGGCAGCATTGTTAAGAACCAAGTGTGGTTGGAAGAAATTTTGTCCATGGACCAAATGTATTTCAGTTGCACCACTTAACAAAAATGCAAGGAGCAATGTTTGAAAAGCAAAGCTGTGATGATGTGTCTTGATAAGGTTTTGTCTGAGGTGCTTATTAGTCTTATGTGAAGTTTAAAGTTTCTGTCAATCTGCTAGTCCTGTGGTCTATTGCAGATAAACAACATGTGAATATAATGCATAAGAACTGTAGTTTAGCTTGCAGGGTGTCAATATGATTATTTTCCCCTTGTGATCCATCCTTTCTTCTATCTGTTCATATTATGTCGAGGTTGGTGCTATTTGTCCCATGTGACCTAGTGTTTTCTGTTTCTATGGCAATATGATCTTAAAATCATAGTTTATGAGCTGTTGTCTGTGGCTATCACCTTCACCCAATGTGCCAGAATAGCTCAATTCCATATTAGCAAAGTTAACAGAACAGAGTCACCTATTTGTCTCATAGTTTGCTTTTAGTTACTCCTGAGAGCTGTGATATTGTGTTCTTTAGTGATGCTTTACACTGGGTGGTGCTGGTTATTCCTTGGAAATTTACATCTTTATTGAACTAATCGTTGTTTCTTTACTTCATATCCCATTTTTTGTTCTCAAGTTAGGTTGAATCTGTTTAATTTTAGGCTATTGCCTCTGCCAGAATGAAGGGAGAATATCCTGAGAGAGTGGGACAACCAGAATGTCAGGTAACTCCGATAACTAACTCTTCTATCATTCAGAAACATGATTCAGTCATAAAAGTGTTACTTGTGGCAATGATTTTTCAGAAACGTGATTTAGTCGTTGAAGTTTTATATTTTTGTTGATGGTTTTGTGATTGGCAGTGCTATATATGGTCGCTGAATGAATGGGTTGTGTTCTTCTTGTGGGATGATTTTAAGAAATTGCTTACCTTATTCATACACTTCCAATAAAAAAAGAAGCAGAGACAAGAATATAGTTTTAGACAATAGATCAAGGTTCTGGACCCATGGTAATTCATGCAGCTAGAAAGGAACTTGGGCATAGTCTTCAGATTTCTGAACGATAATCTAGATTGTGATTGTACTCGTACATTAGACTTTTGGCTATTTCTGTTAGTCTTGACAATTTCCCTGGGTCTATATCTTTGATCATACAATCTATGAGTGCTTTAGGTTATATACTTGTTCAAGTTTGAAGCTGAAAATTGCTTAACATTTTTCCGGTAGTATTATCTGAAGACTGGAACATGCAAGTTTGGCCCTACATGCAAATTTCACCATCCCAGGGAAAAGGCTGGAATTGCAGGAAGGGTGCAGCTAAACACATTAGGATATCCACTCCGCCCGGTTCGTTCTTTTCTGGGGGACAGTTATACATCCTTCTTTTTCTATGTTTGTCTGTTTGCTGTACTGAAAAGAAGTCTGTTTTACTTTTGCAGAACGAAAAGGAGTGTGCATATTATTTAAAAACAGGACAGTGTAAATATGCGAATACTTGTAAATTCCACCATCCGGAACTTTTCAATGTGGTGCCTTCTTCACGTGGTTCTCCTATTTATCCTTCTGTACATTCCTCTGCGAGCACTGGTCCTCAGTCCTATACTGGAACTATGGCAAGCTGGGCTTTTCCACGCGCTTCTTTTATCCCAAGCCCTAGATGGCAAAGTCCTTCAAATTATGCACCAATGATTGTACCTCAGGGTCTTGTTCAAGTGCCAAGCTGGAATTCATATCCTGTAAGTTCATTTGCTCTAGTGATGCAGTTTAATTTTACAATTATGAAGTATTCACGATTTCGCATTTATTAGCTCTGCTAATTTCCTTCAAAACTTTATTAAACACTAAGTCTTGAGAGATTCCCAAGAAGAACAGGGAGCGCATAAGTATATTGTATGTACCTATTTGAACTTGTTTCTCCTACTTATTTGATCTGTTTCTTAATTTGTGACACTGATCTTCTCGTCTTACATAAATTATTGGAGCTAGTATTTAGGGTAGGTAGTTGCTGTTTTGACTTGCCTCTAAAGTGCCAAATGCTGTCTGTATCATCTTCTCAGGGTCAACTGCAGTCACCAGGGTCTCAACAAACCTATGGAACCTCTCAACAAGGTGAAGCTAGTGCAGGAAACCAGGGAATGTTATCACCCTACAGATCCAGTTCATTTCCTGTGCCTCAATATGCGTTGCAGAGAGAAAATGTATTTCCTGAGAGACCTGATCAACCAGAATGCCAATATTACATGAAGACAGGAGATTGTAAATTCGGTGCAGTGTGCAAGTTCCATCATCCCCGGGTGAGATCACTGCCGCCTCCAGATTGTGTCTTAAGTCCAATGGGTCTTCCAATACGTCCTGTAAGTCACTAACCACAACCCTTTACTGTTTCTGTTATATTTATCGTTTGTGTAGACTTTTTACTGCTTGGCAGTTCTGCAGTCAGAATTTTAAACCAAAGATGTGCTCTGTGTGTATAAAGAGCTTTCTTGTGGTATATAAAGAAAATGAAGGATGTCTAGCACATGCTCTGTTTCTCAGCTAGATGATTTATTTGCAGTGGCATGATTTCTGCTAATGATGATAATCCATTCTCCTAGCAATAAGTGCACACTAGTAAAGAAGCTAAAGACACATATTCAAAATACCATTATTGGACCATTCTTGATATCTGTTGGTTGAGTTCTGTTTTGTCATAAAGAACTTTTTAACCCACTATTTTACACAAGCGTCATTGTTGATGCCTGGAGTGAATATCATTGAGAGTTAATAATTTGTCAGGGCAGGTATTAAGTATCTCTGTTCACTGATTTGGTAGCATACAAGTTATTTAAAGAACAGTTGGTATACTGATGTCTGCTTACATATGAGACTGATCATGATTAAGCTTTTAACTAGACCTTTAGCTGCACTTCCTTGCATGATCCACTATCTTTGATTATCCTGAGGCTGACAACACCATCCAATGTTTATTTTTCCAGGGTGAAGAACTGTGCAAATTCTATTCGCGTTACGGCATCTGTAAGTTCGGGGCCAACTGTAAGTTTGATCATCCAATGGCTTCTCCAATGGGAGTCTACGCTTACGGTTTCTCAGCCTCAGCTTCTCCTGCATCCGCATCAACTAATGTACCTATGGCTCGACGCCTTCTGGGATCCCCATCTGGTTCTGGATACACATCCTAGATGACGCTTGTTTTCAGTTGACCTACTTTGATGTATAAAATCCACCGCGCTGTCTCAGGCGCTGTGAATGTTTCTCCTAACTCCCTGCCGGAATCAAGTTCTGTAAATTGAGTTGCTACCGGAGATGTACAGCCCTTTTTTGTGTGTTAATCCAGATCTTTTGGGAGTATCTATTGCAATCTGAATAATCTTTAAAGGAAGACTGGAAGAGTTCCAGTTTTCAGGTGCCTGCTCTATTTGACTCTACTGCACTATTTAACAGTTTGCGAGGTAGGAAATGATCCGAAATAAAGGAGTTGAACTGCTGAAGCCTGGAGGTGACCATTCTTCTGCTATACGAATTACATCATCGAATGGGTTTATCTGAGACCTGCCTTTGTGGGCTGTAGCAACAATAGCCAGACACCTGGATTCATTTTTGCTGTGAATGTTGATCAGCTGCTTTGAACAAATATCCCTACAGCCTACAGCAAGACAGAGAGAGACTCGAAAGTGATTCACTGCTGAACCTGAAGCATCCTATCCACATCTTCAGCATCGAGACCTCAAACCACACGGACAGGATAAAATGGAGATCGAAAGTGAACCCAAGATCGCCCATCACATCGCTACCATTATTTCGCACACATGGACTCTGATGTATATTTCCCGTTTAAAGAATTTCGAGACTAGGAGCGCCCCTCCAAGGCTCCAACAGCCGAGATTTATGTGGTCATGAGAAGGCGCCTAGCCTGGTCCGACCGCATTTCTTGCGGTCAGGCGAGCTCACGCACTTGCCTCAAAACTATGGTAAGTTGCTGAAAGAAGCGACTGGCTTCGTGTCATGTGCGGCCTCCGTATTTTGCACAGGCATAGCAGTTGTTTCACGGCGTGTCTCTGGTAATTTCTCTTCATTTCTGCCGTGATCTTGGCCCCCCGTTCAGGTTGGTTGCACAGTGAGGCGTGGCAGTGGACGGGCAGACCAACCTGCTGAATCATGGCAGAGGATCTCCCCGTAATAACCTGGTAAATCCAAAAGACTGTCAAGAATCTCAAGATCGGCCATCGGATCTTGATCGGTGTCAAGGACCCGACAGACTCCTCCATGAGGCACACGCGCGTACCAGCACTGTGACTTGGACTGGACCCCATCTGGTGGATCTGCTCCAGCTGATAGTACAAGTACCCCTAGCAATTTGCCGTCAAACAAAACAATTCGCCGCATTGCATCCTGAAATGTCACCCAACCATGTTGCTGATCGCTGAAACCTATGCTGGATCCCCGTTGAGCGTTGAACACTTGAACACGTCGATCGAGTCCTCGAGCGCCCTTTTTTACGGGTCAGGTCAGCCCTTGGGTGAAACTCCTCTCTGTCCTGTCCACCGAAACGCCACCGTTGCAACTCGCAACGCAGGAGCCCAGTCCATCCATGACGCCAGCCGATGCGTGTGCGCACGGGAGGTGACTCGCATTTGCCAAATCCAAATCTCCTCCCACCCATCCCGAGCCGCGGCCCTCGCTTTCTCCGAAAAGAAGCCGAGGCGCCCTCGCCTTTCCACATCTTCACTTCACTTCCTCCCCCAGCTTCCCCCTCTGGCCCGCTCCTCCTGATCCCTCCTCCAGTCCAACCCCTTTCCGCCACCTCCTTCAACTCTTCTCTCCCCCCTCGCATTCCCTTCCTCCTCCATCCAGCCACCCGCCCGCTCCTCACTCGCTCCAAATCCCCACTGCAACCGCGCGCGCGCCCGACGCCGCACCCCGGGCCAAAACCCTAGCCGAGCAGCCATGCCCAAGCTTCTCCCGATCCTCGTCTTGCTGCTCGTCTCGTCGGCCGCGGCCTCCAGCGGCTCCCAGGTACGTCGGCGTCCCCAACCGGCCAATCCCCCGCTGCATCTAGCTCGGATTTGCTGCAATTCCGCTGACATTGTGCTTCCCCGCGCGGCGCAGGCGCAGGGAGCGGGGCCCGGGGCGCCGTCTCGGCGGGGGCTGGTGCCGGTGGCCCCCTCGGAGGCGGAGCTGGGCGCGATGGCGCTCGGCCTCAACGACACGCGGCGGCGGCTCGGGGGCAGCTTCCAGCTCTGCGCGCCCTGCACCTGCTGCGGCGGGGACAGGCACACCTGCGTCCTCGCGCCCTGCTGCTACGCCATCAACTGCAACATCCCCAACCGCCCCTTCGGGTACTGCTCCTTCATGCCTAAGTCCTGCGACTGCCTCGGGTGCAACCTCTGAGGCGGCTGCTGATGCTGCTGCTGCTGTCCGCGAGATTCATTAAATTGGTCGGAGTAAGAGTGAGAGAGTGGGGTAGTAAGGAATATGTATAAATTCTCCACCTGCTTAGTTAAGTGGCGATTGCTATTACTTCTAGCTAGTATTTTGCTGTGATCATTACTACGTTGTGTAGCTGCTACACTCGATTTGGTTGAAGAAGAAAAAAGGAGGGGGTTGGATTGATTTGGAGATCACTGCTAGGGTTTTCTTCAGTATTCTTGGTCCTCTGCCTGTGGGATTTTGTTTATCCCTTTCCACACATGGATGCCTATTAGGATACTACTTGTTGATAGTGGCTAATTGATAGCTGGAATAATGGTTGTTTATGTGTGGGGATTTAGTGCCTTTTAGTGGATGCCATCTCTTGGATCTCAATCGTGTCATGGAATGTGATAGCTCGTCAAATCGTGGCGGCTCTTTTTCAGAGTGACTGGATCGGCCAGACCTTATCAGCTCATCTATTGTATTTGTCCCCCCTTTGCACTTTTCTGTCTTCACAAAATATTTGACGGATCCAACATTCTGATAATTAATAGTGAGTGTTTATCTTCTCTTATGGCTGCACTATATGCTGATATAAGACATGCTTCAGGAATCATGTTCTCTTCTCTTAATATTGCCCATCAATAATACACGCAAATTAATAATTATTAGTGTGCTTTATGTCTGTCCGGACCAAATTTATTCTACTATTACCCAATTTTAAGTTTATTTTCCTTGCCAATTTGTTAAAACTTAAAAAAAAAACTGCACAATGCCTTGTGCATTTCAAATTGATCGTAAGTTTAGCTATGGGTTTTATTTTGCTAGTGAAGCTTAATTATTTATGTAACTTGCATCATGACCCCTGGTATTGCAATGCACTTCCATTCCTGTGGAGGATGTCTAATTGCCCACGTAGCAAAAGTGAACGTGCATAAACATTCATCATCTGTCCATGCTTCAAAGTTGACTCAGAAAGTTCTTGTTTGCTTGAACTTATTTTGTCAAAATTTCTGTACTGAATGCATTGCCTTTCTTCTCCCCCAAAGAAAAGACTTCATTCAGCTAACTCACGGTGCCAATATGTGGCTAGAACTCAGAAATCCATTTTCCTGACGAAAATGTGTATTTCCACATTTTAATATTCTTTTTCCTAAAAAAGGAGTTCCTTCAGGATGTTCGAGTTATTTAAAGGCAGAAACATGCCAAAAGGGAAAAGGTAGTGCCTAAGTTGTGCACAAGTGATGTTTGAGTCGCATAAGAAATGATTAGCTCATGTGCGAATCCTTCCAGAGTAATCAAGATACAACTTCTCTTCTCATATCTGATTGTTGGCTGCAGAAGTACTCAAACTTGAATCTTACTTAACCACCTGTGCTCTTCTTCTTGTTGCCACTCCTGCATTCAATCTCGTTCAGAATACAATAGGTTCAGCTTAAGGCTCATGATTACACAATGTCTTTCAGCTGCAAAAGTTAGTATGATGGATCTCATCTCATTCCCAAATCTATTTATCTTCCCATCTGCAGGGAGTAACCTGTAAGCCATTAACGTGCACGGTGCCTGTGGGTAAATTGTACTCTGATGCTACAGAAACGCGTCTTTGTTCTCGATATGTATGCAGGTGTTTATGTCAAGGTGACACCTATATGTTTTGAGATGAATGAGCGTGACAAAATCTTCCCCAAAATTAACACCCGTCACCCGTGACATGTAAATATAAATATAGTGTGAGAAGATGATGCAGTGTATGGAGAAATGATTAAGCGTGCTATGTTCCCTGTGGAACAGGGTGGCAGCAGCATTTCCATGTGCACAGGGCATCGACGGAACCTGGAGACAGATACTGGACAGGAGACAGTGCCGATGGATGCTAGTTGGATTCATTGCTCAGGTTTGACTCCTCATCTCTCGTTCCTGATGTGTTCTCGTGCCTGGCCCAGCTGCCTGCCTGGTATTGTTGACGTTGCGGTCGCACAGGCTACCCAGATGCTCATCGCAGAATCACGATTCATGAATCAAGCCTGTGGCAGCTGTGCTCGATTCGCCGCAAGTTTCGGTTGTGCAAAGGCCTGTAGGTCATGCATGTCATGCACCTGAGCACTCGTCACCAGCTAATCAACTCGAAGCAGGGGCGTTGCAAACCCTGATCACACAAGGATCCCGAATTTCTTCAGGAAGGAATTTCCGAGGGAGCACCCTGATAATTTCGTCCTAGGTGACTGAAATGCGTATACAAAGGAATGCATACATGGTAAGTTCGTAACAGACTAATGGTGACAGCTATTTACATTGTTGAACTGCAAACAGGAGAGTAGAGGACCACGAATCCACGATGAACTCTACCACATCATTCACCATAAAAGCTATTTACATTGCTGTAGCCTGCCAGACAGCCAACACATTACGGACAATATATACTCTTGAAGCCTCAACAAAGTTCAGATCTGTAGCAGTATCTGCTTGGCTGCTTCAAGTGGTAAAATGAAAAAAAGAGAGAAAAGAACAGAAAAGGTCACTTGGTAGCCAAACCCTCAACTATCTAGAATCCTGATTTAATTCAGGATGGCATACATCACACCGCGATGCAGGAGCAAACAAAATGATTATAGTCCTCATGCCCATGGATGAATACCAAAAACAAAAACAAATATCATCATTAAACTGTTTAGTTAAAACTCGTAAGCTAAATACTCCAGTCTGTAGTTCTTATCCAATCTACACACAAAGATGGCAACCCTTCGCAGCAAGCTCACGCAAGATGCCCTGGACACATTTGATCTGTAACCTTTCATGTTGATTTTTTTGCTTTTTTTTTGCTTTCTGTTTCTCTTTATCTATCCAAGCCATTCTGCAAATAAAATCCCAGAGAGAGTGAGAGAGAGATGGCAAGGAAGACAGCACCAACCCACAAAGCTTTGAGGAGGAGACAGGAGCAGTAGTCCACCAAAACAGCAATTCTTTGTTCATCGTCTCCACACACAAAACCAGATGCACAGAATCATCAAAACATCCATTTTGGGGAAGAGTGAACAACGCTCTGCCGAGGCTTTGTAGGTTGTTGCTGTTCCATGGAGTTCCTCTTCTTCATAGCTGAGGAGACCGTTGGGCTTAAATAGTCGTGATTCCTCTGTGGTAGAGCTGTGTTCTGCGAGCGTGTCTTCCGCACAGGGATCAGCGTATGCTGCTTTCGTAATGTTCCGTTTTGCATTGATGAGGTTCTTGGAGAGCTCCACCTGCTGTAGGTGACACAGCTCTGGCTCCTCCCCACATGCTTTTCCCTGGGGCTTGGGATGTTCCTGCTTTCCATGGTTTCAGCTGAGTACATTGTTTCCTCTTCGCTGCTATAATGATCCTGACCTCTATACTCCAGTATCTCAGCAGGTGACGAGCTCGACTGCCCCTCACTGCTGCAATCCTCGCACCGAAGAGCTACTGGAGGGTCCCGACACTCAGCCTCACTATTACGGTGCCACATCAACCCTGATGGGAAACCATTGTCTTTCGACCGATTTTTAGGCTTGGATGTTTCAACATTGTTCTCATCAGAAAGCATTTGCTTCAGAGGCAGTGGTAGAAAGATAGTATTTGGAGCCCTGGGTGGGAAGTTGATGTCCAAGAGTTGACCTGGTACAGCATCCTTCTGAGCCTGGCAAGGCCTTGGCGACTCATAGATTTCTGGCGTTGCAATCCCCTGTTCACTGCTAGTGCGCAGATCAACTAGAGGATTCGCTTCATGCGAAATCCTTGCAGTGGCTGAGCTTCCTGATGCCTGCTGATATTTAGGCTTTGAACAGGCGGAAGCATCATCATTCTCTTCGTCAGGCTTGAACACATGACGACGAGTAAAAGAGGTGCTTGAGTGATCACTCCTGCTGGACATCAGCCGAACAAGAGGTAACTTTGGCTTGCTAACCTCATCCAAGTTGCCCTGCCAATGCTGATACAACCAATCACAAACCACGGATATGGGGATCCCAAATTGCATTGGGTGATCCTTCTTCCATGAATGTGATGAGGATGAGGATGCCGAGGATGATCTTGCAGTGGGAGAAGACGCCAACTTCATTGGATCACAAATCATGAAAGCTAGCTTCCCTTGGGCATCAAAACCGGCAGACCCGGGGCACCATGTCACCCCATTGGTTGCAAGCTTTATGAGATTGTCTGTGCCAATAACTACTTTGCCCTCACCAATCACCAGTTTCTTTTTCCCTGTATGTCCCAGTAGGTACACAGCACTTCCATGATCTAGGCTTGGTTTGCAGCTTGTTTTCAAATAGTGAGGCTGTTGGCTTTGCAAAGTTGAGTCACCCTCTGTATAATCAAGACCCACTATTGTAAGGTCAAGAATTGAGCTTGTAATGAAGAATCTGCACGGAGAGAAAATCATTTCAGAGAGAATGTAATGCTGGATACATAAACAGCAAATATTGGGAAGGCTGTAATGAAGAATTTTATTCAGGCAAAACAACGTATACAGATAAAATGTGCACTTTTCAGACCCAGTTTCTGACTGAGGAGCGAAGTTCACCTGAGGTGACACAAAATGTAAAAACAGGTCGCTTTGCTTTGAACTTTTTATGATCCAAGGTTGCTGGTTGCTGCTACTTTTTCATCATGAACCACTTATTGCTTGTTGGTGTCATAACTCATACATTTTCTTGGATACCCTCAAAAGCCTTTTCAAATGAATAAAAGAAACAAACTTTAACCAGTACTATACTCAGCAAAAAACCAAGAAAGATCTATGCAACCTTCTCCAAAATACCAGTGGCGATTGCCACAACTAAAAGGCACCATTTACACTGCCCGAGCTTAGTGAGGACTGAGCACCTGCTTGAGGTGTAGCTCCTGCCACTATCAATACAGCGACGATTGCTACTACTAACCACCCAACAGAAACCCCACAATTCAGAAGCAATTCCCTTTCCTAATCAGCCGCATTACGGCTAATCATGAGCAGTAGCAACAGCTCGCCCACCACCACCGACAACTCCGCGGAATGGCGCCGCGTGGGGACCCGCTCCGCACAGCAACTGGTCATGCTTGCTCGGCCGCAGGCGGAGCGGGCAGATCTGCAATCACTGCCAGAGCCAGACAACCAAATGCTCCGATCCCACACAAGCGCAAGCAATCTTAGAGAACTTGCAGCGGTTTGGAAGGTGTCAGGAGGCGGAAGAAGAGTTTCAACCTGTGAGGCTCGAGTCTGGCGACGAGGCGGCCGTGTCCGAGCCGCGCCTCGGCGTCCTCGGCGGCGGCGGCCGAGGGCAGGTTGCCGTGCGTGGTGAGTAGCAGGTTCCGGTGGATCAGGAGCCCGCTCCCGCTCCCGCTGGCGCTGGCGCTGCCCTGCCCATTGACCTCCGCCAGCGCAGGGGACCTCGCGGTGAAGATCGCCGCCTTGACCCGCTCAGACCGCCCCCCGTCGTCGCCGCCGCCGGAGCAGAAGCACCACCCCGCGCCCTCCCTCCACACCCCCATCACCCTCCTCCCGCGCCCCCACGGACCCGAGCCGAGCCCCGCAGCTAGCTACCGTCGCAGCGGCGGCCCCACTGCCCCTCGCCGCATTCCCCTGCGCTGCGGCGGAAGCTGGTAGCTAGCCTCCGCCCGCCTCGGCACACGGCACGGCGGCTTCCACTGGCTGTATTGTTTTGTTTTCTTCTCCATCGGGACTGAGGCTTGGGTTCGTATTAAAGCTGCTGACCGCACTGACGCCTCCTGCGGCGGGGATCAGACACGCCTCGCAACCCAACGACACCCGATGACGTGTGGGTCCACGGTAACAGAAGCCCCACGTGTTGGTGAGCGCGTGAGCAGGAGGTGGCGGAGGGGAGGTGAAATTAGTGGGGCCTTAATTAGGGAGTGGCGCAGCGAGCTGCGGTTTCGTTTTCGGGTGGGAAGTAGCAGGGCGGCTCCCCTCACCGTCACCGACAGGTTGTAACGGCGCGTGACGGTGACAGGTGGGACCACGCGCGGCTCCCCACGGCGCTGAGCCGTGGGGTCGTGCGTGGCTTCATCCGGTCACGCGACCGGTCGCGTCTGCGCCTCCCGGCGTAACATGCCTGTAATGATCAGACCATGATACTTGGGCTGGAGGTCAGCCAGTTCGGGTTCTTTTGGCAGATTAATAAATAAATAAATCACGCTGCTCTCCTTTTGACACGAGACTTCGACAGATAAAAGTTACAAAAAGAAGCATCACGTTTAGTTGTACTAGCTGGTTTTAGCTGCACGAAATAATTCCGGTATTTGAACATGGCCGTATCTAGCTAGCGTGGAGTCAGCATGTGTTCATGCCATCGCCGATGTTTGTACTTGCGAGCAAAGATGCCAGCACGGCACATGGAATTTGCAGGGAAAACGGGCTGTCCCCCGTGCCCCCAACGATCCACGCACAGTTGTTTACCGGTACACTGGCATCAGAGCGCACGGGCACACGAGGGGACCGAGACCAACCACAGCGGATGCATGCACGGGAAGAAACCAACACGCCGGCAAAGCGAGGTGGATTCAGCCGCGGCCGTGCGTACCTGCTCTGTAAAGACGAGGCCGCTCGCGCGCCATCTTATCGTCTGGCCCGTCCCTGATCGCATTCAAAGTGACTGCGTCGTTTTTTCTTGCCGTAAGTAAAGGAATTTTTTCTTGCGACGATGTTGTGAACAATACCTTTTGCAACGTTATCTTCCGTCCGTGCAACAACCGAGCTACTGACGTTCTGACCAATCAGCCCATAGCTTCCTCGCAGAAAAAAAAAAGGCCCAATTATTAGCTGTTAATCTCGCGAACTAGCTGCTGGTGATAGCCAGGCAAGTCTGCCGTGTGGCCTCAAGCAAACCAACTAAGAGGGTGTTTGGATCTCAGGATCACATCATATGTTTCGATGCCAATTAGAAGGACTAAATAATTATATAACTAATTGCGGAAGTCTAAAGCTAATTCGCGAGATGGATTAATTAGATTTAATAGATTCATTCTCACGAATTAGTCTAGGGATTATGCAGTTAGTTTTACAGATTTGCTGCAAATCAACGGTTTGAGATTTTGTTTATCTGTCAATCGACGCTTGTGGACATCAGATCAACGATCGACGGATGAGGGTGACTCGCGAATTATTAACGCAGCCGGGATAACTCCAAGGCGCGTGTGGGCTCGTTTTAGTTGTTATCGGGCCCGCTACGCGCCCGTGTAGTTGTTATCGATCCATATGTGTGAAAACTGAGCACCCGTTAGTCTGAGTGCCTGGTGCCTCCATTTCCTCTCCACTTCTTTGCAGTCAACGAGTGTGGGGGACCTCAACTGATGGTGGCGATTCGATGAATCGGCGGCCTCGTCGGTGGATCGGCGGCCTCGTCGGCGTTAATATCTCATATCTGGTGCTACCCGTCATTTGAGGTACTTGATTTCTAGGGTTTTGATCTGTGCACGACGGGGTGAGGTCAATATGTGTTCCATTTTTTGGGTGTTTTGGTTCCATTCCTATGGTGGATTTGGCATTCCATTCAGCAGCATAATATGTGTTTGATTTTTTGGAGTAGTATCTGGATGATGGTAGGGCTGGTAAGCTCGTACTCAATTTTTGGGTTATCTGATCTGTTTGATTTTAGGGTTTCGATAACTATGGGGTCTGTGTGGAGATTAGGTTGCGTTTTATTGTCTATTTATGGTTGGATTTATGTTCTTCTAGGGTTCGATCTGTTGATTTGTCACTATTTTTTTTGTGCGAAGATTTCTCACTAATTTGTGCCCCGAGCTCTAATGGATGATCTGATCATTTACCAATTTTCTAGGTGTTGTTCTAGATAAGCTTAGCTCTTGGTAAGATGTCACCATATATGGCTTAATTACATCAGGATCATATCCGCTGGTTGGAGGCTCTGTTTTTTTCACTCTTTCCTTGTCAGATGGATGGCAAGCTAACCCAAACACAGTTAGCCCGCAAAAAAAAATGAGGTATCCTTCTTGCCCAGCCTTCAGTTCTGATTGTTTATTGTGTGGCAAACGGCTGCTGACTGATATCTTTCTGATCGATATTCTCCTATCAGCTAACTTGTAGTTTACTTGGTTGCTTCAAGACACCCCTGTATTTAGCACCGGTATACGATTTCTGCAATGGCAGACTGACAACCCAAATACTCATGTATTACTAGATGTTGTAACCGTTGCTCGATGCTCACTAGATTCGTATGCACCCAAATCATAATATTTGTTTGTTTGAGCTCTGAATGTTGCCTGCTTGTTTAGTGGTTAAAGATGAAACTTCTGTGGGGATTTGCTGTTATTTCTTTCAAGCTAAAAATTCAGTAGTTTTTTTTCCATCTATAGTCATTTGATGAACACATGTACAATTTTTTGCAGCAATCATGTTTTAATATTTGTCTTAATGATTGAGGGGTTGAAAATTCGTGCTGCTTATGTTTGTGCCAAATTTGAGTTGATAGCAGTAGATGTGGTTGTATCAAAAGAGACTGGGACCTGACTTTTTCCAAATAAATCTGGGCTCCAGAACCTTGAGAATGTGCAGTAAGGCATAAGCTATGTGTGATACGCCCACAACCATGAACCTTAAAAATTACGGATCTTAAAGAGCTTAAGTTTGATTATATTTTATATTTTTTCTGGCTCCTGTGCAAAGAAATACAGATCCAAACGAGAGATGTTAATGAATTAATCCAAACGCCATAGCTTTAATTGTTCTAAATAACTAATTAAATCTATAGAGTAGGTATGGTGTTGCTCTTGCATTAACTGCAAGCAGTTCTTCTCAAGCTAACAGGATAGTATTATGTATGAAAAGTCTCTGATGGTGTGCATCTCCACTGTGTTAGGTAAATTTGTTAGGTCAGCATGCATTACAGTGTAAATTGTTAGAATAAACCGTAATGTTTAGTCGTTTTGTGATCTAGCTATCATTTCAAACAAATAACCATGTTTTTTTTCTTTGTGTGTGTGTGTGTGTGGTGGGCGGGGGGGGGGGGGGGGGGGGGGGGGGTTGAGGTGGCGGTTATTTTCTAAAGTGCTATGTGGATGTGTTAATTATTATTAACCTACTATCTAATATTCCTTATAGTGATAGTTAAGTGCAGTTTTTCTCGTCTGCAGCTCTGTAACTAAGATAATTTACAATTTTTTGGAGAATTCTTTTATAATCCAATGACAGCATTTCCATCATTAAGTGTAGTCATTCGTGTAGACAGAATGAATGAGGCACAAATACATAGTACCAAGCATACACCAGCATGCATGATAGCTTATTGTTCACTAGTAAATTTCTCTGGTTGGTGGATGTTAGTAAATGCTAGCTAAAATATTCATCTATTTTCACTATTCACTAGCTAAAATATTTATTTTGTTCTACTGTAGTTTTTAACAGTTCTGTTCCCAACATCATTTTTGTCAATCTTGTCAACTTTATTAGATTTGTACTTAGTGTTTCTTTAATTTCTTAATCAATTGGGAACTAAGCCCTCAACTGATCCTTATCATTTCGTTGGTGATTTAAGTGTTTTTGGGGATGTATTGATTGTTAGTGCACTCTGAAATGGGAATATCTGAATTTTTATTTTGATATCCTTAACTAGAATTTAAAGCAACAATCATCACCTAAAATATTTTCATTTATTTCAGATAAATGTTTTTTTTCCTGACCTGCTTTTCTACCACCACCATTCAACAAGGTAATCTCTCTATATTTTGTCTCAGAACTACTTTAGTCAAAGTTGTATTAATTTAATTACAGCAGATTATGTTGTTCTTTTAGTTAAATTTTGTACTAACAAAAAGATCTTAGACTGATATCTAAGTGTATTTTATTGATGCAATTAATAAACTGTCAACTGCTATATTGTTTTTCTGCTCATACTACATGGATTTTTAATAACAACAATTTTATTGTGCAATATATTGGTATGAGATGCATATCATTTTTTAAGAAGTTCTGTAACTAAGATAATTTATAGTATATATTGTTAGAGGAACTTTTTACGTTTCAGTTACAACATTTCCATCATTATTTGCAGTGTAAATTTTTTTCACTGTGATAATCTAATCAAGTAGGATAAATGTAGGAGGCAGCCAAGGCCCTTTCTCTTTTATCATTGGAAGATTCCTGTTTTTTGAATGGCTAGTAGTATGCTAACCAAGGGAGCTCTAATTTAGGTAGCAATCAGTTAGGCACTTTTGTGCTATGAAAACTTGCGATGGTCATTATACTAAATTGATAGCTAGAGAAAATCGTTAATTTCAATATTGTTCCTATGTAATTTTTCTACATTTATTTTGTACTTATGTATTTTTTATAATAAACTACAGCTTGTAGCATGTTTTCTTATTTACTGTACCTGTGCACAGATTTACATTTGGTGGAGGTTTTTTTGAGTCTATCAAATTTGATCTAGTGAATAATTGTCTGAACTCATATCTTATCTTCTGTACTGGACATATCTATTGGCCTTTTCAACTCAAGTGTATGCTAGTTTTTGTGATTGTACCTATTGCATTCATAATGGCTGAATCACAAGCAAAACCTACTTTCTATCTTGATGTGTCCAGGTGCATATACTTTTGTTATTAGGTACTCTATTGAAATATACAGAGATTCAACTCTTTTTTGCCACGACAAGAGATGTTTTACTATATTTTTTTCAAGTTTGTGAAAATTTCAGGTTCCAGTTAGTATTTTTTTCAGGTTTCAAGAAAAGAGGTATGTTCATTGTTGTGCTGATGGGTGATGGCTGGCTGTCTTTGCTTTGCAGTTTGGCCAATTGAGGTGCTGGATGTATGTCTGGTTGGATACAATTTGTGAACTTTTGGAGGTGCAACTTGCTAGCATCCATTTTATGCTACGAGTGTACTGTACTTCCATCGTCTGTAAAATTGTGATGGTGTTGTACTTATCGTGTTTTTAGTCATAGTTGTATAATGGTTGTATCCGGAAAATAACCCAAGAAAAAAAAAACTAGCAGCTACAACACACACCTTGTATGTGTGTTGGGCATGTTGCTCAGTTTTACAACTAGAGCCTGTAAAACTAGGAGAAACTGTACCTTCAATCGAGGTCCTAGCTTTACAACTAGGAGAAACTGTACCTGTAAAACTTTTGGTTGTTTTTGTTGTGAATTTTGTTTGTATTATAGTTAGCAAAAAGAAAAGAACAGACCCTTACCCGATAACAATAGCAGCAACACTCTTAACAGGCCTCCAAAACAGACGCCAAAAACAGCCAACAGCCCTAACGGGTCTCCAAACCACAAGCGCGCCCGTTATGGATGTGCTTGTATGTTTAACGGGTCTGCTATTGTGAATTGCGGACCCGATAACAGTCGGGTCTCGCAGGAGCAGCTGAGCCCTTGGATGGTTGGATGAACGGCTGACATCATCGACTGACAGATATTCAAAATATCAGTCAATTGACGCGGAGACACATCCATTTCATCATTAGTCTACGTTTAATACTTCTACTTAGCAACTAAATATTCGATGTGACAGTCGATGTGACAGGTATCTATTTTATCATTAGTCTACATTTAATACTTCTAATTAGCAACTAAATATTCGATGTTCGATGTGACAGGTTAGGAGTTTAACCCTGCCAGATCCAAACAGAGCCTAGGCATGCCATCTAAGTCGGGTAGTGCTACTTACGGCGCCTCTGGAGACGAGAGGCAGTACATTGATAGCCTGCAGGCGACAGCAAACGGCGTACCCGTACTTCACGTACGCAAGTATACGTGGTACATGAATCCCTCTCCTATAGCAGTCGATTGCCCTTAATTTTTAACCAAAGCACGAGACCTGTATTCGTTTCAGTTAATAAGGAGTTTTGCCGTGGACGATAATTCACTGTGAACACTGCCGACAATGATCAGCACGGTACGAATACGTGGTACGTGTACAACGGCTTGGATATACGGAGCTTGTACCGTTTGTCACGAGTAATCAGGCACTGGCCGTATATGATCTGCACGCGCTCTTGCTTTTCTTTCACCATCGGCGGGGGAGGATCTGCATTAGCATATAGTATTTTGCTACCACCACCCCTACTGGAGAGAACAACACATGAGCATAACTGCACAAGCACGAGTTGTGTTGCAACTGGAAATCTTGCAACGATTCCTCTGTGCCGAACTACCCGTGATCTCAATAGTCTTTGGGGTGGGGGGGGGGGGGGGGGGGGGGGGGCGGAAATCGGCAAACACCTGGAAGAGGATGATTGAAGACTTTCTGGCTTTGCCCATCGAGACAGCACTCCTACCATTTATATGTATATGGGCCTCTTCTTTGTTCCCCCCTCGGGCTGTTCGTGCTTGCGCTGAGTGAAAGTCTCTTCTTCCGTCGTGTAGCTAGGGGTAGTAAATAATCTTAAAATTTAGTGTACATAATTTAAGGGCCGGATTTTTTTATGTTGGACTCTAATCTTATACAATTTTGAGCTAAAAATATATAAGGTCACGTTGGATTGTGAAGTGACCACTAAGATCATGATGTGTTACCACCTCTATGTGTAGCCCACATCCAAACTGCTGCTGATACGGGCTTCCAAACTTTAGCAACTAACCCTCAGCCTAATAGGAGCAGCCCCGGTCCTAAGTTTTCAGGGGCCCGGGGCGGAACAAAAGTCGGGGCCTCTATGATGATGATGGCAACAAATATTATGCACAAAAGATATTCATATCGAATAATTTCTATATATTATCTTAAGAGTTTCATCTAATATTTGAAGATATGAAGCTGTTGTTGATGATATACATCAATAATATCGATTTCATCCAATAACTTCTTCTAGATGCATAAGCATAATATTATCATAACTTCTAGGTGGTAGTTCAAAGCTAGCTAGCTAGCGATAAACTTCAAAAGTATCAAATCAACTACATAAAATGTTACTGATCACTGTGTAGGACTCTCGAATCCCAATATATATCTCATCAATATCCAAATGATCGATTTTGATAATGGTCGAGCAATAATATACTGATCTCATTGTCACTCACAGGTAAAACATGAAATACAATTAATCTAATTATTTGAGCTGGTGAGGATTACGGTTGGCTTAAGCTAAAAATAAAAATGCCTATCTTGCATTGGCTCCTCTACTTCCTACCTTGTCTGCTTGCTTTTGCCTATGATCATACGCTTATCTGTTGGAATTGACGACGGTGACTCTGCGAGATTGAGATACGGACTATAGAGACGGATCGATGGAGGCACGTTGCTAGCACGACACCAGGGCGAGGGCGAGTGACGAGTCTGTGAATCGCAAGCGGCCACCATGACACGCTGTCCATCACGCCAATCGCGCCAAAAAAAATAAGGGACAATCGAGGGGACGCGCGGACGGGATCACGATTCATGAAGATAGGAAACTCAAGGACGCGGCATAGAAGCTATAACGTTTCGTTGCTCGAATCCTAGTACCTGCAGCGTATACATGTATTTACTACTGCACTGCATATGTAGCTGCGGACAGGGCCCTTTGATTTTGGGGGCTCGGGGCAGCCGCCCCTCTCGCCCCCCCTAGGGCCAGATCTGAATAGGAGTGACATCTTTATCATAAAAATAGAATTACTAGCATTTAGCTATTTGTCCGTAGATCATATCCTTTCCAAAAATGAGTCTGCAAAACTCGTGAAAATGCCAAACCGGAAAATATTGGAAAAGAATTGGAAAGTGACGACAACACAAATGGTTTTGTACCTCAAATCGGACAGCTTGGTAGGTCTAGAAATTTAGTTACAAGGGATTGGGTGTGGGAAGAATAATGGCTCATCTCAAACATGCTTTTTGCATTGTCTTGCGAGAGCAAGGCAAAATAATAGGTACTTTTGCATTTGCCAATATCCGTTTAGGCAGGAATCACGAGTGAATGGTAGAGCTTGTTGGCTAAGTTGAAAACGTGAGAGTTTCACGAACCGCAACCATTTATGCCTAACTATTAAGGAGATATAATTTTTAGGAATTATTTTCACAAAGCTACAAGCCCACAACTAATCAATATATTTTGTATGCCATCATGTCGATCACACATAGACATGCAAGTTGATCCATAAAACATTATTGGATACCCACTTGCATCCATAATCACACAAGTTATATAGACCCTTGCGGCTTCATATACAATTGGGATTAAGGGCACAAGCATGGTTGTAGATTTATAGTTTTTCCACCACACAACCCGCCTAGGAAACATGTCTGACCGCTTGATCGCGCAAGGTTGCCAATGAGCCAACGAAAACAATGGCACGCCTCTGTTTCCACCCATTTTCTGCATTCTTGATCCGTTTACGCCTCTACTGGTTTCCGTGTTCATAACCGCAAAAGCCGTACCCAAACAGAACCGAAGCAGGGCATCGCGTTCTCGCACACGCCCCGCCTCCGTCGCCGTCTTCTCCCCTTCCCCATCTCTCATCGCCAGTTCGCCACCACCCCCACGGTCCTACTCCTCCTCTGACCTCGGCACCTCCCATGAAACCCTAATCCCCCCAAAACCCTGACCCCGACCAGCACTGCCTCCGCCGCCATGTCGCCCCCTCTGCAGGCGCCCGACTACAAGCACATCACGGAGGAGTGCCTCCGCGAATGGAAGGGCCAGTCCACCGGCGCCTTCCGGCTCCCCGATCCGGTCCCCATGGCGCGCTTCCTCTACGAGCTCTGCTGGGCGATCGTAAGCTCCAGACAGTTCGGGCTGCTTCGTGATTAGGTTTCGCTCAGCTCGCTGGTCCTTCCGTGCTGATTGGGTGGGTTCGGCTGCGCAGGTGCGAGGCGACCTGCCGCCGCAGAAGAGCCGCGTGGCGCTGGAGTCGGTGGTGTTCGTGGAGGAGGCACGGCGGGAGGAGGAGCTCGGCTCGGTGCTCGCTGATATCATCGCTCACCTAGGGCAGGATGTGAGTATATGCAACTCGTATTGCTGCCGTGTCGTGGTTAGTGGGTAGGTTCCGGGGTGTGTATTTGATTAGTCAAGTTTCTCAGTCTGGTGTTGTGTTTCGGTGGCACTAGGTGCGTGAGTATGAACTGAATTGGTAACTCTGTCAGTCTGTTGTGCGTCTATTGCTTGCTGTGGTAGCTAGGTCAACAATCTAGCTGAATTGTTGGGTACTTTGAACAGCTTCTCAGTGGAATTGTATATGAGAATTAGCTCTGGGGATACTATTCTTTCATGTACTACGAGTGTTGTCGCAATAAAAAGTTTCAGCTGAAGTTGTAGCATAAACAAATTGAATCCATGCTGTTCTAGGTCAATATACTTAAGCACACTTAGTCAGCTGAAATCTGTTATGACATGACCTAGTCAGCAGCCTTGTACACATGAACGTGCATTATAGCAGCAGTAGATAACTTTTGTTCAAGAGATCATGAGTCATTCAATGAGCTTCTGTGCTAACAGGAGAAATCTTGTTCAGATATGAATCATATTAAGGGTCAAATGCTCATGCACACACTTTTCATTTCTGGTTAGGTGATTACAAACTGAACACACTTGGTGCTAGATGTCCTTTTCAGCATGATTTATCCAAAATTTTGCAGTTCTGAATACATAACAATTACCCAAAAAAATAGAATTAGCCCTGCCCTGAGTTGTCAGTAAGAAGTTCTGTTTCTATGTATGTCTTCGAACCAAAAGGTGGACAGTAGAGATGGCACTTGATAAAATGCAAATGCGATTATTTCATTGGGTCTCTTGCCATGTCCTGTATATCATTTAATATTTTCTTGCCTCTATTGCTTTGTTGTTATTTATCCGCTGCAACAGGGGCATTTAATTTTGACCTTACGATCCGCTGTTTTTTTTCCCATATGTCCCTTTCCACTTGTGCCCTTTTTGGGTAATATTTTTCTTATTGTGTCCTACTTTGTGGGATTCCTCTTACAGTGTTTAGTCAAGCTGACATGCTTCAACCTGCAGATTACAATCTCTGGTGAATATCGCAGCCGTCTTGTTAAAATGGTAATAACCTAGGCATAACTTTTAGTGCAAACGCACAATTCTCACTTCTTGCTATCAACTTCTCTTTCGATTTAATAATCTGGACTGTCTCATTAATTTTACTTCAACACTCTTCCTTCAGACTAAGTCATTTGTGGAATCCTCGATTACCGCACCTAGGCTTCTGCAAGAGCGATGTGAAGTGAGTATTTTTGTTCCTCATGCTAGTGCACTGTATCTCTGATGACCTCAATTCAAGATAAAGAGCTGATACATGCTTTCTATTTCTTCCGCCCATGGACTCAAAAGGAAGATTTCCTTTGGGAGGTTGAACAGAGTAAGCTGAAAGGCCAAGATTTAAAATCCAAGGAGGTATGCTTAATGTACCAATATGTCAATGTGCCATATGCTTTGAATATTGCCAGGATTTCACAATCATGTCCTTTTAAGCTGGCATATTTTTGTGGTTTTTTTATTTAGCTTAACATTTGCTGTATGGTTGATTGATGTTGGTTTTAAATAATTGGTATAGGTTAGGGTCAACACACGGCTTCTTTACCAGCAAACTAAATTCAACCTCTTACGAGAGGAAAGCGAGGGCTATGCTAAGTTGGTATGTATATCTGCTCGTCCTGATTTTTGCTTTCCTCATTTTTGTTCTTTGTATTGATTGTAGAGGGGCAACACATATTCTGTTCAATTGGGTTATACCTATAAAACACATGATGCACTTCTATTTTCTACACTGGGATGTGGACTAGTTTAATACTTGAATGCTATGCTCTGCTATGAATAAAGATAACCATAATCCTGTACTTTGAATCATAGTCAATGGATTTGCCTGCCATACCGCCCTGTGTATCTGGCTTCTGTCCTTGGCAGAAAGTGCACACACAGCTCTTGTGCTAGCCTGATTGAACTTCACTGCAGCACATATTGCACAACGAGTGCCGCGACTGATCTGATCATTCATGTAGCCTGTTGTTGTGCCTGTTCACCACCTCTTAGGGTGAGGAGGGGTACATTGAGAAGCCAAGAAAATCTATATGCGAGAATAAGTAGTTTGTTAGGGTGACGTCAAAATTTGGTAATATATCAGTTTTTACGGTTTTCCTAGAGTTTCTTGGGAGTATAGAGTCCTTTATATATACATTAATATAATCCTCTTTATGTACTCCTCATGTGCTCATATATATTTCCACATGGTGCTATTATTGAATACAACTGCTATTCATAATATATATATGTATGTGTGTGCGTGTGTGTAGTCCTACTGTTCCTGTAGTTCTTGAAGGTTCTTTGTGATGCTTATTAAAGTTTAGCAGGTTTCTAATCCTACTCATGTGTTTACATCATTCAGGTGACACTCCTTTGTCAAGTTGGTTCAGATCTGGCCTGCCAGAATTCTTCTTCAGTTACAATCAGCATTATAAAGGTTGTCATTAGGCCTTAATTCCCACCTTGCTATATTTTTAGCTTTTTATTAGTAGTACTGTGTAATAACATATTGTTATTTTGTGACAGTCATTGATTGGTCATTTTGATCTGGATCCAAATCGTGTATTTGATATTGTAAGTATTCATACTATGGCACTGTTATTAAATGTTGGACAATATGCTGTTGAAGTTGTATAATTCTGTTGTACTTGTTGTCAGGTGTTGGAATGCTTTGAAGTCTATCCAGATAGTAACATCTTTCATCAGCTCATTCCTCTTTTCCCAAAGGTATTTTTCTGTTAGAACCAGTAGCCTATATTATGGTCATAATTCATGTAGTATTTTCAGTTTTCTACCACATCTTACATGATTGTTGTCATAATTCATGTAGTATTTTCTCTGTATCTTACAATTTCCTCTATTGCAGTCCCATGCTGCTCAAATTTTGGGGTTCAAATTCCAGTACTATCAACGATTGGATGTCAACAGCCCTGTTCCATCTGGACTTTTCAGAACAGCAGCTTTATTAGTCAAATCTGGTTTCATTGATCTCGATAATGTGTATGTTTCTTAACAGTCCTCTTAGACATAGTTATTCACATATCTGTAATTTAAATGCCTGTTTTATCATGTTTTATATTGTGCTGTGAGGTTTTCTAGCTTTGAGTTGTAAGGTGTAACCAACAGGAAATGTTTTATCTTCATTTTTTTATCCTACTGTGGTGGCCATTTCTTAGTTTCTCATTTTTTTTTACCAGTTCATTTTCCTCAAGTTGTGACAAACGTAGCTGCTGCTGAACCAAAGAAAACTCATATGAATATGATTTCACTGATTGTTGTCTCTATTATTGTTTTTTGTTGTATAATATAGCCTGATTGCTGCCAGATGTATTATTGGTGATTAACCTTCTCAAATGGGTGTGTTTCATGACTTTTTTCCCCAGCTATTCCCACTTGCTTCCAAATGATGTCGAGGCATTTGAGCATTTTGATTCTTTCATTTCAAGAAGAATTGATGAGGTTGGTCTCCCTTTAACTTGTTGAAAGTTTATATCTGTAACTGTGCAAGGAGTGTGACTATGTTATACTTGTTACATACCTTTCCCCACCAAATAGCGTGAAAGGGAGTGACAAAAAAAGCGTTGAGGGGTGAAAGGTTTGGAAGGTTTTGTTGCACATTGTTGGCTAACTACCTGTACTATACTATACTATACTCTGCACTAATAAAAAACTGAAAGAGCATTTGTCCTTTGTTTCTTAACCGGAACAATTTTTAACTCCATATATGAATTTGTTCTTGCATTACCACTATGATTGTACTGATTTCTTATTAAGTATTGTTGGACTGATTGAAACTATCACTGATGAGCTTACTCCTCTTTTTCTTGAATGCAGGCTAATAGAATTGGCAAAATAAATCTTGCTGCTACGGGAAAGGACCTTATGGATGACGAGAAGCAAGAAGTCACTATTGATTTGTACACAGCATTGGAGATGGAAAATGATATAGTTGGGGAGCGAGCCCCTGAGATGGAAAAGAACCAGAAACTTGGGCTTCTTCTTGGTTTTCTCTCTGTGCACGACTGGTATTATACATTTATTCCATCGTCTTCCCTTGCTGTGTAATTGAATATATTGAAATCAGATTTCTTCTGCAGTAAATGCACTAGTATATTTTTGGCATTTTGTAAATACAATTGTTGTATAATCATACTGTGAAGATATTTAAAAGCAATTTTTAGCCTAGTCAATCTTGATTGGGACACAAAAGGCTTCGTCCTTGTTGTAAGTATGGACTGATTGATTCCCTCTGTTCTTTCCCAGGTACCATGCACAACTACTCTTTGAGCGTCTTGCACACCTAAATCCTGTTGAGCATATTGAAATTTGTGATGGACTATTTAGGTTTGTTATATTATTTTGTTCCAATGATTGCATTTCTATTTTTATTCCATCGTCCTCGTTTAGTTTAATTTCCTTTTTTTCTTTATGCAGAATGATTGAAAAGACAATGTCTCCAGCCTATGATATAGTTTGTCAACTGTATTATTATTTACCTCCTAAGAATGATGCTGATCAGACTGGCACATCTGCCCTGTCCCTAAGTTCATTTGATCTACCGAAAGAGTTTTTCCAGATGCTCACTGCTTGTGGACCATATCTTCATCGTGATACTCAATTACTTCAAAAGGTATCTTCTATCTTTCTACCATTGCTACATCACTACATTCTTCTGCCATCTGTATATACCTAATGGTTTTGTTCAGTGTACCAATGTCATATATTATTGATTTGTGACATTAGAATTCTTCCAGAAGCACCACATTAGGAGCATGTGCATTACATCTATTAAGTCATGACTAAATTTTCACTTCGCAGCCTGCATTGTTTCAAAAAACCATGAAATTAGAATGTCGTTGTTGTTGCCTAGTTGTAACAAATCAGTAATCAAGTTTTGCAGCCTTGCAGAGCAACATGTTATAATTTTGTTATTTCTAATGCATTTGAATAGGGTTTGCTATGAATAACTTTGAATGGAAATTTGCAAGTGTCCTGTTCCAACTGTTGGATGCTATGTACTTAGTGATTCATCATTCATGCTGATTTTTCAGGTTTGCAGAGTACTAAAAGCATACTACCACTCATCAAAAGAGTCTACCCGTGCAGCAAATGTAGTTTCACCAGAATTTCGGATTGAAGAGGCACTTGGGTCGTGCTTGTTTCCTTCGTTGCAGCTTATCCCTGCCAATCCTGCTGTTGATATGGAGATATGGGGGGTTCTTTCACTTCTTCCTTATGAGGTTTGTCATATTATATTATTTTTACTGCTCTATTCATGTTTGCTATTTGGTATCTTGACTATCCTTAGTTTCCAGGCACGCTACCGTCTATATGGTGAATGGGAGAAGGAGACCGAACAAAACCCAATTGTCCTTGCTGCAAGGCAAACTGCAAAGGTCATATTTCTATTTGTCCAACGTTTTTTCTAATCTACCACTTAAATGTCAAGTTTATTCACATTCATCCTTCTTTTTACTAAATCAGCTGGATACCAGAAGGCTCTTAAAACGGCTGGCTAAGGAAAACCTGAAGCCGCTTGGGCGCATGGTGGCTAAACTTGCTCATGCAAATCCGATGACTGTGCTTCGGACAATTGTCCAACAGGTACGTGCAACATAAGCTGTGTGCATGTTCTGTTCTGTTGTATTTCCTTGGGAAACCTTAATCACCTTACTTTTTGCCCATCAATTGTTGATGTTTTTGCAAGTGACTTCTGCTTCTGTTTATATTTTTCAAAGTAATCATCCTCTCCTAGTTCAATATCATCTTCTTGTGCATGAGATCTGCCAATGGCCATGATGTTCTTTCGTGTCACATATGCCACTTGATATGCACGATTAGTTATAGTAAGATGCTTGTACTACTGCCTAGGATGGAACCTACCATTATCAAAAATCAGAAACGTCATAAAAGCATGTTTACCTCTTCAATGCCAAGTCACCTCCATGTAATTCTCCCTTGTTCAACATAGTCCAATTGACAGCGGGGTTACTACCGCCCTGAGGAACACAAGGCATGGCTTTAAGGGAAGGTACTGTGAGTGGTGAGTTAGACTGTAGATTGGACTGCGAAGTTTTGAGGAGATTGAGTATTCACTCGTCGTCTTGATTCATTATGGACATCATTTGGAAAGATTGGCCATAGAGATGATGAGATAATATCCGATTTTAGGAAACTTCATGTGAAATATAGACCCAACTATTTTCTATGATTTTCAACTAATCTTGCACTTCTGGGCACTGCAAATCAAACATTACTGATCGTGTTACTACTCTGGAGAATTACAGAGCAAGGACACAGTTTGTCAGGGTGTTTCTAAATTGTAGTATTTATTATTTTATTCTTTCTAATCCTAAGTGTTGAAATAACTGTTAACATGCAATTCATTTGTTCTGGTACAGATTTTTACAGTTATCCCTGTTTTGACTGTGTTGTCTTCAATTCTCTGTTTACTTAACCGATGCGTTTACACTTGCATGTCAAAATTTGCAGGTCGAAGCATACAGGGATATGATCACGCCAGTTGTGGATGCTTTTAAGTACTTGACTCAGGTAGTACCCGTTATTTTGATTTATGTATTATGCTTATGTTATTGCTTGATTTATGAATGTACCTGTACCCCGTTTACTGTATCAGCGGCAACTAATTCGATATGCCTTTGTATTGTCATCTGTTTATCTTACAGCATTGTTCAATTGTATTTTACAGCTGGAGTATGACATCTTGCAATATATTGTAATTGAACGCTTAGCTCAAGGTGGCCGTGCAAAACTCAAAGATGATGGTCTTAACCTGTCAGATTGGCTTCAATGTCTCGCATCCTTTTGGGGCCACCTGTATGTACCTTTTGACCTTGCTGTTATTTTGTTCTGGTATTCTACATGTGAACATGTGATACTTCTTTGTTGCACTTTATTACTCTTTGTTAGTACCTTACATTTATGGGTTAGCCTATTCAGTTTTGGGATTTATAATTGTTGTGCTCCTAATGTTAATGGTAAAGATATCCTGCTACTGAGTCTGTTTTGGTCCAATTCATTTTTGCAGGTGCAAAAAGCATAATGCTGTGGAGCTGAAAAGCCTTTTGCAGTACCTTGTTAATCAACTAAAGAAGGGTGTGGGCATTGAACTTGTTGTTCTGGAGGTCTGCTGTCTGTCCTTTTTAAGCTTCATATTGCCTTTGAATTGTATGAGCCTTAAGCCTAAAGACTAACATAATGAGTCATGCAGGAGCTCATTCAGCAAATGGCGAATGTGCAGTACACTGAGAACATGACGGAGGAACAAGTTGATGCTATGGCAGGAAGTGAGACTTTGCGGCAGCAAGCTTCACTATTTGGAGCAACAAGGAACTATAAGGTTATGAGGGACATGCTTTTCTATCTCAGTAGCATATTAAGGTCAAACCATTCTTTTACTGATAAATGAAATTCTTTTGTAGGTGTTGAGTAAGTCTACAAACAGGTTGAGGGATTCATTGCTACCAAAAGAAGAGCCCAAACTTGCAGTTCCTATGTTACTGCTTATTGCTCAGCATCGGTCCAAGTATGATTTTTATTAATAAACTTTACGTCTCCACATTATTGCTTTGTTGACCTGTCCTCAAGTTGTCTGGGCTTTAACTGTAATGTCAGCACAATAACTGCTATACTCTGGCTAACATATATTAGACTGTATCAGCCAATACCAGGAGGTGGTGTATCTCTGCTCATTATAGTATAGTTGACTATAATTTTATAATTTTCTTTGATAAGTTGACGCTAAAAAATTATAATGATATTGTTTGGCTGAACCATTATGAGACATCTTGTGTTTGTTTCATGAGCTGTTTGTTCTAATTTCTAAACCATGTTAAAGGAGATGCAGAAACATGAAATGGAGTAATTACTAATGAAATTATATACACCAAAGAAAGTGAGGACTGCAGTGGGACCAAGGATTGGTTGACATAGATCAGTTAAACCATACATTGAGTTGGCAAGCGTGGTGCTAATTTCCCACTGCTAAATATGTACAGTTACAGAACAGCACAGCTTAGCAATGTCAAATTGGCCTTTGTCTGGCTTGCGGACCTCCTACAGTAAATTTATGTGTTTGCATTAGATCCTGTCATATTTAATTCTAGTTTTTCTGCACCAATTTAAACCTTGATAACATCGTTTTTGTTCTCAGGATCATAATAAATGCTGATGCCACATATATCAAAATGGTCAGTGAGCAGTTCGATAGATGCCATGGAATACTTCTTCAGTATGTTGAGTTTCTTTCAAGTGCCGTAACTCCAATCGCCTATGCTCAACTAATACCTCCTTTGCAAGATCTGGTACACAAATATCACATTGAGCCAGAGGTAGTACATTTCAGTTCCTACAATCTCTGCTCCCTTGCTCACTTTTATTGTTGGGTGCGGGTATGGGTGGTGCTACTTACGGTACTGTTCTTCAGCATGGGTAAACAAGTGGTATTTATCTTTAAATCCAGGTTGCTTTCCTTATATACCGCCCAGTGATGCGACTTTTTAAGAGCACTAATGGTGGTGACACTTGTTGGCCTCTTGATGATAACGAGGAAGGAGAATCTGTATCATCTGATGATCTTATCTTGCATCTTGACTCGTCTCAGGAACCAATCATGTAAGTCTTCCATGATTAGTTTGATCATCTTTGACCAATATGCATGTTTCTCATTACATATTAGTTGGTTTGATGGAGAGATGATATGGCTGTACTGCTGTAGTATAATATAATCCCTGAACACTCTGTAACCTGGATTAATATGCACCCTTATTCAGTTTAGAATTCTTGTAACTTGAGCCATTGGAATCTTTATAATGCAAGATTCAAATCTATTTGTTCATTTTTTTTTTCTCAAATACGCAGGAGAGCTGCTATTTGTTCATTTTGAGTATCTATTCTGTAGCATGTGTTATCAGTGTCACATTCTATGTTATTTAACTTTCTCCTCTTATTGTCATTTTCCATTTTTCACTCCAAAATTATGGGGCAATTGCCAGCTATTGTTTATTCCAAGAAGTACAAACTAGCTAATTGTTATTCTTTTCCTGTACCGTTCCTTATCTAATATTTACAAGTTACAACTGTTGAACTTCTGAAATGATGTTTTACATTTGACATTTCGTCATCACATTGGTGAAGTGCAACTATAGAAATTGAATAGAAATAAAGGGAAGTTTTGAGAGAATTTGGAACGTCAAAGCACAATTACAGGAACTGACAACTCTTCCTCGAACGCTTGAATGAGGAATTATTATACACCAAAATCTATGAATCAAATTTTCAACCCTGTGGTTAACATTGGTTCACCTGTGTTTAGAAGTTAGTGGTATTTACTACTTAAAATATTTGAGCCAGCTGTTGGTGTTTTTTCTACATCTTAACCTGGTGTATCATACTGTGCATTAATTGTGTATGCATATGTGTGCTTGGAAGAAGTGCACAGTTGTACTCAACTTTTTGGCCTAATAATCATCTTGGAAATTGTGTAATTTCAGATTTAGAGATAATAAGCTTGAGAATATTTGTTAGCTCAATGAGTATAGTTTAGAAATTCAATACATGTGTAAAGTTCAGAAACTCAATACATGTGTATTGAGATCTGCTGCAACGTATGGTACCTGATTAGTATTCTATGGTATGCTATAAGTTTTCCACTCATGTTTTCTGTTTCACTACAGGTGGTCAGACCTTATTAACACAGTCCGGTCAATTTTGCCAGCAAAAGCTTGGAACAGTCTTTCACCAGATTTATACGCTACTTTCTGGGGCTTAACACTCTATGATCTTCACTTCCCAAAAGACCGTTATGATACAGAAATCAAGAAGCTGCATGAGAATCTCAAACAATTGGAGGACAACTCAGATAACTCTAGCATTGCAATTTCAAGACGTAAGAAGGACAAGGAGAGAATCCAAGACTTACTCGACAAACTGAACAGTGAATCTCAGAAGCACCAACAGCACATTGCATCTGTGATCCAAAGGCTAGCCCGTGAAAAGGATAAGTGGTTGAGTTCGAGTCCGGATGCACTGAAGATCAACATGGAGTTCCTACAGCGCTGCATATTTCCACGCTGTGTTTTTAGTACACAGGATGCTGTATATTGTGCTACATTTGTCCAAACACTACACTCACTTGGGACTCCATTCTTTAACACAGTCAATCATATTGATGTCCTTGTCTGTAAGACCCTACAGCCAATGATATGCTGTTGCACAGAATTTGAAGCTGGTAGGCTTGGAAGGTTTCTTCATGATACATTGAAGATGGCCTGCTATTGGAAGGTATTTTAACCCTTGAGGTTTACCACACATTTATCTTCATTGTATTAAATGGTAGTACAGCACGGGAGTCTTGGTTATTGTCTTTTCAATGCTTTTTAATTGTTTACCTCCAACACCTTGCAGAGTGATGAATCTGTGTATGAGCGTGAATGTGGAAACAAACCGGGTTTTGCGGTATACTTCAGATACCCAAACAGCCAGCGTGTATCTTATAGTCAGTTTGTTCGGGTAGGTTTTATCCATCCTTGAAGTTATATTTACTGTTGCTTGAAATTCTTTTCTTATATGTTCTGCCGTTTATCGTGTCATAGATGAAATCATGATAGATCGATGTTTTTTTGCATCAATTACAGTAACTTAGAATAAATGCCTTTATAATAGTATATTGTTTCGGATGCACCAATTCGATAGTAATGACAGTTCTCATAAGTTCTCAGTGCAATCCAAGTAGGGCTCAAATTTTTTACTTGACATGGTATTCTCTCTTATATTTTGGTCTTGACTTGAAAATCAGGAAAAATGTGGTGCCTAATATCTTAATGTGTTTCTGTTATTCACTGTTCTCCACACTGTATGGTTTTCATCATATTTATTATTTTGTACTTCTGTGTTTCTTTAAAGGTTCATTGGAAGTGGAGTTCAAGAATCACCAAGGCACTTAACCAATGCATGGAATCAAAAGAATACATGGAAATCCGAAATGCCCTTATTGTGCTTACAAAAATTTCTAGTGTTTTTCCTGTGATTCGTAAAAGTGGTGTCAATCTTGAGAAACGGGTAAGTCCCTTACCAGCCATTGCTTATGTTATGCTGCTTGCATATTTCTCACCAACTTTTTTGACCAGGTGGCTAAACTTAAAGGGGATGAGAGAGAAGATCTTAAAGTTCTTGCTACTGGTGTAGCTGCTGCTTTAGCTGCTCGCAAGGTAAGTTTGAGAATGCTCCTAATTAGTGTTTTTCCCCTGTCCAGTAGGAAAAATCTCTTTATATACAATATATTCAAGCACAATGTTCTCTATTGTGCAGAGTTCTTGGCTATCTGAAGAAGAGTTTGGCATGGGCCACATTGATCTGAAGCCAGCAACAACAAGATCTGTGCCTGGTATATGGAAACCTATTAAGTTGTTTTTTTTTTGAAGTTTTATGATGAGCTTGAGCATCATTTATCTTTGGATCTCCTCAGGAAACCAGTCAGCAGATCCCTCAACGGCAAAAGATCAAAATGCTCGTGCAAAGTCTGAAAGTAGGCATGAAAGGTTAGAAGGTGCCATGAAGCCTGATGTTCAACAAAAGAAGATCTCTGTGTCCGCAAATGGATCTGATAATCAAATACCATCTTCCGCCGTACAAGGGAAATCTTCAGGGGTTGTACGTGTAGCGGATGAACCTCCAAAACCTGTATCTGATGAGGGGGTTAAGGTTTCTGCGAAGCCTAGTTCGGAATCTGAGGTATCTCCCAGAGTTTATATTTTTGTTAATATGTATGGTCATCATATTTTACTTTACTTTGATCGAAAAGGAACAGAAACACACAAGAATCCATGGCAACGTATGTGTAACGACAGTGCGTTGCAAATTCTTTTTTACTCCATATTTTGATGTGAATTTTTTAACATTTATTCAAAAACTAGTTTGCCTATTCTTTGCCCTTTATATTTTCATGGAACACTGCCCAAGTCTTAAGTGCTATTTAGATCGTGTCATTTGGTACTCATTGTTTTACAGTAACTGTAAAGCTAACAAAATATGTGTAGCATGGAAAGAGTTTAGGTTCTCATATCGCTTTAGGTAATACCTGGCTAAACTAAAGGGAAGTGAGGTAGCTTCACAACTTATTATATCTAACTATTGAATTTATTCTGGACATAGCTTGTCCAGAAATTAACCATTATGCCTGAATGCATATCAATGAGCAATGCTGTGTTGGGCATGAGTTGTTGGAATTTATTTCATCTGTTCTTTTATACAACAGACAAGGGTGCCACAAAAGCGTGCTGCACATAATGCTGGGAAGGTACTGAAGCACGATGTGGCAAAGGAAGATGGAAAAGCTGGAAAATCTACCAGCCGGAATTCAAATCAACAAGCCTCTACCGTTCCTGTTGACAGAGAAGCTATTCAGGCAGTTGATTCTGTCCAAGATACCAATTCTGCTGGTAGCAATGGTAACTTGCATCCAGCGCCGCGAAAAGTTTCATCCTCCCAAAGAAATGCAATGTTGGCTACACATAATGGAGCAGTTAATCCCTCTGGTGAGTCTACCGATCTGACTGACTCTACTGTGAGACAGCAAAAAAGATCTGTTCCAGCTGAGGAGCAAGATAGATCAAGCAAACGGAGGAAAGGAGAAACTGAACCCCGAGATACCGATTTGAGTGAACACCATATAGACAAGGAAAAGAGTTTGGACTCACGTGCTGGAGATAAGTTTCGTTCAGTGGATCATGAGAAGAGTGCTAATGAGGAACAGAACTTAAGTAGGGCAGAAAAAATAAAAGAGAAATTTGATGATAAATATGACAGAGATCCTAGAGAAAAATCGGATCGAGCTGAAAGGCGCCGTGGGGAAGATGCCATTGACAGAGCAACAGATAGATTGTCAGATCGGAGAGAACGTTCTATTGAAAGGATGCAAGAGAGAGTTACAGATAAAGCTTCTGAAAAAGGGAGAGAGGATAGAAATAAGGATGAGAGGAATAAAGGTAAGTACGCTGAACCTTCAGTTGACCGGACACATTCTACTGATGAACGGTTCCGAGGGCAAAGTTTACCACCGCCTCCACCTCTTCCCACAAGTTTTGTACCCCAATCAGTTGGTGCCAACCGAAGAGAAGAAGACGCTGACCGAAGGGGTGGGAGCGCTAGGCATATTCAAAGGTCATCTCCCAGGCGTGATGAGAAAGAAAGGAGGCAGTCAGAGGAGAATGCTTCGTCATTTCAGGATGATGGAAAACATAGAAGAGAGGAGGATCTTCGCGATAGAAAGCGTGAAGATCGGGATGTTCTATCAAATAAGGTAAATGACGTCTTTAGCAGTTTACTTCCTCCACCATCTGGTTTGTTATTACTGTGTGCTCTTTTTTTTTGCTGTGACAGTATATATTTTGTTTTCTACTAGATGCTTGTTAGCTGCAATTTGACAGCTGAAGAACCCTGGTGCTGTAATTTCACATAAGCCTTGTGAGATTGCTGTAACTTGAAGAACCACAAGTTTGACTTACGAATCCTTCGTTGATTGTATAGGTAGATGACAGAGACAGGGAAAAAGGGACTGCTATGAAGGAAGACAGCGACCCTAGCAGTGCTTCCAAACGAAGAAAGATTAAGCGAGAACAGTCTTCTTTAGAAGCTGGGGAATATGCACCTTCTGCTCCTCAGCCTCCTTCCCATGGAACTGGCAGCTCACAATTATCTGATGTACGAGAACGAGAAAGAAAAGGTGCAATTTCACAGCATCGTAGCTCGCACACTGATGACCTTCCTAGGACGCATGGCAAGGATACAAGCAAGCCGAGTCGTCGAGAGTCTGACCAGTGAGTTTAACGAAGAATAATTTCTTGTTGAAATATGCATTGCTCAGTTTCCAACAATTTGCTCTTTTTTCCACTTTGCAATTTGCACTGTGTTTCAGTTGTTTTAATTGTTATGTGAATTGCCATTTGGAGTTTTTGTGAATATTATCAATTCCATTTGTAATTTTGTATACTTGGCGTTGTCTTTTCTCGAATGATCCTAACTTACACTTCTCAACTGCAGAATGCATGATAGGGAATGGGAAGAGGAAAAGCGACCAAGAACTGAAACAAAAAGGAAGCACCGGAAATAGCTGATCAATGCTGGCATGGGTTCAGTCGAACATCATAAAATTCTTCCAAGCACAGTAGCGGATAAATTTTATGTTTTCTTCAGTGAGAAAACATGTCAGTATAACTAAGCAGGGGCGGAACCCAGTGGAGGCGAAACTGGCTTCTGCCCCCCCTTCCCTGATGAAAGTTCTGAAGCAATCAACAAAGCGCCATGAGAAATCTAAGCAATTTGGCCCTCCCTTCCTTTTTGGTCACGGTCCGCCACTGTAACTAAGCAAACCGTTTAAGAATATACTACCGGAGCCAGTTAGGGAGATGTGGAACTTATCAGCTTAGGAAGACCATAAAGTCTTTTCTGCCCAGTACCGCAAATAGAAGCTAGTCAATGCGAATTTAACCTATGGAGATGGGGCATGTTTAGCTTCATACATTTTGTGCTGTAAACAATGTGGAAGGTGAAGAAAATACATATTAGTAGCGTACGGTGATTCTGTACTGTGAGCATAGATGTGTGGCTCACCATCCGGCTTTTTGTATTTATAAGTACTAACTGCTATCATGTTTGTTGTAGGAAAGCATTTGGTTCACCATTTTTTGCACGGTCTAGGAATAATGTTAGGGAGACAGAATGATTGAAATGTACATATTGTGGTCGGAAATTTTGCTTAGCTGTTTTTCTGTTCAGTTTTATTAAAGTTTGCTCTGAATTGGTTGTGCACTTGTGCTTGCATGCTTGACGTAACGTGCTGGTGTTCTGGTTAATAATCTTGTCATGGTTGTGAGCATGTTGGGACGAATCAAGCAAGGATGGCTTGCGCTTTGCTCTTCCCGTGTTTTTACTATTGACTTAACACACGGAGAAATTTCATCGGGAATGTTTGAAAGATTTTTGTTGGAACAGTTGGAATTTATGTAGGGATCGAGGAAGATTCCTGTTCCTAATTAGCCATTACTGGTGGACGGTAACCTGTGTGCTTGGTCTCTAATCTGTCAGGCAGCGTTAGAAAACGGTAATCGTTGCAGAATCAGTTTCTTCTTTTTTATATACCTGCTCTAGCTTGTAATTGGGGTGTTACAGATCAGATACTTTTTCATATTTCTTCCACGTCATCAAGAATCTTACACCTTAAACATATGGTGATGTGCAGTAGCTCGAACTGTTAGAAATTGTTCAGAGACGGTGATTCGTCACAAGAATCTGTCAGGGAGTACTCCGTACTTTCAAGTTTGAACACAGGGCGCACAATGCTAGACGTAGCGCGCTAGGAAAATCTTGCACGATCAAAATCAAATAGCATTTTATTTTTCCGAAGTTCCAACAAATTCAGGGCAGAATTCAAACCATGTAAACCCAAAACTCTAAAGATGGTGTATCATGACTCTCTCTGGCTAAGCTATGAGTGTGTTGATGGCTGTTGGCCACTGATTCGTCATTTCGTCCTGGTGCTGACTGTGAGCTCTCTTCCTGCGCCTCCTCTTTGGCGTCGCAGCCATTCACTTCCTGCCCCTGTTCTTCTTCTGCTGTTTAGCTGTTGATCGCCAAGAAATAAGAAATTAATTACTCCAGTTTGAGTTACGCACCAAGAAATCAAGAAACTAATCGCTTCCATCGGGAGTTGCAAAGGAAAATCAGGCAGAAAGAAGGCATGGAGCGACAATGAGAGACGCCGGATGATGGGACGATCAATTACCCAGTCTCCTCTTGGCATCGGATTTGGCGAAGAACTCCGCCCACTCGTCCGTGAGCACGAACACCGGCTCCTCCTCGTCATCTGCTCCCTCCGCGTGCAGCAGCCCCGGCTCGGGATCCAACTCCCCGACGTCCTCCCCTACGGCGGCGGAGGGCGGCTCCGGCTGCCAGGGCGCCGCGTTCCCGTCGGCGTTGGGGAAGAACACGGGAGCCGGGGCGTGGTGCTGGTGGTGGGCCGGCGGCGCGGGAGCGAGCAAGTGGGCGCCGTGGTGGTGGTGGCGGCAGAGGTGGATGTGGACATGGTGGTGATGGCGGGGGTCAAGGTGGAGGTGGAGCAGGTGGTGGTGGCGGCGCGGAAGGCCGGGTCCTGGGTGCGGTGGATTCATGGTGCCTGTCTTCTCGGCGGAGGTAGGGATGGTCGGTGAGTCGGCGGCGATGGTACGGGGGCTTTAAAAGGAAACTCAGCTTATGCGTGGGCAAAAGGGACATTTGGTTTGAATATAAACTAGGAAAATATGTTATATGCTCATGCATCGCTATGAACAAAGACTGTATAAGTATCATGTACGTATTTATCCGTGCGTTTGTAGACGGTCTACGTGATCCTATTATGAACGCAGGGTTGGTCCGACTCGCATATAGAATGAATTAAGATCTATATGTCAATGATAAAAGTTGGACCAAAAATTAAGATGGAAACGTTACGTGTTTTAAAAATAGTTAAAGATTTGTGAAACATGACTGTATATCGTATACGGAAATATAAAGCCATTAGAATTAGTACTTTAACTACCAAAAAATACATTACTTTCTAGTTTCAAAAAAATATATTACTTTATTTTAATGGAGTTAAATAGGTTATAAGATCCAGAACGCCATTAGTGTTGTTGTTATTCATTAATGTAAATTTCTATTAGATATTCACAGCCAAAAAAATATAAAATAATAACTTAGCATACACCTAGATGGAGTTATTTCGTTTGACGACTTCGCGTCATTTTGCAAGAATTTGCAATAAATCTTAACCCGGATGAAAGGCGACGAGGACCTATGCGAGATTCAAACCGTTTCAATCGCCTATAATCAGCACCCAAGCAGCAAATTCACAATTTTCGTATCGAACAAAAACAGCTAGGCATAAAAGATTCCAGGTGCTCAAATAGTACGGACGTCCGGAGTACACAACAGCAGTACTATCTTCAGCTAGAAACCCGTTTTTCAACATGAAAGCAAATTTGCAACAGTTGGATTGATGACCGAACACATAAACCACTCGCACTCGCAGACAATATTGGCAACCAATTTTTTGACAATCAAGTGATACTTCTGTACACATTGCGATAGATAGGGATCTAAAGTAATGTGCTCTAAACTTTGCCATTCTTATGAGATACATGCGACTTTGCACTCTTCAAACCACCCGCCAGCAAAATTCGGTAGCACCTGAATTGCACTAATTCAACGACTCAACTTCAGAACACAAAATAGTAAAACATCATCAAGGCTTCACATAAGCCGCACATCAGGTCCTAAAGCCATTATTTCAAATATTTTTTTTATAGTCAACGCACTTTTAAAAGGCATCCTGCCCCCCTCCAGAACTATAGCTTTGGTTGCCGCCACCATAGCCGCCACCACCATAGCCGCCTCCACCGCTACCATAGCCACCTCCGCCAAAGCCACCACCACCACCACGGTTCCCTGCAGGCCTTTCATTAGCGAAGTTCACACGGACACTCCGCCCTTCAAGTTCCTGCAATTGTTTCAGGTCTCCATTTAGACAAATGCTGCTACACGCTAATAACCATACTAGAAACACATGAGCAGAGGTGTGCAATCTTGACCCAGCATTTGTTTCAGGTCTCCGTTTAAACAACTACTACACACTAGTAAGCATACTTGAAACACAGGACCAGAGGTCTCGCTCACCTGACCATCCATTTGGCTCACAGCCGCCTTGGCATCATCACTGTTGCTGAAATTCACGAAGCCAAAGCCTCTTGACCTTCCAGTTTCCCTATCTGTGATGATCCTTGCTGCAACATGAAAGTATAACATTGGACCATGAAACAACAGGTGAGCAAAAACCAATAAGAATTACTCAATCAACTGCCAACTCAACATTTAAATGTATATACTAACCTTCGGTAACCTCTCCGAAGCTGCTAAATGCTTGTTTCAAAGTCTGCTCATCAGTACCCCAGGAAAGACCTAACCAAATGAAACCGAATAAACATAAAGCAAAAGTGATGGATTGGCTTCTGAACATAAATCAAAGAAAACCAAACAACAAAAACTCACCACCAACGAAAAGCTTGGTGGACATTAGCCGAGCAGCATTGAACAAAGCAGGAGACGAGCTGGCAGGGGCACCGCTTGTCAGAGTACTGTGCCTTAGAAGGCTGCCAAGCTTGTTGAAGGCTGCCATTGAACACTAAACCTGGCCATTGAACAGAAAAGTGAGACAGACACAGGCTAACGCTTAACATCAGTTTGATAGGAACCCTTATTCAACACACTGGAACAAAGCACTGCCTAAAGCTACCACCAGAAAAACTTGGACAGGAACATACCTAAGAGCATCTACGCAGCTTACAAGGGATTTAACATAGGAGTCAGATGGTTCAACAAGCCAAAACCAAACGGGACTAGGTAGAAATCACATATAACAGCAATTTACAGAGTCTGATTTCGTCCGGCAGAGGATTTCAGCCAGAATCTTTCAGAAAAAAAGGATTTCAGCCAGGTTACATGTGAAAACAACAGAACTCCAGTTCGAAGCCAGAACATTTGACCAAAAAAGATGTACTAAGAGCATCTTCTACACAGCTTCCTAAGCATTTAATATAGGAACAAAACAGAGCATCTACACAGCATTTAAACTAGGAGCCTAAATAAAACGGGCCTAGATAAAATTCACATATCAAACAATTTAGAGGATCTGATTCCCGGGCGAGGATATCGGCGAGGTTACATGTAAAAACTACAGAACTCCAGTTGTCAGCCTGAAATTCTCCCCAGCTAAAACATTTCCCCAACGAAGATGCACGACCAAACAGCACGCATGCGAAGAAATTCCCTCCACCCTAACGGCGGGAGGCAAGATCCACATACAAGCAGCGAGCATCCGAAATCCCCTCTCCTCCACCCAAGGATCCAAACATTTCCGCTCTGCCCCCCGACTGAATCGATCTAACGAACGCATAGTTCACCATCAGATCAAGCGGAACAAGGCGGCGGCATGAAGACGTACCTGAAGATTGGGATGGGACGAGGCGACCAGACCAGGAGAGGTGGTGGAATGGGGGAAGAGTGGAAGCGATGGAGGCACGGCTTGGGGTTTAAGAAAGGAGGGGAAGGCGGCTAGGGTTTTGTTGGGCTTTGCCTCTCGAGGATTTTGCCAAGCTCCGGCTCGGCGCAAAATATCTCGCCCGTTGGCGGCGCCACGAAAATATCCGCTGCCTCCTGCCTGGATACACGTAAAGTAACTGAAAATTGCAACGCGCACCCGGCTCGTACCAGAGACATATGATGTATGGTAACAGCTTAGCTCACCCAGATTCTTTTTCCAAGCTTATTGTTAGTGGGATAAATAGATAATGTAAAATAGTTTCAAATCGAATCTAGAAATTCACACATTATAATAAATTTGTGTTTTACTAAATTTGTAAGTTTTTTCTAGGATAACACACGTAAACGTACAACACACTACTATTTTTGAAAATGTAGATTACTAGAAAAGGGGCAATTTACATCATTGTGACATCATGAGACCTTGACATACCTATTGGGTAAAATTTATTTGAATTACAAGTTCCTATTATCTGTCAAGAAAAGAATGAAAACTGTTCCATTGTTTTTCCTCGAGTTATTAACGGCCTAAGATTTCATTTCACGTAGCATTTCGCTTTTGCGGCGGGTCCAGTAGCAACGGTGGGACCCACGAAGCTTTCTAGGGAAGATTAAAACACAAAGGAGAACAACTAGCGCCATCACCTCGTATTCTGTCGTCGCGTGTACTGTACGTGGTGATAAGTCCTCAGCCCAATAAGACTGAGTCTTGGACTCATTTTGCTGTGGGCTCCTCGATCTCGCCATTTAAGCCTAGCCCACCAACCTTGCGGCCCACGTTATTGGCAAGCACCGAAACGCGCAGCGCGAACCACAGCGCACCGTTCGTGCCAGCAGAGACAGAGCCACAAATTTCAGAGAACATTCAGGGGTGTTTTTTTTAACAGAAAAAAAATTGGACAGAATTCAGGGGTGCTTTCCAATCAGCAGTTGCCAGAAAAAACTAGCTTTTTTGATGCAAAAGAAAAAAACTTCGTACAGTAGTATCATACTACAGTCTACCCTTGACGACGTATCTGACATCGTCGAAGAGCGTCTGTGCCGAAGTGATCGTCGTGTTCGTGGCCACCTCCCACGCGCACTCGGCCGCCTTTAACACGATCGCCGTGCCGTTCGCCGCCATCACCACGGCTCTGGCAGCAGCGGCGCAAGCGGCCGTGGCGATCATGGCCGTGCTCGCTCTGACGGCGCGCAGGACGAAGCTCGAGCCTGAGCAGGAGCACGACGAGCAGTCACGCCCTGTAGAAGTACCGGATGCAAGAGGATCAGGTTAGACCACGTCGAATGGTGATTGTAGATGCATCTTGTGTTTTGGTGTGAGAATTCCGTGCTAGGGTGCATCGGAGAATATAACTACAGTTCAATATGGCGATGCAACACTTACAGTGACAAAATAGGACGCTCTCTAGTGCGAATACTCCGTGACTCACTCTATAATCAAAGTAGCACTTCGCAGAGCGCACATATATCCGAGCGTGACTGCGATTAACTAAGCACGGAATCATCAAGACTTAATCACAAGTTATCTATAATTACCATGTCAAATACAAATCTGGTGGCAAGCAAAACACTCGACATCCCTGATAAAATCCCGAGCAATACATGCAACTAGGAACCTGCAACACTCAATATTCAGTAACAAAATCGGCAGCTAGCAACATGTAAGTATGCAGCAAGGTTTCCAGCCCTCTGCCTAATTCCTGCCACGAGAGCGACCGCCATGCCTAGGAGGCACAACAGTCCACCCATCGGCATCAGGTGCTGGCCTCGAGGGTCTTGGTCTGTCCACCGCCATCTCCTCTGGCGCAGCAGCTGCTTCATCTTCCATCATTGACGCGCCGTCATCATCATATGAGCTATCACTGTCGTCATCATCTGCAGCTATCTGCTCATGAGAACAAAACCAATTACAGTGTGCCAAGAATTGCTCGTGGTATAATAACAATTTGCCAAGAGAAGAAAATATCAGGAATGAAACCAATATTACAATAGCAAAAAAGAGGTTTTAATCTCCACTGAGATGAACTATGTATCAAGGCGGATCAATGATGTTTTGGAAATGAAGATTGGTGATACTTTGACACATGTTGAGAACTGTGAACAGATGCAACACTAAATTACACAGTAGGCACATGTGCACTCTGGGAAACATATGATTCAATGAAGTGCAGAAACAGCACACACCTGTCTACTTTGAGAAACAGCATTCCCCTGAACATGTGAACTCCTTAACTTCTCTATTGATGAATAGTTGCTTTGCAGGCATTCTTCATGTATAATCAATAACTGTTCAGCGACCTGTTTACAGAAGTTATTGAAACTAATAGAAATATACAATGTTTTGTACGACTATAATGAAAAGCACTTGACACCAACAGAAATACTACATTGCTTATTGTAAGAAGTTTTTTCTATTTGTGTGATATGCTACAGAACTGTCCCTTAAAGATGAAACAGATGAAGCAATAGGTAATATAGAACAAGGCCTAATTCTTCTGAAGAAATATTATATACGGCTGAATGATGTCATAAACAGCATAAGATCTCTCCAATCCAAACACTCATTGTGTAAAATTGAATGGTACAATCCATATCCAAATTTCCATCCATGTACTTATCAAACTTTACCTAGGCTACCTGTCTGGCACAAAAAGGTTCGTTTCAAAGGCAAGTATCAAGATCCAATAAGGTTATTATTAACTACAATCATGTCTTGAGCACAACTGTTTACATACTATACAGTAAGAGTATTAGATTTGCTCACGCTGAGAACATTCTTAAGGTCCTGTGATGCTGAACTGGCATCGAATAAGATCGTTGAACATGTAAAAAAGGTCAGGTACAACAAACACCAATGTATTAATTAAAAACAGTAAATGACATCCAGGTAATCCGAATTAATTTAAATATTCCACTAATGAAAAATTGAACCATCCTTTTTGCAAGGAACATACCACACTACAAAACAGTAATACAGTGTGCCGATAGAGTTTTAACTGGAAATAAGTGGACAGGGGAAATAAATTACCTCCTCAACGCTATTATCCTCAAAGTCAGCATTGAAAGAATCAGATATTGTGTCGTACATCATATCCACCAAGTCTTCGAAATAGTGCGGACCTGAAATAGAAACCTCATCAATACGAATGGACCCCAAAAGTTCTAAGCTGATGAAATTGAGTCCACAGCCAATTGAATAGATGAAAAAAGGCCCCTTGATTTCCAAAAAACTGAAGCTGTAAAAAAATGGAGTGAAATCCATTCTTTCCTGACTAAAAAATCCTGCGTAAAGGCATGCACTTGTGCACTTAAATTTAAAATCGCTAAAGTAAAAGAAGAATAGTACAAAGATGGCTCGGAGCTGAAAGCAGAAATGTAAACATTACAAAATGCTGCATAGTAGACATTTTTCCCTGCTGGCCAAACAAGCTTTAATCCGTGTCGATCTTCTCAAATCATACATATAAGCAAATAGATATTAAGACACTCACCTGCACACTTTTTTTACAAACTGACCTATCTGTATTGATTCAAAGAATTGACTAATTTCACTAAATTCTAATTCTTCTTTTTTTTACTTTTCAAAAGTGTAAATCTGCTCCAAGTGTACCATAAGGAGATAAAAAGAATAAGAAGCTTGCAGAAAAGTAGCATTTCATCATCGTGGGATTCAGTTTGCTTTAAGGACATTAGTTGGAATGCTTCTGGATAAGATCGAGGATGCATTAAGTCATTGACATATCTGGAAATATGGGCACCAGTGGCATTTTATGAGAAAGATATAGATGGGATCCAATAGGCTATGTAGTACTTAGTCATGGCTTTTATGGTTGTGCCTTGACTCCTACAATGCTAAAACCAAGAAATGTCTAATAAATCTCTTCAAGTCACAAGTGCCTCTAAATCGATCCCAACAAGTGTCTCATAGATCTCTCACAATGTGGCTCATAGGTTTTCACCACCAAAATGAATGGTGACATGGTGCACCTAGGCATTTCCTTGCTGACTACAGAAGGCATCGACCATCTGAACAGTTTTTTTTTTTTGAGGAATCTGAACCAGCAGTTTTGGGGGTAATTTAACAAGGCCCTATTTATGAGTATGTCATAGGCTATAGAAGCTAATGAAACTGATTCTTTAAATAGGCAGCTTTTGGAGTAAAAATTGACTGCTTAACACACGGCAGCTAACTGGTTCCCATGTTTTTCAGCAAACTTGTATATGACCCAATGTCGTCCAAGATTTCTATTCAGAAAATATTGTTTTCTTTTCTTTAAGGATATATGACTATATGTTCAACTATTTGGATCGAAATAATTCAAAAGGATAACCCCCACGATGAATCAGATAACCTTAAGTTTCTCCACACCTCACATTCAATAGCCACAACATCCAATTATAATGATCAATTCATTATAATTACAACGCTATTACCCGTAGCGAATGAAACTTTTGCACACAACCAGAAACCTAAATCCTCGCTAGTTAAGCCACAGCTACATGTAACAGAGCAACTTCCTACAGCCGAACCCAATTCCAAATCCTCAGACCGAGATATGAGAATTTCAGCGACTGAGATTTGAGAAATCAGGGCGTAAACTAAACCCTATCAACTTCACTACCGGAACCCGCCTAAAGGAGGAGTAAATTGTCCGAGGATGCTGAAGGAGCTGTACGTACCCCTGGAGCGACAGAACCAGGAGTGGATGGACTCGCCGAACTGGTCGGCCTTGGCGCGGGAGTCGCGGCCGCCCCACTGGTTCTCTACCGCCATCTGCAGCGCCGTCCAGCGCCCGAACACCAGCCTGATGCCCTCGCCAAGCGCCGCCGCCGCCTCCGCGGAGATCGGGCCGCCGTTGGATGCGGCCATGGTGTCGCGAGGGTTGGGACGGAGGAAGACGGCTAGGGTTTTTGCCTCTCAGTTGCGTGGAGAGAACCAGCCTGCAGCCGCACGCTTCCAAGATCCAGCTGCCGACTGAATTGGCGAAGGAAAATGGAGGAGAAGGCTCATGTTAGGGCCAGTTTTTGGGCTTCGTGGGTGCGTATCCGTTTTTGGGCTTTAGGCCTTATTGTCTTTCAGGTCCAAATTTTAGAGGCCTGGCCCAAGATGGACCGTCGGGTGAAAGGTCGGTAATACAGGAACCTTCGTGGCCACGGAAACGAAGAAGCCGCGTCGACCCGTTCACGCGTTCGCCTCTTGGCCTCCACAAAATTCCCAATCCCAATACCCGTCGTCTGCTCGCAAAATTCCCAATCCCCGTCGTCTGCCTCCGCACGCGCCTCGGAACCCTAGCCCGGCGACGCCTCCAGATCCGGTGGCACATCCGGCGGAATCGGCCGCTGGTATCCCCAGTCGACGCGCTCCGGCACCTCCGCTCCCCGGCGTTCTCCACCTGCGATCTTCGCCCCCGCGGAGTTCGGAGGAATCGCTTGGTGGAGGCTTCGTCTACGCCCGCCCGGCGTCGAATCGAAGGGATCCGCGAGCCTGCCGTCGTCGCTGATCGCCGATCGCCTCCCCGTAGATCGAATTTGATATGTACCTCTTCGATTTTGTGTATTTCATCTGAGAAAATATTCAGGCCATTTCGTCAAAATTGTGAGAAAGGCCTTTTGCGAGAAAACAGACTCGCCATCCATCATGGGTGTTGTGTATTACCAATATAAGAGTGAAAAGGAGATCTGTTCCATTCCTGTGCCCTATGCTTTTATCTCTGTCTCTGAACTCAAGCAGCTTATCATGACGAGCGGTAAGTACGGCCGTGGCCGAACCCGCGGCCGTCCCATGGACGATATTGTCATCTCCAACGCCCAGACTGGCGAAGGTTCGTTTTAACGTGCTCGATTGTACTCGATTACTTGTGATTTCCTAAAACTTCATCTTAGGCCCTATGCGGCACAATAGATTCTGCAGCCTGAAAAACATATGTGTAATAGCGTACTATTATCACGATTTTGAGAGATCAGTAACTTTGCCAATGAGATGTTTGGATTCATGCAGAGGGCATTGTTTCGAGAACATCAATTTATTTGTGATCGAGATTTTGTGGTTATTGATTCCTATGTACATACTGTTTGGGCTACGAATAGGAATAGGTATTCCGTTCAGTATAATGGTCATTTGTTACTTGTTTTCTTGAGCACTGTAATACTATTTTGTCTCCTTTATTTTATTTTATTTTATTTTTGTATGCACATGGGATGTGCTCCTGAAGGTGTCAGGAAAGCATCCTGGATGAAAGATGATCCATATAACTGGACATCCTCCTTGAGATTGCACCTTGCAATCCTTATGGACATGAGTCCAGTACATCAGAGTAGTCCTCCAATCCCAATTGTGAACAAAAGTCAATTTGTCATTCAAGGATCATAGTCTAATTCAATTTAAACATCTCAATTTTGATGTCTAGTTCAATGCATCATTTCTCTTATAACTTGCAAGATTATGTTTATTTTAGTGGATTGATTGACGTTTTCTGTTTTCTGTGCTTGTTTTTGAATTCAGAATATGCAGATGAAAGGGCAATGGTACTACAGAACACACATGTGCTGGTCCGCAGAATTAACATTCCTGGACAATTGTCAGAGAAAATCGTCTTATCCCCAACGTAATGTCTCCTCTTAAATCTTTTACTTCACATTCAAAGTCACTGTTTCCCTGTTTGGATTGAGAGGTTAGGAGACGAACATTTTAAATCACAGAGTCATTCATGTAAAACTGGATTCAACAGGAATTTGCTGACTTTGAAATTCTTTTTTTTAACTTTATTCTATTATCTGTTCCGCTTAGACAAATGTGTGCCTTAAATCTGAATAATTGGAGTTCACTACGAAACCAGCAAAATAATTCTCTATTCCCCGAATCTTACATGTCTTCTCTGCCTCCTTGAAAAATATGGTTGTATCCTTCGAGCCCTCTCTGTCCAAACAGATTTTGCAACAACACATAGAGCTCAAGCTGAACATGCAGGGCAGAAAATGATGACCATGTATACTAATTTTATGTAATTAATTGCAGGCGGAAAGTCACAGAAGGATGTTCTGTACCTTCAAGTGAGTCAGTGGTTACTGATTTAAACTCAAAATCGTGTTCCTCCATAGGAGTCCAAGATGAAGATGCTGCAATCACGGCGGTGATTGACGCGGCTGAACTCAAATTGTAAGCATACTATATTCCCTTTTCTCCCAAAACGCTAGTAGTTTTTGTGTTACCTTCTTTCTGATAATCTTGCTCCATGGTGTCTGTAGGGAACAGTACCCAACTAAAAGAGGACAGAGTAGTGGAAGGTTTACATCAGGAAGAAACTATGGGCGGGAAGTGGAGACACCTCCACTGGGGTACGTCTGCCGCTCTTGCGGTGTTCCAGGTCATTTCATTCAACACTGCCCACAGGAAAGCAAGACACCTCCACCTGGATACATCTGCTACAGATGCCGAATCCCAGGGCATTTTATTCACCATTGCCCCACCATTGGGGATCCTAAGTTCGACAATAATAAAATGAGTCGGTCTCTTGCGCCAGTAGTAACTGTAAGTCCTGTCAATGGCATTATGGAAGCACTTGTCCCGGCTGCACCAGTTAGTGCTGTTGATGACTTGCCAGCAGAGCTCCACTGTCGACTGTGTAAAAAAGTGATGATAGATGCAGTATTGACAAGCAAGTGCTGTTTTGACAGTTTTTGTGATAAATGTAAGTGGTTTTCATATACTCCATATGTATGTATCTTAAAATCTTTATTTTGCGTGTCAATAAATGCATTATCCAAAAGTATCCAATATGTGTTACACTCCAAATTTGTTTAGTAATAGCAGTATCTAGCTGTTTCTGGGTCAAGTAATTATACTTCGGACAATATGAGGAACAACTTTCTGTTTATCTTCTGTCAGGCATTCGGGATTACATTATTACAGAGTCGAAGTGCATTTGTGGAGTCAAGGCGCTAGCAGATGACCTCATTCCCAATCAAACACTTCGGTGCACAATCAACAATATGTTGGGAACAAGAGCTAGCAGCGGTAGAAGTGGCACAACAACGCACAGAAGTTCATCAGGCAGCAACCCTGATCCCAGATTACAGAGCCACACCCCTTCTGATGCCTCAGAAAGGGTGATGAAGCAATCGACAGACCTTGAGCTGTCAGCAGCATCTGCACCTGATGATGGACTCCAGGTTGCCACAGGAGGTGATCTAATGAATCAACCTCGAGAGAAATTGGCAGCCAATGTTGATATCGTGAGCAAAGACGAAGGCAATTCCACAGAAGTGTCAGCAGAGAAGACTGTAGCAGGTTCTGTGGTAATTGAAGTAAAAGATGGAAGTGGATCAACATCAAAGGTCACTACTGTTTCAGGCGCCCTAGAACACAATGCCACAAGGACATATCAAACGAAGAAGAAGCGGAAGAAGGCAGACTCAACAAAGAATGTTCAACCTAACGATGTTGACTATGGTTACAATGTTCCATTTGACCAAGCATATTACAACCCTTTCATCAGTGGGTTTTCTTGGGTAACTGAACCTTACATGTACGGCTCAATGGGAATGCCTTACGGTGGTTATCCAATGGTTCCATATAGTGTAAATTCCTTCAATGGCATGCCACCACAGGCTCCTGGAATGCCAGGCTATCCAGCAAGCTATCAGAGGTATGTATTGTCCTAGCATCTTGAGTTTAGAATGCTCTTTTTTTTTTGCTAAAGTATAGTCTGACTATAATCCGGTTCCAGTTTCTGGAGTTCCCCTTTCTATTGCGATGCTAATAGTCCATGTTGCTGATTTCTTCAGGCCTGAAACTCAGCCCACACATCACCGGGGCACAGAAGCTGTTGTGTCACATTCAAGGCAGGCCGAGAGGCCCAAGGACACTCGTGCTCAGCCCCAATCTACAGAGAACAAGCGCCAACTGGGTTCTCATGGTTCAGAATCGAGGAACAGAACCAGGTCAAGCTCCGAAAGAAGGGACCATGAGCGTTCTGGCAGGGCCTCTGACGACTACCACGAGGAACGGTCAAGTAGGAAGAGAATGCGCGATTCTTCTCCAATGTATGGCGACAAACACAGCGGCCGGAGGTCGACACACAGTTCCAGGAGTATGACTCGTGAGGAGGATGCAAGCGATGATGAGCGCAACTTCAAGAGGAGATGGGGGTGCAGATCATCAGTTGGCGTGGACACAAGGCACTGAATGAAGATGTCAACTTGGTTGAGGACCAAGTGGAGGATTGCTGATCTGCGATGCTCTCTATAGATTTTCTGTTACTTGTAATTGTATGTACGCATCTGGAAGTCATGAGAACTTCTGAAAAAAACCAGAGGAAAACTTGCAGGTTTTCCCCAGCAGACATGTAATCAGCTATTCATGCACTACCAATCTGTACTTGAGAGCATTGCCAGCTCTCGCCTCTGTAATGCAATGTCTCCAAAGATGAATGGAATTTCTCTGATTGCTGAGTTAATTTTGCGTTTCTTTTTCATACTTTACATGCCTGTTTTGCTGTTGATACTCGTACAGTCGTATGTGATGTGTTGCGTAGCAATGCATTTTCTCCAGTAGTTCTTTGTACTGTGTGTGATACAATTAAAGCTGCTTGACAGCTTCTGCTAGGCCTTTGATGGGATTCGCAAACAGCAAATTTGAAATCGTAACATAATAGGGAAAAATTGACTGAGCAAAACACAAGATCATGAGACGTTACAAATAAGTCGTCTTGAAATTTAAATTTGATGTGTACCACTCTCCACCACAAACACACGCAAATGCGAGGTGCTCGAATCGTCCCAAATGAGGCGAACGCTCGCCTCAACGGACACCTCGCAGCACTCTCCTCAGCCGCCCTGCCCCGCAGCGGCGCAGCCTTCCCTCGATCCCTCCCCAGCTCCCCTTTCCCCTGGTGGCACGCCGCTGCAGCTCAACCACCTCGCGCGGGAGACCTCCAACGTGGCCCACCTCGCCGCCTTCTACGAGGACGTGCCTTCCTCCAACTCCAACCCGCGCTTCCCCGACGTCGCGCTCCACCTCATCGGGTAGGACCCGGCAGCGGGCGCGCCGCCCGCGCAGCTTCCCGGCGCCACCGCCTCGCCTTCTCCGTCACCAACTTCGTTGGGTTTGTGACCGGACTACGCGCGCGGCACGGAGGGCCTGCGTCGGGAGGAGCGCGCTCGCCGGAGGAAGGAAGACGACGGCGGTTAATGTGGGAGGGGCCGAAGGGGTATAAATAAATGAACTGAGCAACAAAGGGGCTATTCTGAAAAAATGCACCAGCCAGGTCAGGTGGTAAAGCATCTGGACCGCCCATGTTTGATCTAGCGGCTTTTGTGGAGCCCAGATTCGGATCGTTTTGAAGTGTTTAATACTCTAAAGGGTGTTTATTCAAAAATATTCGAGCCGCTTCTCTTACTTTTTCTCATCAACCCCCTCATAATAGGGCTCTTCCGCGGGGGTAAAAGGAAGAAAGAGAAGGAAAAAAAAACTGCTTCCTCGCCGGAATGCCCCGATCACCTCGCCGGCGACCTACGCCGCCGCCGCCCAGAGAGGATCCAGTTAGCCCCGGAACGATCGTATGATTCCTCACTTCTCTCCACGGCTCCACCGGTGTATCCTTCTACCGCGGGGAGCAACCGCCGCGTCGTCTCCGTCGTTGCCTGAACCTGAGGCGGCGGCGACGAGTGCACGCATCGCCTCCGCGACAACAAGCACTCAAGCGGGCAATGCAGCACCGGCTTCGTGATATGCTCCGCTGCCTTCATCGCTCGGCAACTACACCAGCATCGCTGTAAGTTCCCGGCCGCACCCCACAACGCCAAAGCCTTGCAACTTGCTACAGAGTATAAGATAAAATGCCAATGTTAATTGTAAAAGTTGTTCGCCCGTACAATGCAAACTTGATTTAACACTCTGTTGCACTCCTGCTACTTGCGTTAGCTGCGGTGACCTGATAGATTCAGGGGCAGGACATCACCCTGTTTAAGAGTTCCTTCCTACCCTGACAGAAGCATGTCCATTTCAGCGCAGTAGATCAATGCAAAACGATTGGGAAAGTTTGAGGAGACTGGGGAACATTGGCAAACCCTGCAGTGTGGTAACACAGAGTTGTGAGGGGTGCCATCTACCGCGAAGCGAATGAGAGTGATTTACCAGAAATCATGAGCACTCAATATCAGACAAAGCGGACGGAAGAATCAGAAATTCAGAATCGAGACATCTTTTATTAAGCTCAAGTTCTCATGAAACCATGGCATATTCCAGTGCTAGTAGTCACAATACAAGATGAAACACTGCATAATACCATCTTAATTACAGCGCATACAACAAGGACCACGAGCAGACTATTATGCCAATCCATGACCTTAGATCCATATATCAGACGTACAGTCCCCGCCGGGATATCTCATCTCATGGGCCAAGGCAGGACCATCAGGCTCCTTGCTAAAATCTACGAAGAAGTTGGGGTTGATAGCCAGTCCTCCTTTCTCGGTGTCGACATCGATCTGCAGCATGTGGGAGCCCTTCTTGACAAGATCATCACCAAAGAACTGCTCATCCCATCGGCTGAAAAGTGAGTTGGTTACGTATATCCTCTTGCCATCCAAGCTCAGCTGAATCATCTGCGGTCCACCTCTAAGTCGATGCCCCTGATTATAGAACACAAAGTAAATTAGATTATCTAATTCCATCGTATTCTCAACAAATCTTGTCTTCAGTAAGATTTCAAGTGTGCTAGATTTCAATGAAGATAAAGTGTGTTCTTGAACGTGACAATCCAAATCCAGTGTAGCAAGATATATGTGCATTTTTTGGTACCTCACACTTTGAGAGCTTACTATTTACCATATGCAACTACCAATAAAACTCTGAATCATGAATATAAATTAGACTTCTCAACGCTGAAGGTTTCGAGGGGAGAAATTACCTTGACCTGGGGCACATTATACTGTTCTTCTTGACCATCATCAGTAACATAGACGACATCGCTGCCCTTTTGAAGAAGCCCACCAACCCATACTTGTCCCGCCAAGACAGGCTTGGCAGGGTCCTCAATGTTGTACTGCCTGATATCCCCATGAAGCCAATTGACCAAATAGAGATAGCGATCGTCAAGAGAGATAACAAAATCAGTTATCAACCCTGGCATTTCTGGCAGAATCCAGTTGCGGACCTTTAGTGGTTTTACATCGATAGCAACCTATAAACACGGTCATAGGAACTGTAAGCGAGATGGAAATCAAGTTATTATGTGGGAAAGAACTTTAGCATGTAGCATGGGCAAACCTCATGGCTCCATGATCCGTCCGCAGTTTTGAAAAATCTAACCATGTTGCTTGTCAAAGCACATCCAACATAACCAGTGTCCTTTGATGGGTCATGTAAAAACCTCACCTGCAGAAAAAACAAACAGAGAATTGTGATTTAGTTGCTTTATGGTATTGATGTTTTAGACAAACTGAACTACAGAAGCGGTGTAGCAGTTCCAATTTTTTTAAAATGGAAAGGAGAATTTAAATCCATTACAAAACTGGGGCCTGGCAGCCTCCAGCTGCAGGTATAAGCTGAGTTGTTTAAAACTGCCCCAGGAAGAATACTACAAGCACCGACTATTCTGGTAGCATTTACAGAAAGCAAAGACAGCTCAAAAATAACAAATATGGTCTGAGGAAACCTATTCTGGCAGTAGTTGCTGCATTTTTAACATTCTATTACCTCAAGGGGAAGAAGTCCCGTGTCACCTAGATCAAGGGTCTGCTTGAGCTCACCACCAGGCCAGTCATACACATGAAGATGTCTTCCGTAGAGACCATCCTGGACATGTTGAAGATTGAAACCTGTCCTGAAGGCTGCAGGGGCTCCCCATGTTGAACTGATCATTGTCTTGTGGCGAGGCTGGTACCAGAAGTCATAGCCAAACAAGGGGCTGTGACCTGGCTTTTCCCAACTACAAGTAGCAAAGATTTCATCATTAATAAAGACACTAAGATTAGCATTATGAATCTGTCTGTTTCTCATGCCATGTAACAATTTGCCATGCATGAGCTGCAATTTCAGAGCACCCTACATCCCATAGTAAATTACAAGTATGGATCTTGTATGCTCATATTTTACTGCAGATAATTGGTTATGCACTTATGCTCTGTAATTCTTCCTAGTTACATGTTATTTTTCCACATCAATGTGCCTATATTGTGAAAGAACTTACCGCCCTTTGACATTAAACTCTGAATCCAACAGGAGGAAGCCATTGCCGGCTGCATTCCCCTCCTTGTCCCCAAGGCAAGAAATCATAATATCACCAGATGCAAGGCAATGAGATGTGTGAGGAAACCCAAGCCCGGTCTTCTCAGCAATGTCCTCGGCCTGGACCACCTTATGCAAGGACGGCGCCCTCGGGTCTGTTGCAGTGTCAACAACATACACACGACCTGACCTGCAGATAGCCATCCGAGCCACATCAGAAATTCAGTTCTGCGTATCAGCACTCCAGCAAGTCAATTAATTCATTCATGTGGAAATGTGGTCATCTCCATTTGATACTCACAGCAACGAAGGCAGGATCAAGAAGCGGCGTTTCGCTGATGGATCACCGTGGCAGGAGCTGCAAGAGTTCCAGCCAGAGTGATGCAGCTCGTCGCCGATGTGGGTCACCGGGAGCCTGTGGATCACTTGGGAGTATGTAGGAGAGTTGGGGTCCAAGTCCACCGTCGCAAGGTAATCTGGCTTGTTAATGCCAGTGCCTGCACAATAATACACACTGTATCTCGTAAACACAAAATCCCCGTAACATTGGAAGATCCACAGCTCTCTTCATCATCACATGGTTTCTGTCGTCTTCAGAGATTCCCAAGGCAGAGGCAGAAACCATGTGAACTTCTGCCACTAACCGAAACGGTTTCAGAACCGGTATTGTCTGTTTCAGCCATGGAGCAGGGCACATGATTGATATCGAAAACTAAAAGACAGTCTTAAATTATGAAAACATACACCACTTGTACAGGGCCACTCGTACAGAATATTTCTGTCTTGACTTAATTTCAGGTTAATTTTGAAGGGTCGCTTTCCATCCATCCTAACAACCCGTATTAAAGAACCTTAATGGAACAACAAAACCCCCCTGACTTCACTCCTTGCAGTACTATGATAACGCTCTGCTATAAACACCCGATTAATCCCCCAAGATCTGCCTGTATGTTGATGTGCCCATGTCTATGCGTATCAGTGTACTATGTCAGTATCTGCATGATCCTCCCACTCATGGCTTGTTGCAGGACGACGGATGGGGGTTATGCAGGAAGCAAGCTCACCGTTGTAGACGCAGGTGACGTAGATGAGCTTCTCCCTGGGGCCCTTCTCCATGGCCTCCAGCGGCGTCGCGTACCCGGGCCCCTTCGCGGCGTGGCAGCACGCCCCGCCGTTGGCCGCTGCCGGCGCCGGCACGTCGACCTCCACTGCTCCGGCCATCTTTTCGTCCCCCTGTGCTCTCAGGTCGCGCACCAACCACCTGCAGAGAACAAAACGAACGCAGCCTTTCCGATCAGCCCTGGTGGATCGGGATCGCACCCACCGGAGCACCGGAGATGAGGAAGATGGAGAAGCAAAGCTGCTCACTCACTCACCCGAGCCAGACAAGAGGGAGGAGATAACTTGTGTGCTCGCGTTCCAGAGTTTGGTGAGGAGGGGTGGGCACAGGGCGGCGGGGGGGGGGGGGGGGGGGGGGGGGCGGCCAATTATAGTGCCCCGGCCGCGACGCTGACACGCCGTGGCCCGTTGGTTGCGCGCCGCGATCCGTGCGGACGAGGACAGGGGAAGGCTGCGTGAACCTGGGCCCCACGGCGGGGGGGGGGGGGGTGGTGAGATGGGCGTCGTATCTGGACGATAATGCGGGGCAGGTGGGATCCACTGCGGCGACGCACGGGAACGGAAGGCGACGCCGGCTAGGCGGCTAGCCAAGCCATCCCGAGCGAAACGACACGTCCGATGCCACCGCGACCGCGCGCAAGGCCGCGCGCGCGACGCCGGCCCGGGCGGCGTGCGGTGGCCGGGCCGGTGGGCGTACCTCCTCGTGCCGTCGCGCGCACGGCCATTTCCGAGCAACTTTTCCTAGCGAAGACCGTCGCTTTGCTTGGATCCACGTCAGGGTGTGTTAGTCCTTTCTCCCGGGTGGCTGGACTGGGCCAGCAGCTGATCTCCACTGTCGTGGCATGGGTTCAGCGTCACAACTGATGTCATCTGCACTTGGACGCTTTCTGAACAATGAATGTGCCGTCGCGATGAAGTGAACTTGACGATCTGGGACGGCGAGTTCATGGGCATGCATTTCCGTGCACGGCCATTGACCGCGCGAGTATACCGGCGTGAGAGTTTTCAGGCTCCGAACTCCGAAACAGCAGTAGGATGCTGCACAGTCAACTGGCTTCACAAAGTCGCACGCTTCTTGCCTCTGCCCCTGCGTTGCGCTGCTTATCTGAATTCTGAGCAACCTTTTAGTCAGAGCAGGGGAAACGCCAAAAAGCGTCTGACCATTCAGAACATATCCTATCGTCAGTAGATGGATCATGAATATTAGGACTGGCAGATAAGATTAAGGACGGCCAGAACACGTCAGACAACAGATCGCACGCGTGAACAGTGATCCAGACCTTCAGTTCTCTAACCCAAATCCTGGATAGCATGGCGCCGGCGCAACAAGACTGCGAGAGGAAGATGGCTGCACGCAAGATGCCACTGACAGATCAGGGTGGATCTGACGGAGCTGATCGCATGCGCTTGCAGGCTTGCTCATATCTCAAGGGACTCTTTGTGAGCTTGCATTGCTGCCAGTGCCAGAGGAATATAGTATGCTTAGATTACTGATGCACATGGGCCGCCGTGCCCACATTATCATTATCTTGCGTAGCTCAGTTATCGGAGACGGAGGCGGTGAGCCAACGATCGGCGGATCAGAACTCAACGGGCTCTACTGGTACTATATCATCTCGCATCTATCAGATAGTTTATTCATGGAAGCAATCATGGAGCATGGGCATGCAGGGCCACCGTCAACACATCTCAGAGTAGCCTTGGCGAGAAGCGACAAACAGCCAAACAAATGGTACAAGTGCGCGGAGGGAGGGGGGTGTTCACCATCTTTGCTTCACCCTCACATCTCGGAACCAGAGACTCGGAGAGGGAGAACAGTAGATCACCTTCACCTTCATGCAAGTGCTTTCTTCAAGGAGTTCGTTGTTGGTAAAATGGTATTAAGTAATAGTGGCGTTTAGCAGGATAGGTAACAAACAGTTGAGCACAAAAGCAAAGGTGGAGCACGTAACTACAACCGCTTGGGACATGAACGCTGCAAATTCAGTTATTCAAGCATGCCTTGAGATAAAGTAAAATAATAACAAAAATATGCAATGTACTTATTGAGATAAGGGGATAATGTATTCACTATTCTATAGTTATTGGAAATTTATACCTTTTTGCTAAAAGTAAGTGGTTTAAATATCTATTTTAGTGTGGAATCTGAGAGAGCGCGAATAGCAGGAGCAGAAGAGGACACAAGTCCGGACCCTTTACATTTCAGCCAGGGGAAATTGGTTTCTTAGCGATTCCCGTAAAATACCATCAAAAGCGTTTGTCCCGTAAAATACCATTGAAAGATGCAAACGTTGCTGAGAAGTCGCATTCCGTTACATTTTGTTCGTAGAAATCTATCTCTAATATCATTTCAGCACATAATACGGACATGAAATGACTTATCTACCCCTGCCTATTGAACCCCCATGAAAAATCGCTTCCAGCGCTCCTCCCAACCTCCCCTCGCGAGAGCTCCCCAGTCCCCCCCCCCCCCCCCCCCCCTCCACACCGCCGCCCCTGCGCCCGTCCGGCGCAGCCCCTGCGCGGCCAGGCCCTCCCCCCCACCCCCACCGGCGACGTCCGATCTGCCTCCCCGCCGCCTCCGCGCGGCCCTCCTCTACCGGCGACGGCCACCCTGCGCAGCCCTCCCCTCACCCTTCTCCCAGCAACGACGCCGCCCTGCGCGGCCATCCCCTCACCGGCGACGACCGGCCTTCCCCCATCGGTGACGCCGCCCCTGCGGGCTAGCACGGACAGGCTGCGCGGGTCCCCAAGGCGGGTGCCCTCCAGGCGCGCGTCCGCAGGGCCGACGCTCTCCAGGGACCGCGCGCGGGCTCTGGCCATCGCGTACCCCTCGGCGTTCGGCTTCTTCAGCCCCAGCTGCCAGCGCCATCCCCCTCTTGCCGCTCCTCCATTCCGGTGCTCTCTTATGCATCCACTTGAGGCTATTTTCGTCCAAGTTAACAGAGTTGTAGGTAAGATCTAACTGATTGGTACTTTCAGCTAACGTTTGCATCTTTCCGTGGTATTTTACGGGGGCGAGCGCAAAGTCACATCTTTGGATGCTACGGAACCAATTTTCCTCCGGCCGGGCTTGGGCCAAAACAGAATCTTAGGCTGGACTCGAAATTCTGGTCTGCAGGCATAACCATTTCGTTCGGGCTTGGGCCAAAACTAGGCCCAATCCGGGACTAGGCCTAGCATCGTCGTCACGTCACACAAATCATCTCTCTCTTCTCCGCTAGCGGCCAGCCCGCTGACGAACCCGCCTCCGGCCTCTGCTTCCGCCTTCCGCCGGTCGGAGCACGCCAGCTACCTCGAAGGCCCTCGCACTCTCCTGCGTTGCCACTCCCTTATGGTGCCGGATTGTCGCGGACTGGAGATCCATCCCGACTTGGAATTGACCCCCTTTCCTGGTAAACCCTAATTTGACTTTTGCTAAGATTTGAGTTCTGTAAACAACCGTGAGAGGTAGAATCCCACGCTAAGTCCGCTGCTATCCTCATGCACTCCTGCTCGGAGACTGGATTCGGATACTGATACTTGATAGGATGCAGCGCCTGGAAAATTCATAAGTGAGGCAGCTTTAGTTAGGCATGAACTGAATATTCCTTTGAATGTGTTCAGAATTCAGATCAGTGGAACCATGACAATGTCTGCTTTTGAATAGGGCCAAACAGTGTGAATTGTTAACCTAGTTATGTGCTGATGTTGCTATGCTTATTGCCTTGTGCTGCAGATTTTGAGATTAAACTCCAGAAGTTCAGCTAGGCGCGCATAACATTTACCTGTTGCTTAACTATGGATAACTCTCAGAATCAACCATTACCACCTGGTGTTGGAACATGGCCACAGGCACCTCCCAATCACCTGCCACAGTTCCATTCTGACCCACAGTCTTGTCATCCTCCATTTGACACTAGACCTGACAATGCTAGTGCCAATGGTAGTGATAGTGCAGCAAATATTGAGTCAGCTGTCCAAGAGGCTGTTCTTCACGCACAGGTATACATATCTCCTAGATTATTTTCCGAGAGTTGCATTTCTGTTTCTTTTTTATTGATTGATGGTAAGTGTTTATGATAACTAGGACGTTGAGACCCAGCAAGTCATACAAAACCAAAGGTGTGTTTTGTCCCATTTCAGTCTTTACTAGTTATACTGGCAGCTTCTTTATGTTTCTGTTACACCTTTGTCTATCAGACATGCAAACACAACAAGTGAACCTACAGCGTATGGGGAAGACTTACTCTCGAACCGCCGTGACCCTAATGCATTGAAGGTGATTATCTTGATCGCTGGTCATTTTCTTCTTTATGGGTTTTCGGTTTTCTGCATCATGTGTTTTGTGTATGACTTTCATTAGTGAAGCCAGTTTTTATCTTGGTTTTTTAGGAACACTTACTAAAGATGACAGCTGATCATCGTGCAGAGATGGCAAACAAAAGGGGAAAGCCACTTCATCCAAGCAATGGTCATTGTTTTTCCATGATAATGCTGTCTTATTTTCAATTTGTTCCTCCATTTTCAGTTGTCCACTTCTAGAGCGGATAAGCAACTATGATGATTTCGATTTGGAATCCTTACCTAGTCATGAAGACATATTGCTAACTGGAGCCATATTGCCTATTGTTTCATTATGCAGTTATGAAGCAGCTAGTTATTTGCTAGTTTTTTTAGGTATATATTGATGTATCTCTTTCCCAAACCTGATGGTTGAGCATGCTTACAGGAAATGTTGAAATTGGCAATGGCTATGGTGTACCAGGAGGGGGTGCTTATTATGCTGCAAACTTGCCAAGTACTCAAATGAGTATGCCACATCTCTAAGCCACTTGCTGGTTCCAGTATTATAAATAAGTGCTAACTATTATCCTTTTCTTCAGACAAACCAAGAGATGAGTCTGATAAAGCAAAATGTGGAAACGATCTCCCTGATTTTTTGAAGCAGAGGTTAAGGGCAAGGGGAATTCTCAAAGATGAGACAACAAATAAGAATAGCACGGGTACACAGAATGTAAGTTACCTTGGAAATTAAAGTGGGAGGTTGGGAAATAAATACTTGTAGTTGTCAGGACCTTTATCTAGTACCAGCACAATCTTATTGTTCAGTAGCGGGCATGGATCATTTGTTATAATCTAGGATCATGTGTATTCATTACTTGGGGGTGGAGAACATATTATCTAGCATATGAACTTATGAAACCTATATGGTTATTAAAAGTCCTTATGGTACATAATTCCAGAAGAACGTGGAAAATATGACGATACTGTCTGAGCATATTTGTTGATACTGAAAAAGGTTGGAAAAATATGCCTTTTGTCTTTAGCCTTAGCTTGTGCATCTGACAGCCTTGATGTTAAATTGACATTTTATCTAGCACATATTTTGTGTTAATTAATACATCATTCATTTCGTGCCACTGAATTACAGGCGGATTCTCAAGAAAACCGGAACAAATCTGCGCATGAGTTGCCTCCTGGTTGGGTGAGTTTCTGCCCAAGTATTTTCTTTTTTTCTTTTTGTTATTTTTCTCCTCTGTTCATGTGGTTACCAATCTGAAATGTTTAGCCAATATATGTTTCCTTCATCAGTTTTCAGTGTGCCAATACATGGGGTACCATCAACAATACAACTTTCCATTTGTTTTAACTATGGTTTATAGAATAAGAGGATAATAGTTACTACCGTTATTCCATCATAGAGTGCCTGCAGTCACCCATTTACGGATTTAACTACAATATATGCTGAGGTATTTAGATGTGCCAAGTTATAACGAATACTGATAGATTTCTCACCAAAAATACTTCCACTTCATTATCTTTTAATATTTTTTGTCAACATATGATTGGAGAGAGTAATGTTCATGGTGTGTGCTGGATATTGTTTCATGTCCAAAATGATAGGTAATAGAGAAGGGATGTAGTATAGCCCCACAAGGAGCTTGTTATCCGGCATTAAGGCTAACTTGTCTGGGTTCAGGTTGAAGCAAAGGACCCGACAACCGGTGCTCCTTATTTCTACAATCAAAGCACCGGAGTGAGTCAATGGGATCGTCCCGGTGGTGCTGTGAACACCATGCAACATCAAGTTTCTTCATCCTTGCCAGAGAATTGGGAGGAGGCAATTGACGAAACAACAGGTATAGGAGCAAAACAATTCTAATTTATCGCAGACTTTATGACTTGTGCATCTTTAGCCCTAAATTTTCGAAGGTTCCAAAAGAATTTGAAATGTCTGGATGCAAGACCAGGAACATCAAATGTTGTTAAGCTATAAATAGGAAGTTGAGTTGGACAATCTATCCTTTTAAAACATTCAATAAAAGCACGAGACCCTTTCGTGTCCCAAATTATGCCTTTTTTTCCTTACTTCCTGGCCTCCTGGGAATGTGCGTGTGTGGTTTATCATCATCAGTTTAATGTGTTGCGTGCAATTTTTAGGCCACAGATACTATTATAATACAAAGACACAAGCCACACAGTGGGAGCCTCCTACTTCTGTGAACACCATTGTTACACCTCATGCTCCCACCAACACTGCAGTAGAGCCAGTCTCTCAAACTGCAGATATTTGGGACTCTCAAATGCAGAGATGTTCGGGCTGTGGTGGATGGGGAGTTGGTCTTGTCCAGTCTTGGGGATACTGCAATCACTGCACAAGGTAATCTGTTTAATCTCACCCCATAAAGTAGATCAAATGTTTTGTTGTGAAGCTTGATGTATAATTATCTCTCTCGTATAGATGACATGATTTTGTACGAAACTACACTTTTGAATGGATCTCCGTGATCTAAGCTATATTTGTGATATTGTCATTGACCGATGTGTTACCAATCTAGCATGTTTCGTCTTTATGTTATGAACTGTTATTAACACCAAATCCAATGTATAAACATTGAGAAACATAGCTAAATGTTTGCTTGTAAATACTCATGGCAGGGTTCAAAACCTTCCTTTTCAACCGTATCCATCTTACACAAACAATACGACGCACTCTGGTAACAGTGCTACCAGAACTCAGGGAAATGCTGCAGCTAAGGACAGGTATAATGATATATGCATTTTGCTCATTAATGGGTTCGCTGAATGCCCATGCTTCTTCCATATGATCTATCCTATATATGGTACTTTATGTCCGCCCATCATCTACTTTAGCAGAAAAGTGTCATTTGTTTCTTTTACATGCAGATCAAGCTCAAAACCCCCCTCTGGGAAACCAAACAGAAAAGATCACCGCAAAAGAAATCGCCCCGAGGATGATGAGCTTGACCCGATGGACCCAAGTTCTTACTCAGATGCTCCACGGGGTGGCTGGTACATGATATTTCTCTTCCTTGTCTATTATTCAGTTGATTTTCACAAGTTTCGTGGTGTTTGCAGTAAGATATTCTTATTTTGGCTTTGTGCATTGTATACACAATAAATTAGCTGCCTCTGAAGTAATAGCGTTATACTCTTGTTTTTGCAGGGTTGTTGGTTTGAAGGGTGTGCAACCACGAGCAGCAGATACTACTGCAGCTGTATGTTCTTTTGATTTGCAAATTTTATGTCCTGAAGTTATTTTTTTCTCTCTGCAATTGGCACAGACATGTTATGGGGGTCACGATTATGTGGAAATTAGTTAGGCTATTATGTTTCCCATGAAAATTTGCAATATCCTATTTTTCATCCATAGCCGCCAGATTTGTATTGTGTTTTATACTCAGAATCATGGGGAGTCTTTTTTTTTTTGTTTCAATTGCAGGGACCTCTGTTCCAACAAAGACCGTATCCCTCCCCGGGTGCTGTTTTGAGGAAAAATGCAGAAGTAGCAACCCATGGCAAGAAACGCGGCGGTATGGCTCCAATAACAAAAAGAGGAGATGGCAGCGATGGACTTGGGGAGGCGGATTAGTCTTTTGATGAACTGAAGTTCCCGTGCAATCAGAGTATTTTCTGTGGTTTGGTTTCTGGAGCTGCTGAACCATAGGTGCAATATGGAGGAAATCAAGAGAATTATGGGCAGTCAATTTTCAGGAAGAAACAGTGCAGCAGCTAGATTATAGTGAACTCACTGGGCCTAAGAGGCTACAGAGCAGTGCGCTCATCCCGTTTTGTAGAGGGCATTTACTGTGCCCTTGGTTTGCTTGAAATCTGTAATTTGTATAAGTGGAAAGAGACAGTGATTCGGAGTTTACGTAATGTTCATAGATACAAGGAATCAATTTTTTCTGGAGAAGTGGAGAGACGATCACCATTTTCAATTGCATTAAATCATTAATAGGACAGTTTTATCTTACCGTCGTGTCCAGTGTCACACTTAAATCATTAATATCTCATCTTATATAATATCTCATCTCTCATCGTCTGATCCGGCCTCCGACAGCCAGCCCCTTACTGTCTTGATCTTCCGAAATCCTCCATACTAATGAACCCAACAATCCCTTCGTCTACTGTACCTCACACATCCTTCCAAAGTCAGCATCGAAACGAAGAAGCGTCCTTTCATCCTTCTGGCCCTTAGCATTCTACCAGTCGTCTACTTATTTCCCAACAAACTTTCTCCCTAGTTTCTTATCTTCATGCCTCTCCTAATCATCCTCCTTGAAAAATGTATATAACCATAAAATTGACAAGATGTGAAAGTTTTTTAAAATACAAATCTTATGATATCAAATTTGCATATAATCATATATAAATTCTTAGACCAAGTATTGCTCAAAGATTAAACTGTTAAAAACTTGGATTGCCTGCGCGCCATATATTTTCACATGGAGTTATCATTAAATGATTTTTGTTTAACTTGCATTTATCGTAGCTTCAAAATTACTGGTCTAAAAACTTCAAATAAGCACATTTACTATTAAGATTTCAGACTTCCCATTTGAAATGCAAATCCATCAAGGAGTGGAAGATAAAAGAGTGTCACAACAGTACTAGACTTCCCTTGCAAAACAAAACAACCCAAGTGGAGTAAAACCAGGCAGAAGAAAACGAAAAAAAAAGAGAGAGGAAAACTAGACCCCTCTCCTCCCTCGCTAATCCCGATCCCGATCTCCCCGCAAACCGTCCCCGGCTCTCCCCCACTCGCCGATCCAGATCTCCTCCACCCCTCCACTTCCCCACTCCAACCGGACGCCTCCGCCGTCGCCGGCGGCGGCCGCGCCCCCCGAGGAGGAAGCCTCTGCCCTACCGGGAGCGGGCGCCGGCAATGGAGCAGCTGCGGACGATTGGGCGGGAGCTGGCGATGGGGTCGCAGGGCGGGTGGGGGCAGTTCAAGGAGTTCCTCGACCTCGTCAAGTCCATCGGCGAGGCGCGCTCCAAGGCGGAGGAGGACCGCATCATCGCGCGCGAGCTCGAGCACCTCAAGCGCCGCCTCGCCGATCCCGACGTGCCCCGCCGCAAGATGAAGGAGCTCCTCCTCCGCCTCGTCTACGCCGAGATGCTCGGTCACGACGCCTCCTTCGGTCACATCCACGCCGTCAAGATGACCCACGACGAGTCACTCCCGCTCAAGCGGACCGGGTACCTCGCCGTTGCGCTCTTCCTCGACGAGCGACACGACCTCGTCATCCTCGTGGTCAACACCATCCAGAAGGACCTCAGGTCCGACAACTACCTCGTCGTCTGCGCCGCACTCACCGCTGCGTGCCGCCTCATTGGCGAGGAGGCCATCCCCGCCGTGCTGCCACAAGTTGTAGAGCTGCTTGCGCACCCTAAGGAGCCCGTGAGGAAGAAGGCCGTCATGGCGCTGCACCGATTCTACCAGCGATCCCCCTCCTCTGTTTCCCACCTTGTCTCCAACTTCCGCAAGGTTCAAATTTTTTCCCATTATTCATTTATTTTGATAAAATTCATGCTTTTCTTATAATTGATACCACAACAGAATAATTTGTAATGATCATGCATTTACTCCATGGGCTACAACTTTGTCTCAATCTACTGCCAATTCTTTTTAAGGTGGCTGTTCTCTGGAGTGTGCATTTACAAATGTCTCTGTATGCTAAATTGAAGCAACTACCTGTTGTATCCAATTGCATTTGGTTGACCTGAATCATGTGGTTTTATATCTTTGACATGCCCTGGATGTTGAGGTTATGCCATTTTAGATATTATTATTATAGCCAGTCATTGGTTGCAATTTGGACCAAATATTAATCTTTGTTTTCCTTTGTAATTTTATGTAAGCTAGAGTAACTTCTCTTATCTTTAACTGCGGCACAGAGGACTGTGTGAGGTTCTGAGTAGTGGTGTGTCTTATTGTGCAGAGGCTCTGTGACAACGATCCTGGCGTGATGGGTGCAACCCTGTGCCCCCTCTATGACCTGATCTTGGAAGAACCAAATGCATACAAGGATTTGGTTGTTAGTTTTGTTAACATCCTCAAACAAGTTGCAGAGAGGAGGCTTCCTACTTCTTATGATTATCACCAAATGCCTGCACCGTTTATTCAGGTACATAAGCTAAGTTGAACATTATTTGATTTGTTAGCTATTGATAGGTTTCCACTGCGAGTTGTGTTTTTTCTAGTAGTTTTGAGTCTAAAGTTGGCACCATTCTATTCCCCTTAGATTTTTCTGCCATTATCTGCAGATAAAACTATTGAAGATACTTGCTGTGCTGGGTAGCGGTGATAAACAAGCAAGTGGACATATGTACACGGTATTGGGTGATATATTCAGGAAGGGTGACACTGCAAGCAATATTGGAAATGCTATACTGTATGAATGCATATGCTGTATTTCATCCATTTTCCCAAACCCTAAGATGTTAGAGGCTGCAGCTGAAACGACATCGAAGTTTCTGAAGGTTTGCACATAATCTTTATTATGGGACAAATAAATGGCACTCATTTTGGCCCCAAGCTAACCAACTTGATATGTTGTTTCCGTGGATTGCAGAGTGATAGCCATAATCTTAAGTACATGGGTATTGATGCTCTTGGCCGGCTAATAAAAATAAATCCAGATATTGCAGAAGAGCACCAATTGGCCGTTATTGATTGTTTAGAGGTAAGGGATATGGCAAACATCGATTCTCCAATATGTCACTGACATACTGTTTCTCGCTGCAAGAGAATGAAGCTAAGACTCTTTTATTGTAATCATGTTCTAGTTTCAGAACTTAATGTGAGGAATGTTTCTAGTGCTTTTATTGTTTATGCTTATTATTTCCAACCTCTGTTGACACATTTCTTTGTGTCAGCAGTTTAGCATTTTAAATTTGTTTTCTCAGTAGCACTCTACTTTCTCATTCACTGGATTTGTGAATAGGACCCTGATGACACTTTGAAGCGCAAGACTTTTGAGCTTCTTTATAAGATGACAAAGTCAACAAATGTTGAAGTGATTGTTGATAGAATGATTGAGTACATGATCAACATAACTGATCATCATTACAAGACAGAAATTGCATCACGTTGTGTTGAACTTGCAGAGCAATTTGCACCTAGCAATCAGTGGTTCATCCAGGTAATTACATGGGCCAACGCGTAAATGTTGTCAAACATCTTCAGTTGATTCTTAACAGCGGAACCTTTATTTTCCTCTGTTTTCCTACAGACCATGAATAAAGTCTTCGAGCATGCTGGAGATCTTGTCAACATAAGAGTGGCACACAATTTGATGCGACTTATTGCTGAAGGCTTTGGCGAGGAGGATGAAGGTGCTGACAGTCAACTAAGATCATCAGCTGTATGTACTCTGAACTCCAATATTTTGTTGCATCCACATTCTTAACACCGAACTTTATTATTATGGATAAATACATCTTCAGTTGCAATTTTTATCTGGTCAATTTATCATGAAATCACAAAAAGAAAAGGAAAGCTTAAGGACTAAGTTCTGCCTTGATTTATCTTGTCAAATTCACTGTAGTTGCCCATATGGAGACTGGACTTACTAAAGGAGAAAATCACATATTCTTGGTTTCTAACCTGACTGTTGAGGAAAATTTCCAGATTATCTTTCATGCTTAAATTCCAGCTATGTTAACAATGTTTTGAACAGCCTTCACAATTGTTTGTCTCTGATGTCCACCTCACTTGATCTGCCAGTAACACTTTCTTGTGCTTAAACAGGTAGATTCCTATCTCCGCATTGTGGGAGAGCCAAAGCTTCCTTCTTCTTTCCTGCAGGTAGTTATTAACGTATTTTCTATTGCCATTCGTGTTCCAAACTATAGTTTTTGGTATAGTTTATGTTAATTCATTTCACTTTCAGATAATATGCTGGGTTTTGGGAGAATATGGAACGGCAGATGGGAAGTATTCAGCTTCTTATATCATTGGAAAGTTGTGTGATGTTGCAGAGGCCCATCTTACAGATGACACTGTCAAGGTATATTTTGTACCTTAGTTCATGTTTCATTGAGCAGTTTACCTTGGCCTCCTTTATATCCTGCATGCTCTATGCTAAAATATGTCACTTGGGCTTGATTGGATAATCTGAAACAATTGGGCTTGATTTGATATTCTGGAACTGTCCCTTAGATGTTTTTTTTGTTGTAATATCATATTTCTTTTTTCTGCCATTCAAAGAGTAGTACATATGGCACATTATTGTTCGATAATATAAACACGGTATGCAGTTCGATCTATTGACCAATTCTTTAGCAGAACTGTGGACTTCGGTCAGCTGCCAAGTTGAAATTTTATATTCCCCAAATTTGACATATACATGTTTTTGTACATACAAACATATGTTGATGTAAACCGACCATGCTGTACATGGTTGAACCTTCTTCCTCCACATGTCCATGATCATTTAATAGCATGGATAATACTGACTCCTGGAAATTTTATCATCTATAAGCACCTATATTCTGTAGCTGATAAGTTCTTTTGTATGCTGTAATTGACGTATGGCACTATTGTTTATTTGGTTTTGCTTATGAAGGCGTATGCAATCTCGGCGATTTTGAAGATATTTGCATTTGAAATTGCTCTCGGAAGGAAGATTGATATGCTGCCTGAGGTAAATGAAAATATGAAACTTTTTTTTTTATAGTCTGATTTCGTCAGTCCATATCTATTCATAGCAGCTTTAGTCTGTTTGGAGCCACGAAATTTCATTATATCTGTGTTCACATGCACAAAAAGAGCATCATATTTTCATCAAATTTAAAACACCTACAAGATAGGATTATCGAAAATTGTACTGAGTTCTGATTGATAGATATAAATATAGATGTAGACAGACATGTATCTTGGTATTCAAGTCTCCTGCTTTGTTCATTACTTTAGCAAGGACTTACATCTTTAAGGCTGGTTATTTATAGAGACAGGAAAATCAGCTAAGAATGGGCTAGGCAAAATCTTCACGCATGGCAAAGTTGAAGCACCACTGACTAAATAAAGCTCATGAGTATTCAACCTCGTATTTACACATCCTGCGATTCCTGCATTGCATATGATTTGATAACAATCTTTTGCTAAATGAATTTATTATCATGATATTTGTCAAAGAACCAAGAACATTCATTGAATAGTTATATGATTTAACACCGGACAATATGAAGCAAAGGATATATGAATCAAATAAAAGATTATTGTGACTTGGTGCCATTATTCAGTTTCTACTTCAAATATTTATGGATCTTCCCTCTTCTTGCAGTGTCAAACATTGGTAGATGAATTGTCAGCTTCGCATTCAACAGATTTGCAGCAACGGGCATATGAACTACAGGCTTTACTAGGCTTGGACAAACGTGCAGTTGAAAGTTTTATGCCTGCAGATGCAAGCTGTGAAGATATTGAGGTACTGTTATACCATCCTTGGATAGCTTGGTCCTTCTATTATCTTTTTCTTATTTTGAGATGTGAATGTTTGGGCATATCTTTCCTGTTCCCTGCACAAATAGGAATGTGAAACGAATAGGATTTCTTTTACATGCATTGTTCACAGTTTCACATGTCTGAGCCATACTTACATTGCTAAATATATGACTATATCAGTTTTCATTAGTTGGGTTTCTTAGGGGATAGATCTTTTAGTTATAGAGATTAGTTTGAATTGGACTGTATATCTTTACGTAGTTTTAATAGGTCGTGTCTAAATACAATCTGTTCATGGTCCCATCTTTCTCCTAAGATCCCTCCCTTAAGCTGTTGTCACACTTTCTTTTTCAACTCTTAGGGGCTGTTTGATATGGGGATTGGGATAGGAGCAATGGGGTTAATCCTGACCCTAGGTTGAGATTCCTAGTGCGGTTCTTATCAGTTTTTCTGTACATGAATCTGCCTTTACTTTTCGAAGAAAGAATCTGACTGTTTTGTAAATATTTGTTTCCATTGCAGGTTGACAGAAACCTCTCGTTTCTAAACAGTTACGTGCAGCAAGCCTTGGAAAATGGTGCGGCCCCTTACATTCCGGAGAGCGAACGCTCAGGTGTGATAAGTGTTGGCAGCTACAGAAGCCAAGAACAACAAGAAACATCTGCCCATACTCTTAGATTTGAGGCTTATGAGATGCCTAAACCTTCTCTGGCACTAGCAACCTCACAAGTCAGCGTGTCCACACCACCTACTGACCTGGTTCCAGTTCCAGATCCTGGTTACTATAAGGAAGACCACCAAACATCAAGGTCCCAGCCTTCAGGTGATGCGATTTCTGGTGAGTTTGGTGTCAAACTTCGTCTTGATGGGGTTCAAAAGAAATGGGGAAGGCCAACCTATTCCTCTTCTACACCTTCAAGCTCAGCGTCTAGCCAACAAGCAACCAACGGGGGCTCTTATTCTGATGGGGGAGGCTCAACCAGTTCGCAGGCGCGGGAGTCCTCCTATGGTTCAAAGAGACAGCAGGGCGCAGAAATTTCAGCAGAAAAGCAACGGCTTGCTGCTTCACTTTTTGGTTCAGCAGCTGCTAAAGCTGATAGGAAAGCGCAAGCTTCTCGTAAGGCATCAAAGGAGAATGCCTCAGCGGAGAAAGCAACTGCGAGTAGTGCGGCACCCCAACCCATTAAAGAGCAAGTAATCCCCGCGGCCCCACCACCTGATCTGCTGGATCTGGGTGATGAGCCAGTCTCATCAAGTCCTCCATCAGCTGACCCTTTCTCACAGCTAGAGGGTCTTTTTGGACCAGCATCGGCCACTCCGGTGGTTTCTGGAGCGCCAGCTACCAGCACTTCCAAAGCACCAGATCTTATGTCGATCTTCTCAGATGATGTACCAACTGGAGCGACCACTGGATCCACTGATCCCGCTCTAGGTGATGTTAATTTGATCAAAGGAGCAACTACAGCGGCTGCAAAGAAGGGTCCTAGCCTTCAAGATGCCTTGCAAAAGGATGCTTCTGCACGACAAGTAGGTGTGACACCAACAGGGAACAATCCCAATCTTTTCAAGGACTTGCTAGGCTAGAGGATACAGCAGACGCTCTGTGTGGTCTCTTTTGGGCAAGTGGAGCTAATCTCCAACATGGTCCGATCACTGAAACGGCCATGATTGATCTTGCTGAGGTTACAAGGGGTATATTTGTTGAGTCACAAGACACGACCTTTCCCCTTTCAATTGGGAGGGGGATGCGCTGCTGAGATTTGTGGATGGTTGCGGGTATTTTCTTTCCTCTTGCGTTTTTTCACATGGTAATTTTCTGCCGAGAATAGTGTACATGATGACGATGATGTGTAATTTGTACATGAGACCATGGTCTAGAAGCTTGTGCTGGCGCTTTTTTGTTCAGCTGGGAGAGGGGGACCTGCCTGTGCATCTGTGCTTGTAGAGTTCCCAACATTGGATGATTGGATATACAATACAGTACAGTAGCTGGGCACTGGAAAAGTAGAATACTCGTGTCATTTTCTCTGGAACTGGTTGGAATAAAATGTACAAGGTTGTTGGTCACGTCCGTGTTGTTTTAGCTGATGAGAAGCCTTGCCGGATTTTAACTAAAAAGCACTGCCAGTGTTTGTTTTTCAGATTCATTCAAACATTTTAATTCAAACATTTTAGTTGCAACGAAGTAGGGTCATGGGATATTCATGTTTATTCATGAAAGAGGTTATCTATAATTCTTGCTGGCTCATGGCAGAGCCTAGCGCACAGGGCCGTCTGCTCTTGGGCCTTGGCTGAGGTCTTTGAAACGACGTTGGGGGTTCTTGCCCCGGGGCTTTTCTTTTTCAAACAAAAATATTGGAGCACACAATGACGATCCAAGGACTCAGGCCAGCCCAACAATACACATCAATCTAGAATGTGCATGACTGATGATACCACAGACGCAAATACAGTACATATGTAACTAAGGCCATGTTTGGTTCCAGCGACTAAAAATAAATCTCCATCACATCGGATATTTAATATCAGTTAAAAGTATTAAATATAGATTAATTATAAAATCTATTATATAAATGGATGCTAATTCGCGAGACGAATCTATTAAGCCTAACTAGTTCATGATTTGGTAATATTGTGCTACAGTAAACATGTGCTAATGATGGATTAATTAGGCTTAATAGATTTGTCTGGTGAATTAGTCTTCATTTATGCAATTAGTTTTATAGTTAGGTCATGTTTAGTCTCTCTAACTGGCATCCAAACATCCCATATGATGCGGACTAAAAATAAGTTACTGGATCCAAACACCCCTAAACATCCGTACTTTTTGCATTTTGGCCCTTTTTGAAAAAAAATCACATTTGAACCCAGGAGGACGTATTTCCGAATTTGGACCTGGGGTCGGCGCCGTGACTCACGGCGTCGAGGTAACACGTCTCGACGCCGTGAGCCATGGCGCCGAGATCCCAGCCCGCAAGCTGACATGGCCGCTGACTTGGCGCTAACGTGGATAAAGGCTCGGCGCCACAGATCACGGCGCCGAGCCTTTATCCTATACACCGCGGCCCGTCTCTCTCCCCGCGCCCTCTTTCTCTCTCTTGCTAGTTCTTCCTCTCCCTTGCCGTCCGCCCCTCCACCGTCGCTCGCAGGGCGCGTGGCCTCCACGCTCCCTCTTGCGCGCCCTCTTCCGGGCCGGCCCCCGCGCGGCCTCCTCCAGGGCGTCGTCCGCCCGTTCCGGCCGGCACCACGCAAGGGCGGCCCCGCGTGGCCTCCTCCGCCCAGCCACCGCGCAAGCACCGGCGTGCGGCCTCCTCCGCCGGCCGGCAAGCCTCCGTAAGTTATTTTTTATTTTAATTATTTTTTTAATTTAGTTAGGTATTGTAGTTAGCAATTTAGGTAATTTTAGTAGTCTATTTAATTTTAGATAACTTATTTAATTAGTTTTAGTAGTTTAGTTAGGTAATGTAGTTAGTAATTTCTTGTAGATAGTTAGAAATCATAGTTAGAAAATTTAGTTAGATAGTAGATGTAGGTATTTAGTTAGGTATTTAGTTAGGTACTTCAGTTAGGTATTTTTAGGTAATTCTAGGTATTTCATTATTTTTAGGTAATTCTAGGTATTTCGTTAGGTAATTTAGTTAGTTAGGTAATTTAGATAGTTAAGAAATATTATTAGTTATTTTTATATGTTATACCCGTCATAACCTTCGCGTTGTGCATACGAACTAGATGGACAATTTAGATGGACAATTTAGTGACCTTGTACCATGGAGGCAGCATCGAGGAAGATGTGTTTGGGAATGTCACTTTTGATGGAATGCACAGGGTCTCTCTGATATTCGATGATCGGCTGCTATTTAGTGAGGTGTTTGGTAGGACTCGTGATGAGCTTCAATGCAATTCAAATGAGGATGCCATCTCAGTTCAAGGGGTCATTCACTTTGGTAAATCGGGCCGAATTTTCAGACGGCTGGTCCCAATTGCATGTGAGGTTAAATGGGGGAAGTATGTGAAGACTGTCATGAAGAATGAGTATCAATATTTAGATTTGGTTATGCGGAAGTTGTCAAATGCTCCCACCCCTCATGTGCATTCAGCCCCTAATGTGCATTCACCCCCTCGCGGGTTTTCACAAGAACAGGAGAATCCGCCACCTGCTGACCCTTAGTTACCCAACCTTGAGGTGGATCAGGAAGATGCGGTTGCGGTCCCTGATGCTCAATCCGGCCCGAATAAGTTTGACATTTGTCCTGATGCTGGTGCACATTGTCGGATTGATGAAGTTGGTACGGATCCTCAGGAGATTCTTTTGACCTAGAACCATCCAAGTAAGTGTCGTAGTAACACCACCTTTTCTTTTTCGCCCTTGATTCCATTCCTTTGTCCCAATGCTATCTTTAATTGATGTTTAAATGTAGGAGATATTCCAGATAATATTGGCGTTCCCTTTGTGCCTCTATCTTCCAATATAGGATGGGCTTCTAATAGTGTGGATGTTCAGATAGATTATGACGAGGAGCCTTATGGGAATGCAAGAGCCGTTGATTCAGATGATGACCGCCCAGTTGCAGCATGAAGCGAAGAAGATATGGAGCTCATCAGACTTTTTTTTTCTGATCGTGATCCACTAGTTCATGAATTCAGCGATCTCAGTCGTTCTCATAGTGCTTATGCAGAAGGAAGAGATGGCGAGCAGCTAGAGGCTCCTGAGGCCGGGGATAGCATGAAAATTAAGAAGGGCCTTGTATTCAAGGACTTGTCTACACTGAGAAGGTGGTTACAGGAGTATTCTGTGAAACGTAAAAGATCATTCAGGGTTAGGCACTCCTATGTGGAGCGGCGCTACACAGTGGTGTGCGAGAAGGCCGATTGCAACTGTAAGGTCTGTGCTCGGAAACAGAAGGCCACAGGAAAGTTCAGAATCACAAAAATTGTAGGTCCACACACTTATGCTGACATAGATCTACAACAGAGGCATCGACAGTTGACCTCTACCCTTACTGCCACGGGAAGATGCTCCTTTCACACAGCCTTCACAGCAGGCAGCACGTAGGCAGCGCCGTCCACGTGACCCTTACACTCCAGGTACCGACGCTTTTGGTAAGGGCAAGGGTAAGACTAGGAGGCAGTGAGGGTTAGTTCATGGACGCTACGGACTATTTAGTTTGTATGGACTATTCAGCTTGCATGGACTAGTTAACTTGTATGGAATTTGTCTCTGATTTGTTTTTATGGACCTTATGGACTATGGACTATGCTTCTGATATTTGTGGATATTCTTGTTCTTGGCGGATATGTTGGTGGCATTTGGTTCAATACATGTTTGTATCATATGGTGATGTATTATTGTCGTTGTGGATGCTCGTAAAACAAGTGAAGCTCTTGCGAATTTTTCCTATAATTCGTTCATCGTAGTAGAGAAGCGCATAACATGATTTTATGGCAATTATGAACGTACCAGTACATTTATTGCAACATGTGTTCTCCAATCGGCAAGAGGATCTAGCCTTTTCAGTCTGAATTCGAATAGGCTTTTCCATGTGTTTTCATACAGGCTTTTCAGTGTGTTTTTGTATAGGTTTTTCAGTGTGTTTTCGTATAGGCTTTTCAGTGTCCTTCAATATAGGCTTTTCAGTTATAGGTCCGTAGGCCCGTAGGTTTTTCAGGTGCATTTACGATGCCACAGAACGGGTAGTAAACCTGCACCCGTCTATATGTACATTGCTGGATGCATTGCTTCTAACTTCGAAAACAAGAGAGACTGGAGTAAGAATATCTGGAGGGTCGTCTAGTGGAAAGAGTTTCGGCACTGGGAGAGTGAAGGGAGGAAGGAAGGGACCTCCCATTGTCTGGGAGGGATCTCTTGGGCCTGATTCCTTTCCGAAATCAGAGTATGAGTTTCCAGTTGAGAGCAAGAGTGAATTCACCAAGGATGCATCCCTCAGAGGATACGATAACTGCAATGAAGATTGGCCAAAATGTATGCATGGTGAGGTGAGGACTGGTTAGTGCAGATGTACGCCGAGGGGGTCGATGGAGGTCGACAGTTTTTCAGATGCCCGCGAGCATGGGTGATACTTCGTATTATTCGTTTGTTAAATATGTTTCTCTTCTTTTCTTCAACTAACTAGACATATTTCTTCCAATCTTCCGTTGCTCCGTAGAACTCCGGGTTCGTTCGATGGATTGATCCTGCACCTATTCATCCACATCAAGACTATATCTACTACCTACAGAATCGTATCTTTGATCTAGAAATGGCAGTGAGCGACGGTAACAAGGACGAGGAAGAGGATGAAGACAGCAACGGTGCCGGTTCACAGGAGGCACCGTGCAGTGATCCATATTGCAACTGTCCTTGCCACAAGAAGAATGGGCCTCCATCGCCACCGACACCACCACCGCCGCCGCCACCGCCTACAATAGGAGGATACTATGGAGAAGGGTCAACACAATTTGCTATGTGGGAATAGTATTAGGAGTAGCGTATCTTATTCAAATGTTGCATCCATGTGTTTGTTGTTCGGTTTAATTACCTAAGGCATGTTACGTTTCCTCCGGACATCTTTACCCTTATTTCGTAGATGTCCTCACATGCCAATTCAAATCTTGTGCGTGTTCAATTATGTACTGAACTACTTCGACAGACTTTAATTCCATTACGTTGGAGTGTTTAAATACCTCTGCAGTATTGAAATACATATTGCAGCCACCATGAATGAAATAGCAACACACTAGTCTACTTACGCAATAAAAGATGACATAATGAGTAGTCGAGTACATGAGAACACACTGAAACAGCATCAAGTCCGTTACAATAAAGGCATGAAATTAACCTACGTACACGAGAACACAATGAAGCAACATCGAGTCCATTACATAACAACACAAGAATTACTGCAAGACTACTGGGTGCAACGAGGCCACTTCCCCTTTCTCAATGCATCCGAATTCTCCTCCATTGCTGCTTTCGCACGGCGAACTCGCTCTAGCTTCTGCTTCCTCTCCTCCCTGCGCTCGGCAGCACGCCTCCTTTCCATCTCTTCTTTGTGCTCCTTTTCTGCTGCCTCATCTTAGCGTCTCTTCTCCAGCAACTCCTTCCTCTCCGCATCGCACTGCTTCATACTGTGCAGATACTCCTTGTCCTCCTCCTTGATCTCAGTGTCGATCCACTGCTCAAAATCTCATAGTGGCGGAGGGGTCTGCAAAAAACGCAATTGTCACAGTCATAATATTGCACATAACACACACATGATTTTATATGAGAAAAAAAACAAACTTGTTACCATCAAATCAATGCGGATCTGACGAGGTGTTTGATTGAACGCATAGTTGTCACACATCCAATACCTCTAGTTTTAGGTTTCTTCTTCATCGGACTTGGCTACCTTGTAATCATTACCGCAGAAACACATCGGCACAGGAACACCACTAGGCAGCGGCAAACGGGTGAAGGTTGTTCATGTCATCACTTTTGGTTTACTAGATTTACCACGCCTTAGCATCCTACGGTTGCATA